>CM056744.1:94658724-96152058 GCA_029851415.1 Eretmocerus hayati | reverse complement strand
CAAGAAAGATGAGGGATAAAACAATCAAATGGTCATAATACGAACGCTTTTTATCATTGATAAGAAAAGACACAAATTAAAGCTCGACTGGTTCCAGATATTCTCTTAGTGTATAATTAAAGCATGATGAAGCCGGGAAAAAACTTTAGTAGATAGTAGAAGTGCACTCAGAAGCGAGAACGGAAGAGGAAACAAATCGAAATGCTGGCAACTCTAACGGAGTACGCTCGGGAGCAACAGGATCGCGATGAGTTATGGCACACTAGGAAGTGTACTACTACTGGTTATACTACGTATATATGTAGACTGGCCTCCTCATTCGTTGCACGTACAAGCCGGTGTACTGTAATACTACGAGCTCCGCAAATCGAGGCTTACGTACGACACTCGTACTTCAGTATCTTCTTCATTTACAGATAATCGTCTTTACAGAAATGTGCTGCAGAAATTTTCCGATTAACTACTTTGGTAATAGTATATTACGTCACTAGGGAGTGAAGTGGGCCTTTTACTCCCGGGTGTGGATTATTGCTCGAGGCAAAGCCGAGAGCGATAAACACCCGGGAGTTTGAGGCCCACATTATTCCCGAGTTGCGTATGCTATTTTTTATCCTACGGAACTAAAGTACGCTCCCCCTCCCCCTCCCTCCATCCACGCGCGCATCCAAGCACGCATTCTTTGGCGCGGTGGGCCACAACGACCGTGTCATTGTCAGTTACGCCGCTTTGGAAATACCGAAGCCAATCGTCGCGGGTGGCGGGGACGGGGTTCGGACAGGAGCCCCGCCGCTGAAAAAAAATTTCGAAATGGTCTAAAAAATCTTCATTGTGTAATATCATATCAACTTTTCTGAATTTCCAACCAGAATCGATCTCTTGATATTTTCCCATTCAACGCTGCTCAGCTCAATATTCGAGTATTATTTGAAAAATGTTTTTGAAAATTAATATTCATTGATATTTTTTTGAGATCCTTTCAATAATATGATCTCTCCAGGATACGTTTGTATAATGCTCGAATCATTATTCATCCAAAAACAACAAAAGACGACCTAATGAAAGGTTGTATGTCTATGCGTGAGTTATGTAGACGATCAGTGCCGCTTCTTGTGTGATTCTCCGTGGAGGGGTCGACAGACCACTAGCCTTAGGATCACACCAATTTCTTGGGCGTGGGTTCGAATCCCGCTCGGGGCAAAATTCACTTCCGATATTTTTCAACGGCAAGTCCGTTGAGGGAGTAAAGTTTGACACCCGGGTGGAAATGAACCACATTACGCCCAAAAATAAGGGGCAAAAGTGCGTACTTTAGTCCCGCTAGGGTAAAAAGAGTATTCTTGACCAAAATTGATCTGGTTTTGTGATCATGTGAAGTGGAAAATATTCTGGTGGTGGATAAATTATTAATCAGTTGAACAATATTTCAAAAATGCCTGAGTTATGAAAATTTTGGTGTGAAATGAACCCCTATGTGATACAGTAACACTTACAATGGATTGAGTTTGCGATCTACTCCTAATTTGTAAAATTACCAGAAATTCACTGTCACATGAAAAACGACACGAGCAACGCCAGTATGTTTCGGCCCTAAAGAAGCGGCCACAGGAGCAAAACATTTGGCGGGAACGCCTATACCAGCCGTGAGTATGACAAGGACGCGCCATTTGGCTAGATTTGGCGCCACTCTCATCTCCTTGTCGCACTCATAGCTTATCGGTGTTCAAGCCAAATTTTTTGCGCCATGTAGTTGCAACCTAACCATTTTGTCATGTAAAATGTACCCGATAGGATATTTTCCCTCAAAGATCTTATACAATGGGTCCATACATGGTACCTTAGCAATGCTCGTGTACAGCCTAGGATATTTTTTCTCTTATCGAGTAAACTAGCGGAATTGCTGCGCTCGCTTACGCTCGCTCCGCCTACAACTTTTTGAAGGGAGTTTCAAAAAGCTCATGAAATATATAAAAACGAATACGAGAAATGAAAAAAAAATTAATTATTGTTAATACTCTTACAATCAAGTTCACCGTTTTTGGTCATCATAATTATTTAATTTATTCACTCGACACTTATGACAAAATTAAGAAAAAACGACCGTATAAGGGAGACAATAATTTATTAAGTTTCTTTAACAAAAATGGAAAAATATAATATTTCACAACAACTCTTAAGTGTCATAAATCACATAATCGTTTGACCTTAATCAATTTGGTTTCACTAATTATATGGTCTATCAGAGAGTCTATTTTCACCCATAGCTACACAATATTCGGATTTTTTTTACAAATGTCTCAATTGTTCAATCGTCATCGTGATCATCATCATTGACACGTCAATTCAACGTCAATTCATCACTTCATTTGTATCATTCTTCATTTATACCATCTCACTTCCTTTCCTCCTTTTTCTTCATCTGTTTCACTCTTCTTCTATTCCATTTTACCTTCATTAATGATGTCGTAGACCATTTCATACCGTTCCAAAACATGCCAGGTCGTTCCAACCAGTCCTACACCGCCGGGGCCATCTCAAATCATACCAAACCCTTGCAGACCATTCCAGATCAATCCAGACTGTTTCAGAACGCCTGAGAGCGTACCAGACCGTTCCAGATCATCCCAAAACGTACTAAAATCTTACAAAATGCACAAGACCACTTCAGACTTTTACAGATCGTTTCATATCGTTGTAGACCGTTACAAGCCGTCTTAAACCGTCTCAGACAGTCCTGGATGAACTCAGATAATACCAAACTATCTTGAACCTTCTCAGCAAAGTAACACGTTCTCCTTAACGTCATGGAAAGTAAGACACTCGTTTATCAACCCTGATAGATAAGCTCCAGAAACTAGAACATTCGTCTTATCGGCCCTGATCGGACAAATGTATTGGTTTTCGTGCTGCTGGAAAGAATATGCTACTTTTCGTGTCGTTGAGACGAAATTATCAGTCTTCGTACCGTTGAAAAGAATGTGTTCGAAGGGGTTAATTTTCGTGCCATTGAGGAGTAAGTGTTAGTCTTCGCGGCGTTGAGGGAGTAAGCGCTAATCTTCGTGGCTTTAATGTGCAAATGCTAATCTTTGCCCCTGTAACGGAATGTATTAGTCTTCGTAAGCTGTAAGCGGATGTGTTACTCTTCATATTCTAGGCGTCGATATGACCTTATCAATCACGTGGCGATTGCCTGTAGTTATTAGCAATTTCTTCGTACATTTCCAATCAAACAATTCCATTACATTATACTCATTTGCTATTAAATAGCATCCACCCTTCAGCCTCATTCGAATGAAATCAAAAGGCATGTCCAAATATTCCTCATGCGTTTTTCCCTCGAGTTCATTGGTGATCAGAGAATTGGTACAACACCATTACTCCAACTAAAATTTTAATTTCAGTTCCATCCTAATAGCTCAAATCTGGTATGGAAAAAAGAGCATCACCAAATCAAATCCGATTCCATATTAACCTTTTTTACTAATTTTCGAAGGATTTCCCGTGTATCCCTGAGAAAATCTCACGCAAAAAATCTTCACGAAACTGAAATACCTTACGAATAAAATTTTCCCCTCCGATAACATCAGAGTAATTCATCCAATACTAGCCCTGAGGATGCACTAGCAAAATGGAAGTTCAAGTATTGGAAATACACATCGAAAAGGTATTTGTACAGTCTGACCAGATTCGTTTCATCTACCCAAGCTTTCGCTATATATTTACTAATTCAACATTTCATATTCTCAAATAGCACGGAGAGCTTTTTATCTCGCGAAATTCTCCTCTTTTCTTTATCAAACTTTTTCCAACCTCGCATTGCACTTCCGATTAAACTGAAGCTTCGTTGGTGATGCAAATGTACGATGGCAAAATATCCGATTTTCATTCTCTCTTGTTCCACTGCGTTTTGTTTGGCTCACCGTAGCATCGTGGTTCACTCTGCGCTAGCTGTTTTTGTACCATTTGCGAAGATTCTCGAACTGTGCTGCGATTCCAGGTCATGAATATGTATGTTACGCTACGTTTGAGAAAGAGTTTATATCGGTGGAAAACTCAAGTTTGGTTCTAACGAATGATGATTAGTTCAGGAACTGATGGACCAGTATTGTCATAAAATTTCCATTTCGGAAATTTTGGTAGGCTAATTTAGTCAATTTTATAATTATTTGTTGGAATTTTTTGTAACTAACTGTAAGGATATTCCTGAAAAGTGAATGTTCCATATCGCTCAAAAAAAAAAACTGAATGATTCCTATCATTCTTTGTCAGAGTAAGAGATAACTGGCTACTTTGAAAAGCATTCATTCGTGCTATTGAATTTTCAAACAAGGCTCACAACCTTATTCACTATTCAAATCATATCTCACTAGGATTTGGAAAAATATTCAATATTATCAATCCGGGTGGGCAGATTCTCATCCCGGTGAAATCGAGAATCGGAAGCTGTACTCCCCACAGAAATTTTCCCTCTGGTGCCTTGAAAATGAAGTCGTGTCTAGTACATTTCGATACAAGGGTGGAACAATAAGTTTTACACACGTGTATCGAATACTATTTTTTGACAAACTGTGATAGAAAGTGGGAAATCAGTGCGGAAAAGTTATTTTCTCGCACAGCTTGTCAAAATAGTATTCTTCGATTCGAGGGTGGGAAGTTTGGTTTTACTTTTCGAGTGATTGTTTTCGGCCCGAGCCTTGGCGAGGGTCGAAATTAGCACGAGTAAAGCAAAAATACTTCACGCCCGAGTATCGAAATACGTTTTCCAATTGACTGGGCGTAAAGTGAACATGAAAAGCACTGCTCTACCGTGCGTAGAGCAGTGCTTTACGCACAGTCGATCGAAAACATATTTTCCATTATTACGAATTTCTCTCGATGTGGATGATTCTTGCAGAACTACACTCGTGACAAGATTTGATTAATCGAACTTGACATGCTGATGTCCTTGCAGGCGATCAAAATCTCCTAGATCTGAACTCTTTGAGTCATCCTTACAGGAAACTTCAGCATGAGGAAATTTGTCGGCTATCATCAAAGTATGGGCCAAGCAATCGCGAGTCAGTACTTTAAAACAATATCCACATTGTGGGATTTTTACATGATAGAATAATCCAAATACAACTGAAACCGTACTAATCATACCATTTCCGGCATAGACCATCCTTATAAGCGTTTTCGAATTCATGACTGGATGATAACGAATTCGTAGAATGAGTCGCACAATCAATTAATGAATTCCCTTCGAGTGATATAATGGAGACTGGGTCAGTGACCCGCATCGATGTGGATGAATAAATGGGTGTATGGGGGCTTGATGAATTGGTGCATGGAAAGTTTGGATAAACTCGATTATAACGAAACTTGCGACTCTGTTAGTCGGATATTTGTCTTGTTGACCTCCTTCTCTTTCTTAGCCTAAACTATGAACAAGAATCAGTCTCTACTCGCCCCAGAGATTTTTGCTCAGAAAGCAGCCCCGGGGAGCTTATTCACGAGTTTCCTTCGGCTATTCTTTGTCAGAGGTTGAATTATCTCCCAATATGACTCAAGTCTCATCCATTCGGGGCATTTCCTATGAAAGACTGCTGCTGATACTTTTCATATTTCGATAATGAAAATCGAGCCGGGAAATTCTCACTTTTTCAAAACTGAATAGGAAGTGTGAAAGCTTTGGACTAGATATTTTTTATCAACTTCAAAATCCCCAAGGATCCCAAGCCTCTCAGTACACTTTGAATGTGCAGACGCGACGGGGTTAGATGAGGAAAATCAGATGATTTCTGATACTAAATTTTGATTTAATAAAATCGGAATCCTGATGTGAGTGACTTTGATTACTGTCATACTGATTCCTAAAATGAAATCCGATTCTCACCACAATGAAGAGTCGCGACGCCAACAAGTAATTACACCATGTAACTGTTAACTACGTATCGTTTGAAACTCCTTATAAAATCTTCCCATCACTTGACATTCTGAGTACAAGGTTAATCCAGAGAATATTTTCGGACCCAAACACATCTGTTGCTTAATACTGCTTTTTTTAAATGGTATTTTGAGTTTTCAAAGATTGGACTAGTCCAGACAAAAAGTCACTTGGTACAAGATTTTAATACTTCAAAATTACATTCACCGTTATTCTTGCCCTCACATCACAGTAAGTTTCTACTTTTTTCTCTAAATGATGATATTGACCTCGTGTCAGAGTTCATTAAAATAGAAGAATGTTGGGTGAAAGAGCAGTCTACCGCAAGAACCGTGGACATTATAGAATCTGTACCACAGAAATTTCTTTCAACATTTCTGTTTATTCCAAATAAGCCATTCTGTTGCTGAAACCGGCCCCCGATCTCTCCAGAAAATTCACTTATTCGTGACAGAAAGGCTCCTCCAGAAAGCATCACATGAAGGCGACTGCATGCAGTGGAATGCGATGCACAAATTCATCATGAAATAGCTGTCGATTTGCTACCGAATACAACATTCGTTATACTGTAAGGAAAACGATAATATTTTTTTTTATTAAAACATGCATCCGTAGTCATTGGATTACTCTTCACGATACGTTGTAAGAACTGAATGATATATCAAAATTGCATCGAACAAGTCTTTAACAAGCTTCTTTGTCATTTGAATTTGAACCAATAATAGAATATCTCCAAGGAAAGAAGAAGTAATCCCCGAAGTATCTCATGTTTATCGCAGAGGCCGCGAACAGGCAATAGATCTGAGAGTTCACCTCAATTTTAAATCTCTTCGGCTTGAAATCCAAGAAATTCAAGTATCAAATCCCTACGCCAACTCGTATGTAAAATGCATAGCACTTACGTGTCAAGCGGATATATATTTTTCTTAAGCCAAAATTCACGTATCGGTTGCGCATTGGGAATGGAATTACTTCACCGTGGAAAACGTGTCAACTCTACACCGTCGAGAGTAAGCCTCCCAAAAAAGGAAACTGCACGTGCAGCGACTCTCAAAGTTCTTGACGCCTTTCTCTCTCAAAACTATAATTTGACTCGAGAGCTGTGGCATGCAAGTGAAAGAGGAAGTGAAAATTCTCAGTGGTGGTATAACGAGGAAAATTTGGTAATTGACCCCTCATAGTCGTCGTGTAATCCCGAAGCACTTTCAGGAATTTCAGTAATTCCCAAAGAGCTTGGAATGATCATGAATTTGGCTTCAAGAAGACTACTTGAAGGGATAGTTCACTTCAGTCATCCTAGCGATGTGAGAATACTCGTTAATCTAAGAGCTTTGTAATGAGCTTGATGGAGATCTTCATTTTAAGGGAGGGTTGATTTTCTTATTCAAAAAATTACGTCATGTGTTCTGAATTTTGGAAAATGATAAGTTATCTTAGCTCTGCGCTGATGGAAACATTCAAAATGAAAATTATGGACCAGAAATGAGATGAAGACCTGATTTTGGGGTTGAAGTGATGTTAGATTGTTCGGGAAATGGATGAATAGATAATATACTTCATCTGCAAGTACAGTTTTCGTGGACTAGATATTATTAGATTGTAGATTTTTTCATTAAATTGTACTTTAGGGTATTACTCTATCTAGTACAGGTAGATATAACTCAAATACATAACGATATAAAGTAGCTTACAGGAATATGGAGGATACATTTCTTCGATCGAAATACTTATAAAATTCTCACGCAGTTTATACTGCTTATGTCAAAATTTGCTGAAGAATCATAGGGATTTGTTTAGATTACATTTATAGCAAATGTATTAACAAATATTGAGGCATGTAAAATCAAGCATTTGAGAACAATTTGCATAAGAAAACGTTTGATACTTTGCCATTTTCTTGTTACTGCAGTCTTCTAAGAAAAATTAAGTCATTGAGTAGAATAGGTGAGTGGTGAGCATACAAACATGAAATTATAATCATAGAATCACTTGGTGTTGAGTTCAAGAATTGGCAAGATCGATTTCGGAGAAAATCGGGACGAGAGAACATTTATCAAAATTTGCATGCATACAATCAAGTTCCCAATCACTGTTTTTTGTATTTTTCAGGTATGTCACTGAGTTTTTTGACTTTCTAAGGAAGTTTCGAAAATTTCCCTACTGTTTCAACTATCCATAACACACTTCATGGTGGATTTTCAAGAAGCCTGTCCATTTCGCTTTCGAGATTTTAATTTTGAGAGTACGAGCCCCCATCCAGATGACATTTACTCGAGTGTTGTCTTGATCTTTGCCAAAAGTAGGAGCCCATGTCCATTTATTTTGTTTACACGAGAGCTCGGATGTTCGTGATGTTTGACCGCGCGCAGTGCTAATTTTCTGCTTAGCGGAAAGCATGTGTGTGTGAGCGTGTACGTGCACGAGCTGCTTTGTTTGTATACGCGAGTGTACACAAAATACATCGAAGTCACCTTGATATCAAAACAGCATGGCTCGCTCAAACTTTTTAGCCTGATTGTCCCAGGAGACATGTCGTTTTTTCGATCAAATTATAGACTTCTTCACGCTACGATGGGCTGCAAGCAATTTTAGAGTTGTCTTCAAGAATGAAAATACATATCTCTCATAGATTTTCCCTCCGCAATCTAGATGAAAGGAATACGATTCCATCTAGAACAATTGTTCGAGAGTGAAGCTTTATGGATCCATAGGCTCATCGGAGAACCAAACAAGCCTTCAGAAACCGAATTGAATGAATGATGAGTCTTCCATAATGAAATCAGCGGATACGCTGGTAATCTTTTACATACATCGATATTGAGTCACTTAAATTCGAATTATATTCCTTCAGGGTGTACTTTAGCTGCAATAAAAAAATAGTACATTTCGATACAAGGGTGGAAAAACTTTTTTTCGCATCCGAGTGTTGGGTTTCCGGCCTGAGCCGTAGGCGAAAGTCGGAATCAACACCAGGATGCGAAAAATGAGTTGTACACCCGTGTATCGAATACTATTTTTGACAAACTGTGAGAAAAAATGGGATATCAGTGCCGAAAATTACTTTCTCGCACAGTGTGTCAAAAAATTGGATTGCGAGGGAGGGAGGTGAGATGAGATATTGGAACAAAATTCTATTTCACTTCAGATCTTTCCTCATTTCGCCATTCCTAGTTAGAGAGAACACTGTTGAACTCGGAGTAATTTAATTTTAACCTATGTCGAAAAATCAGTGCATCCGCTGATGTGATTGATTTGCAAAGGCTAATTCATGAAACACATGATTTCAAGTTCTCACAAGTAATGAAGTCACGATCGTTCGTATCGATCGAGCTCTGGAATCATTCAGATTCAGATACATGAGCTTTGGTGGGTCACTACATATCTGCATTAGCTATTGTTTGATAAGCTTGGAATGAAACAAGTTCAGAAAAAGTTGGCTGTGACTACTTTACACCCAGAACAGCATAATCTCATCCTGACCCTTTGAATGACCCAAGTCGGTGTCTGGCGACGAGGGATTTCAATCCAACCTTTTCATTCATCTCATAATAGAAAAATCTTGTTAAAATCACTCCCGTTGAATTTCAGGTACTTCGCGCGTAGTTCCAAGCTGCCCGGATAAAAGAGAAAAAAACAGAAGTGAATCTTTAATATGCCGTCAAAAATTACTCGTTTCAATCTATCAAAGTCAACTACACTCTATCTTCATAGCCATTACAAACTAAATCCTCAGAAACCTGACGTATTGTCTCATCTTGAAGCAAAATTCTGTGCCAAAACTAGTATCAACCCCAGAGAGTGAGATGAAAAACTCATACCAAAGTGAGCAGGATGCAAGTTGTAAAATTGTGGGAAGCGGAGAATAATGCCTCGGTGTAGGAGTTCAAGCTTTAACATTGGTCGTCGTGAATATAACCGGGAGAACAATTCGCACGCAAGGCGTAACCACACAATGTGAGCTTGGGAAAGTTTGCTCTTGTGTTCGTCTCTCGTCAGTCATGCACCGTAAGCTCTCCAACAACTACATGCACCACCTTCCCCCCGGAATGCCCACCCACACACACACACATACAAAAGTACATACGTGCACAAACTCTAACCGTCATCCAGAGCTTGGCAAGTGAATGTCGAAAGATCAATGGGGGTGCTGCTACATGACGTGAGCGTTGATAGTTTTCACCTTCTTTTCGTTCCTCATTTTCCAACTCCCTGCGGTACTTAACGGGCCACAAGTGCATACCCTACGCTGTCAGAAGAGCAAATTTCCTGCGACACGTGCAGTGTGTCTGCTGGCATTTTATTATTTGTTTTTCTTTCCTTTTCCATCATCATCCCTCGCGGCCAAGTTTTTCCTTCCCCAACGATGAGAAGAGGTTCACTTCTAATCAACCATTCTTCTATGGATGGAATGGAAAATGGTTTGCCTTGGTGATTGTGAGCACGATGTTTGAGTGATTTCCCGCTTGGAAATTCAGTATTTTTGTGCTAGAGCAGATTCTCTTGTTTTGTTGTGCGAGTTTTGTTCGAGTGTCTCTTTTCTTTTCTCGATCGAGGGAAATGAGTGAAACAAAGATTTGTGTGAATTGCAGATAGAGAGATATCAATTTATTCTTGGGTAAAAAGATTTCTCGATGAGTTGTTTGATCATGTTATGATTATGTCTCATGTACGAGTATGAGGGAACGGCGCCAAAAACTGGGGCCATTTGGTATTCCTTTGGAGAAAAAATTTTTTTTCCGCAATCCATCGACATCTTGATAGAGCTCCCAAAGTTTAGCCGGGCAAAAAGTCTGCAATCCCATCAAAAAGTTTCTACCCTCGAATAAAGGAAATCACAGAACTCTCAAAGAAGTCATATCCCAAAAAAGTCATCTGACTACTCACACGATAAGATTCTTCGCACTTTGTTCGTACTCAGATATTTTCGCGATATCGATGATAAAATTTGAAATTACAACTATAAGTGTACAGAATCTGCCGATTATTGGCTTTTTGGACCAGAAAATAAGTTTGTGCGTTAATGATTGATAGTATTCCTCACCTCCAAAATGTGAGTATCTCTGCTGCACATTCTGACTTCGATTTATAGTTAATTCCTGATCCTATTCAAATTCGTTCCCTCAGTGATGGAAACAATGAGCAAATTTCAATAAAAAGCGAATCTCAACAGCGTATTACAAACGAACTCATGACGTGACAGATTTTAACATGAATTAAATCTATGGCTCATGGAATACAGGAGTGCCTGAACGACACGTATGCTGAAGATGGTCCGATACATCCTTGGCAGGATTATCCTGAAGTAAGTAGAATCATTCATCTAAATTCTTCCAAATCGTATAATTTCATTCTCAATTTAATGAGAATAACATATGATTCATGAAAAATTTTGCATGCCAAAGAATTTTTGCAAACCACTCTCTGCACTGTATTTCTTAGGAATGAAGATCCAAATCGTAAAAGCACAATCCTTTCGATACGCAAACTCTTCCGGACAACCATTTCAGCTTTGATCGTGAATTCAATTGACAAGAGAAGATGTTGTTTCTTTGACGCTCAGCTTTCCAACTACCATCTCCGAGGCTGAGAAAGCAATCGAATTTCCTTCGAATCACAATTGATCAATGTAATTCCTGATCAATTGCATAAATTTAAGTGCTACTACCTCGATACTCGTGTTTCTAAATCGATTCTCCAGAAAGATTCTCCAGACACGGCTCACCTTTCGCGTTCCTCTCAGCTAATCCTTATTATCTCCCTTTCTCTTCGCTGATTGCATTCATCTATACGCGTTCTCTAGGTTTGAGCAACATCTTGTTCTTCTTCCATGAAATTGAATAGCATTGTATTCATTGAATCGATGTTGAATGGATGGACAGAATTAACAATTGTCTAAAAATCGTAGTGACCTTTTATCCCCGGATGTATATCCTTTGTTCCGACTTGAACAAGGAATTTCTGTCTCAGACAATACTTCTTCCTCGCGTATCACAAGACTCCCCCGGAACAAACTCATAACCAAGTTCATTTAATGAGGCTAAAGCCAAAAAATTGTCACTAGGGTGGCGCTGATGCAAATAAACTCTCACAGACAAAAAAATCTATTAAATCGCGATGAGCTGCAGTTCACCTTCCTCCCTAGTGTACGTGCTTTGTCAAGAGATCTATGTAATGTGTGAAGTGTAGTGTGTAATATAAACTGTGTTGTGTGCCGTATGTCGTGTGCAGTATGTAGTGTGTGGCATGTAGTATGTAGTGTGTAGTGTGTGTCACATGTGGGGTGTAAAAAGTAGAGTGTGGTGTGTAGTGGGCAGCGCGTGTGGATAGTTTGTAGTATGCAGCGTGTAGTGTGCAATGTGTCATTTGTAATGCACCGTGCGTTATGTGTCATATGTAATGGGTAACACATGTGGTGTGTAATGTGTTGTGTGTCATGCGTATTTGTGGTGTGTAGTGTCTGACATGTAGTGTATCGTTTGTAGTGCGCATGTGTCGTGCATCATCTGTAGCGGGTAACGCATGAAGTATTTAGTGTGTGGTATGTCGCGTGTCGTGCGTGTGTGTAGTGAGTGGCGTGTAGTCTGTAGTGTGTAATATGTAGTGTGTAGAATGTAGTATGTGGTGTATACTGCGCGTGGATAGTGTGCCATGTATGGTGAATAGGTTGTGGTGTGTAGTGTGTCATCTGTAGTGCGCCTAGTGTTATGTGGCATGTGTAGTGGGTAATACATGTATTGTGCAGTGGGTAACACATGTAGTGTAGTGGGTAAAATATGTAGTGTGAGGTGGGTAGTATGTGGTGTATAATGTGTGGTGTGTAGTGTGTGTAATGTTTAGTGTGCAGTGTGTGGTATATGGTGTGTAGTGTATCGCGTGGCATGCGTGTGTGTAGTGTGTGGCGTGTAGCGTAGAGTGTGTAGTGTGTAATATGCAGTGTCTAGCATGAAGTGAGTAGTGTGTTATTCGTGTGGTTAGTGAGTCGTGTGCCGTACGTAGTATTCGGCGTGAAGCAGGCAGCGTGCTATGTGTAGTGCGCTGCGTGTTGTGTGTTATGTGTTGTGGGTAACACACGTAGTGTGTAGTGTACAGCAAATAGTATGTGGTGTGTAGTATGTGATGTGTTGTGTGTAGTGTTTGGTATCTGTAGCGTAAAGTGCGTGTGGGCAGTGTGTAGTGTGCCGTATGTCGTGTGTGATGTATGGTGTGTGGCGTTTAATGTGTCATTTGTAGTGAGCCGTATGTCCCGTGTAGTGGGTAACATGTAGTGTGTAATTTGTAATATGTAGTTTATGTGTGTAGTGCATAGTGTGTACTGTTTGGTGTGTTGTCTTTAGTGTGTGGTGTGTATACATGTATCAAGGAGGGGGGGGGGGGGCTTGCTCAGTTTTGAAAAAAAATGTTCCAATAATGTTGTATGCAAAGAATTGTTCTCTGTCAATATCGAACTCAACGTACTTTCCTTTCAATGTCTGAGGATGGAAAAGTCAAGTGAGCATTCTGCGGATCTGATTTCTTTACGTATAACTCAGGTGTCTACAGGAATATCTCCAACATGGATCTTCAAATTTTGTTTCGTCCCGTTATTTGCAGTTTCTGACCGAAGTGACAATGGAATTCCGCCAGAATCAGTTCCATTTTGGTAAATATGATGAGTGGAAGTTTTGCATCACCTCTGTCGAGATTCGTCGAAACTAACATGGTACAAAATCAAAAAAGTTCTTTCCGTTTCCTCCTGTTATATCTGTGTGTTGCATTCCACAATTTTTCGTTTCGGTTTCAGTTTCGGATTGAAATTGGATTTTCGCCCTTTCAACAACATATTGACATTCGTCAAAGTATTTAGGAGTACATCGCAAGTTCATGAGAGGTCAAAGTTGGATTGAATGGTTCACAAAGAAAATATTATGAATTAATTTCTCTCATTTTTCGGTAACCCATCACTTTAAATTTCGACGACGGTGCGAAATTCCTATTATCATTTCAATCAGGTCTATCTATTCCATCTCAAGGATAGTACATTTTTTACATCAAATCCTGCGGATATCAGTGTAATTATTTTATTCGTCTCTTTCTTATATCTTGTAATTTTGTAATAGAAAGTTTGAAAACCAACACAACTACCCGATTTCCAGGTCGCTTAATGTGCACCATTTTGTTCCGGAGTTTACATCTGATCATCAATAAGATGATAGGATGATCTAGATAAGAAATTTAGCAGTCATGTCAAATCTAGAAATATGATGTTAATCTTAAGCGTAAGAACAATACCCTATGATTGAGCTCAATTTCACATGAGTAGGGCTAATCACTCGAAGCTTCTATAAAAAATAACAATGCAACACACAAAACTATGATTCCAAGTTGCAACATCTCGTACATAGCACATCGTCTTTATTGGAATTATTATCTCGAAGGTGCTACGTTCTATCTTTCTCAGGCTGAATTATGTTTATCTCGCTACAGAAGCCGGACCAAAGAGGTAGGTATATAAACTCTTGCAAGTTAACGTGTTCAATAATGCACGCATTTGAAGCTTTAATGGACTCTGCACAAGAAGTAGAGAGCGTGCCAACCACCGAATGATACCTATATTATATATATACAGCGTGCCTCCACTCCCTATGGCCATTAGTCCAAGGTACACTCAGCTAATCCCGTACCAAACTAGAAATTTCTCGTACATTCACGTTTCGATCGACACACTGTTGTGTATTCCAAATTCAAAATTCAAAATTGATAGTGTACTCTCAACGATTGACCATACGTGAATTACAAAGTACCAGGTGGGGCAAGAAAGGCCTCTAAAAAGTTACGATCGTTACTAAACTTCCTGTATAACTCAGTGCCAAAATTCTCTGATAATCCCAATAAAAGGCCATGCCGAGCGGTTTTTGAAGTGCTCTCTTTCTCTTTGCTGCCCGACGTCGAAAGTGTTTGATTTATGAACGCTATTAGCCAATTGAAATTTATTATTCGCGGGTAGCCTGATGCCAGAAACCCAAACTCTTTATCAAACCAAAGGTATAATATACACATTTCAACGGGCTGGTTCTAGAATTTTCACGCGATTCCGAGATCCACGTAAATTCAGAAACTTACAGGTATAATGATGAGTAAGTTTTAAATGGTAACGGGGATAGAGATTAGAGGGTAGCTGTGAAAATGTAATTACTGATAGAATCATTTCATGGATGGAAAGAGAAAAAGAGGGCTACATTAGTTAGAAGGTGGATGGGTGCATTATGCAAGGGATTGTGTGACGTTGGGATGCATAATTGATTGGATGTGCGTGGATTGAGTTTTTTTGCTATCGAGATTTCGATTGAGGTCAGGATTTTTCATTGGATACCCTACACGAGGTTTGAGTGGTTAATTTGAGAGGGCTGGTAGTTTCTTCAGGATTTGTTGATGTGTAAGTAGGTTTTGGTCAAATTTCGAGATAAGGCTGTTTCAATTTGACCATCCACATATGTCTTGTGCTTATGGATCGCAAATTTAAATCGCACATGAAATTGATTGCTGGTGCTTTGGCAACTTGACATTAGTTTTTCAATTTGAGGTTATGTGAAGTGAGAGAATCGATTCCGGTTCCAATGTACATGATTTCTCATCACATACGAGAGATGTGAATGATTCCTGATCCCTCGATCCCGCAATCATGAACATGTTTTCAAATTGTGCGGTCGAATCAGAAAACATATTTGGATGACATAATATTCAAATTTTTCAGCAACGAAGACATTCCATGAACATAACTTCCTGAACAAATGGTGGTTTCTAGGAATATTGTCTCAAACCACGGCTAAAGTAATATTTTCGGCTGATATGTCTTGCCAGAATGAATTTTAAATAGGCCAATCTATTACCTGATTCATTTGCGCTTGGAAACCTTAAATTTTCAACAAAAATTTGAGCTTTGGACATACGTGAGCACACAATATTTCCGTAGAAAAACCCAAGTAACAAATATCAGAAGTCTATTCAAAAGAAAAACTCAAACTTACTCATCGCAAGCTCTGGTCAACCGGTATTACCTGATGAACGTTGTACACAAGATATCGATCTGAATAGAGATCCAGATGAATACGGGGTATCCAATAACCTTCGCAATTTTCGTTGGACGATTAGATTATGAGCAAATCACACCAAAATTTCACAGGGTTTTCCTACCATCCAACTTTGGGTTTAGTTCCAATTGTGAGTCGATGATTTGATACTGATCGTTCCTTTTTCTATGCGCTTCAGGGTACGCGAAAAGTGCGTGTCTTCACTGAGTGTCAATAGGTATCCTCATTCATGTGAAAGAACTCAAAATGAATGAGAAATTATCTGACTCTCTTGATGGCTTTGAGGGCGAGATAGAAAACCACCGAGCGAGCATTTAGCTCAGTCGCTTCACCACAACGAAAAAGTATCTCAAATAATCGGTAATTTACTCAGTATCTAATATATCTATCATCCAGACAGTCAAATTTTTTCCAAAATAAGTTCTACATGACACATTCCTATGTTTCTTAAAAATAAAGATCTATCGCCAATATTGTACATATATAAATGAGAGAAAAATGAAGAGAAATGTACAATTCCTAGTTTGGAAATGGCAATGATGAGATAATAAATGCCTCTTGGAAGAGCTGAGTCTTCTAAAGAATACGATGTGAGTGAAGATTGTGAAATCGAAGTCATGAGAATCTAAATCGATAGAAATTGATGACTGTCAGTAGATGCTGAGAGTTCGATAAAATGAACATCCACTCATTGGATCTCGTGAGTTTTCAACAGAGAAAAGCAAATTATCTGAGTATTCGTATTTAAAATTGGAGACATTACATAATTTCAAAAATTGAAGTCCAAGAAGATGACGGAGGTTGCTAGACCGAATAATTTGGACGACTTTTGGGTCGCAAGGCTTTGAAAAAGTAAGCCCTCAATGTTTCAAAGTTTCTCCTGCACTTTTAAAGTGGCGCACAGTCTTCCCTTTCAGCACTTTTAGTAAGCGCATGCTTGTTAAATGTACCGACCCAAGAAATATGCTCTCAAGAAGCCGTGACCAGATTAAAAAGGCAGAGTGAGAGGCTGAAAAAGTTAGCCTTCGTCGTCTTAATCGTTTCACAAATCTTACTCAAGTATGACAAGAAAGTCTAGTCTCTTTTTCTACTGCTCTCGAGAGGGAGATAGTTGTGATAAGACGAAAGAAAATTTGTTAAAAATGATGGATTGGAAACTAACATGCTTTCATAATTTCTGTATTAAATTGATCGATTTTTCCCATAGTAATATAAATCTGATATTTTGTGAAAAATACAAGAGTTCGGCGTTGCAAAATATGTATAATGTGGCCTTTCTTGTTGTCAAATGAAAAATTCTCCTTGTGAATTGATACGAATGCAATTTTCCAGAACTTCACGAATCTCATAGCTAATTTAGAGCGCGGAATCCCGGGAAAGAGAATCATACGAATGAGTGGATGATGACAAAATGCGCAACAAAGCCTACATTACAATGCCAGCACAATGAATTATCTCGCTCCATGAGAGTACCATTTTCAGACATGAGCAGCCAAGCTTACTCTCAACTTTTGAGAGTATTTGGTGATGTGGAAGAAGGAAGAGAGTGGGCATCAGAATAGAAATCTCGACTACATTAAATTTTATCAAAGTACGGATTCTGAGTTGTAGAAGGGTAGAATTCGAGAATAATGACGACTTTCCTCTATTATTTATCTCATCATATTAATCTTTAGGTACTGATTACAGCTCTCCGAAATGAAATCTCCTGAAAGTGCTCGGACAAGCAATGACACGGTAAATTCTGTTACAAAATATCAAATTTGTCTTACAACAGTTCAAATTGGAACTATTGATTTTCGTCGAGACAGTTTTACCGATTGTAAGTCTTCATAAAATAGCATAGGGATGAATTTGTACCTAGATTGCCGTTACATCTTGAAAAAAGCAAAAATAACTAGTTCCGATTTCAATAATTCAGTTCTCCAAACAGCCATCTTCTCGTTCATGATGTATCGATGATAAGTTGCTTCGCCTCGTTTTTGTATAGCTACCGAAATTTTGATAGGAATTTTATCCAATCTTTTCGATATATATACATCTGAAAATCTTGAACTTGACACGAGCAATTGAGTTCTTTGAATACCTGAAGTCAACACGGTCTCGTGAATTAGGCCTTCAATCTCCACGCATCTCTAGAAGCGAGTCTGAATTCGTGATGCAGATCACCCACGGGATTATTGTGGGGTGTTTTTGGGGACTTCCAAGATCATACTCAAGCTAGGATCGAAATCGCTACTCAGGCCGTCTTTAAGATAGTCGGAAATAGATGTTTTTCTGACAAATTTTCACTTTTCTACCCTCGATAACTTGATGGGATAGCACTTTATTGGAAAGTATGTCGAGCAGATTTCAACAAGAAGAATAGAAAAGGTCTCTACACATTCCCTCGCATAAGGCCTCCAGTTTCCGTAGTGAACGTATTTTCGCGTAAGATCCATATTTTTCACGGTCTCGATATCGTCCCCATGAATCTAAAGGAACACATTTCATCGAAAAATGTGTAGATTGATCTTTGGAGATCTTTGAAAGATAAACAAGAAAGGTCCACACAGATGTTTCCATTCAAGGTCATCTGTTTCCGTATATTAGGCATCTTGCATTTTTTTTGACCCCCCAAAAAGAAGGTTTGGCAAATTCGAGCAAATCGAGATGAGTAAGGTGCAATTGGAAAAAAATTCCCAAAAATTGTTAACAACTTGCGCAAATTGTTTGAAAGTCAGACAATTGTGTCACACGGTGCAAGTCATCCTACTGTCAAACAATTTGCGCAAGACAAAGAAAATTCTTCGGATTTCTTTTTTAATTGCACAATACTTGTCTCAATCTGCTCGAATTTGCCAAACCTTTTTCTGGAGGGATCAAAAAAATTGCAAGACGCCATACAATAGCGGCAGTCGACGACTTTGTCCGAGTGACGTCACACAGCGCAAGTCATCAGACTTTCAAACAATTTTCGCGAGATGAAAAAAATTTTTGGGGATTTTTTTCCCAATTGCACCCTACCTATCTCGATTTGCTCGAATTTGCCAAATCTTTCTTCAAAAAAATGCAAGATGCTTATTGAAGTATTCTAGTCCGAGACTCTTTTTTTTTTACTACAGTCGGAGTCGACGAGAATAAAGATAAAATATATTTCTTGGACGGAAATACGCCAATTACGGAAACAGGAGGCTTTCAATGGAAAAATGTGTGGACCTTTTTAGTTAATCTTTCAAAGGTCTACAAAAATCACTCTATTTTCCGATAAAATGTGTTCCTTTGGATTTATGGGGTTGAGACCTTGAAATATATGTTTTTTTTTCGAGATCCCCTTGCAGCCTCCTGGGGCTAGCACTGCAGCCCCTTTACCACCTTGGTGTGAAGGGTTATGCCCGAATTTTTCTTCTACTTGTGGATCCCAGCTTCCCCGGAGTGACCTACGCCACGGTTTGC
Organism: Eretmocerus hayati; assembly: GCA_029851415.1. Taxonomy (NCBI): domain Eukaryota; kingdom Metazoa; phylum Arthropoda; class Insecta; order Hymenoptera; family Aphelinidae; genus Eretmocerus; species Eretmocerus hayati. Next base: position 96,132,633 of record CM056744.1, on the reverse strand, counting down.
AGCCATGGGATGCCTCTCTCCAATGCCGGTAAGGCCGACATTCCCTGTCTCACGAAGTGAGCCATCGGATCCGCTGTACCCTTAGCGTTCCCGGAGAGAGCCTCTTCATGGTTTGCAAGTACGGAAGACTGACGGGGCCACTCTCTCGCGGAGAGAGAGTGTGTAGTTGACGCTCACTCTCTAGGTGATAAAATAAATTAAAATAAATTCAATTGAATCATTTAAACATTTTATAAAAATTATAATACGTTTTACAATTAATCTTTGCAAGGCCATGATTTAGTGAGACTCCCACTCCAATGCCGGTAAGGTCGACATTCCCCGCACCTCCCCGTGCACTTAGGAAGGCACGTCGGGTTGGCTTAATAACTCCCTACGTTATCCCCCCCCCTGCTTCGCATTCGCCCAAGGCCCGCTAGTCGAACCTCGTGAGATGGGAAAACCCAGGATTTCTCTGAAGGATAATTGCGGGGAAAACGCCATTCCAAAGCAGGCGGGGTGCAGTGGGTCCTTTTCCCTTCGAAAAAACCTCAGAGAAAATTTCCGAGTGATTTCGCCGGGAATCGAACCCACGACCCCTCGAGCAGTGTTGATTCCGAAGCTAGCACGCTACCGACTGAGCCAACACTGCTCTTACCTTGAAATATATGTATGTTAGACAAAAATACGTTCAGTGCGGAAACTGGAGGCCTTATACGAGGAAACATGTGGAAACCTTTTTGTTTATCGTTTAGAAATCTACAACAAGTTGTCCAACATAGGTATTTTTCAATAAAATGCGTCCTCGTCGAGTTACCACGGGTAGAAGAGTGAAAACTGTTAAAGAAGCACCTATTTCCGGCTTTTTGAAAAAACGTCCCAAGTGGCGATTTCGATTCTAGCTGGAGTACGATCCCAAGAGTCCCCAAAAGCTCATACCACATTTATTCCGTGGGTGGTCTGAACTACACTTCTAGAGACCCGTATCTCAGACTCGACTGCGACTGTAGGAAGCACTGATGTGAACTCACACTAATATAAATTTCCAATATGCTTCAAAATCTAATTGGAAACTATCAGCCCCTAAGAATGATCCCGAAAATTGACTTGGTGCGGCACACAGATACAGCCGTGTGATACACGCGTGTCAGTACTCTAATTCGCGACATCTAGATGGAGTCCAGACCATCCGAACTTCAAATTATAAGATTCATCCCTACCTTTCGTCTAGGAGCAATAATGAGACCTTCCAAATCTGGCTTGAGTAAAATTTCCATAACATAGGTCATGCAGTGTCAACATAAGATTCCTTGGCTGTTGTTCTAACGAGGTTAATGGAGGCATGAGACCGAAATACGGAGTCACGACGATCATCTTTTTCAAGTCATCCATACTTCAACAGTAAATTCCATCATCATCGAAAATCTCACCACCCTAGCCAAAATTATTCAAATACTTGAAAGTAATCTCAGCAAGAGATTCGAACTTCCATGTAATAACACGGTCAAACATCGGCGTACAACTTGTTAACAATTCCACTTGAAGCATAGAGAGTCAACCCTTTGCCGGAGCGTAATGGATATCCATTGAGAAACTTGACGTGGAAACTCATAGCGGACTAAAATCCATTTTGTTCACGTAGAATATATATATATATGTAAAGATATATATATATATATATATATATATATATTCGAGCAATAAGCGAATGCGATCAGTAGTCAGGCCGTCACATGTGTCAGAAGCATCGGGTGCGCTTGCGAATCCGCTTCGACCTCAATCTGATGCTTCTGCTGGTGGCCAAAAACGACATTAGCATCGAGTGGAATTGTCGACGGGTTGTCCATACATGACCCCAAGGAGCCGTTCGTCAAATCTGAGCGGCTATACTTGCGCGCGCGCGCGCCGTCTGAATTAATGGGCAATCAGATGCTCCCTATAAACGCTTGGAATATGCAATTATGTTAATTTTATGGCGGACGCTGCCAATTCGATCCGAAGGGACTGCTCACTTCCGTTTCATGCAACAGAAATGTTTTGGGAACTTTGTTTATCTCTGGTATTCTTGCCAGGAACGTGCATTCTTTTTCTTAGAGAGGAAGATTTGTAATCGGTTCACTAAATATACCATTTTCCTCGCGAGGGAAAGATTTTTCTAACAAAATCTCCCTCAACTTCACCACATTCAAATCATCATCTTTCTTTCGTGGAAGTTTGTCAGTTGTAGATAATATATTTTTGCGACGAAAGCATTCCAAACTCAAGAAAAAATTTCATTTTTGCGATTATTCCTACATTATCTTGCTATTCAAAGGGATATTTCCAAGCCTAGGTGACGAATTGATCCTGAATAGATTCTGATGGGCTTTCAAACTTCATGTTACAATTTTAAACTTCTCAAACATCAAAGTATTCCGCATGGCTCCAAAATCAGACTAATTTCACAAGATTTTGATAGTAACAATTCTATAAACTCACATTGCAAGCGCAACGATACGATGCCATACAGTTTTACTTCCTGAGATTCCATAGAATTTCCTAACATGGATCCTAGCCAGCAGAATCATATGGATTATTTTCCTTCCTCTTGTAAAACTTCAATGGGCCACTGATAGTACATTTCGATACAAAGGTGTAAAAACTTTTTTCGCGTCCGAGTGATGGTTTCCGGCCCGAGCCGTAGGCGAAGGTCGAAATCAATAAGAGGATGCAAAAAATAGGTTTTACATCCGTGTATCGAACTGTGTTTTTCGACAGACTGCGCGAGAAAGTGGAAAATCAGTGCGGAAAAGATACATTCTCAAATAGTGTGTCAATAACTTTTTTTCGCGTCCACGTAATGAGTTTCAGACCCGAGTCGCAGGCGAGGTTCGGAATTGTCACGAGAATGCAAAAAAATAGTTTTTACTCCCGGGGATAAAACTATACTTTTTGATCAACTCCGAGTCAAGGTCGTCAAACTGTGCGCAAAGTACATTATTACGTACACTATATCAAAACAATATAAACAAATTTTCTCTCGGATTCGACTGAACTTTCTCAGCATTCTATGAACAAAAAGATGTTATAGAAAATCACCGAGTCACGCAGTACATCGTACCCCCTATTCCTTAAAGCAACAAGTCAAGCATCAAGATTGTCTTATCACGATGACTCAAGAGCTTTCGAACGCATAAAGATGTATGTGTACACCAAGCTTCACACAAAAAATTGCAAATTCACACCCGACAACATCCAACACGATCTATATCCTCAAAGACATGATGGATCTATCTTCATCTCGCGCGACAACGCCACGAAATACAACAAGCTGTGATATCTTACAGCCACACACACACACACGCAAAGGCAAGAAAACAAACATCAAGTTTGCAAGCTCTATACTCTCTCAGTTGCGTATAGAATAAAAGCTGTTTCTCAAGACGCAACTCCTTGAAGAGCGAAACCCTTTGAGACCGCTGCCTCACTCCCCCTTTCGATGTTTTCTCGAAAAACAAACATCTCTCAGCTTTGAGAGCTGAGCATTGTACGATATCTATACCCCGACTACTACTCTGATACCAAACGTACACCCACATAAACACAAACAGGATGAATCCCTTTTGCACGCACTCGGGAGTAATGACGTTATTTTCGTGAATGAGTTTTACTCTTATGTACATACCTATATATTTTGAAGTGAGTAGGATGTAATAGGATGAGCTGTGGGGCATTAAGCTCTTTTGATACGAGTCTGTATCAAACTATGTTAATTCGATTCGTCTCGCGCTCACGCAAATCTCTTTGAATGGAAGCTGAGTGAGCTTGCGGTAAAACCAACTCTTGACCACTGTAGTGGCGTTTTGACTTTGCAATTTTAAGTTTGATACGCGAGTAGAGATTATATATATCACATATATCTCTTCAATACGCTCTCTTGCTCGTGTAAAATATTTTAAATCTCCCGCGTTACTTTGAGATTTTGGAGAATGAATGGATAAAGTGAAAAACGGACTGTTTTTGAAATTGGGTTAAAGAATTGAAGGCTGGTTTGATGTCATAAATTTTTTAATGAAGCAGCTTTTTGCATAGAGAGCTAGTGAATGAGTTTTCATCATTCCGTGGATGAGCTCCAAAGACTTTTGAATAAGACTTTTTTTATATCATTAATCTGAACGAATTGAATGAATTATAATAATTGGACAAAGCCACGATTTGAGACTCACAAAAGGTACTTGTGACACTGACATAAGTTACTAAGTTCCGATGAGAAATTCTACATCATTAATCGATCTTAAAAGTACAACCCTTGCGAATAGTAACAAAATGAATGGCTCAGGCTCAGTTCTTCTAGGAAACCACGTAAGTATTTTGATAGACTATTTTGATTGATTAACTCTTCCGAAGAAGTTATCTGGGTATTATGCAAATGAGCTTGGGTTACTGCTCACATCTACGATCTTATTTGAAACATGTTTGCCAATAAGAACAATAATCAGAACATTCTACCAATTTTGTTGATTATGTGATTCATTATAATACCAAAAAATTATCAAATGTATTAATAGCGTCCTGGTTCCAAACCGTATGATGTTTAATCTATCTGATGACCAACCCATTATATATCAATCCGTTCTGGACATAAGTCCAACGATTTTCAGATATCATGAATTAAATGAGATCAAACGAACTACGAATCTCACAAGGTTGCACTGCTCATGACACAAAGCCAGCCCTCTCGTCTCCGAAACGATGTGAAAAAATACCTCGATAGTTATCTTGAAGAAAAATTGAAGGTGAAATGAAAGGATTGAAATCCATTTGGCGTAGTCAATAAAGCCACGGAATCTCGTGTAATTTTAGATGAAGATCGCTCCGCTCTTGGATGGAATTCTTTCCCGAATAGGAATCCAATATTACTCGGAATCGATGCTACTCGAAGTGTATCCTGCCGATCAAGAAGATGATTATACTTGCCAAGCACTTCATTGAATTTTTCTGAATACGTCGAGTTGGTTCCCCACTTTAGCGAATCTCAAACATTTCAAGACAATTTCAAGAGGGGAATTCAAAGAAGATGCCAAAGGCGGCAATTTGAAGTTATTGTCTCTCTTTTCGATGCCCTTTCAAACCATGATTCGATTCTTCTGTGATAGGTGAGTCAGCCTTCTCTCACTCGAATTTTACTGATTCGTCTGAATGCTCTTGAATGGAGCATAAAGATTATCTGATCGCAGAATCATTCAGAGAACGAAGGATTCATGCAAAAATGTCTCTAGAATTGCTGATTTGGAATGATATAGAATGACACGCAGAAGAAAATCATGGCCTTTCATTAACAGTTCACAGCGATGTGATTCAGAGTGAATTAAATCGAGAGACCCACATTTTCTTAATCCTTGTTCAAATTATTCCCAAGACTCTTCAACCGGAGTTTTGTTCAAATCGTTATATGCAAAGTATCCGGATTATCCTGATAGAAACATATTGTACAGAGACATGTGATCAGTATCGTGATGTGTTCTAGTGACAAGTAGTTTGCGTTGCTCACTCGTACGTATCTTTTGGATTTTGAACCATCTCTTTTGGACAATCTTAACTTCTAAGATTGAATGTGTACAGCCTAATCAATCGAATATGTAACATTCCTGAAAGTACTGTGAAATCTTACTCTAAGATGCACTACTTAATGATTCTAACACTTGACCATTCCAAATAAAACCGAAGGTATTCAAAATTCACAAGTACACTGAGAATAAAATATTGCCGTCTGAACAATACAACTGTATTGTTGCCAGGAGGTCGATTTTAGATTTCGGTCTAGACTAGTCGCGCGGGTCTAGTGACCAGAATTTGTCGAGGTAGCGCGTGACCTGCGCGTTGATTCGCGATTTCATCGTTCCTCGCTCCGCGAACCTTGGGTTAGGTTGGCTCGTGTATAGCTGCGTTTAGTCGTTTTGTGGTCTGCTGTACTCGTGATTGTTGTCAAATGAACATAAATCAATGTTTATTTGACAATCATGAGCATGCTGTTATCTGGCGTGAGGTTTAAAAGCGTTGATGAAATATCTCCACCAGTGAGAGTTTCATCTCTTTTTGATCAAATATGATTGACTGTCGTGATGCTGTAAAAATGAAACTTTTTTTGCGAGCTCCACTGTCACATTCAGCATCACAACAGTCAATCATATTGGATCAAAAAGAGATGAAACTCTCACTGATGGAGATATTTCATCAACACATTCACTTTTTCACTTTTCAGACTTTACTCACGCCGGATAACAGCATGGTCATGATTGTCAAATAAACATTCATTTATGTTCATTTGACAACAATCACGTTTACAGTAGACCACAGAACCGCTAAACGCAGCTATACGAGCTAACCTAACCCAAGGTTCGCGGAGCAAGGAACGACGAAATCGCGAATCAAAGCACAGGTCGCGCACTACCTCGACAAATTATGGTCACTAGACCCGCGCGACTGGTCTAGACCGAAATCTAAAATCGACCCCATAGTATTGCCGTCAGATCAATACGGTATTGCCATCACAGCATTATGTTTTGTTATGACAACAATCTAGTATCGGTAACCTTCAAAAATCTTTGGATAGTCATGATAACCCCACCGATATCGTTCTGGTCAAAAAATTGGAAAGCTCTCGTAGCAAAATAGTTATAAAGTGTTTGTGACTATATCGAGTATCGCGGTATTGTCTACGTGCATTGCTGTCGCTCCAAAATATGGATGTGCATCGATGCGGGGCTCGGAGAGTGACTGGGTCTCCGAGATGTTGAAGGCTTGGGGCCTAGGAAGATATTGTGATATTTTCAAGTGTACGTCTGATGGCAAGGCTCAATTTTGCGTGATTATCTCAGCCACCTTTGCATTCCTGCTTCTCATTCTAACCACACATTCAAACTATTTATTCATTCAGTATTGGTGTCTAAAATCAGTTCGTCATTGTTCAACGTATGGAATCCTATTATTAATTCTCGGGCTATCTATGCCCTCGATGATTCAATTAGTTGACGATTTGACAGGGATATCTTGCTCTGAAATTTGACGGTTACTACAGGAATGAGAATTTGGAACACGCATTCCAAGACATTATCGCGCAGGGTTGCGTTATTTACATTGCAGTAATTTCGGAGGACTTACCCGGGGAAAACGCAATGGGCCGTGACCCCCGGGGGCCACGGTCCTATGGTGGGCCGGGGTCACGGTCCCTGGTGGGCCGTGGTCCCCGGGGGTCACGGTCCTATGGTGGGCCGGGGTCACGGCCCACCAGTATGCTACAGACTCTCTTCGCTCTATGAGGGTCTTCCACTTGCCGGCATCACCAGATTAAACATTAGAATGGATCAAAATTCAATTTACCTCGCTTCAGTAATATTCTACTGTTGCCTGTCGAGAAGTGTCAGACAAGGCTCACGCTGCGTGGCTGAAAGGTGGCATAATCAGGTGGAGGTAGAGCCTTAAAATTGTAATGAATCAGTGATAAAAATATGTATAAGATAAGTGTACCCAACTTGACCCCATTAAGCCATTTTCTTAATAATTTTGGTCTACCTCAACAATTTTCAACGTACTTTAGCTCATTTTAAAGCTTGTTCTAAGATCTTTAGAATGAATCTAAGTACGTTCAAATTCAATCAAATGAAGCCGAACTGTCTTAAGTTTTCCAAAAAGTGATTTTTCAGAGTTTACAAAATAACGTACCCAATTTGCCCCCATTTAGCCACTTCCCCAACAACTCTAGTCTACGTCAATATTTTCCTACGTATTGAAGCTTATTTTGAAGCTTGTTTTAGGTCCTTTAAAATGCACTGAGCTACGTCTCGTTTTGATGAAATGGATCCGAACTGTCTCAATTCTTCAAAAATCCATTATGGAGATCGGCGGTACAGTGTTTTTATCGCCGTATACGCACATTTGGAGCTTCTCACCGGTCCAAAATACTGTTTCCTTCCTATTTTGGCGTGATAAACACGTTCTGAGTGGTAAAAAAAGTCGTACTGCACGCCCTTTCGAGATAAATATATGGGGGCATGTTAAGTACACTTCGATGTTGGCATCCTTGTTTACAAATCGTCTCCGTGCTTTGCACATAAATCAGCTCCAGATCCAAATATTGCAATTTTGAAAAATGGATTTTGAAGGTCTTAAAACAAGGAATCGAATGCGCTTACGTTAAGATTGGTTGAACTCAAAGAATTTGGAACCGATTTTACTGAACGCAATTCCCTCGGTGCTTTCCTAGCTAAGCAATCACGAAAAATAGAAAAATCACTTTAGATTTTCTGGAGAACGCAGGAATGATTCGGGGTCGATGCAAACTACTTACTTTCTCATATTTTAACATAACAAACGTAAAAGAGGGTTGCCCGGGGGCCAAGGAGTACCCATTCCCAAGATCGGGATATGGGGGCAAGTTGGGTATACTTACCTTAGTACCCGTATCTCCTATCACTAGGGCCTTTGATCCACCAGCTCAACAGCGTCATTAGGAGAACAAAACTCAGCAGTTAGTCGAAAGCCATAACCTTGAAATAGGTAGCTAAGAGATCATCATTCGGGTACATAACGGGATACGGGGCGTTCCTTGCTCAGGATGATCAAGGGTTTGTAACGGAATATATTATCCAATTCCGATGGATTTTCTTGATTTGAAATAATTATTAGAGCCATATCGCACGAAAAGATTGATACATTTTTTTTCGTTAATACCATGTTGATATAGTACAAAAATTTTTTGGTATTTTTTCTAAGGCCCCTGTTGGCCCTGGGGCCTATGGCCTATAAATAGTCCTTCCAGGCCCCTCTCTAGCCTACTTCCAGAAAATCATAACCTCGACCAGACTCTACATTTTTAGACGTACTTAGGCGTATTTTATTCCTTAAGACTAGTACTTTGGAGAAGAGAATTGCCCAAGGTCGATACTTGAACCTACCAATTTCTAGGAGCTATTTGCTGAGAGAACATTTTAACGATTTTTGGGCTTGCTTCAAAATGATGTAACTCCCACTAGACATGTGATAATCGACTTTTACAAGTGGTCATTTTGAAGGTCTTGAAGAGAGCTACAATTTGACTATTAGTAGAAGTCGATTATCGAACTTTTCATAGGGGTTACAGTCGTTACAAGTTGACCAGTTTTGTAAAAATGCCAAACTTTGAGCTGAATTTGAATTAAATCGTTTTTCTTCCTTCGACCCCAAATCTGTGCGAATATGTTTTTTGATACAAATAATATCAACCAGAACAATAATCTGGGTGGGATATTGAATTCTCGATTTTATTCAGCCAATTCAAAACACTCTATTTGGATTTTTTGCTCAAAATGACCTCACAGGTATGGCTCGCATATGCTTCCATCTGAACTAGTGTGCAACAACCTATGTGGGATTACTCTCCAATCAAATGTGTCTGAAAACTCCCGGAGGTGACCCTCGAGCTGAATGCGAGCAGGAGATCCTATTTTACGTGTTGAAAATGAAACCGTCGAATATTATTCCGTCTATTTGGACGCAGGCGAGAGTTAGTGGGATTTCATCCATTCCAGCTCACAAATGAGATGAGCAGCCGAAAGAGGGATACGAACATGGTTGCCTGACTCAAAATGATCATCTAAACACGATTTCGGGGTCAGTTTCGCTCCAAAATATTCATAGTTGCTCTCAGACTAGAAAACACTATAGTTATATGTTTTTCGATGGAGTGCCTTCAGATGATGAATAAGAACCAAATTGATCATGAGGACGTGTTTAAATGGTCATTTGGAGTCGGGAGAACACGTTTGGATAACTGTTTTAGCGGCTCATCTCATTCGTGAGCTAGAATGAGTGAAATTCCACTCTCGCCTGCGTCCAAATAAACGGAATAATGCCCATATTCAACTCGTAAAATAGAACCTCCTGCTCGCATCTAGCTCGAGGCTCGCCTCCGGGAGATTTCAGACACATTTGGGGGTACATTGGAGAGTAATCCCACACAGGTTGTTGCACACTAGTTCAGTTGGAAGCATATGCGAGCCATACCTGTGAAGACATTTTGAGCAAAAAGTCAAAATAGAGTGTTTTAAATTGGCTGAATAAAATCGAGAATTCAATATCCCACCCAAATTATTGTTCTGATTGATATTATTTGTATCAAAAAACATATTCGCACAGATGTGGGGTCGAAGGAAGAAAAACGATTTAATTCAAATTCAGTTCAAAGTTTGGCATTTTTACAAAACTGGTCAACTTGTAACGACTGTAACGCCTATGAAAAGTTCGATAATTGACTTTCACTAGCAGTCAAATTGTAGCTTTCTTCAAGAACTTTAAAATGACCACTGGTAAAAGTCAATTGGGAGCTACATCACTTTGAAGCAAGCCCGAAAATCGTTAAAATGTTCTCTCAGCAAATAGCTCATAGAAATTGGTAGGTATTGGAAGGAAGAAAGTACGAGGGGCCTAGAAGGACTTTTCATAGGCCCCAGGGCCAACAGGGGCCTTAGAAAAAATCCCAAAAAATTTTTTTTGTACTATATCAACATGGTATTAACGGGAAAAAAATTTTTTGGGATTCGTTCCAGACCTCCCGGTGCCGGGATTCGATGATTTGCTCCGAAATGGCCCATATTCAGATTAACGAGGACTTCATGCCCCGGCAGTGACACATTAATCGGTTGCCTTTTCTCGGAATGAACAATCAAAGAAAATTTCGTCCTTTTTCGCCTTTTTTGCCAATTTTAGTAACTTAGATAATAGATAAAAAGATGAACTTTGTTTCAAATATTTAGAAAATTTCATTGTCTACAATATGGTGCTACATAGAACAATCGAAATATCAAGACAGAAGAGCCACGAGCAAAAAATGCGATAAAATGCAAAATCGCGCAGTATTTGATGATTCTAATTTCTTGCACAGGCCAAAAATATTCGAGAATATCGATACTTGCGCGCGAGTTCATATATATTCCAAAAAGTCGAAAAATACACCTTAAAATCTTCGGGAGTGAGATTTAAAGCTGGCACATTTTCGACACCCAAAGATCAATATTTCCATGTGATATGGCTCTAATAATTATTTCAATTTAAGAAAATCCAACGGAATTGGAAATATATCCCGTTACAAACCCTTGATCATCCTAAGTAAGGAACGCCCCGTATCCCATTATATACCCGAATTATTATCTCTTAGCTACATATTCCAAGGTTATGGCGTTCGAACACCTGCTGAGTTTTGTTCTCCTCATGATGCTGTTGAGATGGTGGATCTAAGACCCTAGTGATAGGAGATATGGGTGGAGATATGGGTCTTATATGATGAATTCCACGCCAAAGCGACCTACGGAAAGGGGTCATCTCTCAGATTCTTTTTTAACCTTTTTCATTCGATCCTATGGCCCAAAATAGGAACTTCGGACCACCTATGGGGTCCAGAAAGAATTTCTCCTCTCCATTGCACGCACATACGTAAACAGACCGAAAATTCATCGTGTAAAAATCGATTTTTATTCACGAAAATGAGAATATTTCGAGTTTTTGGATAGTTATCGATTTGCGAGTTGCGGCACCTGAAAGGGCATCAGAAAACCTATCGAAAACATCGTCGGAAATTCCTTCTCTGTGATTTGGGGGCCACCGGAAGGCAAACAAGTGTTTTTCACTGAAACGCTAATTCCTCAAAAAGCCGTTTTTTTATTTTTTGAAAATTAGATATTTGACGTGAATCTTTGCGTTCTTTCGAAAATAATGGGTTTCGGAGAAGTTTGGGGCGATCCAAGTGACTTACGAGCCATTTTTTGAAAACTTGGTCTTTTCGGTTTCGAAAAAGGCGATTTTCTGCTCATGCGCACAAACGTAGACTTTCGGCGCCATGTTCAATGGAAATCTGACAAAATTTCCTATAAAATGACTACCCGCAAAGTTGAAATTCATGCACTGAAACAGGATCTGCAACGATTAATTATATGGAATCAAAATCACATGAAAATTCAGCCCATTAACGCCTTTGTGGCGCCTGCTGAAATGACACATCTACGAGATCTTCTCGGGACTCAATTTTGAGGACGACATGGTTTCAACGTGAAATTGTCTGAACTTTCAAAATATGCGATGGAAAATTCATCGCATATTTATGCAATTTTGAATGTGAAAAATAGTATTTTCTGGCAAGAATCGAATGTAGCACCTCGGGCTCGCCTCAAACGGGGTTCTTCATCGCATATTCTGAAAGTTCATACAATTTTACGTTGAAACCATGTGGTCCGAATTTTTTTCAGGTCAATTTCGTACTCAAAATTGAGTCCCGAGAAGATCTCGTAAATGTGTCATCTCAGCAGGCGCCACGAAGGTGTTAATGGACTGAATTTTCATGTGATTCTGATTCGACATAATTAATCGTTGCAGATCCCGTTTCAGTGATGAATTTCAACTTTGCGGGTAGTCATTTTATAGGAAATTTTGTCAGCTTTCCATTGAAAGTGGTGCCAAAGTCTACGTTTGTGCGCATGCGCAGAAAATCGCCTTTTTCTGGGACCGAAAAAATCAAATTTTCAACAAATGGCTCATAAGTCACTTGGACCGCCTCAAACTTCTCTGAGACCCATTTTTTCGGAGGAACGCAAAATTTCACGTCAAATATCTGATTTTCGAAAAATAAAAAGATGGCTTTTTGAGGAATTAACAATTTTGTAAAAAACACTTGTTTGCCTTCAGAAGGCCCCCAAATCACAGAAAAAGAATTTCCGATGAAGTTTTCAATAGGCTTTCTGATGCCCTTTCAGATGCCGCAACCCGCAATTCGATAGTTATCCAAAAACTCGAAATATTTCCATTTTCGTGAATGAAAGAGCATCGATTTTTACACGATGAATATTCCGTCTATTTACGTATGTGCGTGCAATGGAGAGGAGAAATTTTTTTTGGACTCCATAGGTGGACTGAAGTTCCCATTTTGGGCCATAGAATCGAATGAAAAAGGTCAAAAAAGAATCTGAGATATGACCCCTTTCCGAAGGTCGCTTGGCGAGGAATTCATCATATACATATTTTCATAACTAATTCATTACAATGTTAAGGCTCTACCTCCACCTGGTTATGCCACCTTTCAGCCAAGCAGCGTAAGCCTTCTCATACACTTCTTATTAACAGGCAACAGTAGAATATTACTGAAGCGAGGTAAATTGAATTTTGATTCATCCTAGTGTTTGATGGCAAGTCGAAGACCCGGATAGAGCGAAGAGAATTTGTAGCATACTGGTGGACCGTGACCCCCGGGGGCCACGGCCCACCACAGGACCGTGACCCCGGCCCACCATAGGACCGTGACCCCCGGGGACCACGGCCCACCTCTGGACCGTGGCCCCCGGGGACCACGGCCTACCAGGGACCGTGGCCACGGCCCACCTCTGGACCGTGGCCCCCGGGGGTCACGGCCCATTGCGTTTTCCCCGGGTAGGTATTTAATTTGATCGACTTGTTTTTTGCTTCGAGATCATAACCAAAATCTGTTCGCCCGCTTCTCGCAATCCAAAATCTCTACTGGCTATACGATTATTTAGTCATATTAACATTATTCATTTTGCTCTGACAGCAATACCAGATCGTTTTTGTGACTTGATGCGGCAACAAAATCGGTATCGTTGTCAGACCTTTATAACCTGTTATAAAGGCCAGCACGCTATATTATTTTGGTCGTACGACAAAACGTAAGGCCGTACGATCAAGAATTTTTCCTCAGTGTATGTCTATCATGTACCAACGAGTCTTGCTAGGAGTGTAGAATATTTCGTAAAAGCAATCAAAATCAATGTAAAATCTCACAATCTCGATACTTATACCTGGACTAAGATTGGATATCCATCATATTCTTGGATTCAGATTTTACGAACTGGCCCTGATAGATATAGTTTACCGATAATGCAGTTTAACACGCACTTTTTCTACAAAAATAATTCTATCTCATCAATCAGATATGAGCGGCTCAACATCGTATTTGACAACCAATTACACTAAAGAACAAAATATGGCGATCGGAATGTTCGCCGTTCGGAGAAATATGATTTCCTTAGGCATATTCCACCGTAGAATCCAAATCCAACCTCTGCTTCGTCCCTACATGGTAGAATTTTTTGAAATCGCAAAAAGTGATTTGCCGAAAAACGGCGTTTTTAGCATTTGTTGCTAATTTTGTCAATTGATTGCTGTGGTGATGCGCTCTCGTAGTGAGCCAGGGGTGTATTGCAACTACCATTTTCTACTTAGTCTGACCTGCTGAATACCAGGGCAGAGGTTTTGGAGGGCCAGGATGCGTTTGGATCGCGTTATAAGCTGATTCTTCGAGTTGCTATTAACAAAATTTCACAGGTTCTGCAATAAATCTTAAGATGCTCGCGAAACGGACCAGAGACATCTTTTTTGAGCTCACGAGAGAGCCCATGTACTTTGTTTTTATGTGTACATCTTATATCTTATATTATTAATGGATAACTTCGATATTCGAGATTGGAGGCGTTCCGATCGAGATTTTGCGCGCCACTTACGACTCGTCTCAATGTGTGTTGCTGTGGATTAATGACATTGTATCATTTGCATGTATCTATAGGTAGATCAATACAGTTGAAAGTATCCAATTATGCGATCTACATAGCCGAACTATTATATCTGATGATTATTTCCAATTTATCGAAAGAAAAGTAATGATGAGTTTCAAGCATCAGAACTCATGCACTGTAGCGTTCTGTCCAGTTCTGTCTGCTTCGTTGTCAACATTGAGCAGGTGATCGGTCGCGCCTGCGCATCATATCGGGTTTTATTACACCTGCATGTATTAATCGGATCGCGCGCTATGAATGAGTGATTGGGAAGTAGATTTCTGCTTGACCGACAACAGGAATATCGGATATCCCGTGTGAGAATGGGGTTAATGGTAATCATTTGGAGATTTATTCTCTGATATTTAATTCATCATCCTCCAACGATCGAAAAGATCTCAGGAACGCTTATCTGAATTCTCAAAATGATTCATACAAATCCCGAAGTTGCATCTATACTGTTTTTTTATTGAGGTAGATTAACTAGAATTTTTTTGTGAATGATTCATGTTTCAACATAATCCTTGAATTGCATGTATAAAATTTTGTGATTGAGGTAAATCAACTAAAATACACTTTGTGAATGTTGAATATCCTCATATCATTTTGAAAAAAGTTTTTAATTTGTGATTACAATCCTTCGAGTTCTAATGCGTGAAACAACTCTTCAGATGGTGGATGGCACTGAATTGGACCGAGAAAATTCGGAAATCTTTCATTTGAGAATAATGTATTTTTTCAAATTGTAGGAGTTTCAATAACTTTCTCATACCTGGATGATGATCAATTGAATCTCAGATAATCGATCGAAAATTTTTTATTTGTGGACTAAAAAAAATTTCTACAGAAGCATTCAAGAAATTCTCGCTTCACAAAGGCTGATTGGCTGACCTTTGTGCATGTCCTTGAAAGATGTTTCCTCTTTCTCTTTTATAGCCGACTTAGAGGAGAAGAAGCAAGGGGAGAAAGATATGTCTCCATCCGAAAATAAGTAGAAACCTTTGAAAATCTCAAAATCGAATTGGAAACCCACATATTTCACAAGAAAATTGGAATTTTCATGCACAAGCGTTGCATAAATTCAAATCATTGATTTTGAATTGAGCATAATCTCCAGTTCTCATATCGATCTTCGTTCCTTGATGGCCACCGTCAATGATATTTTAAAGAAAACAGGATAGTTTTTTGACCCCACACCATATGGGTGGCTGAACCATGCGCGCGCAGCGCGCGCACTCCGTAGATCGAATAGTTTTTTGAGATCATTCGAAAAATCCCTCAGACAGTCATGAATTTTTGAATCAGCAACTCATAAATTTCGATTTCGATGCATGTTAGATAAATGAACATGTAGATAGATGACATTTCAATTCCATATTTTTATACTATATCATATTTGCTCTTCTCTGGTACCATATTATATATTTGCATAATTTTTTTTTTTAAACACAATAGCTTTTGCCGTATGTCTCAGAAATTTGAGCCATCGTAACCATCCGCGCGCAACGCGCGCGTTTTAGAGTTCTAGTTGAAGTGAAAGTATTTGCAAAGGCTCAATAATATACATGTGAAATCTACAAGTATCATCCCGAAGGAATTTTTAAGCATTTTGTGGGATGAGCTCTCAAACTTGCTCATAATGAGTCAAACTCGAAGCTTCCCAGCTCAACATGCTTCTGAAACCATATAAATAATCCTCAGAAGTACGAGTTTGATACGCGGAATCGCGTTCGCCAATCTGCTCGACTTGGTTATAGCGTACGCGAATACCCATCATTCGGTTGCAGTATGCGATTCCAGAAGAACGAGTTTGATATGCGAAACCGCTTACGCGAATACCCTCAGATTGGTTGTATACGCGAGTCTCGGTAGTTCCTTGAGGTAGTTTCGTTCCGGTGTTTCGATTTGTGTACGCGAATAATGGCCCTTTCGATACGCAAACGAAAATGCTCTCGGTCCTAGTCCTCTAGGGGAATTCGCGTACGTGAATTCATCGTTCGCGTTCGATAATTGGCTCCGTGTAGCCAGACCGTTATAATTATGCTGTACATAAATGAGTAGCTCCATGAAAACTTCAAGATAGTTTATGCCACCCTGTTCAAGCCCTCACAAAGCTATGGTATACATTCTCGCGAGTTACTATCGACATACTTTCTTCAGGAAAGTACGTCGATTGTAAATTTTCTGGGCAATTGTTAGTTCTTCGATCCATGGTTACCCGAAAAAGTTATCATAAAAAAAAATGTTCAAAATTTTCGGTCCGTGCCCTGTGATTCTTCCTTCTTTCGGTCCTTGTATAGTTATGGAGCGCCGCGGTGGTGCTTGATTGGTATTTGGGCAGATAAATAATTATATATTACTGTTTAAAGTATCAGATCTCAAAGCTACAAGCATCAAATGAACATTTCTGTGTGCACGGTGAGCACATATATTTTGAGGTGCAATTTTTCCTAAAATTTTACTCACTCCGTATTCCTTGATAGAAGTGAATTTGCGTCATTTTAGGACTTTCCGCACCAATTTTCTCCTCGCGGTTCACTATCGTCCGCAACTCCTCCATATTCCAGATTATCGGAAAATTAATTTTTACACTTTGGGTACTACTTTTTTTGTGAAAATCTACTCTGGCTAAATTTTTTGGCCAACTCTATCTGGTACTAGTACGACGCCCAAATGTGAGACTACAGAGGTCCTATTCAATCTCTCCACAGTATCTAATGATAACATCAAAACCCTAAAATTATAAAGCCATAGCTTGAATCGTTTTGCCGTGATATATCAGTTTCAGTGGCCAAATGTCAGGTCCGTGCTACGCTAGGGTCTTATCCGTGTTATTTTTATGGTACCATTAAGCGAAAATATTGAAAATCCGCGGGTGACGTCTCAAAAAGTCAGAAAATATTCCTTGGAACCTTTCCGAAGTGAAAATTAGGGTTTGTACATTCTCGACTTCCAGATATCCAAATTTCCGCTAAAAACTCCCATGCAGACATTGTGTTCCATCGACCATGATTTCATTTAACAACGACTTTTACCCATAACCCCTACATTTTCATGCATCACTTTGTTTTTGTTGAACAGAATTGCTCTCTTCTATGACATTGGTATAAAGAAACTGCAAATCTGAATTAACTCGAGCAGAGCAGAACCTCATCGAGGACGAATTGTCCAAAAGAGAAAAATGCACAAACGGCTAAGCTTTTGGGTTCACGCCTTAAAAAAAGAATCGGGCAAAGGAGAAAGCCTCTCTCTCTCTTTCTTTCTTTCGATGCTTTTATCCAACGAGGGCAGTTCTCATGTGTACTGATTGGAACGGCAGCCATGTACGATTTTGTTGTCGTCTATTTCTTTTTTTTCTCCGCTAGTCTCCATTGTTCCCCTTTATTCTTTCTTCGGGGTACATAGAGAGAACAGAAAGAATTTCATTATGTTCCGGTCGACAGCTTATTTGAAAATGTCTGCAACTCATAGAGACCTGCAGACTTATTCATTTTACTTAGGCGTTGTTCAATAGAAAATATTCCAGGTAAAACAACTGATTGTTCTTTCAAATCATGCTTTTATTCAAATAAGTTCACTCACCTCGCGATTAAGACGGTAAATTGATTTTCTATATAAATATTGTAAGCCTTCAGATACTTGTAAGTTATGTCATATGGTGAGAAAATGGCGTAAAGACTGATGAGTGTTATATGTGCAGACGGGTTGCACAGTACAACTTTTCTTCAAGAATAGATTAGCCTGCAATACGGTGAATGAATATAGTATGCAAACTGGGATGATGACAATTGAGGAATCGTTAACAATCAATATAAAGTTCAAAGTCAAAGAGCTCGTGAATGTCAAACCTGATTCCGGGAAAGAATTCGCTTTGAAAAAGACGTAGGTTCTACTGGAATGGTATCTAGAGCACTTGCGACGAGATCACTCGACAGAGTCTCCGCACTCCACGGCAATCGATTCAACGTCAAACACTGATGTACGTAATGAAAAACTCTTGTGTATAGTTTTGCTCAAGTTGTTTACAACACTCGAGGATCGCATTGATCAAACTTTGAAGTAATTGCATTTTATTGCTTCACAAAATGCAGATGTGTTATAGAATTTTTTTTCCTTTGAGAAGAGCACGCCTTTCTGATCTCCAGAAATTCACACTCGAATACGGCTGAAAGTCAATTGCATTCCTCCACATTCCTAATCCAACGTCATATCTTCAATTTTTCGAAGTTGAAATAAAAGATAACCGTATAGAAATCTTCATTTACTCACTGTGGTGGGAATAGTCTCAATGCGGATCGAGTTGGCCGAGTATATACCTCTTACAAGGATAGACTAGGGAGTGCGGCTCATGGATTCGGATAGAACTCTGGAGGCGGTCTCTTTTTAGCACCAAAAGAGGATATCCAAAGCCTAACTGTCTAACGCTCTAGCGTTTTCGAGCTGTTGTGATTCAATTTTAAATTATCAAATCACTGTGTAAAATTCTCCTGTTGATTGAATGATATACTCGTTCGTTGGGACTCTGTTTGAATAGGAGAGTCACTGTGTGAATTCACTCGAAGATAATATATTTGATCTGGATTGACATTGTACATATAATTTGAGGGCAACTGCTCGTGTCAATCAACGCTATATGTTCATGTCGAGCTGATGCTTTGACCGATACTAACCTCGTATGAGAAAACATTCGCACTTACATAGCCCACGCTGCTGTCACACATACTGCCGATACAATTTCGCGACTGACCCTCACAAAACAGATCTACTTGTAGATAAAATTCACGCGCTTTTACTCTTGGATTCAAATTCTACCGGCCATCTCATACACACGAATCGCATGTACATTCATTTCACCCATAAAACTCCCCACACGAGCTACAGCCTAGTTGTATACAACCTGTGCATTTCACTGTGTATTATATAACATTCCTTTTACATGGGCCCATATGGGCAATGCTAATGCTATGGGCTACAGTTCTATAACACTTACGCGTTAGACTTTGCGGCTTTGGGTATCATCTTTTGGTGCTGAAAAGAAGCTATTTCCAGAGTTTCATCCAAATCCGTAAACCGCACTTCCTGGCCTCTCCTTGTTAGTGACACCAAAATGCATGGTAAAGATGCAATCTTGGGGTATTGGAGTCATTGAGATGCTTAAAATCATATGTGGCGGATGTGGCATCCTTTTGGGATTTTCGAAAAGTCAGCGAATCTTTGCTTTGCTCGCCGAATTTCTTCGAATTAACAGCCGCGCCATATCGGGGAACTCCTAAAAGTCGAAACAGAATAAAACGAGATGAAAACCGGAAAAAAGACGCCGGCCAGCCCCATCTCCATCCAATAGAATCCCAAGTATGCGAACAGACTACGGGATGGAATCTTTCCAGAGTCAATTGGCCCGTTTTTGGAATTTCCTCCCACTCGGACTCCGGCAGGTAACGGATCCATCCCTATTCAAAAGTGCAGTCAGGGATTTTCTGTCGACACAACCTCCACTGAGGATAAATGCGCACACTGGGCAATTTTTCAATCTATGAGGGTTCCTTTCTTTTTCGCTTCTTTGCTACTGTATAGGCATTCTCTCGTTATGAAGCATTTTTCTGACTGTGATATAGAATTTGAGCTCTCAACTACTTTTTAAGATGGATGTGTACTCGATGAAGAGTAGAAATGACTAGTCACGACTGTGATAATTATGTTTCCTTGACCAAATAACAATTATACGTATGAGTATTTCTGGATCAGTTTTCAAATGTGCACTTTTTCACACAGTGATATGTACTGACAATTATTTGCTATAATGCAAATAAAAGGACATCCATTTGTCTCCCTGAGATCATTCACATTGCATACCAAGCCGAAGAAAATCGACAGTACAAGTCCAGAGCTCTAAAATTTGTTCCTAAAAGACTCTCTACGTTATTACCAGTCTGAACCATGACAATTTCTGCAAGGTGAAATTACTTGGTAAAAACGGACGGGGCTCGGAATACCGCTTGCGGGAAACCTCCTTAATGAGAATGTAAATGAATTCACTCCCTCGTCCCGCTGGCTGGAGAATAGATAGTTGAGGGTTGAGCAGTCTTGTTTTGTTGAGTCAAGGCCTCGGCTTTCAACGCTCCGAGCAGCGCGAAGCGTTTGGCCTGTTGAAGTCCGTAGAGGTCTCGTCGGTGATCCTCTTCGGAGCAGGGTGCGTAGGTCTTGGGACGTCCCTGGCGTTGGCTGGGGCGGTCCATCCGTCCGGTTCAGGTGCGTGGGCGTACTCACGCCATCGTCGGGGTAGGGACGGGGTTAGGCACTCGAATAATTCTCACAGTTTCAAGACACAATTGCGACTCGGTACTCGAGGTGTGAAACACAAACACTATGCACAATTGGTCACTGATGCCACCGGGGCAACTTGGTACGGTCGTGGCGGGGCACGTTGAGTCGGGTGCGTCGAGGCCATGGCTGGGCCGAGTGTCGTGGAGACAGCGTCGCGACGGCGAGCTGGAGAAGACTGATGATTCTGAGCTTTCTTTTTGTTTGACAGACCGGAGAAGGGAGCTCTTCATAGACACCCACTAGAGCGTGGGTAGTGTCGGATTCACCTGAAGGGCGCCTACCGACTAAAACCCCTCTCCGTTGGACACCAACCAAACAAGTGCTTATAGTTCCGAAGAAGAAAGAAGGGAAGATGGGAGAAGAAAGATGAGAGAGGTAGAGAGAAAGAGAAGGAAGGATAGAGAGTAGGCAGAGAATAATAGGCTTGCGAAAAACGGAGGATCCTACTCAGCGTAGAGTCGCCGGGAGAATCACTTGCGCTAAGAGCGAGGCACGGAGGAGGAGCGCCTTCAGGCGTCCGGTGCGAGTAAGCAGCAGGGCCGCTTCACTCTGTCGAAGGTTTTTGGGGAATAATTCGCGAGGGCGGAAACGGTGGGATTGGGATGGGATAGGACGGATTCTGAGCTTGTAAAGCGCGGCCTTATATACCCATATTCGTACGCTTGAGAAGCGTACGCGTAGTGGGAGTGGCGCATTACATTAGCAGGAATGTAATGCGTAATAACCGTACACCGCGTCCGCGATGCGTACGTCAGAGTGGCGTACGCTTCCTGAGTTTACTAATTCGAAGATTTATGAGAGTGAACTTACGATCTGCCGCGTATGGTTGGAAAGCGTTACATTCTCGTCGTTCTAATAGGGCTGTCCAGTTACAAGGGTTTTTGGTATTTTTTCTGGAATAATTTATGGCTTGGTCTGTACGTTGGATAGGCGTTACTCCTGTGTTACCGTAATGTGACTGTCGAAATTACAATGTATTTTGAATGCCGTTTTCTTGGAAAACTTTACAACCTGGGTCGTACGTTGGAGAAGCGTTACTTTCACGTTAAAGTAATGGGGCGCGTCAGTTACAAAAGTGCTGCGACAAATTCCTGGAAGAGTTAATGAAAGACCTATGCTGGGCGTACGCTAGAAAAGCGTACGAATGTAATAAGGGGGAAATTATATATTCGTGGCGATCAAAACTGAATGCGGGGGTATGCTCACGTCAAAATTGCATCTCTATTCAAGAAAGACGGGAAAATGCATATTCTGTGGAATATCATATCCGTTTCCAATGTTTGTCACACTTTTATCGTTATGGAAAAATCGGAAAACCTTTGATATATGCCTCACATCATGAATTTATTCGGCATTTCTGAACTACGTTGCTTCTGCGGAAAATTTCTCTTTACAGAAAATGTCATCGCTTGGATTTTGAATGGCGTAGAGAGATGTTCAAGAATAGATTTGACCCGTAGACGTGTACTTTCAAATCTCGCGAGTTCAATTCCAAATCCTTGATGAACCTCTGATTTGCAGGAGCCAGAGTATCCTCTTAATAATTATCGAAATGTCGAATTATCGACACTTTCTTAAGCTAAAATTGGAAAGATCCGAATTCGCGCAGTGAAAAATTAGGTAAACAATCGTGAACTACGTCAAGCGATCTTCAGAATGAGCTCTGATGAATCCTTCCACGTCCAAGTAAAACGTAGTGGTTACATTTACATTCCAAATTTAAAGAGAAAATTTTCGGGTGTCCTGAAATTTGTAACCGGTGGTGTAACAGCCCATCGTGAGGAGCTTAAAATAGTGTTTCATTCCTCAAAGCCGTCTCCATCTTCTTTTCAAAACTCAAAGACAAACTTGATGAAGCGTAAGCATCTCTGAGATATTTTTTTTCTCAAATCCTACTATATTGGTAAAGAAATTTAGAATTGTTTTTCATCGAAAGAATCGCATTCCAATTTTGATGACGTATTGCACAAAGCTCCTGATCATTTCAAGCTATTTCCAAATGATACTCCACAAGTAATCAACAGAATAGCACACAACGGGAGATATCAATGAATTTCTACCCACAATAAATCATCAATCAAATTTTCAGAGTAGCGCTCACACCGTACCAGTCATCCCCTCAATCATCCAAAGCGTCGTTAAAAAATTGAATCCTCTACCGCACATCGATCATCTACCTATATCGTTTTCACCCGTCTATACAACTAACAAACTACCTCAAAATACCGGGAATTTTCAAATTTCAACCAGCACGTTTGAAAATACGTGCCAAATTGTCCCCTCCGGCAGATATCGATACTCTATATACCCTCCTCTCCCCCTCCTCTTTTTCATTTTACCACTATCGGGCGTCGAAAATCCAGCTTGGCAGTATAAAAAATTCATCCCACGCAAAGCGCACAGGCACTACGGGCTCATTTGTTCGTTCAGCAAATATTCCTTGCTCGCAAAATTCAGCTCTCACCATTCTAATACGTAATACCGTAATATATCAAGTATAGGCGGTATGTTCACACACGTGTTGTCGTAGTTGGCGTCGATGGCATTTGTCATTCTCGGAGCTATAAATTTGTACGTGTAGTGAGAATATGTATAGGTTATGTATGTATGTATGTATGGATGGATTAGACTATGTTCCTGTGGCGGTATTAGACATCGATTGGTTTGGGGAAGGTTAACGAGCTATTACATGTATAGTTTCGTTCAACGCATCGTCATAAAATTTTAGGGTATGTTACGAGATTGATGAAATATTCTTGATACCGGAAAATCTTTTACCCTCAATCTTGTTGATAGCTTCTTTTTCGTGGATTCCATAAATCATTTCAAGGCTCTACAAGATTCTAAATTCCCGGGTACTCAATTTGGTATGGATGCAGGAGAAATGCTTCAACCGCAGACGGAGATTGAGGGATCGACGATTGGATTTTAGTGCAAGAGAAGGGTATGGAATGCCGGATCTAATTAGATGAACGACACAGACAGGTTAGGTAATCCGATGCAGAAATTCACAAATATTCGACTTGGTCTTACCGATATTTACGCTGATAGTAGAATCTGTAGAGTAAAGAGACGTTTAATTTATGCATCCATTAAAGCGAGTGGCTACTGATTAAGCCACAAACAGACTGTATTATTAAATTGAATGAATTTCATTTCATCTGGAGCCAACTCTATCTCTCTTGAACTGTGAAATTTTGAGACTGTGATATGTAATATTCACGTCAATTTCGAGTGTATGAGAGAGAAATGTTTCTAATTGGTTACTGTCCTTCAACAATCGTGTGAATTCACCGAAACTAGACCGATAATTACCTATCAGTATATTGCGAAACTGGGAAATTTGTGTGTCCTTGCTCAATCGTGGCTTTGAGTAGTGGTCATGCGAAGGCTGTGTAAATTTTGATGGTATTGCGAAACGTTGATAGGGTAAATTTCATCAGTTCAAGCTCCGAAATGAGAAGATCATGTAGAATATGTCGATTACTATTTGCCGCTCAGGGATGTATATGACTGTATACTAGGGTCAACGAGATACGTCTTGGTACCTCGGTGACCTGAAAAACCTTTTCTTCACATTGTAAAAAAAGATTGTTGAATTATAATAGTTCATTTCATAGAGTTTATAAGGTTGTAGCTCGCTTCTGAGCGATTTGTTTTCGGCCTGAGCCGTAGGCGAAAGTCAAAATAATCGCTCGGAAACGGGGAACCTCATGAACGAGTTGCGAGTACTATTTTTTACAATTTTGTGAGCACCTAAATTTCGGGAAAAAAGTACTGGATCACAACAAATCCCCCAACCTTGTAATGTCTAATTTCAGACATTAAGTCTCATGTGAGAGTTTCTTCAAATGGTGTACTTTTGTACGTAAAATATGGATGATAAATTCAACAGTAATTTGAGAATTCACGATAGTACACCAATCCTCCACATTCAAATTCACACGTGAATAGGTCATTTTGTCAATTCAAGATTTAGAGGGGAGAAAATTTTTTTTGAGGCACGCTGTCCAGCGATAGTTCTCTTTATTTCGTATGCCAAATAAGTAAGAAAACACCCGAGAGTATGATTTTCATGATAGAGTCTTTTGGGAAATCGATATCTCGTCACATTTCACAAAACCTTGAGTAATCCTGGAGGAAAATATTACAATAACTTCAACATAAGGCCCAC
Source organism: Eretmocerus hayati (assembly GCA_029851415.1). Classification (NCBI taxonomy): domain Eukaryota; kingdom Metazoa; phylum Arthropoda; class Insecta; order Hymenoptera; family Aphelinidae; genus Eretmocerus; species Eretmocerus hayati. The sequence continues at coordinate 96,107,589 of CM056744.1, read as the reverse complement.
TGAAGAATGTGTGTAAAACTTTTTTGGGTGTTTCTTCAAGATCTATCAGAAGGTGATCAACACGGTCTTCGATAAATTGCGTCCTTTTTAGGTTATGGAATTAAAACCGTGAACAATGGCAGAAAAGATATAAAAATACGTTAATTACGCAGAGGAGATGTTTTGTATGAGAAAATAGGTGAAGAGCCTTCATGTTCAATTTTTCTAGATCCACAAGAAAGTGCTGTACACACTTTTTCATAAAATGCGTCCCCTTCGAGATATGGGACAAAAAACCGTGACAAATAAAGAGAAAAAAATACGAAAATACCCTCATTCCGCAAATGAAAGGTCTAATGGAGAGAAATTTTTGAATACTCACTTCTTTTTTATTATTTTCCCAAGATCATCCAAAAATTCCTCCACATATTTTTAGATGAAATGCGTTTCCTTTGAGTTATGGAACCGGGACCATGAAAAATAACGGAAAGATATGAAAATACTCTCATTACGGAAATGAAACGTCTTGTACAAGAAGATGTGTTAATACTTTCTTTGATTATCTTTCTAAAATCTTCAAAAAATAGCCCTACATTTTTTGCGAAAAAATGCGTTCCCTTCGAATTCTCGAAGACAGAAGATTGTTATAAGTCGGAAAATAGCCTCATTTCGACTATATTCGAAACTTTCAGAGGTTGTAAACTCAGGTTTTGTTAGCACAAATGCCTAAAGCCATACACTGTGAGAAATTTCTGTGTGAAGACCCAAGCCCATTCTGGGCGGATTTTTATCTGTCTCGGATACTGGGATTCCACAGCACGGCATTGAGAAACCACAACGCTACGTGGTTAGGCTAGCACTGGTCTTGTTTACACTTGCTTCCGCGAATCTGAGCTGCTCGATACTTCTGGATGCGCCAACATAATCAGGAATCCTTCCAATTGATATTCTGAAGATTATTGCTCCAATGAACGTTCCAAGGTCAAGTATGTATCCGAGTAGGCCCATTTTGACAGCACAAGATTGTAAACAACCCGAGCGGGAATCCACAAGACCGCAGTCTCGGAACGCGGTCTTGTGGAATCCCAGTGTTCGGGCCTGAATAAAAATCCGTGTTTTCACACAGAAATTTTTTACAGCGTATCTCACAAGAATTTTGTTGTCAGATGCCATCCGTATATTCACGTATATCAAAAACATCGTGATCGTATGAAATCTCACTAAATTAGTAGGTTTTCAGGTTCGCCAGAGTAGAAATTCCATGGACACATTCATTCATATCATCCATCACCATAAAAACCAACTCTTGGCAGACGGATAAAAGAGCCATCTATCCTTATTGCGATATGCCGTCAATTTTATTGTGTCTTTCAACCGAATCATTCGAGACTTTTCCCTCATTGGGATTGTGACAAACATTTTTTCACGATAGGCGCACGCACGCAGCTCAAGGCATTTTGTTCATGGTACTGAGACGATGGTTTTTGCATAGTTGTGTTGAAAAGATGCAAAAACTGGAAGAAAATGGAGTATTGGGCTCCCGTTGAAAACACCTCCTTGAAACCTCTGTATCGACAGCGTTAAGTTTCATGATAGTGTAGTACTGCAGGCTGATGTTTGATCCTCTATAAAAATGTTTTATGGTAGGGTTTTTTGAGAAACTCGATGAAGAACGATTCGATGGTATTAGTTAATACCATCTACTCCCCCTCAGGATAAGCTTATCGATTCATGATTTTGAGATCTTTAGTGTTTAGGTTGGTACTAACCAGGGGCGGTCCCAGAGACCAACTTTGGGGGGGGGGGCGATTTTGACTTTTGGGGGGGGGGCGGTCAATGCAAAAATCGATGTCGCGCGCGTGAGCGCGCGCGCGTTTTCCTATCTCTCCTGTACAAAATTTTTGGCTTTGGGGGGGGGGGGGGGGGGCGATCGCCCCTACCGCCCCCGCCTTGGGACCGCGCCTGGTACTAACTGATGTTTGACACTGAATCTCTGAACTGTTTGGACCACGGTTTAACATTTTTGACAAGGTTTTTGGTCTATGCTGAGCCTGTGGCCTTGCAAGCGACTTCTTCTCTCGATTGTCGGGATTGACCAAATACGTTTGTAAATACGGGCATACCGAAATCGTTCTCAAGTTTTGACTAAAATTCGTACTTATCCTTGCACCGACATATATCCAAGCTAAACGTATCCAGGACCATCATAGACCATCCAAAGTATCTAGAACTCACGTAAATTTTCCAGAAAGCCACTCACAGTCACTGCAAGTTTCTCATTCTTACCTGAAACAGAAGAAGAATCATCATTAACATCTCTACAGAACTTAGAGATAAGTTTCGATTATATCGAAGAGTGAGGAGTAGATCATTCACAGGAAGAGTACAGGGGCATAAAAAACCTGAGTGATAAAAGTTGTACGTTCATAGAATCGCGTGCTTGCACTATTTTTTTTGTATGATATTGGCGATTCTGGTTGAAATCCTCATAATTTTTTCCAAAGAATACAGTATCAATACCGTGTAGAGTTTCGCCCAACGAAGTCACTCAAAAACTCATTACGCCATTGGGAGATTTCCGATAAAGGTATAAAAAGTGTCTGCATGACGAGATAGTACATCAAAATTTATGCACGAGAAAATTTGTGAGAAATTTTCGTGTCCGATTAACTGAAAATAAAGACAATCGTCAAAACATATTGCATAGAGATATTTTTCTCATCGAAGATCGAGCAAATCGTTGAGAATCGTGCACGAGCAGCACAATTTTGAGCAGTTGATCATAGCAACTATCTAAATATTCACTTGGGTCGTTATGGCTTCAGATCCAATACCGAGTAAGAACAATTGATTCGATAGCAATCTCATCATGTTCACGTGACATGCATCTAAGTATTATTGTCGTTGTAAACACTATAATAGCTCAGCTGTCATCATTTCAGTATTCAACAACGTCTCTTCACACGTGTCATTCTATTTCAGTAAGTACAACTCTTCCTAACCACCAAAACTACCACATCAGCAGAAACCACTACGTCAGGGTTAACTCTGGATTACTATAGCCTGAAACAACCTCATGCCATTCATCCAACCGCAATGCAACCTTTTGGAAGCCTCTGGGTAACCCAAGCATCCTTCAAATCATGTTTCTGTGGCAGTGTAATGACCCAGAGATTGACTACTACTACTTCAACGTCTGCCCGTTACATGATCGTCAAGCTCAAGCTCATACTATGCGGTTGGAATGAATGTTTTCGTATCACCACATTCGCACGTGGCAGTTGCATTACATAGTTTCGTTCACCATGGATAGGAATTTTTTGAGGATAATTCGAAGCCAGATATTTTGTGGATTATATGATTGAGATTTCAGTGCCTATGGATTCTGAGAGGTAATGTAGATGATTCTTGTCTACTGTACTTTCTTGAATAATGTCAAGTTTGCACACTTCAACAGATCATCGGTGAATATATTCTTCGTTGAACAGATTTACGAACCAGTCAAAAAATCACCCGCTACAGAGTGAAGTAAGCTCATGAAATGATAACTCTTCTTCTTTTAGTCACGATTATAATAAATGCATCCCGCATCGAAATAAAATTTTTTTTTGGCGTTATCCAGGGAATCATTGAAGGTTGAGATGACTTTGTCATAAAAATATGGATCGACCATAGATTCTAATGACATGAGAAATAATTATTCGACATTCGTGATTGAAATTACTCAAATCTCACCCGAGAAGAATCGAAACTGTCCGCTTTTTTCTACAGTGCTAGAAGAATCCAGAATCGTTATCAGCGGATGGCTCTCAAACTATCTTGTCCCTATTCATCCCAATGTAGAAAAATTGAATATAGGGATTTGGAGTTTCAGTTTTCGGCTCTTCAAGACCCAGTTTATATGTAAAGACTGTCAAAACTGCTTAAATGGCAAAATTTAATCAAAAGCGCTTTTGCGTACAAATGTTTCCAACTCACACAGAATCAGCTTATCGAACACATCAACCATCAATCCTCACCCATATGCACCAACTAGATTACACACACAGATACATACTCATAAGAAATAATGAGAATCTAAGCCAGATCAGACGTCTGGAGCCTAGCCCACGGGAATCCGCAAAATTGGCTGCCTTTGAAGGTAAAGTCATCATATCTTCCTATCTCACTCTTTTCTCCCTTTTGCGCATCGGCCGTAATTACCCTTCTGTCATTGTTCGCTTGTCTTCGTCAGTGCAGGTATCCCAATCCTTGTCGTTTCTAACCGATCACTGTCTTCTATCCATGTCTTTCTTCAAGACCAATTAAATTGTCGTTGCTTGACCCAAAACTGCCAACTACATTTTTTTCTATGTCTCTAAAGATAAAAGAAGAAACTTTGGTGTCTGCTTGGTCGGAAGAAAAAAAAATATAAAAGACTCATCCGTGATCGAAACATCCAAGCTCTCTAGAACGACGGATGAGATTGAAAAACGGAAGGTCTCGACAGATTGAAATGAAAGAGAGAAGAAAAAGTAATATAGAGGGGTATAGAAGACAAAGACTGTTTGCTCGACCTTTAACTGATGTGGTGAATCTACCGCATAGAGACGTTAAGGATAACGATCTATTCGTTGACCGCGATGAGATCTTTGAATCGGGAGGCTATTCTGTGCATTGGGAAATCGAGCATATCTGGTGGTACAAAAGCCATGAATATCCTTCAAATTTCTTCATTCTACTTTTTTTCTCCCAATGAAGTAGTCCTACCAATTCGAGAGGCCATTCTCCGAATGTGAGACCTAGTCAGCAATGTTTCGTGAATACTAATAGAAAAGTTCACTCGTCTATAAGACAATTTTTGGATATTTTGAGCCGAGAATGGGTTCTGAGACGCGACTTATGTTGAAAAAAGTCCAGTGTATATGAATGAATGATCAAGTTGACAATTGAGAGAGGAACATTTTTTCAACCGATGTAGCTGTTATTAGTAGTTCATTTAATGAAAGAATCAATTTTCTAGCGCGCAAAGTCAGGGTCACTCGTACTACCAAAAACGGTCGATATCGCGAAAAGACAAATTAACCCGTCCCAAAATTGTTTAACCTGGTATTTGACTCATTGCCTTTTGAAACATGTTCAGCAGTACAAAATGAGGCTGAGATGATTTTCCTGAGATGTTTTGATCCAGATATTCGATAACTCATCTCTAATTTGATATAATTGGAGGGAAAAATTGAAACCATGCATATTTTAGGACGATTTTTTTCGCGTAGGAACGAAGTAGATCATCAACAATGCTTGAAACAAGCTGAAATGTCATATCTCGAGGTTGGGATCGGAGAATTTGGATCCGACCTCCAAAAGTCAAAATGGAAAATTTCGAATCTTATATGGCGGACTTTAACCCTAATCAGATGTAAAACTAGAATTTCCATCATGTTCCTTCATCTAAAATGCTCCCTCGGAAAATTTGGGGTCGAAAAATCTAAATCCGTCCTCAGAATATCCAAGTTCGCAATAGCGGTTCCAAAATAGTGACGTTGAATTCTGATTTCCCAAAAAATTGCATTTCATGATCCAATAAAAGCCTTGATGCATTCTCCAAAAAATTTCAAGTAAAAAAGTTTTTACCAAGTTTCTTCATGAAATCCTATCAATTTCGCGAGAAAAATTCCAAAACTTCTCAGAAGGTCAATTTTGTCGACTCTTGACAGCCGAAACCCGTCATCTTTATTCCGTATGACATTCCGTTTGACATTTCTGGCATCAATTCCGTGTTTAGCAAAACCAGAAAGAAAGTAATCAACAAAAGGGAAAAGTTACGTAATACAGAACGCTTGAGAGAACGAAAAAGACGAGAATCTTTTAGACTGCTACCATACAGCTCTCATGGCTCGAGAGAATCGACCCTCCGTCGCTGTATTAAATTGTGGAATAAGCTTCCAAGTCACGTTGTTTAAACTCAAGGAAACTCTAATTTTAAGTTGTTGATGAAAAATTCTGTTTTTCATTTCATCATATATCATAGTCTAGATGGTTTTTGTTGGTTCTCTCTTTCCAACCCATCTATTATTCGTTGATAACATGTCACCATTCAGTCATGTTTCACGGTTTCGTTATTTCTTTAATTTATCAGCATTTAGTCGATAGTTAGAATATTGTAAACCATATCTTTATAATACCGATGTATATAGGACCCTAGTATCCGTTCGATTTTCCTCAATAAAATAGAATGAAATAAAATAAAATGAGAAAATCGTATGCGCTAAAGGGTCAAATATAAGGAACTTTCCAAATTTCGTAAATGTTGAAGATAGTATCTGTATATGATTCAGTGGTGAATCAATTGAGTGCCTCATTGCATTTATTTAAGAGAAGGGAAAAACTAAGAAAATCCCTATTAGACTCTCAATAAGATGGAAACATGTACCTGATTCATAGTCATTACTTTTCTTATCATTATTATTATAACTATTATTATGATCATTATTATTATTATTATTATCATTATTATCATAACTTGAGAAGCATACGGTGAGAAGAGACAAAGGAAAAGCCTATGACATAACCTCAAAGCCAACAGCGAGGCCCACGTTTGCAGAGAAAACATCTCCTGCGCACTCGAGTAATCTCCCTAAGGCACCACGGTTTCCCATGGAAGACACTCGACAAGCCGCATCAAACGCATTCGTCTTTGATACATTCAACCCCGAGCTTTCTCGACGATTGTCACAAATATTTTCTGCAATTAGCTAATTTGTTTGCGATCCTACGTTGTCCCTGAAATTTTTTTGCAGAAAACTTGAGCTATTTGCAAAAATTCTCATACCCATCTAAGTGCGAATTCATTGCATATAACCTCAAAATCTCTTCAAAATTCGCAAAATTAGTCATACAGAATATTCCTGAAGAATTTCCTAAAGATTCAAATCTGTCGAGAATGCCGAAAGAAAAAAAAATTACGAGTGCAAACCAATACAGAAGACAAGAAAGTGTAAATAATTCATATAAATCTCCTAGAAGAGGTTAGAATTTTTTTACCAAGAACAAACTGACTGCGCAAGTATTCCAAGTATGAAAGTGCAGAAAGTCTCCCTGTGGACAAGAATGCATTAGACGAGATAAAGTAGAAAAGCCAAGAAATAATTCACTGCAACATCGTTAGTACATCATTTTCAACGTCTCTTATATATACTAGGACGTAGGCAGGCCCTCGTTACTGCCTCGTAACGCCAGAGTAAGAGAAGAGGCGTATCTCTGTCAAATATGCATACGCAGTAGTCGTTGGGGCATTGTACACGTGGCGAAGCAAGCGGATGACCACTTGGCAGATGCATAAACAATACATACATCCTTGACCCATCTCTTACTCTTTTTTTTGCCACGTCTATCTTTCTCTACCTATCTTGGTATGTAGCCCACTTGATCTCAATTTCATTCTACTCTCTTTTTTTATTCTCTTTTTTGCCCTTCTCTTTCATTTGAATTCTTTGGCTACTTTGAAATATGCCCAAGTCACTTTTTGTTCCAAATTTGAAAGAGATAGGTTCACGTGAACTCTTAATTCTTCGGGGATCGTCAAGGTGAATCGATAAATTTGTGAATAGGTTTGGACAAACTAACTGGAACTGAACGGATTTCTAGTGCTATTTTGATTTCAAGTTTTTGGGAAGAGTAAAAAAAGCTCAAGAATGAGGAATTTTAAGGTCAAATCTCAAGCAAGTTCTGCGGTTTACTGGAAAAGTGAGGGCATGACATTTATTTTAAACATCTTCATGGGGGAGTTTGAAATGACAAGCATAGGTTGATGTGATCGACACATCAATGCAGACCTTCCAAAATCAATAAAACTAGTCAAGATGAGTTATTCCTGTGTTGATCTATAATCTTCAGATTGATCAGCCTTTTTAATACGGTTCGTCGTCCACTTGTCTGTAGTTCTTCGATATGATACGAGAAATGTTGTTTAATTTGACAGGATTCTGGAGGAATGTTCAGCACAGTCATAACTGAATGTTTTTGAGTAAAAATATGAAATTTTTGGAATTGAATTGATCTTTCATGAATTTAACAATTTTGGATTAGACTAATGTTTTTGTGTCAATCAGTGGAAAGTCACTGAACTCCAGTGTATTTCAGATCAACATTGACTGATGACTTCAGTGTATATAAACTGTAATTACACCGTACATACACTGAAGCCATCGGTGGGAGGGCTGAGATTTCAGCGACCTTGGGCGTCGGACAAGACCCCGTCACTGAAGTCTCAGTGAAGTGAGCATCACTCACGAATCAGTGAGACGATCGACTGAAATTTCAGTGCTTTGAATTCCAGTTCTTTAGTGTGCTTCACTGGCGAATCAGTGAGCACCGCTGGAACATCAGTCATGCTCACTGAAATTTTTAGTGGCGAAGTCCCGCCCTACACCCACGGTCACTGAAGTCATCAGTCAAAGTGGATCCGAAATACACTGAAAGTCCAATGACTTTCCACTGATCAACACGGAGAGAGTAATCAGTGAAAGTAATTTTTTGATGATGGATGTGAGTATTAGTTCGTTCGATAGTGTTCGATACCAAAGCGTTCGATATCAAAAAGATTCATCAAATAAACAAATCCATCGAATCCATCATAATTTAGGGCATCTGTACACTGTTTCTTCACAAATACTTTTTCTAAACTTTCCTTGCGGATTTACAGAGACCGAGAGCCAATACACTCGACTTTAGGAATGATTTGTTCAATCGATGTAGAACCGTTAGCCCTATGAATTGACCAAATTTCTTCCAAAAGTGGGGTCAGTTCAAGGATGTACAACTTGTGCTCAAATGATTTCTGCCGTTGTGCAGTTTCTTCTCATAGCTTCTTTCTCAAACGAGAGGCAGTCGTTTTGAAGCACTTAATCAGAGATTCTAATCCTCAACCCAAGCACGGATTTTGCTGAATTTTTAGACACCATAGCTACACGAAATATAAGAATCATGTTCCAAGATTTCTACCTTGCCTGTCACAATTTTCAGAATTCCAAAACTCATTCAAATTCTCCTAGACCTTGAGTTATATTCGGCGAAGCCGAACCCTCACGCCATTCTGAATTTTCCATTTTCATTTTTATGGACTTTCTCTCCATAGAGCGATTTTGACATGCATTGTATTGATGCATACAGTATTCCATGTGATTTGGTTTAGTGAGATTCGAGGTATTTCCAGAACGGATTTCGGTCCACCCTTCTAAACTATTCAAGATGGCGACAGAGTACGGCCTAACAATAACATGATTTATCACTCAAAATCGAGAGGAATCTCTAATCAGTCAATTCACGCATGTATGAAAATTCTGCCTCAAAAGGAATACATTGAATAACTTCAGTCGTGGAAGAGTGGTAGATAGATAGGGTAATAATAACCCTTAATTAACACTGTAGGATTTTTGGCCCATCTCCATCTCATTCCCCTGAAAAATGTACTCAATTAAATGTCGAAGAAATATTGAATTTACTTTCTATAATTTTGACCCTCGAATACCACAAGAGTGGAAGTTACAACTTACTACCTCGTTCAAATAGTTCAAGATTCTCAAAATCATATATATATCACTGTGTTAATTAAGGGTTAAAATTACCACTTTTTCGTGAATGATAGGATGGGAAGGAGAAAGTGTCATTGGGTATCGAGGAATCTAGGAAAAATTAGTTGTTGTTTCATCGTAACAAGGTGACCCTGATAAAAGAGCTGAAAATCAGGTAAGTCGTGCAAATTTGATTGTCGCCATTCCACTGCCTTCTCTCTATCTTCCAAGGTCTCGCAATTAACATTTACATTCACGGAAGTGCCCATACTCGTACACACTCACATACGTGCCTTATAGAAGTGTACAAGAGACACCTAGAGAGTTTTAAGTGATGAAATTGAAGGTAAGGACACATTCTTTGCTTTCATTCTCTTGAATGAAGAGGAGTTTGTTTCTCTATCCTCTTCTCTCTCATTCCCTTCTTTTTTTTTCAAGCAACTCCATTCTCGTCTTCTTAACAACAACGCCTTGTGAGCAAAGTAATCTTCTATCCTGTGCTTGTCTGTTTTAGAGGGAGTCATTCTCTCAGATGTTTTTCCGAGTGCTCGACTTCCTATTCTCGGTTCCCTGATCCACTACAGTCGATTTTTGCCTTTGAAATGGATGCTGGAATCTGATCGGCCTAGAATCGATTCGATTCTGAAGTTTGCTTTGTACTCTTTCGTTTGAGTGGTAGGAGTGAAATACAGAATAGGAACCTCTCAACTTTGTTGAACGATTTTTTATTAATAGAATTTATTATTTAGTAGATGCCAAGTCCTGTAGTTGGGTCTATCCGTGAAAATATCATTCAGGAATTGTTCATTGTAAGGACTTGAATGAGATGGAATCTCCGAATTCTTGGGAACTTTGATAATTAAGCAATCAGCAGTATCACTGAGTGGTACCCTTTTGTTGCTACAAGGTTGAATATATTTTGAAATTGTAAGTTGCATGTTGAAAGATGTAACTTTCATCGACTTATAATTGTGACCTAAAGGACGAGATTCTGACTTGCATCTCAGTAACGTAGAAAACCTGGGCGTGAATCATGACTGGCATCTATGTAATATTCCATGGGTGCCTTTTTCGGTGGCCTTGGTGGCTCGGACCCTAGCTCCCCCCCCCCCCTCAATAGTGTGATGGATCTTTTTGATCGTCTGTACGCAAATGGGTCATTCGCACTCTGTTTGTCGATTTTAATTTGCTCACAGAAGATCAAAAAACATAGTATGATACTCGGGCGCAACGGTTTTCGCTTTCTCGTGACTATTTAGACCCTCGCTTGTGGATCGGGCCTAAAAAAGTCACTTAAAATGCGAAAACCATCGTTTGCGCCCTTGTATCATAATATACTATTCTAATAGATCCGATTAATAGGTCCTCCAAAGTAACTTTGAAAAATTTGAACAATACCGTCAGCCAGGATAACTTTGGACGTGTTACATCCGAAGTGCATTGTATCTGTGGTCAATCGAAAGCTTACAGTTTCAGCTTTCGATTGCGGTGCTTATAAGATTCATTTGGACATCTCTGGTAGGAGCGATGAGCGCTCAAAGCCGTGTTCCAAAGTCAGACACGGATTGGGGTAACTTTGGAACAGAAATCGTTATCATTATTTATTCGTCAATTAATTCATAAACTAGATCACGCAATCGATTTTCACTATCGGTAATCAAATCGCCCGCATCGCGGCTAACTCTCGAGGAGGAAAATACCTTCACAGTCGGTTTCTGACGAAAACTGCCATAATTTGGATTCCATGGATCGAAATGAGACGTTCTTTGGTTCATTTTGAAGCTCTCATCAACGATTACTCAAGTAAGTAGAATTTGATGATGATATAGAAATTGGGAGATAATTCAGAGTACATGAACAAGTGTTCCAAAGTTACCCCGGTTTCTGAAAAAAATACAAGCTTGACGGGGCTCGGAATTCCGCTTACGGGAAACCTCGTCAATGGGGATGAAAATAATTTCACTCCCGCGTCTCGCTGGCCGGAGACGAGATAGTTGAGGGTTGAGCAGTCTTGTTTTGTTGAGTTGAGGCCTCAGCTTTCAACGCTCCGAGCAGCGCCAAGCGTTTGGCCTGTTGAAGTCCGTAGAGGTCTCGTCGGTGCTCCTCTTCGGAGCGGGGTACGTAGGTCTTGGGACGTCTGTGCCGTTGGCTGGGACGGTCCATCCGTCCGGTCCAGGTGCGTGGGCGTGCTCACGCCGTCGTCGGGGTAGGAACGGGGTTAGGCACTCGAATAATTCTCACAGTTTCAAGACACAATTGCGACTCGGTACTCGAGGTGCGAAACACAAACACTACGCACACTTGGTCACTCATGCCACCGGGGCAACTTGGAACGGTCGCGGCGGGGCACGTTGAGTCGGGTGCGTCGGGCCACGGCTGGGCCAAGTGTCGTGGAGACAGCGTCGCGACGGCGAGCTGGAGAAGACTGAGCTGCCGAGCTTGGGAAGCGCGGCCTTATATACCCATGTTCGTACGCTTGAGAAGCGTACGCGTAATGGGAGCGGCGCATTACATTAGCGGGAATGTAATGCGTGAGAACCGTACGGAGCGACGTACATTTGCTGGGTTTTACTAATTCGAAGATTTATGAGAGTGAATTTATGATCTGCCGCGTACGTTGGGGGAGCGTTACTTTTCCGTTGTCGTAATAGGGCTGTCCAGTTACAAGGGTTTTTAGTATTTTTCCTGAAAAACTTTATGGCCTGATCGGTACGGTGGATAAGCGTTACTTCTCTGTTAATGTAATGTGACTGTCGAGTTACAAAATATTTTGAATGACTTTTTCTCGGAAAACTTTACGACCTGGGGCGTACGTTGGAGAAGCGTCACTTTCACGGTAAAGTAATGGGTCATGTCAGTTACAAAGTTTTCATGTCAAATTTCTAGGAACCGTAGATACAAGATCTATGCCGTGCGTACGCTGGAAGAGCGTACGATCGTAGTAATGGAAAAATTATATATTCGCGGCGATCAAAATTAAATGCGGGGGTATGCCCACGTCAAATCGTCCGGGGGATCGACGCGGATATTATTTTTGCATGAACAGTGCCGTGAGTGTGCATCGCATTCGGTACCTTGTCGACTTTTTATTCGACCAAACTAATTCTAAGATACATACTATGATTATACATGATTGATTATATATTCTGGCCAGATAGTTATACTTAATTATTGTTCCGGAGCTGGGGATTTCCTCCGGCTCCTCAAATTGTAGCGGTGGCTAGGCGGTGGGTAGGCGAGCTTGCGCTCGGCTTCTCTCCGTGCTGCTTCTGCTAAGGTAGGTCGCCCTCTACGTCGCTTCCATTGCTGGTTGCTCAGGACTCGGGGCGCATCCGCTACCCCTGGGTATGGTTCTGCCAAGATGTCCACCTCGGCAACGTTTGTCGGGGAGTCCTCCTCGACGTGGTTTGCGATGTCGTCCTGCGCACGATCAGGGGTCGTGGCAATGGGGACGGTTGCGGATCCATTCCGACCTTGGTCCTCGGACAAGTGGGCGTCCCCACCGGCAGGTGTGGTCGGCGGATGTGGCCGCTCGATTCGGGGTCCGTCTGCATCCTTGGCGCCGCTGGTTGCGGGGGATGGTGACCCAGGTTCAGCCGCAGGAGGGGCTGGAGCTGTGTGGTCTCGCTTGACCTGCGAGATGTGCACCTTCAGGGCGGTGTTTCCGGGACGGTCGACGGTGAACACCTGCGCTGAATGACAGTGGACGATCTCGTATGGGCCTTCCCATTTCGGGGCGAGGCCAGCGTTGAAGTTATCGGCAGCTTTGGAAAGGGGGTGCGTCTTGATGAACACCATGTCGCCCTCCGTGAAGACTTCATCCGAAGGTCTCCAGCTGCTGGTGAAGTGATCCTGTGCCTGGTTGGCTGCAGCGATGCGGGTCTCGAGATCGTCCGATCATGGCGAGACTCGTTCCCCTGGGCGAGCGATGTTGTGTCCCAGGAGCAGCTCACTAGGTGAGAATCCAGTGGCGGCGTTGCATCGGCGGCGCATGGCGAACAGGATTCTTGGGACCTCCAGGTCCCAGTTGGTTTGGTGTTGGTACGGAAGTAAGGCCAGGCGTAGTCCCTTCTTGATCTCTTGGTTCCGACGTTCCGTAGGATTCGCCTGGGGATGGTATGCAGGCGTAGTCCATACTTCGACTTGCCACTTGTCGCAGAGGCGAAGCCATTTTGCACCTTTGAACTGTGGTGCGTTGTCGGAGAGTACGGCTCCCGGGTATCCCCATCGTTGGAACACTTCCGTCTCCAGGACGTTGGCGATGACCTCGGTCGTCGATGATGAGATGGGGAAGGCTTCCGTCCATCGGGAGAACAAGTCCGTGACGACCAGAATGAACCGCTTCCCCCGGGGCGTCCGGGGATAAGGGCCCATCAGATCCAAGGCCACTTGTTCCCAAGGTCGTTTCGGCTTCCTGGCGATGTTGGCTCCGGCATCCGCTGGTCGTGCAGCCTTGGTGAGGTTGCAGGGTCCGCATGCTCGCACATGTTGTCGGACGTCGTTGCGAAGTCCGGGCCAGTAGTACTCTCCGCGTATCCGGCGGAGTGTCTCCGCAGCACCAGGATGGCCGGCGAGCGGGTCGTTGTGGAAATGGTGCAGGACGACGTCGCGTGCGGACTCAGGAACGTAGATCCTCGGGTTGGCCGGATCTCGGCAGTATGACAGCAAACCGTCGTGCGTGCTCCATTCCGGTCCTTGAGGTAGTTCCCTGGTGTCGTCTTGAGCCTGGCGGAGGTAGTCATCCAACCAGTTGCATTCCACGCAGGCAGTAATGAGCTCGTCTGAGGGTGGTGAACTGACTGGAGGCGTCAGGGCGTCGTAGTCGTGCTCCTGGTCCTCGAAGTCCTCATCTCCTGGGGCACGAGACAGTGCGTCTGGCAGCTGGTTCTCTCGTCCAGGGACGTGTTCCACACTGAAACTAAAACGACTCAAAAACATTGCCCATCGTGTCAACTTACCCCGCTCGTCTTTCACGCGGTCCAGCCATTTCAGGGCTTGGTTGTCCGTGCGAAGGGTGAATGGGGCATCTTCAAGCAAGTGTTTGTACTTGCGAAGTGCCCAAATGACGGCCAAGCACTCTCGTTCGTTAGAGTGATAGCCTCTCTCAGTCGTCGTGAATTTAGCCGATGCATAGGAGATGACGTGCCGCTCTCCTTCTGGTCCCAGTTGGAAAAGCACGGCTCCCATGCCGGCGTCGCTGGCATCGGTCTGCAAGTAGAAGCGCTGGTCCAATCGAGGTCGATGGAGCTTCAACGGCTTCTTGAAGGCTTCTTTGACGAGGTCCATCGAAGCCTGCGCAGCCTGGGTCCATTTCCAAGATTTGCCCTTGAGGAGTTCCGTCATAGGTGCTGCAATCTCGGAGAAGTTGGGAATATACTCCCGGAGCCAGTTGGCGATGCCCAGGAACCTCTGTAAGTCCTTCTTGTTGCGTGGTGGGGCGAACTCCAAGACAGCGCGAATGTGCTCCATCTTGGCCTCGTTGTGGTCCGTGGATACCACATGGCCCAGGAACTCCAGGCGGTCCTTTCCGAAGTGGCATTTGTCAATGGCACAGGCCAGTCCGTACATCGACAGTCGTTCCAAGACTTTGGCGACGTGGACGAGGTGGTCTGACCAGCTGTGTGAAAAAATGACAATATCGTCCTGGAAATTCAGACAGAACTCACCAAGTAGTCCGAGTAGCACTTCCATCCCGATGAGTTGGTTGCAAGTCCTCCCGGAGTTCTTTAATCCGAAAGCTGCAACGTTGAATACGTATTGTCCGCCGTCTGGTGTGCAGAAGGCAGTGAATTGCTTGGAGTCCTCGGTCAGCGGGATCTGCCAATAGCATTTTCGAAGGTCAATCGTCGTGAAGATGGTGGCTCCGCCGATTTCCTTGAGGACCTCATGGATGACCGGGTTCGGTTGACCTGCATCCTCCGTGACGCTGTTGATCCTCCGGAAGTCGACGCAGAAGCGGAAGGTACCATCGTGTTTGTCCACCAGTACGATGGGTGAGCTGTATGGGGATGAGGCTGCCTCGACGACTCCATCTGCCAGCATTTGTTTGACCATGTCGCTTATCGTTCGCTTCTTCTCAGCAGAGTAGCGATAAGGTGGAATCTTGAAGGGGCGACGGTCCGTGACTCTGATCTCGTGCATGATGAAGGGTGTCCTGGCCAGGGGCGCCGAATCATCGAAGATCCTCACGTGTCGCATCATGATTTCCTTGAATTGATCAACATATTCATTAGGGAATCCGTGGTTTACCTTGCTCCATACTTGCTCTTGCAAGTGGGTCGATGGCCCGTCAGGGGCGCGTCCCAGGAATACCCGGATCCTTTTGCTGGTTCCTAGGTAGAGGCAGTCGAGGTCGTGGTCGTGGACGGCCTTCACCTCCTTAAGCCATCGTCGTCCGAGGATGGCGGCAGGTCGAAGCTCCTCGGCGACGAAGAACTTGACGTCACATTCGAAGTTTTGGATCCGCACGGCGAGTGTGCAGGTTGCTTGGACGCGCATCTCGGTTCCACTGCTTGCCAGCTTGGCTCCGCGTGGCTGGATTCTCTGCACGATGGCTCCGTCCGGGATGCACCGTGGCGAGATGAAGTTGTCGGATGCTGCCGAGTCGACGAGCGCTGCGACGAGCTTCCCTCCAATCCAGATGTCTAGGTTGGCGGCGTGGAGTCCGGTGGCGTCTGCGGCTGCAGCGCTTATTGCGGGGCTGCAGGTGTCGAAGCGGGTGTGCCCGCAGCATTCCCCGCTTCCCGCCAGTTTCCCGGAGTCGTGGCCTTCGGGTACTGGGGTCGTTTGGGGCAATCCCTGTGCCAATGATATTCAGGGCAATAATCACATTTAGGCAATCTCTCACCATTGACCTGCTTGAAGTCTCGCACAGCCTTCGATGGCTGCGCTGGAGTGGCAGCATTGCCCTTGCCCTGGTTGTTGTTGGCTGGGCTGAACTTGCGGGCGCCGGCCTGCTTGGCCTGCTCGTCGTGTTCGACCTCCGTGGCTCTGGTCAGCAGCTCGCCCACAGTGGTCGGCGGGTTGCCTCGCAGGTGGCAGCGGATAGTCGCGTTCAGTGACTCCGTGATCAAGGTCACTAGCTCCTCCTCGGTGGCCTCAGGAAGCAGACGACGAGCTAGGAGGTTACGTTTTTCAATGAAAGTACTCACATCCTCCTTTTCGCCTTGGGCCTGTCCGTAGAGTTTGGCCTTGAGTCGGAGTCGAAGCTGCGATGAGTCAAAGCGGGACAGGAACAGCTCGGTGAAACGGGTCCAGTCGACAGCCAGGTTCTTGTAGCAGGACCACCACTTCTCGGCGTCACCCTTGAGTGCGCGTTCGGCCACTTGCACCTTGAAGGCCTCCTCGGTCCCGAGGCGCCGGAAGTGCTCCGTACACTTCGTGATGAACTTCGCTGGGTCCTCGTGCTCCGCACCAGTGAAGTCCGGAGGGTTGAGGGGCGTGCCAGCGAGTTGACGGAACATCAGCCGGAGGTCGTCCATGGTGATCGCAGGTGGCTCCGGATTGGCCGCCGAAACGTCCGCTGCAGCTTCTGGAGCAACAAGTGAATTCGGATGAGTAGGTACCTGGTTGACGGAGGCGGGATCCGCCGGCTGCTGCTGCTGAGCTCCGGCTTGGGGATCTGCAGGGTTGTCGTATGGCACAGCAGGCGATGGTCCGGTCGGAGCAAGGTCCTTGCGGGATGTCCTCCGGCGTATAGGCAGCTGTGCTCCGTCCAGGAGGGACTCGAGCTCCTGCTCCGAGCCAAGGGACCGCTGACGTTGGTGGCGTGTCACGCGAGCGGTGCGCTCAAGCGAGACGGTGCGTTGTTGATCCAGTTGGGCGCCACTGGGTGTTTCCACACTCCCAGAAGTGCTTGCCGCTGTCTGCCGGGTCGTCCGGGTTGCAGGCGGCGTCCGGGGAAGACTGCTCATCAGGTCGCAGGTCCTAGCATCCCCTGATGCCGACGAAGTCCAAAAAGTCCCTCCTCGAGCCCCACGTTGGGCGCCAAATTGACGGGGCTCGGAATTCCGCTTACGGGAAACCTCGTCAATGGGGATGAAAATAATTTCACTCCCGCGTCTCGCTGGCCGGAGACGAGATAGTTGAGGGTTGAGCAGTCTTGTTTTGTTGAGTTGAGGCCTCAGCTTTCAACGCTCCGAGCAGCGCCAAGCGTTTGGCCTGTTGAAGTCCGTAGAGGTCTCGTCGGTGCTCCTCTTCGGAGCGGGGTACGTAGGTCTTGGGACGTCTGTGCCATTGGCTGGGACGGTCCATCCGTCCGGTCCAGGTGCGTGGGCGTGCTCACGCCGTCGTCGGGGTAGGAACGGGGTTAGGCACTCGAATAATTCTCACAGTTTCAAGACACAATTGCGACTCGGTACTCGAGGTGCGAAACACAAACACTACGCACACTTGGTCACTCATGCCACCGGGGCAACTTGGAACGGTCGCGGCGGGGCACGTTGAGTCGGGTGCGTCGGGCCACGGCTGGGCCAAGTGTCGTGGAGACAGCGTCGCGACGGCGAGCTGGAGAAGACTGAGCTGCCGAGCTTGGGAAGCGCGGCCTTATATACCCATGTTCGTACGCTTGAGAAGCGTACGCGTAATGGGAGCGGCGCATTACATTAGCGGGAATGTAATGCGTGAGAACCGTACGGAGCGACGTACATTTGCTGGGTTTTACTAATTCGAAGATTTATGAGAGTGAATTTATGATCTGCCGCGTACGTTGGGGGAGCGTTACTTTTCCGTTGTCGTAATAGGGCTGTCCAGTTACAAGGGTTTTTAGTATTTTTCCTGGAAAACTTTATGGCCTGATCGGTACGGTGGATAAGCGTTACTTCTCTGTTAATGTAATGTGACTGTCGAGTTACAAAATATTTTGAATGACTTTTTCTCGGAAAACTTTACGACCTGGGGCGTACGTTGGAGAAGCGTTACTTTCACGGTAAAGTAATGGGTCACGTCAGTTACAAAGTTTTCATGTCAAATTTCTAGGAACCGTAGATACAAGATCTATGCCGTGCGTACGCTGGAAGAGCGTACGATCGTAGTAATGGAAAAATTATATATTCGCGGCGATCAAAATTAAATGCGGGGGTATGCCCACGTCAAGCTTGTCAGTTTTTACTCTAACAAAATTGAAACTTCGTGGAAATACTCCAATTTAACAATGGATTCATCCAGATATGTGTACAGACAAGTGAAATCTAGCTCAGCTACCTTGGATTCGACCTGCTAAAGTCGGAATCATACCACTTTTTCCGAGAGACTGTTTGTTGGATCGAAAACGCGCTTTTGGGGAAGTCAGCTTATAAACGGATTATCAATAGCTGATGGAGGCCCTCGCGCCAATGCAAAACATAGTTTATGCTTGTCCCAAGTAGAGGGGACTGGTATTGAGGCCTCAGGATCATCTGTTTAGCCAACTGTGCTTGATAACCACTCTTTTATGGGTTGTCCCAAAGTAACCCCCGTGTTTCAAAGTTACCCCGGTTGACGATACATCAATGAAAGGAATCTTTCATTTGCATTCTTTCAAAGTCTGGACACCATAGAGTCTGCTGCTTTTGTGAAATTCAAAATGAGCAGAGTTTCATTCGGAGTCTGGGCTTTGTAACGGAATCCATGATACATATAGTTAGTTTTTACTTAATATTTGAATGGATGAGGTTCTCAGTTTTAAAGATCTTTTTTTCAAGTTTCAATCTTATAAAACTCAAACAATCGCTTTTGGTAAACTCTGAGATATGTACCTTCTCTTCCACATCTTCCAATTTTAGCATTTGTCAAATCTCAAGCATCTCTGGAATTTTAGTAGTGTTATACGTACTCACACCGTTTGGTTCAAACATACGGTGAAGAGCTATTCATTTTAATGTTCAACTTCTCGGCAAAACTTGGCAAGATCTGCGCAAAGTTGGAACAAGAAAGGAAATACCTCACCTTATTCTGTCCAATTAGAGTGCTTCATTAATAACCAAGCTCCTCAATTAGTGACCATATTAATTCTCTGACTATGAACAAAAACACCAAAGTGAGTCACTCTCTTTCACTTGAAATGCAAACTACATCAGTTTCAATTTCTGAGCAAACAAGAGACAATGTTGACCATCACTTTTCATGAAATAAAATTCTTGTAGATTAGCACTGTTTTTCATTGAACTTTTTGAGCTCCACTTGAGTGAGCAACTATTTTTACGAGAATTTTCGTGAATTTAAGATTTTATCGGTATATTATTGTATCATCCTATTTGCCCCTACGGCGATACTATATTGAAAAATTCGCTGAAATGACTTGAATTTCAGTATTACGTCATCTGGGGCATCAACTGGTGCTGAATTCTTCAATTTGATAGAGTAACCATTTATGTATGGTTGAAGATCGAATATTTATATTAGGGGTGTTGCATGAGCCCTAAGCTAAAATCACAGCCCCATAGGGAAAAAATTCTGACCAAGCTCCTAAACTATACCACCAATGTGTTACTTTGGGATCGCCGAAGCCAAATCCGGGGTCAATTTGGTCCCAGGAAGTCGAGATTTTGGCATACCCTCAAATAACCGTGTTACAAATCTCTCAGAGATCATAATTAAACTATACTCAATTCACCTTTGTCCACTCTCTCCGCCAGGATCAGTGAAAATCGCTTCCAATCACTGATTTGCAGTGCATATGCACTGATCTTCAGTGGATTCCACTAGAAATCAGTGGGTTGGAAGCGATTTTCACTGATTCTAACAGATAGAACAGTAATTAGAGATTTGTGGGGTCACTGAATCCGGATCCAAGATCCATTCGGTCCAAGCACGTCAAGGTCCTGACATAACCTCAAAAATCATGATTTTTCGAGAGAATGCTTGGAGCTGGGGATCAAAGCATTGTTCCGCACCTATTTCATTGGTGGGGTTGCTGAATCCCACTACGGAGTCAGTTTGGTCTCACTAAGTAGAGGTTTTGCAGTATTTTTCTGGAGTTTTCGGAGCTGGTGATCGAAAAATACTTTGTTTTGCACTTACACCATAATTTTTGGAGGCACTGGATTCAAATCTGGGATCACTTTGGTCCCAAAACGTGGAAGTTCTTACATAACCCGAGTTAATAAAAATCAATATTTTCCGAGAGTACTCCGGGCTACTGATTCAACCTAGTATCATACACTTATTTCACTGGTCAAAGGTAAAGTTAGTATGGTTTGATCATGATCTCCGAGCAGTTTTGTAAGATCACGGTTTTTCGAGTTTATGTAAGAATCTCGACGTACTGGGACTATACTGACCCCGGCTTCGGATTCAATGACCCCAAAAAATGAGCAGGTTACACAGTTTGGTAGTGAGGTCAGAATTTTTTTTTTTTTTTTTTTTTGAGCTGTGTGATCTAAACTTATGACGATGGATGAATTAATATGTGACTCATCCATGAAGGTTTTGTCGAGGTTCTTAAGAAAATTATACACTCTCACCAAATATACTTGATGGTATAATTGATTATACTCTCGCGAAAGTTCAATATATGATGGTAGATACGGCCGAATTGCGAGGCACTTGAGTATTGGAGCGAGCTTTTTTGACAGAGCTTCTGTCGCTCTGATTGTTTGAGGAACAAAAAATCCTTATAGAAACACAGAGCACTGAGAGATATCACGAAACAAACCCAATACCATTATACGTCTCAAATGCAGAGCCGATGGTAGTCTCCGTCCTTTAAATTGTATAAAAATGAATGTGATAATGAGCTGTGTGTTTTGCCCTCGTCTTTCTCTTTGGCTCATCAGTAACACGGGAAGGGACTTGTTCCAAATACTATTGCGATGAGGGTGGAATTAATCTTCTGTAACTCAAACTGAGATTCAAAATACTGAGTTTATTCAGACATTCAAATTGACTCAAAATATTGAATTCCATTCAGAGTTTCCAATTTAAATCCTACCTTATTCATTGAGTTCTTTGAAACCGCGGCGTGACCCAAAAAAAACACCATTCGATGCATCAAGAATACACGGAAATCAATATTTTGTTATGAGAAAAAAAATACCAATTTTAACACCACAGTTCCTAATCCAACCCTCATCTCTATTTCCTTGCTCTGGCCACACTCTTTTGTTCAGTTTCAGTACTAACAACACAGTGCGCCCTTTTTCTCTGTTCTCATCTATTGTTTTCTTACAGTCCTTGTACACGCCGGTCTCTGTGCTCTCCACCTTGCCCATTCTACACACACACACACACACACACACATACATCCACATATACATAGTTCACATTTACAAGTTCATTTGTAGGTGCAAAAAAGGGAACTCCTTGGCGGTGAGTTGAAAAAGGAATTGTGCACATTCAGCTACCGCCATGTAGCGGCGGCGCATTGAGGTACAACAGGAATTCATCGCGTTACTGCATCTACAACTCCGGACGAATTCCTTTCTTCTGAATTTTTTTCGTAAATTATGCACTGTGAAAATGAGCTTCATTCTGGCATTCTGTTGGTGTTTTTCAAGATCTTTCTTCAGGAGTTTATTCACCACAGCAGAATGGAGACCTGACATACCAACCAAAATGGAATGGATTATATTTGAGAATCATACATTCCTGGATCACCTTTGAATTGGTATTAATGGATCGAAGGTGTTTGGAATACGATAAGACTTCACGATTTCGACGTATCCGTTATTCTGAAAACGGTCAGATTTTGGGTCTTGTGTATGAACCGAATCAATCAAAATTTCAATCGAATATTTTGTTCTTGTAACTTGGATTCATTGACTCAATAAATCACTCAAAATTTATACGACATCGAGATAAAATTCAAATTAGATCATAAAGTTGCCAACCTCCTATTTTAAGCATCAATTATGGATACAATAACGAATATCGAATCATTTCCAACAAGCTCTTCATCGTCGTTTTCTGTCTCATTTTTTTACTCACAATTCCATTTTGAAATTCCATTTGAATTCTGGAAATTTTAGGAAAACGAAATTTCAAATCATCCCAAACGAAAGATTATTCTAAATTGGAGACTTCAACGTAGACAATTCCTTGAGATCACGAAAAGTAAAGCGGAAATCCAAATGTCGTTTTGACCATTGAGTTTTTTGAGATTCGCATCTATGAGAGGTACATTTTACACTGAAAAAATTTGTGGAGTTTGACACAAAATTTGGCAAAATAACAAAAACTTGATATAATCGAAATCATAAAATTACCCGATATTCAGAATATCTACTGTTGATGAAATTTTTTTCGAAAACTGTCTCCTCAGAGATTAGATCGCAGTCAAACTACGCTTCTCTAAGGTTTCACTGTAGAATTGATACTGTGTATTGCAAACTCACTCAACAATCAATTTTAGATAGGAAACAACAATGTCATCTCTTGAACATATCAAATGAGCAGGAGTGGTTGAGACCATTAGGACAACAATACCAAGTTTGGGAAAGGTAACAGAAACTGAGACGTCTTGCTTGCTGGCTTGCGTAATTGTTTGGTGCCTCTGTTACGCATGAATACGTACTTAATCGAGTTGTTGAAATTCAACCTAGTCAGTAATGAGATCTGTGAAACAGACAACTCACTCCATACATTGTGGTTGTACTGGCTTAGAGAAGACTTTGCGACAGCTGATGCTACTTTGGGCTGTTGTTCAAAGTACAACTTTCATTACGAAAGTGCAAGGGTGACATAAAATATACAGTGACATGTTCGGAAGGATTCAGTCCGGAATTGATGTCATAATGATTATTATGCCATATTAAGTTTAGTAAGCACAAATTTGAAATTTTGTTTTTATGAATATCCGGTTATTGATCATGATACTTGGATTTTTGACAATTTCGAAAAATTAACCCTGCTGTTATGAGATTCTCAGCTTAACCGCGTACATTCAAATGCAAACCATGAGAGTGACTTTAGCGGGTAATCGTCGAAATAAAGTTCCAAAAGAATTCATGTATCAAGAAAATATGAACTAGTAATTAATCCTTCGAAAAAACTTCTTTGAGATCATCATTATACATAAGAATCATGGAGGATTTAGAATTTTGAAGATTTTGAATGGAAAGATTTTCGAGGAGTCGGTAGTACTCGTACAGTTTTGAATCATCGATACTGAAAAATAAAGTTTTGACGTGTTTGAAGCAATTCTTTGCCATTCCTACCAACATGAATGAACTCAACTGTCGAAGCCAAGTGTTAGGTGATGCCTCCAGGTTAAAATTTCCTTAACCCGAAATAATGATACTTCGAACATCAACCCATACGAGTTTTGTCCTTGGTACAAAACATTTGTATTCCGCGCAGTCATTTGATATTCAGCCAAATCTAAAATCCTTAGAACTGACACCCTCTTTCAGATCAATCTTGAAAAGATTTTATCGTCGTGAGACGTTGGAAAATCCAGCATAACAACAAAGATGATGTGCACTTCTACCAAAGTAAAAAGAATAACATCCTTATTATATGAGATGAATGGATTCCAAGTTGCTTTCAGATATGTTTTCACATGTGGCTCAAGAGATTTGAAGAAAGATGAATTGCCATCTTGGACTACTATGACAAGCACATATGTTCGTACAAGAGCTCTGAGTTGGTATAAGCCCCAGGATTCATCTTTTCCAAAGACAAAAGTAAAACTTTTAAAAGAGAAAGAATGCCAGACTGTTGATTTATGGCCCTTGAGGATCGAGAAGATTATGAAAGACTTCAACTCGTCACAAACAGTTCTTTCGAAACGATACACTGTGAAATCAGAAAAATACAAGATAAAATATGGAATATTCTCAATGTTTTGAGTGTAGTTTAGTTTCTGTGATGCTTTGGGTGAATTTATGCCCAGATTGCGTGAATTAAGAATATTTCCGATGTCAAACTGACAAAGAGATATTTTTTTCTGATTGCAGCTGTTAGACATTCGATCCAGTGAAAGGATCCGTCAAAACTCCAAATCGTCATAGAATCACATGCAAGAAGGTAGTATATAGAGGATATAGAGATACTATAATCTCCATTTTTATGTGATGAAGGTCCATCTTCATCACATGAAAATGGAGATTATAGTAAAATTTCGTCCTTCAGTTGTTCTGACAAAAATGTTCCTGAGCATATCATGAACCATTTACAGAGCCATACTCGATACACTACATACTCGATAAAGTGGCCTGACATGAATTTTGTTCTGACCAGAATTCTACAATTAGATCCTAGAAAAAAATCTAGCAATTCCACACATTGCAAAATAAATTGATTCGAAAACATTTTCGCATCAATCCCGTTCTTTTTACTTATTTGGTCAATTCAATATTCCAATGCAAAGACATCTAACCAGATCAAACAAACGCACCATAGTAAGACCGAGACAACTGCCCCAGATACATTAATCCTACAATCAAAGCACAAACGATCTCACAAACAATGATCAAATGATCATAGCTCCAATAAAATAATCATAAACGTGCTTATCTCTCGATTCATGAGACCATAAATTTCTCAAAATTATACGAGCAAAGCGAATGCTTACCCTGCACCAACCATCATATCCCTATTGTCAAACATAACCTCCCAAATTGTACCCCCATCGAACCATTCAAAATCTATATTCAGTTCCATATACTCAATTTCATCGAACGTTCACCCATGTATGTATGTATGTATGTATGTATGTAAGTACAATGGTCTCTTTTACGATTTCAGGATGAACAAGCAAGGTGATTCGATCCAATCAAAATTACCATCTAGGATGTCTTCTCTTTACTCCAGTCTATGTGCTTACAAGAGCATGAACAGTTCGTCCAATGTGATGACAGCGATGTAGAGTTATACGATGGTGGCCTTCCTTACTGATATGTTGATGTGGACGCATTAGCATGTAAAGTGTGTATACTAGCAAGCTCGACGAACGAACGGAGCCTATAACCTAAATCGCTATAACAGAGAATCTCGTCCAGAGACTTGCACAACGTGGTGTCTGCAGGGGTTGTTGTATGTGGGCTAACGTAATTTACGTACGCTCAGGTGATGAGACTGGAGACAACAAGAGATTCTTTAGGTTAGGATTAATTTAGTTGTTGAGTCAATATTGTTTGGGTTTGGTTGATGGAATACGAGATTGAGGTTCTGGAATGAAATTTTAAAGTTGATGAGTGGGAATTGTTTGATTGTTGTATGAGAGCTGCGTGATGTTTGGTTGTAGATTTTTGGTGATTGGTTGATTTGATCTGTGTGAATTTGGAGATGTGACAGTCTTACCAGGAATAATTTTAAAAATCGTTGTGATGAGATTTCGACTTTGATGGTTGTTCAGAAAATCTTTAGTAGTTTTGAGAAGGGAATATTTGTGATATCTTGAAAGATTATGTAGCTTTTCAACTTGGCCAGTTGTTCGAAAACAGATTATTGGATCCGATTGAATTTATTGGTCCCATCGTTATTTATAGTCTCACGATAAATCTACTCACTTTTATCGAAGAAACGCGTGATGAAGGATATTTAAATTAGCAGTGTTGGAACTTTGATAAGCTTGCTGTCGAATGTTGATTCGTGCTGATATCAAATTAATATCATTCGTATGTAACAGTGTGCATGAAATTTGAAACAAGTTCACTCCATTCTTAGTGTGAGCTTCGAAAAACATCCTAACTTTGGAGTTTCAATTATTTTGGCAAAGACTTCACACATCCCTTACAAGCGCTTCGGGTGAATATTCTCGAATATTTGTTTCAAAAGTCAAGATCTTGGAAATTCAGGAAACTCATTACCGCTTGGTGTCCCTCTTTTGATGTAAAGCTCATTACAAACTCGACAAGATGGCTTTGTCACATCTTACTAACAATGCCATATTCTTCATCCTCTCGCAAAAACGATTCTTGTCAAGAGACTTCAGCCGGAATAACGTCTATGTACTTATTTTTTTATGCAATTTGCAAGTTTGAGCATTCAAAGTTTCATTGCCCTTACAAAGTACTTTCCAACAATTTATTCCAAGTTATAAAGTTGCTTCAAATGGGATCTCAACCATAATTGCAAAGATCCAAGGAAAACTTGAAACTGATGACCGATGATGTTTCATAACGATTGCTTCGGAAAATTCACCTTGCCATGTACAGAATGGAATCTATAAGTTAGAAATAAAATCTAGTCCAAGAGTTTTTTGAGAAAATTTTGTAATAATATATTTGTATCCAATTTTGTCTCTCTTCATCGACCGTGAAGAATGAATGAAAAAATGCACGACCCCGCCGTAATTGTATCATCAAGATCCGAAAATGTATCAAGAAGTCTCAAGAGTACGGTAGCGGGAGCACGAGATCCATGTATTATTTTATAGTATCCAGTGTAAAGATGACCATCCTGAATGATGGCAATCAATGCAAAAAAAACTGAGCCACAAACGTAGCCATCATTACAAGAAGCGAGATACAAACTGTCTGAAAATTCGAGAAGTTGGCTCTTGATGTAACAGGAGTTAACGCGTTGACTGCGACAAATTTGGAAAATCGCGAAATCTCCTGGTAAGCCCCGCAATTTTCCGATTTTCAATCTTCACCGACTCGTAACGGCTTAAGAAATATTCTGAATAAGAATTATTTATTATGAATTACTTCACCAGAGATATTAACAATGATTCGAGAAAAGTTTGCTCTCACACAGACATGTTTGCCAGAATGCGAAAGTTTTGTCCGTGGCCGAGATAAAATTGCGAAAAATTAGCTCTACAGTGAACGTGCTGAGGAAGTTCTATAGATCCATCGATCAGTAACCGTGTTCCGAATGAATCAACAGTGTTGATATGAACATCTTCATAATCTTTCCATTCGTATAGATTATCCTAAGTTCGTGATTTGAGTTCAATATCATTTTCAATGCACGAGTCGAGAAATATTGTGAGAAATGGCTATGACGAGCGAAATTTCATACCAGAAACTCGGGACCCTGCATGTTCCTGCAGCGTGATAAAAAAAAACGCGGGTAATCATGAACACCTAAAATTCATAAGCCTCTATAATATACACTATACATTATCAAATAACCCAAAGATCTCATTATAGAGCTTGAACTCATAAATTCCAAAGAACTCAAAAATTGTTAGTAGAGTAGGTCAGGCATTGGTCAGACGCCCGCAAAGGCCATGGCATTTTTTAATTGGTCCGATCAGAATCTGGACTACATTAGTCACGGTCAATGGATAGGTACATGAGTGTCATTCATCTCAAAGAATGCCCTAAAGAATATATTTCACGAATTCTGAGTTCTACGCAGAATTTTATTTGCTTCAAGAATATTTGAGACTCATTCTAACAACAAAATCGATATCCCAGCGAAATCTTAATGAATAAAAGTAAGACAGAGAATGATTGCCTGGTTTGTGTAATCCATTTCAAAACGATACAAAAACTGACCGCAGCAATGATTCCTCATAATGATCCTACGAATGACAATCCACAGTGGTTTATCGCAAAGATTCCATGGCTCAATCGGGAGAATTTGTTACTGACCAAGATCAAAGTATCGAAAGTCTACGAAATGAATGCCAATTACCGAGAGTTGTACAGTCTCTGGACATGAATTTTGTACAAATCTGGGAAAGTTTTTCGTTTTTTATCTTCAGAACCAATTCAGCCCATATTCTGGTATCCAAATAATCCGGATCATCTCTGCGTTCTTCCCGGGACCGAAACATCGTTCCAGACCTCAAATTACTAGGACAAAAATCCTTCGCAGAATATACAGAATTCATGTAAGGTGAGTGTACATAACGCAAAACCGAGTCTCATAGTAGTACTTCCAATATTCATCTTTGAAATCCCAGAAAATCAATTCATAGCAAGCACCTGATCAAGTAAACCAGGCGTTTGAGTAAATCTATATCAAAGACGCATTCAAGTGGTACTCATCGATTCCTCCAAGTGGCTGCCATTCATTCACGATCGTCCAAAGCTGTATTACACTTCTCCTACCACCACCACCATCGCCATCACCACCAAACAGAACGTTCAATAGCATTGAATAGCCAAAGCATCACAAAGCCATTCAAATTCTGCATTGACTAGGAATAGAGAAACGGCTAGAATCAATCTTATAGCCTATCTCGATAGAAATCTACCCCTCCCCCCTCTTTCTCACACCCACACTTACAGATAAACTGAATTGCCTTGAATCTGAGGCTACATTTAAACGATCTGCCAATTCTCAAATCGAGTGGCTTTGATATGCCAAGGTGGAATGATAGTTACAGTTGTTACCCATTGGATTGTATTAAATTTTGCGGTAGAGCAAACCTGAGCCTCGAATACATTGTATACGAGCTTTACAGGTAAGATAGTAAGTCTATAGAGTTATCATCTGTGCGCTGTGAATTAAGCGATGAATAGTATAGGTGCAGGGTTTCAGTCGGAGTATAGTGGACGAGACGACGTTGACGATATTTGCCAAATGTCAACGGACTACATTCTCTCCGTAGAGTGAGTTGTCCGCTTTGGTTGGTAGTAATCATGGAAACGGGGTTGTATAGGTATTCATTGTGAGATTTTGGAAGGTGTGTGCTCATTGTTACTCAATTTCTGCTGGATTTGGGATAATCAATTTTTTTATCAGAATTCTTTGTAAGTACTTGATTTCGTGTAGAGAGTGATTGAAATATATCGTCGAAAAGTTCCAAATATTTTTTGATTCGGGATCAAAATTCAACCGGAAAGTTATTTCAACAATTCACTAGAGTATTTATTTTCAAGTAGAATATACATCGTAGAATTTGAAATATCGAATGCACTCATATTATCATCTTTGGAGAAAAATATTCTCTCCAAAGAGTAACAATTGAGAAACTCGCCAATTCCAACAAATCATTATTGCGCTAATCATTCGATCAAGTGTTATGAGAGTTAAGCTTCAAAAAGCCATTGAGAGCTCATATCTGAAAATCCATGCAAGTTCCGTGAATTCCATTTGTATTCACTGGATTGCATGCGTACTTATCTCATTCGAATTTGAAAATTAATGAAAAGCATGAAATATTTTGGAATATCCATGCAGTATTTAGTATGTAGTATTCATCGAGGAAAATGTACGGATCTGTAGGTCCAATATGATCATATATATACCCATATATATATAATCAAAATCATGTGATCAATGTTAGCATGATAACAATGGTTAAAAAAAAAGAGTAGTTTAAAGTATGGGATGGTGGAACATCACAATTAAAGGAGTTGAAAATATGAGTCAGTTATATTCAACATAACATAAAATCTCTGCATCATTTGTGGACTAAGAATAATTACATAAAATTTTGATCAGACACTCGACTGTAACACCACTCATGCAAACGACATCATCAGGCAAAGAATTCCACGCATTTAAACACCTACAAAGAACAAAGTTTGATGCAGATTTACATTTATAAGAAAAATTTTTGAAAAATGAGGTTCACCTAGTGCCGTGGTAGGTTTGTATTTTTCCTACTTAGAATCGACATAGTCGATACATGAGATCAAATCGATTAATGTTGTGAAGAAAAGTAAATCATTTTGATCATGAAGACTTTCAATAGTGTGAATATCGAAGTGTTCATACAGGTGATCATAATTTTGATCGAAGTGATCAAAATAATTCTACACTTGAAAGCAAGATACCTTATGAATCTGTAATTCATTCTGTAAAAGAGACGAGGCCTTGAGCTGAATTAAAAAATTCTGTGCAGCCATGGCCGATAAATTGCTAGATCTTTTGGAAATATCGATAATAATCATATCATTTTTCAAAAATTGTTTAAGAAATTGATATCTTATATTCATCAGCGTTCGGCGTTTCAACAAAAAAACAACGAATCATTGAATTTATGTACATAGAACTTTTCACTGACTCATGTTTCGGGAAAGCATCCCCAAAAATTTCATGTGATATTTCATGAGACCATCTCTATATAGGCAGTCAAAACATTGATCATTGGTTTCAGAGAAAGGCGAGCTTACATGTGATTGAAATATTCCGTCCGCTTGGTCAGACGCAGTGATAAACACGGATTTTGGTCAGGCACTTCCAGCGTGAATCAGACAACCCTCACATGATTGAGAGTAAATAAATTGTCCGTCATTTCAGCAGCCCATGATTGCTAGAACTCCATCAAATTCCAATCATGAACGGGAATACTTATAATCGAAGCGTAAAGACGGATGAAGAAGTTGACGTAAAAGAAAAAGTACACATCACAGGTGACTTGTACGCAAATATGTGAAACTATACAGCATTGGCTTGCCTCTCAGAGCATGACATTGTAGTGGCTATACGAGAATACAATAACGAGCCATCGAGACGCGCTTCTTCTAGCTGCTTTGGCTTCGATCGGAATCGCGTGAAAAGAAGAATAACGTGAAGCAAGCCAAAAGCCACAAGTGGCGGCTCGATATCTTTACTCATACACATACACAAGTACATACAGTTTTCCGTAAAGAAACCCTCATCTGATACGTAACATCGTAGCCAACTGTATTTGTGTGTGTGTGTGTGTGTGTGTGTGTGTGTATGTGTGTGTAAGGGAGGGGGTGTTTGTGCTTGCGCGCGATGAATCGGATATCGCACCTCGAGACTCTCCTTCTCTTTGCACGACTTGGCGTCCCACGTTTACTCTAGATTTACGAACTTGGAATCTGTTTTCGCACTTGTAGTTTCCTGAAGGACGATGATCTGAAAACATCGATAGAAAGGTCGGTGGACGAAATTCAGATTTTGGCTATATGACAAGCAACGAATGTGAAAAATTGGTTGTTATTCAATGAGATGAACGTGTTTATTCAGAGATTATTGGGAATGATTCTTAAGTAAGTTCGTAGATCATTCTCTGACCTTAGAAAAGTTGCCAAAATTTTCCATATTTTGAAAAATGTAGACTTCCCGATTCACCGATGGCTTAGATCATTGGCTCAGGAATGCTAATATGTTGAATAAACGAATGAAAAGATGGCAGTCCTGCTCTCACTTCAAATCACTCATCTTGGAATAGAGCCTTACCATTTTTTTTCTCTTTTCTTTTAAGTCATCCTTACCTCCAAGGTTCATTTTGACTACGATGTAGTTATTTTCAAGCCCTTCATAGGTGCGATCAAAGCAACGAGCCTTTTTCTGCGCGCGTGACAAGTCTCGCGCGAACCTGATAATTGCCGGATTGTTTTTGATGACATAACCTCGGATGCTAAGTCATTCAATGATATTATGTGATCATCCCGTGCTCAGAGTTGGAAGTTATTGAATTGAATTGTGGCGTTGTGTTCTGCAATGATGAGGCATGCATCTGGATTTGGGTGTGAGCATCTGAATCCGACTCCGGGGAGTCACAATGATCCATGTATCAAAGTAAAGAAACTTGTGCTAATATGCTAACCTGAGTTTTCCGTCCCAGTCGAAATGGGTGGATTGCAGTATCTGATATGTCGAGAATATGATTACTTTTTTGAGATAGAGCTTTAGAATTTCATGGCGACTTTCAAGGTGTGCAATTCTGGCCCGAAGTAATAAAACTAAATTTTGACTAAACGCGACTATTACTTCGGGCCTCTGTACCATACTTGAGCTTTGATAATTAATGCAAAGGATTGGGACGGAAAACTCAGGTTAGCATATTAGCACAAATTCCTCCATTCCACTACATGGATCATTGTGACTCCCCGCAGTCAAATTTAGATGCTCACAGCGGATCCAGATGCATGCGTTATCATTACAGAACTCAACGTCACCATTCAATCCATTAATTTCCAACTCTTAGCACCGAAAGAACACATAATCACATTGGATGACTAAGCGTCCGAGGTTATGCCATCGATAACAATCCGCCAACTATCAGGTGCGCAAGGAACTCATTACGCCCGCAGAAAAAGAGGCGTCACTTTGATCGCACCCAGAATTTTTTCTTTACACATTGCTCTGCGAATTTTTAGACCCGAGTTACAAGCGATCGCGCGAAAAAAAATTCCGTACGGGTTTAGGATATTTTAAGAATGGAGTCATACGTTTTTCCTGAATTGAAGCGGGCACTAGTTCTTCCGAGTAATCTGTAGAATAAGTCCGACTAGAATCACATAAAATTCGGTTGTAACTCGCGTCTACAACATCCCTCAAGAATTTTTACGCGTGCATGATTTGCATACAAATGAAAGGTGAGTAACTGATGAGACGAAAATTTTTAGAGTTTTTCGCATCAATTATTGGACAGAAATTTCGATCAAAATAATTTTCTAATACATAATTTTATGAACACTTTTGGATTCAAGGGCGTCGGAGTGATCACTGTTTTAGTGAAAGGTCTTCGTGTTCCATTTTTGTGCAGAGGACTATATCTATTGATACAAATAATAACAAATCGTGAAACGTACCACAAACTGATAATAGCCACGATTCATTGGTATTTTGCTGAAATTAAAGCTTCATTAAAATGTTTGGTCACGACAGTAATCCTCAATTAGTAGAAACACCAACTAATTATCGGTTAACCAATCGTGTGACATTATTAAGTGATGTAAACCGTTGTATTATACTCATCCCTAGCTACCAAACCAAAGCCGATAAATTCACATGGATCATGCGGAATTCAATGTAGTTAGATCGTCATTCCTATCTACTTTGATGACAAACGATGTGAAATTGTCCCAAACAATCTATTATCGTAGACTTTAAGCTCAAAACAGAGGATCCTACCCTATTACTCTATGAAGATACCATATTCTCACTGAATGTATTGATTGTCCATGGAATTGTGATGTAGAGACCATTCTCATTGGAATCTCCCTTTTTAGCCCATAAGACAAAAGAGAGTTTCTCATACATCTCTCTCACCTCGACTTAATTCAAATACATTTCCAAATTTTTCTATCATCATACTGGAGCAGTATCACCTCTCGACCGTTCACATTCATTGCACAAATAGACGGAGTGCATCGACTGCATATCGTATTTTTCATCGCATTTACAGTGGTAATTCTGTAAAGCGAGACAGCACGCTGAGAAAAGGCAAACAACCTCTGTGGCCTCCATTGCTTTCAGTTCCTATAATACATGAAAATGAAATGAAATTCTGAACCTGCATGAAGTGTGATTAGTTATCAAACAGATAGCCCATGTATCATGCACCATTGGGCAAAATCTGATGGAAGGTGACCCCAAGGGGGATTTCAAATCCCGGTGTGTGACGACCCTCCGGGCTCAGTTGTCGGGACACCTTACGTGGGCTTCGGCCCAAATCCGGCGGTAGGGAGGATCCTGGCCCCCAGACTGGTGCTCAGCGTACTTTGGCCCCTCCGGAGAACCCGCAAGGGGGCTGGGACACTTTGCTGTCTCAACCCTAGATTCTGACGAGCTCCTGGCCCCAGTCATCGCCCGCCGGAGCGTGGAGATCGCACACCTTTATCCGGCGCTCGGCCTTGGGTGAGTCTAGGGACTCGCATTGAAATCGTCTTCGAGCGATAAAAATGCGAGCCCGGAAGACTCATCCATCATCCCGAGGGGCCCCCTGGGCTCCCAAGGAAGCCTAAAAGAGTCCCAAAACCCCCCACCGAGAGGTGCTGGGGGCTGAGACCGAAATTCGATAGTCGGGGAGGAGGAGCGGTCATTGAAAGGCCATTCGTGACCTCGTGACGGTCTTCTTCCAAACCTACGCGCTGGCAGGGCGTATCCCTGCCCCTCGCCTATTTTAGTTCACTTTGTCTCATCTTAATATAGTAACGAGTCGATTTCACGAAGACATAGACTTCAGTTGTGAAATTAATCTTGTGGTCACATAACAAGCGATCGCATCTTCTAAAAAAGTTCATTTCATAGTAAACTTCCTTACTTGCGCTGAAAAAAAATCTTTGTAAGAGCCACGTACATATGGTGAAGGAAATTTCAATGAAAACAACATACTACACCTTTGTGGACGTGATGAGGCAGATGGTTATGTAAAATGAACTAGTTTTGCAGGTTTCGACCGGTTCCAATTGACATATCTTAGTATGAAAAACTGTTCCTAAAAATTCCAAGAGAAGCAATTTCATTAATCTCGCAGAAATTCTTCAACTCTTCCGCAAAATTTTGAGAAAAATCTTTCATCTTGTCTCGCCGAGTGAAATTGCTGAACAATATTTAATGTATCTTCACGTTTAGCATCGGTTTCGATCTAATGGAAAACTGTCACTTTTGTACGCTACATTATAATTTCGTCATGTCTTTTTTATACAGCATAGCACTGTACACAGCTAACTCTCACCATAAAAACGGAAACCAATGTTCAAATATTCCAATAACAAGAAAATTTCAATCACTCGCTCATAAACTACATCTTCCCTGATGAATACATACACATCTTTTTCTCAAGCCTCACATTTGTACGTACACATTTCGTAGAAATGTTGAAAAGTTCACTCGCTACTACGAATTACAGATAGATCAAGAGCAAAGTATACCGTGAGAACAGGAGGATCAAGTAAGTGCAGAATTCCAGGGCCGCAAGCAAGATAAGCAACGGCTCATCGTAAGACAAGCAAAAAGTTAATTAAATCCCAGCCAGCTCTGTTTACCTTCTACCCTTAACCTCTCCGCCCACCCTCCTCATCATTCATTCCGTGAAAATGAATGAATGAAAAAGGGTCGATTGGTATTATTCCATCGGCTAGCCTATTTTCATTCAAAACATGAGATGATCGATACTGATCAAGTTTACGAGAGATATAATTAAAAACAATAGAGTGGTGTGTAGTAGTATATCAGGTTAGAGTGAGAAAGGCGACCTTGGAAAGTATGGCAAAGGGTTTGTGCGTGTGCCAGTGGCCGGGTGGCCCAGTACGATAAAACTATATATATATATATATATATATATGTGTGTGTAGAGCAGGAGGGTTGCAAACGTAGCAGTGAGAGCATTTAATAATCCCGGGGTGAAAGCGGCGTCGCCATAGCAACAGGCTGCTGTGCGAGCCAAAAGGCACGCCACGGAGCGCGCGAGTGAGTGAGAGACCGAAATTCCTGCCACCCATTCGAAATGCCTGTGTTTTGAGCCTCGGGCCGGACTTTGAGCGACACCAACCTTACTTCCTGCCCTTTCTACTACCCACACGCTCATACACATTTGAGCCCTCACTGTCTATTTATCTATCTATCTGTCTATCTGTCCCTTCGTCATATCGTGATAAACACTCCCTCTCACACACTCGCACATCCGCCCCCCCCCCCCACACACACAAACAACATAACACAACACACATATTCGAGAATGTGGGATGCCCTTTGTAGTACAAGGGAGCGCTTAAGTTTGTAAGTGAGATAGGAGAGTTTGCGAATGAGTACAAGAGAGGTTAGGATGGCACGGATATGCTTTGGGAGGGTAGTATAGTGGGATTGAAGCGGGTATCCTGTTGAAACTTTGCCAGTCTCGAGCTCTGAAAGTTTACCTGAGTGTTGATTTCGTAGTTGCGCTCTTGGTGGTGTGGATGAACACGTCTGATAGTGCTGGAATGCAAGATTTTTGGTGTACTCTCTGTGCCACATTTATTAACATTTATAAAGATACAAATGGTGATCTACCTATTAGCGAGATGAATGATCAACGTAGTGATAACTTCAAGAGCGAAAGTTACGGTAATAACTGATATTCGATGGAAAATTTTGAAATGAAGTAATACGACTCGAATTAATGGTTAATACTAATATGAAGATGGTTATAAACACGAAAAGAATCGTAAGAGAAACTATCTTAATAATTATGTGAAGTGGGGCGGTAATTTTCTCAATCATGGAGAAATCGCACTGTGATGGTTCTATAAATCATGAATTATAAATCCAGATTGTATTACAGCTAACCTCGCGAAATCTGAGAATTATCCACCTTACTCATAAAGGTTCTCATTTAATGCTATCAACATCAAAAGATCATCCTGAATACTGGTTGTTGATCTTGAAGTTAACAAATTGATTGAGAACTCGATTTTCATGCGTCAGGATAGTTTTCAAAGCTCCTGGATTGAAATAATTTGATGAGAATACCAAAGGAGACCGGGGTAAGACGGGCACCTCGCAAAATCGAGCACTCTTGTCAAAAATACAACAACAAACTTTAAAGTCTGATTATTTTTTAACTTGGATCTCTAAGCCACGAAGTTTTCCCCTGCAAACTTCCACGAGGCTCCTATATATCTACGTTTAGAAAAAAGAGATGTGAAATTTTGGCTTCGAAATTCGTATGTCATAGCTATGTTCAGTTGCCTGCACGAGCATAAAATCATCTTCTGTAGGACCAAGATTGATTCCTTTTTTTCTGCATTGCGCTACGTTGCGTTGTTTTTGAGTAATAACAAAAATGATTGAATGTGTTGTACGGGGTAAGACGGGCACAGTGATCGGGGTAAAACGAGTACACAAAGCTGACGCCAGCACGGCTGCGCGAAGTAAGCAGTGAGTCAACCTTATAATCTGTTGGATTCAGTCTGTCTGCCATGAGAGCGAGATTGTAGATTGTAGATTGGTTTTTATTTTGGTACCTTGGGGTATAACCCTATCTGGTACATCTAGCAAATTCAGTTTACATATATAATAAAATACAATATGAGAGTAAGTATGAAGATCATTCGAACTGGTGAATAGATTATGATATAATATAGTGATCAATCTTTGTACTCATCTTCATACATGAATATGCAAAAACTACACTACCGGTCAAAAGTTTAAGCTCACCCAAAAATTTTTTTTTCAATTTTGTGAGTTGAACTACTCGGCTCTATTTGACCGTAGAGGACTCTTCCGGAGCTCATTTTGAAGTTTTTTTCGCGTACTTTAAGATGGCTTTATTCATTTTTATCCTTACGGATCGGGATCTTTCCAATTTGAGCTTGGAAAAGTGTCAATTTCAACGATTTTTCAGAGAATCTTTTGGCTCCTGCCAATTTGAGCCACATGAATGTTTCAATATGGGAGTTGTGGGATACAAAAGCACCAATCTAGAGCTTCAGAATCCGTTTTTGAACGTTCCTCTACGCCACTTCCAGTCCGAGCTATGACACTTTCTCTGAGGGAAGATTTTTCGGAAAAACTAGCACCTGGATTCAAAAATGACGAGAAAATTCACTTTTTGGGGCATATTTCAAAGGTTCCTCGTTTCCTTGATCAAGATGTTGATAAAAGATGACAGAAATGATGATTATACTTCATAAAAATGCGTCTCTGTATCTCTCTCGAATTGGAGTGCTAGTTTTTCCGAAAAATCTTCCCTCAGAGAAAGTGTCATAGCTCGGACTGGAAGTGGCGTAGAGGGGCGTTCAAAAACGGATTTTGAAGCTCTAGACTGGTACTTTCATATCCCACAACTCCCATATTGAAACATTCATGTGGCTCAAATTGGCAGGAGCCAAAAGATTCTCTGAAAAATCGTTGAAATTGACACTTTTCCAAGCTTAAATTGGAAAGATCCCGATCCGTACGGATAAAAATGAATTATGCCATCTTAAAATACGTGCAAAAACCTTCAAAATGAGGTCCAGAAGAGTCCTCTACGGTCAAATAGAGCCGAGTAGTTCAACGCACAAAATCGAAAAAAATTTTTTTGGGTGAGCTTAAACTTTTGACCGGTAGTGTATGATTAGAGTTACATTTGATAATGTGAATTTGATATAATTCAGTGAGAAAAGAAAAGATGAGAGGAGCTGAACTGATTTGAACGTGGTGAAATGAGTAAGTTAGGAGAATGAACGAAATCAATTTCTCAAGAGTGGGCATAGAAATCTAAGTACTCATTCAGAAGAAGTTCATATGCGGATTGCTTATGAATTTCAGTAAGAAATTCATAAACAATCCGCACGCTTTCAACTTGAGATACCATCCATGTGAACTGCGGCTATTCATTGATGAGAATGGTGTAAAAACTCACTAGAGTCATATAAAATTATCGAGCTCAAGATCTGAAAGAATAGGTATAAGAGGTCCATTCCTCGAACGTCTCATGCACACAATTAGATTTTTCACCACTGGACTTTGATATTTCAATCGAACACTCACAGAATGAGCTTTCTTGAACAGGTTATGGACTTCTTTAGGCCACAGTGGGCTAGAGCTGATTTTGGAGTCATTCTCATAGCCAAAAATATCCTTTACCGTTTTCTTCCTCAATTTAGATGAAGTCGCAATAATTTTATCTCTGACAGTAGGTGAAGATAATTGAATAACAATTGCTTGGGAGTCTACATTCTTGGCTTCCTGAGAGATCGAGTTCGAAGTTGAAATTGATGAACACTTATTACGAAAACTAGGACCTTTCCATTTTCTGACGTTTATCACACAATTTTGAAGCATTGGCTCATCTATAGCATCAAAAACTCTATTGACTATTTCAGTTTTCGAGACATTTATGTCGCATGGAATGTCTGTTAGGATCATTTCAGCTGAGTCAACAAATGTAGTTTGATGAGAAAACTGAACAAGCTTATCGCGGATTTTCGATACATCTTTTTCAAGCGCAGTTATTCGATTTTCCATCCTCGCCTCAATTTCATTCAATTTTGAAAAAAGTTTTTCTTGACAAGTGTCAAAATGAGATATAAACAATTTAAAGTAAGGTGGCATGTCACATGGATGATCAGCACACTTGGCGGTAACATCAGATTCACGTGATTCATATGAAATCATTCGATCTGTTTAAGAAAAACTCACTGTAAGTGGATTAGATGCCATGGTAACGTTATAGAAGCAATATAGCGGAACAGGATTGAATCAGCTGTCACTGTTGCCGGACGTGTGCAAGCGTTGATCAGGCAGCTCACTTTGGCAGAACACGTATCGTTGACCACGTGTGAATCAGGCTTAAAGTTGGTTATGCAGGGATCTATTTGAGACTGCTGTCATCTAGCGTCTGACTATAGAAGTTCGTAGATCCAGCAAACCAAGCTCGATGCAGCATGCAAACTAACCTCAAAAACTCGCAATGTGCTGATGGAAAAGCAGATGAGATTCTTGCAGGATGAGCAGATTCACAGAGATATATGAATCCAACGAATCCTTGCAAGATTTGGCGTGCAAGAGTCTGAAAAAGAAAAGCCCGGAGGCACCTTGCGGCAGAAAAAGTGGCGAAATACAGAGAGACACTGAAGAAAACTTGTTGTCAGACTCACCGAGAGAGAGAGAGATAGATAGATAGATAGATAACCTTTATTCGCCCGAGGGCAAAATTGAAAAATACAGTGGCATATGTCACATATGTTACACCTACACCATGCTCCCTCTCTCTCTCTCTCAGAGAGAGAGAGAGAGAGAGGGAGCATGGTTGATTACCTAATGATACAAAATGTTAATGTTAGTTGATACATTGGATAGAAGAAGCATGCCTGTTTTTCCTGCTTAGAGTACAATTAATGAAGGCGAGCTCTGGCTGGTGGGTGGTGGTGGTGGTGGTGGGTGGGTGGTGGTGGTGGTGGTGGTGGCGGTGGCGGTGGCGGTGGTGGTGGCGGTGGCGGTGATGGTGGTGGTGGCGGTGGCGGTGGTGGTGGCGGTGGTGGTGGCGGTGGTGGTGGCGGTGGTAGTGGTGGTGGTGGCGGTGGTGGTGGTGGTGGCGGTGACGGTGGCGGTGACGGTGGCGGTGTCGGTGGTGGTGGCGGTGGTGGCGGTGGCGGTGGTGGCGGTGGTGGTGGTGGTGGCGGTGTCGGTGGTGGTGGCGGTGGTGGCGAAGGTGGTGGTGGTGGTGGTGGTGGCGGTGGTGGCGGTGGCGGTGTCGGTGGCGGTGGTGGTGGTGGCGGTGGTGGTGGTGGTGGGATAGGATTCAGGAATAGGATTCAGGATGATAATAGGAACAAACGTAGGGGTGGGGACAGGAATAAAGGCAGGGGTGGGATAAAAACATAGATGAGGATGGGCCAGGGATATGGATAGGGATAGGGATAGGGACAAGGATGGTGATAAGGACAGGGGCCTTATTTCAAAACGTTTTACCCGCGGAGGGGTGGAGGAAAATCTAGCGATTCCCATTTCCACCTCAATTACATCAAGTAAACAGACTATCCTTGTTACTCTCATTGCTACGTGAATATCATTCAACCACACATGGTGGCTTGTGCTCACAAACCCCCACAAACTTTTCATGATCATACAATCCAAAGGTTGGTGCAGGAATCACCTCAACATAAAATTGAGTCATTTTTAGATCACAAAGTGATAGGTCAGTGAGCGGAAATGGTGATCATTGCTCTTTCCTCCCGCGCTCGAGGGAAAAAATTATTGGAATAAGGTCCCTGGGATAGGGATAGGGACAGGGATGAGAATAGCAACAGGAAAAAGTCTAAGGGCAGGCTGAGGATGGTACAGAGATTGGAATAGGTGTAGGAATCGAGATACGGATAAGGATAGGTATGGACACTGCGATGAGGCCAGGGCAGGAACAGGGGTGGGAATAGCAACAGGGACAAGAATGGGGATAGTAACAGGGACAAGGTAGCGATAGTAACAGTCATAGGGACAAGGATACAAACGTGACAGGGTTAGGGCAGAGGCAGAGATATGCAACAAAGGACAGGGATGAGGTCAGGGATAGGAACAGGATTAAAAGCAGTTACAGGGATAGTCACAGAGGCAGGGATAGGGACGAGTCCAGGGATGGGGACAAGACAGGGGTAGGGGCAGGCCTAGAGACAGGGTTAGAAACTGGGATAGGGTCAGGAATAGGGATAAGAATAGGGTTGGGAGTGAGGATAGGGATGGGAACAATGACAGGTATATGGTTAAGTACCTCTACAGGGGTAGGTCCGGCGATGGGAACAGCAATGAGGATAGGAACATTGATAGGGATGGGGATAGGGTGGATGATCTGGGAATGGGGAGTACCGTACTCATACGGCCTGGTTCAGTGTAATAAGAAACAGGGGCTTTGACAGGGATAGGGATAGAGATAGGCATGAGGACAGAGATAGGGACAGGGGCATGGGGATGAGAATAGTAATAGGGATAGGAACAGGGATAGCAGCGGGGAAAAGGATAGGGATATGGACATGTAGATAAGGATAGTGATAAGGATAGGGGCGGGATATGGATTTGGACAGGGATAGGAACAGGGATTGGGATGGGGATGGGGTGGGTGGTCTAGGGGTGGGAGATACTGTACATCAGTACAGTATTAAAAAATAGCCTGTATTAATGATCTAGTTGGGTCTAATTAGATTTAGTACGGTGTAGTTCAGCCTCATTCGGTCTACTCTGGTCTAGTTGAGTCTAGTTCGATGTCACTCGGAATAATCCGGTCTCACTACGTCCTTCTCAGCTCAATTTGGTGTAACTAGGATGAGTTCTCCAAAAAATATTGAAATATCCAACCCAGCCATTCCAAAAATTCAGAACAGCTTTCTAAATTTCCAAAAATGGTTCATTTATTAGCAGATGTAATCCAAGATGTAGTCATTTCTGTGAACTCCAATCCCTTCCTGGCACATCAAATCGACCAGCAATCATTCTTTTACCATCAGTATTAGTCTACAAAAGCATTTCAGAGTCCCCTGGTTTATCGGGAACATATACTAGCCGAACGAGCGGTAGCGAGGGAGGCAATAACCACTAGTCATAAAATTGAACTAGAAAATCTTAAAAGTGTTCGATGGTCCTACATCCTCTTACTAAGCGTTGATCATGCGACTCACAAAGGTGCAGATCAAACTGAGGAGCACACTCATCTGGAATATCCAACCAAGTTTCTGAATGAATCAGAGGTGGTTTAACTCCACATAAAATTGATTTGAAAGTAAATGCTATTATGACGTTGATTCCGGATCTGATGACTCGGAATCTAAGCAAAGCAGAGATTTTGAGGAATAAAATTCGATTGAAGATTAGAAAATTGCACAAGCATAATATTGAAGTGGAAGTTATAACCGGGGAGGATTTGGGGAAAATAGTTTTCATACCCAAGATAACACTAACCAAGGGTGAGTCTTTCCTCCCGTTTGTAGTTCACAGGAAACAGTTTCCTGTGGTCTAGGTATTCGCAATGACGATTAATAAATCTCAACGTCAAAGTTTAGATAAGGTTGGTATCTATATAAAACGGCCACTTTCCTCCCATGGACAGCTTTACGTTGCTCTTTCTCGGTGAAGAGATCCGAAGAATTCGTTTATTGAAAATAGAATTGATGGTTCAGATGAGATCGAATATGTTGTTTGGGATGGAGTATCTGATGTTTGATACTTTTGTCATCTATAGTATGAAATTCAAGTATACTGTTCTCAAATTCCATTGAGATGGAGTGGAATCTGGAGTTAGGAAAGACAGTACTAGCATATAAACTGAGGAAGCAGGTAATCTTGTGGTGTTTGAACGAACAGTTGGAGAGAGAAAGTTAAAGAAGAATACGGAAAATGCTCGAAATAATCAAATGGATCTACAGAAATTGAGTGTTTGAATGAAATAATAGCATTGCATGAAACAGAGAGTATTTTTTTGAGGGCTCACAGAGAATGTGAGCAATTCCCGGACTCGATTATTCGAAAAATAGAGTCAAAATTGGAGATGGAACAATGAGATGAAACAACGTTAGTAATTCAATTCACTGATCCATATCTCTATGATTAGAGATGTTGATGACATTGATATTACAGAACTACAGTTGCGTGTATTGACGAAGTATTTCGCAAGTCTGAATCCAGAAAAAGGGCGATGACAGTGAATTCACAGTCTTCAAATTCCTGTTGAGTTATCAAGTATGGATTAAGATACAATGCAGTATTCCCAATGATGATATGAGGAATTACATAAAAATATAAAAATGAATGAAGTACGTACAAAATGGTTAACTTCAAACGAAATTGCGATTAGTATTAGGAAATTAATTATCATATCAATTTATATTAAATATTATTTATTTATATAATTTATATTTATATATTCAATCGAGTATACGTGTATAAGTAATGATGTATGGAGAACCATATTCAAAGACATGAATGGAGATATTTCTACGAATAGAGTTGTTCTGTCATCTCATAACGAGAATATCATCAAATTGAACAAGAAAATCGCGAATACGACGTTGGG
Source organism: Eretmocerus hayati (assembly GCA_029851415.1). Taxonomy (NCBI): domain Eukaryota; kingdom Metazoa; phylum Arthropoda; class Insecta; order Hymenoptera; family Aphelinidae; genus Eretmocerus; species Eretmocerus hayati. The sequence goes on along the minus strand of CM056744.1, from coordinate 96,064,074 downwards.
ATATACAACAAAATAAAATTTGATGATATACCTTCGAAAAAAGGAACAATAAGTGAGTTGAATTGGTGATGTCTCGACTATATGACATGATTTTTACATAAGTCTTGTCGATTCTCCAGAGATAGAGGGTTATCTGAATGATCAGTTCGTTCAAAGATATGAGGAGAATGAAAGTGAAATTTTGGGCGCAGTTACGAATATACGTCACTAACTTGCTGTCATTGTTGTGAAAGATGAAAACGGTCAAATTGAATCGTACGATCCTGGAGTGGAGTTAGAAGTTTGCGGTGACTTACAAGAGAATGGTTAATTTTCTGATCAATCAGATAAAAGTGGAAAGAATCGTTTCGAAATTGATTCGATTGAGTGGTCTTCACAGATTCAAGGTACATGTGAAAGTGACGGCTGTAAATGAATTGAAATTGTTGGGTGGTGAAAAGATGGAAATTGAGAATTTAATTTTGGAAAATAAAGTTCATATTGCGGAAGAGTATTCCGTCACCGAAGATATTGATTATTGATTTTTGATTCTCGGATATACTGTTAAATTTTCTAACTCATAATTTTTTGGAAAAAATATACATCTTCTTCGTAACCCAAGCTCACTTTAAATGTTGTAATAATCGAATAATCTGATGGAAAATGATGACGATGGGGAGGAGGTAATTTCTCGGAGGCTGCAGAGGAAAATTGAGAAGACTGAGGGACCTGCAGGGGCTCAGAGAAATTTAGGGGCCCTCGGAGGCCCTCACAGGCCTTCAAGGGATCTCAGGGGAATCTCTCAGCCCCTAAAGTAAATATGGAACGTAATTTAGGTTAATTGGTCAGAGGAACTCGGGGCCCTCAAAGGACCTCGAAAGACCTCAGAGGCTCTCAGGGGCCCTCCTGGGCATTCAAGGAAGTCAAGGGAATTCAGAGGAATCTCATTCTTACTACTATATATTAGGAGGAGATATTAGATTATATATATATATAGAATATTAGGGTTGCAGCAGCATTTCGACAACACGTGCTCTCGAGTTGCTCTTCAGATGTGTTATCCTGTCAAGCGCATTCCTCTTACTCTCTCGAACTAGGTGCCAAGAGTAACTTGCCACATCTGTGCTCGAGTTCCCCTCCTCCCTTCCTTTTGATTCACCAGATATCTTGGAATGTTATTCAAGAGCTGTGTAGTGACACACGAGAGATAGCTTGCTTCCCCGTGATGATGCCTTGCAGCCCTTGCATGATATCCTATCTTGTATATTGGCTATGAAAGGTTATTTAATGGAATGTTATAGAAAAATTGGAATGTAAGATCAGAAAAGGAAAGAAGAAGCTCTGAGCTTATTTGGAAAACGATGGGGTTAGGGTAATGACTGGGCAAACATCGTTCATTTATTTTTCACTCATCTGGCGAATGTATAAGTAGAATCTCTTCCGAGGTACTTTGCTCGAAATGAGTCTCAGAAGGAATGGAAATTTGCGGATTTGGAGGAGTTCGCTCTTTCCACCGTGAAGTATGAACGTGTAGATGTCAGGGAAAATCCTTAGAATTCTGACATTCATCCCCTGTAATAGCTTCAGAAGTGAGAAGAAAGCTCTCGTACGATAGTACTTCCTTCCATTCCGAAAATTGGTAAAATAATCAAATAGCAGTGCATGATATGAGCGTCCACAGCAATAATACAAGGATTTCAAGACTTTTTTCTCTTCATATCTGGACATTTATCCTTCATATGACTATATTTTCGAATTTGGTTACAGGGTGTCCCCAAAGTCGGTTCCTTTTCATGTTTTTCCAGAAATAGTTGGAAATCGAGATAAACGTTGTAATAAGTGTCCCCTTATTCCGAAAGGGACATCTGATGGTGACCTTGGAGGTCATTTCCAAGGTCATTTGTGATTCAATTTTTTTCTTTCAAATAGAAGCAGCTACTTTCGACCTCGGGTGCTGAGAAAAATGAAAAGTTATGAAACTTGTGTCTGAACTATTTTTCGATCTGACTCGACATCGGCAAGGCACAATTGACTTTCACCTATCTAACCAAGCTCAAGTTGTATCAGAGAATTTTTTCGAATTGAATTCCGTCATTTTTTACGCTCTTTCAGAATCCGAGATCGAAAGTACGTGCTCTTATTCCATGAAAATCGAGTTGACATCTGAATGACCTTGAGAACGACCTCCACGGTCAAAACCAAGGACACCGGCTCATTTTCGTTTTGAGCCCCAACAACTTTCATCCCAAACAGATGTTGATAAATATAATGCTCACTTTTAGAGCTACGGAGGTTATCGTCCACCCGTATTGAGACCTATTCACCTCGTAAAGGTCAAGACGGATCAAAGAATGTTTTAGACGAGAATTCTATGATTTTTCACGCTCTTCCAGGATTCAAGGTCCAAATTAGGTGTCTCTATTTGAATGTCATAAGTTGACTTCTGAATGATCATATAAATGACCTCCTGATTCAAAACCAAGGCCACCGCAGGATGCCCCTCCCCTCCAAATAAGTTGGCATGTGTCTTTCGCCATTCCAAACAGTTCCTGAAAAATTAGGGGGGAGGGGTTGACTTCTGAGACACCCTGTACAGATACATCTGTTGATTCCATTTTTAGTCACACAATCATTCCTGAAATCGCCGAAAAGAATCTAGCCCAATTATAATGCAGGTCACGGGTTTCGTTGGAACTTTGGGTGTTGTTAGATGACCCCTATAGGTACCACATTGCCTGTGAATCTAAAACGCTTAGGTAATAAATTTTGCAACCTTGTACATCTTATTGATACTCGAGGACTACGAATCTCGTCCAAATTAGACTGGACCAGACAAGTCAACGGGATCGTACGGCGAGTTCGCGGTACGTTTCAAGCTTTAAGGTTATACAGAGGTGTGTCATCGCGTTCTCTCCCCTTGAAGTTAGTGCAAAGCCTCACCCTGCCTCACCTCGACTAGTCCACTCCCTTTCATTCACCACATGCAGCAATACCTGAATGGAAAATTTCCAACGTCTGATGAACGCTTGCATACCTTTCGTCTATGTCAATATCTCACGGCGGAAACATTTTTCTCCGTACCGGCTGGTCCTTGGTTGGCTATCAACGAAACGTAAATTCTGTTACTTGATAGGCTGTCTTGCATTCAAAATTCTCGCAACCGCGGAACTTTCCACTCTAGGTTCTCTGTTCAAATTCAAGTATGACGATGCTCCTCCTTCTTACTTTGAGAGGCTCCCAGCTCATATGCTTGACTTCAGAATTTGTAGGATCAAAAACTTGGAGCAGTCCTTTATCATTGTTGCTTCAGACCTCATCAATTCCTTCCACTGATGAGAGTCAGTCTTGTGATTCTCCCTCAGTTCAAGGAAATTCTTCTAAACTACCGCTCAAGTCAAGACAGAGCTGACTGTATCATAAAAACTCAAGCCTTTGGTTCTGTACCCTTTCCACCTCCCTTCCTTAATCCTTTATCAACTTGAGTTTCAAACAATTCTCTCACCTACTCTAATGCCCTCCCATCTTTCTTTCCATTCCTTCGTTTCTCTTAATAGTAAATCTACGGGTATATATTGCACGCACTCATAATATTCCGCCAGAATACCACCTGTATTTATACTCCTTCTCAATTTACCGTTATTTCGCATATATTTACAATCCATGTACTTTGTTATTGCATTATCCCAAAAGGTTCCATGGGGTTATACACCCCAGACTTCAATAAAATTAATTCCAATGAATCAGTCAATCGATTTAGGCAGTTCTCAAAATTTTCACTAAATTCGTGACCCACACATCCTTTACACTTTTAGTAGAATCTTTCTACTCAAACATTGTAAATGATCACGAGTACCAAAATCTTATCATTAAAATCTCGCGGATGAATTCTCAAAGTTTATCCACACAAATTCATCCCTACCTCATCCTGCCAAACCATATAAAAAGAGTACAAAACAGTTCTCACACTTTCCAGAATGAAAACACTCGTAACGGTCCCGTAGCGTACTACCATAGATCAATCGGGACGTTCCTGATGGGCGCTGAGCTCTACGAATGATGTAGCTCGTCGCTAGCTATATTCGAAAACTCTCTTCAACGAATAAATCTCCATCGAATCCCTACCCACACAACCGCAACAACTCTAGCTCGAGGTGCATCTCACCATTTCACTATCCACATAACGTGAAAACTCTATAGATTTCCAACCTCACCTTTTCACCACAACGACTGACGTTTTTTTCACATTCTCCTCTCGTCACCATGGTGACCCTCACGCTTCGTCCGGTTGCTCATCATCGTTGCTTCTCAGTAGCACAAGGTGTTTGTGCTTGTGTGTTTGTGTGTGTGTGTACATAGCTTCTAAGAGAGATAGCATATATATATATATATCAGAATAGTGGTCGCAAGGTCTCTAGTTTTCTGCTCGGTGAGTCTACGAAGCTGTTCGGTATCAAGCATCCGAGGGGTATAGGAATTCTCGTTGCGCTCGCAATGCACAGTGTACATCAAGATAGAAATTTCTGGTGCAGTTGGATCTCAGAGATGACGACGATGGCAATGCTGGAATTCTCAGAGCTCGTTTTATTTCCAACTAGATATCCACGAACCGTTTGAAATTGAAGAATTCAAGAGGAATGGTGTGATCAGGGATGTGTTGGAGAACTTTGATATGTCTGATCTTTGATAATACGAGATATGACAATTAAATATTACGGGTTCAATGTTATACTTATATAAGCATTAATTGAATCGAAATAAGTGAGTATGAAAGCTGCTAAAAAAAGGAGAGGATGAATGATCGGATCTTTTAGCTGAGGTTGACGAAAAAATGAAATTTGAAGAATTGCAAGAAAAAGAAGATGACGAATGCGACAGAATGGATCATTGGATAGTTTGCCTTGGATCGTGATCCTGTATGTAAATAGAACGCAGAATATGGAATTATGAAAAATTTCTCGGTATTCGCTTGGTTGACCGCAAGGGGGATTTTAAATCCCGGTGTGTGACGACCCTCCGGGCCCAGTTGTCGCGACACCGTACCTGGGCTTCGACCCAAATCCGGTAGGGAGGAGCCTGGCCCCGAGACTGGTGCTCGGTGCTTTGGCCCCTCCCGGAAACCCGCAAGGGGAGTTGGGGCATCTTGTTGTCTCAGCCCTAGTGTCTGACAAATTCCCGGCCCCAGTCAGCGCCTGCCACCACAGTGGGGTGAAACACGGATTTTGGGGCCACTAATCGTATCCGCACGAACTCTCGGCCGATTGACTTCATTCAAAGGAGATTCTCTAGGTTTTTCTACTCTTCACCACGTGGCACTGCAACAATTCTGATTATAACCGTCCTGGAGTCTCGGGAGGGCATCGAGTGTTGAAGCATTCACACGTTTGTGATGAGTTGCATGTGCCCAGAAATAGTCAGACTTGGAACTATGCTGATATATATGCTTTATAGACCACTTTGAAAGAGAATTAATAACACCGGCAGTGCAAAATGACTTGCGGGGTCTGGAGAACACTCCAAGCACCATCTCTTTCAAACACAGGTTTGGTGCACAGGGTAGTAACGTGCTCCCCTCTCGAATACAGGGCAATATTCGGTGCCCTTCCGAGACTCCGAGGCGGTTTTAATCAAAATTGTTGCAGAGTCACGTGGTAGAGGGTAAAAAAACGAAGACAATCCTTTTTGAAACAAGTCAATCGGACAAGAATTTGCACGGATACGATTTGTCGCCCAAAATCCATATTTCACCCCATTATGCCGGAGCGTGGAGACCACAAATCTCCATCCGGCACCACGGGGATGGGTAAGTCTAGGGACTCGCATTGAAATCGTCCTCGGGTGATAACAATGCGAGCCCGGAAGACTCATCCATCATCCCGAGGGATACTTGGGCTCTCAGGAAGCCTAGAAGAGTCCCAAAACCCCCCCACCGAAGGGTGGGTCTCGGCCTTGTGCTGGTGGCTGAGACCGAAATTCGGTAGTCGGGGAGGAGAAGCGGTCATTGCAAGGCCATTCGTGGCCTTGTGACGACCGTCTTCCAAACCGATGAGCTCTGCAGGGCTCAATAAAGAATTATCAAACATAAGTTCAGAGGATCAATGACAAAACCTCCTAAATACCCAAGAAGAACTTACAAGGGGAGGTCCAACCTTGCGGAACACGGATCCTTATGAAAATCTGGGAATCATCTTGTTTTGGTGAGAAATGGAGGTATCTCCAAGGGTTTGATCACATGGGCCTCCTATCCCGAGATACAGCTATGGAGGTTAGGATTGTTACTATATCTATACATACGAATTTTCAACATGGGCCTCTGTTGTCAATGCTAATTCCCACAGCTGTATTTCAGACTAGAAAGCCCATGGGATCAAACTCTTGGAGATACCTTCATTTCGCACCAAAACAAGATGATTCCCAGAGTTTCATAAGGATCCGTGTTCCGCAAGGTTGGACCTCCCCTTGTTAGTTCGAGTCTCAAAAAAATCAGTCATCCTCAATTGCTTTGCTCATATGAATAGGTTCCTGTATCTTTCCTCAAACTTCCCCCCTGAATCACTAATCCGCAATTAATGACCCACGACCTCAAAATTAAACTTCAAGATCCATAGGCTTCTCATACTTGCGATCGTACAGGTTCCCCGTTGGTGGCTCAATTGTAAGCTCCTCGATATTCCTGGTGTGAATTGATTCGGGCAAGAAACAAATCGAGATTTATGGAATAAAAATTCTTCCTAGCGTTATCATTGAGATTATGTTTGATGTGATGACGATCAGGAGCAAATGTTGCATAGAAATGAAAAGAGTCAGGGTTGTAATGATCATCGACCCGCGGATAGCGAAACTCGGCAGGCGTATAACAAAAAAGTGATTCAAATCAACGGTTCGCAGAAGATAATTCCGCGGATAATGAAGGATTGCTTACGAGATAAAATTCACAAGAAAAGACATGGGCGTATAAACCACAAACGAAAAATATACCAAGTACAAGTCATTAAAAACGCAGTGAATTGAAAGGAATCTATGGGTTTATCTCGAGGTTGAAATTTTTTGCTTGAGAATCTACAATACTAGACAAGAGACAGGTTCACTTCTTTTTCTACACTCCATTGGTGCCGCAATCTCTTGTGAAAAATTGAGAAAACACCAGTGTAACGCTTGAAGTATCAGCAGAATAAGGAAAAAGTGAAGTTGCAAGTAGATTTTGATCCAAACTTGTAACAGGAAAGAGTATGTATTTACGAGGGAGACATGAGAAAGTCAGTGGATCGAAAGGGGAAGATGCGCTGAAGAATAAGATAAGGATGCATGCGCATATCCGTATTGACGACTGGATCGATTGAATAGTTATTTTACAAGATGTATTTTCCAGAGACGTAGAATCGGTCTTGATGCAGGTAAACAAAAAAGTTGAAGAAAAAAAGAACATGTGGAAACAGAAAGTGGTAAGGATCTTGATGTACCAATGGATCTCCATTAAATTGAGCAACATTTATATGAATGAATGAGTAAGCAGTTTGACTGCTCGCTAGGAAATTCAAAAAACTTCCTAATAGAGAACTAAGAGTAATCTTCATGAAAATCTATGCCAGTTGATTCCATAAATTTATTGCCAGACTAATTACTTCACATGTTATCTTCAAACGTTCAAATTTATTTTCCATGATCCTGTAGTGAAACTTCTTCAAAGATAGAGTGATGACTGAAACTTGTGAACTGAAAAAAGGAGATGATATTGTGTGAGGAAATCAAAAAAAAATCACGAAGTAGGTGATAGACGACGTGATCCCTTATCATATCATCATCTCTTATGATATCCTTGTACGTCAATTAATTCAAAAGGAAACTATATTATGAATTATTGATCCTAAACCTGAGAAACTTTGAGAAAGATTACCAATTGTCATAAATTTTCATGAATGTATAATTCAAAAGTCTCAATCAAGTACACAAAAATTATTCAGTCAAGATCCATCTTTGAGAGCTGATCAATCCCCAAATTCACGTGGTTCAACTCGCCAAGGCAAGGACTCCAGATTTTTACGACTTTTCCGAATTCCACATCTCTCTCATTCTCTTTCCTCTCTTGGATTTCTCCCCGAAAAATTCCACGCGAATAGCTCAACGTCAAAAACTAGAAAAGAGAGAATGGTTCGTACGTGAGATTCGAATCGAAACACTTGAAATGGATGAAATTCGTATCATTCGTCTAGCGCCAGTCTTTCCACGATTCTGACCATCTATAGGATATAAGAAAGAAAATGTCTTCCGGGTTGACCAAAACATTACTCCGTCATTGTCGTGCAACACGTGACAAAGACTTGTCTTGGTTTATTATTCCGTTCACGTTGTTATATTATGTACCCATACATTCGGTGTACGGATTTCGGCATTTTGGTTTATATGGCCATCTCAGACTGAAACATTAACATCGTAAAATGATACGTTCATGTGTCTATCACATATAGATATATGAATGTACTTGTATACGTGTGGTAGTGTATGACACAATTTCATTGAAGCCATGGTGAGTATTTCACGTGCGTGCCATTTCAGCTTCTCGGAGGATTACCGAGAGGTATAATATGGAGTTCAGCAAAGATATGTATAAATACGCAAGATGAATCGATTACGGTCATCAATTTGGAACGCGTATCTACATAGCTGCCCTATACAAGTTTATTATTTCGAGTTTCGAAAAATTGCGTAATATTCTGATGTATAGCTTACCTAAGGTAAGTGTGACAAGGCATGCCTCCCTTGAGCCGTTTTGCTGATAATTTTGACCCGCTTCAAATTTTTTTAACTTATTTGAGCTCAGTTTAAAGCTTGTTCTAAGATCTCCAAAATGAGCTAAGGTAAGTTCAATTTCAACAAATTAGAGCAGAGTTATCACAATTTCCCCAAAACAGATTTTTCACGAATTTACGTGAGGATATACCCAACAGGCCCCTATCTCTTAGAACAGTGTGAATCGGCGACAGGTCGTAGAAAATCGTCTTCATCGCTGTGCAACCATATTCAGAGATTTTCGTGAGCTTAAAACAATATTTTCGACCTATTTGAATGCGATTAACACGTTCTGAGTGGTAAGAAGTCGCAGTGCACATCATTTCGAGATAACAGTATGAAATTGATTGATTGATGAATTTATTGAGAGTAGAGAGTAATCTCTATTTGCCCAATTTGAGTTACATATGAGGAACAATACGTTGCAATAACGAAATATTTGACAGGGGAAATTGCTTAAGTAATTCTAAATTAAGACAGAAACGATGCAAAAGATGTAATACAGTAGAACTTCGATATAACGAACTTGAGGGGACCGGCCTCCGCCTTCGTTATATCGAGGTTTCGTTGTATCGAAGTTTTGTACCAGAACCTCATGTGCAAGCCTTTTTGTGTACAATTCGAGCACGGAATGGGCCACTTTGGATGATCGTTTTACATAGAGACCAATCCAGCGGAAGTACACTTTTGCCACTGAACAATTCTTCAATATCCAAGATTAGTAGGCCAAATAATCTGTTCCGACGATTGGGAGTTTCGTTGTCGCTGACAAGAGCCATTTTTCGTTCCGGAAAAGGTCGCCGTATGGGTGGGTTCGAACTTAGTTCTTGTTTGAGTTTTGAGAGATAACTTGTTGTCCTTTATTCGTCTTTCTTCTCACTCCTCAGCGACGGTTTTGCAATCTTAGAAGCAAACCCGGCTTGATATCCTCAAAAAAGAGTCGAACGATGGTCTCGAATCTCGAAATTTGATCGGTCATCAGTGAGCCTCTCATTGGCTTTCGTTTCACCGAAGTTTTTGAGGATTTTGTTGACTCATAAGTCGCTGAGCACACCTTGCGTGAGATTTTCAACTCTGTGACCCTTATAAATCTTTCGCAGAGACTACTTCACTCAATCTCTTTTCGGAATTCTACTTTATTCTTAGGACAATACTTCGTTATAACGAGGTTCAAGTTCGTAATAACGACCCGCGTAAAAATTTTTTTGTTCATATGAAGTTTTCCTGAACTTGATGTTCAGAAGAAGTTTATATGGACAAAAAAAAATGAGACTATCCCGCACTTGGAATAGAAACATTTTCTGAACTTTGGCAAAATTTTTCTGAACTTGAAAAAAAGTTTGCGCAAGTTTAGCAGCCTGCCTCCACGTTCAGGAATATTTCCTTCCCCGGCACCTGGAAAAAACATTTTTGGAACATTTTTGAAGCATCCTCCGACGGGCATAAGAACACTTGGCTCGGCAGTTTGAGGTCGGTAGCTCGAGCGTGGGCGTCCCGGGTACTCTTCAGCCCTACGAGGAGCTCGAGATGACGTGCATAGCTTGTCGTCGCTCTAAAAGGACGCCGACGGAGACCCTCTGAAGATTCACCTACCGAGCACCATGGTATTGCGACCCACCTGCAAAATATAAAAACAAATTCCACAAAGTATCAAGCCCGTTTTTGGATCAAGATTTTTGAACTCTCGTGCAATAGAAATTTGACTCAAAAGACACGAGAAGAGAGAAGGTTAGAGGTTATGGCAAATTACTTATTGATCGGCGAAATGATGTTAACGGTGATGATAATATTACGAGTGTACTTATCTGATGATTAGGAAGTTCAGTTGACAACACCACAGCCCATGCTTATTATATTCATTTTGAGCTTTTTTCTGACTAATTTTAATCGAATCTTTACTGGTCCGCTTTTCATTACTACACAAACATAGTGACGATATGAATATAGTTGCTCCCCTCAGTTACGATCGATTTTCTGTTGACAACAAACACATAAACAGTATCGTTAGTTTGTGCAGAAATGATAAGCGGACCAGCAAAGCCTCGAAAATTCGATTAAAATTCATCTAAAAAAGCCTCGCCGATCAATAAGTAATTTGCCATAACCTCTAACCTTCTCTCTTCTCGTGTCTTTTGAGTCAAATTTCTATTGCACGAGAGTTCAAAAATCTTGATCCAAAAACGGGCTTGATACTTTGTGGAATTTTTTTTTATATTTTGCAGGTGGGTCGCAATACCATGGTGCTCGGTAGGTGAATCTTCAGAGGGTCTCCGTCGGCGTCCTTTTAGAGCGACGACAAGCTATGCACGTCATCTCGAGCTCCTCGTAGGGCTGAAGAGTACCCGGGACGCCCACGCTCGAGCTACCGACCTCAAACTGCCGAGCCAAGTGTTCTTATGCCCGTCGGAGGATGCTTCAAAAATGTTCCAAAAATGTTTTTTCCAGGTGCCGGGGAAGGAAATATTCCTGAACGTGGAGGCAGGCTGCTAAACTTGCGCAAACTTTTTTTCAAGTTCAGAAGAATTTTGCCAAAGTTCAGAAAATGTTTCTATTCCAAGTGCGGGATAGTCTCATTTTTTTTGTCCATATAAACTTCTTCTGAACATCAAGTTCAGGAAAACTTCATATGAACAAAAAAATTTTTACGCGGGGAGGTAATATAACACAGGCGAGGATGGGAAATTCAAGGGGCCGGAGCTCTACTTCGTTATACCGAGGATTTCGTTATATCGGAGTTCGTTATATCGAAGTTCCACTGTACAATGACAATTGAGTCTAGATGTGCGTTATGCCATATCGTCGACTGCACTAAAAAATATAATTATAATTATGACTAAAGAGAGCAAATTCTGTTATACGTATCCAGGTAAAAAGATTTTCCCAGCTAAAGCAAAGGGAATCACATCAAGGTGTTCTTTATTGGCTCTCAAGATCCAGTCCTGCGTATCACGCTCCAAAAGTTTCGCACGGAGGTGAAGTGTTCGAATGCGTCAGGACTTTGCTTTGCAAAATCGACTTCGGAAAGGATGTTGAACAGCTTGGATGCAACGTAAGTGAAGGATTGGTTCAAGGCTTCAGTACGGGGTATTTTGTATGTCATAATGTGTTTGGTATGGGCCTCTGATTGACGTAAAGATGGAGTATCGGAAACCAATTCGAAACGTGGCCTCAAAAATGATGGAACTTCGTAATGAATTATCGAGAAGTCGAGTGATCCGATGAGATATTCCCTCCGCCTTGCAGCTGATAACCTTCACAGGGCGATGCGGCGATGCGGTAAGGTGTTACATGTGCCGGGAGAGCGTTTTGGGTACATACCAATGGCCCCCATTCTTCCGAACGGTTTCCTTACTTTGCTCATAAAATCGCTACAAATTCAAGTTCTAGAAATTCAAAAATCGAATTGTGAAGGTCCTGAAAGAAGAAATCGATTACGTTAAAGTACGTTAGTATTGGTTAGACCGAAAATTCTAAGCATCGGTTTTACGGAACACGATTCCATCAGTGATTTCTTACCTGTGCAAAAGCGAAAAATGCAAAAGTCGATTTAAACTGGGAAGCTCAGAAATAATTTCGAGTCGGACCAAGTCACTCAATTTCTCGTACTTGAATATAACGAATATTTTATTTTTTATTTTATTTTATACAATATACGGGCTGGAAGCTCTTCTAGGAATAATTACCAATTTCCGCATTAGTAGCTTGAGAGAAAAATATGTAAGTAATAATAGATTGATAATAGTGAAACAGATTAACAGTAAAATCATTGATATTGTGTATTCTAGTGTAAAGTTTTCAAACGATGAGCTCAGAATTTTCATCCATGAGACAGTCATTGCTACTATTCTTAAAAACTAACACAATTATTTGCCAAATTAATCGTAAATGGGGACACGTGAGAAACACGTCCGTTCACTCGCGCCACCATGCGTGATATGAAAAAATTGAATTGAATATGAAAAAATTGCGGGCAGGTGAACCAGTACTTATTTCTGAGATCGGCATAAGGGGGCATTTTAGGTTCAAGGGACATGTTGGGTACATTCACCTCACATTGATCACAATTTGCTATCCCCAGAGGCGAGGTATCGCTTATTTATGATAAAAGAGATATAAATTGGAATAAATGTTTCATCCAGCGGAGTTAATGGGAAATGGAGAATTTTGTATAATGACAACTTTTTTCGTTATCTTACGCGATGTATCAATAGAATTTTTGAGAAAATTTCCTATAAAATGTACTAGTAAAAATGATCTTATTTCGAATAAAAATGATCTGATAGAATTTGTTGCATAGTATACTTGCAAGTTGCAAGTATACATTGACTTCAGCATCAACTACTTGGAGAAAATATATATTAAGACTCTAAAGAAGTCGACCAGTATGTTGTAGAGATTTTGAATCACATAAAGCGAGCAATAGATACATACATGCATGACTGATCCGGTAATTCGGAATTGAAACTCACCTGAAACCGTAGATCTCACAAAATAATCTCGAAAAGAGGTTGAAAAGAAGAAGAGAAAAAATGCCGACTAGCTCATCGAAATTTGAGAGATGTTCTCAGAGTTAAAAACGCGCTTAGAAGTCGAGAAAATGTTCATAAACAGGAGAATCAAGATAGATGAAGAAGATTGGATAAATATCCACAGAAAAAAACATTTCCTGGAAACCTATGGCTGCCTCGATCCATATTCCAATCAAATTATCTCTCAAAGTAGTATACAAAACCCATCTCGAGACACTGTCAAACATTGCAATCCGATTTTATGCGTGCCAGAAGATTTTACTTGCCAATGTTGTTTTCCTTTGCATATTCGCATACCGTTCCAATAGTTTCCAGATCAGATACGGCTTTAGAAGAACATAAATTCCGCCTCATAGGAAACAAATATTCGAATGTACAGGAATATGAAGTGTGCTTCATATATGTGAATAAAGAAAATTGAGAGGCACTTTATTCAATGATCGATACGATGCAGATATAGAAGAGTAATATACTTCAAAGAACGATACGCCTATTCGGATTTGAGATGTTTGATATTTAGATGTTCAAAAACCCTAGACTCGTGAGGGCATTGATCGCTTCGAGCGTAGTATTATCACGATCTGGTAGAACATACTCATCACATCTGGTAGGGAATATTATCAAGTCTTTTTGCTTTCTCTAAAGAGAAAGCTTTGTTTTCGACACAGCAAATTTTTGATCAATTTTTCCATTCAACTCAATATTTTCTTCAACATAATTCATCTTATCACAAAAGTGCTTCAACCATCTTATCTAACGATTGTAAGTAACACTTTTCTCCTTATAATCCTCAAAAACCCCCCAGTGACTCATCTCTCCGGCCCTTTGTCTGTGTCTGTGTGTGTGTATGTGTGTTGTTTTTTTTTGCGCCACGCTTTCTCTTCTACACTCCACTTTATCGATTTTTGCTTTTCTACAAGTTGTAGAGAATCACTCAGAGATGAGGCCAGTGATTTGTCTGGTCTCCTCTCCAAATCGAATCTGATTTAAACGTTTTTTGAGGTAAAATCGCTGAAATTGTGTACTTCCATACTAAAATATCTCTTTCTAACTTCACCTTACCCCAATTTTGATTACCTAGGCTATGGTTTTTTTGGCTCAATCTATCTTTTGGTTAATACCGAAATTCCATTCAAACTCCATCAACGTAAATTTTTATAAAAAAACCAAAATTTCCAACAAAAACAGCAATTTGAGTATGTTTAGACCTATTCTATCGAAATTCTGTTTTAACCAAATTACACGTTTTGCTAAAAAAACCTCACTTTAGGTAGCCCAAATCCCGATAACTATTTTCCTCACAAAAATAACCCAAAATATACAAAAATATTTTTTTCAATATTCATACTTTCCTCATATCTCTCCTGTAAACTACTTTATTCAAATTTTACTCAACTAAGTTGATACTTTTTCATCGTTCTAAATCGATTGGTTGATACCGAATTTTCTCAAAATCCGTTTTAATACATTCAAACCCCGATTTATTCCCGAAAAATCCAAATTTTTTCAAAATACTCCATTTTTATAATCCTTACACCAACTATATTAAAATTTGCCCTCAACCATACTACATATATTCCATGGAAAACCCTAGTTTAGGTCATCTGAATTCCCCTAAAAGGCAATCTCCTTATAATAACTCAAAATATTAGAAGGGAATCGCATCTAAAATTCATTTTCCGCTATTACCCACCCCCTAAACTAATATATACAAATTTTACTCAACTAATTTTATACTTTTTCATCGTTCTAAATCGATTAGTTGATACCGAATTCATCAAAATCCTTTTAAATACATTCAAAATCCAATTTATTCCCGAAAAATCCAAATTTTTTTGAAAAAACTCCATTTTTATGATCTTTTCACCAACTATATCAAAATATTCCCTCAACCAGACTACATATCTTCCATGAAAAACCCCAGTTTAGGTCATCTTAATTCCCCTAAAAGTGAATCTCGTAATAATAACCCAAAATATTAGAAGAAAATTGCAGCTAAAATTCATTTTATCCTCATATCTCCCTCTACAACTAATCTATCCACCTTTTAATGGACTAGAGAGATACTTTTCCCTCATTCTACATCGATTAGTTGGATCCAATCATTGGATTGTGAGTGTGATATGAAATGCAATTAAATTAGATTAAAAAATAAAACTAAGGTAAGTGTACCCAACTTGCCCCCATTAAGCTATTTTCTTAATAACTTTGGCTCATCTCCATATTTTCCAACGTATCTCAGCTCATTTTAAAGCTTGTCTCAAGACCTTTAAAATGAGCTAAGGTACGTCCAATTTGGATATAGTGGAGCCGAGCTGTTTGAATTCTTCCAAAAGGTGATTTTTGAGAGTTTACAAAAGTGTGTACCCAACTTGCCCCCATTATTTAAAACAATGTAAATCGGCGATGAAATGCGAAAAATGGCTATGATCCGTTTTGATCACCACGCAGCGGCATTTGTAGCTTTTAGTTGGCCCAAAACACTATTTCCGACCTATTTTGACGTGATAAACACGTTCTGAGTGGTAAAAAAAGCCATACTGCACGCCTTTCCGAGATAACCATATGGGGGCATGTTGGGTACACTCCGATGTCGGCCTTCTTGATTCTCAAACCATCTTCGTGTTTTGTACATAAAATCGCTCCAGATCAGAGTTCTGCAACCTTGAAAAGCGGATTTTGAAGGTATTGAGACAAGGAATCGAATGCGCTAAGGTACGTCAAGATTGGTCGAATAAAAATAAATTGGCATTGGTTTTAGTGAACGCAATTTCCTCCTCGATTTCTTAGCCGTGCAAACACGAAAAATGGAAAACTCACTTTATATTCTCTGGAGAACGCAGAAATGATCCGGGGTCGATGAAAACTACGTATTTTCTCATATTTTAACATAACAAACGTAAAAAAAAATTGCGGGAAGGTCAACGAGCGCCCATTCCTGAGATCGGCATATGGGGGCAAGTTGGGTACAGACGCAAGTTGGGTACACTTACCTTATTTTGTAGGAATCCCAATCATCATTTTGGAAATTGATCAGTTTTGCAAATTTCTCATTAGTTTCAGTGAACCTCTTAAACTATTTCGCTAAGAGAAAGCATTCTGCTAATCTCATTTAGCAGCGTATTTTCATACTGCGACGGTTGCGACGGTTACATTCAGACTGTCAAACGATTATTCACTTGAAATGTGATATTTATTTCCTTATTGCAAAAGAATAAGATTGAGATAAAGATGTAAAAACGTTTTCGAGATTTTAATTAGGATCAGTGAACTCAGAACGAATAATCGATCAAAATCCTGAATGAGAAATAATTACAGATCGACAAAATTGAAGTAGTGTGATACCTCCACCATCTCATCCTACGCCGAGTACTAAACAGGTAGATCGT
Source organism: Eretmocerus hayati (assembly GCA_029851415.1). Classification (NCBI taxonomy): domain Eukaryota; kingdom Metazoa; phylum Arthropoda; class Insecta; order Hymenoptera; family Aphelinidae; genus Eretmocerus; species Eretmocerus hayati. The sequence goes on along the minus strand of CM056744.1, from coordinate 96,047,393 downwards.
ACCAGGTCAGAGTGAGCCTCTATTATTTTATGCTAACAAAAATTTTGGCATTCACCGAAGCTATGTACATAGCTTTTGTGAGCTGTTGATTGTCGACTTAGGGGGAAAAAACAAATATAATTGGATAAATTCATCAAAAAATTACACTCATACTCCATCACCACAACGGCGTTGCACTTTATCAGGTACCAAAGTACCAACTTTATCAAGTATGAAAGTACCATATTCTTCATTGATAAACCATTTGAAAAACCATGTGAAAAAAGCATGACCCAAGAATCGCAGACTGAGTGAATTGCTATCTCTGTGTCATATTCAAAGACGCAACTATTCCTCAATCGTGATAGAACACTTTCTAAGCCTAATTTTGATTCAAAGAAAATATGAAAAAGATCTCATTCATCCGAGATCAGCCCCCAAAAAATCACATCAGCTGAGTCGTCAAACGTTCAAACCCCATCAACCATGGCCCCGAAAGAAAAAATCCTGAGAATTCAACCATCCAATCTACGAAGTCAAAATTATCAAAAGCATTCTTTCATCATCTCTATATCTCAGTCAAGAATATGAACTGAAAACATGTTATATATGTCAGGCTCACCTCTACCGTGAAAATCGCGGACGCGTGTGTAACACGTCGTTGTCGGCGTAGCATTAGCTCTCATGAGTATATAACCTCTATGTCGATGTTTCAAGCCAACGCGATCGAAAGGCGGAAGCCGCGCGAGCAGTCGCTTTTGAAAGGCAGATATCGCGGTCTGCTTCCCCTCTTCACTTCTTCTGTCTCTATATGACCATGCAAACGCTCGTGAGTCTGCGATATCATCGGTGCATCCGCTTGGAGGAGCAGCTAGGTTGCGCGTATCGCATATTCGATCGGATCTCATATTTCTACCCCTAGTGCTCTGATGCTCATATGTCTCGATGTACCTTTTCATGTGTCTCTGTGAGTCACTGCATGCATATGAGCTGTCTCAAGTTGTCGGTACGAGTTTCCACTTTTGATATCCTCTTGATAAGGTAATTTGGGTACTGAACGGGGTCGAAGCATGCTTTTAGAGCTAATATTTTTTTTTTTAATATTGGACTCGTGTTCAGCTTCCTATCTTCTGAATAGCGTCAACTCCAGCTCCGAAAAACTCCAGATTCGAATTGCGATGATTCTTAAATCAGAAGATTCCCCAATTTTCATCCAGCACAACTCTTCCCCGCGGAGTTTCGTCACTGGATTGAACAGATATTTTTTGGGTCATGCCAGTTCCCATTTTATTATTGTGAACATGTCACAGAATGTTTCAATCAAGATTGAGAAAGATGATAGTTACATGGACCACTTATATGGTATGATCGAAGAGATCCATATGGCATTCTTTCACGATTCATTGAGAAAGATTCACCGATGAATCGCGGTCATCATAAACTGTGAGATGAATATTTTCATCCTAGCTCGAATGAAATCGTCTATTTATTGAAACTAGTGATATTGCTTCATTCGCTACTGCTAATAGATCGGCTTATGGGCCAATGTTTTTGATGAATCAGAAGCCCCTGATATGCTATTGCATTGGTTCAATAATCATGTTCATGAAATGAAGATTGCTGATCAACTTAAGGCGACAAAATGAAATTTTTGATGGAGTTTGCAAAGTTGAACTACACCTGATGATTCTTTGAATGACTGTAGGTGAACAATCAACTTATGATACTGAAACTATCGGTACACTCATTCTTATTCCCATTCCCATTTCCGAACTTCCATCTCCCATCTTTCATTCCCCACCTTCCAATCAATCAATCAATCAATCTCCCGACTCCCACCTCCCAACTTCTATCTCCCAACTCCTGTCTTCCATCTCCCATCTTCCAACCTCTATACCTCATCTCCAATCTCCCACATCCCATCGCCCATCTCCCATTTCCCATCTCCTAACTCCTATCTCTCATCTCCCATCTCCCATCGCTCATTTTTCATCTTCCACCTCCGATTTCTACTACCGAATCCTATCTCCCAATTCTCATCGCATCTTCCATCTCCCAACTCCTACATCCTATCGTCTATCTCCCAACTCCAAGTTCTCATCTCCCATCTCGTAACTCCTATCTATTATTTTTTGTTATTACAGGTGGAATATAAGAAAAAGTCTGATGACAGGACATATCTCTAAAGAATCGAAATGTCCCATCAGCAGACCATAAGCTTTCTCATTATGCCCACCCGGTAAACTAAATGAGCATGAATGCAGTGCTCGTGTGCCCTGGGGGGCTAAAACCTTTGCTCTCAGCAGCCCTGCAGTGTTGATGAGCCAGCATTGCCGGATGGGGGCAGCTAACCACACTCTAACCAACCCACCCTGGAACCGCGTTAGCATTACTTTGGGGTGGAAGGCGCATCACCCGCCTTGAGGCGTTTCCCTTCGATGTGTCTGCTCTTCTGTCTTCTCCCTTCGTCGTCGATGATCGCTCTTCAAGTCACGGATGCCGATGTTTGCTATATGTAGCGCCTCTTGCCTGGCGCTGCAATGACCGCTCTCGCTCTTCTTTTCAGGTGGTCGCCGTCTTGATGTAGGTTGCGATCTTACCGACGCCTCTCTGCTGCGGAGCATGGATGGCACAAGGTTCTCAGGATTGATATGAGTCCCAAGCCCATCCTCGAGCTCATATCTCTCTGGGGCTGTGTTCATGCACTGGAAGAGCGCGTGCTCCGTATCGTCCACATCTGCATCACTCATTTGGCAGACCGAAGTCTCTCTCTTTCGAAACCACTTTAGGTACTTTCCGAAGCAGTCCTGTTCACTGAGCGTCTGCGTCAACCAGTAATCCAACTCTCCGCATATCTCAATTTCCATCTCCCGTCGTCCACCTCTCAACTCCTATCTCCCATCTCTCATCTCCCAATCCCCATCTCTCATCACCTAGGCAACCCGATTCGTGAGATCCGTACGAGACAATTCCGTCTGGGAATTTAATTATCATAATATTTCTCAACAAAAGAAGTAACTCAGAATTTTCGTCGAAAAAGGAAGTAGAGTTTGTCTTAGTCAAGGTAATGTCGGGCTTGGTTAATCAATATTAGATCTCAACAGTTGAGAACCCACAAATGGATCGAAAAATCTGGCAGGCCTCGCATCTCCATTCCAATCAAATAGTTTGCATCATTACCAACCCAATGGGAAATATTTGAAATCAAACGAAACATGTCGTGGAAGTGACATAAATTGCCATGGGATTCGACTTGACGATTTCTTTATTTCAGTTGTGGAATGTACTCATGACTGACTTTCTTGACATGATATTTGAAATCGATTGTTAAACAAGGATTAGTACGCTCAGAATTCGGTGAAAAAGAAATGTCCTTGTAATGTTTATTTCGTGCATTCTGAGTATTCGGTTGAATTTTGAGTTCTGCAGGCGAAAAAATTTTTTTAATATGCTGCAAAGATTTGAGTCAGATCATACTCACAAAATTGAAAAAATCACCGCCTGCAAGAGAGCGTACTTCCATAGACTCACTTTTCAGCAAAGTGCCAGGCATTTCTTGGCAAGATGATAGAGAAAGAGAGCATTAATCATGAGAGTCAATTTGGACTTTGTGGACGCCGCTCATAATTACACCGACTCTGGGAAATCATCTCTCCTTTGAATCCATTAAATCGTCCATTAACACTTTCAAGCTGCTCCTAATTCGCAAGTCAATCCAACTGACGCGCGATGCTTTTCATGGTGGCTGTAAAGTAATTAACCGGCTAAATTGACGAAAAATCTCTTGAAGGGGAATAAGTTGGATCTTGCATCGAGTTAGCTGAAATTTGATGTTACGATGCTGGTCAAAGTAAATTTAGATGTTTAATGTATGATTTAAATCAAGTTGGATATAGGATGCGCTTGTTGGATGATTCCAAATCTAGGGTGGTACATTCAAGAATCGTCTATGATAAATTTGTTTGTGTAGCCATACTAAAATATTGGAAATGAGATAGGATGATCGATTACTCAAACAAATGTGAAGCTTCTTCATTTTCGATAGTGGTACCGGATGGTCTATATGGAGTGTCTGTACAATTCCTGAAGATAATAAGGATCGTGATGAAAGAATCATTCAAATCCCATGTTCCCAGAATTCAACTAAAAGCCCTCGTCATGCTCATGATAATACCACTCCACTGAAAATAGAGGTCCACCAAGGCGAATGATATCATTTTTCAGCCGAAAAGTCACCTCACTTGGGCAAGTGACGCCATGAAAAGGGTTTTGAAGAGAAGTTTTTTAGAATATCATCTTTCAAGGGAAAAAATTTCCCGTGAAAATTCTTTGCGGTACTCTTTTTTTCTCTGATGTCGTTATCCCAACATTCAATAACCTTTGATTCAAACATTGGTAACGGGATGAATTTCAATATGTATTTTCACCAAAAAAGCCCAGCGCAGGATTTCCCGAGGATCTTCACAACGGTTCTGGAACCGAACCGAATTGAGTTTTTGATTATAGCTTTATCACGGACTTGAAACTGTTTTCCCAAGATTTGCTCCATTTTCCAAGGGTGAGTTATACAATCTTCAGCCTCATTACTGCCTAATGTAAGCCTCGCTGATTTCCAAAATTTGATTTTAGTTTTCAAAGTTTCCCGCAAATTGAGTTTCTTCGAGAAGTCTCATTTTCTGAGACAAGGTTATTCCATACACATATCTTCAAAGAAACATGGAAATCCTACCTCTTTTTTGATAAACTGAAGGATGACTATGCCTATCAAATCGGCACTCCCTTCGCCTTCGTTCAATATAAAAGTCAAATTTATGTATGTCCGTAACCTTCACGTAATCTTGATTAGAGATAAATTCAAAATTAACTTGTGGACTCCTCTTCCTCTTGTTCTTCAAATTCTTGCCCCCTGTTGAACATGACATTTCTATCGCAGACAATCACAAACACCAACTAAATCAGAATCAAAACGACGAATAACAAAATGAAACGGAATTCAAAAATCAATTTCAGGTACACCTTTGATCCCTACCAAAGCACACTTTACACATCCAGTTCCACTCGAACAAAGATAGTCCAGTAAAACTCGCTCTCTGCCTTCTTCTCTTCCCTTATCCATCACCCACTCTAATTCACGCCTGAATCATTTTTCTAAAACTTTCCCTTCCAAAGGAAAAAACTCAACCCAATCTTTCGCTCACTCTTCCAGGTTCAAACAAAAACAATTCTTATTTCAGCCTGGCAGCAAAAAAGTGCTACGAAGACGTCTCAACTCTGATGCTATCCTGCTTCAAGGAACAAGTAAGCATCTCTCCCTTCCCTTCCTCGACTGCCAGCAATTCGCTCTGTTTTCCTTTGGAAAGTAAACCCAGATCCAAAGTTTAAAATTACACAAGCGTGCGAGCTAGCAAGCGCGAGGCCCATACTCTCGATATATATCTATATATACATGATGGCTATATTGAAGCAAGCGTAGCCGAGACATGCGGAGGCAAACTGTAGATGAGTACATAATATATATATATGTATGTATAAAGTGGTACCGCACGCGCGTAGACCTGCCCAAAATTTCCAAACACTGAATTAATTGGGGCGCAAGCCGCAACTCTGGCATGGGATTAAAGGTTCGCCACGCTTCCGCCCAAGGGTATTAATGGCAATTCACGGCTATGGCGTAAAGCTGCTGCTGCTTGCGAAGCGCAGCTTGAGATCTTGCTAAACTTATACGAGAGTTTTGGATTTTATGTTGGGATTGCACTTGAGCTACAACATCATCACTTTTACCGATATCAAAATTTAACGTGAACCGAATGTGGGTAGAATGTAGGCTGATCCTAATTTAAGGGCTGAGAAATTTTGTACCTTAATTGATTTTGAAGGTGAAACCCTGGTAGAAGTCAATTCACTCTACGTGTGTATCGTGAAAGGATATAAAATGGATCATTTTCAGACAGCTGGCTGAAAATAGGCCATGAGTTACATTAGAAATTAATTCGAGATCTAACTGTGATGGCCTCTTTACAAGTTTAGGTGTAGATGACTCGAATCGCATAAGGCCTTCATATACAAATTGAGCAATACAGGTGGCATTTAAATAGGCTGAGTCACTGGTGATCAAAAAGTTTAGAAGAAAATTAAAAATAAAAATGGCGTTTCGTGACAGGATGCACAGCTCACTCATCAGTGCCCGGTCTGCATACTCAGATCAGACAGCACCATCAGATTATGCGATTCGTGTCATCTCCACCTAAATTAATGTGTAAAATTAAATGAAGTCCCACCAGTAAGTATCTCATATTATAGTAATATCGATCAATTATACCAACATATGGTTGAATATTGTTCCGTGAATGGTTTTGGATCACTGATCACGAAATGTATTTTTGAATAATTACGAGGCATTTTTCGATTAGATTCCTTAATATCATGAAAGCTAATCATGTCGGTGTCGTCTGACTAAACTCGGATTTTTCCACTTGTACACACAGAATATTGGCAGTCTGACTATACGTAGACTTTTTCACTTATACGAGTGCGATAATACGCGATTGTATGTCTCGCCTTACGTAAAATTTTTAATTGCAATCATGAATGGCTCCATGACAAAATCAAAAGAGTGAATATCAAGCTCAGAAAACCTCAAAATTTTGAATTCTTTTCCTTACGGTATTTCATTGTATTGTTCACTGATGAACGATGATGGTATCTTTCTGAATAAGCGGTGTTGTCATTCTCGTTTTGATCAGCACATCTGTGCCTCTACATATGATAACATTTCAGTGAATGAAATTACAACATTGAATGAGATTTTCTTTCCGGAATTTGATTTTCAAAATTGCTGAATCAAATTAATGATGAGATGATGGATGTAAACCCGTATTGCAACGATCCAATTTCATCATGATGAATTATCAATCCAATATAAATGTTCCAGTCCCAGATCCTTTCTAATTTCACGCTTCCGTTGCGTACATTTTCTAAAATTGAACAATATAAATATTACTCGATGCAGAATGCAGAATTTCCAGTCCGTGAGATGCACGGGCAATCATGATTCTCATTCTCGTCTATAATAGTCTCATCAACGTTTTAATGAACGTATTTTTAAGATGTCTTTGAATCCAAAGTAATTGGATCAATACCATTCATCGTATCTCAAGTTCAACATATAGCATACTTTGATCTACTTTTAAACTATTTTTTATATCCTGAATTCAAACATTCCATTTCCTCGGATAAACTTGAATATGGCAACGAACGAGCGTGAATCCAATCATCTTCTTCCATGAAGTCTACGATCTGTTACGACGAAACACGGAGCGCATGATTAGAAACGTAGAGAATTCATAGCACATCCTCGTAACAACTAATTTACAGTCATGGCGAAGACAAAAGCAACAGTCGTGCTAGTTTGCCTGCCGTATAGTGCCTGTATTTTCCACCTTGCCCGTTACAGATGCTGTTCTGTACGCATATTGTGCTACAACGTAGTTCACATTCATAGTGGTGAAATTGAGTGGATTTGAATATTGTAGCATGCGAAATGTTAGTACCATTAGTATACAAGATCTGGTAATCTGAATTAGATGGTTAATACCTGGAGATTATGTCTCATAACCATTATAACCGTCATTTTGGGTAACTTTTGGGACGGGGGGGGGGGGGTTACTTTTGAACAACCCATGAAATGTCGTTATCACGCGCAGTCAGTTATGCAGATAATCGATGGGGGTTTAAGACCAGTTCCTCCCACTCTGGGCACTCATAAGTGATGTTTTGCACTGGCACGAGGGTCCCCATCAGCTTTGCGCTCGTTTATGAACATAATGTTTTCAGAAGTAAGATTTCAATCTACTTCTTCGCGCTATGCGGCCTGTGGACTCTGTCCTCTTGCCACTACCAGTTGTGGATTTGAATCTAACAAACGGTCTCTCGGAAAAATGAGTGTAGCTCCTCTAGCTGCTAGCTCTAGCTGCTAGACTTTTGCAGGATGACCCCAATGATGTGACTGAGCTAAATTTCACTTATCTGTACAGATATCTGGATGAATCAGTCGTTACATTGGTGTATTTTCACGCAGTTTCAATTTTGGAGTGTAAAAGCTTAGAAGTATGTGTTTTTCTGCAAAACGGGGTAACTTTGCAACACTACTTTGAGCGCTCACAGTTCCGACCAGAGATGTCCAAATAGGCTTTGTAAGCCTCGCAATCAAAATCTGAGCAATCAAACTGGGAGCTTTTAATCGACTACAAATGTAATGCGATTTTGATGTGAATTGTTCAAGTTACACGAGTTTCGAGGGGAAAAATTCAGTTTTTGTCTCAAAGTTACCCCAGTTGGCGTTACGACTACTTTTTCCATTAGGATAATGAATGGACAATGTTGCAGTTATATGGTGATGCAATTTTCATGTTCAAAAATGATTGAGGGAAGAACGATTTGTCAATAATTGGGTAATATCCATTCAGAGACCAGCTATTTTTCAAATTCATGGTTAGAGAACAGAATGAGCTCGAGAATGAGACAATTACATAGACTCTACGAGTTCTTTCAGATTTTGATTAAATATAATGCTGCATGAATTCCGCGCCTCGGCTGAAATAATGGCACCAATGTATATAATTGACATCGAGACAAGAATCGGCTGAGCCCTGGATAGCTCAATGGAAAAGCATCTTCTCGGTAACAAGATGTCCCCAGTTTGCTCCTGGTTCCAGGCGATTTTTTTCTCAAGATGTCAGTCGAATAGATTATTTTTCTAATCAACATCACGATGATCAAACCCCGATCGATGATTTCTGATAAAAATTGTCCACAAATCTAAGGTCAACAATGGAGAAATGAAAAATTAGTTCCCAATGTCGATTTGTGAAACTAACATTATAATTCTGTATGATTCTTTGTCTTTTCAATTCCATGCAACCTTTTCAAGATGCCATCTTTGGAAGTTTGGAATTGAAATATCTGTCGAATAAATCAAAGCTGTAAACTCCTAACCTCGAAAAATTATCTGAATTTACATTTTCATCATTTCTTAAGTATCCTTGATTGTTGTATTTGCGCTCAAAATTACTGCTCATTTGAAAAGCTTTACGCACATTTGCTTGTGTTATATGCAAACATGTACATTCACGAATGTCACTCATTAGCGAAATGAAATTCTACTCATATTACGCTTCTCGTGATCAACGTCGGGTGTTTCTAAACGTAATTCAAAGACACGATGAGAGCTTCCTTCATCAGATTATCTCATTAGTTTACATTATATATCTCACTCTGAATGACGCCTCTTAAAGCAAAAGTGTGAGTTACATTAATTTCATTAAGTTTTATGTCGTTTACAGATATTTTTAAAAAATTTCACTCGTAGAATTTTCTTTAAGCGTAAGAAAATCCGAATCACCCTTTTAGGATATTTTGAAAACTCGCTATCCAAATATGAATGAACTCATGTGGATAAATTCCATCTCAAAATCGTCTATTCCATACGGTTCCTAGGATTAAAATTTTAATCTAGAAAATGAGTAGCTGACTTCCATCAATGAGAACGCTGATATTGAGGGTTTTTTCTACTCTTATGCTAGCGAATTTCTGATTCAAACTCCTCATGAATCTTGCAAACTTGTGATGAGTCGGTGATAAATTGATCTAAAAATTTCTAGAATCACCTCAAGATAGAAGCTGGCTCTGAATTGTTCAGCCATGTGAGCTCATCGACATCGATGTGAAAAGAAATTTATCAAAAATATCTTCACCCATCACAAATTTATAATCTCCTGGAATCCCCTACCTTTACAAAATTTTTCCAAATCTTTCAGATCCTCAAAAATAAGCATCAACACTCTCACCCCACCTACACTTACCAACACCTCATAAATCTATGGCCCATCAAGCAGCCCCCAAACCGAGTAACCCCAATATACCTCAAATCGTCCACTTCTCTATCAATTTCACAACTACAATCGCCAACCGACATATCGTACTTTCACTTCCTCTCTACCTAACCTTTTGCACAAATTCCACTTCGTCCTCCTTCCGTCTCCCCTTTCTACCCCTTCAGAACTCCTTGTCTCGATAGCTACGGCCGAGCGCGTCACAATGGCATCAGAGAGTGAGTGAGAGAGAGAAAAGATTGCATGCACCATTCATCGACTTCTCGCTTTACAATTCCATATACCTCCCTTGACGATTTCAAAACCCGATACGTACACTCTCTACTGTCGATAGCAATGCTATACTATTGAATTTACATATATATAAATATAGAATCTACTAAGCATTGAAGTAAAATGGTACGGAACAAGGGTGTTAGAAACAGAGCACAAAGAAAGAGAATTCTTATTCGATTTCCATGTCAAATCGATGGTACAGTATAATAATAGAAGAAATGATTGTATTGTATTCTGAATAATCGAGAAATTATTGACCTCATTATGGAGAAGAAGAAAAGGTAAACGTGGAATCAAGCGATAATAGAATCTGACCAAGATTTTGTTCAGAAATATTATGTAGTAAGGTAGTGGTCGGTGGAATTTGATTGAGTGGAAAGAATTGACGAGTCGTCCGCGGGGTACGATTTATGAGAGCTGAATTTTATTCAAAACTGGGCAATAGAGCGAAATAATTCGTTGAATATACGGGTGAATGGTTTTAAATTCCGGACGGATGTATTGTACAACGGGGGGACTTGATTAGCTGATGAATATTCTTGATTGTCAATGAAGTTTGAATGAAACGGTTGTGTGTTAGTCAGATGATTGAACTAATCTTTGTAATTGTATATTACATTCATTCGTGATGTTTAGAAGCAGATAAAGGTCTTGAAGATTGAAAATATGGCAAGTGTACCCAATTTGCCCTGTTGTCACTCCTTGGTCTCCCAGCAATTTTTTTTTTTACGTTCGTTATGTCAAAATATAAGAAAGTAAGTAGTTTGCATCGATCCCGAATCATTCGTGCGTTCTCTAGAAAATCTAAAGTGATTTTTCCATTTTTCGTGTTTCCTTGCCTGAAAAATCACCGAGGATATCGCGTTCAGTAAAATTGGTGCCAAATTCTTTGGGTCCAACCAATTTTGACGTACCTTAATGCATTGAATTCCTTGTTTCAAGACCTTCAAAATCCATTTTCCAAAGTTGCAAAATTTGAATATGGAGTTGTTTTATGTGCAAAACACGGAGACAATTTATAAACAAGGATGCCAACATAGGAGTGTACCTAACATGCCCCCATATGTTTATCTTGAAAGGGCGTGCAGAACGACTTTTTTCACCACTCAGAACGTGTTCATCGCGTCAAAACAGGTAGGCAATATTTTTTGAACTGGTGAAAAGCCCCAAATGTCATGTAATAATATCATTTGAAATTCCCGCGAGCGATAAAGTCTCGATCATTCATGTCGATCGAGACAAAAATTCATTCTAATTAGCCCCAAATGTGCGTGCACGGCAATAAAAACACTTTATCGCCTATTTCCATCATTTTTTGGGGAAAATCCAGGCAGTTCAGCTCAAATCCATCAAAATTGGACGTATCTTTGTGCATTTTGGAGATCCTGAAACAAGCTTCGAAATGAGTTGAAATACGTTGAGAAACGTTGAAGAACCAGGGTTGTTAAGAAAAAGGCTTAACGGGGGCGAGTTGGGTACACAATTTTGTAAACTCTAAGAAATTACTTTTTGGAAAAATTGAGACAGCTTGGCTCTAGATGATTGAATTTAAACGTACTCAAATTTATTCTGAAGGTCTTGAAACAATCTTTGAAATGAGTTAAAGCACATTGATGAAAATTGTTCAGGTAGACCAAACTTATTAAAAAAGAGGCCTAATGGGGGCAAGTTGGGTACACTTACCGTAGTCAAAAATCCACGCAAAATAGTCATAAGTTCAGGGCCTCATTCTAACCTGTGAGTAGAGAAAAGCTTGATTCGAAATACAGCGGAAAATCAAAATATCCAGGAAATGAATAAAATTGGTGGCTAAGCCGTCGCTTGTAATCATAGAATTGTTGTGAAACCCACCTATGTGAAGTTACCCACTATCAGTACACGTGGTGATTTTTGTAGGAGTAATACTCATCAGATTCTAATTCACACAACCACCACGAAGGCAGCTTTTTGTAATTTTCGCAGCTTGGTCATGATTTTTATGATCTTGACCTGGGCGTACAGAGAAATAAAATCTGTGCCCTCAATGTGAGTGATGCTCTTGATCTTATCAGAGATACTCTTCCAAATTTTTGAGGTACACCAATAATATATTATTAATCTCTCAAAAATGCCACATACAATATATGCGTCAGCCTATATATCAGATGTCAGCATTAATATCATCGGTGTTTCAAAAATGACACATAAAAAATATACTATAGTGTATATAGCAAATGTGAGCATGAAGAAAATCGTCACATAGGAAATATACTGTTAAGTATATAAAAAATGTGAACAAGTTTCTTGTAGCACCAATCATTTGTCTTAACTTACTTGTCACATAAGAAATATACAAAAGTATATAAAAAATGTGAACAAGCTTGCAAGATTTTCACAGCATTTTTCAGCGATTAGGCTGCTGACTCGGCATAAAACTGTCAACCAACATTCTATTGCAGTATGTTGAAAACGTTGACAATATCTGCATCATCTCTACCTCTAGTAAGCGTATATATTTGTATTAGAACCCAACCTAACTGACGCTCATATCAAGATCCCCTCGGTCGGTAAAAGTCAGCTTTCACACGCCCTTAATGCAACTATATAGGAACAAACTCTTTTTGGCTCATTATTTATGTCATTGGCAGATTAGAAGGCCGAGAAAAATTGCTAAAGGGAATATTTTTGGAGCGAACATGAATCAGTAGATATCAAACGGTCCTACTATCAAATTGTGAAAAAATCGTGCGGACCCGCCCCGGTGGAGCCCATCGCACTGAAAGTCTTCAGATTGAAGGAGCTGATGCATTTACAGCGAATTTTATCGGTACCAGACCAGGTTATACGATGATGATCATCAAGAAATGAATTTTTGAGACTAATAGAGGCTAACTAGGCCCAGTCAGGGTAACGAATTTTGGAACATTATAATAAGCCCTTTTTTGCAGAATAGTTTCTGCTTTTCAATTTGTCACAAGTTATTCTCAATTCTCCAATCCTCAACATCATTGACAATGATTTCATCAAACACTGTTGACAATCAAGAAGATGGAAGAATGAAACACCCTTTAAGAGGATGTCGGAGATCGGCCCGAAGACTTCTGCTAGGATACCAACTTTTTCGTATATTTCAACTTACGCTCTCAATTTTCACCCAATCGATCTGAAATTTTCGCAGGAGTTAGAAAATATCCGTGGGAATGGTGCTCTGGTCCAATCCGTACGCTAATACATCGCCCCGGGTCAAAAATCTTGCGGAGAGGCAAATGCTCAAAGAGGTTAGGTGGCTATTCTATCCAAATATTCAGGTTCCCGCTAGTTGAATCATAACAATTGGACCAGAGCACCATTCTCACCGATTCTACGCATCGAATGAATCATCTCCGCACGTAATCGATTCTCAAATCAAAAAGTTATTTGAAATCTACGATTTCGGTACCAAAACTGCAAATTTGTAAACGAACAGCTGCAGACACGAAATCGCGCGAGGTAGATTGAAGCGGATGTCCATCCAGTAGGTGGCGCTTCTGTAGATAGTTCCGACTTTTGTATTCTTATAACCCGTCGTCTGCCACGGGCATGTCTGCTGACGGCGTGGTCTATTATAATGTCATGTTTGTTTACGTAAATCTGCATTATGGAGTGTAAACGAATGATTCTTTTCCGCGGTTGCCTGATAGCACCAACTCTTCCAGGCCTGGCAGCTTTTTTGTTACAGTACGTGTTTTTTGGGGTCAGCCGTCGAGTGCGCGAGGTGTTCCGCGACCCGCGACCCTAACTCTACAGAAACATCCGCGACAAACCCCAACTTGTCATCCGCCTCCTGGTGTTGTGTGTTTATGATCCGGATGTGTCAGTGGATGCAGCATTTCATCAAGAACCTGCCACATGTTTGCCAAGGTGTATCATTTCACGGAACGCAAATCATGTCCATCTGAAAAGCGTCTGCTCGGGCGAGCACAATTCAATGTTTTGATCGTAAGTAATTTTGGAAATTTTCAATTCAACTCGATAAAATTTGGTCCTAGCATCTGCGCTAGACCTTTTTCTACAATATAAATGCCTTAGGGAAACCGAGAGAACCATACTCACCACGTAGAGTATGTTGCAACATGGTACTATTTATCATATATTAGCACGGGGCTACTATTTACAAAGTTCATTTTTTGATCAGTCTCATGAAATTGGGGCAGACTAGTAAACAAATTGGTCTTGAAAGATTATAAAAAATCTGATCTTTCTCATGGATTAACTCTCAAGTTGGTAGCTCATCAATTTGGTAAAATTTCATGATTGCAGGTATTGCGGTTTCATGAGAACGGTGACTGGGTTGGACTACGAACCTGGTATTAGGGTTTACTGACAAAATCTCACTATCTCTCTTGATTTGTTCTGGCTTCTACAACTATGTACGGTATCAATACATTTTGATAGCACTATTTGGTCTAAAATGAGACAGGTATGTGATCCAAACCACTACCTAGGCTGACTAAAATTTCAAATTATGAGAGGGCCTCTCTCGGGTTTTGGTTTTAGTGGGTTGATTGTCTGCCCTGGAATGCTTCTAATTGTGTTTGCATGTTTTCTAGGTGTGTCAAACTAGATGAGGACTACTGATGGGGTATGTTTACCTGCTGAAGACCACTTCTAGGGATGTATCAGCAAGGTCCGTCATGGGACCAATCACACAAAAACACGAGGTAAGAACTTTTATCTTTTAATAATGGAAAAACCTTCTCTCTTTAGGATGAAATAACTGAATTTTCTATATTATACAGGTTGTGTTTTTGCCATTTTTATGGCAAGGACTGCAAAAAAATAGGATTCTAATTCTTTTGATTTTTACAGGGCTTGAGGAACTTTTAGCCAAGGGGCTTATGATCAACTGAATACAAAAAACTGATGAACTGAGATGATCAAAAGGAAATCAAACAGAAATGAAGCAGTCTCCTCCAGCCATGTTTAAACCTGGATTTTTTTCAGCGTATGGCAGTCATCGTTGAAAATCATTTTATTCTAAAATGTGTGAGTTTTTCATCTCACTCAGTTAAGTTTGAACGGCTAAATGAATTATTTATTACCTTTTTCATGAACTAATACAATCTTTCTCCTCCAGACAATGGACATCAAAAAATGAAACAAATTCTATGAAACAGAATTAATCAATTGCACAACTTGGGAGGAGTAATACTGTGGGTTATTCTTACGCAACTTTCAGTATCAAGTTTGTCATCATTTTCTAATGATGAAACAATTTCTCAAGATAGATCTATGTTCAGAAATACAGTCAATTCTCGGACCAGGTACGACCAAGAGCACTATTCCACGACGTGCTCTTGAGCAAATATGGCGGCGTAGTGCGCGAAAGCAATATGGCGTCGTAGTGCGGGAGCATTATGATTTCGTGGACGGTTTCTGCTTTCTCAAGGTAGGAGGTGCTGACATAATTTTGATCATCATCTGTTGTGGAACAACAATTTGATTGTGTTGGGGAAAAAATATTGTACTATTCTTGGTTTGAGATGACTACAGGTGGAGGAATTCTATGAAATTAGGAGAATTCCAGTGGGAGTCAGAGGGATCAGCTGGAGAAGAACGAGCAGGATTAGACTTTGAGGACATAAATGGTTTGACGTATACATATCAAACTTTGTCCTTGAAAAGTACTTTGCCAGGTGATTTGCATCCAATTCTTTAGACACGCTGAAACAGTTGTAAGCTACTTTTATTGAAAAGAGCTTACAGATATGTTATTTGCAGGCAAGACTCCAATGTCTTGGCTACGCGGTACTGTATTTTTGAATAACAGACTGATAGCTATTGTCTCCTACGTAGTGGGTGATACGTACTTCTTGTTGAAAAACACAAACATTGGGAGGCTTTCTGACCTAGGCAGTGTTAATTTACACAAACATCTTTGTTGAAAAATTTATTCTACGTTCCTGAACGTGTGTTGTCCCTTTTGAAGAAGACAAACATTGGGGTGTTCCCCAACTCAAGCAGCGTAAGAATATTCTTGTTGAAGAATTCACGACACATCAATGACCGTGTGTTGTTCTTACTGAAGAACACGAACATTGGAGTATTTACTGACCTAGGCAGTATAAATACATTCTTGTTGAAGAATTCATCATTGCTACTGAATGATTGTTATTCTTATTGAAGAACACAATCATCGGGGTATTCCCTAACCTAGATAGTGTGGATTTACAAAGAATTCTTGCTGAAGAATTCATTCCACATTACTGAACATGTGTTGTTCTTATTGAAGAACACAAACGTTAGGAGTATCCCCTAACCTAGAAAGTGTAAATACATTCTTGTTGAAGAATTCATCACACGCCTCTAAATGTGAGCTATTCTTATTGAAGAACGCAATCATCTGGAAATGTCCTAATCTAGGCAGTGTGGGTTTACAAGAAATTCTTGTTGAAGAAATTTTCTACATTGCTGAACGTGTACTGGTTCTTATTGAAGAACACAAACATTGGGGCATTTCTTAACCTTGATAGTGTAAGAAAAATTCTTGTTGAAGAATTCATGACACGTTACTGAACGTGTGTTATTCTTATTGAAGTACCCAAACAATGGGATATTCCCTAATCAATGCAACGTAAATGCATTCTTGTTGAAGAATATATTACAATATTTGAGCAATGGTCTCAATATAATCATCTGCCACGTCAACTCATCCAGCTACACCCCTGGCGCCCCATATTATTGTTCAGTTAGCTATATTGGTTACAGATTCGAAAATGTACAAGCAGCCTCGCCACTCGTACATTTCCTCTATTAGGCATGGAACTCGGTCGAGTAGCGCCGCCACTCGTATATTTCTGAACCTGTAACCTAAGCATGGAACTCGGTCGGTAACACGTGGAACTCCGACATCCTCTTAAATCTGTGGCACACTCACGAGCAATCGTCCATCCACTTCACCTCTTTCAGCATCACAAGAGGTAGATGGTGGATTTGGAAACAAAAGATGATGCAGAGATGGCGAATGAGTGAGAGAGAAAGACAAAGATTTCAGCATTACCACAGAATGCCACCACTTATTCCGTTCGCACGACTAAGCCGGTGTCACTTGTTGAATAATGGACTTCAATCGAGCTGTTTGTTCAAAAGAGATATTTCTCTTCTTCTTCAGAATGGTTTTTCATTCTCGTTGAAATGTATGAAGTGGCTGTCACTGACAATTCATACCCTTTGATAAATGTAGATTATGTTGATGAAAGGGATTTTTATGTATGAGAATGAATCTGCGTGCGAATAACGGCTGTCACAATATTTTTACCTCTTGCATGATCTTTATTCGGTTTACGAAGCTTCTCGCTTCGATTTGACACAGAAAACGAGGATTACTTTTCACGGTAACCCTAGATGTCTATATGAGTGGTTCGGTGAATATTTTGAAATAATGCGCAATTACTTATTCAAACAAAAAATGTAAGACAAAATTTTGGCCGCAGATTTACAAATCTTCTGGGTCTTTTTTGTAACATCACGTTATACAAGAATAAATCAATTTCTCCTGAAAAGAGAATTTATTGGCTTTGAAAGTATGCAAAGCCTCTCTTACTTTTGTTATTTTTCAATCAGCTATCCAAGCAGACTTATTCACGAGCCCTTGTCCTTTCAAAATTGCTATGAGAGCGAGGTATCATTTTTTTCGAGCGTTGTGATGAGAAAATGGGGGCTCTATAGAATAATCTGCTTGGATAGCTGATCGAATAATCAAGAATGTATAACAGATTCTGAATACTGATGGTTCCTAAAGTTTTTCTGATCATGATTGGTTCTGGTGAAAAATCAATTCAGCAGAATAAATCAATGATTTCATAGATCAAGTTTATCACGTGATTGATTTGTATTCGGTGAGATCAATGGTGAAATAAAGCGTGAAATTAATATTTCAAACACTACGTTTTCCTACGTATGATTCCGGAAAAACATGGGTGTCGTTTCCAAACGTTCGCTCCGCTATATATTAGCACAAAATACGTGAAATGGAGTAATTTTCATCAGCCATTGAACCATTCATCCGAAATCAGAGCACCAGAGCATTGAATTCTTCTTCTGATTACAGCTTAATCAAGATTCTCCGTACAGAGCTGAATTGAAAATCAAAAGTCAACCGATTGAGCAAGCACTTTCGCAAAAGGAACAAATTTGTTTCAAAATGAGCAATTCAAAATTATATTACGATTAAAATTTTCGTATCATCAAAGTAGACTTTGAATCAATATAAGTTCAACCACCAATTCATATCAAACAGTAATTATGCCACTGAATGTTGAACTTGTGTATTAAAAATAATAAAATTACTCAGTAGACGATAAAATTTATGAAAGTATGAGATATTCTCTTCGCCAAAATTCCCGTGAAAATATTACTTCTTGCTACAGTTATTTTGCCTGTGATGATAGATTGATGAATCGGAAAATGAATGGAATCAGTGAACATATCAATCCACCTCGCTGGACTAACGACTGCGAAAAGATATTGAAATTCTAAGTATTCATTTTCCCACTTGCTGTGAGCAGGGGCATGCAAGATTTTGAATTGCCCGATAATTATGCCGTATTGGCGTTCATTTGAATGTCACTTCTTTGATGTCAGTCACGTGCAAACAATACGGTATATACCATCATGATTGCCCATATAAACGATTCATTAGTATTATATCTCAGCGAGTAATGAGATTAATTGAAAGCAGATGGCTTACCCATAATCCTACTGGTGACCGATTCTCATTAATACTGATAAATTTTCACAGCATACTTTGATTGATTGGTCGATTCATTAGATTGGGTGGAAAAATTCGGTGTAAACCGTGATATTGCAAGACGCTCACACGCAATTCATTTCGTTATCGATTATTAGGTGATTAAAATATTCTCCGCATCGAATGTGGCATATTATTGTGTTATCAAAAATGGCTAATCGATAGAAGCTATGCAATATTTTTTAAAAATATTGCATAGCTTCTATAGTAGGATTTGCAATCTCGCGCGACACTGGCACTGAATTTTTCTCATGGCCTTCGGGTCGTCAACTGATTTGAAAGATTTGCTAAATTGCGAGTCATGGCTGACATAAACCCTTTACGATACTGGATCGGCTTACAACTAGTCAGGGCCAAATATTTCAAAGACAACCCATGGCATGATTTCTCTGATTGCACATGCAAATCGTACTCACGGGGTTCCCATCTTTCAGCTGTGCATTTTTATTCTACACCATTGAGTAGCTTACCTGCAACAAATAAAAATTTCAATGAGAATTTGTTCGAGAAAATTCTGAATTAACATGTATAGTTCAAGACATATCGATGGCTCAGAACCAAAACGAACTATCTGAAAAGGTCTGATTCAAACGGAACTATCTTGTATTGAATTTAATACAAGATAGTTCCGTTTGAATCAGACATTCTCAAATAGTTTCTTTTGGTTCTGAGCCATCGATATGGCGAATATTATAGTTTATAATTACAATACACACAGGATGCCCGAAAAGTAAGTATGCCCCCACTTCTTCTCACAAACGGTTGGGAATCGTGAACAACTCCGGAACACGTATTCTCTTATTGCGAAGGGTATGACCTTCGGCTTTGACCTTGGTTTTGACCTTGAAGGTCACTTTCACGGTCATTTGCAGGCCAAATGTATTTTTGTATAAGGGAACAACTACTTTTGACCGGGGGTCCTGAAAAAGCGTGGAAAATTATGAAATTTTTATCTGAAACATTTTTTGTTCTGACTCGACCTACGGGAGATGAGTGGAGGTCACTACGGGTGGACGATAACCGCCTCGCTATGACGTAGCTTCAACTGTAAGCGTTTTATCAGAGAGTGTTTAGGATGTAAAATCCTTATAATCGCAGCAAAAATGAGCTAGCGACGTTAGTTTTGACCTTGAAGGTTATCTGCAAGTCAACTCGACTATTTTAAATGGAAATACTCACTTTCGATCTCAAATTCTGAATGGACGTGAAAAATTACGAGACTTTTGTCTGAAACATTTTTTGATCCGAGTTGACCTTGGTGAGGCAAAAGGAGGTCAGTACGGGTGTCTCTAACTTACCTTTAAGATATCCTCTACCAAATATAGAGGTTACTAGCTCATTTTTGCTGTAAACATGAACAACTCTTATCCAAAACATTTTCCGGTAAAACGCTTACTCGCTGGAGGTAACCGCCTACCCTCACTAACCCCTCCAAGGTCTACTCGGATCAAAAGATGTCTCAGATAAAAATTGTATACTTTTTGCGGCTCTTACAGGATCCAAAGTCGAAAGGTGCGTTCGTTCGAAAAATTCGAATTGACCTCCAAATGACCTCGGAAATGACAATCATGGGATAATTCCCTCAAATCAAGGAGACATCGGTTCCGAGGATTTTCTAGAACCCCAACCACTTCTCAAATAAGGAAGGGACGTTTACGTACTTGTCAGACACCCTGTATAATCATATCAGTATCAGGGGTCATGAATTTTGTGATGAAAATCTCCAAATCGGATGAACGCTAGATTCAGCCCTCCCCCCCCCCCCCCCCCCCCCAACATCATGAATTTGATAAAAACAAAATCACTACTCAATTTCATAGATGAAGTTAATAGAGAGAAAAAGGAATGACAGTTTTCGAAAAATTAAGGATTGCATGTTTCGACTATGATCTTAGAAAATTCGATTTCTATGAGACTCTCACACGGAGAAGGTTTTCTTCCAAAACCTATAGGAATACATAGAATTCTTCATCCATAGTGGATATTTCAAGTCACTGTAATAATGTGAGAATATGGGATGTGGGATCGAGAATATCGTATTTACCCGTGTATGAGACGCACCCATAGATAAGACGCCCCCCACTTTTTGGGGGGAAAAATCGGAAAATAATAAGAACCTGTAGATAAGACGCACCCCGGTTCACTGGGGCTCGAAGTGAAAAATTTCAGATGAAACCGGGAAAAAGAAGGACAATAGAGATTCATTTACATATATCACAATACATTTATTGTCCACTCTATAACATTCGCTATAATTCGATTTCAGACTACAAACCTCTCGAGAGAAATCACAGTCTTATATACGAGTGCTGCCAACAGATTTTCCGCACAGAAAATATTAAGCATATATATAGATAAGACGCACCCATAGATAAGACGCACCCCTGTTTTGGTATGCTCAAAAGTGATTTTTTGGTGCGTCTTATACACGGGTAAATACGGTAATGTGTATCTGAGAACCATCGTTTAGTTCCAAGTAGACTTCAGTGTGACAAAACTTCAGAGAGGAAGGTTCCAAAACGTGTTAGTAAAGATTTTGGTACAAGTTTTGAAGATTAGAAACTTGGAATTTGAAATAACTATGGAAGCCAAGTAATAACTGACTCGACTTCCAAGACGCATAGAAGGGAAGTTTCTGCACTGCTTCGTGTATTCCGTTCATTTTGATTCCACGTATAACAGTACGATTGTCACCCGCGGTGGCAGTAAG
Organism: Eretmocerus hayati; assembly: GCA_029851415.1. Taxonomy (NCBI): domain Eukaryota; kingdom Metazoa; phylum Arthropoda; class Insecta; order Hymenoptera; family Aphelinidae; genus Eretmocerus; species Eretmocerus hayati. The sequence continues at coordinate 96,025,771 of CM056744.1, read as the reverse complement.
ATCTGTCACTCAAGACATTTAGTAAAGACAGACTGACGAGACAGAACTTCACTTGTCACTCCGCTAGACAGCAACTATCGAATTCCCTTACTGTAACTGTCACGTTGCATTCTCTTAGCAAAATCAATAGTGGCTGGTTGTTACACGCGTGATTTTCTATTTCCAGATCATAAAAGTAATTATAATAATTTTCACGTATATGGTAAAACGAGCTCATCTGATGGTCATATTTAGAACATTTTCTAATCGTCAATAGAGTTCTGTACAAAAAATTATGATAGTACATACACTTTGATACAAAAGATGAAGAAATCGAAATACAAATTTTGGAAAGCTAGGATTAGAGATTGATAAGCTGTGCCCAAAGTACACTTTAAGGCATTCGTCGATCAAAATAGTATAATTTGAAAGGCGAGAATAAAACATATTCTTCGCATCCTTGTGATGATTATAACCATTGCCTGCGCTCAGACCGGAAACCCATCACTCAGATACGAAATAGTTTTTACAAACTTGTTTCGGAAAGTACTCATGAAGTTGCGGTAATGACATCCAACCAACAAAGAACTTTTACAATATTCTAAAATTTTCAGTCTAAAAATGAGCCAAGATAGATGCAGCATATTTTGTATAGCAGGTTAACTCGTTCATCTGAGTTCGAATGTTCACATTAAATAATGATCGAGTATGATCTAAAGCATCAAAAACGTTGACTGTATGTACGTGTAAGAGATCAAAAAATCAGTTGCTAGCACGTAAAATTCCCAATTCTCGTGCTTCGCGAGCTCTAGGCTCCTGGTCGGCTATAAAAGTGCACCAATATATTCACATTTATGAGCCTCGACAGCCCCAACGTCATAGGCCATCGCCTCTCCTCTAAGCTAAATAAAAACTATGATAGGTGGCCCTGTCTAGAAAAATACATGCCCGAGAGAAAAAACTCATCGTGAATCGATCGCACATCTTGAGCATCCGCGCATAACTTGGTCAATGAAGATTTTCAAGCTTGGAAAGAGTGTCGTCTAGAAGTTTATGGAATTTTACTTGTAATTTGAGGAGATTTGATGGTCTCAGTGAAAATATAAAGATCAAGATGAAACTCCATACACAATGATCTATGAACCAAAAAATGGGCGGCTCCGGATCAGAACGGTATAAGTCCATTTTTTCCATTTCTGGAAAATGCGCCTCAAAGTTTTTGTGACTTTTTACATCTCATTTTGCAATAAAAAATGGACTTATACCGTTCTGATCCGGAAAATTTCTCGACTTTTTTTCCGGATCAGAACGGTATAAGTCCACCATTTCTGAAAAAAATTCACATTTAATATTTTAGATAGGGAGAAGTACTCAATATGATGAATTTTTACCGTTTGAAGTAGGAAAATGTCGAGGAACTATGAGTTTCCACCTTTGAGATCAAAAAACGTTTAAAAAAAACCACGGACTTATGCCGATTTGAGCGAGAAAAAAGGTGGAAAAATTCTCCAGATCACAACGGTGTAAATTGAGAATTCTTTGGATTTTTAATGACTGTCCTCGATTTTTTCTCGCAGTAAACAGAATTCCTCTCTAATTTAGGATGACTTTTATAAAATCTCATTGACAGTCGAGACTGTTCTTCGCAAAGAGATCTCATTCAGGATATCGTGACTAAGGATATATTTCCAACATTAAGGTCAACAAGCGTCTATTTGGAAATCCAGTCAAGAAGAGTTTACTCAAGCGGCCCGGTGCGAAGTATAGTTTCTGGGGATCACATAGCACGCAGCTTTACACGTCATGCATTCAGAGGCAATTTAAGGGTGTATAGGAAAAATCGCAATGCAGAGACTTTAATCGACCAAAGAATCCAAACGATGAATTGGGACTGATCCCCACTCAACAAACAGAATTGTTGATCAACCGTAGAATGAGGTTAAGATTAGTTGCAGATATCTCAATTGTGGAAGGCTATCTTCATCTACGAGATTTGCCCAAATGACGTTCACTTGCACAGAGTGGCGGGGAGATCGAACCGAAGGCCGGATGACTGTTAATGAAAAGAACCCCGCAGTTGATAGATCACAACCATTCATAGTGAAATTGTAACCGAAATTCTGTAATGAAGCTATAGGCTTTCTCTACCATTGGCATTGTTCCTAAGGAGGAAGTGCATAGCTTAGTTGAGTTCGGCGTATCATGGACGCAGTTGATTTTTCTTCAGAGAAGATGCCTGAAAACATGATGCAAAATCAAATTTCTTTGGAAGCTCAGTACCGATCGCTCTTATAACTACGCTTTTGGAACCATGACTAAGAAATTCGGCTCTTTCAATGACGATAAGAGATAAGAAAATGAGACTTCAGGGCTTCTAGAAAAAGATCCCAGGCCCATGGGAGTACTGACCCGAGGTTGTTCATTTTCGTCAGGGCTTGCCTGTGTCCAAATGCGTCAAAAGGAAGTGATCGGACGTCGGCCCACCTCCTTCGAAACCATTCGATGCAATCATTTGGACAACATAGCGAACCTAACTTGTAATTTCTGAGAGTAGCTACCGACTCTAACTACTTGTAAAATCACGACAGCTAAACGTGGATGACCCAAAAGCGATATTATTGAGCGAGAACATGGACTTATACCGTTCTGATCCGGAAAAAAGTCGAAACTTTTTTTGGGACAAAAACGGTCGTGTCGCTTGTGATGCCTCAAAATGCATTTCCACTTCCGGAGTTGTGCATACATGTTTTCACATGTATTTTCTATCGTTTCCCGTCAAAAACTCAATTTTCAACAAAATGGACTTATACCGTTCTGATCCGGAGCCGCCCAAATTACTCTGTGAATTTCTCAACTATTTCCCATCAGGAGTTTTTTCGAGATCTAAGCTCACATGTTTACCGAATTAACATGGGCTTCGATGAACAGCGCCACCAAAATGAGTCTAGTAGCTTTCCAGAGATAGAAAAAAAACTCCCATGGCATATTCAGACGATAGAAGATTGCTCAATGAAGAATAGTTCTTCTCGGTGATCACAGCTGACCATGCATTTTGCAAAAATATGATCGAATAGTTGTCGGAAAACATATAGAGGATCTCGCCGTGTATGTTCGTACAGCTGAGCGTCAGGATATACTAGGTTAGTTTTTGTCCTCCCCTCTCACCGAATACCGATACTCCATGACATCATCGAACCTCCTTATTTGAATTGACACTGTCTTTTGACACTTGCCAATTTTTTTCGTTGAAAATTATGCAAGCTCATTTCTTCTCGTCGAAGACTCAAGTTGCGATAAAGACGAGATAATATCGTTCAGTCTGAGAAAAAGAGTTGACATGAATTTGAAAGTTGAGCATAAGTCTGCAACCTATTTTTTTTTAAATTTCGCAGGAAATAGCAACCATATCAGGCAATAATTAGTATTTGAGCTTTAATTAACTCCAATCCGTCAATGGAAGTTATGTGTCATACTGGGATCAGAATGACCCCAAGTTTGAAATTCGTTGTTCCCCGAAATTCATCCTATAAGTTGCTTCAAACGTATCTCGTTTTTAGATCGGGATCCTCAAAAGCCGGCGTTACATCCTTGAGACCCTTATGATTCCTCCCGAAGTTCTGAGAAATCATTTAGTGCAAAAGTTTTTCGATCAGAATTTGCAATATTTTGCATCAAAATGACCCCAGCCAAAATTCTATCTGATTTGGGTGAGAACTACCCAGAAACTGACCACGCAGCGGTCATTGCATCTGCAGGAATCAATAATTGAGGGGCTCAAAATCAAAGCAAATTTTGGAAAGTCGTCTGGGGTCTTTTCAACCCCAAAGTGTGAGTGAGGGTTAATCGGCCTATGCTTATAAAGTTATAGATCGAGACACATCTCTTGCAACTTACAAATAAAAATCATCAGAATAATTAATAAATGATCCAAATAATCCCAGGATTATTTTCACAATTTTTCCCCTCTAAACAAGAAGAAACAGCGCCAGTTCACACAGAATACGCAATCTGCAGTCTCAACGGATCAGCTTGAAAAAAAAAGAAAGTCCATCCTCCGCCTCAGCGAATATTTTCCTCTCGGATACTCTTCACTCATGGTCGAATGATTTTGTCTGACGCGTCGTCATTGGTACGAATTCACCGACGCGTATAGCACTTTGGCGTCAAAATTTTGTTCACAGTGCTGTATATAGAACTTTTTTACTCTCTAACTGTATGGCTCAGCAATTGACAATCCACTCAAACGGAGTTAGTGGGTACGCGAAGAGCCGATTGTCATGCGAGCTTCGGTGACGGAAAGAGAGCACTCGTTCAATTTGCAGATTTCAAAAAAAAGCCTGATATAGAGAAGCTACCTGCCACTTGAGGTATACAGTTACCAGAGTTATGGAATTCCAGCCCTTTCATTCTCGTGTCACTGAGTTTAATGAATTGAAGGGTTTTCTGCGAAGGTTTTTAGAGATCAAATAGACGTCAAAATCTGATGAATTTTTGATGAACAAGAGTGTGTCGTTTGTGGCTTGGATAGCAATATTCTCATGTATGTCATACAGCAATTTGCTGAATATATCAGATTTTACTATCGGTATTTCAAACTTTGGAATTTTTCTGTCTTACTAATCCATGTCTCTTAACTCTCGAACTCAAGAGCAAGTTACTGCTCAAAACACCTCATCTTTTGGATGATGCGGTGATATCATTTGAGGTCTTCAAGAATTTTGAGCGCGCAAGGAAGACAAATCTCATTTTCATCAAACATTAGAGTTCTAAGCCTAGTTGATTTTCTTCTGTATGAGAAACAAAGTTTTTTCAAAAATCCGAATCTGCCATCTTACACCATTTCTTCACTTCGGAAACATACTCTCATGAGAGGAAGATTATTTTGATAACAGAGACAATTGTGCATCGAACGAGGAATTTTTCTAAATGTGAGTTGAATTCTTCGGGCATTGAATTTGCAAAAAAATGTTGGCCAGTTCATAAAATCATCAGTGAAACGCTGAATGAAAATATTCTGCAACTGATGTGCATAATTTAAAACTCACTAGCAAAGTGAAAATTCTCGGAACTTGGTCACACAAAAATCGATTTTCAGCATGTATAGAAAGCTACAGAGTATTACGTTTCGATCCCAAGTCAAGAGTTGTATATTTTTGATATTTGTCACAAAAGACTGCAGTTTTAAGCAGGAATCAAACTTCACAATACACTCACACGTAGAAAATCCAGTACATACATGGAAAGAGATGAGGTAGAAATGCTTGCAGTCACGTGACTTTAGAGGATATTGAATTTTCATTTCCCTCGGGGTTTGACAAGGGCACTTGTCGCACGCAACCAGCACGGCTCACTCATTTTTACTCCAATGCAGCAGAGCTCAAGCCTCTTCAACGCACTAATAGTGAGTCGAATTTTCTTGCGACAGCTCATGCGCACATACATACAGGCTTTAACTTGAGTGCTACGTCTGGAATCGAAAACTTGTTCATTCTGACCCTCTTGATTCCACGTTATGCTACAAATTTCAGAGTTTGAGTTGAGAATTTGCTCCAAGGTAGGAAATTTTTTCATCTCTTAGATTCTGGGTTAGAATGATTAATGATAGTAGTTTTTTTTACACATTGTTAATATAGTTCGATACACAAGTGTAAGATCTATGCATGTATGTACACTTGAACTTTGTAACAAATGCAAGCACTAATTATGCAATTTCATAACTTTTAAGGTGAAGCCACTTTTGAAATGACTTAGAGATCCCAGATTCGTGTGAATTTATTGCTAGTATTGGCCTAAAGATGAATGTAGAGATATGTTTGAAACGTCGGTAATACTTGATGTAATAAAAGTAGCTCAACAAGGTCCAAGACTAGGAGTTCATCGTTCTTTAATAAGACCTATCTTTTACATCCTCGTGATAATTCGGACCCTCACCTGTGGCTCGGACCGGAAACCCATCACTCAGACGTGAAATTAGTACATTATTGCCCTGGGTGCGTAGGCTTGGATTGGGTGTTGTGACAATTTATTTCCCGAGTAAAGCGAGGGCCCTCTTCTGTCAAAATAAGCCTGAACCCTCAAGGAAATTATGACTTATCATCATGAGAACCCTGAAATCTCGTTTGGAGAAGCGGGTTTTTTGGATTAGAATGATCAAAAATGGTATATTATGACACGGCACGTAGATGGGTAGTTTTGTACGAAGGACTGTTTATGGCACGAGCGAAGCGAGTGCTATAAGTCCTTCGTAACAAAAATGCCCATCTGCACGCAGTCTCATAAGATAATTTATGGCCCGAGAATCCAAAAATCATGTTCAAAGTTGCGATTTTTAGGTTAGAGTGCTATAAAGTCCATGTCGATACAAGGGTGGAATAGTATATTTCCGTACTGAGCGCGGTAGCCCATTTTGGGCACTAGGACAGTTTGTCTGTCGAGCGAAGCGAGACAGACATGTCCTCCAGTGCCCAAAATGGGCTTGCAAGCGAGGTGCGGATATACTTTTTCATTACGAGAACCCTAAAATCCTATTTAAACGCGGCATTTTTAGGTTAGAGTAATGAAAAGACTTCTTTTCGCGTCCGAGTGATGCTTTTCCGGCCTGACGGCCTGAGCCGTAGGCGAAGGTCGGAATCGACTTGAGGATGCAAAAAATAGGATTTACACCCGTGTCTGTATTTTTCGAGAAACTGGGCGAGAAAGTGGAAGATCAGTCTGGAAAAGATACTTTATGCAATTTTCCGATGTTTGGGTGCTTACAAAATTGCATAAAATAGCATTCGCGCCTCGATCATGAGGTTCCCCGCTTCCGAGCGATTATTTCGACCCTCGCTTGCGGCCCGGGCCGTAAACCAATCGCTCAGAAGCGAGCTACAACCTCATAATCTCGGCGCGAAATCTACTATTTCCACACAGCGTGTCGAAAATACTATCGCGCACGACTGGGCGAGCAAAAAACGGAATTTGCCGTGCGTAAAGCATGTGCTTTACGTACGTGCTTTACTAATTTCGCACGATCGTGCGAAATTAGGTTTTACTTCCGTGTTTTGAAGTGTACTTTTTGATAAAACGTGAGTAAAATTCGGCAAACTGTGCGCAGAGTACTTTTTTCACGCACAATATGTCAAAAAGTAGCTCCTGATGATCAAAAATTTTTTCTGGTGAGGTGGTTTTTTATTATCGCGAGCCTAAAATCATTATTTCTATGATTGGATACTCGCATGTCGATAATAGTATATTATGCGTCGAGTGCCAAAAAACTTTGTTCTTTGCGATGACTTTGTTTTTTGGCACTCGACGCATAATATACTATTACTTTGGTGAAGTTCTTGTCCGAAGTCATGCCTATGTGACCATTCACTGTAAATAATCGAAGACACTCCAAGAAGTTGAGTTTCGAAGATTTATTATTGAATTTTCTGCAAGCAACAAAATTTCATTTACAGATTGATTGTAGGATTTTAAAGTGCTTGGACACGAAGGAGTTGGTGATTGAGATCAGAGTTCTCACCAATTTATATGCTGAAATCGAATAATCATATTTGTTCACAAACTACCGATTGATTGTGGATAACTAATTTCGCAATATTATTGAATAATCGGAGAATAATACAATTCAACATCACACCATATAAAATTCGTACATTGAAAAATCTATCACGTGGAACATAAACTCCGCCTTTTGAACAATAACATAAGATATTTTAAAATATCCAGGAGTTTGAAGGTAGCAATATTCTGAGTTCAAGAGAAGAAGAAACCGACTAAAAGAAACTTAAAAATCGTAACCTAATTTGCTCGTGGCTGCAATGGGTGACCACTACTAGGATGAGAATATATAATAGTATGTCAATTCAACGAACGTGACCGAGTGGAAGTTGACGAGGCGAGACCAAATACGCATTGAAAGGTGGCAACGCTGATATACGCACACTCCGAGTATAGAGAGGTGTGCACAATTAATGGATTCTCGACTGCGGTCTGAGAGGAGAAAATGAAAAAAAAGGGTTAAAAGCTATAGAGATGGTTTTTCCCCCAACTTCAAGCACATTTAAACTCTTTCAACGGGCTCATAAAATATTCACATGCTCTCAGAGTATTTTTTAGGGTCGTTAACTAGCAAAAGAGAACTCCCAGCTCGAGCATTTGAATAAACATAAAAGATGATATTTTATCTTTATGAAGCTGACTACTGGTTGTGATTCATGTATGAGAAGAACTGAGATTTAATTATGACTAGAACTCTGAAGGACGATGCGTATTTCACCGGGTGGAAGTCTATTGACGGGTTGCACCATTCATAATAAGGTACTGGTTCTCAGTAAGACTTTTCGTAAAAAGTATTTAGATATATTTAGACAAACGTGAGTATATTCGTGTTCTAAGAAACATTGACCTTTTCGGCACAAGTCCCACTTCGGCACACGGGACAATTTTTCTTTTCATAAAAATGCTATTTGGTTCAGGATTAAATGAAAAAAAAAAAAAATAAAATAACGAGAGCATATTGGTAGTTTTTGTCGTCCTTGATCTTTAAATTAAATCGAAGTTTCGTCGATCTTGAAGGACGGTCCATCTTTCAAGACCGACGAGACTTTGAAGTCCTTATGAGAAAAAAAAATGGAATTGGAGATTTTAAACATTTTGGTTTTTCACCCCTTACTAGTAAATGCGCACAGGAATAACACCGGCACACAAAAAAAAGTATTTGTACTCTTGAGTCGACCTAGTTTTTTAAATGTATTTTGGCACGCTGAATCCGAGTCCAAGGCCAGTTAGGCCCGTTTCTATTTTGATTCCGAGAAAATCGTGAAAATTAGGTGGAGAACCTGGAACAAGTGTAGAATAGCGTTACAACTTGGATCAATATACATCAATCTACAAATTTTGGACTAAAAACCTGAACTAGGCGGTTTTTTGGGTTGCTGAACATGGATACACAGTCAGAATTATGATTCCCTCAAATCCAAGATGACGCTTCCAAAATGGCGGAATGGAAATTTCCGAAAACTGCTTAGTTCATCTATAAAAACTCTTCTCGGGAGTTTTCGGGGTCGCTGATCACGAATATGATGTCCAAATCGTGATTCTGTCCAATCCGAGATGGCGGATCCAAAATGTCAGAACAAGATTATCTGAAAACTGCTCATTCTAGCTCAGAACACTCTTCTCGAGAGTTTCCGGGATTGCTGAACACAAAAAAGGGATCAGAAAAACAAATTCCCCAAATCCAAGATGGCGGACCAAAATGGTGGCCGGGAAACTTCCAAGGACTGGTGACTTTAGGTCTTAAAACTTTTCTCAAGGGTTTTTCGGATAGCTGATATGATTTCAAAGGCAGAATTGATTCCCGTACGGGAACCTCTCGACAGTTGAGCAATCTGATGACGACAAGCTCACAGATCCTCAAACCTGGTCACTTTCAAATTGAGTTCTTTGGTGATAGGAAGCGAAAGGACGATTCTGGAACCCGATAACTAGAAGGGCGACAACCCCCCCAGGCTCTCAAATTCACCAGACTTCCCACGTTTCCCACTTAATTTTCACGATTTTCTCGAAATGAAGTTAGGAACGGGCCTAACCGGCCTCGGATTCGGATTCAGCGTGCCAAAATACATATAGAGAAGTAGGTCGGGTCAAAAGTATTGATATTTTTTTAATGTGCCGGTGTAATTCTTGCGGGACTTGAATCCTCAGGGTGATTTTATAGATTTTCCCAGATTTTTCCTCCGATTTATTTCCAAGTTATAGCCAACTTATAATTACCCATACAGGGTATTTTTATTAATCATAATGAACACCCGTGCTAAAAGGGTTAAGATAAATCTATCTCTGGATTGTACCGATGATGAGATTAGATCAGCATAAGATGAATTTATTTGGAACATCATTAGTACATTTCAGAAATCATTTGTCTCATTCAGACAAAGAAATCCAGAATCCATTGAAAGATGCCGTCAATGAGTGAATCATCGAGAAATCGACTCTTATCATTGAAATGTATGTAGTTTTTCTACAAAATGGTAATCCATCCAGTCAAGTCATCATCCCAAAATTACCAGGATATCGAGAAGTTTATGAGGTTTGATTAGCCATGACACTTAGGAAGCTAGTCTTCATTCAAAACCTGAAATAGTTATGAGCTTTGGTGCTATACAGCATTTCAAGAGCGCTAAACTCGAGGAAACTTTACCGGTATGAGTGAACCTTTGAGATAATCAAAGTTCGAATGAGATTGCAATATCTTCCGAAAGTCGTTCTCAAAGTCCTTCTCAGCTCAATAGCATTACATGTCATTCGGAAATTTATCAAAATTAGATCTAAATGTGATTTTTCGTATCTTGCAAGAAATGAGTGATATTCACGACACGATTCGAACATATTTTTGTTGAGAAATTGAGCGAATGGCGTGAATCATGAGGAAATATACTCGCGTTGATCAAAGGAATGAAAATATCCCAGACAGTAAACAAAGAAATGTGAATTCCAATTTAATCAAACTTCTATTATACACATCCATAAGATAATTCAACCCAGTATTTTCAAAAGGAATGATGAATTCGGTTGAATCAGTGAAAAATTGTAGTTCTAACAGTGGCTGCTTTTACAGACAGCGTTCCTTTTTCAAGAAGAAAGGTTGTTCTTTGTACGATGTACAAAATAGGAATGGTAGGAGTGCCTTTGTTACTTGGCGTCGCAACGTGAGTATTTTTTGCCCCGTTCCATCCCTTTTCGAGCTGATTGCTCACCAGTAGTATTGTATAGTTTCCGCCTGTGTCGCTCTGTACTTCCGCAAAGTCTGGCTGGGCGTGTAGAGAAAAGTTGACGCTAACACCTCGTGAAGCTACTCTTTATACACGTCTTCACAGCTTGTACGTGGAGGATGATGAATATATCTATTTTGGTAAGCTCGTCGTGGTGATGAAAGTGGAGTCCTGGGAAGTTGAGTGACTTACTCGTAAGACTGTCTGAATTCTTGAATTCTTTATTTAGTTTCTTTGGGTCATGCGTTGGTGGTTTGTACAAAAGTCGAATAGTCATGAATTTCATGTTTCAGATTGTACAGAATTTACTCGACGACTTGAATTATTTGTGTAACGAGTCGGCACAATTTTGAATGATTCGTAATTTTTTATCAGAACAATAACCTTCCGATTTTCTAAATTATTTTGAATTACGCATTTTTCATGAAATTCCCTCATTCTTTAGATTGCAGGAAGATGCCACCAAGGAACAGGAGTCCATCTTTCAATCGCTGCTATGGAACACTGAAACAGATCCACAGCTACATTCGATTCCTGGAGAAAATCATGGTAAAAGCCTATAAGAGGCATGAGATTGGATTTTATGGTTTCGGATAATCGCGAATCAGTATTCAGAGGTAGAAGTGCAAACCTCTACGAAAGCTCGAGAGAATTGTTCCTTAGAATTCAGCATAGAAAAAAGTATATTTCGAAAGTTGTTTGAAAATTATTCATGCCTATCAATAAAGGGCGCACTGTGGGAAAGTCCAAAATTTTTAAGCGCAAAAATAACATACTAAAGCCATTTGGATTTTGAGCCAAAAGATTTTGGTCTTGAACTCAATTGTCATATCGATTGTAGAATAGAGAAAATGGAGTGCAAAGAATTTCTCATAGGCGAGCTGAATCATGTAAAAAGAATGTTTCCTCAGTCTCTTCCCTATTGCTTTTATTCCGATGATATTTTCCTGGCGAATGGTAGACATGCATACACTCAAGAAAACACCATGCTCGGATTCACACTTGACCTCGTATGCATCGGTAGGAATTTGTGTATAACCTTTGCCCACAGAAAATAATGAAGTTTTGGGGCATAGTCAAAATATGATGTCGAAAGATCGGTAGAGTATTCGTATGCAATCATTGAAACACTCTCGTATTCAACCTAAAATTTCTGGAACGCCTCAATAGTGAACAAAATGATTCAAGTCCACTCAAATATTTATGCACGGCAAAGAGAGCAGAGTTAAGCTCTCACTCCCTATATTTCAACAGGTCGATTCCAGGAAGCAAATTGACGCACATAGTCTACCACTAATTTTCCATCCTTATTTTTTAATTTTTCCTAAGAATACTAAGAAGATGGGCTAGCTCAACGCTGAAGTTCTTCAAAGAAAAACGAGCAAACCAAACTCAAGATTATTACGAGTTAGTTTTAAAATTCCGAGCTTCGTGCTAGTTTGAAGGCAGTTCATTTAGAGTAAAAAAAAGTCCAGACCTTTGATTAAAAGTATTCTCCGGAAGTTACTCATCATGGACGTAATTGCATACTTCATAATCCATCACCAGCTCACCACGTGCAAAATTTACCAACGTTTTCGTAAAAAAAAAGCTTATCTCAATCAAAATCAGCTCAACTCATCATCTACGGCCAGGAAAAAAAATCATCGACATAGTTTGATAACATTTGATAACGTACTCTTCCAGTCTCTAATTTTGCAGTCTGTAATTTTGCAAGCGAAAATTTGATAATGAAATTTGAAATATTGGCAAAGTTGTAATTACTCAAAGCCATTGTTCCCTCTCATCTCTGTAATATGAATTTGACCTGGTCAAAAAATTTATACTCGCTTTGGAGCAGACAGCTTTTTCTAGAGTTTGCATATTCATCAAGATAATTTGAGAAATAGAGAGTGGATCCCTGCTGTGCCGTGAATCTGAAATTCAGGATCATAAAAAAAAATAAAATTTTATGGTATAGTGAAACACACCGAAAAAAGGTATCACCTCACATAAACATGTACGTTGAAATCGAGTAATCTTCCGTCACGCTTTACCAACGTTCCATAAAAATTGGCCACCACGCCATTTTCATATAACACAACGACAATCTAATCTGGAAGTCGCAAGAATCTCTCGAAACCTTAATGCAGAATCTATACTTCTCCTCACGTTTTTTGAACAAAACAAAATTTTCCTTCACTTAGGCACGGATCAGACCAAGGAAATACCAGAGAAAGACAGATTCGTAACCAAAGACAGACAGGCTGCATTATTCTAATGCAGAAAACTTTTCACAGAAGAAGCTGCTTTTGTGATCATCAGCAAAGTAGGTAAAGGTTGAATCGGAAGCTCCATGAAACCATGCGGAAAGAGAAGGATAGCAAATTCCAAGTCGAAAAGCCTGACACAAGAGAAAAAAGATATATGTATATATAACCCAAGCGAAAAGCCGACTCTGTCCAAGTTACAGAGTCAGATCCGACCGTAATGAAGGTGAATGATGAAGCACCATAGCTGAAAACTTTTCCTTTACTGGAGTTAACTGATTCTGAGAGTAGTCTTGCACTTATTCGAGCAAAGCTTATTATTTCAACTCGAGATGGCAATAAAGAAGATTTTTCCTTGACTCTGCAAGCCAGTGTTCAATAAAAACGGTTGTTAAGGATAAACCACTTGATGAGAGTGAATGATGATTCACACTATGATGGCTGACTCGTGAAAATATTGTGATTTTTGAGATAAATAGGGAGGTAACCTTGGTACAGTCCAAGTCAAAGAGATCGGTTTTTTCTAAACGTCACGAATTCGTCCACATCTTTGTCTTGTAAGTCAATTAGTCCCCAATAGACTCTCTCATTAATTTGTATAATCACCTGACGTTATAAACTACGGAATATTGAACCCTGATTTTCGACGAAATCGTTTTATTTGTTACTTATCCGTGCCTGCACACTGGAAATTGGTAAGAATTTCCATCCAAACTTATCAGAAGTCGAGAGAAAAGTTTGAGGACATTTTATTATGATTAAGGTAAGTGTGCCTAATAAGCCCCCATTCCCTAATATGCCCCCACTCAAGTTCTCGAATGTACGCACCCGCAGACCTTGCCGCGCATTTTTTTCATATTTGTTACGTTAAAATATGAGAAAATAAACGTTTTGGACCGATCCTAGATGATCCGAGCCTTTCTTAGAACAAAAAAACTGGTTTCGCTACTTTCGACTTCTTCTTTGTTATTCACTAAAAGTTATGCCAAACAAAATTGATGGAATCAATTATAACGTGCTTTGACTCATTTTCTTTGTCTCTGTCCCAACTTTAAAATGCTTTGTGTAGAATTGCGAATTCGATTCCTAACCGATTTTACGCTCATATTACTGAAAAAAGTCCAGTGTTCCTAATATGCCCCCATGGTTTTTTTTCAAACTCGTCGTTCACTCCATCGAAATACACCAATTTAACTCTAAAAATACAAAGGAGAACAAAAAAAGTTGTAAAATGAGCTAAAGTACGTCTCATTTGGGGGTCTGGGAGCCGAGATATCCCGATTCTACGGAAAACCCATATAATCTCACGGAAATAGGCCTCTTTTTCACGTGGGGGCATGTTAGGAACACACTGTCAAAAACTCACAAAAAATCCACTTTTGCAGAAGTTAAGATATCTCGGCTCCGATTCATTGAAATCAAACGTACTTTAGCTCATCTTGAAGGTCTTGGAACAAGCTTTGGAATAAGCTAAAGTACGTTGGGAAATATTGAGGTGAGCCAGAACTGTGAGCATAACAAAAGTAGTGGGGGCATATTAGGCACACTTACCTCATTTACAAGGGATAGTAGTTTGAACAAGAAGTGGTGGGTCAGTCTTGTACAATTCAGCAATTACCGTGGTGTTCCATAAGCCAGTGTACTTAACCTCCACTGCTCCAAAAACTGTTCAATGCTAATGGTTTGACTCATATACCTAATCAACCCGAGCTTGTGAAACGTTTACTGTGCTTAGTTGGCATCTGGATACATCTCTGCGAAGTTTGATCAAAATCTGATCGATAGATCTTCTACCGAGGCTACTACCTTAAATCCTATAACAGATTTGATCGTGGTTCAGTAATTTCAAAAAGAAACTGACCTTCAGAGGGCAGACATATTCCAACTTCAAAACCGATACAGACAACATATCAAATTATGTTTTGACATTTCAATGAAATAATGTTTACTAGCGATATCGTCGCTCGCTAACGCTTACTCCGCTCTGTGAGGTTATATATGAAGCAATGAATTCTAAAGATATCTTCGATAAGAATGTGAACAATAAGTTTAATTAGATATTTTCGAAACTTGACAACAGTTAAACTTCATAACAGAAATCTAAAAAAAGTCCCAATAATGAAAATGAAAATGTGGCGATTGATAACTTTATGAAGAAAAACCCAATTTGGTATCATCACCCATTACATTCATCACCCCAACACGCCAATGATCGCCGATGTAGAGATGGAATTCATCTCTACATCAGAGGGTGAGGCACACATCAAACATTTTCATCATCATCAATCATCACACGTTCATCGTTATCATCACCATCATCATCGTCATCATCACCATTCATCACTCACGTCATTGAAAACGCCAATGATCGCCGATGCAGAGATGGAATTCATCTCTACCTCGTAGGGTGAGGCACACATCACACATTTTCATCATCATCAATCCTCTCACGCTCATCAGTTTCATCACCATCATCATCATCATCACCACTCATCACTCACATCATTCAAAACGCCAATGATCGCGGATGTAGAGATGAAATTCATCTTTACTGAAGAGGGGGAGGCACACATCAAACATTTTCATCATCATGCTTCATCACACGTTCATCAGTTTCATCACCATCATTATCATCATCACCACTCATCACTCACATCATTCAAAACGCCAATGATCGCGGATGTAGAGATGAAATTCATCTTTACTGAAGAGGGGGAGGCACACATCAAACATTTTCATCATCATGCTTCATCACACGTTCATCAGTTTCATCACCATCATCATCATCATCATCATCACCATTCATTACACATCATTGAAAACGCCAGAGATGAAATTCATCTCTACATCGGAGGGTGAGGCACACATCACACATTTTCATCATCATCCATCATTTCATCTTCAACAAATCATTACCATCATCGTCATCATCACCATTCATCACTCACATCATTCAAAACGCCAATGATTGCCGATGTAGAGATGAAATTCATCTCTACATCGGAGGGTGAGGCACACATCACACATTTTCATCATCATTCGACATTAAATCTTCATCAGTTGCATGTTCACATTCATAACACATTAAATATTTACGCATCATACAATCACCAAACCATTATTTAATTATATTGAATGAACACCAACATTCAATCATTATCATCACCATTCAATTATCACCCACTTCATCCCTCCATCATCATCCATTTTCCATACAAAACATTAATCCATATCAACACCATACATTAACTACAGTAATTCGATTCATCTATCATGAGAAAACATTTATTATTCTCACATCAGACATTCTTTAAAACATTATATCTATATCAATTAGTCATCATTAATCATTATATATCAAACAACATTTTATCAAATATTCCTCTAACATTTATATACCATACTTACATCACCACCATTTATCACATTCATCACCCCAACACGCCAATGATCGCCGATGTAGAGATGAAATTCATCTTTACATCGGAGGGTGAGGCACACATTAAACAATTTCATCACCATCAATCATCACACGTTCATCTTTTTCATCACCATCATCATCATCATCATCATCATCATCATCATCATTATCATCATCATCATCACCATTCATCACTCACATCATGCAAAACGCCAATGATCGCCGATGTAGAGTTGAAATTCATCTCTACATCGAAGGGTGAGGCACGCATCACACATTTTCATCTTCATTCATCGTTACATCTTCATCAGATGCATGTTCATATTCATAACACATTAAATATTTCCACATCACTTCACACACACTGATTATAATAATAATATCATACAATCATACATTATATAAGGACACACAATAGACCGATAGACCGATAGACTCACGACCGGATCAGGTGATGAAACCACTTTCCTGCGAATGTTTGAAGTCTTAGTGTAGTTCACGAACTAAATCTAAGTCCGATACGCAGACGCTTAAGGGAATTTGGTGAATTCTAATGAAAAGGAAGGAGTCTGACAGACGCACGGACACTCGACAGTAGACCGAAAAAACAGTAATCGATATAGAGTAAAACCAGTGATTTTAAAGTAGGTTAAATCAATATACGGGGAAATCTAGTGATTCCCCAAAGAAAGGGTATATCGATATAGGTGTAAGAGTCGAATTAGAAGAAAATATAGGAGAAATTTAAGAATTTTGAGGTAAGGTTAGTAGATATTTAGGAAAATCTAGTGATTTCCCAAAGAAGGTAATTGATATAGACAAAAATCCAGTAATTTTAAGGTAGGGTAAGTCAATACGCGGGAAAATCTAGTGATTTCCTAGAAGAAGGTAATCGATATGGGGAAAAAACTAATTTTAAGGTGGATTTAGTCAATCTGGGGGAAAATTTAGTGATTTTCCGGGTATGGTTAGAGTATCTAGAGGAAAATCTAGTGATTTTCCGGGTAAGGTTAGAGCATCTAGAGGAAAACCTAGTTATTTTCCGGGTGAGGTTAGTCGACCGGGTAAGGTTAGAGCATCTAAGGGAAAATCTAGTTATTTTTCAGGTAAGGTTAGTCAATCTAGGGAAAAATCTAGTGATTCCGGACGATAAATGGTCACTCAAATTAATTTATATAATTTCAACTTCTTAACATAACCGTGAAAAATTGAGCCATTTCGTAAAGCCGTTTGATCCGTAAAAATTATCCTTGACTTTGAACAAAAGTTGGGGTGAAGGAAGGTGAGAATTCGAAAGAACACTGTGATTTTGATGTCTCGATGAGATTACTGGACGAAGGAATGCGTAATTTAGTTTCATGGGTGCCTTGAAATCTGTTAAACCCGTTTTTGAACTGTTCTGAGGAAATTAAATGATCCGAATCTTCCTCGTGGGCTAAATATTCCGATCGAGGATATTTATTCATACTCTGGATGACAAGGGCGAGGTGCATCCAACATATTAATAATTATTGAAATCTTTGGCTCTATGAAAAATTTACTTATTTCCATGGATGAAAAGGTTTCGGTACAATGATTCTAGGGAAAATCGCTCGAAGAAGATATTTTACTTGATTTTCTCTACTCTAAAAGAAGATATTCATCAATGTCATGGAATAAAAATGCTAAATAGTCAATCTCCTTAGAAAATAAACCACGTGGGCGAATAATACGTGAATTTTTTTTTGTAAAAAAGTGGATACATTTTATAATAACGCCTCTGTGCAGAAGTGTACAGTATTCTGATACGTATGTCAGGACCAAATTCATTTCTCGTGTACATTTCTTACGTGATTTTCGACATCAGAAAATCAATTATATTTCTATTGCTCGAGTAAAATCTTGGAATCTGAATATCTTAATTTATCGTTCGATCAGAAGTTAAACACTATATAAGCCGAAGCAATTGATAGCATTCCAATAAGAAATCCTCAACACCCATCAACAACATAATTCCAATCCACAATCACATTTCCAAAAATCTTTCATCCAATCCCTCCCCCTGGCAAAACCAAAAATACCCCCATACACGATCTACAAAGTAAGTTTGGGTACAAGAAGGAAAAGGAGATGGAGCGTTGGAATTGAGGTGAATTGCAGCAGTAGCAATGTTTGAAGAGTGTGTTTACCTCAAGAGTGCGTGGCAGTAGGGCACAATCGATTCCTAAGAGCTGATGCTGCCGGCCGGGATCGCACCATCACAAGCTATGTTCAAGGGTTTTACATACATATCGGAACTATGTATACGCCGTCCGACCCCTGACACGAGTTGCTGTATTATATGGGGCGTCAGACTTGTAGCGCACGCGCAAATGAGAATACTATGTATTGTATACTAGACTGTAATGGATTTTCATACTATACGAGTGCGTGAATTTGTGTCTGTATCTTTTAGGGGATATTGTGTACTGTGCAGAGTACTTCAGGATGTAATTTTGGGTAAGAGGTTAGAATTGTGTATCGGTGGACCTGGTCATTCTCGTGTGATTGAAGGATGTTTCTATAGTGCTGTTTGGATGAGATTGGTTATCTGGAGGGTGAGATGACTAAGGGTAGATATGAGATTACCGGCTGGTAAGTGTCAGTGTGACACGTGTCTGATGCATACCATGGTTAAGATGGATGTATTTCGGTATAAGAATGTGATCGATCTTTCTTGAAATTCTTTAGGGTGTTTGTGAAAAAATGTACATGCAATCGAGAAAGCTTACTATGAGATGACCCCATATTTCCTTTGGTAAACGAGAAAATTGTTCTGTGTATCTGTCTTGTCAACGCTGAGCTTGAATTTTACGATAAATATACATCTGAGGCTTTCGAAGAAATTCATGAGTTTTGGAGATCTGAGTATCAGTACAGAATCAAAGAAATTACAGTAAAGTTGATGATCTTGTGAAACAATTGCATGGATTTGGGATCGTCAGTCATACTTTATATTTCGACCCTCCGATTAAAATTGTTGAAACGTTCAAGTGAAAGAAAAATTCAAAAGTTGATACGAAGTCAGCAATATATCGTATAAGCTGTTATTAATTGCGATGCAACGCTTCCAATACTAGATAGCGGAATTTACATCAGCTGAGTTGACTCGGCTGTCAGTGATCAAAGTTTCCTTCATTAGTGAACTCTCATATTTTTTGAGATCCGTTGTAGTGAGAATTCTAATGCACGTAATGAATTGAATGGTATTGACAAAGATATAAGGTTTCATCAGGCCATTATCATGATGAGTACTTTGCTCATTATTTCGACCCTTTATTGAGCTTCTGTTGTAACGGATTCACGGTCCGACTTTGGAGAAGAATATCTTGTATCCTGAAAAAGTGTAAAAAATGGAAACTAGGTCATTAGTACCTTCAGCATCTATCAGCATGAGAGGGTCGTTTTCGGTTTTCTAAGAAAACTGTTCTAAAACCATCAAGAAGATCAGGACGCTGTTTCTATTCTTGATCTCTAATTTTTCATGTGATTTGTCAGATGGAGAATAGAGACTGAATATAATTTAGTAATTTGAGCCCTAGAAGAAGATTGTTTCAGAGAAGCCTTGGAATACTCTCCCGCAAAAGCAATTCGAAGAAATGGAAAAAAGATACATTATCTGCCAAGAACCGTCATGCGTCAGTTTGAAGATAGAAAATACTGTAATTATGTATGGTGAGAATATTCAAAGTTAGCAGCCTAAGTAGAGAGATGCAATTTCCCAAGAGTCAAAGGGTTTGAAAGGGAATATTATGAGTGTTCACTCAGGCTCTTGTAACGATCAGAATTCTAACCCTCAAGAATTTTGATGTCATTTAATTTACAAGATCTTACATTCTTTGATATCATGAAACCTATTTGAATATACTGGGTATCAATTTTGCGCTAGTTGGAGGGAATTTCCCAGAATTATCACCCAAACCATCTCGATTTATCTATTCGTAATTCTTAGGATGATTAGGTACTTTTTTTCCTTCTTTATTCAAAGAGTTGAGGCCTCAGAGACCTACACAGCTTTTACCAAGTGATGATTTTGTTTAATAATCTGTGAACTGTGTCACGACTAGCGCAAGCTTGCGCAAGCTTTGAACTGTTCTTGGACACTCGTGAGTGGTTGATACGTCTAAGACTTCCCCGGCACAGCCCACTAGAGATAGCGAGTGACTGCGTGTCCAACTTTGTTTATCCAGGCACTCTCGATGACTACTACCAGATCCCACCCACGTGCATCAGACTCCATTATTTCAGGACATCTGAGAGGCACCTGATCCCTTTATTCAAGACCATTAGTGACTTTCTATTCAAGTAATCAATGGTCGGAAATGCTTGCAGTGACGGGCTCACCTACTTGCATCAGCGTGCTGTGTGTTCATATGAGCATCTCGCATTCGCTCGGTTCCACCCGTGAGTAGTGCGAGATAAAAACTTTATGGAGTAGAAAAAACCGTCTCAAAGAACTCGATGCACTTATCGTGTTACCGAATTGTCATGGATGTTACGCATCAGCGATCGGTAAATACCAAATTTGTAAGCACTTTGCACATCCCGGTCACACTGCTGAGTTGTAATCATCAACCAACCGATCCGAAACGGTAGACCTGAATGAGCGGTCACCCATCCAAGTACTAACCCCGCCAAGTGTGAACGATGCTTGACTTGACTGATCGGAACCCAACGACCCCACCAATGCGGCGGTGAGTTATGTACCAACTCTTTACATTTTTTTGCTAATGGAGCTTATACAGATATCAAGAAGTCCATTTGAAATTATTTTGAAGTCTTACGCTCAACCATAAAGTTTTGTTCATTTGTTCATTTATTCATTTATTTGTTAAACCACATGGAAGATCGCAAATGTACCGTTCGATTGCACTCCTGATTTTGTACATGGTATAACACGGATAAAACCTCACCATTATTCCGAGTAATATTCATCATGTACTCACGATCCTGTTCTAAGACTGCTCGCGCACTACTTATTCAGGGCAAGCGGCGTTTTACGCGCCTCCGGGAGCAGATTTTCCCCCGTTGCTCCTCGTCTTCTTTCTTTCTCCAGTCTGCTGACTCTTGCTCTTTCAAGGTCTGCAGTCTACTGGGTCGCATCCTGATATTGTCGCTGCAGAGGTTTTTCCCATCACTCCCTCTTAGATGATCACCATCTTGATATTCTTGGCAATTCTTATCATAAGTTCTTACGCGGCAGAACGTCGTAAGCATACGATTCTTAGCTTCAGCTAGTACCCCAACCAAGTCTAGATCTCCACGTACTTTATGACGATATATTTGAATTTGAACGAGGCGTGCTCTCCCTTCATTAATGATGTCAGAAAGGTACATCAATCTTTCTAGCATGATTCCCTTTCTGTACTTGTTAAAATTAGCACCAAAACATTTGTAGTCACTAAATTTTCGTGTAAGCTATACTAGTTCACTAAATAGTGTGAACGGTGAATTTGATACCTCCAAAAGCTCAGTGGTTAATTATCCATGAGTCCATCTGCTCTTGTTTGATTCACCCGGCCACATTAACTCACAAAAACTATTAGCAAAACGATTTCGAAAAATTTCTTCAGATGAGACAACGGCGAAATCAAATGCAGTGCCTCGTGTTGATGCGCGCAATGATCGGTAGGTCGAATGGTCGAAGTTGCAAATTCTCACAATATACAGAATTACTGCAAAAACGCTTTCGCTTACCGTAGCTGACGACTGCCTCATCAGTAATCACAAGGAGCTCGTGACGAAGCCTTGGGGGAATGTTTACAGAGTCGGCTCGTTTTGATAATCTCGAGTGACTGCTATACGCTGGAGAGTAGGCTGCAAATGCTCGGAGACCATTCGTAAACATAGAGCGTCGATCGAGACGATGATTATAGAGATTAGAGGTAAATGGTCGGGTTGCCGTCATACAGTCGTTCATTCCCCTAAGATGGCTGCCTTAGAAAATAGTTCCAGCATCGGTTGCACGGAGATGTGCTCATAATATTGAGTTTGTAGCTTTTCGCGGGCATCAAATATCCATCGGATGCGCGAGCGAGTAAAAAGGCACAAACATAAGTGTTTCGTGTCAGACTGAGTGAGCTTGGACGTGAATAATGCGAAAGCCCTAACCCTACCGAGGGGGGAGGGGGCTTACTAGGGAGTAGTCGTGGCCAATGCCGGTTAATACGGCTAGTTTTGCAACAAATGTACGCTACAGTAGCGAGGGACCCACCACAGGTGCAAGTAGACTGAAGTAGCCAAGAGTGGCCTTTCTAAGATTTGAAGGAGTAGCATTTGTGAATCCATGTCTCACTCCAAACTACTTTACCGCCACTCACGGTCGTATAAGCAGGTCTGGAAACTCAATGCTAAAGGTTGGTCCTTTTAATGGAGCAAGGTGTAGTGCCAGAGTTGACCACGGCGAGCGGGGCACTGCCATCGAGTAGTATGATGTTCAAAAAAGTAAACATGCCAACATAAACTGATCTATTGGTTGGTTTATTGATTTTGTGAGAGTAACGTTGAAGAGTTTAAGTAGGAAATTAGATTAAGGCTGATCAAACAACTTATTCTCATTTATTAATCAAAACCATGAATGAATGATGAAATATTTTATCAAACTTTCGTTCCCCGAAATATTGGGTTCAACAAATTAAATAAAGATGAGCTTTCCAGTCGCATGGTGCTACAATCAAAACCATGTGTATGTGTATGAAATTATCGCGTACCTGCGCGATAATTCGACCACTTGCATCGCGTCGAGGTGATTTCCCGAATCACGTCTTCTTCAGCAAAGTGTCTGGCACACATTCTTTGTGTTGAACGCAGCTTCTTCAAGTTGAGCTTCTTTAACCATAGCTGCAACTGCAGTAAACCAAAAGGTTTCGGTGGCTTGAAGGTTGACCGAATCTCTTTCGATTTATATTTATTCGTTGAGCATTTAATGGCACACGCACACGATATGACACTAAGGTTAGGGGACTGATGTTGACATTACAAGATTAATTTGTCAACATCAATGCACTTATTACTCAATTGCAGCGCCACGAGAAAACGTGAGTAAAAGTAGCAACTTTTGAGCCCAGAATTCGGAACCATGTTCGCAATAGGAGTTTCCAGATCTATTTATACGTCCATGCCGCCACTGGAAGCTACTTTTGGGTACTAGGTTGTGTTGCGTACTCAACAAGCGAGCAACAGTAGTCAAATAGTAGCTCGAAGTAGTCACGTGTGATCCGTACAGGGAGAGAGTAGTTGGAAGTAGCAGCTTTAGCTGGCATTAAAACGCTACTTTCGGCAGCGCTACTTTCTAACCTTGTAGAACACGGAATTTCGTCTATTTGCGTACACGTCTCTCATTTGCTTTCGCAGACGAAGCGCCGTAATACGACCCATGGAGGTTAGGGAGCAATTCCTTCGCGCATTTGCGAGGGCTAGCTTCCTAGGCTCGAAGTACCAAAATAAAAATGCCTCTGGGAAAATATGAATCCGAAATTTGAAGATTAAGATGCATCTTTATTCAGAAGTGTACTCAGAAACCCTGAGCTAATGAATAATAGAAAAAATTTCGAAGAGATGATGTGTACTCGGCGAGAACTGAAAAAATAATTGAAAGCAAAAGAACCGACAGGTTATGACGATGTACTTTGAACCATCACGTCGCTAGGAACCGATACGCACACGTTAGCATTTAGAATAGACGAATTCGAGAAAAACGGGAGATAATAAGAAGACGGACGAGTGCGGAGAGAATCAATTAGTTTGCGGTGGATCGCGGAAAGTTCCGGTCATCCGCGCGGATGACAAAATCTACGGCGATAAAAGCACGCCGACGAGATCCAGAAATCTGAGACGCTGGATCCGTTGGGCCTTGGGTCCGCTGGCAAGTGGGCACCGCAGTAGCCAAAGAAATGGTCCACTGGGCGAGAAAAGATAAGTTAGGCAAAGTGAGCAGCATGAAGATGTGCAGAGAAGTGGCTCTCTCTCTCTCTCGTCTTGCAGATGGAAGTCACGAATCCTGGCAGCCACTTGTTACTGGCGTACGTCAAGGTAGCGTGCTAGGTCCTCTGCTTCTTAAAATTTTTATTATTAATGCCCTCCCGAAGTTATGAGACATACGCAATGCACTATCTTCGCCGACGACTCTAACATCTACCTACATTGCCTTCCTAGTGAGCTCCTCGAGCACATCGCTCTGACATCAGTAGATGCCTAAGCAGTTACCCAGTGGGCATCTGACAATGGCCTCAAACTCAATGCATCGAAGACATCCGTGATGATCTTCGCGAGTAAACCTTATCTTCGCGAGGTGAACTTCAATCAACTACCGCGCGTGCAAGTCATGGGAGGGACAATTCCTTATTCGTATCATGTAAAGTGCCTGGGTATGCTGATTACTCCCTCAGATGACTGGGGTAAAAAGATTAACCAAATTAGCCAACGAGTTTGTGGTTCGCTTTATTCCCTAACAATTGGTGCTCGTAGTTTTGCTCGTCCACTCAGACATCAACTCGCAAGCAGTCTGGTATTGCCAGATAATGATTACGGGTCAGCTCTGCTGACTGGCTTGAGCGAAGAACAAAACCTCAGACTTCATCGACTGTACAATGCATGCATCAGATTTATTTGTGGAAACATTCCACGTCAGTCTCATGTCACGCCATATCGCATCAGCGTTGAATGTCTCTCCGCGGAGAAGCGTACAGATCACCTCCTAGGGTCACTCGCGCTTGCAATTATCAAGTATGATCTACCAATCTTCTTGGGAATAAGGTTTTCCCCACTGCAGTTGAAAATCCTACCCTGCGTCAATCGAGCCGTAACAACAAAGCCTCTTCCACGTATCGAGCTCCGTGTACTGAAGCTTTGAACCAATCGTTTATGATCCGCGCTTCATTCCTCCTTAACAAACTCCCGGACTTGGATCTAAATATGAGTCTGGAAGACCTCAAACAGTTACTGTCCAGGTACTTACTAGAATCTGACCGCGACGATTGGCTCAAGCGCGCTTCGCGAGAAGGTTTAATTGCTATTCCACCATCTTTAGATGATATGATTCAAGAACCTTTATAATATGAACAGTACATGACACCTGAATTGAGACCTCTCTCCGCAAGGAGAAATATTGTTCATACGAAATCATCTTGTGTTTCAGCACTGTTATTTATTTATCTACATTCCAGTATTTTAATGCGCTGTCAAATTCTTGTAAATTTATATGATTACTGAAATCCCCAGCTGTAATTATCTCTAACTGGTCGAATAGGGTTGTACCCCCCGTTCTGAATGAAATTACAATCAATCAGTCAATCTTTCTTCAAATCAAGCTCTACTGGCTAATGTCTTCCTTTTTCTCGCAGGAGATTATCATGCGCGAGAATGCATAAAGTTTTAGCTTATAGATGCGATTTGCAGGCTATCAATAGTGCGTGTTCTGAGTCAATATTGTTCTTTGTCCATTAAAAATATTTAAAGAGCGACAAACACTTAATATTTCAAGATTAAATCATGATTTGGTCGGTCTCTGATGCTCACATATATATTTATACAGGTATATTTAATACCTCGGGTGATCAGAATAATTACATTCCTTCATTAATATAGTCAAAAAGTTGCCAAGTTTCTTAGCAACCAAAAATTGGTATCGTATGGCATGCGCTCAGCTCGAACAATTTCCATTCAAAGAATGTTGGAGATTATTCCTATCGTACTGATGTTATTGAGTTCTCACTAACCTCTTCAAGGAAATTATGAATTGGAGGACCCGTAACGATTTTTTTTCTTTCAAATGTTGTAAAAAGCAGGATGGGCAAAAAGAATGACGCCACCGGTGGCGGTGGTCAGTATTCCGCAGTTCGGGTGTATCTCAACTTTCGACCATCCACATTACGAACACCTTCCCACTCTTGCCTCTCTCCACACATTTACCCAATTCTCCCTTTTTTTCTATCATCCAAAGCTCTCTCACACCTTGTATTTTCCTCTTTTTCTATGTCTTCCTATCTCATCGCATGTTTTTGAGCTTTGTGATATATAGATCTAATACCAGTATATAGCATCAACAAAAGCAGAGTTTGCTATCTATCCTCTTAATATATATAGTGGGTCAACTGGTACATGCGCAACAACTTTAAGAGCCTCTCGCGAGATGTAGCCCTCCTCTTATATTCTTTTGCCGACGCCGCGCCGCCACTACCACCACCACCACCACCTTCTCTACTCTTCCTCTCTCAATTTTTGCTTCGTCTACCCTGACTTGACGTAGAAGCTTAACCCTTTCGTTGGTAGAAGCAAGCGTGTGTGTGCTCGTTCTGAGCTTTACGGTCGGGTGTATTTATACTTGAGAAATTTGTTGAAGCGTTGATACTAGATGGTAGATTTCACAAGTACGTGTTTCGTGTTCTGAAAATCACGCGTACAAAATTTTTTCATGTGAGACGCTATCTGATTATTTTACAGCATTGACAATTTTTAGGTGAGATAGTATGTGTCATTTAATGGCTGTGAGTTGAATATATGTAATGAGATTAATCCTGTTTTTCGTTATTATCCTGAAAACGACACGTTTTATGGTATGTAATTGCGATTTGATTCACTAAAAAACTTCCAGGATTTGAAAAAACTGAACCATTTTCCAGACATTTCTCATTGTATGAATTACATTACATTATATTAAGTCGCGTGACGACTGTTTGGTGTCCGGAATCACTAGATTTTTTCCCCTAGATCGGTTTTAACCTAACCTGACCTGACTTTTCTCTAGAGAAAAATATCCCTAGATTTATTACTAACCTGACCTGACTCAAAAGTTGCGCGCTGCCGTCTTTACTTTACCTGTTTTGATTTGTCTCCAGAGATAAATATCCCTAGATTTCACTAACCTAACCTGTTAAGACCAAAAAGTTGCGCGTATTTTCCTCTAGATTTTTTTCACAATTCTATATCTAGGGTCTATTTTACCAGTTTCTTTCCATCTGTTATACTTTACCTGTTCCATGGATTTTTTACCTATTTTGATTTTAGACTTTTTATCACTTTGGATATCACTTATTCTATTTTACCTGTTTCGTTTCACCTGTTTGTTTAGATTTTTTACCCCTTTCAGATGTTAAATTTTGTAAAGCTGTCAAAAGTCTGTTCGTTGTACCCTTGCCGTGTTATCATGTTTTCGCACCAATATCCCTTTTTGATGCATCCGCTCACCTTACTTTCGTATGGTGTCGGACACAGGGATACGGGCTACTCTCATGTTTCCAAGCGTTTTGTGGGTACCGCTGTCTTTGTCTGGCTCGAATTGATGTAAGAATTCTGTCGAAAGTCTGTCTGTTGAACCTTCGCTTCGATCCATCGTCGAATTCGCACCATTTTCTACACTTGCTCATCATACATAGGTATTATGATGTCGCAAGTGCAGAAAATGGATTGTTCCAACGATGGAAGCTTGGGTCCCTCTGTTTGCGTCCGTGGATGGAATGTGATGGATGAGAGAATGTATGATGATGATGATGATGATGATGATAATGGAAGAAGAGAAGGGAAAGAGAGGAAGAAGAAGTAGGGAAGGAAATGAAATGATATGAAAGAAGAGAATGGTATGAAATAGAAATGAGATGCAACATGCAATGAAGATGAAATAGTTTGTGATGTTTGAGATGGATGCATGATTGGAATGTTATGGATTGAATGATTGCCTCACCCTCCTACTTGGATTTGAATTCGGACACAACCTCTGCACCCGAAGGCGGCTTACCTGCGTACAAGAATTCGCCTCCAAGTAGGCGATCATTGGCGGATGTATGATGAATGATGAATGTGTGATGAGCTGGTGAGAATGATATAGGAAAGGAGATATGATGGTGGTGAAGTGGGGGGTGGTATGAAAGATGATGTGATTCAATGAAGGTAAGATGGGATGGGTAAAGAAGAGGATAAGTTGGTGAGATTGATGTGAATAGTGGAAAGATATCACTCTCTGCGTTGACAGGGTTGAGACTGTCTATATAATATAATAAACACAGTTAACGTTGAGTTAAAAATGCATTATTGATATTGTCCAACATACTTATTCTGTAGTTTAGATCCAGCCATGTATCTTTATTACACTTCCAACAATTTGTATAAGTGTAAACAATTATTGTTCTACTATATCGATTCTAGGTATTTGTTTCGTCAGTCGTTTAGATTTGCTTTACATGAGCAGAATTAATGCGGACAATGAGAACGTCTCGATTTAAGTTTATCAAGCACACTAATAGCCATTTCATTCATTTTGTTACGCAAATTTTTGGAAATTACCATTCGTAAATTATCGGTGAAAAGTTTGTGCACACCAAAGAAAATTCGATTTTGTCCTCTCGACTGTTCAAAATCCCTTGGTTCAATATAACTCTGAGCGAGCAAGCATAACTGCTCCGCGAAAGAAGAACACTTCAAATTTCGTTTATGAAACATACTGAGAGCCATTTCATTATTCTTGTTTTGTAAATTTTTTGAAAATGATGTATCATAAACTATCGGTAAGGAAGTTGTGCACAACAAGATAGAAAAACTTGATTTTGCTCATTCAACTCATTAGATATTTTTGGTCCAAACTAACCCTGCTTGGGCATCTGTTGTAGCTTTTTTTGAGTCTTTCTATAGCCATTTAATATTTTTTCGCGCAGCTCTATCAATCCTTAAAAAGTGAGACTGAAGCTTTGTAGAATTTATGAAAATTGAACTTCATGTATGAAAATAGTTACAGCGTGCATCTGTAATTAATTATGGTTGCCATTTGAACGAAATTCTTATTTTATTCAAAATCAAATATTTGTTTTGAAAAATAATACAATTCGACTATTCAAACTCCCCCCAAAGACTCTTAGGCGCAGCGAGCGTCAGCGAGCGGAGCAACTCCGCTAGTAGCTATTAATGCAGGAATATAATCATTTTCAAATATGTGTGAATACTTCTGTTGGGAATCTAAAAAAATCAACGGTAGACTGACCAAATTGGAGTAAAATGATGAATTTTCTACATGTATCCAAAGTTGACCAATTGGGTCCACTTTTGAGACACATTCGTTCTGTAGTCTCACAGAACTCAACCATCAATAGAGGCCATTCGGGAATCATCCTCCAAGTCGAAAAATGTGATTGAGAAAATGGAAAAAAATTTTCGGCAGAAGATGAATTCAAGTCCACCTTAATGCAGAAAATTTTCAAGCTGATTTTTGGCACGATTTAAAAGTGTAGTCAGTCCACTATGACTCTTGAACCACTCATAACCAACCTCGGAGAATCCTCAGGATTAAAACAGAGGATGATTGTCAGATTCATTATGTCGAAAACTGCAAAAGTCTACGAATGGAAACCACTTTAATAGCAAAATATTCTAATTACCATTATTTCAGATGATTACATGTAAAATGTTCTGCGAGAAAAAGTTCCACTCATCAGTCGGCGTCCTTTGAGACTCTGTAGCAAACTTATTTGAAATTCATCAGAACTATGATTGCTAGGAGGCAACCTTATAATCCAGGACTACGATAACCATAAAAGAAACCTGTGCGAGTTTGGCTTCAATATTACATCCAACTTCAATTTGCCTCAACTCACTATCGTTCTCCTAAGAATTACGGATGGTATGTTCGATACTGCGTGGTATTTCAAACTCATTTTGAAAGTAAAAGTTACAGGCATTCCGAGAACCGATATCGGGTTCACACAGAAATTTGAAATTCCAGAGTAGAGGTATTCGAAATGAAATTTTACTTCAAAACACATCTTAATAACAGAGCTGAGAACGCACCTTTTTTCAAACCTGTACGAGAGTCGATTCGTCACTATTCATAACAACGTGTAAAGAGACAAGAAAAAAGCCGAAACAATCTTTCTCGATGATAACACAACAACATACAGATACTCCGACATTATATGCAGAAAATTTTCAAAAAGTACAGCACACGTGCACACGTAAATTTTCCCTAGGAAACCTGCGTTCCCGTTGTACTAGAGCTGTGGCAGTTATCGAAGTCAAATAATTAGAGGAGTTTCTAAGTTAGTCAACTTCATAACATGAATAAATTACTACGTCAACATAGTAAACAAGACGTTGAGAACCTTTCAAACTTTTGTAAAGCATACAATATGTCAGCCATCATCGAACCGCAGTATAGTATAACATGTAGAAGTTTTGATAATTAACTTGTCAGACTTCAGAAAAATTTGAAGAGGAATATTTTCGGTTGGCGAAAATGAAAGAAATTCAAAAGACATTTGAGAGATTTCAGAGAAGTAAATCAGAAGAGATGATGAAGAACAAAAAAGAAAGGGCGTCGTAGAAGCTGAATCTTAAGAAAAATAGATGCTATGGATGATTTTTATTGCGAATGTTAGGAGCCGAGCTCAATAACCTCTCCTCACTCAAAATATTCTACAAGTCTTGAGGATAGGATTTTGTATGAGAAAGTATTCCGGAGAAAAATCTGGTCAAAAATTGTCAATACCTTCTATAAAAGAAACGAGTTACAACAAGCAGTACATATAATCAAATCAAATGGATCAACAATCAAAAAATAGATGTATATACAATCAAATAAGCCAGAAAATGGAAAAATATTGGATTCAAAGAATCGAGCTCAAGTTATGAACCGCCAAAAGGTATCCCTGCAAAAAATCTTCAGAAATAAAAATATGAAATGTTACCCCGACGAAAGTAAAAGATGACAACAAAAGTGTCATACGCAGGAAAATTTATACCCAGACCCATTACAATAAAGAATAAAATAAAATTAAGATAACTCGCTCATGCAAACCATGACCCAGATAACCTGAGTACAAAAAAAATCAAGTAACGACGACTGATTTCACAAAAACAAAAAACTCATTGAAAACTCCAGAGACAAACATTTCACACACAAGAGTTCATCGTTCGTAGTTTACTCTAGATACCGAGTGCATAAAATGAAAAAAACAAAAAGAAGTGAATGAAAAGCCTTAGTTTTCAAGGTACGTAGATATCGGTACATATATATTTCTCTCGAGAGAATTTATTCTATACATTTTGCAGAGCTAGAGCTTGCGAGCTTGTATGCAATGGCACAATGAGAACGAGATTGCAGATGCTGTCAGTATTATTTGAGTTGCTCCGAAAGGTAACGGCTCAACACTATATAAACACAAGTATATTGTAGTGAGAACCAGCATCATGAAGATGTTTCCGATGTAGACGCTATTCTATACTCTCGAACACCGCTTTGTATATCGGTGGATCGACTATGGATGCATCACAGGAAACACAGATCTCTTTTAACTGTCTCGACATTCGCGGATAGTGTGCTATACGTAGATATGATGAGATGGGCTCGTATTCAAACGTTGAAAGATCGATTTTGCATTCACGATACCGATGTATGGTTCGCTCGAAGAATTTCTAGCAATTTTCTGCGTTATTGTATTTTTTCTACGTAATTTCAATACCGTAAACCACGGTGGCATTCGACACTTTTCCGGGAATAGACTGTGAAGGTCGTAGTTCCTCCAACCCGAAGGGTGTGCATTGTACTCTCACGCCTTGAGACTTCAGTTTTTTTTTCTGGATCTCCAGTTTATAACCGGAGCCACAACTGAGCAAGTCGGCCCACGCGTATGTTTGATGATTTCATGTGCAGCCGCGTCTGTGGCTTACTTCTCACACAGATTTTTCTGTTCCATTAGCCTATTAGAGTTTTCGAAATTTGAACTCTGTCCTTGTTCTCCCGCGTGATCAACCGCTGGCCTCTCGGGAGCAGAAGGCTCCCGATCTTCGAGAACGTATAGCAACTAGTATTAGACGAGAATTCAAACGAGAGACATCGCGCCGATTTGTCTTTCCAATATGTCGAATTGCTTGTACCCTTTGAATTGAATAAAGTGCAGTCATATTCACTAATACGTGTCAATTAGTCATTGCACTTGTATCGATGTATTCAAATGCATATTGCAAAATTCGAGGTTCGATAGTTCGAGTACATCGCACCTCAATAACATGTAACCGTATCTTTGTCTTATTTGTAACTTATTCATGACTTCAGCACATAATGCGAACCGTTTAACGACTAATGATAATCCACAGGCCAATCAGACTTGAACAAAAGCAAACGTGGACATACACAATAAGTTCGGTCAAGGAGTATATAAGATCGGATGTCTAGACTGTGAAGCCACTTACATCCGCCAGACAAAAAAATCCTTACGAGTTAGACTATCAAAACATGCAAGGTATGCGAGGAAGAAAGATAAAAAATCTGATCCTGGAATGCACTCTTCAGAACATAATCATAGCATGAAGTAGGAAAAAGTGCAGATCTTAGACACTGAACTGAATGAAAAGAGTAGAGAATTCCTTAAGATATTATATATAGATTTTCATGATAATACCATCGACAGGATCCAAGACACCACGTTATCTGAAAAGTGCATTCAAGAACGCTGTTCAAAATGTGAAGATAGAGGCGACGCGGAACGCAAGAGCTTTCACACTATGAAACACAATCGGGCACACTGAATATCTCACGACACGCAGCTCACTGCATTAGGGTGATGACAGACAACCCGCCACGACGCGATTCTCATGCCATTTCACGACACCTCCCGACACGACACGTAATTTATTCCGATGAAGCCAACCATCGATGGATTTGATAGAACCAGTCATGGGTTGTGAAAATGAATCCAATGCATCGATAGTTAGGTTCACCAAAATGAATTATGTGTCGTGTCGAGTGGTGTCGTGTCGTGATTCTCATGCCATTTCGCGACACGACACATAATTCATTTTGGTGAACCCAACTATCGATGGATTGGATTCATTTTCACTACCCATGACTGGTTCTATCAAATCCATCGATGGTTGGCTTCATGGAATAAATTACGTGTCGTGTCGGGAGGTGTCGTGTCGTGAAATGGCATGAGAATCGCGTCGAGGCGGGTTGTCTGTTATCACCCTGAGGGTGACGACAGACAACACGTAACAACACGAATCTCACGACACGATACTAGATTTATTTCTGCGAACCCCAACATCGTCAGATTGGATTGATTTTCAAAGTGCCACTCTCAAATCCTTCGATGCTTGGGTTAGCAGAAATGAATCTAGTGCCGTGTCGGGTGGTGTCATGTCGTGTGACTCGTGTCGTAGCGAGTTGTCTGTCATCACCCTTACCAATCACCTATGCGCAATCATCGACGCAATTCAGGTTACAGAGAATGCGGATAGTTCACACTATACACGTAACCACATGGACATTGAACATACACCCTGCTCATTTTTGTTCTCGCTTTTCTTCTAATCTATGATTTTTTTCCAGGAATATGAACTATGTAATATGAATTTTGAGACGTGTATCTTTGATACCGACGAATTTTCATGAAATCTATAAACAAAGATCAAGAATGGGACATGCTTTGGACTTGGTGAATATCAAACTTATTTGAATGTATTATTTTATGCACTATCGAAACTGGATTATCTGACTGTCAGAACTTGTATTTCCAGCCCTGATTAGGCACATGTATTTTTGATGGGCGAAACTTAGGCATTATCAATAAATAGGATGCTTGACTAATCCACAATAAACGTCATCTACAAAAACTCGTCCGAATAATTTTCCCAGCAATGGCGCCCACTTTGCCCGGACCAACAGTGTCGGCGGCATAGCCAGAAAAATGATCTTCAAGAGAAATATATACATACATATGAAACACAAGAGGGAACGAATGGACGGAAGGGGGGCGGTTAATTCGAGATGAGGCATTCTCGAGTCCAGGAGGAACCTGAAAGACAACAATCTCTTGGGAAAAGCACACTGTCCCATTTCAGGGTCATACCTGTATTTGCTCTCATTGCAAAATTGCTCACTGTGCAATATGCTGAGAGTGAATATTATCTAGATGATGAACTCACTTCTTTCATCAGGTAATTTGTGTCGAGAGGAGGTGTACGATCAAGGGCGCCGAACCGAGAACAGGAGGAGATCGTTCTAAAAGAGTGCACAGAGAGGCCCAATTTAGTTGTATTTTCGATATTTTCGACCGTATTAAAAAGCTTGTGTAAAATAGGGATCCACATAGCACAACCATGTGGTTGTTGGCCCTTCAACTAGAAAGCTGAGAAAAATAATTTCTCATACGTCTGAGATCGATATGAAAATGATTATTTCAAATTGTCCCTCAAAAAAATAATCAACTTCAATCGGCTGTCGCTCGTACAAAAAATAAGATAGTGACACGTACAAGAACGCAAATGGAAGGTTTGTATAAGACCTTCATATTTGCTAGAACGTAAAATCTCGCTAAGAGGCTTCCATCTCCAGCTATACGCTTCCAAAGATCGTGCAAAATTACACACTTGGGCCTTTTCCGATGGAACTGTGGGACCTACCAGATACCAGTTTATTGGATCGACCAACCCTTGTCTTAAAAGTGTACATTATGACGAAGAAAATGCACCTATGTGGACTGAAAAGGAAACGCTTACATCCGAGCTACAGGTCTTCCAAAACAGCAGAAAACAGGCGAGTAAATGTCTAAAAATGGGCCTTAGAAAATTCATAAGACCCGCCAAAATTCCCAAGATATCTGAAAAATCCTTGCTCCAGAATGACGGTTCAGAAAGAAAGCAAATTTAAAAGTATTATAGATGATCACAATTCCAATACATTAGATATGGATATTATCTGAATTTGGATGAATTCCATTCTGTGTTACATAGTTGATGATCGTTGCAAAATCATTGAAAGGGGTTTAGGACCTCCAATTTTTTACTGCAATGCAATTATAAAGGCTAAAATAAGCTCCCAACCAGGATAAAATATTAACAAGGTGTATTTCGCTATAAACCAGCATAAAGTACACGTTGGCAAGAGAAAAATTTTGTCAGCACTCCGTAGCCCATAGTCGAGGTGAACGAACGAGCGAGTAAAGCAACACGATAGACCAAACTTTCTTCTTTTTTTCAAACTAGCAAGAGAAATATATATGACTATAAATTCGAGCCATAGAGACTCGAGTTATCTTTTTGTAAAAAATTCTCATCATACATAGCGACATCTGCTCGAATTGCCATTTGAATTTCATTTGAACAGAGATTGGCGCATAAGTAATGTTGGATGTGTAAGGACTATGTGATGTGTTCCCACACGCTACTGAAAATTTAAGATTCCTGGCTTCGATCGTGGTTGTACGTGCGCGTTCTTTTGAAAATTTCGTTATCGCAGGCAAAATATTGAACGGAGTAAGAGATATATCCGAGAGGAATTGAAGATGAAAATTGGTTGGCAAAATTCATGCTGATTTACGCCATCATAACGTGCACGAGAACATGTGCGGTGCGGCAGATGTGCTGCCAGAATGAATATTGGATCGTACTTTACATTCCAAAAATAGCTTCTCTCCTACTCTGAACCTAATATCACGTCCAATGAATTTCTAAAAATGTATTTGTCGCGTATTTTATCAATGCATTATTCTCCCGTTTTCATTGATTATTTTCTGTTTCTTTTTTTCATACAATTGTTGTGCATTTGATGAATTTAACCAATCTCACTACCGATTGATCCATAGGAGGGAGAATCTCTATCGCAAAACATGGGAAATGGTGTTTGTGATATTAATTTCAAGAAAAAAATGTTATGATATATGTAGGTCATGCATCATAGGCCTGGAATTTTTGGTACAAAAAATTAATGGTATGAAAAAGTGTGAAAAATTTTAGAAACATGAAAAACGAAATTTTAGACCAAAATTTGCCCCTAAAGCAGAAGATAGTCCGTTTATCGCCAGATTGTGTCGATCCTGAGAAATCATCACAAAAAGATTTATGAGTTATAAGAATCATTACCATCTCGAAATCATCACAAAAAAATTTATGAGTTGATCCTCGCGCTACTGTGACTCATCTCCAAATAATGAACCAATTACGAGTTTTTCAACAGAACAACGCAATATTATCCCATTCGCCAAGCTTAAAACTACTCTCAGAATTAAAAGTGTAAGAATCTTTAAAAAGCACAAAATAACTTCGAAGAAAAAAAGGAATTCGCGGCCAACCAACAAAATATCCCAATCTCTCAAAACGAGCGTATAGTCGTACATATCCGTAAAATAAAAGTCGTCGTGGCAAACCAGCGTATATAGTTAGTAAGTATAAAGATACGCGGTCATTTTAGTGCCAACTGTCGCGTGTCGGTTTTGTGGTGTCGACGACCAGTACAGCATCACTACTATTATACCACCACTAGTACACACAGGAAAAGTTAACGAGGCGCGAAGTTCTCTAGCGCGAGACTTTTGCACCATCCGAGTAAGCTTATATATTCTCAACACCCTATATATACCTAGTTACTCTATATATAGATAACCAAAAGTTGAGCTAACCCCAGTCTTTTTTTTGTCAGCTTGCCACATTGAAGTGTCACCACATACATAGGGCTGGGTTCACACACATACATTTATAAATACATCTATAGATAGGCTGACGACAAGTTTTGCCCGCGAAAGCTCGATTCCGACCACAATTTATGACCTTGACTCTGAGCTTTTACCGTGAGAGAATATGAAAGGGCCAGCTTAATTCATGAGACCGTTTTCGCTTATGTGGCCGTCGTTTGAAAGGTATTATGTAGGTATGAATAGAAGGGGAGCTGGGAAATTTACCCTAGAGTGAGATTAGGAATAATTAGGGTTTGCACAGAGAATTGGGCCTCTGTTGTACTATTTCTAATAATTTTGAAGTATTTGCAGGTGCGGGTATCTGTTGATTTGATTTTGATGACTATTGAAATCTTGGAATATTTTTGGAAAATTCGGAACAGTCGCCATGCAAATGTAATATACGAGGACAAAGGGTGATATCGAATATAAATGATGGTTCGAATATTACTTCCAAAAGTATTCTCAAAATATTTTCTAGAATCTGTCACAACAAATGTATCAGAAAATTGAGAATTGAAATGTGATTGGACATCATACTATTCATTACGA
The DNA here is from genome assembly GCA_029851415.1 of Eretmocerus hayati. Lineage (NCBI taxonomy): Eukaryota > Metazoa > Arthropoda > Insecta > Hymenoptera > Aphelinidae > Eretmocerus > Eretmocerus hayati. The sequence goes on along the minus strand of CM056744.1, from coordinate 95,988,363 downwards.
TTAGGCGTAGAGTTAGGATTTGTCAATTTGCAAAGGACTACATGAATATCCATGAAGCTGTTCATAAATTATTTCAAATTAGTTTTCTTTTGGAAGTATTTTTGTAACTCAAATGAAGCAATTTTTCGGGAAAACAAGGCCTACGAGTGTTGGAATTTTGTTCAGATATTTCTAGCATGACAGTAGGAGAAAAAATTTAAAAAAATGAAAGGTGGAGATTGTAAAGGCTTTCAAAGTCACATTTGAAGTTGGACAAAATTGAACTAAACAAAATTCAATGTTTTGATACTATTGGTCTTTTTTAATTAAGTATATTCATTACTCCTACTACCGACTTCAAATTTCGATAAACTGAAGAGTCTCTCTTTTCTAGTACTCAGACAAAGCTAGAAAATCTGGTCACTCGATTCATCCTGCTATAAAGAAAATCATAGAGTAATTTTTTTGTCAGTTGGACCGACGAACCTTCAATTCCAACTGCCCACACTACGAATTCAAGCTCAATAAATTGAACTTTCTGTTAGCATTTCATAAAATCATACATCACTATGTAAAACCAGAGCCATATCCAATCCCGTCGATCCCACGGGAATAACCGAGCGAAAACTGAAAGTGGATGATATGTAAACTCTCGGTCAGAGTTCGTCACATAACCACACTAGACTATACATATAGCGACCACGGAAAATTCTTCGCGCGGAAATAATTGGAAATATATAGAGCAATGTTCGACCGCAGTACATATATGACCCTTAGCCGCAGTTTGATCTCGTCCCAGTGGACGAAACTTCATATTATATAGCTAACATCGTGTGTGGATCTAAGGCAAGTTGGTTTGTTCAAATTCTATTTCAAGATTCGATATCGCCGAACGTTCCAAAGTCAACAGTTAAAATGATTCGAAAAGTCGCGCGATTTAGCGTATATCGGGAATCTGCTGGGTTCGAGATTTTTTTAATGGACGATTCGTTCTTAGTTGTCGCGGTTGGTGAGATTTTTGTTTCCGTGTTTGTGGGAAACTTTTTGTACGTGAAAGTTTATTCACTTAGCAAAGTTGAGAGTTTTCCTGGTGTGCATGGAAGTGTGAGATTCTTGCGGATCTAGCGTAAACTTTTTCTGGTCAAATTGAAACTGCTTACTTGAATCAAAGTATTTTTCTATGAAATTGAGATTTTTGGGTTGTTTTTCACTTCTGAATTGAGTCACTCGAAAATCATCCATTTTGTTCCCAGTAATTCATGAATTAAATGAAATTCTGGGATCCTACTAGCATTTAGCACCGTTGCTCATTATGTGAATACAACTATGAAATATTTTTTTGAATTCTCAAATTTACATGAGTACCATCATAGTCCGCCGCTGTCAAATTTACATGAGTCTCATCAAGTTTCGTATGAAATGATCAAATTTCATTCACCGTAAATGGAAGATTCACAAGATTTTCCATTTTGTATCATTCGATACATGGCAATTGTTACATTTTAAAGCATATTTTGGAGATGGTCTCGTGTTGTATTTATCTTGCTTCTTTGGTCAACTTGACCAGCGTTGATAATTGCATACAGGTGACTCAAATGGTTCATAAAAATAAATCTAGAGCTTGACCGATCCACGAAAAAAGACTTCAGTCAACCGTTCAAGCACAATAAAAGAGTCATCTCAAATCTAGATAAACGTACAACTGCGTCATCATACAAAACCACTCATCAATAATGATTAACTCGTTCTGTCAAAACCCCAAAAAATATCCCAAGAAATATCCTATTCCCTTCAAAATTACAACGACAAGATCTATCAACAATCTGTGTCCACTCGACCAAAAAAAGGCGGATAAAATGTATCTCCCACACTGAGAGACTTCCGTCATCAAATTTTACAGATGTGGAATTAATTTTTAGAGAAAGACGCTGCAATTGGGGGACACTAGATATTTTTGAAACCCGGGCTGCAATTTTTGATGTCATGACACTAATTTTTCTTGCCGGATACGATAATGGATTAAAGTATAATTTACTGGGAAAGAAGTAAGTTTTTCCCCAGGTAGTATTTGCACTGACTTATGAAGTATAGATATGCTTAAATTTCTAATTTCAGATTTCGTACAATGTTTGATATATGGTGATACATTATATGATGATATACTTACTTATATTATGATTGATACTTATGCCGCTATATAACTAGATATATTTTTCTCACCTCCTACCACACTCTCGCCATCTATGGTGTTCGTTTACGTCCAAATTTTGGAACTTCTATATATACAAACGAGGTTAGATTTGACTGCTCGCGAGAAAGACTGAACACGTCGTTTACGAATTTTCCTGAATATAGATGTGTTTTCCTTTGATGTACTAACATGCGTTATCGCTCAATTTATCATGGGGAATTCTAACATGTTGATTGAACTCGAAATTTGATTCGAAAGAGCTGTTATTGAGTCTCAGAACGAGCCGAGAGCGCTTCGGATCCATCTGGTGGCATCAATGACAAATGGTGCCCTCTGTTTGCTACGTTTGAGTGGTTGTAGCGGCCGACACTAAATTTTAGTTCTTGAGCACTAATTTTTGCTTCCCACGCGCCAATTTTTGGTGCCCGTGTGACGGGAGAGAAATTTTGTTGCGGGATCACTAAAATTTGGTGTTGCATCTTTAAATTTTGCTGCGGATACTACACTTTCTGATGAAATTCAATCCTGTCACCCGGATGGAGCCGATCGCAGCAATTTTTAATGTCGGAAGTTTCTCAGTGCGCGAGACTACAGAATCCGATAAGTACAAGGACATATAATAAGTACAAGAGTCATCTAAAAGGAAGCAACAACTTTGGCAAATAGCTCAGTCCAAGAGTCCGACCATCGTATCGTCTTATAGCCGTGCCAAGTGGGGCTAATTTCAAGAAAGCGAGTGGCGCGAAGCGACCACTACCACCGCCACCACCATCATCCCTACTACCACTTATATATATATATATTTACGTCTTTCCGTATCTCTCGCGTTGACGGCGAAAACGAGCAAGAGAATTTCGGGTACGACGGATTCAAATGATACTGATTCGTCACGCTTGAGCAATCGTAACTTTCTCTCACACTGTATTGCAAGTGTACTACTGTATAGCAATCCTACAAGAAGCCTCTGAATCATTACTATTTCTATATCTCTTCTCGACTCTCTACACATTTAACGAAATTGAAATTCTGTTCTTTTGCAGCCAGTTGGGCAGTAGTATATATCAAGCTCCAGTCAGACTTCCTGTGAGATATATATATATATATATATATATATATATATATACACCCTGATGAGATTTCATTTGCGGATTGCTGAGAAATGTTTGCGCTCTCACTAAGTAGGGGATAATCTGTTTTGCCGTACCTCGCGGGGATGAGATATCTCTCTGTTGCACTCTCATCAGCCAGACCGAGAGATTTTGCGTTTCATGGTTGGCCGAGAATTTTGCACTGGCTTCGGAGACTTTCTGAAGAAGCAACGACTTCGAATGACTTTAGTTGTGGTTGATTTGATGTTGTTTCATCTTTGCGATGCTTCAAAACTTTGAAGGAATGGTTTATTCGCATGTTGAGAATGCATAATGAATTTTAAAGTTCGTTCAAATAGAATTAAAGAAGGCTGAAAATATCCTTCATCAAAATAAAACTTTCTACTTGGGTCCACAAACTCATCAATCAATAGATACCATCAAATGGGATAACTTTGGAACGCTTTGGATCATTTTTTTTTTTTTTTGAAATTCCTGATGTGTAACTTTTAAACCTCACAAAAAAAGGGCAAAGTATATTTGGTCAATCGAAAGTTTACAGTTCCAACTTTCAATGTACGGGTGTCGAAGTCTATTTGAATGTCCCTGATCGGAGCTATGGGTACTCAAATTAGTGTCCCAAAGTTGAACCCCCCTTCGGGTAACTCAGGAACAGTGAAAGGTAAACGTGAAAACTTTTGACATTGTTTTGCTGTACAGCTCTATATTGATCTCTTAACACTAGGAATCCGATTTACTATGCTTCTAGTACCGTCAAGGCTATGATATGTCATGGTGGATATCGTGGAGGAACTTCTGAATCCTATTGTGCGTTTCCTAAAGCTCAATCATCAGGTGTTCCAAAGTTACCCCAAACCTCGAAAAAGCATGTATTTTTTCATTCGAGTGTTCCAAAATTAGCCCGATTAGCAAGAGAAACTCTCACTTTTTAGTTTCTACACTACAATTTTGAGTCAGGGTAAAAATACACCAATAAAACGATGTAATCGTCAATGTATTGGTACGGTTTCATGAAGTATAGCACAATTACCCTAGAATTAGCCTGAAAGTATGCGAACAAGACACATTCTTTGGAACAATTTTTCAACCAAAGTTCGTTATGAATGAACACACAACTGATCGAGAAAAGTTACCCCAGACGACGACATGACAAAAGCTGCATTTTCGCGTTTGCCTAAATAAATCTCACATTTCCTCCTCTGTCCCCATGTAAAACATACGATTCCATGAACATATATGATCATACGTAAAACCACTTTAAACATTCCATTCTTATTCCAGAAGATTGTCATATATTGATTCAAACCTATTCTAATATCAATACGTCACGATACTGATCCTATAGTACTGAAAAGGAATCTTTCCAGGAGTCGGTCTCAAGTTCCCAAAAACTGACATTTTTTACGAAAAATTGTATTCAATGTGGATGTTTTCTGTTCAGTGCTTCAAATGTTCAAAACCTGAGAATGACTCCGGGAAAAATTTTTCTGAGTAATATTCGATCATCACCATAAAGTGTTGATGTTGTATATCAGTATATCACATCTTTTCGGAATGAAAATGACAAATTTTGAAACCGATTTTATTCATGATCATATATGACCATGGAATCCATGGTCATAGATGATCCAATAATAAATATTGGCTGAATAGTAGTACCTACAGAGTACAGTACCTGCAAATATCTACAGAGACTCAATTCCTCCAACTTATCTTGCACAAAAAGTAAGCACAGTGCCCAAGCTTGTTGAAAATGCTATATGAGCAAAAATGTTTTCAGTCTCATATCACTGCCAGTGGTGGATAACACTTACTGGAAAAACGTGGACGTAGAGAAAATTAGACTGAAAGCATTTTTGCTCATATAGCCTTTTCAACAAGCTTGACCACTGTGCTTACTTCCTGTGCAAGATAAGTTGGAGGAAATGAGTCTCTGTAGATATTTGCAGGTGCTGTACTCTGTGGGTACTACTTTTCAGCCAATATTCATTATTTGAAGGATGCCAGAACCTGTTTGAGACAATAAAAAATTTTTTCCCCGAAAAATATTTTTTTTTGTCATTTCGAGCTTTTAGCGCCGACTCGGAGAGTACCCTCTGAAACATCATGTCATCAAATACCTCAAAAAAATTCACCAAAGAAATTCACGATGGTGTTTTTGAGTAATTAATTTTTTTTAATTTCTCGTAAAAAACGAGTTTTTTCGGATCCGAATGGCAATTCCAACCTAATTAGTGTAAATTTGCATGCAACATCTACCTAGTAACTATATCCAACAAGATTCAGCTGAATATTCAAAGTTGCAAAGGAATTATTGCATCTTTACTGATTTCAAAGCGTCAGTTTTTCTAAAATTGATCTTGCAGCTCCCGATCTCCAAATTCGCGTAGCTCTGACAGGGAATCGATTTAGGCCAAACAAAAAAATACGTATCTCCTCATTTTGCCTCAAGAATGATATACTTCATCGGCAGAAATATCCGTGACATCAACTTTTTTCGCTGCCTGATCTTACATGGATTCGGCCTCCAGAGTCTCCATACTAGCAAATCTTATTTCGAAACTGGCTGGTTTTTGAAACTCAGAGAGAAGACGAAATCACCTTCTACGTGAATTGTAGGAAGTTCCAAGGATTAATCTAGCCCGTGTCTACGACATCATCACTTAAACATACTTACTTGCAACAACTAACGAACAGAACTAAGATTCGAAGCAAATTCTAGAATGTCAAGATTCTATCATTGATGGAAGCATTCCAGCAGTGTTCGGACGAATTTCATGAACTGTACAACACGCGTCTACTGACCCTCTCATTTGCCAACCCGATGGTAGCTCCTTCATAAGACCAGTAGAGTCAGTTGAAACTTGTAGAATTGTTCATCCGTCACTAAGGTTAGACCGTACTTGGTCACAAATGCACCTTTGCGACAAAGGTGTACACTTTACTCTGTGTTAAATGTCAATGATAAATATATATCATTCCCTCTACACATCGGTCATTCATCTTGATTTCTAAACATCTTTTTGTTTCAATACGCTCATCTTCATTCGATACCACATTCTGGGCTATTGAATGAACCTCATGCTTACTTTTTTAACTTGGTACAACTTCGTCGGCAACATACTTCTAAAAAGTTCCTAAAAATCTCGATAGATTCATGGCTGAGCACGAATTATCCCACCGTATTCAGTATTGAATTCATACTCATTTCGTATTTCATGCGTGGCTAGTGAATGATACACTCGCGGGATATAAAAGGATCTTCAGGAAATTCAATTAATCGAGGTGCTGATTAGTGAAATATTGACAAAGCTCACTATGACACTGAATTTTCAAACGATGCAAATTCTTCATATTCCTGATTTGATTTAATCATAAAATTCAATCAGCGGAGGATTCATAATAATTTTCCTTTGAAAAATATGAATGATGCATCAAAGATTGAAATCTGAATTAATCCAACATCTCGCCTCATTCATTACATTGTTCCAGGCCCAAATAGTTGAGCTCGAAATTTTCATCAAAGTGATTGATATCCTAAGTTTGGTACCTGTAGCACACGATTTCCCAGACTAACTTGGGAGAATTTCATTTCACTCAGCTTGAACTGATTGCATCACAATGTGAGAGAGTTTCAAGCTCAACGAAGTGATTCAGACCAATTATTCGTCGGAAATTCAAAACCGAAGTGGCTCAAAGTTTCAAACTTAAATTGCTATTTAAAAGTTTCTAGCCAGATGATTGCTCCCTAAAATTTTCTTCTCTTGGGGTGAGCTAGATTCTCGGATAATATTGAAATTTTGTATCAACTAATTAGTCTCAAGTGAATTAATTTCCAAAGCTTCGTTGCTTTTTGATTCAGTTATAGAAAAATGAGATTTTTCCAATAGTTTGGTGTACTATTGTATAAATATCACAATAAGGTACTGTCATTAGAAGAAGAAATTGAAATTGAGCTGGACGTAATACTTGTCATAAACGGAAGTGGATTGGATGAAACACTCAAATGGCTAAGGTTATCCAAATTCTTATCATAGAAACTCATGCACTGGGTTAGTTTTCATAAGGAATCCGATTCGTAATATGAAATTCCTCGTGGGCTGTTTGGGAATTTGGAATTTTTCCCGGTAGGCCACAGTCCCAGAAGAGCCGGGGCTATCCCGAAATCGAATTTTCAAAAACATTGGCGATTGTCCAAAAACAGTAATTGCATTATTTTCTGTTACCGATTATTAAACCACTACAATTTATGAAAAAGGTGCCTCCCCTAATTTCTATGCAACTTACAGTATTATTATTGAAGGACATACTATATTACAACATACTATATTATTATTGAAGGAGTTATAGGGCCAAATGTCCAAGAATAGCAGAATGTTTCGTACCATGTTCTACACAGGAATTATGCTAGTAGTGTGATATTGGATCAATAACCAATGTCATTATATGGTTGCCAGACAACTTGCTATCATTCCACTTAAAAAAAAATTTCAATCGCAAAACCTTTTTTTATCAGAGAACTGTTAAAATGTCATCCATTAAATTAATTTAAAATTAATCAACGGTCGAGTGAGACGTTTTTCAAAAGAAATACTACTAAAAATACTTTGACACGGCTGATATCTGATATCCACTCCACATAATTTTGATGAATATTTCACCAAAAAGGCAAAATTAAAGTTTGACACAAATTCTTATAAAATATTTTCAACATATATAATCCTCAAATCAGAAATCTTCATCTCAGCAAGCCTGAGAACGTCAAAAAAACATCAAGGTACAGATATCACATACTACTTCAGCTTTACGAAAATTACGGAAAATCTCACATAGGATGAAGAGGGTTCGCAACTCGCTCTGATTACTCGAGATATTCTGCATGCAAGCAACGTTGACGAAGCTCCTTCATACCCAAAGAGTAAGTCATTTCATCTGTTAATGGCATCGGAGTTAGGATTGCTCTCGTAGACGACGACGACGACGACGACGACGACGGAAAAGCAGAACGAGTGGAGTGAAGCCCAAGCAGCCGAGGCTCAAGGGTACACACACACACACACACACACACTTTATACGCTTTTCCAACGCTGCGCGTTCTTCTTTGCGCTTTGCAGAGAATCTCTTGCTCTGTTGCTACACTTCATTTTGTATTGCCGTGTAGACCCTTTTCATTGAACTATAAACCAGAGATCTTTAATGAACCAGATAGACGGAAAACAGTACACAAGCGAGTGCCTAATAAGGTCAGGGTTGAGCCTACGACGCCGACGACGACGACATATATGCATACACACAGCTTCTGCGTATCGGAAATTATATACGCCAGTGATTTCACAGCGAGAGAGAGAGAGAGAGAGAGAGAGAGAGAGAGAGAGAGAGAGAGAGAGAGAGAGAGAGAGAGAGAGAGAGATATGTACAGGACACGCGCTCGAGCGGGCGGAGCTACCGAGAGAAAGAGAGGGAAGTGAGGCGCCTCGAAGCAGGCGAATCACAGTGAGTCTGCCGACTCAATCAGAAGAGGTCCAAATTATTCCAGGAGGAATATGATGAACTGAAGAGGGAAGAAAGAAGAAAGAAGAGAGAAGGAAGAAGAGAGAAGATCGAAGAAAGAAGAGTAGGAAAAGATCGAAGAAGGAGCAACAACACCTGCAAGTCGTGAGAGAAGAGAGTCGCTTGATCCCGAGCGCGATACGCCTCCCACCCTGAAGTAATGCTAACGCGGTTCCGGGGTGGGTTGGTTAGATAGTGGTTAGCTGCCCCCAGTTCTGCAGTGATGGCTTGCCAACACTGTGGGGTTGAGAGCAGAAGGTTTTAGCCCACAGGGCACACGGGCGCTGGATTCATGCTCATCCGGTTCACCGGGTGGGCAAAATGAAAGCGCTCATGGTCTGCCGGTGGGACATCCAATAGGGATGTCCTGTCATCAGATTTTTCCTTATATTCCACTTAAAAAAAAAAAAAAAAAAAAAAAAAAAAAAAAAAAGAGAGAGAGAGAGAGAGAGAGAGAGAGAGAGTGGCACATGTCCCTTTTTGCAGTGAACCATGATGTACCAGGTATGCATATGTGTGAGGGAGTCACAGGTGTGGCAATGCGCGTTTCATACCATATATGTACTTATTAGAATGAAGTGACGACAGAGAGAGAAGCGCGTCGAGAGCTCTCCTACCCTTTGGATGGTATACTTACAATACTTGCAAGTGAGCTGAGGCAAGACAGCGAGTAGTACGTTGGAGCGACGGAAAAAGTTTGTGCTAAAGAACAAACTCGAGCCGACGCAGACTTCAGATTCCTCATTTAATTTTCGTGGCGCAAGGTTGCCACCCTAGTTGCGCTAGGTCGATAAGGCCAACATCTCACCTGTCTGCACTTGAATCTCGTTTAGGTGAAGGTATTCTTTCTTTTTTTTTAGGATGTAAGAGTTGTGGCCTTCGTATGAGGATTTTCAAGATGGTGAATAGAGAATTTTTTAGATTACAGGTTAGGAATACCGTGCTGGGGAGTTTTACAATAATTTTCAAGGTTTTGTACGGTGGATTTAGGGCTAAATTCAAGTTCAGATGTGTTGTGTGTAGTGTGTTGCATGTCGGGTGTGGTGTGTAGTGTGTAGTGGGCAGTGTCCAGTGTAGAGTGTGTTGTGTATAGTATGTAGTGTGTCGTGTATCGTGTGGAGTGTACAGTAAATGGTGTGTAGTGTGTCGTATGTATTGTGTATGTACTGTGTGATGTGTAATGTATAGTGTATAGTGTGTAGTGTGTAATGTGTAGTGAGCAGTATCCAGTGTGGAGTGTTGTTGTGTGTAGTGTGTAGTACGTGGAGGCGTGATGTGTTATGTGCTGTACATACTATGTGGTGTGTTGTGTACATTGTGCAGTGTGTAGAGTGTAGTATATCGTAGAATATAATCCTTAGTGTATACTGTGTTTCATGTATAGTATGTACTGTGTGGAGTGTAGCATATAGTGTGTAGTGTCAAGTGTGTAATGTGTAATGTGTAGTGAGCAGTATCCAGTGTAGAGTGTTGTTGTGTGTAGTGTGTAGTTCGTGGAGGCGTGGTGTGTTATGTGCTGTACATACTATGTGGTGTGTTGTGTACATTGTGCAATGTCTAGAGTGTAGTATATCATAGAATATAATTCTCAGTGTATACTGTGTTTTATGTATAGTATGTACTGTGTGGAGTGTAGCATATAGTGTGTAGTGTCAAGTGTGTAGTGTGTGGTGGACAGTGTTAGTGTGGAGTGTGTTGTGTGTCGTGTGTAGTACGTAGTACATAATTTGTAGTGTGTAGTGCAGGGTAGCGTAGTATGTAATGTGCTGTATATACTGTGTGGTGTGCACGTTGTGCAGTGTGTAGAGTGTAGTATTATATAGGGTGTGGTTTTTTAGTGTTGTGTGTAGTGTATAGTGTGTAGTGTGTAGTGTGTAATGTATAGTGTATAGTATGTGGCACGTAGTACGTAATTTGTGAAGCCGTAGTGTATAATGTGTAGAGTGTACTGTGTGTTTAGAGAATCCCAGGATCGAGATATGAGGAAGTGAATACAGCTAATAGATTGTTGGCGTGCAGACCAATTAATCCGTATTCGATTACAGATAAAAACAATGTCACGAATGATAGTTGATTTTTCAATACGCTACAACAAGATTACTGAAAACTTTTCAACAACACAAGAAGATCTCCATCTCGCCTCAGATTCCTTCAATCGTTCCTCGACTACCCATCCCCACGTCAATTTCATCCATCTCAAATACTCGTCCACCAGCTCTCAAACCCATCTACTCTTCTGCATTCAACACATTTACCCTCGAGGCATACATATCTGCAGCAAAGAAGGGATAAATCGGGTTTGCTTCGTCGCATATCCTCATCACACACGTGGCTGCATTCGAATTTTCTAAAATCAAAAAATCTCGTTCTTCATATCACATCCAAATATATAATATATCCATACTACCTTCTTCCCATCATTGGCATTTCTCGAAACACGATTCTTGAAATTTCAACATTAGAAAGGTAGTCTTCGTGGTAAAAATTGAGCAATGTACATACATATATGTACATATATGTATACAAGTGTACAAAGCTCGAGAGACTCTTTTTCAGTACGTTTACTCGTGTTGTTGCACCTCGCATTAGTCACGGCTTGTATTTTTATATATCTATATAGCTACCTCGTACAGCGCGTCATTTTTCACATAAGGGCAGAGAAAGAGATGAACGAGGCTTGTTGAAGAGAATAAGAGAGCAAACGAGTAGAACAGCGTGTAGTAGATGCTCATTTTCTTTCATTTTTTTTCATTTCTCACAAACACGAACTAATCCTTATATCAGTGGAAATATATTTATATAATGCATGTAGACGATATTAGAGGAGACGGCGATGGTTAACTGATGCGGGACATCATGGAATTAAACGTAGATTTTTTTAAACGAAGAGAGTAGAAGGGCCGTAGCAGTAGTATAGCAGAAAAAATTTGCAGGATTCGTTAAATAGTATATTTCGCACCGAGTTTATGAGGTTGTAGCTCGCTCCTGAGCGATCAGTTTTCGGCCCGAGCCGAAGGCGAGGGTTGGAATGATCGCTCGGAAGCGGGGAACCTCATATGCGAGGCGCGAAAGTTATTTTTCGCAATTTTGTAGGCACCCAAACATCGGAAAATTGCGAAAAATGATTTTTAAATGCACCGATGTACAAACTGATGAGTTACAAGGTAGAAACTGACCATGAGTATGAAAGAGAAGTTCGTGTGTATCTATTTGTTCGAGAGGAATGTCAACTGTTTTTGAGTGCACAATACGTATCTGGTATAGCACTGCAATGATACGATAGTGATGAGAGTTTTCCACTATCGATTTTTGATAGTATAGGCAGAAGTATAGGCATGTAGTCATAGATATATGTATGTATGTATGTGAGTCATATGCTATATGGACAATAAGTTTGCTCAAACGAACGAGTGGTTCATGACATGTATGTGTGCATATTATATATATATGGTGTTTGCAATGTTTGGGTATATGAGCAAACAGCTCGAATTGAGTGGTTGTTTGCATATTGAGACCTAACTATGTAAACGATATACCTGTACATAAATATATAGATATATATGGTTTATACAGTATCGAAGGTAGGATTACATAGGATTGAAAAGTTTCACATTTGACTAGGTTTGAACGCTCCACAAGGAACTCTATATATATATTGAAATTTTGATAGATTCAATGAAGCGGGAATTTCGAATATTGAAAAGCTCGTGAAATTGGATATATCTAATTATGTGGTTCGAATTATCTGTTGGAATTTGATATTATAAAGCGAAAGTTTATCACGAATATTGAATCCGTACAGAGAATGTAATTATAATAATTGAGAACGCAAGTATTTTTCGTTCGAAGCAGCTGCGGTGCAAAGTTTTGTTGGTAGATCTATCCATCATGTGATACCACGGCAATAGCATCAGCAGTAGCATACCACGAAACCAATGTCAGACTTTCATAAAAAATGCCACGACACAGTATGCACCACCACTGCCGCTGATGCTTGTTAATACTTTTTATTCATAGACGTACTAGTTTTGTGCAGTCACAAGTGTATTCTCTCTTTTTATTCCTTACGAAGGAATGAGCTACGAAGGAATGAGCTACTACAAAGTCAAGGAAATAATCAGCTGCATGAGGTGACCTGATGTCCAAAAAAATAGAAAGAGGTGAGTGTACCTAATTTTCCTCCACTACTTTTGTTTTCCTCAGAACTTCGGGCTATTCCAATATTTATCAATGTAACTCAACTCATATTAAAGCTTGCTCCAAGACCTTTGAAATGAGCTGAGATACGTTTAATTTTAAGTAAATTGAAGCCGAGCTATCTTAGATATTGCAAAAAACATTTTCCGTAAATTTTCAGAGTGTGCACCTAATTAGCTCTCAGGTGAGAAAGAGGCCTATTTCCACAAGATCATGCGGCATTTTTCGGAAAATCGAGATATTTCTGCTCCCGATACTCCGAATAAGTCGTACCTTAGCTCATTTTGCAAATTTTTTTACATCTTCTCATACTATTTGAGCTCGACATATGGATTTCTACGAGGTGATGAGAATATCTAAAGATAGATTATGGATGGGAACTAGGCACATTATTCTTATTTTAGTATCATGGGCGAAAAATCAGTCAGGATTCAAATTTTGCAATTCTGCGAAGAGTTAGAAGTACCGAAAACCAGTATTTTTGTTCCAAGTAATGCGCAGGTCATTTAGGATCGGTCCAAAACTGTTGTTTTCTCATATTTTAACGTAACAAACATGATAAAAATGCCTGGAAAATCGTCGTATTAGTGCATAAATTCGAGATCTTGGGTGGAAGCAAATAAAGCAATCAAAGCTAATTAGGCGCACTTACCTCATTGGTCAGTTAAAATTGACCAACAAACGTAATTTTCATACTTCTATTGAGTTTTGTGTGATAGAACTCTCACAAGCAAGTTGTGAAGAAAAAATTTTGCAGAAGTATGCCTCCGCCTCTGATAAGTGAGACGTAAAAATTCGTGTTTCGAGTGCAACAAAGCTCTGTCTAAGCGTCAAAATTTGATGGATAAAAATAATATAAAACAGGTAAAAACTCGGTGTAAAATGCAGCATGCTCGTGCGCAAAGTCTAAAATTTAAAAGAAAAAAGTGGGTGACGACGCGAATGCAAAAAATGCTCGGGACACGGTCAGCTTGTAAGTGATCCTCGATCGATGGCTCTGTACAAAAGTGAACACGAGTGAGGCGAGAGTGATGCGTCAAATTCGTTGTCAACTTTTCAACGGGGGATCCACTTCCACATGCAGAAAATTCCTTATTATAACACCAAAAAATGTTATTTGGGTGACTATTAGATGGAAATAAGCTGAAATCAGGAATTTTGAAAAATCTCATCTCAACTTCTAGCAAACGCGTTCAAGTACACTTCGAAAAAGTTCCTGTAGACTTTTTGATTTCCATGACGCGCAAAAGTCTTCTGTGATCCAGGCCTCCAAATTATAACAATTAAGGAGCCAGGCAAAATTTGCCTTTTCGGAAGGGGTGAAGTGTAATGGGTGGGTGGATGGTTGGGTAGGGTGGTGGGTGGGTGAGTCGATGGATGGATGGATTGCTATGAGGTGTGAGGCACAAATTATGGAGGATGAGGTATAAACACCTGTGAAGAACGAGTCATGAGTTATGAGGAATTAAGTTATGAGAAACTCGAGACATGAGAAACTCGAGTTATGAGGAACTCGAGTCATGAAGAACTCGAGTTATGAGGAACTCGAGTTATGGGTAACTCGAGTCATGAGGAACTCGAGTTATGAGGAACGAGTTTTGCGGAGTCTGTGATGAGGAATGAATTATCAGAAATGAGGCATAGTCATGGGAATAGAAATGCTGGAATTAGGTCTAATTACGTGTACCTAGGCCTCATCCGGTGTAGTTTGCTCTAGTTTGGTCCAGTTGGGTTTTATTCGGTGATTGGGTGGCCGTATGGGTCATGGGCAGGTTGGTGAATCCGTGGGTGATGGGTCGATGAGTGGGTCTGTGATCGAGTGGTCGTATGGGTCATGGGTAGGTGGAACAGTGGCCGTGTGGGACACGGGTTGGTGAATTGGTGGGAATGTGTTATGAGAAATTGAGTCGTGAGGAATTGAGTTATGAAGGGTTACAGCAGATTGTTCGATTCGGAGTTACGTGAAAGGGTGTTCGATTCATTCACTGGTTACGTCGTGTGTTATTTTGGATACTCTGTTAGGCATTCCAATGTAATTGTATCATCGAATTTTTTTTTCCAATAATTAAGCGCCAGTCTAAATTTTGTTCGTCCGGATCCCTCGTATCTGGTTGCCTATGTGTAAGGACTGAAATATCATGGGTGGGTGGATGAGTGGGTCCGTGGTCGGGTGGCCGTATGGGTCATGGGTAGGTTGGTGATTGATGGGTTATGGATTATGGCAATGGTACAGAGAAGTAGCGTGGAGGCACAAAGATAACGTAAATTTTTTGCGAAACTTATATCGATTTGAGCTAACCAGGGGTGCACGAGATGTAGGTCTCTGGTTTTGGTGAACAGTCTCATCCAACCCCCAAAGACGATATCTGAAGGTTTACAGTTGGATGCTCAAGGGCTTTAGAGTTACAGCCTTTGGTATTGCCCACAAGGGCTCATGCTAAGAAAACATAGTGGAAATAGGTCATTCATTGATGACATGTTCCGAGCTCTACAATATAAGTATTCTTAAAGTCAAATATCTTTAAATGCCAGATTCTATTGGCTTCTGATAGTTCGTGCGTTCTTTATTGATTGATATTACATGCAATCTGTGCGCATTCATTGCTTTTATAAAGTGTAGCTGTTGTATACAGGGGACTGACTGATTTCTGGCAACGCTGGTGATGGAATGAGACGGAAGAATAGGATGTTGGCATACTTGAAATTCTCATTTGGTAACTTCAAGAAGTAAGCACCCAGTTATTGCTTGCAACGCTTTGCAACAATTTCGTTAGGTTTACTATCAGAATATTTTACTTTAATGAATGTCAGAGAGAGATTACTAAATAAAATCACCAAACCACAACCCTTATATTTAGAACAAAATTAAGTCAAAACTTGCAAAGTTATACTAGGCAGTCTACATTTGATTTGTTCAATCCGGTATAACAAGTGGTTGTATAAGGGTGGTGGGTAGGGGGTGCATGGATGAATGAATGGGTGGATTAATGAGTGGATGGATGGTTGGGGATGATAATGGGGACGGGGATGAGAGTGGGAAGTACCGGGCTGAAATGGTGTAGTCCGGTCTGGTTTGGTCCAGATTGGCGTTATTGAGTCAAATTCGGTCTAACCTATTCTCATGCGGTCTATTCCTTTCTGATTAGGTTAGGTTTAGTCTCATTCGGTCGACTTCGGTAAGTGAGTCTACTCTCTCAGCATGAATCAGTTAGATTCTCAAAGATTCAATCAGTATTATGAATCTCACTAATTTAATCAGTCAAACTTTTCCAAGCCCATGCGGTCGATTGGTTACACCAATCTCCCCCCTTCCGCATAGAATATCAATGAAAACATGTTGCCAATCATACAGACTTTTAATAGCGATGATTACTTCAATTCCATGCCAGATATCCATCTTCACCACTTCTAACTGATGGATTAACTGATTAAATCATTTCATATACAATGATTCATCAGTTATAGTTGATCCCAAATCGACTTACTGATCTTCAGTGCATATGGACTGATTCGGTCAGTAGCATGAAGCATAAGTGCATCAGTACCGGTACCCGAATTTGACTGGCATTTATAGACGCCAATCGCCTTCAAACGCTCTACTCTGTTGAAATTTCGTCAATTAGTCATGGCAAAAGACAGTACGTTCTGCATTCATAGCATTATGAAACCGCAAACAATATATTTGGACGATTTAGCGCCGTAACCTCCAAATCGTGATGAGTACTGATACATCAGTACCGCTAACGAACTTTTTCTGGCATTTATAGACGCCAAGCGCCTTCAAATCCTCTACCCTGTTGAAATTTCGTCAATTAGTCATGGCAAAAGACCGAACATGCTATAATCACAGCGTTATAAGACCTCAAACGATATATTTGAACGACTTTGCACAGTAACCTCTAAAACGTGATGAGTACTGATACATCAGTGCCGCTAACGAATTTTTTCTCGCATTCATAGACGTCAAACGCCTTTAAATGCTCCACTCTGTTGATATTTCGTAAATTAGTGATGGCAAAAGGCAGGACATGCTATATTAACAGCATTATGAAACCCCAGACACTATATTCGAATTACTTTGCACCATAACCTCTAACTTGCGACAAGTGGTGATCATCACTATACCCAGTCATCACAACCGCTGCTTGACTCAGATTGTAATTTTTTAGCTGTAGAGTGGCTCCAAATGCATTTTTGAGAGCATAATCATGTTAATTAGTCATGGTAAATCAAACGATTCCATCTTCAGATGAAGTATTATTTGTTAGAGAACATATATTATCTGTTGTAGAATATGGTGCCCTAATGAGATGAATTATATTGAATAGGAGACTGTTTTTGAGTCAGATTCATAGTGCCTTTGGAGGCTCACTACATACAGTAAGAAATTATAAAAACAATCCACTATCATAATGGCACAATTCAATTTGTCTTTGACTGCTTGTGACAATAAACACTAGCTCAATTTCCCTAGAAATGTACCTTAAAACATGTAAGAGTTCACAATTGTGCATGAATAGTTTTGATAAGACATTTACATCTCCTAACACCACATCCAATGTACCTTGTGTCCTCATGAATGAAGTCAGCATATTGCAAGTGGCTCAATAAGAGGTGCAGTTTATGATGAATATTCCTTGGCTTGAGAATGATTGGTTGAATAACAAGACTTTCTTCCAACAGCCTGAATTTCATAATCTTCTGAGGTATTTGAAGTTACTTATCTGATCTGTGATAATATTGGTTTTTAGAAGAACTTTTCTACACAGATGTAGCCAGGTACATATAAAAGATGTTTGATTTGTTTTGCTGAATGCATTGAAAATCTCATCATTACTGTATCAATCACATAATCATCCACTTTTGCTCATGGAACATCATTCACACTCAAAGTGATGATTTCCTCAAGTTAATATCTTGGATAAGACTGGAGAGCTGCATATAAATACACGCAGCCTTCAATATTAGGTCTGATTTTAATACAGCAAAGTGGAGTATGATGGTACAAATATTCAGAATGTGAACCACATGTGAATGAGTAAAATAGGAACAGAATTACTGATGAATCAGTCTATATACACAGATTCATTCAGTAAAAATTGATCACACTTTACTGACCCGATCAGTGTATATGGACTGATTGTCAGTTAGATCTGACTGATTCATGCTGAGAGAGTAGCTCGGTCTAGCTCGGTCTGGTTCGGGGTAATTAGGTCTCGTTCGGTCTAGTTCTGTTAAATTAGGTTTAGTTCGAATTAAAGAAGTATATTTGATCGGTCTTTGTGAGTTAAAGTCAGCGGGTACTGCTGAAATTTTTGGCATCAATCGAGGATGGATTTTTCTCCACTCTCGATCAATTTCAGGAATACCAGCTGACTTTAACTCGCAAAGACCGATCAAAAATACTTCCATAATTTGAAATTCCCGCGAGTGATAAATACGATATCCGATCATATCGATCGAGTGTCATAATTAATTATTTATATATATATATATATATATATCTCCGGCAGAAGGCCGAAGACCTGCCAAAAGTAAAAATGGTGAGAAATCAAATAGAAATAGCGGGTTGAAATCACTTTTCTCGCAAGCGCTTAACGAAGACGAACTTTCGTATATAAAGACATTCTAACCATCGAACATTCGGCCACTTGAGCCGCGTGTCAGTGGTAAACTCTCATTGCTCTTCTACCACTTTGAAAAGCTCGAGCAATGAGAGAAGGTCTAATTCGGTCTATTTCAGTCTAGTATTGTCAAATACGGTGTAGTTCCGTCCAATTCGGTCTACTTTTATCTAGGTCGGTCTAATTTGGTCCTTTTCGATCTAGCTCGGTGTAGTTGGGTCTAGATCGGGCCAATTCGATCTATATCAGTTCAGTTCGGTCTAATTAAGTCTAGCTCGGTCTAGTTTGGGGTGATTAGGTCTCGTTCGGCCTACTTCGGTCTAATTCGGTCTAGTTCAGTCTAGTATGGTCTAATACGATCTAGTTCGGTCCAATTAGGTCTAGTACAATCTAGGTCGGTCTAATTCGGTTTGGTTTGGTCCAATCAGGTCGGTCTAGTTCGGTCTAGTTTGGCCTAATTTGGTCTAGTTTGTAGTTGCTCTTATATGCACCAAGTCCGGAGATCAACGGTCAACTTATGCACACTGCACAATGAATTGAATTGACATCGCTTTGATTAACCCTTTACATTCACGCCATGTAACGGAAGTTTTTCAGCCTAATCGATTGATCAAAGATATACCAGGTCAGCTAATTGAAAAGAAACTATGCAATTCCGCAATATTCATTGTTGCTTACTTGAAGTTATATCTCCACAATTAGCCAGTATAATTTGATATAATACCAATTTTGCGAACTATTTTAAAACTTTTTTAGACACCTTGAATTGATCAGCAATCATTATTTTACAACTATTCTTATTGGACTATAGAAGCATTTCTGGTGCCTATGACTTATCAAGAACATTTACAAGCCGAACGAGCGGTAGCGAGTAAGGCAAAAACGCTAGTAGTTATGATTACCCAACTGTAGGTCACCGGGTCAGTTTACACAATTGAAATTATACGCACTCACAAAATCTGCAACTAGGAAATTTATTCTGTAACAAAAAAATTTCCAAGCAGATTTCATTATGGCCATAATAACATGGAAATCCATTTTTTACGCAAACTGCTCCTATCATGAATCCGTTTTCACGGATCAAATTCCAAAATTCTGCAATTTTTTGGGCAACATATGAAAGAAAATTCTTGATAACACGAACCACAATTTGCATCAGTATGAAAATTGAAATAGCGGCTGTAGTACAAAGAAATCATCATGGGTGTTTTAATTTATTTCTATTTTATTTATCAATAAACAGGCTTATCAGCGTAATCAAAATTACAAGAAGGATGAACAGATGTCCTCACTCTATTACTAATAAGTCCTACAAGTGGCTGAATATTTCAACAAAAAGTTTAAGCATAAAGTAACGAGACAACAATAGGGTTTGACCAATATGAAGGATAGAATTGCACTAAAATTAATGAGATTACTAAACACTAAGAATGATGATACGGAACTTGATGGAGTTTTATTATTGCGGTGAAGTGGAGAAAAGAAACTTTCGTACAAAGGAAATGAGTGACAGATTCACGAGCCTCACAAACAACCAGAAAAGCGAGAAAAGGAGGAAGAGAGAGGAAAAGAGAGAATCCTCTTTGAATTTGGAAGCTTTTCTCGAATCCTCTTTGTTTGAGGTAACTCGATGGTAAGTATATATTCTGAATGTGGTCGAATTCATTCACGAATCAGAGAACATGAAATGGGCTTTCTGACCTGTTCCAAGAGATGAAAGTAGATGGAGATATTCATAAAAGATATTGGTGGACATCGAGAGTAGACGACGTATCGATATACAAGTATTACTTTATGGGGTATTTGGAGGATTACATTGAATCATTGATATTGATTCAAAGCAATTTTTCATGTAGTTCTGAAGCTCAATAGCAGATGTAGAACTACTTGAAGATTTATTCCTACCATATACCAAGAAACTTTTCATGAGATAAATCTTCGAGACATGGAACCCTAAAAGAAGAGTCTGGTCGTCTTACAAACAGGAGACTTTACATAGCGAAGGCTGGTTGCTAATACGAAGAAGTGATGTACTTGAAAATAAGACATCCTCATTAAAATTCAAAATCATATGAGTTATAGTTATCTGTCCCCGTTTATTTTACCCTGAAAAATATGGACTGTTTGTGTAAAATCGATTTATTTGTAATGATTGGGTCAAGGAATATTGCTTATAACTGTGAAGCGACATCATATTTCATCAATCGATGTAGGAGGCGAAAGTATAGAAGAAAAAAAAAATGATTCATGTCAATATTTTATGAGCACTTAGAATAACGGTACTTGTAATATTGTAGATCATTACCTGATGAGTGCAGTAAATCAAATGCTGAAACGTTGTCCTGAATAAAGACACCATTACGAATCGTAGATCAGCCTAACGCAATTCTAATTATATGATTATTCTTGGAGTTGTTATTGTGGAAGTTGTATCTAGAGGTAATTGAATAATCATGGATGAAGCTTTCAGCTATGAGCTTTTTCAACTTCATCACCTGTATTGATGAATGAATAAGCCACTAATCAACAGTATGTAGAATAATCATGATTAGAGTAATTGCTATACTCGCTAACGCTCGTTCGGCTTGTAAGTGTTTGTCACAAGTCAGAGTCCCCAGAAATACTTTTGTAGCTCGAGAATATTTTTTGTGAAATGATAAAAGATGATCTCTCGACGGTACTAAAAAGAGGTTTCTCATGAAATTCGTGAAAATGACACTTTGTTGAGCTGGTGCCGCTATGAGGTAATACCACCCACCAACTCAGACATCAACCTAGCGCATCTCCCGTAACTCCGCCCTCAACCCACATGGTCACGTTTTATATTTTAGCTAGCCGAGCCCAACCCAACCTAGACCAGACCACCCTAGACCGGTCCAGACTACTCCGTATCGTACCAGGCTGTACCAGAATGTCCCAAATCGTTCCAGAACGTTTCAGATCATCCCCGATCGTTCGAAACTCTCCCAGATCGTAACAGATCATTTTAGACAATTCCAGATCCTCCGAGACCGTTCGAAACCACGCCAGACCATTTCAGACTGTACCAAAACATCTCAGATTGTTCCAGACCGTTCCAGATCGTCCCAGACCATTCAAGTCCGACCCAGATTGTTAACATACCATTTTAGACGATTAGACTATTCCAGACAGTTCCAAACTATGCCAAACCGTATCAGACCATTCCGATCCGTGCCAGACCGTATCAGAATGTCCCAGACCAAAGCAGACCATCCTAGACCACGCCAGGTCGCGCTAGATCGTACCAGACCGTTCCAGACCATATCAAGCCATCCCAAATCGTATCTAATCGTACCATAATGCCCCAGACCGAGGTTGACCATTCTAGACCACACCAGACCACGTCAGATCGTACCAGACCATTTCAGACCATTTTAGACCATAGCAGGTCATTCCAGATCATACCATATCGTACCAGACTATTTCAGATCGTTTCAACCCGCCATAGACCGTTCCAAACCATCCCAGGCCGTTCCATACCATTCAAAACATGACCAAACCATCCATCCACCCGACCACCTACACACCCTCTCGCCAACACATCCATGACCTATACAGCCACCCTAGTAAAAATAAGTGCCTCATGATCATGAATAAACTTGTTCCCGACCGGACTGTGGTCATACATGACCGCCTATGACCATGAGGCCGGAGTCATAGGTCGTCATTGGTCTCCATACTTAATCCTAGGAATTCATGTTGGAAATGAAGCACTTCATTGCCAACTCGAAATGTTTCTCAATCCGAAACTTCGAAATAAGCGCGCTTGAGGCTACAACTGCTAGACCTCCATCCGATATTGAAAATGTCATGTAAAGCCACTTGATTACGATACCCTATACGGTCATGTACGAGTTGGCTTTGTGTACCTATGACTAACAATGGAGACATAATATTTTCTGAGGTCATAGATGACGACAGTTCGGCTGGGAACATGTTCATATATGATCATGAGGCACTATTTTTACTAGGGCATCCATAATACTTCTCCCCTTCCACGTGGGCAACTGGATACGCGGGATCTGGACAGACAAATTTCAGCTGGACGTTTAATTATTTAATAAATAAATTCGACATGTAATTGTAACGCACACCCTTTCAAAGGGTATTTTCTTGATTTCCCACACCAATTGATCAAACATGTAAAAAAAATCTGCCTCATTTCATTCACCATGTACTCACCCACAAATTCATTCATCACATAGCACGCATTACGCACATCACGATGTCGAATATTCAAATTTTGTCGAGCGTAAGCTTCCAACACACACTAATACACCGTCAACATTCGACCACATTAGTTCCACATACTTCCATTTATATATGGTGACGCGTGTTGAAAGAGATACCGAGTTTCGAACAAAATGTAGCAATGCTATATAGTATATCCACTATAACCTAAAGTGCATGCAGCTCTGGGAGCATTGTGTAGAAATGCTGTAGAGTAGATATAACAACAGGATCGCAGGGTCCGTCGACGCTAAGCTCATTCCACTGCGTTAAACTTTGTATGTTACCATACTCGCCGGGGTCAAGCGCATCACCAACTCATTGTCACGCCCATATTAGAGCGTATGCTATGTATAGACTAACGCTGATTGTACTTGTGTCTATATAGTTTACTCCATGAAATTTTCGACAAGTTACGTCTATAAGTACTACTGCAAAATTACAAAGCTTACCAGGAGAGGTCATCACATCCGGATCACGTATTTGGCTGAAACTCAGGGAATAGTCTTCTTTTAGTGCCAAAAGATGATATCCAAAATTATAGATCCTAACGCTCAAGCGTTTCCGAGCTACATTTTCAGGCAAAAGCATTGTCCATATAGGCCCATGTTAAAAATCATTTGGTTGTAGCTCAGAAAATCTTGAGCGTTAGGGGCCATAATTTTGGGTCTTATCTTTTGGCACTGAAAGAAAAATATTTCCAAAATTCCAGCCAAATCCGTGACCCGGATCTGAAACACTCTCCTTTAGTTTCTGAACAAATTTGAAGTCTATCTATGCGATTTCATCTTTAGTGGTTGTGTAATTTTGATTTTGTTGAAAATTAAAATGCGAATTCGGTTTTTGGTTTTTCAGAGCCTTGACACAGCTGAAACCCAAAAGTAGTAACAGCTCTGGAAGAAGGTAAGGGTCTACCCATGAATGACGTGGAGGCTTAAGGAAGTGGTCTTGCAGTTAATCGCGCTTTGTGTACGAGTCAACAGTTTTCCATTAAAAATATCTTACATCCGAGAAGAGGGTCGAGACTACAGTTATATAATTTTCTTTCACGTTATTTATGGATGATCCCTAGTAATCATCCTAGAACCTCACAATAAACTTGTAGTTGAATTTTTAATGATGTATTGTTACAAAGATGAGGGAAAAGAAAAGTAATGAAAATTCTCAACCTACACGAATTTAACGATGTCATGATGAACAGCGTTTGATGGGTGAGAAATTTAATGCCATTTCAGGATATACTTGTTTGACCAAATACGGTTTCTGAGTTTGTTCAGCAATGTCGCCTCTCCTAAATAATTATGATTAGAAGCCCGAAGGCGCATCATGAAATTTTTTTACCGGAAGTATTTTTTGTCGTAAAATATTTTTTATACGTCCATACGTAGAAACAGCGTGTTTCTAGGCCTCCTCGCTACGCGAGGAGGCCTGGAAACAAGCTGTTTCTGCGTACAGACGTATAAAACTGCATACGCGTCTCGTGCGTAAACATTTTTCCTTCGGGAAAACCAAGCTGGACGGTGCCATCGCCCACGTCCAGCTTGGTTTCCCGAAGGAAAAAATGTTTCCAGCACTCGACGCGTAATGTACTATTATCAAATTTTGGGACGCTATTGGAAGCTACCACGTCAACATTTTTGACGTTAGAGATCAGGACACTATACATTTCCTCAATAGATGGATGATGGACTCTGACTTGTTGAAGTGCGATCAATGTGAATTGCGGCTCAACGCGTTCGATTTAAATGAACAATTTTCGACTTTGCAGTGATGCGAACTTATTAGAAAATGATATTCTATTGAAAATAGCAAATGAGGCAGTTTTCTGGCTCAAAGAGTAACAAATTGTACCCGGTTTATCATAATAGAGGACGTAGCAGTGGAATGTGATATATTTCCATCTCCTTTTCAATACTTATCAAGCACGCACAGAATAGAATGAAATAGGAGTTCAATAACGCACGATTAATTTATCCATAATGATCAATTTCCCCAATACCGACCTCCCGAAAATATTCCAATACTCTCAGGAATTTCCTGTTTCGATCTCAAGTACACCCACTACGCATCTACCCTATACACATTCAAACTTCTATAGTCAAACATTTCAAGGAATTCACGAATCATTCGATATCCCAGATAACTAAAAAATGCCCGTTGAACGAAGCCCCAAGGCATGCTACCTGGTCTTCTTGAAATTCCACAATAATATAATATCCCAATAAAAGGAGACGCGCGGGGCATACCAACAGACTGAAAAGATCAATACAAGAATTTGAAGTCAATTTGTATAGCAATATCTCGTCTTTACAAACGCATAAATTAGAATTCGACCACTGCTCTTTAGCAACCTTTTTCTATTTTGAAGCACGAACGAGAAACTTGCTCAATTCTTGCTTATATTTATGGAAAAACTTTATTATATCTATCTTGACTCTCTCGGTGATCATATTTTTTTTTTGCGCACGTGCCGTTAGGCTATCTAACGGTAAACCATATAGCAAAGTGATCGATAGTGCAACGGAAAGTAATAGACCATACAGCTGAAGCTTATAGTAGATAGTATATTATATAGGTTTTATATATCTATCTATTGCTTGTATCGAGAAATTTTCAATATTTAAGAGCTACAAGAAAAATATAGATGAGCACACCTCGATACATATTGATTCTACATTATAAAATATTGAACAACGAACAAACGAACGAACGACACTCTAATGCTACTTATATAGGATTACCTGGATACATAATCTTCCCTGTCGTGTATTTTTTTTTCTCCATTAGGATGCTAACTTATTATTCTCGATGGTAGATACGCCTTTTTTCCACCCAATGTAATTGAAGATGTGACAACAATTTATATTAGGGATGTACGGGGTCGAATGATATTACCGAGTCGAGCGTGTCTGACTAAAATTTCAGAGACTAAAGAGACATTTTATCAATTTGGAAAATATTGGAGCGTAACTGGGGATGGATTAAATAAAATTACGAGGCTTATGTGATAATTATTTGCAAAATTGCTCGCTTGGCTTGGTATGAGCTTTTATCAGAGAAACTATGTTATAATACCCTTGTCAAATATAATAGCTAAATGATCTCATTGATATTCAATGAATATTTGGCAACACTGCTTAATCTGCTTGCACCAATATATGGAAACATAAGCTTTTCAAACATATTGACGGATTATACTGTCTACTTGCATTTAGATGAGCGGTACACGGTTACCGTGAAACCTCTTTTGTAAAAATTTTGTGCAATGATGTAAAAAATGGTTGACAAGGAAGAAAAATGTATACTCACGATGTGTAATTGGAAGAAAAACAACATCAAAATTCCGAATCTCTCATTGCAAGTGATAATCTGCCGTTATAGTCAGACAAATTTTTTATATTCTTTCAGGATGTTATGGAGTTGAATATTCATCGAAATAAGACGCGATAATAAAAGTTGTGGAGTGAAGGATTAGTCTCTGGAATAAGTGAACTGATTCTGTAGATTTTGAGGGATAGTGAGCCATTATAGTCAGACAACATTTATTCTTTCAGGAATGTTAATGGCGGTTTTTTGCAATTTTCGGTTGTTCATTGGCCTCGACTCTCATCCTTCGATTGATGAGATCCTATGAAAGTATAGAATCTTCTTTGACTAATTATGTTCACTTAGTGAGCGAATCAGGCAAGAAATATTGCTGTCAAGAATATTTTTCCAGCGAATATGAATCAGTGGAAATGGGGTTGTGAAAAATCGTAAGTCCCAAAGGTGGGACCTATCGCACTGTGAGTCCTTATTCCAATCTGAAGAAGTACACAGAATGAAAAATGAGAATAATTTAGAGAAAAATTTCCCAGCAAAATCAGCATGCTAATTTTTTACGATTGCAAAATACCCTCTAATGGTCAAGTTCTACCTGGACAGAAAAAATTTCAAAAATTCGTTATCAGCGATGCCTATTTATTTGATGAATAATTTATTGGAAAAGAGACGGCATGCATGGGTCAAACTGTATCTTTCTATCATTAAATCTCATAAACACGACGTGTAAATGGATTTCATGGAAATTCAAACGTACAAGCAAGAAATCAGTAATAAGCCTCAGTAAAATTGTGTCGAGCAAATTTTTAACACTGGAAATGGTTTTGATTTTAATATTTACAAGAGGAGGTGGAAAATCCCTTGGGTACACAAGATTAGAGTGAAAAAATCAGTTTTAACAAGTACGAAAAATATTGATAGATATGAAAATTTTCAAAATTCCAGATAGAAGAAATCACGAAAAAATTCTTCACAGCTCGACGCGCCGTGTGAAGCGGCATATGCGTCTCGTGCCAAAAACTTTGTTCTTCACGATAACCTTGTTGTCTTCGACTTCGCCGACGTCCAACAAAGTTATCGCAAAGAACAAAGTTTTTTGGCACTCGAAGCATAATATACTATATCAATGACGTATAATTTTTTGGTTCTTCTCAATTTTTTTCTGTCAATTTGTACGGAATAAAGCCTCAAAAAGATTTATTATCAGATCACGCAATCAATCTGTCAAATCCAAAAGATCCCCAAACAAATCTAAGCTATCAATCTACCATAATCCAAAATTCCGTATAAAAGTCACGAATGCTGTCCCCTCATCTTCCTTCATCCATCTATATATCTCATACTGTGAGAAGGATCTAGAATTCAAGTCAGTGACACAGTTACGCTTCTTGCGCTTCTATATCGTTCGTACTATTATACTGCGAGAGAAGAGATTAGGAAGGTTCGAATAGTCGAATCCTACTCGAGAACAGCTCTTCAACTTTGGCTCAAAGTCGTCTGCGAAGCTCATCGTTTTGCCCGGTTATCTTGGCCCTCATGACGCAATGAATGTAATTGGCTTTGCAGAAGACCTTAGCCATCTACTTCCCCCTCATTTTCCTTCCTTAGAATCATCTCTGTCTTAAGTATTGCCAAGATGAAGCTGCTTATCAATCCAATCGTCGAGAGTAGTTTCATCTCTCGTATATTCTGTCTTTCCTCATGGGTAGTTTTGTGAGCTTGATCTTTAGCTTTTTGACTGAAAAAAGACACTTTTGAGGGCTTGAATTGAGACTAAGGTACTATTTTTTGATTTCGGGCTTCCATTCACATGTAGCTAGAAAAAAATCGAACGATCTAGGTGGTTCTGAATGATTCTTTGTTACATCTCAAATGTTGACAAATTTATTGTAAATATATTCTTAGAATTAACATCGTCTTGCTCACTTTAAATGTCAAGTTGTTGAAATGAGTTGGACTCGCGTCGTTAGTCATTGAAACAGAGGCATCGGATCACAGCCTTCGGATGCAAAGTATTATTATCTGTGACGTAAAACATTGGATACTCCATGAGTTCTGATAAACGAACCAGAATAGTATGAATTCATTTCAAATTTCCAAGAAATGCTTTTGTAATCGAAAGAACTTTTTCCTCAGTGTCATATTCGTGTATGCATCGTACCAATGAGCTCCTATTTTAGAAGAAAGAATTGTAATTTTTTCCGAACAGCCGATGACCGATGAAAACAGGCCCGAATGTATCGATATGATTTTTGTAAAATCTAAGATAGACTTGTACCTTTTGTTCTCACTCAATCAAATATTTGGCACTTAGAGTTTCACTCAAGTAGTACGTGGCATTATCCCAGTATTCGATAAAATTCCGAATAAACCCGTTCTTATTGAAGGTTATAAATATTCAAGTTAGCTTTCGTCCGGAACGGAACTAGATTTCAAAATATAAAACTTCTGAAATACTTGATAGTTACATGAAAATACTTCTTTAAACTTTTCCTGATTCAAAATTCCAGTTTTGCAAAGGTTTGCTGGTCAACAACAGCTTGCTCAAAGTATGTCACCACCACGATGTTTTGTCATGGCAATTCCCACTTGTTCAATCATCAGAAATGCTTTTCGTATGAAAGCATGAAAAAAATGAAACGTGAGAATCTGTAGCTTTTGGCACGATCTCACGAGAGAGATTTGTCACTAGAAAGAAAGAAGAATACCGTTATTGAAGTTGTGATTTCAAGATCTTGTCAATTAATCATACAGTCAAAATTTTCACATACACGATGAAATCGACACATACCACACCAATCCACATTTTCGTCCTAGAATAAAACGGACCCAAAACTTTTAAATTGCTCCAATATAAAAAAAAAAGTACGATCCTCATCCACAATAAGCCGCTTACACAATATCGATGTACCAAAGGATCAAAGCGATCACTTCCGGCTCTCACTTTTTATTCCGGCTTTCCTTCTTCAACACGCTCGCTCAAGTCGGATCAGTCCTCGTCTTTATCGTAGAATATCGATTCTTTAGTGAAAAAGATGAAGAGGGTGATGCAGCTTTCAGTCTCCTTCTCTTTCCCCTTCTAAGGAAAAGCATAAAGAATCGATGGATGGTAAATATGGGCAGTTCCATGATGATGAAAATTTCAAAGCCCCGAAGGTGCACTAACGTCTATCATGACGGTATTATTACAGAATAAATTATACAGCTTGCAGAGATTACGGAATTTTCAAGTACTAAAAGGATCGAGTGGCTACTCAAACACTTGATTGAAATGAGATTAGGAATCATGAGTCAATAGCACGTTCGTGAGAATTCTTCGTCTGAAATTCAAACGTGCTAAGAATTGAAGTAAGGATAATGGTCGGAAGTTTTTGCCTTTTGGAAGTACTCAGCTGAAGTTTTTGGTATAGAATTTAGGAGAATGGTTTTTCTGTTGTATTATTTGGTTCATCTGTTCGACAGGCTGAAGAAGCTGGTTCCTCATAACTAAAGAAAATTCGTAACAGTTTCCATTGACTTTGGTCTTTCAGAAAGAATCCTTTACTTTTTCGCATAAAACAATTTCAAATAGAATTCGAAATTTGAAATAAATTTAAAAAATAAGAATATAGATTCTTCAATATCTTGGTAAAGTTTGAGAAACGATTGTGAACAAATGTCATTCGAAGGGAACCCAAAAATTTTGAACAAGAGGTCAATAGGAAATTCCGAGTGAAAGCATCTATGTACAGGTCGATCTCGAAATAAGTAGTTGGGTCATTCTGGACCAAGGTGAACATTTTGAAAATCGACGAAATTTAAAAATGCCCCAAACATTTTTTTTTCCGTTAGTACTACTAGAATATAGTTGAAAGAAATTTTTTTCAGATTTGTTTGGGACCCATGGCGGGCCCTATGAATTTTCCAAGTCCCATTTTTGAGCAGTTTTTCGCCTATTTTTCGCTATCTTGGAAAATTCGTAGCTCGGACCCAAATGCATCTTTTTCATCCTAGCTGGGCGCATTTTCTTTGGTATGACGTACACTTTCAAGAAAAAAATTGACCGGTCCAAAAAATTGATATCTGGTAGGTCCCACGGTTGCATAAAAAAAGGCCCAAAAATACGACTTTGCACCACCTTTGGAGGCGTATAGGTCAAAATGGAAGCCTCGTAGCAAAATTTTGCAGGAGAACAAAGTTGTAGGCCTTGAGAGAACCTTCAATTTCCTTCTTGGAACGTGTCATTATCTTATCTCACGTACGATCTACAGCCGATTTAAGTTGGGCATTTTTGTAAAAACGTGAAACTTCAAGGCCAATTTAAAAAAATCGTTTATTTTTTATCGACCCCAAACCTATGAGAAAATGTTCTTTCAGGTGTCTATTTGAAGGCCCAACAATAATTTGGTTGTTCCTTTGAAATCCCGATTTTATACGAGCTGTTGAAAACAGTCGAAAATACCGAAAATCGTGTCGAATTCGGGCCTTATCATGAAGCTTCGTGGACTGGGTCTTCCCTTGCTCTCGATTCGTGGACTCTAATTATACAGCACTCGGCATAAAATATTGTGGAAGATGAAACCTAGAGCTGAAAAATGGCCTCTCGTGCGATGTTTTACGATGGAACCGTCCAAAACTAGAGTAAATTGAGTAAATACAAGATAAATCGAGGAAATCGATTGTGATGCATCTCTCACTTAACTAGCCCGCGCTCACTAGCCCAACCAGCCGTTTTGGCACTCCGCGTATGCTCCGCACTGCATGCCATCCTCCGTTTATGCGGAAGTGATAAGTGATATTAACAGCTGATGCAGTATTGTCAGGTATTATCCAGTGTAGACAGAGACAAAAAATTTCTCTAATCTTCGTTATAGACTGTAGACTGTACGAGGTTTCGGTTGTTTAGTGACCACCACGGAAAAATTGTATGTGTCAGTCAGCGTCCCGATCAGAAATTTTGGTACCTTCCCCGCGGGGTTTGCCCCGAAGATGCGCCAAATGTATCGTGAAGTATATGACGTGTCACGCCTTCCCCGCGGGGCACCCGCGAGATATCATCGGGGCAATATTTGCGCAAAATTAGTGCAGTTTCTGTTGAGACCTTTAAGATAATTTCGGATATGTTTGTAATGTTATCACTATCATGTGATTGTTTAAGTAAAGTATGTTCAAGTAAAGTTGAAAATTCATTGAAGACCTGGGAAAGCCTCATAAGAGCTACTAATATCCAGCCTGTGTTTACTTCTACTGAGGGCAAATAGTCACTTGACTTTGCAGCGTGTGACGAAGAAATTAATTTTGCTGGACTGAGATCTGTGTGAAAAGTGAGTGGTGCTCATCAATGATATTAAAATACAGTATGTTCACGTTCAATGCCTCTGTTGAAATTCCCATCATACACCCACAGAAGTGAGGTTAACTCTGAGACACTATGCAGAAATGTTGTGAAAGTGATCAGATACTTTGCGGGGGCCCTGCGGGGAAGGCGTTACACTTCATATGCTTCACAATACATTTGCCCTAATACCCGCGATGTTCGAGGCATGGTTCGGGGCAAACCCCGCGGGGAAGGTAATGACGGTCAGCGGCCGTCATTACCTTCCCCGCGGGGTTTGCCCCGAACGGTCACTGACCGTCATCCCATTGCAGTTCACCTCATGGCGTAAAGATAACGAAAGTTATCTTCACGCCATGGTTCACCTTGTTCTCGAGTGTACCAAAATTTCTGATCGAGACGCTGTCTGACACATACAATTTTTTCGTGGTGGTCACTGACAACCAAAACCTCGTATTGGGAGCTAACATTCGATAAGCGCTCTTATCTTTCCTCCGTGTTATTCTTATGGAAGAGATTCAGGATTCGGCCATATTGCTTTTTTCTGCCATCTAAAATAACACGGATGTTAGTTCCCAATAGTCTACAGTCTATAACGGAGATTAGAGAACTTTTTTGTCTCTGTCTATACTGGATAATACCTGACAATACTGCATCAGCTGTTAATATCACTTATCACTCCCGCATTAACGGAGGATGGCATGCAGTGCGGGGCATACGCGGAGTGCCAAAGTGGCCGGTTCTCGATTTATCTTTATTTACTCAATTTACTCTAGTTTTGGACGGTTCCATCGTAAAACATCGCACGAGAGGCCATTTTTCAGCTCTAGGTCTCATCTTCCACAATATTTTATGCCGAGTGCTGTATAATTAGAGTCTACGAATCGAGAGCAAGGGAAGACCCAGTCCACGAAGCTTCATGATAAGGCCCGAATTCGACACGATTTTCGGTGTTTTCGACTGTTTTCAACAGCTCGTATAAAATCGGAATTTCAAAGGAACAACCAAATTATTGTTGGGCCTTCAAATAGACACCTAAAAGAACATTTTCTCATAGGTTTGGGTTCGATAAAAGATAAACGATTTTTTTAAATTGGCCTTGAAGTTTCACGTTTTTACAAAAATGCCCAACCTAAATCGGCTGTAGATCGTACGTGAGATAAGATAATGACACGTTCCAAGAAGGAAATTGAAGGTTTCTTCAAGGCCTACAACTTTGTTCTCCTGCAAAATTTTGCTACGAGGCTTCCATTTTGACCTATACCTCCAAAGGTGGTGCAAAGTCGTATTTTTGGGCCTTTATTATGCAACCGTGGGACCTACCAGATATCAATTTTTTTGGACCGGTCAATTTTTTTCTTGAAAGTGTACGTCATACCAAAGAAAATGCGCCCAGCTAGGATGAAAAAGATGCATTTGGGTCCGAGCTACGAATTTTCCAAGATAGCGAAAAATAGGCGGAAAACTGCTCAAAAATGGGACTTGGAAAATTCGTAGCGCCCGCCACGGGTCCCAAAAAAATCTGAAAAAAATTCCTTCCAACTATATTCTAGTAGTACTTACGGAAAAAAAATGTTTGGGGCATTTTTAAATTTCGTCGATTTTCAAAATGTTCACCTTGGTCCAGAATGACCCATTTACAAATCATGCTAGATGTCCATAAAATGGAACATGATTATCCCCAAAATATCTGAGCGGATCGTGATTCGCAAATAAATTTTCTACTCGAATCGTGTATGCGAACCTCGCCTGAAAATTCCAAAAAATGTGAGAGATGTGACGAGGGCGTGAAAAAACTTTGTCAATTTATTCAATCCAAGTTTTATACATCTCATACCTTCTCTCACTCTTCAAAATAGGCCAATTTTGCATCTTGCAAATTTTATTGAGTGATGGCTGCCTCGTGCCAATGTAGAATGTAATTTTTCAAACAAAGTAATTTTTGTGCATGGATACAGACTCATCTTGTATCCCAACTATCGACTTTCCATTAATAATCTACTTATACACTTCGATGTTTGCATCACAAATCTTCACATTTGACTATTACCGACCAGGACCCTCCTTCTCCCACAAATCCTTCACTAGCAGAATCTAAACATCGTAGTACAGCCCATCATAACCCATAAATCCTCGTCATAGAGAAAATCACCACAAGGAAACGTATCCCTAAAGGGCTATCCATAAAATACATTTCTAAGACACTTCCTAGTGGGACCACTCCCAGATAAAACCTCAAAGTCTATAATATCTCGTACACCACCCACGCACTGATACAGCCGTACCGTACTACATACATCTGGTCCGAATCTCTAAAGCCTCATGGGATCACGACCACAGTAACGAATGATCTTTACCCTCAGCAATACATACCTATCTCTTCCCTCAGGGCTACTTCTAAAATATTTCACCCTCCCAAAAAAAAAAAACATCCAACTTCCAAGCTAACGCTGGAAGGAATTTTCATTAAAGCTCAATATATTATAGCGATAGATGTAAGTGTATCTGTATTTTAAAATAACTATAGGTCGAGCTTCATTATCGTACCTCGTCTCGAGAGATCGATTATTATCGAAATTTCAGCATTTTTCAACACAAGAGTTAGAATCCTGATGGACAGTGTAGAAGGAAAATCGAAGTGTATGTATGAGAGTCTAGGTGTTGGTGTATGTGGAAAATCGAGAGGTAGATTCGTTGCCCGGGCGAGATTGGATGTATCGAAGCCACTGACGCTGAGGGATAGGTAGGACGAGAAAATGCCGGATCGATATTATTATACTCGAATGTCTGTATATGGTAAACGTGCGAGGACATACAGTGGGATAGATTTAAATGGCTAATTGTTATGCTTTGCGGTAGTATAAATTATTAATTCGCGTGGATTTCGATACAACCATTGGGAATTGGAAATAAGTTATTCATGAGTAAGATTTTTTTGAGTGAGGATGAATGAGTGAGTAAATGTTAATGATAATTATTTGGATAGTTGAAATTGGCCGAGTGCCATCATATTTTTTAACAATGAAATCGGATTGATCCGATTCTTCGGAGATTTGCATTCATTTTCGGTCACCCGGGCAGAGTACTTAAATGGTGGATTGATGGAATTTTGAGATGATAAAGGTTTCCTGGGATTATTTTGAAAGAGGCGGTCATGAGAAATCCGATTTGGTCCATTTTTTTATTGTTTTCGAGGCTTGCAAGTATTATTGGAATGAAATATCTAGGTCATTGTAAGCTGGTAGAAATTTATTCCAATGCAACACATTAACTCGTTGATCGCGCACCACCAAAACATAACGTTGACCTTACATGGGGTCAGTCAGACCCCATGCAGGGAATTTTCGCTCATTTTTTAATGAACGAGTGTCTAGTGAACCATCCGAATGAGTAGTTGATAGCTCCATTAGGCATGATTCCAATCATTTGAAAAACGACTCTAAATGGTGAAAATGGTCTGGAGTCCAGATGACCCCTAACGTAGTCAACAGGTTAATAGCCACAAAATGGCCAGTTTTTGGCTATAGCTAAATCAAATAAGCCATTTCGTGACTATTGAATGTGTTACGCCGAAGTAAATTCTTTCTGAGAATAATAAAAGAAAGATTTTCGGATTCGTTTTCGTGGAATCAATTTCGGCAGACACGTGAACGGACATGATTTAAACATTTGTTTGCACATGTTTAATACATATCAATCATAAGTATTGAGTCTTCCAGTCATAATCCATAGAAATTCTCTCAAATCACGTACGCGAATTCTGAGAAGGGTTGTTTGACTCAAAGCTGAATCATTTGACCAAAAATGAACTGAAAAAGAGCCCAATTCTTGAAAACTCCATTTCCATAACAGCCAATTAGCCATTGAAAAAATTGAGACGGTAATGTCAGTCGAGTGGTATATTCATCTCAGAAACAGTCCGTATGTGTATATACAGAGAATTGTTATTCGTGGAAATATATTCTTTCTCTCACTCATAAAGTTGTTCAAAAAGAATTCATGGTCCTGACAATGTACGTCCGCGCCTAATTCATGGAAGAATTCTGACAGCGAAAAATTTTCAACAAAATTCCACACGAGAGCAGCTAACAACAATTCCATTCTAAAAACTTCGAAACAATTCAAATATCAAGTTTGATCGAACCACTGGTATGTACGTGACTGCAGCTTCTCGCTGTTATGATTGAGCATGGAAAACGAAACTTTGAAATCAAGCCAATCAAAAGATATTCCGACAAAAGGTATACTGAGCTTCCGCGTGCTGCTGATACACAACGAACTTGGGTTTTCGAGTTTCAAACTGCAAACGAGAATGTATCTCTATCATCCATTCAAAATTCAAGCAACGGTTTCACCGACTGTGCAATGTTCGTTTCTGCGATAATATTCTCTATAGGTCATCAACTGTTACGCAGTCATTCATAAGGTGAACATACAATTGAAATATTTGAAAGAAAAACCTTCCTTGTTGTGTGATGATGAATGACAACTGTATTTTTCCATCAATGACATAACAAATTTTTGCTTACTCACATTCCGTATTTGTTCCACTGATCCACAACATTTTTAGGGTCGGAAGAATACATTCACCAAACTATTGCTTTTCTGAATGTACCCTTTGAGTTACGAAATTAATCCATGGCTTGTTTTTTTTTCGAAACGTCAGAACTTTCCTTGAATAACAGACAACTAATTTCTTAATTAAAGCTTTTTTCGCGCTTCCTCCGATGACTTTGAAACTGTAAAATCGCTAGTGTTCTCCATTGATGAACAGAAACTTTACCAAACTGTATTTATAGCCATTCTAACCTAAAAATCGCAACTTTGAAAATGATTTTTGGATTCTCGTGCTATAATATCATATGAAGCTGTGTGCAGATGGGTAGTTTTGTTACGAAGGACTTATAGCACTCGCTTCGCTCGTGCCATGAACAATCCTTCGTACAAAACTACCCATCTACGTGCAGTGTCATAATATACTATTTCTTATGAATTTTGACCTACGATTACGATTTTGGTGGTTTTTAAAAGGTAAAGTACGCCTAGAATTGAACATTAACCAAATGTTTGAATTGCTATTGAAAAAATCCGAGACATTCAGCAATGAATCTCGAAATACTCAACCAATAGATCAAAGACTACCCGAGAGACTTATATATACCTGCAAGAGCTTCCCAGGGGCTGTTTTGTTCATTTTCACGTGTATGTATGTACATTGGAAAAGTAATTTGCTAAAGCACATGAGCTGACGAATCAAACATCAGAAGAATTCTCATCACAGGAGAGCAAAACACTCAGAACCAAAAGCTACAAATTTCTGTAATCTGGCCGCATGTTCAACTTAAACTTTGGAATCAGTCACAATTGATCGCCATCAGAACTTATACGCAGCCATGCGTTTTTGTATTCAAAAGACTTGGAATTGTGACAGATGGGCTATGACACTACTCAAATTTTCGAAAAAAAACCTGAGGTTACCTTGAACTCACCATCGCTGAGGTTACTAAGATTACAGATGTTGAGAAGGATATCATGCGAATTTGGAAACTTATTGCAAAATTTGGCGACGATCATGCTACTGACCAATTAAAAGATCAAATCGTCGCTTCCATGACATATTATAGCCTCATAAACTTTACCCTTATCGTGATTACAAAGTTAGCGTGGTCAAGGGAACATTGTTTGAGCAGACTTTTATCTGATCAAAATCAAGTTAAATTTTAAACTTCAGAAATAAGGTAGGTGTACCCAACTTGCCTCTGTACCCAACTTGCCCCCATATGCCGATCTCAGGAATGGGCGCTCGTTAACCTTCCCGCAATTTTTTTTTTCGTTTGTTATGTTAAAATATGAGAAAATACGTAGTTTTCAACGACCCCGGATCATTTCTGCGTTCTCCAGAAAATATAAAGTGAGTTTTCCATTTTTCGTGTTTGCACGGCTAAGAAATCACCAAGGAAATCACGTTCACTAAAACCGGTGCCAATTTATTTTTATTCGACCAATCTCTACGTACCTTAGCGCATTCGATTCCTTGTCTCAAGACCTTCAAAATCCGCTCTTCAGGGTTTCAAAATTCTGATTTGGAGCGATTTTATGTACAAAACACGGAGATGGTTTGAGAATCAAGAAGGCCGACATCGGAGTGTACCCAACATACCCCCATATGGTTATCTCGGAAAGGCGTGCAGTATGGCTTTTTTTACCACTCAGAACGTGTTTATCACGTCAAAATAGGTCGGAAACGATGTCTTGGGCCAGCTAAAAGCTATAAGTGTCGCTGCACGGTGATCAAAACGGATCAAAGCCATTTTTTGCATTTCATCGCCGATTTACATTGTTTTAAATGATGGGGGCAAGTTGGGTACACACTTTTGTAAACTCTCAAAAATCACCTTTTGGGAGAATTCAAACAGTTCGGCTCCACTTCATCCAAATTGGACGTATCTTAGCTCATTTTAAAGGTCTTGAGACAAGCTTCAAAATGAGTTAAAGTACGTTGGAAAATATTGAGATTAGCCAGAATTATTATGAAAATGGCTTAATGGGGGCAAGTTGGGTACACTGACCTTATATGCAAAGAACATGAGAAAATTCCGTACTCTACAGAATACATTTATTGCAATTTGGAAATAAACTGTCATCCAAGGCAAAACAAGCTGCAAATTTTATATGCTCTACACGGAGTAATTATTATTTGATGAACGTAATATTCCAATGCCAAAAAATTGCTGAACAGTGCAACCTTGTCTGTGAAATGTTCACTATTAGCTCTTGTAGTCGGACGTGTATACCAATAACCAAAAATGTAAAGTTTGCATCAAATGTTGATTCAATTCCGCATAACGACAATGATTTCAAAATATCTACTCGGTTTACGTAACTCTCCAATATTTGCATTCACTTACGGTTTTCGAGTAACAGGATATTTTGCATCAATCGTCATAACCAAGATTCCAATTAATGATTCAACAGTGTTTTCGATTAGTTACCAGTCCAGCCCGACTTCATCAATTTTCGAAAATTGAGTAAGCATACAGTATTATTGAACTTCCGTTCAGAGTAGGATTGTTTTCCATCATTGATAGAAAACAAACATGGGTTCCCCTGAACGGAAGAGATAATAAACGATTCTCAAGCAATTTTTCAACTTTTATCGTCTGAATTCTGCCCCTACAAGAAGCATAAATATCAAGATTGAATCCCCGAGTTTAGCCTAAAAAAAATTCCACAAACAAAAAACAGAGGTGTTTTGAACAATCTTGTTTGCCTCAAAATACTCGGATCCCATCAATTTTAGCCCAGTATTTTCCTATAAACCGAATCCAACCCAACGAGAAGCCAATAAAGTAATCAAAACCCGAGCACAGGTCACTGACTCTTTTTCCCTCACCCGGATGAAATACATTTTCACCTCTAATGCCTGGATGGCACTCCCGTCGTGAAAGTGGAAAAATACAGAGCTTCGCGAATCGAATAAAAAACGAAAATTCACTTGTAAATTATGCCGGTACTACGCGACGATATTTGCGTAGAACTCGCACCATGAAAAATCGATACGGGCAGATTTTTTTTCTCATGAACAGAAAAACTGATGGACGTAGTGCATGAACATAGATATAATGTATAGTGGCATACGTGTTAATAGAACTTTTTACCTGAAAAAAGCTAGAAAATTTTTTGTAAAATGTGGGAGCTGACTGAGGGTTGAATTTTGTCAAAAGAACTCGGAGTGAAAAATAAGTCGCATTTTTGTGAGAGTAACGGGAATATATTGGAAAAATGATGACTCGGGTTTATGTTATTCCCATCAGAAACCTCACCTGTGCTTTTATTTTTTTGACCAGGTGATTTATAAAACTGAGCATGTACCACAATGAATTTTTCAATGAGACATACTTTCACTTCTTTAGGGCTCGGTTCAAATTATTTAGTATAGAAAATTCACCTTATTGGTGACAATCAGTTCTCAATCCTGATCAGAAGTTATTATTTTACAATCAAAACTATTGAAGGTACGAAAGTTGACTACAACAGCACTGATAACTTCGCTATTCAATTCCACTGCTAATTGAATATTGCTTCTGATCGTAGAGGGTCGATGTCGTTTACAATTTCCAGGATAAGCTCAGTAATATTTCAAAATATTGAAGTGATGATTATTCTCTGATGGAATCCAATGATATTTCAAAGTTGAATTAGGTTTGCTTGCGCTAAGTTATTGCTTCTGACAACTTTTCATCAAAATCTATCAGTATACAAAAGCCGGCTGTACAACCTCGCACTGCAGCTTCCGTAAATATGGTTATAAATACTCGCAAAATGATAGACAGTTGATGGCCTTTTGGTGGCATTGTTGGATCAGAAAGAAAAAGAAACAACACATTTCATCACAGTTTTCCGTGAAGAAATAAAAATAAATATCGGTGGCGTTGTCGAGAGCCTTATCAGTTAAAGATCAAAAGGTTGAGTAACGCTTTGGCGAGGGTCATATCCGGATGGGTGACTGCCCATCTTAATCTTCGAAGTTTACTATTAGCTTGTTTTGAAGACACTAAAGCTTTGTACCTCGTACCTCGTGGATAAGATCCTCGCCCTCGACGCAGGAGGCCTGGATCCGAAGCTCGGCATGTACCAATGTGAATTTTCATAAGTGCCCAATACTATAGGTGATTTCGATGGTTCAGAATCCACCTAAAACTGTAGATCTCTCAGAATAATTCTTTGGAA
Source organism: Eretmocerus hayati (assembly GCA_029851415.1). Classification (NCBI taxonomy): domain Eukaryota; kingdom Metazoa; phylum Arthropoda; class Insecta; order Hymenoptera; family Aphelinidae; genus Eretmocerus; species Eretmocerus hayati. The sequence continues at coordinate 95,948,097 of CM056744.1, read as the reverse complement.
AGCGAGGTCGAAAATGCGTTTGTTATTCAAAACAGGTCCAACATTTGAGATGAGCGGTCACCCATCCGGATACGACCTTTGTCAAAACTTTGCTTAACCTTCTTTTCCAATAAAAAAGGCTCGCGGGGCCACCACTGATATTCGTTATTTATTTTTCCATTAGAAACAACACGAAGGAACTTGTTTTTTTGACCCAAAAATATCGTACCGAGACCATCACTTATCCATCTCATGCATTCCACAATCATGGATGAATTTCCAATTACCTAGTTAAATCCCAATCGTATTGAAGTACGTTCAGCACGAAGTTATATACTTTTGATTTCATATCAAAACATGTTACCGATCGAACAATTTAGTCTACACTGAAATTCCTCTCAAATCCACATCATTCTTACTCGTCATTCAGTTTACTCGAGGCTGCTCCCATCTCACCCGTATACATCTTAGCACTAATGGCTCGGAAAAATATTTTCACCCTCTTTTCTACCTTCGATTCCTGATATATTTTTCAACCTCCTACTACAACACAATATTTTCAGCAGCTGTTATACTTACTATGAATATCATATCAACCGATACATCGTATACTCACACATTCAATCGTATTTTCCAATAAATTTTTATCCGTGCAGAACATGGATAGATTTTACAGATATATCTATATCTATGAGTATAGATTTTATCCTGAAGATTAGAATTCAGATAACGAGGCACACTGTCATCTGCATGTACGAAAAGACGATTCTAACGAGTACCCACACATAGCCACAACCTCTGAATCGTTTATCGCTGCTCGCATTATGCCTCCAGGCAAAGTAGAGGGTATATACGTGACTATATCTATATATGTATATTCGGCTTTAATCGAGATCTCTATAGTAAAATTTTCGCATCAAATGCTGAACTGAATCAGATGCTTGTGCGATGTGCCATGCTCTTCCGGGGAGAAAATGCACGGGAGTCTATCTATCTACCGTTATCCTTTCCCTCTAACTCTGCGAATGCAAATCGCTCTCGAATTTTCATATATATATATGTGTGTGTGTGTGTGTGTGTGTGTGTGTGTGTGTGTGTGTGTGTGTGTGTGTGTGTGTGTGTGTGTGTGTGTGTGTGTGTGTGTGTGTGTGTGTGTGTGTGTGTGTGTGTGTGTGTGTGTGTGTAATCGTCCGAGTGAAACCGGAATGACTAGAATAATTGGCGCTTGAATCTTTGTATTCTCACTTTGGAGTGATCTTTGATGTTTAGATATGTGATCTTGGAAAATTAGCGATGAAAAATTAGAGCGTATTTCGAGTTTTGGATGACACTTTGATAGATGTGAGTTGGAAGTGACAATTTTTTCGGAACGATGGATATGGAGATGGATTTTATAAATTACGATGGTGAACAGTGAGAGATTTTTATTTTTGGATTTATTGAAGCGTGAGATTGAGATTTTTTTTGAAGCGAGAGATGTGTGCGTTGTTTTGTCAAATTTACATCGTACAGTTGATTGATTGGGAATTTGAAAATTAAATAAATACGAGTCGATTCACTGACTACTGTGACATCAATATTCAGTGCTTTGACTGATTTCCTGATATATCGGGATCGATCATCAAAGATTTGCGTCACAATGATCAAAAATGACTGAGTTAGAGAATTGAGATATGTTTGTATCATAATTTTTTTTTTGCATTTTTTCGATGTTTCGATCCTCACGAAATTGCAAAAAGTAATATTCGCGCCTCGTTCATGAGTTTCCCCGCTTCCGAGCAATTCCGACCTTCGCCTGCGGCTCAGGCTGGAAATAGAACCAATCGCTCAAAAGCGAGCTGCAACTTCATGAATTCGGTGCGAAATTAAATTTTTTCTCTATGAAGAATAGCAACCTCAAAATCTGATGACTAGAAAAATCATTAAATTTTCTCAGAATTTTCTCGATATCTGCATCACAAGTTTTATTACTGATCATCCAAAATCTACTTTTTTTTGTATGCAATAAATAATTCACATTAGAAAGTAAATGACGCCACGCTTTGATTAGAATATTGTGTTTTTTAACTAATTCGGTGGGTGTATAAATTAAGTACAAGATATTTAGAAAACAACTTTTCTAGGGTTGAGCTCATACAACTTTGAAACATACGACACTGGTTACAGCAATATGTCCAAAAATTATTTAATTCACTTGCAATATACTCATTTGTACACTATTTTATGTGTATTAATTCTTGTGTTAACACATAACAAGTTGGAGAAACGTCGGCTGAATATTGGCTATAATAAAGTCCGTTTTAAACCCAAATATCCATCTACTCAATGATATTCAGAAGCACGAACATACAACAGGTGAATTATAAACATGAATTCTATGACCAACAGGAATATCTTCGATCAATTGAACGTTGTTTGCTGACCATTTCTCAGTTCAAAACCACCCACCTTGATAATCTCGATCAATTGCATTTGTTTTTCTCGAGTTTCTCTTACTGATTCTCCCCCCACATAAAACCATTCATGTATGATTCATCTCTGATGATTAGCAAAGAGATGCTAATAATCTTTGTTCAATTGCCTCAAAATTCTAACGGCAAGATATGGTGAACATTTCAAACCATACGTGATTGTCCTAAGATAATAGAGCAAAACTTTCAAATCCTGATTTTGTCTCCCATAAGATCATTTACAAATGGCCATCTCTGGGATCTACCAAGACTTGTCTATACAAGTTTTTTATATCCGCCACAAAAACAAATTTATAACGGACCCATTTCATTATCAGATCAACTAGTACTGATTGCGAATTCCCTCCAGTGTGAAGGAGATCATGCAATGGAGTGCAATGAACCTTGTTTGAACCGATAATAACCGTCCGTAATTTTTTTGGAGACTTGAAGCACTCAGTGATGAGGAAGCATATACCGACAATTTCATCCTCAACCGACAAATTTGAAGCTTTTTCTACATGCGCAAGGTCCTCATACTCTTGCAATGCCTTGAACTTGTCTACAGAATGCACCTATTTCGTGAATTTTCCTTCCACGGGATGGAGCGTTTAGAAAGCTGAGTGGTAAGAATCATTTAGATCATTACAAAATCATAAAATTAGAATAATTCAAAAGAACCTTTACAGATCATACTGCAGAATCAGTCAATTTTTGACTCTCGAAATGCTTTAATGCTTAATTTAATTTTTTTAATGCTTAATTTAATGACTGGTACTCAAACATTGGTTTGAAAAAAGGTTTTATTTCGTGGCTGAAATTCATGAAGCGAAAATTGTTGAAAAGCTCAGCATCTCACGCTTCCACTCGATATCGATTCCCTAATTCAGGCAAAAACTTGGTAGTAGCAGGCTTTGGCTATAAGGTAATTTTCCTTTTTTTTTAACTAGGCATCTTGTAATACGTACAGTCCTTACTCGGAATGTATTCGTTTCCTTTCTCGACAGTCAGAAATAAAAAAGTTCCTATCAAACGAGCCTAAATAAATTCATGAGGTAGTAAAAGTTAATCAGTACATGATCTTTCTAATATGATTATTTCACTAGGTCGCACAAGTCTATTGGGTTAGTTTTTGTACATACGATCTTTATCTTTTTTTACACGAGTTTCAACTCGAAATTCATGTAACAATAAAGCCCCTTTTTGTTCTCAATCCAGTGGATATATTATGCAAGTTACACACACACAGAAACATGCCGCAGGTATCAAGTTAATAATTCTACATTCTCTCAGTTCTGATGAGTTTTGCTATTCATGAAAGCACGCGTACATCAATTGATTACACTACAAAATATCGGTATGAATATCATAATTGCGTGAAATTTGTTTATAACTGTTTATTCTGCGATATTAACTCATACACAATTACGACATTGAATTTCGCTAGCATGTTTATTACATCAAAACATTGGAATAACGGATAACGGTATAGAGCCTTAAGAGTCCTACTCACCCTACCGAAAACTTTGGATTATGATTGACATTTTTGGATTCATCGAGGGGTTTGTAGCAACATACAAATCAAGATTTCTCATTTTTAGAGATGAAATTTTATAAAAAATGTTCTCGATACCCTTTGTAGTGGCTCATATATGTTGAGTAATAGGGATCGAGATCGGTTTTTCATTTCATTTTTGCACCATGTCAAAAAGAGTAGACTCATTAACGTTTTGTGAAGGTTATACAGTTGTGCGGCAATCACTCGCTAATTGTACGTATCTACTCATAAATGAACTACAAAATAATCCAAAATATAATTATTGAGCTTGAGATATCAACAAAATTCGAGTTATAGATCAGCATAAGCATTTGATTTGATGCTTGTGACCAATGTCAACTTTCAAAAGAAAAAAAAGGAACACAAAATAATGTTGAATAATATCTGTATGAGTCGCGTATTGCGCTCCATCTTTGAGCCTTAAAATAATCCGGAAAATGACGAACATCATGCAGTCATAATTTTTATCCTAACTAGTAATGAATTGAATAGGACATTTCATATTTGATGAGTAATTTTAATGAATTATTCGGAGTGTATACTGTTATGGTATACTTGAGCTCGTATTATTGGTCTAAAATCACTCCCTCAATGCAAAAGTCCTACCATTGATTCGCTTCTACGAAAAAATTAAAAAAAAAAAATAGCTCTCGTTCGAGTCCAAATTGAGCAAGACTGAGAAAATTCTAGTATTCGGCTCAAACCACGCCTCAATTATTACATCTGGATGAAAAATGAAGGAAAAAAAACAGGAATGTTCTTCACTAGCTAAAAATCCAATTTGAAACCAGAGGTTTTGGGAATCTGAATATTAATGGAGTCTAATTGGGTTTACCACGAGATTTAGCCCTTTTATCCATCTTTTGCACCTTTCAAATATTTTTTCATTCTCTTCTTGTACCTTCTCCTTGTAATTTATTCAGCTTGATTTAAACGCCTGCGCAGTAGAAATTATTACAGCGTATAAGATGAATACACAGTGATTACAAGCTCTCTCGCACCTTTCGATCAGTTCTCTCGTACTTTCATAACTAAGTGATACATAAACTGAAACTTTCTCATGCAGTGAGTATAAATTTAGTATCATATCCAGTTAACAGTAGTGCAAAAAATGTCTCATAATCTCATCAACCACTAGTTTTTTTTTCTTTTATTTACTTTCTATCGTGCATGTAGGTGAGCGTTTTATTATGATAGTTTTGTTGTTCATTCTGTCGTATCTCGAATCTCGCGCTTCCATTTCGACGTTGTTAAAAAAGTTCGAGAACGGAGTATGGCAAAAAAAAAGTTACTGGATACGAGAGCTCTGCGCGTTGTAGCGGCAGATAAATTTTCTCGAACTGAGCAGGAAATTGTTTCCAGCGAAGCTTGCAATTTACGATTAATCCAGTTGTCTTTTCTCTCTGCTATTGCTCTGGCGTGATTCCATTCCGAGATAATTGTTCCGAAAATCCATCATTCCCTCTCAATTAATCCTTGCAAACGTGTGAAATTATTTTTTCATACTTTGAACGATGAGGAGATGGCTAATGCGTTGCCTTAAATGATATTTTTCACCGTTTCTCAACTCTTTTTCCATTGCATATACGATGCAAATACGTATCTCTTTGTTGTCCATCATTTAGCGCTATTCCGATACTGATTCTCTATGACCCAGTTACGAAAAAAATTTTCCGTTTTTTTTTTCTCCGACAATGTGAGTGTTTCATTTCGTCAGAGGCAAAATAGCCGAAAAAGGAGTTAGCAGGGTTGTCAAAAATCAATTTTTTTTAAACAATGGATTTCACCTGATATTTGAACGCAAAACCTGAATTCTACACCCACGTGATAATTCTGGCCCTGGCGTTTGTCTCGACCCAAAGAAAGTCCCTTTGTTCATGAAAACCACACAAATGTCACATTCTCGAACAGACTATGGGTAGTATTCCAAGAACCAAATACCTATAGGAATGTGTAGTCTAATATTCTACATGAATTCGTAATTTTTTGCTCACTAATAAACTCCGTCTCTGGCAGTCGGGCAGATCAGGTTACCATCAGAAGCAGCTAGTCCAAAGATATTATTGACTTGCCGGCAACCTTGCTCATACAAGTGTCTGATTAATATTTTTGTCAACTTGAGTATATCAAGAATCCATCGATATCTCTATATAAATACTTCCGATCTTCGATATGAGCCTAATAATAATAAATCGGAAGAAAATTTTGAATGTTTGTGTGGTCACCGCAATTTTTGGTTCAATACTCAGCACTGCTCACGATTTTTCCAAGCAAGGCTTATGGGCGTTTCCGAGAAAAATAGTACATTTCGATACGAGGGTGGAAAAATAGGTTTTACACCCGTGTATCGATATGTATTTTTCATCATTCTAACCTGAGAATGCCGCATTCAAATGCGGTTTTAGGATTCTCATGATGAAAAATCATTATTGCCCTGTGCTCGCAGGCCCATTTCGGGCGCGGAGGACTTATTTCCCTCGCTTCGCTCGGGAAATAAACTGTCCTAGCGCCCGAACTGGGCGAACGCGCCCAGGGCAATAATGTACTATTTCGAGTTCAAAATTGTTATGGGGAGTAATTTGGTTAAAAAGACTACACCGTAAAAAGAAACTCTCAAAATCAGATTAATTATCTGAAATTCATTATTACAAGGTTAGGGGCTTTGTTGTGATTCAGTACGATTTTTACCTGCACTGAGAAAAAATTCTTGGTCGTACGGCCAAGCGCATTGTCGTACGACCAAAATGATATTTGCTGCAGAACAATACCGATTTTGTTATCGCATCAATCTATCAGAACGGTTTGGTGATCTGGTATTAGAGCCAGACTAGTTAAATATAACGCGTATATTTCGAATGCCCCGATACTTAATGGATTAAGAGTCATATTACGGTTCTTTTGCTACAAAAGCTACCAATTTTTTGCACGGGATAGCACCGCAAAGGGACAAATATAATCCAACGATTTTTTAGGTTATTCGTGCCAGATTGGTTCGATAACAAAATCATTTTGCTGTGGTGACAATCCAGTATCGGTCTGACGGCAATACCACGTAACAATACAGTCGTATTGTTTCGACGGCAATATTTTATTCTCAGTGTGACTTTGAGAATTTCTCCTCAATACAGTGTGTTTCGGCCCCAGAGTGAGTTTCGGTGGCTGGTTCCAACAGATTTCCACTTGCTTGCAGAGTGGTGGATTATGTGATTTGAAGTAATACAATTCAAAGTGCACAGTTACACAAAGGAAATTTTGACTTTCTATATACGCCATCGCCTGTTGCAATGTATCCAAAAGTCGACGCTCAGTTGCCTACACGGAACGGAGTTGACATTTCGACCTTTTATGAAGCACCAAAAAATACGGTAGTGTTAGGACTGATAGGTATACGCCTTAGAAAATTGCTATAATGTGAATTCTGAGCCCTAGAAACTATGGGACAGCTTGGCACACGGAAAATCGCTTTTTCGATGAAATCACTCGTATCTCTTTCTACCTCTGAATGAAATTTATCAAAAGTGTCCTCCACAAAGAAGCGATAAACGTGCAAAAGAACATGATAAACTCCATTTACGATAAGATTAATCTCCCAGTGGGGGAATTTAATTATAATATGGGCTCTTTCATTGAATCTTTTGTTGTTTTTGAACAGATCAATTTACGTAATGAATCCTCAATAAAATTATCGGTTGATCACGGAGTGCGCGCATTATCATGTATACTTCGAAATTGATGCACATGAGGGTCAGAATTGAATTACGAATAATTTTGGTTCGATGGTTACGTAAACTAAGCAAATAAGGTATGGGTACAAGATATTGAAGTGAGTTTACACAATCTCTACTATCTATCATTTAATTAAATCAGCTTCAAGAGTCATTTTGGATGAGGGATCACACCGTGCAAACATGTAATTTTTCAAAATTGTGTAGATACAGTTTCTGTCCAAATATTTGATATCGATTTTAAGTCATATGTCGTATATCATCCAATATATTCAGGCACAATTTCAATCATAGTACATTCAATCAGTAATGGTGCCTTTGCTAGTATTTATTCAATATCAGTTAGCATACAAAACATGAAAGTTTCTTGATTAACCCTCTAGTACCTGCTTGAAAAACCTATTAAGCCCACATTCAAAATCCAGATTGCCAAGCTCCGCTATAATATTACGTCGATTGAGCATGATTATTACTTTCCCCAATTTTACTAATTTGAATACCCTACAAAACTGCGAAAAATAACCTTCGCAGCTCGCTCATTAGGTCCCCCATTTTCAAACAATAATTTTGACCCTCGTCTGCGGCTCGGGACGAAAATGAATATCTCAGTGACGAGCTACGACCCCACAAACTCGATAAAAAATATACTATCCTTCTGAGCCAAAATAAAATGTCTGTGATGATTCAAGGCCCTGATAACGCGTAGATAGCTTTTTGGATTATGTACACGAAACTCAGCGCTCGGGCTACGTTAGATGTGAAAGTGAGTCTACGATCTGTAACGATTAGTGCAAAGATGGAAATAATTCCTCAGTGAGCAATGCCCATTTGAACATTTTTGTCAGCCTCTCTTACAGTATCCGCGGATTAGAATGGCCCAGGGGTTGAACCTTTCAAAAAGTAGACTCCACTAAATCCACTGGGCACTTCCGCGGTATTGTATCCATGCATAGTAATGTTCCACGTCAATAGACATTCGGGCATATAATAGGCATCTTGCATTTTTTTGAAGAAAGGTTTGGCAAATTCGAGCAAATCGAGATAGATAGGGTGCAATTGGAAAAAAAATCCCCGAAAATTTTTTTCATCTTGCGCAAATTGTTTAAAAGTCTGATGACTTGCGCTCTGTGACGTCACTCCGACAAAGTAGTCGACTGCCGCTATTGTATGGTGTCTTGCAATTTCTTTGATCCCTCCAGGAAAAGGTTTAGCAAATTCGAGCAAATCGAGACAAGTATTGGGCAATTCAAGAGAAAATCCCAAAAATTTTCTTTGTCTTGCGCAAATTGTTTGACAGTAGGATGACTTGCGCCGTGTGACACAATCGTCTGACTTTCAAATAATTTGCGCAAGTTGTAAACAATTTTTGGGAATTTCTTCCTAATTGCACCTTACTCATCTCGATTTGTTCGAATTTGCCAAACCTTTTTTTTGGGGGTCAAAAAAAAATGCAAGATGCCTATTGTAAATGAGGTAGGTCCTACAGAACCCATTCAGCCTTTACAGTAATTTCATACTTCAGCAATCGATAGGTCAGCTGTCTATCGAGTAAGAATTCAGATTAATAATTTTATGATATGTCTATTGTTCCATGTTTATGTCACCTTTTTTTATTGTAAATTCACTCTATCTATTAGTTGTGAGTTTGAGAATCCAGACGTTTTCTTCGAGTGCAACAACGAATTCCCGTTTGTACACTCAATATAAGACCCAATGAATCCTACAGGACTCACTTGAAGAAGTGACGTTGACAGCTATTTTAAGAGGATCGCGGTGCTTGGCGCTTATCTAGAAGCCAAAATGAGACTTTTCAAGTTAAACAAAAATGATAAATTTCACATCATTGATAAGTACCTTGGGCACTAATGGATATTAAAAGGTTTGCTCAGACTTAACTAAAACGTCAAAATTACATCAAAAAGTTGAAGTGTAGAGAAAAAACGTTCACCGCGATTCAGCCTTTTCTAGATTTTTATGAAAAATCATCCTCTCTTTTTCATTCTGTAAAAAGTTAGTACTCTTAAAACTCTTTGCTCTTCCAGTCTTTGTCTTTTATATTGTTTTTCCCCTCTTTTCTTTCTTTCACAAGTCTGATTGTAATGTGTTCTTTCTCTCTCTTTCTCACTATCTCACTCATGTACGAGATCCAGATCGTAAACTTTTTCAAAACTCTCTCGACATCTTTCTCTATGCTTGGTATAAAATTGTCCCAGTCGTGAAGAAACGTTGAGATTCAATTTCGAGCCATCGGTTCAACTTTGCCGTCATTTCGCCAGAGTTCAAACTCACTCACTCTTCTTTTGAAGCATATATATATATATATAAATGTTTTTTTACTTCACCTTTTCTCGCTCTTGTCCTTCACAATTTCTCATATTTACCGATTACCCGCTACTCCTATTCTCTGTAGAGATGATGATGCGAAAAGAGGGTAATTGAATTCTTTATGCTTCGAAAGAGCGCAGTGACATCGTGTAATAATATAGGTATATATCGAAAACTCTGTTTCTCAAGAGTATACGAGTATGAATTCTATTGTATTCGAAAGTTGCAGTTTCCAATCTAACTTTACGCTCATGCACCAATGGCCTTTCATCAAAAGTTACGAATCGAATATTGATAGGATATGTATGCCGGTGAACTTTGATAAATGTTGAAAATTTCTGGACTTTATCAGATTTTTGTCTATTTAATGTTTTATCATTAGTTCTCTTTTATACTCGTAAATTTTTTTTAACGATTTTAGAAACGAGATGACTTTAGAATTGGGGATAAAATTATTGTTCTTGACATTGAATTGTGGAAATCTTTTATATTTCAGTCTCATTCTACATCAGAATCTGCTCATCAAAGTGTCAAAGGAACAACATACTTATTTTTTATAGTTTTGACCATGGAATATTTATAAAAGTCGGGAATTTCAACGCTTGAAACAGAATATATATCAAGACGGTATGAGTGTATTTTTGACATTTCTGGACAAATCACTTCGAAATTCTTTTGTGAAAGAAAATTCGAATCATGATTTTATGTTACTATTCTTCATTGACCGTGGAGTGAGTGTGTTTTCACGTCATATTTCATGCGGGGCATAATAAATTTCAATAGTTTATACATTTTACGCGTTATCTTGCAATAAAAGATCGAATTATTACCGTTCTGAATCGGAAAAATTAGAGGAGCGGATTGAGTTCCACGGCGTTAGATGGGAAAGTGTTAAGAAAGTGTAAACTCAGACCGTTTTGGATCAAAAAATGTAGAATAACTATGTACTTATACCGGTTTTAACAGGTAAAAAAAAAAGTTGGAAAATTTTGCAGGCCAGAACGGTATGAGTTTTTGATTTTTTTTCAAATTTCATCGACTAGTCGTGATTATATCTAAGAGAGAACGAAAAAATTCCCTATGATTGGTGAACCTATTTGAAGATTATGACTATGATTGATTATATTTTTAAAATTGCGGCTCACGAGATCACGATTCACGGTTCTAGTCGAAAAACAACAATTGTATCAGTCTGGCCTAATAGTATTTGGGAATTCGTGAAGTGCTATGTACACCCGTAAAGTACAGACCCTTGACTTCAAGATTTGCATGGAGGGAGCTTATATTGGGAAACTCAGAGTCAAAATACTTCTACTTCAATGTGAAGTTTGAATGAGTAATCCGAATTCATTCAACTTAGCAGTCTGAAATGGCTACTAATGATGGACAATATAATGTGATTCGAATTGATTGGATGTAGCTCAAGTCAGAAAGTGTATTATTTACTCACATAATATTCATTACAATAAAATTCAGTTGTAACTATCAGAAGAATCAAATTGACAGTCAAGTGACTCCTAATATCGAGAGTGCAAGTCGATAAGTTTCAGAGTGATTTCTGAGAATGATTGTGAACGAGACATGTCTATATTCAATGACAAGGCGTATTTTCCACCATTCATGTTGTTCATGTAAGATGAAACTATCTAACTCGCTGAACTTGTACGTTACCTAGATGCAACCATTCAGCTTTTTGAGGAGATTCCTAAGAAAATATTTGAAAACGACAACCACATGGATCGCTTTAACGCAGGTCAACCCGGTGCAAACCCGGTGTTTCATTACTGACGATTTAAAATGATAAAAGTTTAATTCAAGACCCCTAGAATAATTCCAACACTCTTGCAGACGCCTACAGAGTGCTGCTACCTAGTTTTTCATTGAAATGTGATGGCACTTCCGTATCTAAGTACGTGAATGAGAGACGGCGATCAAATTCAGCTGGCGATCTCTCAACAACTCGATGCTATCGCCTCCACAACATAGGAATCCTAAATCAAAATTTTCAAAATCCAAGACATTGGCAGTGTTAATTAAAAATTGGAAATTGGAAATGATTTCCCACTACATGCTGTTTCTCAAATGCTTAATTTGTCTTTATAAAACTTCAACCTAAAAATCACAAATTTGAACATGATTCGTAGTGTCTCGTGCTATAAAATATCGTTCGAGACTGCGTACAGATAGGTAGTGTCATAATATACTATCCTATTCAATCGAACTTAATTTCAAATACTTCGTTCATTGAGTAAAAGCTTCCTGAAGTGCCCCAAGAAGTTCACGTTTCAATCGAACGAACTTGAATCATTGCTTCGATTGCTTTCAAGAGTTGACCGAGCTTGGTTTTTGTGTCAAGTGGACAGCACTCAGTAGCCTCAACTATTTTCAGACGCTCTTACTCTAAAATTTGACATTTCCACTCTCTTTCATGTATAGGTATTAGTACTCGAGAATGTTGGTAAGCATGATTAAAAAAAAGTTGTCGGACTCATCGTGAATAGATTCTTTCTTGTATCCACTTGGAGCATTTTGGAATAAATTCGCAATCTGATTATTAAAATAAGTCGATTGTGTTGAGCATTTTGACAGCTGATTTCCATGTATGTCTGTCTGTTGGATCAAATTTTTTATGGTCACATTCAACCTAATATTTTGAAAAACTTATTTCTGGCAACGTTGATTAATCTTTCCCGACGAAGTAGATAGAAAACCAATACTAGAAGATATCGCATGAAATTGTGAAAACAGGGTTTTTTTTTAAATTTCTCAGAGGAAAGGTACAATATATTGTCACACTGTTAACAATTCGTGACCGTCGATTTTGAACGCTATCTTGTGAAAGATCTTGGAATAAAAAAAACTTCAACCACCTGATCAAATTATTCATTCAACAAGATCGTTCATGGAAAACTTAAACCGAGTGAATTGAATTTTCAACCACCTAATTGGGAGCGTCATGGAGATCTATATATATTATGGTTGATAAACGAAGAGCTCTCAACGAAGAGAAAAAATGTGTTCCAGAGGCGAATTCTTACAATGATTCAGTATCAAAAGATTGCCGACAATAATCCGGAAAATCAGAAAGTATGTCACGTAAAACTTAAATAAGGTTATAGTTAAATAAACAAAAGATGATATCCAAGTAGATACCTCAATTAGACTGAAATTTCCGACATAAATTTATATAAATTGCTATCAATGTTCTATTAAAAATTGTATAGATTGACTAGTATGTCCCCACACCGGGCATAAATTCTGAACAAATCTAGAAAATTCTTTGCGTCTCTGGTCTATTACTTTGATCAAAACCAGACTTTCGTGGTGTCTGGACAATATGTAGTACCTTTACTCTCATAACTCAAGAATTGAAATCTAGTCTCGAGATTTTAAACTGCATCTTAGGAACAAAAGAGCTTTTCCAGATTTTTTTGGAATATATGTCCGGTGAGTGTACACTCTACCTTCCATTAATCAATCACTCATCGTAATCTGTCTATAACGTGAAAAAATGTCATGAGGAAGTCCAAATATGCTACAGATATATCATGCAGCGATTGTCAAAATTTTTTCGGACCCTGGTCTGAACAATATTGCTTTTTTAATTTAAGAGATCCATTTCAGTATGACCTCATGATTTTTCGAAGAATCTCTATTTGTGAGATGACTTCAAATGAATCTGTGAATATCTTGTAAATTCTTACATTTATATTCATGAGATGGGCCAATTAAAATGTCTTGGTTATCGTAAGAGATCTATGAGGATTTCATGGAGCCACCTCACACATAATTGCGAGTACACTCGGCAGAAAGGTAAACTGCAGTTCATCAAGATCTGCTGTCCCACTCGCACTCATAGGTTAGGGTGCCATAAGCTATGAGTGCGAGTGAGACGGTAGATCTCGATGCACTGCAGTTCACCTTCCTGCCAAATGTACATATTCATCCCTGGAATCAGACCTCGGTATTCAGCCACGGGTTTTTTAACTGTATTGACACCAGTGTTACATATATTTATTGCATTCTTAAATTTCACTACCAAGTTTTTCCATGGAAACTCTTCGGAGGGTTCCAAATACTCTGAGAAAGATGCATTTCGGTGATGAAGAAATTCACGTGAAACTAGCTTCACACGCCTTTTAGAAAATTTCAATTAACGCTTAAAAACGTCACTTGTTATAGCGTACCCTCATAGCCTACGTGGCAAACAATGTTTTACGTTCAACTTTCTGAGACGTTTTAAAAATGAGGCAGAATTTGCTGTTATCTTGCTCATCTTCATTCCGACAAAGGCCATGCGATATTGCCATGATTTTTTCGCGTTTTCGAGTAACAGAATTCAAAATTTCCTCCGTTTGAGTTTTCAAATGGAATATCAGTAGGAAATTTGGGGAAACCTAATGCGTAAGAAGAATACCAATTTTCATTCTTATTTGCTGGACTGTATAGGTGATTCTGAGATAACTTATGCATTTGATATCCTGACCTCGCATTCATATTAGATGACCAAATATGATGAATCTAACGATGATTTCTAGTGTATTCTATTAAAATATAGATGTCCCAATAGTGCCAGGAGCGAATATAAATTTAATATGGACCTGAGATTACCAAAAGTGGTGAAAATGTCCTTACCGTGGCATCATGTCCTAAACTGGAGTTGCACATTTCAATCGTGTAGTTTACCGAGATATTCATTCAATCTCGATTCCGTACTACTCAATCATCAAAGTTGGGTCATAAACAGGTGATATCATGTACGAATCGAGTATCAAGTTTCACTTCAAAATAGTCAAAACACAGCCGACATTCTGTTCTGGAATTTTGCAAATTTTTCGAATGCTTCTCGATAATTGGACTCCGGACCTGCGAATCGCTTCAAATGGCTCTATAATTCATCCCTAACACACCAAAGAACAAAATTCTACCACCAGCGGAATGGTGAATTACGTGAACAGCTCCCTACGCGATGATTCATGGACAATTTTTCCGTTGCAAAGTAAGAGATGTCCTTACCGTGGTCACTGGCTCTCGAACACTATGCAACGTCAAGGTCCAGAAATTTTTTTACAGTCTACTCTCACCGTAAAAATGGACCATCTATTCGGAAAAAACGATCCGTTTCGATTTACGCCTTTGAGATCAGTTTTCATGCCAAAATGTCGTTACCGTGGCTGTCCTTACCGTGCCAAAAATATATTGAAAATGGTTCATATCTTTTACATAGATTGACTAACGTTTATGCCCGTCTGGGAATTGTTTTTGGATGTCAGAAAGTATGGAAAACACTCATGAGCAGTAAGATTGGAGCTATATTTCAACTAGTCAACTTTTGGTCCAAATCCCGATCTCAGCCGTTTTTGCCCTCGAAATACCTAAGTTATCCCATAATCACCCTTATTTGTAGAGATGGATATTGTCTGAAGTATAATGACGGGCCTTAATGGAGGTCAGTGAAAATTTGGGGGAAATCGAGAAATAATTCCACGATTTTGGGTTTCCTGATATAATCATCTGATCCGGGCAACAATTTGCTCACAGATTTTTCTGTAATATCCCAAAGAAAATTTTCAGCGCAAAGCCATTTGGGGGGCTTTTCATGAATTTACTGTGCTAAGTGGTTCACTCAATTACCAGCACAGTAGACTTTTTGCACTAAATTCCATGTGCCAGTAACATTTTCAAGCTCCAAAATTTTTTGAACCCCTATCCTTTAACACATCACAATATCACATGCAATAAAAGTATTTGAAAACAAACCTTGTGGCAGGACGGTGAGTACAAGAAAAATCTGCAAAGCTGTAGCAACAAGCCACGGCCTTATTACAGACCAAATTGAGCAACTTTTCACTCTGAATCCATGTCCATTTGAATTTTTCAAATTTCGACATCTCGATCTTGCTGGCAGGATCATTGAACTTGTTACAGAACCACCAGGCCACGTGTTGTTGGTGATATTTGCATTGCTTCTTGTTAAACTGTGTACTCTTTGTTGCCCCATAATTTTTATAAGGGGCTGTTTTTACACTTATGCCCGCCCGGCGGGCTTCACTGTCACTACACACGACTGCCGTTGTCTATTTAATTATTTTTTTTTATATGTTATTAAGTTTGGCTAACGTGATGCATGGCCCAACGAAAAAAGAAAAAAAATAATAATCATAATAAAAATCACTAACTTTTGGCAGATTAATCACATTATTAAAATCAGATGAATTATTATAGCTGGTAGATATTAGCCTCGATGACCGCATGTCCCAAGAAAATAAAAAACACACGTGTTAAGAGATTTAAGATGTTCTCTTATACGCTGCCGCTTAGATACTGAACTGACGACGCCACCTCTCGTAGTCACCCTTGTTGCTGGTGGTGGTGGTGGTGGTGGTGGCTGGGGTGGCGCTATGCTCGGTCCATTCGGTTCACTATATATATGTCTCTCTATATATCTCTGTGTGTACACCTGGAACAGCCTCCCTGAAGAGAGAGAGAATAGTAGGAGGGGTGAGATTGTTATTATTATTCTCACAGTATAGAGGGCTCTGTTGTACGGTATCTCAGTGTAGAATGCAGATTGTAACGTTGTTGTTGTGTTTATGTGTATATTGGCGGCGGGGCTTGCTTGAACTATAGCTGTGTACAAATATATAGAGAGAGATCGTTGCTCTGTAGAGGAGAGTACTCGATGCGTGGGTGTTTGAGAGGCTGGTGCTTTGGCCTTTGATTGGACTTGATTTCAATGGAGATGAGGCGAGAACACAGTGAAGCTTTAGGGTAAATTTCATTGATGGCTGAGGGATGATTGTGTTTCTCGGATTGTTCGACTTTGTATTAAATGTTTTGGCCAAGTATATCAGGTGGGCAGTGATTTTTGAAGATTAATTTGTTCTTGAAAATAGCTTAGGAATATGGAAAATCTAAGGATATTGTGATTTTTGTAGCGTGTGCGATAATTTTCTGGCTTTCCGTGTCAAAAAAAAAGAATTGATGAGGGTTGTTGCATTGAACATTTGATATGGGAATTCTCATCAGTGAAATTTGTAACTGGCACACTGTGGGAATATCAGAAAATCTTTGAATAAAGTTTACCCAGCTGAGGGTATAAACTCTTGTCAAAAATGTCGGGTACGATTTGGTTTTTCAGATCGACACAAATATGTTGATATTTAATTATTTTTATGAGGAGAATGAAAAAATCTGACATCCGTCCTCATGATAGATAGAACTATCACGTTTATTGTAGATTTTGTTAGATAATTGTGTGAGACGAGACCCGCACGTTCTTGGTTCGGTCACATTTATATCAATTTCACGATTCATACATAAACAGCTATTTTTTTTCTCGTGAAAATTTATTAAACTTCCTCGTGGATTCCCCGAACTGGTCTTCATCCATGAGTTTCCCAGATCAAAGAGATACTTTCATCAAAAAGAAAGTTATATTTGCATGAGCCGAAATTCAGTCGGCTCGTCATATTCAAATCTAAAACGTTCACTACGGTAGTGTAAAATGTGACATAATTTCCCATGAGGCAAAAATTTCCGAAAAAATATAATTTGCCATGATGATTGCATCCTTTGCAAGGTACAAGCTTTGAAAATGATTCGTAGATATTCGCCGGCTTGTGCAGATTTTATCGTGAAATTTAGTTAGATATTTAAAGCAGCACGGGCGATTTCGGTAAAAGCTTTTTGATTCGTTATATTATTCACGGTTTAAGCCGTTGGTTGAATTTTAGAAAACTGTTCGCTTTAGCTCCACATTTTGTGATCCTGATAATGTATTCCATTTGGTACGGGGGAGAAGAATTGTTTCCTATAACTAATTAAATAATTATTGTGAACCAATTTTGGGCCATAGCATTGCCAATCTTCTTCATTCATAGTCATGGAATTTCTGTGTATCGATAATAAATATAAAGATCGAGTGAAGCCCGTGTCGTGTCATGTTGTTTCGCAAAAATTTGAGTGTCAAGAATATGTGCAGCCATTTTGGCTCACACACTTGGACAACAAAGTTATTAACACGTTCGCTGCGACGAGTTCCACCGGTGAGACCCGCGATTTTCCATTTTTCAATGTTCGGCGACTCAGACTTGCTCAGAAAATTTTCCCTAGAGAATCTATCGAGGTTGAACACCTCATCAAGGACGTTAACAATGAGCCAAGAAGAAATTTAGCTCCATATGGGCGTTTCTACCCTATTGTGATGGTCCACTTCAAGACCGAAATAAAATTACGAAAAAACAGCGTCGCAGCGAACGTGTTAAATTTGGTCATTGACCGTTTCGATCAAAGAGTTGTCGCCTACAGCGTCAGACACTCTGAATTCATTTACACCACAACCATATCACACAAGTAAAGAACTTTTTTCAAAACACTGAATATACTTCTTTCAAGTAATTTTGTTAAACTGGAGCTCCATTTTGCCAGAATCGTTCACTCATTCTCAATCTTATCATCTCGAGTACAAGTAATTTTAACTCAAATCTAGTCATCTGCTTGAATTGTTCGATTATGTTAAATGAGGGGCGGTAATTATCTCAATTATATTCAGTACCAGGCAGTACTATATTCCGTATTGGTTCTCAATCAAGTTTAATCCTATCATCAAAAGTCGAATCACGATTCAATCTGGAAAATCAGAATTTGATTATCACCAGCGCGTAAAATTTGTTCTATCAATTTATCTCACAGAGATTGTGAAATTCGAAGAAGTAACACGTTCGCCGAAGAATTCAAATACTTTTAAAAGAAAATATTATTGTTCATCCTCATGATTCGACTCAAAGAATTTTATTCAGTCTACAAAATCGAGCTTTTTATTTTTGAAACCATAATACTAATCATCGAAAAGGCAACAATTTAAGAATAATGCCATTTATATAGCAGACTTCTGAATATACGTATGTCAAACTGTACGGATAAATGCTATTTTCCTCTTGCAAGTCTCATCAATTCAAGTTGACGGATGCCGGTACCTTGCCCTCACTCATAAATTCAGTCCAAAATTTCGTATTCCGATCACGAAAAGTGTCGTCCCTCCAAGCTCCATCATCATAAAAGATATTTCTCTTACAGAAGCTGTTCTACTCATTATTCAACCAGGGATAGAGTAATAAAACATCGGACACCTCGTCTGCATATTTCAACCCATAACCTCATGTCTAATCCAAAAATACAAGAACCACCCTCACTCATAAGAAAAAAAATCCCAAATAAATACGTATTCCATTAAAATTCTCCGCAGACCTCACATCACCCTCAAACCACCAAACAACCAACCAACGGATCCCCAAAAAAAAAAAATTCTTCATCGATCGTCGAAGTAAAACCTCATCCAACACCCTATACCATCAATTTTCTACATCTCGATACCCACATAGAAAGGAAAAAAAAATCTCATCATTTCATCACAGTACCACATCTTCTTGTCTATAGCCATTTCGATGCGGCCACTGACCTACTTCCGTCTAAACGTCCCCCTTCGAATCGTTTTCTATACCCCATCTCCACGCGCGCAACAGGAAGCCAACCAGCCTCTCTCACACTCGCATCACACACAGATCTTTCCCCCCTCGAGAGTCAGTTTCTACCGCGCTGCTGCTTGTATTCAACAGGAGACCGACTCGCACTCACTCGCTCACACCCTTTACGTTTTGAACCACGTGTCTGACCAAACTTGATTTATACTACTGGATACCAAAATCATCATCATCATCATCACCACAACTTTATTTATTGAAGACCCAGCTCACCTTTTAATATTCTACGTGTAAAAATCTGATCAGCAAATTATGATCAACCGGCGTCTCGTCGACGTCTTCGACGGCCAGCTGCCATACTGATTCCCGGGATTTATACGATAAAATTCCCAGCATCCACTACATACTATAGATAGATGGGTTATTCCACATAAAAATTTCAACGAATTTTTTTAAAATGAATTTTATGTTATCTGGGCTATCTTGAATCAGTGAAAAATTGATAAATTTTTGGATGGATTATAGTCAGAGATAAGGTTTTTTAGATGAGGAAAGATTGAAATAAACGCGATATATAGAACCTCTCTAGGCTGCCTTCCGGTGGCAGTTGAGCCACGATACTGATGGATCAAAATAGGAGCTTGCAGCAGCAGCAGCAGCAGCTGCCCGGTGAGATATTCTATATAGTATATATGATAAGAGGAAGCCCGGCGTGGTGTGGCGCGCGCAACCAGGTAGATTGTAGAGAGTAGTAGAGAGCGTCCCCATGGTTGCAGCTGGCTGGCTGGCCCGATGCCCGAGTTTCCCCCGCCGCAAGCTCGATTTTGCCCAGCCAGCTCCGCCTCGTTCGTAGTGAGAAAGCTCTGTGTTAGAATCGAGTAAAAGCAGAGAGGGAGATGGGGGTATATGGGTACGCGCTGCTGCGAAGTCGGACGCCCATCAACCCCCCCCCCCATGTACATATATATGGGGGGGATCAATATTACCGTGCCTGATGCTCTGGCAGGGAAGCTGTGCGTGTACGGAGCGATTCTCGTATAAGGTGTATATAACATTTGGATACATATAGTGTATACATACACCGGTGGTACTGTATTGTACACAGACCGGGATTTTGAGATTGATACGCCAAGAGCACGTGTTGAAGATGAGGTTGCTGGATCTTTCATCGTTCATCGATGAGTTTCGAGGGGTTGTACTTGAATGCTGGTTGGTTACAGGAATTTTGATAGGGTACACACATCATTAGTAGGTGTATCAGAGTTATTCATAGAAAATACATATGAGTTTGCAAGATTTCAAGCATGATTTTTTTACGTTTCAAAACGTATGGAGAAGCAAACGGAATATTCTATGAGCAATTTTTTGTAATATTCTTGTAAAATATGTTGTATGATTCTTGACTCAAAGTTGAAAGGCTGTGTACTGTGTCAGTAATTTTTGACACAACTTTTACATGCGAGTTCGGATAAATTTGCAACGTTTTGTCACTGCCATTCGCCGACCTCAACGAGTATCTTGACTAGAACTTGGACATTCACATTTTCATATTTATTAACCTTTAATTTATTACTAACGTGAAATAAAATCACACTCTAACTAACGTGGTAGACTTTTGGCACATCTTATTGAATTCATCAAATTTCCAAAAACTAGTGCAATTAACCTTCTAGCAGCCCAGTGGGTCCTGTGGGACCCACTTCCAAAATCCAGACATGACAAGCACCAAGGCAATATTTCGGCAACTGTGCATGGTAATGGCTCTCTTCTAGGCTAAATCTAAAAGTCTGTGATGATACGAGGCCCTGATAAAGCGTACATAGTTTTCGGGATCACGCGAAACTCAACGCTCGCGCGTCGATCGACGAGGGCGTGAGTTTACCGTCTAAATCGATTCATGTAGAGATGCGAATGACTCTTAGGCATCCAATACCTATTGGTATCAATGCTTTGAAATGGTTCGAATGGGAAAATTGTCTAGAGGCTGGTCAATTGAGAAAGTGGGTCCCACAGGACCCACTGGGCTTCCGCGACATGGTATTCATGCATGAATATCTTTCACGTAAAAAAATATTTGGGCGTGTAATTGTGCGTGAAGTGGGTCCTGCAAGACCCATTGGGCGTTCGCGTTCACAGAAGTCACGTGGTCGTTCAAATCGGTCTCTATCCCAGCCGTCGAATCTCTAAGAAAATTGTTGTGGATATGAGGTATGACTCGCAAGAGCACTTTTTCAAGTTTGCGGATTGCAAACAAAGATGTAAGCTCTGCCTAAAGAGTAAAGTATACTCTTTTTGTGAGAAATGTCAAGTAACTCTTTGCTGTAATGTATCCAAAAAACTGTTTTTGTGACTTCCATCATAAGAATTCAGATTAACTAAGCAATTTCATAATGTTCTCGTTGATGCATGATTCTAAGCTTCTTCGTCACGAATTCACTATGAAAGTTTGAAAATACAAGCCCTTTGTTCGAAACAAGAAGACTGTTTTTGTAGATTCAATATTATAACCTGAACGCCCAATGGGTCCTGCAGGACCCACTCGAAAAAATGCTGTTTCCGGTTATTTTGAGGAAATTGCGGTTTGTCACGTCCATCTAGGAGTCAAATGAAAACATTTGAAGTGAAAAAAGAAAAAAAATTCCGTGTCCTTAATACCTTGAGCACTAGAGGGTTATTTGCATGAAAAATTATTTCCCTAAAGCTCAACTATCTAAAGAACAAAATTCAACATTTCTAATTGGCTCGGGGATTTTCCTCAAAAATTCTTAATTAAAGTCAGTTTTTGAGGTTATGCTGACAAGTGCTTTCCGAATTGTTGAGCAATTGTGTCAAAAGTTGCGAATTTTACTTTCAGAATGATTTTGTTGTAACAAATAGACCTTAAATGGACAATTGCAGCTCAATTTAGGTAAATATTCTTAAAAATCGACACTTTCATTCCTACCGATGATGGAATTGTGGCACTTACTTCATTTATAGCTGAACAAAACATGATTTTAAAAATTTTTCAACGTCTACATCTACAAGAGCACGTGAAAATGTGAATTTACATCCAGATCCCGAGTCACGAAACGGAAAAATTCCAACGTTTCAGACGCAAAATTATGACGAAACTTGTTTTCCTAACCGAATAGTGTTCCTCTGGGTCCACCGTTTGCTCATGTCATAGGTTGTGGCCTTCAAGAGATTTCATCTGAATAATCTCTTTTAAGGAGACTACAAAAACCAATTTGTGACATGAATTTTGGATGACGAGGAAATTTGGACTTTTCTCGTAAAGATTCATGTCACGAATCTGTTTTTGTAGTTTCCTTAAAAGAGATTATTCGGATGAAATTCCTTGTGGGCCACAACCTATAATGACATGAGCAAACGTTGGACCCAGAGGAACACTATTCGGTTAAAAAACAAGTTTCATCACAGTTTTTCGTAAACAAATAGGAATAAACAAAGGCGGTGGATCTGAGAGACGGACAAAAATCTAGATTAAGCAACGTTTTCTTGGTGGCCATACCTTGATGATCACACGTTTTGGTCCTTGGTCTGACAAGCTTCCACTCGCGCATACAATTCACCCACTCTTTTATTATCAAGTCTTATCACAGTTTTTCATAAACAAATCAAAAAAAAACATGAGCGGTGGCCGCGCGAGCTTATTCGGTTTGATGTCCAGGTTAATAAGCAACGTTTTCGTGTCAATCGCGTATCCGGATGGGTGACCACTCCTTTGGGTCTGCTAGATGGGGTGTAGAGATTGTGGACTTTCTTGGGTATATTGTCAGACACCTACACGAGCGATTACCCGTCGGGATACGACCACCATCCCATCAAAATGTTGTTGAACCTGGATTTTGGAACAGAAAGGCTCTGAGTACCGCCACTAATACATATTTGTATTTGTTCGCAGAAAACTGTCGTGAAATTTGTTCTTTTCTCACTCAATGATATATGTATGTACCTTGTGATCAACTGGTCACGTATTCGTATCCATAATAACTGAGTTGGTGGATTTTGTACGCAATTTAGATTTGGCAGACCCTCATGGGCGGTCTATCACCTTCCGTGATAGTTGATTCAATCAGTTATCTGCAGTATTTTAGGCTAGCTGATTTGGTCAGAGAGAATCCTATCATATTTGCTGGGAAAATCATCGAATGTGAGCTAATTTTCAGCTACATTATGCGATTCCCGCTGAGAAAGTGGACCAAACGTGACTGTAGATTTCCAATTTCAACAATCTTAATAAATCTAAAAATGTGAGTGTCCAAAATCTAGTCAAGATACCTGTTGAGGTCGATGAATGGCACTACTGGAAATTCTCTACAAGACCAATCAAGAAACTGGATCTTATTGTAACCTGATGAGTGATTCAACAAACCAGTCAAGGATTCTTAATAATAAAGTTTCAATAGAAACTTTCTTAAAATCCCAAACTTTACGACTTTGGTCTAGTAAAATTCCTTCTGGAAAGATAATGTGCTCAAGATATAATCGCATGAGTAACGCATTCGTCCTTCTAGTCAAAAACTGCATGCCAAATTCGTACATATAGATCATTTTAAACAGCGATGGCAGCAGTTGTGATTCAAATTTGGACAAATCTCAATATTCACAGTTATAACTGAAGTAGAAGATTTCGGTTGAACGAGATCAACAAATTATTTCATATGAACAAAATGTTTGCAAACATGCAATGGTATCTCCTCAAACATTCATTTCCGTCCTTCAAGATCGATGAGACCAAATAATCAACGTGTATATCCTCAAACATTCGTTCTAAGAGCAATGTTTCAATGCAAATATTTGCTAGAAATGTTAATCCAGTCTACTAAATCTGCTTCGACAGGAATGTTGAGAGTAGTGACCATTCAATAAATTTATTGACGTTTATAGCCACAGTTGCAGCTCAAGAATGAATTATGCTCTATTGCCGGACCACACTCAGACTCATACTACTGCCGGGATCGAAAATTGCATGGTGGAGATAGATGTTCGCGAATATTAAACGTTAAGTAATTTCCAAATATTACCGAATTTGATGAACTGAAATTTTGATTATCAGAAATAGTTGCCCGAATTACTGGGATTGGAATTCGATCTAAATGGACATACTCAGCTGTATTTTAAAAGGTGACTCGTGGACGATACGAACCAAAACATGAATTAGACCTTTGAGATGATTTATGGAGAAGTTTAGTATTAAACAGAGAAAAAAACTTACCATTCGACATAATGATTAAAATATCTCATTAATGAATTATGATGATATCTGTAATGGCTGGTTCCTAGTATCGATCGCATCGCGAAACAGTTCAAAAACTGTATGATGGCTCACCGCACACAAGGTCTACTATCTCTGTAATAGATGAGGATTTCATTATCCAAATATTGTACGATTAATTTAAAACGCTATTTTCTGATCAGACTATTTTTCAATTACCGCTCAAATCTCAGAACTTGGGAAGTAAACCACATGAATAATAATACCCTCTTATTAATTTTGAATGATATGTATCCCTCCCGGGTATTTTCGAGCCGAGCCTATTGCTGAAATATTGATAATCTGTCGAGGATTTTCACTTTGAAATGTTGATCCTACATTGAATATAGATAACCCGTACCGAATACATAGCTTGCGCTCAATTTCTTGCGCAAGATAGCCAATTATGCAATGGCAAGACAGACGAGAGTGACAACATTAATAGGAGTTCTGTCACTGGCAGATAACAAACCGCTATGTATGGTGAGTATTTTCAAAGTGAAACTCATCGGGTAAAGCTACATTTACAGAACGGGTAAAATGTCTTCACGTCCATCACAGTCTACAGTTTGATTGCTCGGATAGGCATTTAGAGGAAACAAACGTAGCGCAATCCGTGATTGTTCATTACATGAAAATTCAGAGAGGTATCTCGGATGTTGATCTGTCTTGTACATACACACACGCACACACAGATTTGATAGCTGTACCTGTGAAAACTTGACACAATATATTTCAGTTGAGCTGAGCTTTTGATTTAATCCATCTGAATGCTGTCCTGCGCCATTGTAATAAATCTACAATTTCTGGGCAGCTTTTGTCGATGTTCGTGTTGCTTTGAGCCGAATTTATTTCATAATCAATAGCAATAATTTCGATTTTATAGAATTTCATCAGAAATCCAAGTGAATCCTTATAAATTGTAAGAGGAGACAAAATTCTGACTGAATTTCCTAACGATCAGCTTTCAGAATAGATTCCCTCAAAATAATCATACGTGAAAGCAATATTCTCATGAGGCATCTCACATTTCATAGATAATGAGATGAAAGCTTGAACAGTGGAATTTCTGCACAAATTGCAACGAAAAGTGCGGTCATCGTCCCCGATAAAGATCAGTACCGTGCGAAAATACCTTAATACTCATCGTTATCAGATCAAAAGAAAACGTATAGATGTTTCACAATCAGAAATATATGTTTGGGACGGTGTATCGCAGGAACTATATGTAACAGTATGACTTCATGACTGTCACAAAATAATACATTTTGTTGGATTACTCCGATCATAGCTGTAAGATGGGACCTATCGTGATTTTAGGTAAAAAGGTCATTTCAATCGAGCTTTTAAAAAGCGAATAGGTTTGTCGATCTTTCCAATGCATACAAATGAACAACTTCAATATATTTAGTCTCACGTCGTTTCGTGTTTGTCATTGGGATTTCTCGGGATTGTTTAGTTTAGAAAAAAAGTATGAATCATTCATCTACTCACTCACGATTATCCAAAAATCGACCCTTGGATTGATGCGGACGCGACCGTTGATTTTGGCTCACTCAAGAATCGGTGGGTCTTTGGAACACAAAGTTTACTGGAAATTTCTTTGCCTATATTTGATTACAAGGAACTTAGAACCACGTGTAGTAATATAGATGAAGATTTCGGAAGTTAGATTAAACCAACTTGACGATCAAACTTTCTCCACCTATTGGTAAATGTCGGAAAATCCTCAGCAAACTATCTCAGATAGCGATGGAGCGTTTCAAACAGCAGGGGTGCGCACAGCGGGATCTCTCCGTGTACGAACTGCGTAGATAATACAGAGAACTTGAGTTTCACAGAGGAAATTGATCAATATCATGTCAAACTTTTCTTTGAACTACATAGATCTACTGGGATGAGCAGAAATCCATCCACTCAAAATTTTAAAAAAAATTCAATTTATTTAATGGAGATACCTCCCTTTTAAACAGAGATCAATTTCTCCAAATATTCAACACAAACAACAGCATCACATGCTAAGCCTGATGAGATTTTTAAAATCTTTGATTTATAAAATATCATCACATACCCTCAAAATATATGAGTAGTTCCACGCGAAAGCGACCCACGAAAAAGGGTCATGTCTCGGATCCTTTTGTTAACATTCTTATTCGATTCTATGGTACAAAATATGAACTTTTCACTACCTATGGGATCCCAAAAAATTTTTTTGGCCCCATGGCGAGAATTTTCGAAAATGAAGTAAAATACATTTTCTTAAAATTCTAGCAGCTTTTTTGCACTAAAATGCGAATAAGTCGAGTTTGCTCCCATATAAAGATATGCGGTTTGCGGCATTCGAAAGATCTTTCAAAAACCTATCAAAATCGCTATTAAAAAGTTGTTTTTGAGTTTATGGGCAGCCTGTACGAGCGAAAGTGTGAAAATCACTAAACAGTGAGTTTCTCAGTTGCCTATTTTTTTCAATTTTTGAAAATCACATATTTGATGTAAAATTTTGTTTTCTTTCAGAAAAAAGTGGTCCCAATTTCCTTTTCCGACGTCTAAGGCCTGTTTCTTCAAATTTTCGCAAACCTATTTTTTAGGCAGTTTGGAATTGTCTGTTTACTGCGCATGCGCAGAAATTTGGACCGTTAAAACCAATCCCATTGGGAAGCCAAGAAAATTTCCTTCAAAATGACCACTTGGCAAAGTCAATTTCATCAATTTGGCTCGGAGCTACAACGTTTGAAAGACCACCGAATCTCGATATCCAACAAGAGGTGGATCGGAGACACCGCGACAATAGTAGGAAAATCCGGGCACGATCTCTGGTCCGATGTATCGTTTGCCTATTGACGCACTCGAGCTGAAGCTACATCTTCCGTAGGCTGTAACTCCGAGCCAAATTGATGAAATTGACTTTGCCAAGTGGTCATTTTGAAGGAAATTTTCTTGGCTTCCCAATGGAATTGGTTCTAACAGTCCAAATTCCTGCGCATGCGCAGTGAACAGACAATTCCAAACTGCCTAAAAGATGGGTTTGCGAAAATTTGAAGAAACAGGCCTTAGACGTCGGAAAAGGGAATTGGGACTACTTTTTTCTGGAAGAACACAAAATTTTACATCGAATATGTGATTTTCAAAAATTGAAAAAAATAGGCAACTGAGAAACTCACTGTTTAGTGATTTTTACACTTTTGCTCGTACAGGCTGCCCATAACCCCAAAAACAACTTTTTAATAGCGATTTTGATAGGTTTTTGAAAGATCTTTCGAATGCCGCAAACCGCATATCTTTATCCGGGAGCAAACTCGACTTATTCGCATTTTAGTGCAAAAAAGCTGCTAGAATTTTAAGAAAATGTATTTTACTTCATTTTCGAAAATTCTCGCCATGGGGTCAAAAAATTTTTTTGGGACCCCATAGGTAGTGAAAAGTTCATATTTTGTACCATAGAATCGAATAAGAATGTTTACAAAAGGATCTGAGACATGACCTTTTTTCGTGGGTCGCTTTCGCGTGGAACTACTCATATGTAAAACACTTGAGAGTCTTTCTTGACAACACTCATGAAAAAATATTAACATGAAAAGATCTATACAATAATATGAGACTGTTTGTTGGAACATCGAAAATTTCTGCATTATGTACAGATGCCAGTGTATGGATCTAAATTACTTATACGCCTTGCACAATCACTTAAATCTCAATGCATATCAATTGCACTATTCACTGAAAAATCAGTCTCTAGGATTCTGATGATAACTCATCACACTGTTTTATTCTTCAGCTCTGTTATTAATTGCCTCACACCTGGAATCCATGAACTACACACAGATGCATGTGACATCATTAAAGAAATGTGCAACTGATCTGCTCTCTCTGCACACCCCTCCTTTAGAGCTGTAAAGTGAAGCCAATGAGTTCCACCCATGTGACATGACAATGCAATAATTCAAATGACTGATATTAATTTTGCCAAATTAAGAACAATTTCTCTACAGTCAAATTTGAATCAAAACCATGCAAGACTAGACCTTTGGTATAATAAGATCTTCCCATATTAGAGGTCCTTTACTGCATGGCTCGATTCCTTTTGAATATTGCATTATTTTCAAATATGCTTCTCAGACACTCGTAATCTTCCACTACTG
Source organism: Eretmocerus hayati (assembly GCA_029851415.1). Classification (NCBI taxonomy): domain Eukaryota; kingdom Metazoa; phylum Arthropoda; class Insecta; order Hymenoptera; family Aphelinidae; genus Eretmocerus; species Eretmocerus hayati. The sequence goes on along the minus strand of CM056744.1, from coordinate 95,919,179 downwards.
CAGTCTCTCTAGATTTCCTCAGCGGTTGACTATTTAGACTAATATTTTTATGAAGTAATGTAATAATGCTCACCTTCTGAAATTTCCAAAAGCTTCTGATGCACAACACTGTTTAGTTTATCTTCATTCCACATAGCTTCCATTCGATCTAGCCTCTTTTGAATCTCATCAGCTCTATTCTTCTCTAATCCATCCATGACATTTCTTAAATTATCTAATGTATCTTTCAAGGTCTGTGCCTTATCTACTTGCAAATCCGCAAGTGACTCTTCATTTTTCACTGTTGTTGGAGCAACAATAGGTTTATGAGGAGCCGATGTGAGACTAATTCCTACTGGAGGTGGCGTGGCACCCATTGGAGGAGTATTTGGTATTGGAGATGTACTCAAAGGAGAAGAGTTTGAATTTAGTGGAAATGCAACTCTTTTGTTGAGAAGTCTTTTTGTTGGAGTGCTACCAGCTGGTGCAGATGTGGCAGATAGTGCCCAGCTTGGTGGATCGTTCCAACCTGGATCGTGATGAGATGAAAGTGTTTTTTGTGCAGAGACAACTTCTGCAAGAAAGTTCAATTAATAAGTAGGGATGTATATACAGCTGGATATCAGATTTTGATGGAATAGGCAGATCCTTACTCTCTGAATTTTCTTCCATATTTTGAATATTATAAACTTAAGTATCACAATAATTCTTGTCTTCTCAAGATTAAAAAAAACTCTCCACTTTAGAGAAACCTTCACAGAAGACTTGTAAATGAAGGAAATTGACAAATAATGATTACGCTGCTTTGTTTACTATTTACAGTCTGGACCGAAATACGAGACTCGCGTGCTCGCGTCGCACACTCACTCGCACCGTGAGAACATCTGCAGGTTTGGTTATAATTTTTCGTCTGCTCCCGCACAGACCTAACCATTCCATCGCCAACCATTCTAAAAATAATGCAGTTCACGCTTCACGCACGGCTCACCCGCTCACGCCGCAGTGGATTTGTTCGTTGTTGTTGCTAGTTGACAATCTTCTCTTGCAGTTGTTTTCTTCATTGTTCTACGATTGTTGTTGTAGTTACAAAGCAATATTCTTGAGTCGTTAACAAATCTAATGATGACAGGATAATGACAGGTATTTGAAAAGGATCTCGGGCCTCGCAATGGAGCAACATCCCAAGTCTTCCCTCATTCCTGACCTATTTTACGAAATCTTCCGTTGACTTCGTTGATAATGCGTGCAATATGTGAGCAGGTGTTATATTATTATAACTCTCATTTCAATATCTAATTAAATAAGTAGGCTCAGAAATAATGCATGCTAAGGATATATTACCGAATATTTCAAGCGTGTGTGAATCTGTCAGAGACTTTATTTTCACTTGGGACCATCAAACTTTTGCAAGATATTGAAAACGGGCAGTGAAGCCAAACGCTAAAATCATGTGCTTACAAAAATAAACTCCAATGTATATTCAGTATTGCTGTGCATATCTTCATTCTGATGAGTGAGTGGCCAACATTTATCCTGAGAGATATTTTTGAGGCCATTACTGTTTGTTTATCTCAAATCTTGACTATAATGCACCATTAGAATTGAAGTAGAGTGAAAATCAAAATTTGATCATAGTGTGTTTAGTCTGCCTTTCAACAACTTTCATGCAATTCTCCATCTCTGCAATACTCATTAAAGCTAATCAACACCTTCACTACTTTCTTTGTGTCTACGCTTCTCTGAATGAAAGTGTAAACAAAGTATTGATTTATGTGGACTATTTGTAAACATTCGTGTCATCTGGCAATCGTAACCACTTGTCCATGCAGCAGCTACAGCTGATATTTGATATTCCTTCACTGTAAGAGCTGCATCATGCTGTCAATCTACACCATTAATTTTCTCTTTTACAGGGATGTAAATGAGTAATAATCAAAAATGCCAGGCAAAATAAAAGTGAAAATCCTGGCAGGTAGAAACCTGCCAGTGATGGATCGTTCTGGAGATACTACAGATGCTTATGTAGAAATTAAATTTGGCAATACTACTTATAAGACTGATGTGTGCAGAAAATCCTTGAATCCTCAGTGGAATTCAGAATGGTATAAATTTGAGGTGGAAGATGCAGATCTCCAAGATGAACCTCTGCAAATTAGGCTAATGGACCATGACACTTACTCTGCCAATGATGCTATTGGTAAAGTTTATGTGAATTTAAATCCATTGCTACTACCTGGTGTGCCTCCCCCAGTAAAGAACATTTGGACATTAGAAGCTTCAATCAATTCTGGAACTGGATCTCAAGGAGGTAACTGAATCAATGCTCATTTTTCATAGCTCATCTGTCAATCCTGTTTCATAGTTTTATCATGTGTGGTTGCTTCTTCCAGGATCTGTTATGACTGGTTGGATTCCAGTTTATGACACCATGCATGGTATACGCGGAGAAGTGAAGATTATAGTAAAAGTAGAGTTATTCCTAGACTTTAATAAATTTAGGCAGTCATCGTGTGGTGTGACCTTTTTCTATTGTAAGCCCTTTTTGCAATAATTCTGGCTTGTCTGATCAATCTTGGATATTGTCAATTAGAAAACTCAATTTGATATTTAAATACCTAATCTTTCGTCACCTTCAGCATCCATCATACCCCATGGCTACCATGCACAAGTTATACATGGTTTTGTTGAAGAACTTGTTATTAGTGATGATCCAGAATATAAATGGATTGATAAGATAAGAACTCCGCGTGCATCAAATGAAGCGCGGCAAACCCTGTTCCTCAAGTTAAGCAATGAAGTGCAAAGAAAAATTGGCTTAAAAGCTTTAGATTTAGGTGGAAATGCTGTGATAGGGTAAGTGTTGTACGCTCTTGCCTGTCACAGTTCCATTATGATTATATAATTCATCAATTGGTTTTTACAGATACTTACAAAACTTTGATCTTGAAGGAGAATCTGGAATTGTTGCCAGAGGCATCGGAACAGTGGTCACCCTAATCAAACTTCTCGACTTCCCGAACTTTCTTCCCGATGTTCCAACAACTGATGAGTGAGTTTTGATCGTTTCTTAATGATCTATTCTACTTCCATAAGAACTTTATCACATTATTTTACGACCGAAACAATAGTCGTGGCATAAAAATTTATTTGTTCCGTGTCCTGCTGTAAGAATTCGAGACGAAATCCACCGGCTAAATAGCTGTCATCAAAACTTCAGCCATCTATTACTTTCGCCTCGTTATACAATCAATATTCACAAATCACCTGAAGTATTGAATACGTGGAACTAACTCGTTATCACCAGCTCGTAACATAAAAGTGGGCACCCCATGTAACAATGTAGGCTCAACAAAATAGTTATAATGTCCTAATATCGTAAATGTGTTCTCTAAATAATCCCACATGCGACTGACAATGATTCGCCAAAAATTCCAAGTCAAACCTGGGCTATTTCGAGAGCTAGCAACAAGCCGCTTCAGTCGTCTGACTGCTCCGAGTCCGAGGGTAGTCCTCGTTTACCATCTCGTCACCATCAAAATCAACATCACCACCACCATCGTCATCAACCGTCCAGCCTACATCAACATCTCCGTACTACTTCGCACAGCAACGTCATCGCTGCCGCCACCACTACCAACGCTAATTCAGCCAGTAGTCCGTCAGCCTGCTCACCAACAATTCTTGGTGGCAAATTTCCTCTCTACGGTGAGAACGTACCTCTACAACAAGTCACCCCTCTGAAGCCAATGGTCGAGTATAAACCACCTCCAACACCACCACCGCCACCACCAACTTTAACCAGGCATCCGTCGATTCAGTCTTGGAAGAGTATCACCTCCTCTAGGCCAAATGTTATGGGCTCTAATCTTTCATTAGCTGATGATGCATTGGACGAAGCAGCTTCTTTCAGGGCAATGCTGGCTTTAGAAGATATGCGTGGAGAACCTCAAGGTAATAGATTTTCCCGGGGTCTTAAGAATTTGAGGTATAACGTTCTGGCAAAACGAGGAAGGATGAAGCCACCTATGGACTCGCTTGATGATGAGAGCAGTGACCTTGATAGTTCACACTCGAGCTCTTGGTCAATATGCGGTTCGGATTCAACCGCAAATAATAGGCCACCAACCACTGGTATGGTAGATTTACGGCAGAATATCAGGAAGAAGAAGTTAAGGCACAGAAAGAACAGCGGTGAAAACATCGCTGCGATGCTGATAAGATCCGTACACGTTGGAGGGCTGCCACTCGATATCGTCAAGGTAGAGACGCCCAAAGTCCACCTCGGGTGCAGCTTGTTTATGCTATCTGGAAAAGCTTCGCTTGAACAGCTTGTAAGCGATCGTTACTTTCGTCCAAAAAAAAAAATTTTCCCCTCGGAATGAGGATGGTAGGTCTAACAGACTCGACCTAAACCTTTTGAAAATACGTTTGAGTGTTGGATCTGAGGGCAAATTGTCACGTCCCCTTTAGGGTTTATTTTGAATTCATATGTCTTAAGATCAACATCGTGCTGAATTTGAGTGATCAAAAAATAACAAATTCTTCAGTGCAGTACTTTTTTGCACCTGTTGCCATTTGATTGAATACATTACTTCAAGAAAGTCATGTGGAATGATCTATCATTTTAGTTAGATTTTCTTGCAATGTGAGCATCATTCTCGATTGAAATCATTATTTTCTTCAAAAAATAACACGCTTTAGGTTTGCAGCAAATAGAACACTGGCTCGATTAATAAGCTCTCTTCATCGCTTTCTATTTTGTGGAACACTAATCAAATCATAACAGAAAAATTGAAAAATAGAAATAAATTTCTGAAGAAATCAATCGATTGTATTCCAAGGAGGATCGAGAAACTCCGACACCATCTCCAGTCAATCTGGTGGACGATTCAGCACATCCACGCGATATCACACAAATCTCTGAGCTAGACAAGATATCCGAAAATGACAGCCCATCAGAAAAAATTGAACTGCCAGAAGTCCAGGGAATGGAAGACGATGAAAAAGTACTTCTGGGTACTCATTCAAATCCAACTGCGCCATCAGAAAAGGATGCCATACCCATGATTTCATCTTCGGAGTCTGACACGTCAAGCTCTGAAGGCGACCGAGAAGATGATCCCTCGGAATCAAGTACAAATTACAATATTCTCGACGACACGCTGTCCCTTTTAGAACCCAGCTCACCTGAGATCGAAAACTACCCGATGCTCGGTGACTCCCCTCTCAAGCTACATTCTTCAACACTGGCCAGCTTCGCCTCCCGTATGGATATGAATTATATTATTTTTCAATACTAATGGATGTTGCTGAAAATTGTAAACGTGTCACGTAAATGACCACCGGCAAGTTGTTTGCTTTGAAAGCTTAGCGACTAACTCATGTCTCAGAGTTTGACTAATGAGAGAGTGAAGATTTGCTGTTAATTAGATGTGAAATTTAGCAATCTTATACAGCGATTTGCTATTCGTCACAAAGCTAAAAAATGTTGATGTTGGAGTGTCAAAGTGAATTAAAAATCGTTTGCTTCGACAAATTAACAGAACGTGTAGCATCGATCAAAATCGCCTCAGAAAAGGAAGAAACACCTGTGTGATGGAAGTATTTAAACCAAAGCAGCTAGTTCAGGAACTGAAGAGTTTGTACTTGAATTCAATCAAAAAATAACACATACCATCCGATGTGATTTTGCTTGAATGTTCTGGGTGTATTAATATTCGATCAGAAACGAAACCTTACAAAAGCTTGATATTTTCCACAGAGCTGCCTCCTCAAAAAGGTGAAGAAGAGAGAAAGACAGTTTTGCTTGAGATCGAAAACCTAAATCCACCACCCGTAATCACGAATGCTCAAACCATGTCGATCGACGAAATGCTTTCGTCCGAATTCTCATCAGATATAGACTCTGATCTGCCCGTGAGTGCTATCCCTGATGACTACAGAATTAAAAGAACAAAGAAGCTTTCAAGCCCTTCAAGATCATCAAAATCAATGGAACGAGAAAAACCGAAGCACATACCAGAACCTCTGCATCTAATGACACCGCTACCATCACTTCACACAGAAGACTATCCCAAGACTGAACCAGATCATCTAGTTCCAAATCTTGAAACAAGTTCAACAAACGACCAAAGTTCCTCTGACAAAATATCGAAGACCAACAGTAACAAGACTAGACATAGACTACTGAAACAACACTCGATAGTTCAAAAAACTGAAAGTGAAAATTCTGAATCATCTGAGGAAGAATACTACCCAAAAAAGCAATTACGAGCAGCAGCACTAACCAAAGCACAAGAATCTAAGCTTCTCATAGATCTTAACAGTGATGAACAACAAATAGACCACCGCAGAGACAAATCACCTCGCAGAGTTGAGCGTACAGCCACTGTAATCTACAAGGGTCCCAAGAACCTCATAGACCAAAACATAGCTGATATTCCATCCTCACCACCTCTGTCTCCAGTCCTCCTAAGCTCACCTTTAATCCCTCAAAGTCCATCAGTCGATGTAAACCATCTTCAGATACCAACCGTAAATCTCAAAGACATTGTACCTAAGAGTCCTTTTCCACCAGGTGAACCAACCTTTGATTTCTCAGATGACATCAGGGTAGCCTCAATGATTATGAAAAAATATCGAAGAAATTGCATGCTGGATCTCATAAAATTGATCGACTCTCGAATGATTTCGCATCACCATTCGCATACAGATTCTACAAGACGACGTAGGCATCATCCGTCTGTTCAGGTGAAGAGAGAACAGACACCCTCGCCTACTCCACATCATCGACGTTCCAGATCTAGATCTCCTGAAGTTACAAATCATCATCACTCCAGACATCACCAGGAATCTAAATTAGCGAGACAGACATCAAATAAGCGTTACGAATCTAATGAGAGTCTAGCAGGTTCCAGATTGACTAGGCAAATTTCAAACAAGCATTACGAATCTAATGAAAGCCTAGCAGGTTCCAGGTTGAGTAGACAAACTTCGAATAAGCATCACGAATCAAATGAGAGTTTAGCAGGTTCCAGGTTGAGTAGACAAACTTCGAATAAGCATCACGAATCAAATGAGAGTTTAGCAGGTTCTAAATTGACACCGACACCAAGTTCTGAGGTTAAACATGGATCAGGAATTGTAAAAACTCTGTCGAGAATAGAAAGTGAGGATTTTAGTGAAATTATTGAAATGGAAGTTTTGAAAGATAAAGATGAGGGAGCCCTAAATCGCGTCGTCGGGATAGAAATCGTCGAGGCCGTAGTAAAAGGTGGACGCGAAGATGCAAAAGATGCATCTAAAATTAATTCTAATCGTATCTCTGAAAGTAAATCCAAAGAGCTGAATACAACTGACGATTTGGGTATGCCTCAATTGACATCCAGGCAGCAGGAAAAGGATAAGCAGGAGAAACATCTGGAGCAGAGCCAACAGGCGAGTAGTCCAATTCACAACAACCACAAGGTTGTGGCCCAGTCGCCTTTGACCAAGAATTCAGGAGTGCTGCTACATAGAAGATCCAGCGATTCGGATCTCAGTATTACACCAAAAGGTCGGTATTATTTACTTTTATTTAGCGAGGTTGATGGATGAGTCGATGATTCTTCTCTGTGCACTGGTAATTCCACAGTGAAATTTTCAAAGGCGATTTTACTTCGGAAATAGATACTTTTATGGTTGGAACTCATTACCCTAGTGTTTTAATTAAATGATCCACAAATTGACACGAAGAAAGAGAAGAATTGTAATATTCTTTGATAAAAATCGACCGGAAAATTGGGAGCTTGTGGTATTTTAATCTGAAGATTATCAGTGCATCGCGATAAAGGCATCAACTACTAGTTATCTCGACTGCTAAGAATAATTTTGAACTTATTTTTCTAATTAATTTCTTTTGTTACATCCGCGTTGTCATTGCATACCAGCAGGACTTTATAAATTCATTCGCGAACGTGAGTACTATTGACAGGATTCTCAATGATGTTTAATGTTTTTACAACCACAGCAATTTTTTTCTTTACTTTTCTTATGTATCTCATCCATACGACTAACCTTGTTGATACTTTGCAGAATAATTACAATATATAAAAATCGTAACTAGTCTTATGTTTTTGAAATGAAAAGTGATTGACGAATTCATTTGGTCTCAACTCAATGTTATTGTTATGTTAACTTTGGAGACCGAATAATCTCGAATCTAATGCGAACAAGCCATCTTTTTCCGAATTCTGCAAGTTATTTCCAAATATTACTCAGCTATTCTATTTATCTATGAAAGGATCGATCTGTGTTAGGGAGGATCAAGTTTCGTTCACTGATGATGGTTATTTTGATTTCGATCGGACTTCCATTCTTTAATTTAATACAATTGATTTCCCTACAATTGTTGGCCCATCGTCTGGGTTATGAAAGAATATTTGATTCGTGTTCCTAAACTTTGATCAAAATATTCATCATAGAACGTGTGAGTTCAGCCTTCCCTATAAATAATGATTAGCTGCCAAGACTTGATCTCAATCTATAGCAAGTTTCACCATGTGCGATTCCTATCTAATATTTCGTGTAAAACAGTCAGTTGTGGAAATCACCAGATACATTCCTAGAAATTTTAATTTATCTCGCGCGGTTCTACTTGAGTGTGCAGAAAAAAATTTTCCCCGAGCGTAACTAGGAGAAATTATTTCTTTTATGTGTTGGAGCCGTTAATTGAGCCAAATCCAGGTTCCAGAGGCTAAAATTAGATATTTCAGAAAATCTCATGTTTTCCACTCCCAGTAGACAGTTAAAGGCAAATTTTGAGATACTCCCCGTGGAATTTCGGTTCCCAAAGGCTAGCAGAATATCTTGCGTTTTCGTAGATTTTTCCTCTAATCCAAATCTGAGTCATCGCTAATTTATTTCTATCCTGATGGTTTTCCTTACATTGAACATTTTGATACGTTAGGGCAATTATATGTTCGATTTTAAGGGTAGATATGAAAGAGTCCCATCGAATAATATTCATATCGGTCATGCAGAGAAGGAAGAAAACTGATTTTCTGTAACCTAAAATTGATACTTTATTCCACTTCCATCAGGCCCGTATTTGAAATATCATCCAAATTTCACAAAAATCTAGGAATTCCGCCCCCCCCCCTCCCTCGTGCACGTCAAGATAATAGTCACATCAACTAAGTGTCAGTCGTACTTCTGTATCAAAATATGGAGATTAAATCAAATGACGGAAATCATTCGATAAATTAATTTTATAGATAGAAGTTTCAAGAGGAAAGGAAGATCCTTCAGACTACGATCGGATCGCTCGTATCTTTCAAAATCAATGCTCAGCGACAAAAGTTCAGGTCTTGTCACAAGGAATCGCAATTATTTGTATCGACCCTACAAACCCTTTCGATTCGTCGCAAATAGTACATTGTACCTAATAGCATGCAATGTACTTCTACCCGAATGCTCTGATTGTTCATCCCAACATGAAACTGGTATTGCAGACCCTTCATACTCGCAAAATTTTGAATAAGCACCAATCTTTCAAAATTTAAGTGCCTACAATACTAATTGACAAATATCTTCCGTGAATCTTGGAATTCAAAATAAGTTTATTCGATAATATCTATCTATTTGAAATCTCATGACAGTATTGATGCTTTCTCAAATCTACCGTCAAAATGTGTGTACCGTTGATTTGCAACTGACATAAATTCAAAAGCACGAACAAATTACACTTTTTACTATTCTTCTCACCCATCCAGTTCGTCATAGTGGAAGCAAAAGTCACTTCAAGAATTATCAGGCATACCTATAGTGTTTTTATCTGTATTGTATGCCAGAATCTTTACAGAGGAAAGTTCATCAACGAACAAAGTACAAAAACATTATTGAAAATTCTAAGTTCTTGAAAAACTAATTTTCGATTAACAATTGAGCTGTTGATGAAAGTCAACCCAATGGCAGTTCTCACTTTTACGTCAATTACTATTCCTGTGCCCAAATTATTATTGAAAGGTCAATGATAAGCGTGCATGAAAGTATCTGCTATAAAACTTGATTATTGATAATCAAGTTTGATAATTATCAAACGCCATTCATTTTTGGACCTGTAGTTTTTATGAAAAAATATGATACATACCGCCGTACCGCCTACAGAGCCGATTTTGTTTTCTGTAGTACTCTTACCCTTGCCAGCGCCAACCTCATCGTTTGAACATTTGAATGTATAAAATATTTTGTCACGATGGCACAATCCTAGCACAAAAATTATCACAATTTGTTGCAACGAGCCTCGCCAGTGTTATACGCTAAGATCTCGAAACCCCTCATAATGATATACAATATGGGTGTCAAAACAGCATTTTGACCATTAGAAAAACGTCGCTTTCTATGTTTTATTATACATATTATAATCATTAATCGAAAAAGGATTTCGGAATTGAGCTATTTTATCGAATCATTTGTAAAAAAAAAACTCGTAAAATTGGTTGGAATAGAGGACTAAATTAGAATTTTTATACAGGTGAAAAATTCTCATGATCCTTTTTCGAAGGAGATTTTGTTGAAAGTCGACTCCACATTCTTTCAATGTCCATGTGAAAAATTTGAAATCCATTGAATGTATTCCTCATTAATGTACGTCCACGCATTTCCGTCTGATAGAATGAATTTGTGCATACACTCAACTGTGACTTGGGTCAGTTATTGTCCTGTAAATAAACAGCATAAAATTCGCTCATGGATGAAACATGTGATCACAATATTTCTCTTATTTTTGTGCCTTTTATAGGAAACTCGTTAACGGGTAGTGACCGCTCAATGGGTGGCTATCTGAAACCCTCTACTGCCATCATTAGGAACATGAATCAAGAAGCTTTGGAGATGCTCGAATATCCTTTCATAACGATGCAGCAGTATCCACCTGGTTTTGTCCTACATATTGGTGAGTTTCTTTTCGGCAGACTATTAGCAACCGTATAAAAGTTGTATCATACCTTTGGAGAATTTGTACTGTCTCAACACGATGTTATGAGTTCAGGTCAATTCTCCCGTATCACGGCAAAATTTCTCCATTCATTTCTCTTCGGGCGTTCTGTCATATATGGGCAATTTTCGTGACTCTGAGTAACGGAAAAATGGTTACGTTACGATACATTTGTCCAGGATAATACGTCATGCCGGCAATTTGCAATGAAAAATGAGCCCACCAGTATTGAACTAGAAGCTCAGCTCAAGGCCAGTCGATTCAGAGACACAGCTCAGAACATTTTACGTCAAGGCACGCTGCACCAGGAAATCGGGAAAGTCGGAGATCAATTTCTAGGTACCATAGTGATTTTTCCGAAAAAATCAAAATAATCCATCGATAAAATTTAAAATCAAGTAAATTCTTCCATTTTTCCATGTTTCCATTTCAGATAGTCTATAAAAGTTCGTATTTTTCACGGTTCTCGGTCCCTTTGTTGGTTTCTCCGTGACAAGTCGGGTGGACTGATTGTTATCATAAAATGTGTAGAATAGTTTTTTTGTAAATTTCTTGAAGATCTACAAGATCTCGTGCACTCAGTTACCCAAAAACGAAGAACATCTGCTGTAAAATTCTCATATGACACCATGAAAACGTATAAATTCTTTGCATTTTTCCCTGAAGCTTTATCAACTACCTTGGATGAATCCAGTTTTTCTATGATTGTGAGCACATTATCTACAAATACTTATTCCACAATTTTTCGATAAAATTCAGCCCATCTGACTTATAAAGAAAACCAGTGAAAATGCGAAAAACCCGTGGGAAAGACGAAGTTATACATACCATTCATGATGAAAAAATCGAAAAATTGACTCTATTCCAAATTCTATTGACGGATGATTTCAATGCTTCCGGGAGAATGACCGTTAGGATATCTAGACATTGGTCCGGAGAAATTTTTCTTATTGGTCAACCTTCGGCTTTCCCGACTCACCGATTCAACGTGAGAGCATGCAGCTGTTATAAGTCTCCAGTGGCGATAGTTGAAAAGACAATCCGAGTATCAACCATTCAACCAATATAAATCTATAACATGTTGCCACTCATAAATTTTGCTATCTTATAATGCCATCTGAAATATTCATGGACTAAATCAAAGTTTTCCGAGTTTTTCTTTGAGTTTTCTGTGGTGATATTATTTTGTTGAAAGCCGTGAGTTCGACCGATAAAGTATTGAGATGAGACATTAGATCAGTACTCTTGCCTTGTCCTTCTCAAACCTCTAGCCCATCCTTTCAGAATCAGTGAATAGGATAATAGAGCGTGAATGCATTATAAAATTTCGATGTAATCGCAATATCCTTGAAAAATCTGACAATAATGGAGTTCAAAATTTTTGCATATTCCAGGTGGTCTTGTAAGTGCGCGATCAGTCAAACTCTTGGAAAGAGTCAACAATCTGGAAGAGCCCGAGGGAAGGGATTCGTGGTGGACGGAAATTAGGATGGAAGTAAGATCTCATGCTCGAGCTTTAGCTTGTAATGTCGTCATTGGTTACAGAGAAGAAACTAGCATTTGGTGAGTTGTTTCTCTTGGGAATTTTCAGACTTTTATTCGTTTCAAAAATTTTAAATTATACCGGATCAAATGTTTCGTCAAAGCGCTCTGGATTAGTTTAAATTTTGATCTCACAAATTTTTCGTGATCATGAGAACTTCATCGTATCATAAACTCTACCAAGTGTACATTTAAGTGCTCTAAACAGATAAATCCAAATAGATTTTGTTATCTTCTGAATACACAGATTGGAATATTGCAAGCTGCTCGAGTGGTTGATTCTCTTTTGATAAAATTTTCGAGAACTGTGCAGTATTTTTCACCAATACAATACCTTTAAATAACGACCATTGAAGAATAGTCAGATTCAGAGCAATCTTGAAAATGTCAACTCGACTTTGTGAAGATTCAAAAATACATTTGAACTAATCCTGTTGGTAGCTATACAAATCACTCGGGCAACTACCTGTAACTCATGATTAAATGATTTCCACAGCGACGATGTATGCGTACTGAGCGTATCAGGAACAGCCGCTGTAATAAGTCTCCATAGTACAGGCCAAGACCAAGACAACGTATTAATTACCCACGTTCAAGGTCCCATGACTGCATCCACCGAGTCAGATAAGGTACCATCAGCAGCTGGAGCAACAACTACCACTACAACAGTCATCTGCGAGAAAAATTCAAAAATATCATCTGAACCAACCGCTATGAATTCGACTATTCCTCAATCAATGCCTCCGGTAGCCAACTCAACGCCTGTTACTACTGGTGCTAATACAACAGGTTCGGGTGGTGCAACGACTACTGGAAATAACAGCGGAGGAGCTTCTGGTGCGGCAAGATCTTTTGGACGACGAAACGTGTCCGAAAGCAACGATCATGAACCAGCTTATGCTTTGGCTTCAAGTGCCTGCAGTCCCTGTCATCTTCCTTACAACAAAGCTAGTATCAACTTCCAGGTGTGTTTTAAGAGGTTGTGATGTACTTCGACTTGTTTCATGATGAACAGATGCTGAGAGAATCGAAATTGTGATTTTGTTGCAGAAGTTGGCTACTATCCCAACCTCGATAGAATAGCTGGTATTGATTCGTGAATCGGCTTTTCGAAGACTACTCTTATTCTTTACTGTTCAACTGATCGCAAACTTGAAATTATTAGAAAAGTCGAGTTGAATCTTGAACAGTAATTCAAATATTTCTAACAACTGAGTGTCACAAAATGACGACTCAAACTCGAATAACGTTATTTGGTGATAGAATCATTATTTTCGCATGAGGAATATCTCGGTGGCATCTACTTATAGCCATGAAATTTCAGCCATACACATGCTCTCTAAATTATCACTCACAAATAAGCGTCTCGATTATTGATTCGCTTGACAGCATTCATGTCTAGAAGTACAGAAAACTTGAGTTCAACTCTTACCTCAACCAATGTTTTACATCTATCATTGCCATGTGATTTCTCGCAAACTTAGCAACATTCCAAGTCACTCAAATGAAAAATTACAAAAATTACTTTGACTAGAACTATGTAATAAAATTAGCATCCCTGATGCATCTCAACTTGCAGGTAAACGTATCCAAGTGTGCAGTATGTCGACGAGCGGCGGTACCAGATGTTATGTTTTCCACAGTAGAGCTTCCCGAAGGTATTCCAATGACAGGCCGAGGTTGTCTCATCCAGGCTACTATTTGCAAGGCAAAAAAAGATTTACGAGGTGAACTTCATGCCAAGGAGGTATCCGATTGTCTACCATTCCTTGAGTACGAACTGCACAGTTTGCTGCTGAACAAACTTCGTGTTCGAGGCATGAATGCGGTGTTTGGAATCAGATCTCAACTTTCCATTGGAGAACGTTTTATTGTTGGTGTGATCGTTGGAACGGCGGTGTACCTAACTGCTTTACCTCCACCTTCACCGCCTCAGATAGCTAGGGGTAATTCTTGGCACGACGAGGACCAGATTGCTGAGATGCAGAAGTGCCTGCTTGATACTGTTAGGAAGAACGTTGAGTTTTATCAGCTCAAGCCGTTACCGGTGAGGCTTTTTCTTATCGCCTCCTTATTTATTTTTTCCAAAAAGTAGTACAATCTTCTTGGAAAAATTAAGTTTAGTTGAAAGATACTATATCGTCAAGTTGACGACATCGACCATAGTAGCGGACGATTAATAGAATGGTTTCGATCTCCTTGTAATGCGTCAAGATTTATGATCAATGATGAACAGTTACAAAACTTCGATGCTTTGAATATCTTGTTTCAAGATAGTGATTAGTGCAAACTCAACATTCTGGCAACGCGAGAAAAATTGTGAAACCACCTCGCCGCAACAAAAAATGAAAGTTTCTTGCGAGCTGGAACACATTATGATTCTTGATGTTTTCATGTCTTTCTGAACCTCTCTCTAGTGAGGAACGATACCAATCGCGATATAGGCTTGGAAAATTTTCTTTTTCGAGCATGTTTCCGTGTATTTAGACTAAATGTGTCTATTGTTTAATCATTTTTAGGAACTAGAAAACGGCCGTTCTACCTCAGATACAGACGAATCTGAAGATGAACTGCCAGAACTAGATTTGGGTATAGGCATGAAAGATGTCTGCGTCTTGGAAGTTGATGACGTTGAAGATTTAGATAGGATAAATCTTTTATTGGATGAGAGACCACCAAACGATTTTCACGTCGTCAATACTGAAACCATTCCTGGCTTAGAAGACTTGGAGATCGTCAGGAATCTGCAAATGTTCACCCAGGTACAACATTTTTTTTAATTCTAGGGAACTCCTGTACATTTGTGAAGTTTTCAGTTTCTGTAATCACAAAGTCATCCTTTCGCGCGTTATTGGGGGTATACTACGTTGCTCATGTGCGAGCAAATAACTGCCAACGGGCTTGTTCTTGTATACCTATATCTTCTTGGTACCGCGCAAACTCCGGGCGAGAGAGACAAATCGAGTTTTGAACGCGTCGTCTCATGGTCGTTTCGGCAACGCCCGCCGGCAACCGCAACCCGCAACGCTGCCACGTCGCCCCGGCACAGCATCACGGCTCAAAACGCCATTGAGACGCCATTCAGTACTGTGCAAACGAATTCGTAGTGCAAATCGTCGACAATTTAGTTCAGAATAATCTTCCTAGAGTTCAAAATGGTGCAGAGCAGCTTATTCGGGTGCCATAGTAGTTATGGGAGTCAACTCAAGAAATCACGTATGTTATCTCATAATTTCTTATAATAAGTTATAAAGCTGTATGGTGCTAGCACGCGGTCGCCGCGTGCCAAGCTAAATTTTGCATCCAACTCGATCGAGTTCTATTTAGATTTTTGTTCAAAACGATGCACTGTCTCGCTCTTGTTATTGCCTAACGTGTGTACAACAAATCGTCATTTAGACTAGTTCCGAGGAAATTTGAGTAAAATAGAAGCAAAAATATGCTTATGTTGCGGCTCAGCCATTCCTATTTTTCTCCAATAATCTTTTAATTGCTCTTATCTACGAATCGTTGAGTACAAGTTGGGCGATAACAATTATATCCAAACACTCGTCTGAAACTCTGTATCGGAAAATGTTCACAAGATGAAGATTAAATTTCCCGTTCGGGTTGCATAGTCACCGCATGCCTAAAATGATGAATTCTTCATCAGTGTTCATCTCTTATAATTTCCTCAGTGTCCCTTCTTACTTTGACTGCCTTTTTTTTTTTGAGTGAAACCGACACGTTCTCAAAGTGATTGTATTTCGATAAAATGGATCGAAATCGTGAGTTTCGCTGACATGTATCGTGGATAATGCAATGTCCCTTTTATCGGTTTCTAAAATACGCACCGAGTTATTATGTACTTGCTACGCAGTATATCATCCTAGGAGCTGAAATCAACTCTTGATCATGGGTATTTGCTATCCATTTGCTCTTACTAGACCGGGCGTGCAAGGATGGGAGAGGGTCTGGAAACTTGGAGACTTGTGTTTTGGGAGATTTTATGAAAATTCTTAGCGCAAAATGATGAAATTACGTAGAGAACGAAATTTTAAGAGAGAAAGCATAAAATTGGAAGTGCTGAGTGCAACATTTTCTACAGGAATGATCTATTCCATTTTTTTGGAAAAGCCACGTCATCTCGCTGGCTATGGGGAATGCGCGAAAACCGCCATATGGGCCGACAAATGGGACTAAACATGCGATAAGCGCTCTTATCTTTCGTCCGTGTTATTCTTATGGAAGACCTCCCTAGCGCCGCCATATTGGCGCTGCAGTCCTATTTAAATTAACACAGAGGTTTACTCCCAAATGTAACTCTATTTTATTCTTTGCCATTTTGACGAATATCGATTTACGGCTAAACGACTAATAAGCGCATCACCGCATCTTGAGCAGGATGAAATTCAAAATGGCCATTGAATTTCAGCAAATGCCCAAGCCGCTGTATGCCGCTATTTGTGCATAATCAACGCCGAGAAGAAGTGCCATTTGCAGGCGCGTGGCATGGCCTCACGATATACGATATCAGTCTCGGAATAGGCGTGTTTTTCGCTTTTTCTTGATCCGTATTTGAAGATGTGACACCCTCAATTACCGACGTCGGAGTTTTTTTTTTGCACACTCGAAATTTCATTCGCATCTAAAACGCTCAAACTTTTTTTCCCGTGACTCGAGACTTGGATATAAATTCATATTTCAGCATTTTCTTACAGATGTGACCCTCCCAAAATTTTTGAATTTATTATTTTTCATATAATTGAGAAATTAAGTGCTCCAAATCTATCATTGACACGAATCAGAATTTGTATTTTTCGCAACATACACCGTATTTCAAAGTCAATAGGTCAATCAAGGTTAATTTATTACGACGAAATCATTTTGAGATTGAATTTTGCAATTTTAGACATGATTTCTTCGATAACTGTAAAATTTATCTTCTACCTTACCTCCAAAACTGACTTCATTTAGTTGAAGAATTTCTCAGGAAAATGCAAGAATTTCCGACCACCGAAAAATTGTTGATATTGATCCTCAGACGATTGAGCTTTGAGGAAACTATTTTATTATGTCACTCACTGCACTGAGTTTTGGAATTTGGATGAATTTAAAGATATGCCAAAAGTCCACCACGTTGGTTGGAGTGAAGCTTCAACCACGTTGGTAATTAAGGGTTAAAATTTGATAAACCATTATGAGAAAGATTACTTGTTCTTCTCCAAATTAGCCTGATCGATTGGCTATGAACTTGAAACTTTCGCACTAGCAGCAAATTCAGTACCTTTGGTAGCGCATCGGCCGCCCCATATACAGTACCTTCCAAAATTAATGGATCATGCATGGTCTCACTAAATCCATGATAACTTCGAATCCCTCCATTGTATGAAAATTTTGAAAAAAGGATCTTGAAGATCACAAAAAAATCTATCGATTCATGTGTTTCAAACATTTTTTAAGTTTTTTTTGCCTGCCCTTAATCGACATTGAAAATCTAAAAAAATTCTTCTTCAGTGGATCACCTACAACTTGAACGGGAAAGATCGAATCACAATAATTCTCACGGGATCTTGTAGATCGTTCAAAAATCTAAAAATTTGGTCCTCTGTAAAATTTTTGTACGACCCTTCCCGTCGGACTTACGAGCTCCGAAATAAAACTTTGTATTAACATGATGGGGTGCTTATGGAGATCCCGAGGACGGTACCTATTTCTTTTCATCTTGCTCTACTCTAGTGCGAAAACTCATCAAAAAAATATCATGCCACATGATTTTGACGTAAAATGATCTCATCTTTCAGAATATTTCAGCAGATTTTGTCTCAAATATGATATGAACGGCCAAAACATGGAATAAATCAATTTCCATAACAAAACTTGAAAAATTGTTGTCACCTCTAATCTGAGACTAAATCTGATACATATTTCTGGAAGATGAGATCATTTTACGTCAAAGTCATGTGGCGTGATATTTTTTGATGAGGTTTCGCACTAGAATGGAGCAAGACGAAACGAAGTAGGTACCAGCTTCGGGATCTCCATAAGCACCTCATGTTAATACAAAGTTTTCTTTCGGAGCTCGTAAGTCAGACCGCAAGGGTCTCACGAAAATTTTACAGAGGACCAAATTTTTAGATTTTTGAACGATATACAAGATCCCGTGAGAATTTTTGTGATCAGACCTTCCCCGTTAAAATTGTAGGTGATCCACTGAAGAAGAATTTTTTTAGATTTTCAATGTCGATTACGGGCAGGCAAAAAACACTTAAAAAGTGTTTGAAACAGATGAATCGATAGGTTTTTTTGTGATCTTTAAGGTCCTTTTTTCAAAATTTTCATACGTTGAAGGGGTTCGAAGTTATCATAGATTTAGGGAGACCATGCATGATCCATTAATTTTGGAAGGTACTGTAGTCCCATCCCACATTTATTCGCGTGGTACACTTTTTCATGATAATCTGGAAAGCATATTAAGATCTTTATTGTGATGAACGATTTTCCGATTATCTCCAGTCATTTCCGAGCGTGCACGAGATGGGAATCGCATGTGTTATGTTATGGGTCATTCTACAACTTCTCCAATAATTCGAGAACATTTAGACGCGCAATGAGCCTCCTACGCTTCTGATATTGATTTTGTTCATTAGAAAAGGGATTCGAAAGACTGCTGCCTCTCAAGAAAAATCGGCGCTATCCTTTGCAAATTTCTTCCCTTCCGCCCTATGTTAACCTCTCTATTACATAGAGAAGAGCATTTATTTATTGACACTATTTCAACCTCTTTTCAAGATTGTTTTGCAGTTATACAGAGATTGTTAATGAATAGATGCGATCCGAGATCGTATTCAGTCCAAATTGGGTGCATTACATCGTTCATAATATTCAAGTTGAAATGCTACCAAAGTCAAAGAAGGCGCGGTAAAGTTCAAGCTCCAAGATCAATTTTATATATACTACTCAAACTATCACGTACATGTTCCATGCCAAAGGAGGCTCCCAAAAGCCAAAAATAAAATGCTCGTTAGATTAGCAATTATTCACAAATAAACCCATGATGACTTTATATTCACTATAGTTCACCGCTTGATCAATGTATTAATTTCATTAAAATCTCTAGTGGTGAGCGAATCCAGATGACTTAGCCATGAACCACGCGTTCTACTCCCACACTTACTTTTTTTCAAGTTGAAATTTCATTGATCATTCTCCAATAGGTCTCAAGAGCCAAAATACCATCAGGACAATCGGCGTCGATGCCATCCAAATATTTTGCTCGTCTGCTGCAAACAGTTTTCTTCAAGCTCAGGCGAATGGTACCGTGTGCCTTGTGCGATTTACAATTCAAAATATCGATGCCGGAGCAGGATGAAATACAATTGTCAGTAGTTGGCATGGCTCTAGGTCTTGGTGAACCAACAAAGTGCAGCAAGTACCGGCGAAAAATACTTCCTCGCTCCACAAGTAAAGATCAAGTCAAGAAGACAGGTAAATTCTTTTATAATATATGTCATCTTTATGGTGTGAGATCAAAATAGAGCCTGCAAATATTGGCCATTGAATTCTTCGTAACTTTTGTGTCTCGATAGTCCAGATATTCTATGTACTCTTTATAGATTTCTTATGTGAACATTAAAAAAATTGTTCAAGAACTCTGTTCACCAGACCTATCATGGAAACTCAAATTGATAGTGAGACTTTTGAAGCAAAAAATAAACTCTTATTTCTAATAGAGAGTTGATGTCGAACTAGATTTTCTGATGCGTATTGACCTTGTTTATATTCTAGTCAAATCTGGGATAAAAGAGAGCACGATTGAATATTCTTTTTCGGCACACTGGCATCGAAAGCCTATGGTTTCCGCCCCGATCCCGGGGCAGAAAATGCCGCAATGCCGCCCAGGCTAGAAAACGAGTGAGCATGCGCAGTAGCCCTCGGGCTGCGCCCTTGGGCCACTACCATTGCATGCTCCGACGTTTTCTAACCTGTACGGCGGAGCGGCATTTTGCCCCGACATCGCGTCGGAAAGCATAGAATTTCGATACAAGTGTCACCGAAAAATAGTGTACGCACCTCGGGCCAAAAATAACCCATCGCGGCCGCGGGTATGCCGCCCTCGCCTGCCGGCTCGTGCGGCAACCTACCCGGGCCACGATGGGTCACTTTCGGCCCTTGTCGCGTAATGTACTATTGAAACATTCATCACAAGTCCAAGAATTTCACCTCTTCTAGAAAAACATTCTTGTTCATTGATACATAGCACGTAGCACTGTGCATACAAGCTTCATGGAGTTAATGCTTTGAAATTCATTTCAGATGATAACGATATGATCTTCTGTCTTGATGAAGATCACGGAGAGTGTAGTATTGCAGAAATCTCGCACAATATAGTCAATCCTACCAGCAATCAAACTCTTACTGCTGGTTTATCTCAGAAATCGAGACCTCGATCACCTCTTCGGATCAGACATACAAGTCATCGACACAAACATGTAATTATTTTTCCATTTATATTAGCTTTTTAGTTCTGTTTCTTGGGATAGAGAGCAAATTATTTTTTTCAAAATCTTGAGTATATTGATTTCTTGAATAGACATATTTGTGGTACCTTACAATGAGCCTTTGAGTCATCTCATTGTAGAAAATGGACCATATCCTGTGTGTCTCCTCTATCCTTGGTATTTTCAAAATACTTGATGAAGAGTTATCTCATCTTTTTCGTAATAACGCTGTTTCGATGTCTTGAATACCGATACCTTGCAGGTGCCATTGAAAGAACGATATGGTGTTGACATCACTCCTCTATCATACCTACCTGGTGGTAGAATCGACCGATATTTGGGAAACTTGAACTTCTTCTTTATAAGAGAATCAAATTCTATACGAGAGGTAAGTCCTCACAAGACCAATAGTCCCTGGAAAAGCACACGAAATTTCATCTAACCTATATCTCTTTTAGAATGGAGGCTTGAGCGGTTTCATCCACAGTTTTGTCACTGAAGTTTTGGCAATTTTACGTGCTCATGTGAGAGCCCTTGGTGGCAATGCAATGGTTGCATTTTTCATGACTCAATGCGTTCTACTTCACAGTCCTCACAAGAATCAGGTACGTTGTTTTTTTTAATGCTAAGAAAGAAACGAACCATCCAAGTAAAAACTTTGGATATCCATCAAACTTGACAGAATGATGAGCGTGAAACCCTTCTCATCCGCAGTGGAAGCACACTCTCGCCCCCCTCCCTTGAAAAAAAAAACTAAGAAACTTAGTACGCGTATCCAAACTATGTTTGAGTGTTCATACTCCCACTCATTCTTGAAATTTCATGCTCCATGTATGTATTTTATATCGAAGACAATTCACACTTCCTATATTGTTAAGTCAGATCCACAATAGGCATATTTTCAACTTGATGTTTCGTTGCCGCTTTATCACATTTATAAACTGATCAACAGTTTAGTACGCCCTCTTCGATGATATCTCGATTTGGCAATCATTTCCCAATTAACCATAATCTTTACAGGGTCAGTGTTTGATCAATGTTGGCGGCGATGTAGTGAACGTTTCATATTTTGCCAATGATAACAAGCAGCAGCAGCCATTGAGTACTAACGGTGGAAACTGCTGACCATCTGTTCTGCTAATGGCATCCCGTTAACTCACTGGATTCTGCATTTCGAATCATTAACATGAGGTAATTCTTTGCATGTTTAGATAGCTGATATGCGTAAGGATTTCCCAACAAATTTGTCGTTCAGTGAAACTGTTGCGCTGTCACGAGAGATCATTCGTCTGGACAACGGATGCGCGCTGAGATAGTGGAATGTTAACATTGATTGATTGATTGATTCAACTGCATTGCACCCCGAATTAGACCTTAAGGTACCATTGAAATCGTGCCTCAACCATTCCTCGTGGGACATATAACTCAATTCACTCTCAACTTTTTCTTTTTCTATCCCGGTAAACAGTTCATCTTCATCGTCTCATATTATACGAATGATTCTGCAAACATTATGCTGAATCTAGTCAATCGAGAATTTGGAAAATTTACTATATTCCAAGACTTTTCTTTAGGTACAAAGAAAACACTAGAGCTGGGGGCAAATAGAGTTTCTTGAGAGAAATATTAGAACTTCGCATTCTAAAATTCTAAAGTCAAAGATCAAATGTAATTATTGAATTCTTCTTGGTTTTTGCAACGTGATGGTAACTAAATTTTGGAATGAAGTGTAAGTGAGTGCACGTTGAATTGATATATCCACGACTGAAGCACGTAGCACTTAACGAGTTTGATGCTGGCAAAAAACAATCGTCCATGTCTTCAAAATAGGCTGTGGCGAATCTTCCTTGAAACTCACTCCTATCATAAGCCAAATGATGTAATTATTATATCCAGATTTTTCCTGAGAAAACCTCGGAAATGATGTTTGTGGAAAAAATCTCTTTTCATATTTAATAACTGCCTTCTTTTGGTACTTAATCGCAGACTATCTATAACCCTTTCTCTCCATATGGTATCTCTCAGTAGGGAGAACAATGGGATATATCTGAATGCTGATATGTGCGGTCCATGAAGCTATGGAATTGGTTGGCGCGGAGCCAGAAAAAAGGACCAGTGTAACTTGCAGTCTATGAGTTGTCTTTTGTTTGGAATGAGAATCTTGATGAATCATTCCTGATCCACTATTGTTATCATTATGTCAGTGGTTTTCCGAACGTGTTGATGAATTGTGCTAGAAGCATCGTATTTACTGTTGGATAAATTAACAGATAGATATCAGATGATTGAAGTCGTGGGTAAGGACCCTGTCAGTTTGTAAAAGACCTAATTACAGTCATGATTAACACGATGTATTAACAATACAATGAAATTCCATTCATTTCAAGTCAAGTACATGGTCAATAAGAGTTACGAGCGGTGACATACGTTGAAAGCAAATCGATTAAGACAAAATGAGAACAAGTTTACTGAACAATCGTAAGCAAATTGAACTCTGTATTACCTGGAAATTTAAGCGTATAACTCTCGGAAATATCTTTTCCTACTTTTGCGAAGACCTGATCACGTAAAATTTTAGTTTATTCAGCCCTACTGGCAAGCTTCTATCTCTCGTTGATTTGATCGTATTATTTGCTTTCATAAATTTTATTGTAGCGTCAATGGTTGACATGTGTGAGTATTTCATTAGGTTCAATGCCAATGAAATGTCATGTCAGGATTTCTCTGCTCAGACCGTCCATAACGATTCATAGCGGGGTTTTGATATATTTATTATGAAGCCTGTACAGAGTAGCGTTAGACATACAACCACATCCCTAGCTCTCTGAATGGACAATATTAAGCTATTGCCGTCAGGAATGATGGGTTACTAGGGTCCATATTTTCGACCGATATTCCGGAAGTTGATCTGGAGCGAAGTAACGTTGACGCAAACTGACGACGCCCTATCTTCTTCGCAAGCTCCTTTAAGAGTGGGAAGGACATTATGATTATCTTAAGTCGCCCATGTAATGAGCGTAGTTGGATATACCACTTGGACATGCGTGTACATATTGTTCAAAAATCCTGAAATTGAACGGGTGGCGGCATTCATGTCACTATGCTACGTAAGAATATTTATCACCTCACTAGCATGACCGTTTATCGTGCGGATCGTTTCGTTTATATCGCCAGGTGTGCTCTCGTGTAGCCGTAGAGCTGATAAAAATTAACGAATTATGACAGTCTTTGACCCGTTTGCTACTTCGTGGAAGGTGTAGTATCGACCGTCTCATCTCACGGAGTCATGAATTCTTCCGGACTGTGCGAAAGACGACACTTAGCGAAGCTCAATTTGTTCTATCACAGGTCATGAATTTTGTGGCACCAGTATGCTGCGGTACTATCTTCACTTGTTTGGTGCCCCCTTCTCCGCCACCCCCGTACATTCGTTTGAAAAGTACTATGAAGAGGGGCAGTCCAACATTTAAGTCTTCAGTCAGATTGAAGAAGGGAGCACTGCGATCTTTTGCACAAGCCAACTTTCTTTGACTAGCTGAGAAAATATGAGCGGTCGAAAGTAACCCTCCTGTGGGAGTTATGAGAATTTTGAAGCATTTCCCGTATCCTCTACATAAGTATTCAGAGCCTTAGACAATTTCATCGCAGCAATTGATCTTTTTTTTTTAGTTTGAATTTTTGTTTTTAGACTCTCGTTTTCCAACATGGATACAATATCATCAAAGTTTGAACTTGAAACTCTTGGAGCTTGACCTTGTTTTTTTTTTCTATAGTAGGACCAATTTTTGATCGTAATATCTGAAAACCCAGAAATGGGAGCTATGTCACTTGAAAGTAACTCAACTTTGAAATTTCCTTTTGTATAAACTCCATTGACCTTAGGGATTGTATACAGTCCTGTTCTTATCTCTTTGTTGATGCGTGACTCTAAGGAAACTGAAATTAAAGTTCTTGTATCTTCAACGAATTTTTCAATTATGTTCTGACAATGCTCGAGAGAAGACTCGAAAGATGCAATGGTAGAAGCAACATCTTCTAATTTAGTGGGAAGATCTTTCAGATAATTGTTTTTAGCATCAAGATCATTCTTCATTTTTTCTGTATATACTTTTCGATTGTCCAGCATTGCTTGATTATCCTTTTCACAGCTTCAACAGTCCTCCATGCTACAAGGGAACTTTTTATAGAATATTTGGATTGATATTGCTCTGGTGTTACCGCGAAAGTTTTCAAGAGAAAGAGATAGTGATGAATTACATCGTAATCTATTCTGGTCATCCGATCCATAATGTGGAGGGTACTCTCCTGGGTCGAAGGGAAGTAGACGGTGCGTCCGCCGAGTGATTTGAGTGTCGCGCGAACGGCTTTCTCTGGCGGTTCCACTCGTCACAACTTCGGGAACCAACTCAAATCGTTATTCAACAGCTTTTCTGTGGGGTATGGATGGTCGGAGGTCAGTCGCTTCGCGATTTACCTAACGTTACTGAACATTTTCGCCAAAGTGACACGTCCCCTACCTCTGCGAGGATTTTCGTTTTCGATCGTAGCTTGTACCGTACCACTAGGCATTCTGCCACGGCTTGGGGTACGGGATTGCGCTAGTGATAACCGACGTGCGTTAATGGGAGGGGCGCTCGTATATCGCGTATACAGTCCTTCAATGATGGGAGGTACGACGGAGAATTTACCAGTTGTGATACACGTTCCACCGCTGTCGGATGATGTAAATTAAAAGCGGCATCAGCTCCTACACGAAACAATGGAGTATCCGATGATGCTCGCGAAGTAGAGATCACGTTTATCAATCCACGTGATAAGTTCGCCAAAGTACCGAAAGTCTCAGTATAAGGCACACTGTGTCAATGACGTACCTAGCTACAGGCAAAAACCGGTTAGTGGAACTTGGTCGTCCCTGATCCATCTCGGAAGCAAGGATAAACTTGAAAGAGTTCTTGATACTCTTTTTCGCTTGGATTTAGGAGAGAGAGAGAGAGAGAGAGAGAGAGAGAGAGAGAGAGAGAGAGAGAGAGAGAGAGAGAGAGCTACCCATAGTACGAACAAAATTTCCCGCGTGGTCTTTTGCAGAAAATCTCCTTCATCTTTATTTTCTTCGTGATACCAAGCTGGTACGTTTAACCAATCCGTATTGTATATTGGGTTTTCCCCAACGATCAGCATGTCCTGCTCATGATATTGCCACGTTGCCTCATATTCTGTAAACCTACCAGGCCAGTAAAAAGAAAAATCTAGTCCTTTAATTTCCGGATTGCAAGTGATGTTTGCGGGTGATTGGACGCAAACCGATAATTTTCTTCATTCGTCCGTAATTTTCAAAGGTGTTGTTGAGTCTGGTGTATATCTGGGTTTTACATACTCTCCATTAACATAAAGGTAGTCAGGCCTTGCTCGAACATCCACATTCATGGTGTTAATACCAACAAGGTTGTAAGCATCAGTCCTTATAGTAGCAAGCGCCCAGCCTGGCAACAAATAGTTGCCATCCGGACACCTGACCAAAGCCAGAACAATTTCGCGCACTGACGGTCTACCCCTATGTTTTCCAGCTACTTTGAATGGTAATAATCTGTATACATTGCATTCGTCCTCCGGTACTTTTATCGATTCTTTGAAGATTGGGCACACAGCAACGGCAAAGCGACCTAGGTACTTGACAACAAAAGAGTCATCTTCTGCCCATCCAGCAACCAGCCCGTTGTTGTACCTACCATTCTTCCTGCAATATGCCTGTATAGCAGCCACATCCCAGGGTCCAGAATGGTGATATATGTTGGATCTTACAACCTTCTCAACTATGCTGTGCTCTGCGGCGTATGTGTGTCCAACCTTTTCGCCAACTACAATTTCCCCGTTTAGGGTTAACCCATCCACGGAATAGGTTTCCAGCCGTGGTAAAAGCAATATGCTAACCACAATAGTAAAGCCCGGAAGATGTTTCTGCCGAGCATTCCTTTGCAGTATGCTAGTCCTGCCACTGTCATGACATGAGTCCAGCTGAGGCCCTTCATGCCGAAGGCTACCACAGCTGCACCAATGACATAGGTGTTTCTTAGCCGTGCCATTGTAATTGAGACGACTATAGCGGCGACCATCAACAACCTCAGCTTAGTCTCGGATGACCACTCATTTGGGTCACCCTTGAGTGCACTGAGGTTAAACTCCCAACTTTTACCACTGCTGCTAACCATTTTTCCTAGCGCCAACTTCTATATAAAATAAAATTTGAGTCAATGTATCATTGGCATTCATGTAATCATGAGCATTCGTGGATCACGAGCATCCCAGTTTTAGGGAGAAGGGTTCTTAGAACTTCTTGGTCACAAAGTGTTCAACCCATGCAGCTAACTGCGTATAAGTATCCTTTGCCGTGGACGAAGTAGTAGATACTTTCACCCTCAGAGGCGGAAAGTCATCGCCTTTTCTGGGAAGGAAATCACCAACCATGGTAAAAGCATCATTGATATGGTCATTCCAATCAGGTGGAGATTCTTTATCTGCGAGCACGTAACAAAGCCCACGATCTCTTGCTGTGCGCTCTTTGGCTAGCGCGAAGTATGTCGCTTGAGACGCGGTGACCAAACTGAAGTCGAACATACTATACAGTGTTGGTGTCTGCATATTCAATGCCGCCGAGTTGACATTGAGTCCATCAGGTAGTTGATCAAAACAACTAACTACTAAAAAGGATGATGACATCACTCTTGTGAGAGAGAGAGAGAGAGAGAGAGAGAGAGAGAGAGAGAGAGAGAGAGAGAGAGAGAGAGAGAGATAGATGCCTTTGTTTCAGGGGTGTTATCTCTTCTCAGAGCTATCAATAATTGTATAGCACAATACGCCAATGCTCTTTATCTCTGAGTTCCTACTTTGCTCAAATCCTTTTAACAGCCATAGTGAGCATTCACGGCGATCTCTCTTCTTGCTTTAGCAAATATGACTATCCCACGAGGATTACACCTATCAACCTCTGTCCAATTAAAAGTCCGAAATAGTTTCATTCCTTTTCCAATACAGCAGAATGCCGTCAAGTTGTGGAAATCAGCTTACAACAGGTCGAGTCTCAGCCTCAAGGCTGTATCTGGAAGGTTATGATAATATGTCTTCAACAAATCAGCCACATTGGCCTCGGAAACTCCTCAGAAATATCTATGCATGATAGTTTTGCATGCTTCTCGAATCATTCAGATATTGTAATTCAGATCATCTCTGATTGAATCTTGAATTTTGAGAGTCATTTCTGAGAGAAGTCAGCAATGTCTCTCAATCCGCGCTCCTCATCCAAAAGTATATCCACATGCCCAAGTCGCTCACCGCCTTCCTTGGCTGCGCCAACTTGCCAATACAGATGTATAACATTTCCCTTTGCGGAAACATTCCTCCTGGCGCACCACACATATCCAATACTATAGCTTTAGTATCACGCAATTCAACAAACTCATTCATCAACTCACTCAACTTATATCCACTAGTATTCATCAAACATCCTAACTGACTCAGCAGATGCACTCTAGAATGCACACGCAAGTTATTCGCGTGTATATAATTATAAAATCTCTCCCAATGGTCTGCAGCAGACCCAGGCACACTAGGCAAGTCATGTTTAAGACAGAACTCCTCAAAAGTCAACGAGAAGTCAGCAATGTCTAAAGAGAGAGAGAGACTCTGCTAACCCTATGCCCTGCCAAGCAGAATGCTACGATCCACTTATGGTCAAGTTGTGTGATCTCTGAAGCTTCAGATGTTCCAGAAGGTAACTGATCCTTGGCGACGATCGTGAGGATGTTACTTATCTTAACCGTGGCATCTTTTTGTCCAAGAGAGAGAGAGAGAGAGAGAGAGAGAGAGAGAGAGAGAGAGAGAGAGAGAGAGAGAGAGAGAGAGAGAGAGAGAGAGAGAGAGAGAGAGAGAGAGAGTCTTAGTTAATAGTCCTACTGAGAGGAAAGCAGAACAGTCTTTGTATCGGGATCCCAAAGTTCCAATTCTTAAGTCTGATTCTGAAGACTTCGGGAAGTAACACAGGAACATGTCGATGGCAGCTACCAGAGAGAGAGAGAGAGAGAGAGAGAGAGAGAGAGAGAGAGAGAGAGAGAGAGAGAGAGAGAGAGAGAGAGAGAGAGAGAGAGAGAGAGAGAGAGAGAGAGAGAACCAAGTGTCCCAATCCTCAAATCCGATTCTGATTATTTTGGAAAGAAGCATAAGTACATGTCAATTGCTGTCACCATTTTATTGAAGTTCTGGTCTTGAGACCAACTTGTCATAACTGATCTCCCAGGGAAGGTTATTGTGACTCCTCCCATCTGGGCGATCCAGTTCTTGATTCTATCACGGATTTCATCATAGTACGCTGTATTGACGCTAGCGGTCGAGATGCGTCCAAGTCTGTGACCTGCTAATGCATAGCAGACCAATGGCTTGTAATCTTCTGATTTAACCGTGTCATCTGTGCTAGCTCCCGGAATTGGCTCACTGACATGGTCTATGTCTATGATAGACCATGGGGGTGACGGGGTTCATCCTTTTTCCTGATTGTGATCACAAAAGAACTCCAGTCCTCATGAAGGGTTTCCGTTTTGTCTTTAAAATACAGGTATAGCAGAGAGTCTACAACAGCTGCTGGAGGATTCAGCTTCTGTTTCATATGGAACAGCATCATTGCTGCTGCACTTTTTTAGTCTAAGTTGCCTCCTCGAAATGAGGCTTTTGGTTTCTCTTTTGGACTCCTAGAAAAGAAGTCTCCTGGATATGCGGCTTCTATGTCTTGATCGGGCACTTGTATGGTCCAATCCTCTTTCTCCTCCTCCTCTGTTCCTCCTATGTAAGAGTATTCATCCACTTCCAACTTAGTAGCGACTCTATTAGTAGAGAGAGAGAGAGAGAGAGAGAGAGAGAGAGAGAGAGAGAGAGAGAGAGAGAGAGAGAGGTCCAATCCTCAGTTAGAGTTTCACTCTTGTCTTTGAAATAAAGATACAAAATAGAATTCACAACAGCAGCAGGGCAGGAGGGTTTAATTTCTGCTTCATGTAATATAGCATCAGTCCTGCAGCATTCTTTAAGTCCAGATCACCTCCTCGGAATGATGCCTTCGGCTTTTCCTTGGGGGGATCTGGGGAAGAAACTCTAAGGGGTATGCTGCTTCGATATCTTGGTCCGGTACTTGGATGGTCCAGGACACGTTTTCCTCCTCTGGCGTTCCCCCAATGTAAGTGTATTCCTCATCTGACATCTTTGTAGCGACTTTATTAGTACGAGATAGATAGATAGATATATATTTATTCTAAACTTATTTTCCAAAAAATGTTTCTCCTATTGGAGTTTTGTCACGTAGTAATGAGTCATCTACTACAGAGTAATATTTAGGTTCAGTATATGGAAGTATTTTCTTCTGTTTAATTAACTCCATCTTTATATTCTTTTATGTGGGTCTCTTTTTTTTCACTGACCGAGGAGAGAGAGAGAGAGAGAGAGAGAGAGAGAGAGAGAGAGAGAGAGAGAGAGAGAGAGAGAGAGAGAGAGAGAGAGAGAGAGAGAGAGAGAGAGAGAGAGAGAGAGAGAGAGAGAGAGAGAGAGAGAGAGAGAGAGAGAGAGAGAGAGAGAGAGAGAGAGAGAGAGAGAGAGAGAGAGAGAGAGAGAGAGAGAGAGAGAGAGAGAGAGAGAGAGAGAGAGAGAGGATGAGGAGATTCTTGTCATAATCTTTCCAATATGCTCTTTTTTGATATGTCAAAATATGAATGCAGATACTATATGTGATATCATAAACAGAAGTGGCAAAATTCTCCGATGTCAAAAATAACATCTACTACATCATCTGGTTCATACCCTACATCCCTCACCAATGTTTCTTTTATAAATTGATTAATATCCTTAACAAGCTCTACCCTTGGCATCAATGCACTCCTAAAGTGTACATCCCAAGTATCACCTGGGGATAAGACTCTATTCTTAAGTGCTTGGTAATTCCAAAATTCATCAGATATTTCTAATCAGATGAAATTATTCAAGAAGTCTTTTTCAAGATGAGGAAATCTATTCAAGAATTCAGTTCTCAATGCAAAACAAGGACTCAGATTTCCCATTTCCTTGAAAGATGTTTTTAAACAATGGATGCGATATGAGCTCCTTTTTTCTAGGTCTCATATTTAAAGACTCTTGAGCCAAATATACCTCCTCCAAATTTTTGTATTTTTTTGTTTTTTATCATTGCCATTGTTATATCAGCTTCAAATTGAAGCCAAGCAACATCAGCAATAAATTTTAGGAACATTTTTTTCAAAAACTCCGACTTCTTGGTGCTCATTAAGGAAGAGAGAGAGATTAAGGTTCAGTTGGACCTTGCGGACGTGCCCTCGTCCGCAGAATGTTATAAAAGTTAAGCGTAGGCCCGCCTTACGGCTGGACAACAAACCAAGGGGCAGTTGGTTGTCCTTCACGCATTTTGGTGTAAACACGTTTTGAAATTTTTATTATACATCTCTACAATAGCGAACCTAGAAATTAAGTTAAAAGTGATAAAAGTCCATTAGGCATGGACATAGCCTTTTTGTGTCAAAACGACAGTTTTTAAATTTTTTATTGTAGCAGAGCTACATCATTACTACTAAAAGCGCAACGGCGCAACGAAACTAAACTTTTACTTAAATTGAAAGAAACCCAAAAGCGCAACGGCGCAGCAAACAGGAATTAAAGTAAAAATTTTTGTGCCCAAAAGGACAGTTTTATAAATTTTTATTGGTGTCCGAAGACATTTCTAGTGATCAGGCCAAGCCGGCACCGTCACTGGTTACCTCTTCAAGCCGAAGAAGGTAACACAATCTACTGTAACCACGGAGCTTTGAATTCAACGTGCTTCTTTTCACGTTCATCCCAAAACAGGATGGGTGAAGCAGGTCGACGTACTAGATCCGGGAACAGATAAGTCACGTTTGGAGCTTTAGCCGGATTTGTCCGGTTCAGTCTGCCCAACATCGAATAAGTTGTGCCCATTTGTTCTGGGTGCACAGTCTTTGTGATCCAGCATTTCAGATCATCGGGTATCTTCTCCAACTGCACGAGAAGCTGATCCTCTGACAGAGGTAGTGTAGGCTGCCAGTAATAACCATGGCAGTAAAAGACCAGATTTGGATGAACATATCCAATCGGTGACTCCTCGACAACGATGGGTATGTTAAAATAGTGGAAATTTATCGGTACGAAAGGGTCGAACTTTGGATCAGAGCAGATAATGGTATTTATTTGTGTAAGTACATCCAGCAGTGACATGATTAATTTTGTAAATACTGATACGAACTTGATAATTTCGAAAGAACCAGTAACAACCGAATCCGAAACCCAGGCACAAGAGCAACAGCATAGAGAGAGAGAGAGAGAGAGAGAGAGAGAGAGAGAGAGAGAGAGAGAGAGAGAGAGAGAGAGAGATAGATAGATAACCTTTATTCGCCCGAGGGCAAAATTGAAAAATACAGTGGCATATGTCACATATGTTACACCTACATAATAAATATATAAAAAGTATAAATAATTGTCTTTTTGGTCAAGGAATATTAGGATTATCACAGAAAGTGACTAGTCATTTTAAGGCATCGAGAGATGCATAAAAGTCAGGAAGAGAATGATAAAATACATTTCCATATATATATATCAGTGTTCACAAGAACGATCGAGGAGAGAGGACATTCTCACGTAGAAAGGCATATAAAGGCTTGGGCCAGCAGAAATATCACAGGAATTACAATTCAGTGGCGAAGTAGCCACGTATAACTCTTTTAAAAAAAGGAAACGCCGGTTGAAAAGAGCCCACCTATCACAGTTTAGAGATTAAAATAATGCCTCCTCTCCACATCAATCCTCTGAGAAGACTGAGTCAGAAGGAAATCTTTTAAGGCCTCTTTGAATACTGATATTTTCCTCAGCTGCCGAAAGCCCGGAGGGAGAAAGTTCCACAGATGAGCACATTGAGCCTGGAATGATCTTCTTCCG
Source organism: Eretmocerus hayati (assembly GCA_029851415.1). NCBI lineage: Eukaryota > Metazoa > Arthropoda > Insecta > Hymenoptera > Aphelinidae > Eretmocerus > Eretmocerus hayati. Next base: position 95,886,215 of record CM056744.1, on the reverse strand, counting down.
TACTCAAGTCTCATATTGGGAACCTTGAGTGCCCGCTCTTCTGCGTCACCACGTGCGGGGCGTTCAGATTGGTACCTGGTAAACATCGCAGCTAGGTAGCCAGGTTCTCCAAGATGCATGATCTTATGCATTAAAAGTGCTGCGAAGTACATTCTCCGCGAATCAGTACGTAACCAACCCAAACGCTCCCTAAACGGGGTGATGTGCTCGTCTCTCCTAAGATCAAAAATGTACCTCACACATGAATTGCTCAGTCGCTGTATCCGTTGCCGCTGTTCGTCCGTGGCGTCGAGGTACACGACTGTGCAATAATCTAAATGCGGTTGAACTAATGACTCGACTAGGCGAATTCGGAGAGGTCTGGTGATACACGCCCTAAAAAGCCGCAATCCGTATAGGGCTCTATTCACTTTCTTAGTTACTTGGTCGATGTGCGGTTTCCACGTCAGTTCACTGTCAAGTGTAACACCAAGACTCACGACCGTGTCGCTGAACGGAATGAACTTTCCTTCCTGTATCTCAACTCCTGGCAAGTCCATTCTCTTCAGATCCTTGATATTCCTCTCAGAGCTGAAGAAGATTGCCTTGGTCTTGCCAGCGTTGAGACGCAGGCCGGAACTTCTGGCCCATTCAGCGATTAGTCGTCCTACTTCCCCTAGCCGAGTGATGCCTTCCTTGATCTTAGTTTTCTCGACTTGGAGATAAATTTGAAGATCATCCGCATAGAATAGATGATATACCGACTTTCCATCTAGCAAACCAGGTAAGTCATTAACATATAAGCTGAAGAGTAAAGGCCCGAGAACGGATCCCTGTGGAACACCCAGATTGGTTTCGAGCCAATGAGAACTACCGGATTTTGAAGTGACTATTTGGGTGCGGCCTTGTAAGTATGATTTTATCCACAGGAGTGCCGACCTTGAGAATCCAAGGTTTCGGAGCTTCCTCAACAGCTTTGACGGTGTTATTGTGTCAAAGGCTTTGCTAAAGTCGAATAGTAGGAGTAAGGTGATCTTCTTCCTATCAATGCCTACTCTGATGTCATCCGTCAACTTTAGCAAAGCTGTCTGGGTGCTGTGGTGTTGCCTAAAACCAGTCTGGAAGCGATCAAGAAGTTTCTCTACTTTCAAATACTCCGTGATTTGGTCATGTGCAATTTTTTCCAGAACCTTGGAAAGGAAGCACAGCAGCGCTATGGGACGGAAGTCCGAGACCGTTGATGGAGCTACAGTCTTTTTCAATGCAATCAGCTGCGCTTGCTTCCAAGTCTCAGGAAAAACGCTATGAGCGAAAGAGGAATTGAAAATATGTACAATAAGATCACCAACTGCCGGAAGAGCCTTCGCGATCACGCTCTGGGGGATCCCATCCACCCCACGGGCCTGCGAGGAGAAATGTTTAATAGCAAGGACTACATTGTTGAAATTTGTGGGCTTAAATTTAAACCCCTCCTCCGGTGCAGAGTTAATATCGTCCATTGCTTCATTGATATTTTCGTGAGGCGAAACGGAAACCCCCGCAAAGTGAGCGTTCAGCTCATCCGGTGTGAAACCGTGGAGTTCTTCCTCTTTGCTCTTGGGCAAGAGGCCGAGATTGCGCATCTCCTTCCAGATGTTCTTGTTCTGATCAAGAGCGTCTGAAAGATGATTTTGAAGGAAGGAATTACGCTCTTGCTCAATGCGCAGATCGACCTCTTCGCTAAGCCGAAAGTATTCATTTTGAAGCTCAGGACACTTGCGCTGGTTGCGTTGCATGCGCTCCCAGCGCCTGCGCGTCGCGTTTCGCTTATTCATGAGCACCCTCAACTCAGGACCAATCCAAGGAGCATCATTTTTACGCGGGTTTATAGTTTTTTCCGGTGCTAGTTCATCTAAAACAATTTTTAAATTTTCATTCAAGCAGTGAATTGCGTCTTCCAAACTGGTTTCGGCATTTTCAAGAGCTGTCCAGTCACAGCGAAGCAGACGGTCATTCAATATCTCCGGGGTGATGTTACGAAAATCCCTATACTTGAAGGAATTTTTTGGCGGAGTAGGGGTAAAGACGTTGATGGTGACGTCAATGACCGAGTGCCCCCCGAAACTGGGCAGGTGTCTGTTCTGAAAGTCAGTTATGGTGTCGTTGTCATCTACACTACAGATAGATAGATAGATAGATAGATAGATAGATGTCCTTTATTCGTCCGAAGACAAAAAATACAATTGCATACACCTACATATGCCCGTTAAAATGTAATAACACGTATAAGAATGAATATAATATATGTACAACAAAAATAATGATGATAGTTTCAGTCAATTACTGGTTTGGTCAAGGACAATAATTATCACAATTCGTGACTAGTCAGGGTGCATACTTAGATGTATAAAAAGAGGGGTAAGGGCTCGCACTAATATCACAGCTATAGATCACCAATTGGGTGACTGAGGTCACATGTAAAAAATACTAAATTAAGGAAGAGCCCTTCCCATTACAGATTAAAATAATGCCTCTTCTCCACATCAATCTTCTGCGCAGACTGGGTTAGTAAAAAATCTTTCAGGGATTCCTTGAATTGTGATGTTTTCCGCAGCTGCCGAAAGCCCGGAGGGAGAAAGTTCCACAAATGAGCACACTGAACCTGGAATGATCTTCTTCCGTACTCAAGTCTCATATTGGGAACTTTGAGTACCCGCTCTTCTGTATCACCGCGTGCAGGGCGTTCGGATTGGTACCTGGTGAACATCGCAGCTAGGTAGCCAGGCTCTCCTAAATGCATGATCTTGTGCATTAACAGAGCTGCGAAGTACATTCTCCGCGAATCAGTACGTAACCAACCCAAACGTTCCCTAAACGGGGTGATGTGCTCGTCTCTCCTAAGATCAAAAATGTACCTCACACATGAATTGCTTAGTCGCTGTATCCGTTGCCGTTGTTCGTCCGTGGCGTCGAGGTACACGACCGTGCAATAATCCAAGTGCGGTTGAACCAAGGACTCGACTAGGCGAATTCGGAGAGGTCTGGTGATACACGCCCTAAAAAACCGCAGTCCGTATAGGGCTCTGTTGACTTTCTTAGTTACTTGGTCAATGTGCGATCTCCACGTCAGTTCCCTGTCAAGTGTAACACCAAGACTCACGACCGTGTCACTGAACGGGATGAACTTTCCATCCTGTATTTCAACCCCTGGCAAGTCCATTCCCTTCAGGTCTTTGATATTCCTCTCAGAGCTGAAGTAGATTGCCTTGGTCTTGCCAGCGTTGAGACACAGGCCGGAACTCTTGGCCCATTCAGTTACTAGTCGTCCTGTTTCACCCAGCCGAGCGATGCCCTCTCTGATCTTAGTTTTCTCGACTTGGAGATAAATTTGCAGGTCATCCGCATAAAATAGATGATGTACCGACTTTCCGTCTAGCAAACCAGGTAAGTCATTGACATATAAGCTGAAGAGTAAAGGCCCGAGAACGGAACCCTGTGGAACACCCAGATTGGTTTCGAGCCAATCAGAATTACCAGATTTTGAAGTGACTTTTTGGGTGCGACCTTGTAAGTATGATTTTATCCACAGAAGTGCCGATCTCGAAAAGCCAAGATTTCGAAGCTTGCTCAACAGCTTTGATGGTGATATCGTGTCAAAGGCTTTACTAAAGTCAAAAAGCAGGAGCAAGGTGATCTTCTTCTTGTCAATACCTACTCTGATGTCATCGGTCAACTTTAGTAGAGCTGTCTGGGTGCTATGGTATTGCCTAAAACCAGTCTGGAAGCGATCTTGTAATTTCTCTTGTTTTAAGTACTCCGTGATTTGGTCGTGTGCGATTTTTTCCAGGACCTTGGCAAGGAAGCAGAGCAGCGCTATAGGACGAAAATCTGAGACTGTTGATGGAGCTGTAGTCTTTTTTAATGCAATCAGCTGTGCTTGCTTCCAAGCCGCGGGAAAAGTGCTATGAGCGAAAGAGGAGTTGAAAATATGTACAATAAGATCACCAATAGCCGGGAGAGCCTTCGCGATCACGCTTTGGGGCATCCCGTCTGCCCCACGGGCTTGCGAGGAAAAATGTTTGATAGCAAGGACTACGTCGTTAAAATTTGTGGGCTTGAATTCAAAACCCTCCTCTGAAGCCGAATTTATGTCGTCCATTGCTTCATCTATATTTTCGTGAGGCGAGACGGAAACTCCCGCGAAGTGAGCGTTCAACTCATCCGGTGTGAAACCATGAAGTTCCTCCTCTTTGCTTTTAGGCAGGAGGCCGAGGTTGCGCATTTCCTTCCAGATGTTCTTATGTTGATCAAGAGCGTCTGAAAGATGGTTTTGAAGGAAGGAGTTACGCTCTTGTTCCATGCGCAAGTCGACCTCTTCGCTAAGCCGAAAGTACTCACTTTGAAGCTCAGGACACTTGCGCTGGTTACGTTGATTTTGTTCCCAGCGCCTGCGCGTCGCATCTCGCTTATTCATGAGTACCCTCAACTCAGGACCAATCCAAGGAGCATCATTTTTCCGCGGGTTGATAGTTTTTTCCGGCGCTAATTCATCTATAACAGTCTTTAAGTTCTCATTCAAGCAGTGAATTGCGTCTTCCAAGCTGGTTTCAGCATTTTCAAGAGCTGTCCAGTCGCAGCGAAGCAGACGGTCATTCAGTATCTCCGGAGTGATGTTACGAAAATTCCTATAAGTGAAGGAATTTTTTGGCGGAGTGGGAGTGAAGACGTTGATGGTGACGTCTATGACCGAGTGCCTGCCGAAACTGGGCAGGAGTCTGTTTTGAAAGTCAGTAATGGTGTCATTGTCATCTACGTAAATATGATCAATCCATGTATGAGAAACATTGGGGTTGTGTTGGTGAGTCGGGCCATGCTGCACTATCTGTAGGGCTAGTTCTTCTGTCAGTGCAGTCAGTGTCTTGGTGTCAGGATGAGCAGTATCCAACAAGTCAGCGTTCAGATCTCCTATTATAATTTTGTGACTATAATCTCCACACAGTCGGCGTAATGAGCCAAACAGCCCATCATCCTTCTGCATGGCGATTTTTGGAGGTCTATAGACTACCACGGCTAATATTGGAGGAGAGTTGCCTTGCTGTACGCTACAGAAAAGAAATTCAGGCACGCCAGGTTTTCCTGGGCCGAAAGTATTAGAAGAAACTAGTTTCTCTACTTTAAAATCATTGCGCACATACAAAGCAACCCCACCACCCTCCCTGTTGCGATCCTGTCTCAACAGTGAAAACCCAGGAATCTGAACGAGACTGTCATCCACATACTCATCTAGCTTCGACTCAGCGACCCCAAATAGATGATAGGAGGGATCGTTAGCAATGAGCAAGCGCAGATGCTCAATCTTATCTGTCAGCGAGTTAAGGTTGATAAATCCCGCTTTCAAAGAACTACCACTCCCTCGTTTCTCCTCAGCAGCCGTACTTAGTCAGGGAGTTCTCGCCTTTTCTGCCGCCGAAGCACAACTCTGCTCCGGAACGGAGGCACAGCTCTGGGTGTTGTTAGAGGGTGCACGAGAACGTTTCGGAACACTTCGACAGGCCGTTTTAATGACCTGCAGATCAGCAAGAGATTCAAACGTATGCGCTCGCTCACCATTTTTCCGTCTAACCCAGAAACGTCCGCCACTGTGCCAGACGTATTTTAATCCTAAACCGTGTGCAACTGACCTCAAGCGTATATATTCTTTATATTTCTCACGGGGGAGCATTTCATTCATATAGATCTTACGATCTGGCACGAGAGCTTTCGTATCCGGGTCAAGTAAATCAGGCTGGATGTTATTAGCCGTGAAATAGTTATTGGTGATAGAACGTTTAGCCTGAATCACCTCCCTAACCAGAAGACTACTGGAGAGTTGGACCACGCATGATGGTAGTGTGCGTGAGATGGCAGCTGGGGCATGGGAAGATGAAACCGAATCATGAATTGAAGGCCTCTCGCCAGACGTATGCCCCGGTTGCAAGACATGGACATCAGCAATGTCTGCCCTCTGCAGCTTTGGGAGAATGGACTTGAGCACTGCAAAAGAAATATCACATACCTGTGCCGGTGAGGCCACAGAATCTTTTTTCAAAGCACCATTTATAATTAGCTTACAGCGCTCAAGACCGTCCCTACTGAGTCCACGTCCTTGTTCCCCAGCATATGACTGGTAAGGCTTGTCCATTCTAGGTGGAATGATGGGACGCGAAGATTGATGTGTTGATTCGGCATTAATATACTCATCATTACTAAATTTATCATTTTGCAGAGTACTCTGGTTACCTGTCAGTCGCTTAGTCAGACTGGAAAGCTGATCTCTCATTATGGAATTTTGCTCCAGAAGTAGCTGACGATCTAAGCGAAGCTCCTCCAGCTGGGAACTCTGCTTCTCCAATAGTCCCTCAAGAGAAGACACGCGTGCCAACAAACGATCATCCATCTCATTCACTGCTGGTGTAAAAGATGGAGAGGTAATGGCAACGTCTCGTCGGCTCATAAGGGATTTTATTTCGTCGAGCTGACTCTGGAGCATCTCGTTCTGTTGGAAAAAGAGGTCCAGAGTACTCTGCGATATAAGTACCCAATTGTTCTCAGGAGAATTCAACGGCTTCGATGTTGGTGATGCTGCAGGTCGATCCGAGATGTTGGGGCTGCTAATCTTCTCCGATTCGACAGTGCACTCCACAGTTGGTGTAGTACGCAGCGACTGGAAGGCAATAGTTGGCCACGCATCTGTTTGCTGCTTTCGAATTTTCGCGGGCTTTACTTTGCTGGACTGGTGGCTGGTGGCGCCACGTGACGGAGACGAGACAGCAGTCGGTGGATTACCCCCGGCGAGCGCGAGCTGTGGACTCTCGGTGGTATGAGAGGCACTGGTGGTGGGAGGCTTCGCGCTCCGTGCAGTGGTGGTATGTTGCGAAGCGGGGGGAGATGTTCCTGACGCACCACGGGAGCTGAGCCTCGTGTGTGAGATGGTCTGATTACTCACACGTTTTCGCAGGCTTGTATTCTCCTTCTCTCTTTCTCTGGCTGTTTGCGCGTTGAATTGTGAAGCCGTCGTCTGCTTTGACGCACTCGATGTTAAATTAGCGATATTGGTGTCGCTCACCTGCAGGCATTGCAAACATGTCACTGCTCCCCGGGATGATCTCGAGCACTTGACATGAGCTGATCCATTGCAAATGCCGCATTCTCTGCTGCCTGTGCGTAAGGTGCCATTGCAGACACAGCAGATGTTTTCGCTCATCGCGCAGCAGACAGCGTCGTAGCAGGCCAGCGTAGCAGACGACCTCCGAGCATGCGCTTAAGGTTCACTTTCGGCGCCAAGCACTGCCGACTCGATGTTGTAGTTGGGGTTGCAGAATTGGAATTATTCCTCCCAGGCTCGTGCAGGAGCCATGCAGCGATGCTCCAGATGTATGAGCCTGCAGGAGGAAATCCAATCTGCAAAAAAGTGCCACTCGGGACGACGTTTTGATGGTTAAAGTCACATTCAAACACGGAGCGATGTGTAATGCGTGTGGATGTACTCACCGCCAGAGAGAGAGCGAGAGAGAGAGAGAGAGAGAGAGAGAGAGAGAGAGAGCATTCAAAGCCGTGTCCCATTTGTCAACTGACGTTGCTGTCACGTATGGTAGCTGATATTTGCTCCCTTCGACTTGAACCTCGACATACCGCTTGATGGTGGATGGGTCGATAGTCGGTCGTGTGACTGGCCTGATGTCAATGGCTTGGATTTGGTCTTTGTATTTCTCAGATGTGAGAACTTCGTCAATTATCTCTTGTCTGCTTGGAGTGACCGTTTGAGCTACCTTCAGACGTTGGTATACTGATAGACAATGTGCACGGTATTGCTCGTCATTCATCTGGCCTACAGATATCTCTGCAATGGGTTCGATGACGACTGACATGCCGAAAACACTTTCGTCCAAAAGATCCATTATCTAGATATTTGGTCGCTCGGTCTCGCAAGAAGATGTTATTGTTTGTTGATGTTATCTGCTGTGAGGCTGCTTACGAATCGGACTATTTTGAATCTTAGTATACACGAATTTGTATATACCTTTGTGATTCTTGTCCGATTCTCACCAATAATTAGAAGGAGTGGATTTAGTCTATATCCTGACAACAGTTCCCCTTCCAAAACTGGGAGAGAGAGAGAGAGAATCGGTAGTATTTGATGGTTCTTATTTTGTACTTATTGCCAATGGCAACGAGCTGATCTTGTTTACCAAGATTTCCACTAGTTTGTGTGGGAGAAAGCAGGTCTCTGTTCCCACTACACAAAACCCGCTTCGCATTCACGAGTAAGCAGGATATTTGCTGGTAGCGTTCAAAAGACACACTATCACTCATCTTGGGGAAGTGATCATAGACTTTCCTCTATCCACGCGATTACTGGCTCATAGGCCCTTCTCACTGGATTCCCTAGACTTGTAAGTTCAGGATCACAGTCCTATCTAGGGAAATCCTTGTTAAAGAGAGAGAGAGAGAGAGAGAGAGAGAGAGAGAGAGAGAGAGAGAGAGAGAGAGAGAGAGAGAGAGAGATACCAAGCACATACACTGAGTGGTATGAGTGTTGTGAAAAATTTGGTGACATTGACTTTACCTAAATCAATCATAATGATACTTTTGTCTCCTGTGGTTACTGTTATATTCTCCCTCTTAAATACTCCATTTTTATTTACTGCAAATTTAGTTTTAATAATTTCAAGGGGAGAAGGATTGATGGGAGGGCCTAACTCGGATGATCTAGATGGAGGAGGAGTTGAGAACATATGATTCTTCAATTATGTCTCAAATCTTGATATTTCAGAAGTAAGGGTGGCAATGGAGTTGATAATCTTGTTGCGGGCTGCTGGTACTCCTTTAGCTACCTCAACAGTCGACTTGTTTACTAGAGCAATTCCCTTCGCATTTATTATGAGGGCTGCCAAAGTGCTTTCCTAATCGGCTATGATCTTCTTGTGTTCTTTCTCTATATTTAAATTTTTACCGTCAACATAGCCTTGAAGATAATGAGATACACTATTGAGAGAATAAGCATCTAATTGCCGTTTGATGTCATACAGCATTTTAGATCTGATCTGAACATCATGCTCATTAGCTAATAGTATAAAAGATTTCAATGTGAGTGACAATTCATCACTCATATCGCTAGATCTCAGTAAAATTGAAAGCACCTGAGTTATAGTTGTATCTCCGATCATATTGTCGGCCACAATTCCAAAAAACGCCCTCCAAAATAAATCTTCAGAAATTATTGCTGACCGAGCACATACCAGTCTCTTACTTCGATCCAACCCATTATGTAGAAAATCAATAACACAATCGACTTCATTCGTGAAAGAGAGAGAGAGAGAGAGAGAGAGAGAGAGATTGATTGATTAATAGATTTATTATGCCATGGTCACGAGGACCGTATGGCAATTGGAACAAACATGTTCGATAAACTTTGAATTCAATTTTTCATACATAAAATTACATAATTAAATAAGGATAAATTTACAGTCTAACAAAAGAACTAAAATTTAGATCAGCACTATACTTAACATACATTTTACGAACTAAAGTCGAGATCAACGCGTAACATATTCATGAACTTCCTTCTCATAGAAAAATGAATTGATGGCATTTTTGAACGCTTCAATAGGCGTAATCAAGCGAATTGCAACAGGGATGGACTCCCACATTGCCATCGCCTGTAAAGAAAAGGCTTTTTCGTATGCCATAGTGCGTGTGACAGGAACGTGAATTCGTGTCGAGTTGACTCTTTGCGATCGTCGGACAGCATCGTCTAGGGGCTTGAAAAGTTCGTGCAAGTACTCTGGGGTTGCGAAAGTGAAGATCTTATATGCCTGCACACATAGGAACTAATCTCGTCTACGCGCCAAGGGCATCCAATGCAGGCGCTCATAGTAGGGTTTTATGGCCACGTCACGGCGGCAATGAAAGATGAATCTGACGCAAGTATTGAGAAGTCGCTGCAATTTTGTTTCTAAGTAACCAGGTAAACCATAGTACACTAGACAAGCGTAGTCAAAGTGAGGCATTATGAGCGCGTTAACGAGCATTTTCTTCACATCGGTCGACAAAAAGTTTCCACGATATCGCAATTTATGCAAAACTCCATGAACTTTTGAGCAAATACTGGCCACGTGAGCATTCCAAGAAAGATCTTTTGGAAAAATCACTCCTAAGTTCTTAATTGATTCACGCAGTGGAGTTATTTGGCCATCAACGATGATAGGTTGCAATGTTTGTACATCAATTCTCATGTGATACTGAACAAATGCGAAGAGCGTTGCTACTGTTTTTGGAATGTTTAAGAGCAATTTGTTATCGGCAGCCCACTGCGCAATACTCCCACAATCCTCATTGAGCTTTTCAATCATCGCTGGTAGTTCACTAGGCTTGCCTTGGATGTAAATTTGGAGATCATCAGCGAAGCGCATACCCTTGCAACATTTTAGTACTCGTAAGATAGGGTTGATGAAAATCAGAAAAATAATTGGTCCCGGATTCGAACCTTGAGGAAAACCCGATGAGCTGGGTTCGAATTTAGCCTCTACGCCATCCTTGTCAACTACTGCTTGCTGTCTGCCACTCAGATAGGAATGGAACCAAACCAGGGTCTCGTCCGAGAAATTTATTTCCTTCATTCTCAGCAAGAGTTGCTCATGGCTAACACTACTAAATGCTGTTTTGAAATCAAAAAGTACTTCGAGAGTTACTAATCCCATTTCAATACCTAGTCGAATATCCTCAGAGACTTTGAGTAATGCAGTTTGCGTTCTGTAATTTGTACGAAATCCGGACTGGAATGGGGATAGAATTTTGTTGCATTCAAGGTGATCTATCATCTGATTGGTTATCAGGGTATAATGAAAAATAACTTAACTAAAGAAACAAACTGTCTGATAGTGAAGAATAAATTCTACACCATCTTCGAGAAGGTGTGAAAAGCACCTAAGCGGGGTGAGGCAGCATGTAAACTGGGTTTGGTGACTTGGAGAGGCATGGTGCGAGGCCATAGTGTCCTCTTAGCGTGTAGTACAGGCTTACTAAGTCAGAGTTGCCAGGTCCGTCTTCAATGTGTCGGTTGTTTGACCAGAGATAGCGGGAACTCGGCGGAAATGATGGCGTTTCGCCATATGTCCAACCAGTGTATGTAAACGCTCGGTTTGCATCACGGTGGTTCATCTCCGGAAGGAGTCCGCTTAAAGATCCTGAAAACTCACGGCTCGCATTATTTGCGAATCGCGGCAGGATGTTACGCGTCATATCTCGTAGGGCCAGACCCTGGGGCTGATGCAATCTGTTGTGCATGGATCGGGTCAATAGAACAAGAGTGTTATCTTGTGCGGCTGATGGAGTGTATTTCCGAATACATCGGAGAGGAAGTGTTCCTTGAACGTACTGGGAGTTATTATACTCAAGGGACATTACGGGGTCAGGTGTTGGAATGACCACGGCGTCAATTTCTTCCTGTTCAATTTTAAGTCCATACACGAGTGCATGGGTTATTGCCTTTGGATCTTTTGAAAGGGGCTGGTACCATAATACATCAGGCAGGACGTGTTTATTTGAGAGAGAGAGAGAGAGAGAGAGAGAGATTCGGGTTTGGTCCTGGCCAGCCGACCGAGGAGCGAGTAATGATGACCTGTGACGGCATCAGTTTTTATCACTCAACAACGAATGTCGTCGGGAATCTTTTCCATTTCCTCAAAAATTTCGTCTTCCGATAATATTAAAGTAGGCTGATAATAGTAGCCAGAACTGTATATCAAATTTGGGTGTGTGTACCCAATAGGTGACGGCTCCGCGTAAACTCGAACTTTGAATTAGTGAAAATGCACCGGAACAAATGGATCAAAATGAATATCAGAACAAATAATTTCGTTGATTTTTGTTAGTACTTCCAAAAGTGCCATGATTGACGCGGTAAATACTGACACGAATTTCGTAATTAAGGTAAAACCAGTACGCTCCTATACTGAGACCTGCGAGCAAAAGGAGTAACATACTATACGTAGTGATATTGATTGACAGGGTGTCTACCGGTCCTTGAAAACCTGGAAATCTCCTTGATTTTTCTCACGTCCTGGAATCCCTGGAAAAATGCCCAAATACCCCGAAAAATCCTTGAAATTCCGGGTTAATTGTAAAATCCTTGGAAAAATTCTCGGCAGAGAATTCTTCCAAAACATTCGATCAGAAAGTCTCACCTCTTATTCAACTACGCACAACATTCAAAGCGAATCGCGATAGTTGTGATTATCCGAAACTCGAGCGCGAGACTGTAACACTCATTGTAGCTATGGTTCTTATCTCGCGGAGCGCCTTATGGCCTCGGCCCCGGTTGATTCTTTGCGGATCAAGTATCAAGAAGCTCGCAACCGTCACCGTCACCATCTATAGATTCGTCTCGAAGAGGTCGCAAATATTCTCTTCTTCTTTGAGTGAATTGTTTTATATATCCCTTCTATTCGTCGGATCGTGCCCTGACGGCGACTTGCGCGTAATCAGCAAGCTCTTCCGGCATGCTGACAGTCTTGGACAGTCTGCTGGAAGAACTTGAGCAAAACACTGGTCTCCGAAGCCATCGAGAGCAGCCACTTGACTATCTGAAAAGAAGAGCCGCTGATGAAATCAGAGAAATAAAATTGAAAAGGTAAAGATTGCTCGATACGGCCGCTGAGGAGGCCCGTTTACTCAATGAAGGAGTCAAAAAATGGGAGAGAATTTTATGAGTTACGTTTCTCGCCTTATATGTAACAGTCTAGATAAACTAGGAGGACTATTGAAGTTAAGTAGGAACTTTCCATCATGTTACAAGTTTATCATGACATTAAATGAATAAAATAATTTGAAGACTAAAAAAGTGACTCGAGTAAAAATTCATCATAAAAAAGGGTCCTTGAAAAATCATTGATTGGTTCTAGAAAACCTGGAAATATCCTTGATTTTCTTCTCAAGATCCCGGTAGACACCCTGATTTATCACATATTTTAATTCAACTCAAATCATCTCCTCTCGGTAGATGAGGGTACATCAACGTTTGCGGCGGCGGATTCGCACGACCGAAATACAAAGTTGGAATTAAAAATATTCGTCAAAATGTAACGATCTAGCGCGTCTTCCCACATGGCTCGGCTTTACTTCAACGAATAATATTCCTGACTCAGCGCTTTCATATTTTCAACAATCCCGAGGTGATAAAACGCTTTAGAGGCATTCCCTCCCAACAGTTGTCTTCCACGAATACCACATTGGTTGCTGGCAAACTTCTTCGGGATACAATCGTTAAAAGTGATTTTCTGGAATGAAAAGAAGTTATGAGTATACTGTTGCGTTTGAGATTCAATATAACAAGACAACTGATCGGTACAGCTTCTTGGTGTGAATTATTCTTTTGATAAGTTTGAGAACCATTGCTTTTCAGACATATTGCTGTTGAAATCGAATGATCTCTCTAGCATCACTGTTGCAATCGCAACAGTTGAATTGCTAAGCAAGAAAGTGACATAATACAACTACCGTTGTCACATTTCCATAAATCTTCGTGTTTTAGGTATGATCGTCGCTAAAGTCCAGTCATTATAATCAGTCATACCTTGAAACTACTTCTCTTGAGCTACACTATCACTGATGAATGACATTGCTCATTTAATCATTCATTGGTCCCTCTTCATTGAAGAGCGTGAATTTCTAATCCCCTCTTCTCTCTTATTCTCGCTCAGACGAAGAATTGATAGAGTATTGTTAACCAATTCCAAATATTATGAAGTTGAGAATGGAATCTAACCACTAGAACTCTCACAATTGAAATAAGGAGTCCAATGAGTAACTTACACTGTGGCAAAAGTCAAGATTGCAGTGCATGACAGGTTATGCTGTTTAACGATCTCTGTCACAATGACTCTACTTACCTTCGGATACCCCAGAGTCCCTGAAAATGGATATTCATCTCTACACATAGGCCCTGGTTCTCTGTTCATTAACATAACAGGGTAGGCATGGTTGTGTCCTGCTCTCGATGTTCTGAGCATTATATCGAGTGTAGCGTCAGAGAAGAACCCACAGAGTAGTCTTGGATTCTCTGAGTTAGCATGTGCTTTTATTGCAGCACACTCGTCATTTTTATAACGATTATAATATGGCGAATAGTTTTCTAATGGTCTGAAAAGTGCCATCATGATATATACTTACGATAAGAGACTATCTATCTTGTCCTCCTCGACCACACTTCTTCTGCCCCCCCCCCTATCCTCCAAGTGAATCTCCTCATGAATCTGGTAACTCCGGCTTACGGCGCATGGCCAGATGCACTTGCGGGGGAAGGGGCGGGGGGATTCGAAAAGTATGTTAGAGGAGGACAAAGACAAGAGTCGTGTTTCTGTTCTTCATGGAAGATTGCACAAAATTATCTCCGGGTTGTAATACATCACCGAATTTCGGTTTGATCCATACTGTCAATGAAAAGGTTTGACCCATAGGGCTCGTGGCGACGCTGAATAAAAGCTTCCAAAGTTGCTCTTTTTTTCTGTGTTATTTTTGGGCGTTTCTTTTAACTATCTCCCCTGTTTTGCACGTTTCCCAGTTTTCTCTTACAGCGATTTCCAAAGGATCCGTGGACAAATTCGTCCAAAACTGGTATTTTCCTATCGCCGCACAAGTGCGCTCGGCAAGCTTGGAAATCAATTGTCTTTGGAATACGCGTCTTCTCTCTTGTTCTCCTAAAAAAAAAAAAAAAAGAATGAATACAATATTTCTATAACAAGATGCGTGAAACCAGACAACCTTCACTGCCATCGCCCTTACACTTATCAGTTGAACACTCATCAAGTCTAAATGTGAATATAATTGCTTCAAATACTTTGTTCTTGCAATAGCAGCAGTTGCTTGAATCAACTCATTTACCGTCTCAACACCACATTTTTCTCGAAAGTCGAGCTCAAATTGCCTGAATAGATATCCAATTGCCCGAATGAATATCCAATAAATATTCAATGCGTATGGTTGTGCATGTAACATTTTGTCTAGAAAAGATCACCACGGTCGGCGCTTTTTTTAATTTGAAACTCTCAGCATGCTAATGAAAATAGAAAGTCGATTGAAGACAGATTGAAAACGACTATACGGTAAAAGAACGTTCGGAAAGCCACAAACATTTATTGAACTCAAAAATTCTGTAATATAGTATAAGTATCTAGCACCAGTCTCAGATGAAATCGTACCTGTTTTGTAAATTATAATGAAGATTAAATGAGTTTACCATAAAAAAAAATGCAGTATGTATGAATATTATTCAACACCTATACTATTCCCACTTCCTTCGTCAAGACCTAATCATCTTGTAAGTATCCTTTCCATTTTCCGATCCTTAATAAATAACTCATAGCTAATGATCAATATTGTAGGTATATGTACAAATCGCTCATTATCTATACGTGGTAGAATGAGGTTTCAGGTACAACTAAGGAATAGGTTCTGCAAGATGTTCCACGATCTTGATTAAAACGTCAAGATTTATTTCTCAGCGAATTTTTGATCCATTTTGTACCTTCACTTTTCATGAATCTCTACATAGAATATTTTCAACTTTTCATCAGATTCGAAAGAATTGAAGGAAAATAGTTTTGGACAACTACACAACCATTAGTTGTGTGTCTAAAAGTAGTACGTATATTTGGTACCACGCACTGCAGCTGTCTGATTTTCAAGATGATTTTAGTTGAACTCATGAATACTTGGTGCCGGAAATATCCTAGTAATGCAGTGATCATCAATCAATAATTTCAAATCTTAATAAACGCCAATCCACCACATTCAAGAACAGAAGGGTCTTTTTACGACACAAAAAATAACTGTTTGTACCCATCAATACATGATACTCGTATCTTCGAGCAACATTTTTTCTGGTCTATGCAAACTCAATACCCATAATACTTATAAAGTGAGCAAATTCTTGTAAATCATACTTCCATTTTCGGGAGTGATCAAGTCTAATTTCAAAATCCAAGAATTGTTATGAGATCGCGTGGTTATTGTTTGAAACAACGACAATTAGTTTGATCGAAAAATGCTATAGAAGTTGAATCCATGAATTGATGATGAATGAATGTAAAATGAATGTAAAATAACTTCCTAATCAATAATCTAGAGTTTCCTGATGTATTGTGTAGAAATTATTTCACTATCGCTTATTGATCTTATTATTGATATTCAATTCAATGTTGAACAACTCAGAGACAATGACAAAGCTCTGATCGTCAAAATCATAACATCATTATCATAACTATGACGTTATTACTCCATTGTTATGGAAATCTTGACTTGGGAAGAAGATCGGGTTGATTATTATTTAATATTAATTCCTTCGACGGCAGAAAACTTGTGCTAGTTGTAACAAGAAGTTTCTTGAAAAATGAACTTAATCGGAGTAATAATCATAGCAACTGTTATCAGCAGCTCTAAATGTGAGTAAAATACTTTGATCAGACTCCACTTTGGAGATAACAAATTTCATCCCTCAGAATTATCATTGTCGTATTTAGGTGTAAGTGAGCCATCCTCAGAAGATGAAGCTAAATCAAGACCACGGCGCTTATTAGGCGGATCAGTCACATCTATCAGTCAATATCCATTTTTAGTATCACTATCATATAATGGTATATTTATTTGTGGTGGTAGCATCATTACCGAAATCATAATCCTTACTGCTGCCCACTGTATCATTGAATTAGATTACAGAGGCATAATCGTCAGAGCAGGCAGTACAAAACACAATTATGGAGGTACTGAACATCGAATATTCAAAATGATTCCTCACGAAGAATACTATGGTTCATCATCGACTGTTGCCAGTAATGATATTGCTCTACTCAAATTAGCGAATTTTATAAAATTTAGCAAATATGCTAATCCTGTAAAACTTTACGAATGGCCTGGGACAACTATTGAAGGAAGTACTGCAATTTCTATTGGTTGGGGTAGAATTGAAGAGTATGGATATTCTGCATCAGAACGATTAAGGAGTATTCCATTACGAATTTTATCAAAAAATGACTGTGCCAATGCTTATCAAAATCAGGTTAATCAGTGGGCGTATGATCAAATATGTGCGTATTTACCAGGTAGAGGTCATTGTAAAGGAGATTCTGGAGGACCTCTCATAGTAAAAAATTTGTTAGCTGGTATTGTATCTTGGGATACTCATTGCGGTACTCAAGGTCTTCCTGGAGTTTATACGGAAGTTGCTGTTCATCGGCAATGGATTGAAAGGAATATTCATTATCTGTACAATGAATTATCATATGGATGATTCTGATGAGTTCATTTTATGTAATATGAACTTTATCTAGAATCTTGTTCTATCAAAACTTTCTGAAGTGAAAAATTGCCTTCAATTATCAGTTCTTATGAGGATTTAAAGAACGAATCGAATCCTTTGCAGGGTAAGAAGTGACTTGAAACGGTACGTTGAATTAGAGTTCCGATTTTTTCGTAAAAGGAGAATGAATTATTGCTCATAAGTCGAATTCAGACGTACCATTCGGCTCCAGAAGAAATAAAACGTTCCGCTAGTGATACAAACACTCTTCAAAATCTTTTATTAGAAAGGGCTACATTGTTCATTATTAAAATATGAGAAAAGGTCATTTTATAGAAATATGTTATATTTTCAAAAAGTTTCATACATGAAATATTTTTATTCAAATTCGCTACTGAGCCGAATATTAATTCGATATAATATCTCGTCAAGTTTTTTTGATAAATTAGATGATCCAATTTTCCGAACTATTTTGCGCAGATATCATCTATACAATTATATAATGAAAGTCAGAAATTAATTATAAAATTACTTGTTTCCAAAAAGTTACTCATCCTAGACCTTGATAAAATGATAGAATGAAACAACATACATGGCACTAATTATATAAATATATACTATGAGACCTCAACCTAGGATTCTGTATAGCTCGTGTCAACCTACTTTCTCTTCAAATTTCAAATCTCTTCATTCGAAGCATTTTTAAATCGTTAAAATAATGGCTGAACATTAGGAAAACTTGGTAATCCTAATTTTTGGGCCAGATCAGCAAAACGACTTCCAGAGTTGATGGTACAACAGTAAGTATAACCACTGAATGCTAAATTAAACTGTGGATAAGTTGTTGTACAAGCTGCGTAAGGCTCGCAAAGTAAATCTTCTGCAGTAATAGCTTTTACTTGAGGATCGTTTAGAGTGACGAAAACAATGCCACGATTATTCTTTCTATCAACGACGTATTTGAAAGCAAAACGAGGCACTGGTAGGGCTGGCTTGCCATCCTTATCCTTAGTAAGTGTTATCGCAGTTGTGATGCCTAAAAAATATAGATAAATGAGTGAAACACGTGTTTAATTGCCGCAGCTTAACATGATCGTAAATCCTCAAGGTCGATGCATGCGGATGTAATCTTGATTTTTATTCTTCTTGTTTATTGGGGCAATTGTCATTTCCGCTAAAATTCATTGTCAGATAACTTTGAAGGAAACGATTTTACACTTATGATTTGGGCTGGCCGTGATTTGAACTCGAAACCTTGTTTTTCATAGAATTTTCGGCATGCAACGACAGATCCTTTGAAATTGGGCGAAAAAACATGCGTAAAGTATTGTATCAAAAGTTTTCTCCAGAAATAGTGAGTCCGATTCATGAATGATGATATTGGAACCATGATCAAAGTACTAAGAAGGACATAAAAAATTCAACTGTACCTGTGCTATTAGTGATGGTCAAATTGCCAATGCCACCAGTCCATACATCAAGTGTGTTGCATGCCTTGGCTGCAGATTTTCGAATAATTTCTTCTACAGTTTTCCAATTTCCATCCTGGATACTCTTCCACATTGGTATGGTATTGATATAGAAGTAAGTACCGTCCTGTTGCGATCTGTAGAACATGTCAGATTTTGGTGCCAGTGTACCTTCAACTAAGTAATCGGATCCTGAAAAATGAAAGTCAAGGTTATTACTATTGTCAAGTGTTGTGGGGTTGGTATGGTTTCTTTTAGGAGATTTTTGATTCCTGGCAAAGATTGTCGTGCCTTTATGAAATTGAAATACCTCCAAACTCAAAAAACATGATCACATAATCATCTGAGATTCATCTATCTTTCATATCAATCGGAATGACAATTTATTCCTTGGAATTGTAAAACATTGTCTCGTCAGATGACGTTCTTCTAAAAATTAGGGCTTGCACGGACGCAAATTTCTGTTCTCGGCGAAAATATATGAGTTACGAAATGGGTAGTTATATAACTGATAAATTTTTTGTATCGAGTTCTCATGCGATCCCTCTTGAAATTATTTTCTAAGACTCAAAATCACCCATTATACTCCTCTAAATTTCTTCGAACCCAATAACTGTTTCTCTCAACATTTCATAGAAATGATCAATACATTCTGAGTATCGAAAAATTCTGAGCTATCAATATCTCAACTTACCATTGTTGGGCACGTAGCGATCAACAAGAGCTTGCTCACCAATGAGCTCCAGTAGTCTAGCCCGCTGTGAGTCTTTAGAAAAGAGCGCTGGGGTGACAGTGATATTTTGATAAAAAGGACCCTTTACAAAAGTAGCTGCTTGTCCAAGATCACGTTGACGTTTCCTTGACGATGAACCAAGAGTATGATGAGCCCAATGAGTCTGTCCGAGGGTT
Organism: Eretmocerus hayati; assembly: GCA_029851415.1. NCBI lineage: Eukaryota > Metazoa > Arthropoda > Insecta > Hymenoptera > Aphelinidae > Eretmocerus > Eretmocerus hayati. The sequence continues at coordinate 95,866,547 of CM056744.1, read as the reverse complement.
TCATTATGGCAAAGTTCATCAATTACAGATACAAATTCAGCACCTGATCGGAGAGAGTAACCAATCCGAGCCAGAGTTCCGTTTGTACAACTCGTATTTCTGGATTCGGCTAATGGGACTGGTGGCCGTTCGCAGTTGACTTTGCTGATTTTTGCTGGATAAGTGCTGCCCGTCTTTGTTGCAGATTAATTTTGATGCGACACATGAAAATTTTTATAACAATTATATAATGAGGCCTTCATTTAGGTGACTAGAATTTTCAGGTCATGGAACATGTCCTGGTCGAAATGTGAAGAATCCAAGACACGTTAATTCAAAGTGTCAGGTAAAAAGCTGAGACGTTTGCAAACTCAGATTGTTGCCGATATATTGAACTATGCTGGTCATCGAGACATTTGATTCATGTAATAGGATCTTACTCCTCACAAATTTACGGATATTATGATGGTAGTGCCGTCAAACGGGGTTACTTTGAGCAGATGGGGTAACTTTGAACACTCGTTTGAATTTTTAAAATCAACAAAATAGGGACGCGTAAATTCTAGTACTAATTTGCATGATAGTCGCATGCGTTGAAGATGTTTTGCCCCAGTGTAGGAGTTCATATTAGCTGTGTGTAGCTGGAAAGCATGATTGTTGAGCGAAAATACAGAAAAAGTTTCTTCTTCTTCCAAAATCGTGCTACCCATCCATACACTCACTCGATGGGGACTCTAACACCGGTGCAAAGTGTTCTCCACGCATGTTAACCATCAAGCAAATTAGTACTAGAATCCTTGCGCGTCTCTATTTTGCTGATTTCGAGAATTCAAACGAGTGTTCAAAGTTATACCTCGTATGTTCAAAGTAACCCAGGTCGACGGTATTCAAATGATTTACAAATCTTACAGCCGTTCTCAATATTGTTTATCAATTTTTGTTTCTCTTCGGAAAGTATTCTCAGAAACCCGGAATTATTTATTTCTCCACGATTTTATTAACGAGTTTTGGAGAAGTTCACATTATTTGAATATTCAGAGAGCCATCAATGGTTTCCAAAGTCTTAATTTGTTCATAGCTCAAAGAAGTTATTCAAGATTACCGGTGTTCGGCTACCCATTGGGATTCATCAACAACAATCGAGATATCGTTGGATGAAGAATGATGGCCAAGAATTTGATGCTCTTGTCATAATATGCTAATACAAGTAGGTGGAATTTAGGTCAGATGTGCATTTCAGTGTTGTCAAAGAAGCGATCATGCTTATCAAAAAATGTTTAGGTAAGATTTCCACTGACTCCGGTCTTTGGAGTTGAAAATTCAGTTCTCGTCCGACAAAATGTAAGAGGTTATTTCACCGCAAAATCAACAAAAATCGTATCAAATGTTGATCAAGATTCTTATAAGCAGGACTCACCACTTCGAAGATAGACAACCCATAGCATTTGAGTTCAGATTCAGAAACGTTGAGCTTAGAAGAACGCACAACTAGATTATCCTGAGGACACGCTGTCCTTAATGACTGGTAGAATAAAAGCTGTATCGTTCCTGATCTACATTTTGATGGGTAGAGAAATTCGTTTGAATTTGATTGCAATATGAGTGGTTGATTTTGTCCCAAATCTTCATTCACATTCACCCAGCAAATAGTTGAATCTGGTGAGATTAAATTTGTTGATTAGTATCATGTGCTAATTTTGAATGCAAACGGGATTAATAGTGTTGACTGATGACCTAGAATGTATGACTTATTCAGAAAAAATAGAGGGTAACTATCGAAAAATTTCGGCAAAATATCTGGAAAACCACCCATGAAGGTGGTTTCCCAGATATTGACTCCAAGAGGCTTCATCTGAAAAGTTTTAACCTGATAGAACCAATAATTAATTCGAGAGTGATAAGAAAATGGAATAAAATACCGAGTAGGGTAGAGCTATTCATAAACTACTCGTTTTGACAGAAACTGCTAATAATTGGGCGGTGGACAGATACCAATCTAACTTGTTTCAAAAATTTGAAAATGGAAAATATCCATTCAGAAACTTGAGAATTCAAAAAAGCTATATCCAACCAATTTCAAAACGAGGATACTATCCAAAAAGACACTATGTAAAAACTTTTGGTCAAGAGCAATTCTTTGAAGATGATCGAAGGAACAGAAACTATCCGAAATCGAAAAGAATGACAATGTCCTCAATTTTTAAGTACTCTCTTCAGCCGTTTGCTACTGCAATAGTACTATTACCAAAAGTTCACGCGCGGTCGCTGTTCGATTCTCAGAGTTTCCAAGAGTTGCTCTGATTTCTTACATTCTTAGTCAATACATGCCCCCGGGATTACAAAGATCTTTACTAATTTAATTTCTTTTAGATGACCCCGGACATCAATATTCTTGGGTTAGAATGTCATATTGACCGGGCCATGACTTCCTTATTATGTCATTTTTGATGCTGCAACTGAACCCAACTCCGCATTGCTCTGAAACGTCAGAATTGTTTTGAATCACAAAAAATCGTTTTTCCGAGATTTCCAGACAAAAACCCTGACGTAGTTGCTCAAAATCGAGCCGGGGGTTGAATTGAGGCGATTGTTTTACTTCGAAAAAGCACATTGGGATACTCTGTGCAAGCGAGAATGTTTTCCCGGAATTTTTAGACCGTAAGGATTATCGAAAGAAAAAGTAATTTCACGTGTTCATAGGGTCAAATACCTGTACTCGCAAAATCCCTTGCTGTTTCAGAATTGCAAGGGAAAAATTCTCGCTTGCGCGGGGTATCCCAATATACTCTTTCGACGTAAAACGGCCGTCTGAACACGATTCTGTTCTCAATTTGGGTCTAGTACGCCAGGATTTTTGTCTACGCCAAAAAAACCTCTAAACCAGTTTTTTGTAATTTAAAGAAAATTCCGACGTTCTGCAGCAATTTCGAGTTCGGATTCGGTATCGAAGCGGCAAAAACTACGCCATGAAATGAGGGTACGGTCAATGTGACATTTCGACCTCAAAATGTTGTTGTACAGTGAAATCGATTCTGACACTGAAACTGATTAATGTGTCCAAGCACCGCACAATTTTCCATTGCATGAGAAATGTTTTCAGCTGTGTTCTAGTCTAATAAGGTGACCGTATTCTTTGAACATCTACAAATGTGACTATTGCACCACGCATTAAATATTTCCAAAATTAACATGTTCACTGCGACGGCGAAAATTTCGTTCGAGTCCTGTGGGCGATGGGTTCCATATAGTCTCGAGTGGATCCCATTTAATGGGAGTTTGATCACTTCCGCACACAGAGTTGGATGCGTGGGCCTCACCGGGAGGACCCATTGCAGTGAAAGTGTTAACCAAGGTAGTTATCGAACGAAAAAAACGTCAAATTAATGTAACCAAAACTTTCAATTACCTGCTGGAATAATGAGCAAACACACGAAACAAACTATCCCTACGATGTTCACAGACTTCCACATTTTGATCTTATGCTCTCGTAGCCAGAGAAGTTGAAAAAATGCACGTACACTCGCGTTGTGAGACCGTTAGCAGTTAGAGAAGCACTTGTCACCACCCCGTCTACTTATACTTGTATTCTATCGGCTTATCATCGTCAGACACTTTTTGTACGCATTACGAAACGAAAGCCTTTCATGTATCTGATTCATTTTTTTTTTTTTTTTTATCAAAATTGCAATAATGACTGCGAGTGCAGAATTGAGTGTCCTAAATTGATGGTATAAGATAGCCATGAAGAGAATTACTGTTATCTCCTGTATCGATTGTGAGGATTGTCTCGAGTCCTATCTGAGATCCAAGACGAATTTCAAGGCCCAAATCAGTTTTGCTTGATTTGAAAAGAGACGTCCTCGATCCATACATACTTATAAAGGATAACATGAAATATAAGACCACGCGTATGTTGGACAGCCATGGATTGAAGAGAGTCAATTCATTATCAAGACTCGCTTGAAAATTGCAGATACCCGACATTGAAATGGTCTGGTAAACTATTATTATCATAGATCTTCAGTATTTCAAGACTGTAAGATGTTTGTGAATTAATAATGCTCAAAATCTTATTGAACTCATTCAAACTCTATCACGAGAATAGATTAGCGATGGAATCGTACGAATGGTGGCACCTCAAAATACTTATAAAACTCAACCGTTTCCATGATATATAATGAGTAATTTCCATCATATAGATTGTCACTCAGATCTGAGATCCAAATATCTATATATGGTTAATGATATTCAAAAAGTTTCGGATGTGTATCATCCAAGCATACCGAAAAAGGTGGTAAGGAAACCTAGAAAAAAGTAGGTGATCAGAGATAAGAAATGAGCCGTCAATGAAGAAAGTGCCGCAGCTAAAAGCGAATAACTTTCGATTTCATTCGAAGATAAGGTGCAGAGCAGGTGGTACACCTGCTTTAAAGATGAATGATCATCTTCGCACTAAGTTGAATCTTAAAATAAATGCATTTAACGATTTTAAAAATTGTAGAAAGAAATGTTGTCGGCTCAGTCGTGCTATCTCTTTGACCCGGCAAAACGTTGCATTTATCAACTCATAACGGTGAAACAATCAATTTAGGTCACCAATAATTTCCAAAACTCTTATTACAGTCATAAAGCACCTTGAACTTAGGAAATTCAGTTTTTTTTTGTCAAACTTTTATTCAAAAATGTAAACTGTAATCTTAGCATTGTTGTATGGATTCTATGTTGAAAAATCGTAGATATAGATTCATTTGCCATGGTAATGTTTTTTTCATGAATCTTCGTACAGAAAGCCCATTCGATGAATATACGCTGAAATTTTCATTTTTCCATGAGACACAAGTTTTTGGTAAATATTGATGACCGGACCATTGGGGCTTCGTTTTTCAGTTTCAGTGTTACAATATTTTCCGTTGGCATTTCTGACTTTCAACTTACAGAATATCAAAAAAAAAACTTGGCAAGAATGGTGAAAACGGAGACTCACATGTAATAATTTCATACAAATTCATCTATTTCCATACTTTGGTAGATTACGAGACGAACTGAACACCCTGATCTTGACCCTGATTCAGATGTTATTGTCTAGTTCTATCCATGCACAAATATGTTTGTTCGTTGCAGATTTAAGCTGTTCCGTACATTTCATCAACAAAAAGATTAAAAATATAATAAGGTAAGTGTGCCTGATTTGCACATTAGCAATAAAATAAATAGCAGAGAAAACCAATCGATTGACTTCTACCCTGTGCCTGATTTGCCCGCCCCCACTGTTTTTTTTTGCTCATAGTTTTGGCTCATCTCATTTTGGAAGTGCTCTGTATACCTTTTCAAACGCAACGGTGGCACCTCTGGCGATCAAGTTAGAGGTGCCACCGTCTGGTAGATTGCATATAACAATTTTCAAAAACGAAGAGGGAGGAAACTAGTACCACCAACTGTATTTTTTGCTTCATAAAAAAATTTTATCGGGATCCGTGCAGAATTGAGCTCGATGGAAGTTTTTTTTTAATTTGCAGAAAAATACTCCACTGGTGGCGGTACTACTGATTTTCTTTATTTTTGTTTTCGAAAATTATTATTGTCGGAATACCAATTGGACAGCAAGATAGCGTTAGAAATATTCTTTCAGCGTACTCTAGCTCATTTTAGAGCCTGTTTCAAGACTTTCAATATGTGTTTCGATGTGTTGAATTTTGACAAATTACAGTCAAGCTATCTCAATTTTCGCAAAAGAAGATTGTTCCTTGCGATCCAAAGAGTGTGCGCCTAATTTGCCCCTACATGGAAAAAAATCAGGATATTTCGGCTTTTAGGCCTCCACATGAGATGTATTTCAGCTTATATTACAGTTTTTCTACCCCCTTCAATATTCTTCGAGTTGGATTGATGGATTTTAATGAAGTGAAAAACGAGTTTGAAAAGAGACTCTTAAATTAGGCACACTGCATACTCTTTCTAATGATGTGAGCATAGAGTCGGCTAGAAATCGAATTTCGCTGTTCTGCAAAGAGCGTTTTGAAGTTGAGAGAAAGACAAAGAAATAAGCCAAGGCACTTTGAGATTGGTTACACCAATTTTTTGGCTCAACTCTTGATGACTTATCACAAAGAAGTTAAAAGCTCGTCGTTTGTTGGGCCGTTTTGGGTCACTGGGAATCTTTTCTCCTCGTTACACTGGGGGAAAATTGATTCCCATGCCCGAAAACAGCCTAACCTCACATCGGTGCATAATATGTACTATTCAATCACTTTTGCAGACTTTGTATTACAAAACTGGAAATCTTCAGCACTCAAGATCATTTACTTCCTCAAAATAATCATCATAAATATTGCATAGATGGAGGAATTGGAGGCGCAAGGCTCTTGGATTAATAATTTTGTCAACTTCTTCGGAAATTTCTTGAATTGTCTCAATTTTATTCCACACAGCTGATACATTTATAAGACTTTGTTGCTTCTCCATAATTAGAGTCGGCATTCACTGTACATGTCGCATTTTTACTCCTAATTTACCCAAGTGCAGATGTTCGGGTACCCGATGTTCATGTTTCACTTTGACACTTACTTTCGGAGACCTTTCTTCTTTTTCTTCATAGATCAAATCTATTGCTGGATAGTTCAAATACTCGATGACGTCTTCCAATCCAACCTCGTTTTTATTCTTCTTATAAAAATCTCCAAGCTCGCAACAATACATGTAACCCAAAGCAGGATTATCATATTTCTGAGAAATTTTTTCACACTCTTCGTGTTTCTTGCACACTATATAATTATTCTGTAATGCCTCAACCTCAGCCTTACTGGCATAAGGATTATTTACAACAAAGAAACATAAAGCCTGCTTAGATTCTTTATCGACAACACATTTGTATAGTACTTTTGGTACTGGTAAACGTTGATCGAAAGTACCATCGGATTTAGCTTTTCTGTAGAGGTAGAAGGGTTTGCCTTCGAGTTCAAGAACACCAATACCACCAACCCAAACGTGAAGAGGGTGACGTTTTTTAGATGCAAGATGGCGTACGTATTCTTCAACGAAGAACCAATTACCAGGATTTGCATTGACTTGCTGCCACATTGGTATTACGTTAGCTAAGAAATATGTACTCTCTTGTTCGTTTTTGTATAACATGTCTGCGTTTGCTATCAAGTGGCCCTTTGCCAGGAATTTCTTGTCACCTAGAAAAATTTAATAAAAATTATGATGGTCAATAAGTGATCTTGGTATTGAGTTATGGGTGGTCAGTACCATTTTTTCTGATTCTATAATTCAATGGATTAAAATTTATGGCTTATCTGAATACACTCCGACGAAGTATCTAATGCACATGACTATCAAAATAGTTAACATAACGGTAGCATAGGACCGTTTTAGGATTCTATGTTTCAAAATGCTCATGTGACTGTGCTATGCTCATTTTGATATATTTCAATCCAGGATTAGTCCCGAAATGTCCTCCAAACTATGGATTCTCAAATTATCTCTCTCAATCAAAAAAACTCACGCCGTTTCTTACGACTTTTCTTGTTCTTTTTTCCAAGCAAGTTCTCCAAATAGCTACCTGATTTTGATATTTCATTCCAGAGAATAATTTTTATAACTTTCCCGAAGTTCACCGATAGATTTTATCGACTCCGTCCAAATGGTTCAAGGGGTTCTGAGGATGAATCCATTGGCTCGTTTTTTTTAACCAAAACTTTTGATTTTTTCATCTAATTACAAGTATTTGTACGTGCTTGCAGCTTGCAGCGTTGCGTACTAATTCGGCCAATCATTTTGTGAAGATTTGTATAAACTCTGATGAATTGATTGATTATTCCTCAAGACCAATCGATTACTTTTCACTGTGAAAAATGGTCGTTTTGATCGGTCCTGGGAGCCTCGTAGAGTTTTGAAAATGTGAATGAGTCGGATCAGTATATTTTAGCCAAATTGTGCGCATGACCCTGTGGATCCTTTCGCCGATTCTTCATACGAAAGTAGGTACCGAAATGAGTACTTCCTGTTTTCTCAGAGTTTCAGCTCAAAGAAATTTTCACGCCCCTAGAATTTTCCGAAGTTGAAAAAGGGCCTTTTGTAGCATTTTTTCGAAAAATCGGGTAAATTAATCAACTAATATCATCGTAGCGAAGTCTGCAGGGCGCGCTCTCTTTGTTTTGACACCAACTTTCAAGAATATATCATACAAGACTCTCGAAACCAAATGCGCCTACTCGGCACGATGATATGTAAAATAACTTTTTTCGACTTTTAGACCATTTTAAAATCGATGCCATTTCGACGAATCTCAAAATTTTTTCCATCCATTTCACCTGGATCATTCTGTCTTGGATAACCCTGCAATTTGCATTTCTGGACGTCCAAATCGATCGAGCGGGGCCCGAGCTATGTCGTTTAGAAGATGGTAAGTCGAGTGGTAAGTTATTGGAATATGCCCAATTTGTCCAGCTCACCAAGTCTATATTACCCTCCACCAATCGACTTGGATCTTGGCAGAGTCACTCTTTCAAGTGTCTCAAATATGTGGAAAGATTCTCGCGCTGTGTTACGGCCCTCCGTCGTCGGGCCTATGAATTTTACAAACACGACAACTTTTGCTGTTTTTTGTGTAATTTTTGGAGCGGTCCCCGCTCTCTTTCTGCTTATGCGCACATCTGTATGGCTATAGCCATACATGGAAATATTCATAATTAATAGCCCTTGCAATTTCCTCCAAAATCCATTATCAGAGTCGATTTGAAGCGGTGGAACCAGAGATCTAGCTATTTCAAGGCAGTAGGATATGCGAGTTTCCAATTGGAAAGCCTAGGCCTCTTCCCGTAGCCCTGGTAACCTGTGAGTTGCGGTTTATAATACTTGAGGCACACCGGGTATTTTCATACCTTGAAATAGATTGATCTCTGGTTCTGTTGCATCAAACTGACTTTGTCAGGTGTCAATTTGAAGAAAATTTCAAGGGCTATTGATTTAGAATAGTTCCAGAGCCGTAGACATGCATGCGCAGAAGAAGAGTGGCAACTGCTTCGAAAATCACACCAAAAGCACTAAAATGGTCGTTCTCGTAAAATTCATAGGCCCGGCAAAGGGCCGAATGAAGTCTTTTTAGCTCGCGATCTCCGATTGATCGATTTGAACCATCAAAAACGCCAATTGCAGGGTTTTCCAAGAAAAAATTAACCAGCTAAGTTGGATGGGGAAATTTTGAGGTTCGTCGAAAAGTTATCCACTTTAAAATAGTCTAACAATTGGAAAAAAATGACTCTACTTATTGTCGTGCAGAGTAGGCGCATTCGGTATTGAGAATCAATCAAAATTTCCCCTAGAATTCAGCGTCAAACCAAAGAAATTACTCCTCCGCAGACCTCGTTACGATATTCCTGGTCGATTTGGCGTTCTTTCGAAAAAACGCTATAAGGGCTATTTACAATTTTGAAAAACTCCAGAGGACGTAGAAAATTTTTTTATGAAATTTTCTGATGGGTGGGTGCTCACAAAATTGCATAAAATAGTATTCGCGCCTCGTTGATAAAGTTCCCCGATTCCGACCTATTATTTCAACCCTCGCCTGTGGCTCGCGCCAAAAACCAATCACTCAAAAGCGAGCTACAACTTCATGAACTCGGTACGAATAATCTATACTATTTTTCGGCTGTAAATCTAGTAAGGTACTATTTTTGGTTCCTACTTTCGCTAGAACAATTGGCGAAAAGATTCGCGGGGGTCGTGCGCACGATTTGATCAAAATATACCGATCTGACCCACATGGGAAGATTTGATGGGAAGAAGTGATCAACACTTTCTTGATTCTTCAAAAAGTTGCGTATATCGATAAAGATTAGAAAATTACTTAACCAATCAATTTAGGATCATGATTTTCTAATAAAATGGAGGTGAATGGGATTTTTTTCCTGAAAAACTGGCAGGGTTAACAGTTCTGAAAGTCAATCTAAATGTAGAGATTCGAGAAGAAGGACGAGTTATTTGCGAATGACGTAATCTGGAAAATATCGTCCAAAGAATCTTGACGAAGAAAAGGTCAAAAACCCAAATTCATGATTAATTGAACGAATTTTGCAGTTGACAAAGATGCGCGCTTGACTATTAGCTTATCGGATATGAAGTGTACTAAAGATTTCGATTAATTTTGAGGTTTAGTTTTGAGAAACATTTCATAATTGTTACTACGACAGAAACGTGAGAAGATATTAGAGTTTCATTAAAGATTTATGGATTGTTAATCACCATAGGTGAGCAAAGCTTGATCGAACGTCATAGATAACAGTATTTGAACTCGAATTACTTGAATTAAATCTATTAGGTACTATATCATTTTCAAACTTCCGCAATACTGTAAAAATGACTAGACTAGTAATCCGTTAACTTGTACGAATGAAAATAGTTGATCGTCTAACCAAATACTTTAGTTTATCAAAATCATGGGGAATTAATGAAGTTCGATCTATGTAGAACTTTCTAGGATGAACTCACTTTTTGGCCGATCTTTAAAGAGATTGGTCTTTTTTCCTCACACAAAATTTTTTACTGGACAATTTTATTTAATTTCTCGTAGAACCTATTGTATCAAAGTCTGAAACGCTAATAATTTCCACCCTCCTCTTCTATGAATAGAAAATGTGAAAAAAATGCTAAGCTAGAGCACATAAGAACTTCAATCGTTACAATATATCTCTAATAAAAACTTTATAAAAATTTTCAACGAAAGGCAGTCCACCTCCTAAATTTATCGTCTCGCAATATTTCACTGTGGGGGCATTCACGTCAACTGTCCTAGCCTACTTATTGGAGGTGGAGGGCGAAACGATAGGTTAGCTCGAGTTCGAATCATACACATTTAAGGTTCAAACATTTTCGATGAATGATTTCTGTTTTTTGAGGTTATTTTGCCCCAAAAATTGGAGATACGGAGCTCACCATTAGAGAGCATAGACATAGAAGCATGTCTATGTTAGAGAGATGAGATGAAAGTACGACAATATTTGACTTGCTCTATTCCTCGTAGAAATCGAAAAACCCCTATTCATTTGGAAGCTAGTGCGATACAAAATTTTCTGATTAATTTGGTTGAAAATGTCAAAAAAACCTCGACAAAAGTGTATCTTTAAGTTATTGCCATTTCAAAAACTGATTGCTAATTTTTGAGTTTACGGTGGCTCAGAGTGAGAAAACAAACCCTGCTAAATGATAAAATCACTATAGACTACTTTTTTCATCTTATTCCACACCCTACTCAATCCAATTGAAAGACTGACCTAACCACTTGAACCTGATAGGTAATCCTTAGAGCCCCGATTAGTTGACAAAACACCTGAGGAATCAAGAACCAACATTACATCAAAGAAAGAAACATTGAAATACGTACTGGTCTTCGTCGATAAGTACTTGTCAGCCTTCTTCGAACTTCCCAAGATCGAACTAAGCGTATTATAAGCAACATTCAAACTGTAAGGATCTTCTTTGCTAATCTGCATATCATTATACAGCATACCCTTCTTGAAAACCTTTTTAGATTCTCCAGTATACCTGTTGGTAACAACATTGGATGGTGAAATAACTCTGTGAGCCCAAAGTGTCTTGGCCTGATGCTTATTGTGACACAAATAGATCGTTCTCAAAAAATCTTTGTTTTCCATGCCGAATCCAACCTCATATCGATCTCCATTGTGACACTTTTTATTATCAGCACTTCGGAGGATTGCATTATAACTGGTTCGTGGTTTTTGTTCACATTCAATATCAAGAAAATCAACAGGTTTTCCTTGCAGTTTGAAAGTATTATCATCGACGCATTCGATAGGCTCTGCAACATGTGTTTGTTTTATTGCCTTGTCTTTGACTATGACTACTCCAGGTTCGATTATTTGACTGGATTCTTGATTTGTTTTTCCTGGACAGAGGACTCGTACTGAAGAACCAGATGGTATTACTATACTGGAATCGTCAATTTTTGGTGATGGATAAGCGGGACTCGAGACCCTTGAATCTACTATTATTGGCTTGTTTCCTTTGTCAACTTCGCCTTTTAGTTTTAGACTGCATACTTTTTCTGTATCTGTGAGAGATAGAATTTTTGGATATAATGATATTTCTTCAGTTGGGAATGGATGAATAAGGGCTGTCATGATGATCGAAGAGAATGCAGGTGGATTTGGAGCAGATTTCCAATTTGCTAAAGCAAATTGACGAACATTAGTAAACTAACGAATCATGAATGAATTTTATTGAACATAATTCTAAAATGAGCCCAATAGATATAGCAAATTTGGATATCTGGAAGTCTCAAAACGCTGTGACAATGTCAACAACTTTACTCCGTGATTCCGATACTCTGCTACAAAATTTGCGCAGAAATCAGAGTATAGAGGTGAATTTTGAAGAATTATATTTATTTGAATTGTTTTTTTTTTCAATTTGCGTATAAAACTGATGTAGATGAATGTGACACGATTGCAGGATTGATGATCAATAATAATTCTCCTGAATAGATTGGTATTTCCTGCTAACCAAAATCAAATCCTCGTGAGACTCACAAAAGTGATATGAGACATTGAAAAATCGGAGTGTCCACAACACACCGAATACGGGCTACTAAGAAACTAAGATCTCAGAAATTTTAGCATCTACATTTTTCAAATCACCTAACATTTTTCAATTTCATTCTCATATTGGAGGTGAGATAGGGGAGTATTGATCCGAGATGGGAATATGTAAGCGCGGTACAGGTCAGAAGATTTTGAGAGATACGCAATTGTAAGCAAATTTTCTTTGGACATTGGAAATCGAACGCATAGACGATCGGACTCAAAATTGAGTCGGGATTGTTAGATTTGAGTTGAAGGAAGAGTATTTAGATTCTAGGAAAAACCTGGAGACCTGGAGTTTCCCGTATAATCTTCCCACAAAGAAGAACCTTTCTAATACATGAATTGCTCGCCTTTAGAGAAAGTTTCGAGTCCAAACCTCTGTTGTTAAAGCTTTTGAAAATCCTATCTGATCATTTTTTCTGACTAAAATGACTTTTTTCAGAATGAGATGATTATTCTGGGAAATTCCAAGTTTCCAGGTTTTTTGCGACACTCTGAACAGTTTGTGATTGGAATGAGGAAGCAAAATTCTCAATAAATGTGAAAAGAAATCAGACTTACGTGCTGATGTTTGCTGCAAACTCAAGCAGCATGAAAATATCAGAGTCCAAATAATTATTCCTCTAGAAGCCATGACTAGCTTCTTCAAAGCTCCCAGAGCTTAAAGTGAAATTCCTCACATTACTAAACGAGAATATGAAGGCTTTTTATCTAAAATTCGAAACTTCCTTTCCTTAAGCCATCTTGCAAATAAATTAGAGTTCCCCACCTGTATAAACTTTTCTGTAATAGCCTCATTGAATTCTTATCTAATAGAAACATTTCCAGTTGATCTTTAGAATGAATTCAAGCTTGCTTATCAAATGTAAATCTTTAATCACTCCTATTCAATCATGAAAAAAACGTCGCATGCAAACATAATCCATGGAAATTGTATTATCCAGAACTTGGAATGGATAGATTTTATGGAAGAACATTTCACCAAAATATTAAGGCACTATTTAAAAATCTCTAATTATATAGTTATTGCTCCAAAATTACTGAGACAATAAAAAACATTGAGCAATAAAGAAGTATTGTCTTCCATTGCCTTTACTCCTGCTACGATTTATGCTTTATATGTTGTTGATGAGAATATAGATTTTTTCAAAATTTTGTGTTTCGACTGAGAGTTTATGAATGGAACTTTGTTAGCACCAAACGATTCTGGCAACCTATTGATTCGTGCGTGCTTTTTACCTGCTGGGTCAGTACTGTAGAAGTACCATGTCCGAGTATAATCTATAGGTCAACTTGAATATCTGACTTTCAGCCCTTCTGGCATTGAATTATTTTGTCTGTTCACAATCTTTATTTTTCAATCATAACATGCCATTGGGGTCAAAATAGGTGATAAATAATCATTTTCCAATTTCAGGATTTCTACTTCGTCACTCTTAGTGAGCTCTGGCGAGGGTGAAATTTTGATATAATTTCTATGGAAACTTAATCCTTGTACATTCAAGTATTCTTCAGAATTTTCCAGCTTTCTCCGCGGCTTCCTCTCTGCGACTAACACTACCGGTCAAAAGTTTAAGCTCACCCAAATTTTTTTTTTATTTTGTGAGTTGAACTACTCGGCTCTATCTGACCGTAGACGACTCTTCTGGAGCTCATTTTGAAAATTATTTTACGTACTTTAAGATGGCGTTATTCATTTTTAACCGCAAGGATCAGGATCTTTCCAATTTGAGCTCGGAAAAGTGTCAATTCCGACGATTTTTGAGAGAATCTTTTGGCTCGTGCCAATTTGAGCCACATAAATGTTTCAATATGAAAGTTGCGATACTTACCCAAAACGACAAGTCTGAAGCTTCAAAATCCGTTCTTAAACGTCCCTCTGTGTCACTGCTAATCCGAGCTATGACATTTTCTCTGAGGGGAGATTTTTGACAAAAAATAGCATTACAATTCGAGAGAGATACAGAGATGCATTGTGTATGAAGTATAATCATCGTGTCTGTTATCTATCATCTATATCTTGATCAAGAAAACGAGAAACCTTTGAAATATGCCCCAAAAAGTGAATTTTCTCGTCACTTTTGAATACAGGTGCTAGTTTTTGCGAAAAATCTTCCCCCAGAGAAAATGTCATAGCTCGGACTGGAAGTGGCATAGAGGGACGTTCAAAAACGGATTTTGAAGCTTCAGACTTGTCGTTTTAGGTCTCATAACTCCAATATTGAAACATTTATGTGGCTCAAATTGGCACGAACCCAAAGATTCTCTCAAAAAAATCAAAATTGACACTTTTCCAAGCTCAAATTGTAAAGATCCCGATCCGTGAGGATAAAAATGTATAATAGGATCTCAAATCACGCGAAAACACCTTGAAAATGAGCTCCGGAAAAGTCCCCTACGGTCAAATAGAGCTGGAGAGTTCAACTCGCACAATTGAAAAAAAAGTTTTTGGGTGAGCTTAAACTTTTGACCGATAGTGAATCAAAGTTACGACAATTTATTCTAAAACCCGTATGTCCCCTTTTGGAAACAATTGTCCTGGCAGAGTCAATGAACTTTTCAATTTCAGGATTCTTCTAATTGAAAATATTACATTACATCAAAATCTGAATGCGCAGATCCAAGCCCTAATGAATAAAATTATAGGCATCGATGTAAATGAATGGCACACGTGTAA
Source organism: Eretmocerus hayati (assembly GCA_029851415.1). Lineage (NCBI taxonomy): Eukaryota > Metazoa > Arthropoda > Insecta > Hymenoptera > Aphelinidae > Eretmocerus > Eretmocerus hayati. Next base: position 95,851,289 of record CM056744.1, on the reverse strand, counting down.
GACGAGGAGAAAATATGAAATTCAACATACTATAACATACTATCCATTTTTTATTACATAACTTAATTTTTTATGTACAGTAGAAAGATACATAAAAATCTTATCTTAAATGAGCGGCTTTACGTTTTTAAACACGGGTAAATTCAATTCCTTGACTTCTTGATTTTTCATGAAATCGCCAACTGTGCAGCAGTATGAATACCCTTTACCAGTGTTGATTGAATTAGGCATTACTGATTTGCAATGCTCGTATTCTTTACAAATAATATAGTCATGCACGCTTTTTTTATCAACATAAGGATTATTTACACTCAGAAATACGAGACCTTCATTATCTTTAGCGTTGTAAACGTATTTGAAGAGTATTCTGGGCGCTGGAATCGATTGCCGTTTCCTGTAAAAGTATTTTAATATTAGTGAAATTCAATAAGTCTCACAAATACTCAAGAAAAGGATAGAAAACTTGATCTACTTCCTATATAGCTCAATTATCCAATTACTGGGAAAAATTTTGATAATTTAGTCATTTGATCGCGTAATCTTTCTAATCTTTCTGTAAGTAAGCATACTTGGGTTCCTGGTTAAATGGTCTCATTTTTATAATTCCAAGATGAGTGTCCATAAAATATCCTTGATAACGCCTAACACTTTTACCGGCTTGGGAAATCACGAAGATCGTGATATTTCGATGATTTCGACGCAAGGGTATGTATACGATTTTACTGTGCTCAGAAGTTGGATATGATGATCAGAGTCTCAAATTTATCACAATGTTAGTAATTCTCAAATTATCCACTATGGAAAAAAAAAAAAACGGAAGGATACTGGTCACTCATTGGCTCGGATAAAATGGCCTTCTTGAAAAGTAGGCTCTGTACGATTGAATCATTTCAATGAAAATTCAGTACCTTAAAGAATTCGTCTAATGTATTATCATCTGTAATCGTGAATCTTCAAGAATATACGCAAGTAACGCAAGGACTTTTTTGCACGTGCTACGAGAGTGTCGAGCAGATTAGCTTTAATGACGCAAATCGATATTTCTACTCGATTTCTCAACGTATATCTGTTTAAAATATGACAATTGTGAATCTCAACACTTGAAGAGCTGTAATGAGTATTTTCTCCGTGTCAATCAGTAGGGAATCACGGAACGTCAGTTCTATTTCGGATTAATTTTGACTGATGACTTCATTTCATATACACTGGAACAACATATGTATATGTCGTAGCCAGATAGGTAAATCAGCCAGTTACGTAACCGTCTAGTCAGTTGCGTAACGGCACGCGTATGGACAACTTTGCGTGGAAGCTTATATTTTATTCCTATCAGTCTAGCCGGTAACGCAGCTGACTGAAATTGTCGGCCAGTTACGCGACTGGCTGAGGCATTTTTCGCGGATAGGTTAATTAGTGCCCAATATGAAATTGGTACGTATCACGCTCATCGCTGAACGATTTCCTGTAAACACATACATACAATATTGACCTTGGATCCGATAAACCAAAATAAACGTCAATATGGAGACAGAGGTGTCAACAATTTCACTATCTATCCACATACACACTGTAAAAAATTTCTGCTTGAATATTCAAGAAAATGAACTTGAATCTTTTTCCAAGACGCTGCTTGAATTGTTTTTCAAACAGATTTATTTGAAAATTCAAGAAGTACTTGAATTTTCAATAAATTATTCTTGAATATAGTTCCGGTCCCATAATTGAATTTTCAAGAAGATATTCCTGAATTTTAATGCAAATATTCTTCTTTTTCAAGGATATAATTGAATTTTCAAGATTACTTAGATATGATCTTCATTATTCAGAGTTGGAATAAAGATTTGTGTCTGGGTTTATCACTACATATCGGATTGTATAACCAAGAACTCAATGACAAGGCACCATTCACCAGCAATAGTATTTATTCCTGCTCATTCAAGAAAATTCCAAATCATATACACAGAAACGTCCTACAGTTCAACAGCAGAGACTGGTCGCCATTTTTGTACAAACACTTGAGCACAAAATCACTCAATCGAGATCCTTCAATTGATGACACTGAGTTGTCAGCAGTCCTCACTGAATGATTCGACGGCGTATCTGAATATTCTAAGCTCCAATTAACTGGGGATTCATTGAAATTTTCCTCTAAAGAAGAATCATAACCTCTTTCCGGCACGTGCCTTGCCTTTTACTCCAAACTACCACTCATACCAGGAGGTAACGAACTAACGAACCCGAGCTTTGATCGAGTCATCACTCGCAGAATCAGCGCAATCGGCTAGTGCGCATGCACATCTACATACTTGCTGAGCACATACACACAGTGGTGGTGGTTAAGCGCTATCGTCGAAAAAATTCAAGACAAAAACTTGAATATTCAGTTCAAAATTCTTGAAAATTTGAGTCAAGTACCGTTTCTTGAAAATTCATGTATACATTCTGCTTGAAAAGTCAAGAAATTTTTTACAGTGCATGTCTTCACAATCATACGATTTTTCGAGCTCAACAATGGTGCCTTCGCAGTCGTTCAAGTGGTTTCATAGTGTTTCTGTGTCTCCAAGACTTTTATTGATTGTGGAGAAGACTATGGTAAATCATGAGCTTTGTGTACACAAATTGAAAAGCCTCATGCACAGTAACACAAGGGTAATCGGACGATTAGACTGGGTGAAATCACCGCCACCGCTGACAAAATTATTCTGATGAAATTTTTGTGTGGGATCCGCGGGGAAGGACCCTTCTGAATCCAAAAATCCCTGTTGACAGTGCAAGTATCCATCATTAAAATTGAAAAAACAATGGATCATTTCTCGGAAACATGAATTTTTGCTATTGGATATCGTTAAAAATATCCCGATCAACAACTTTTCACTTCGGAATCATACAATTTTCACGGTTTTTGTAAACGCATGAGAGATTTCCTGTTTCAAATCGGCCAAATGATCTCAAAGAATTGTTTCCGAACCGAAGAAAATTGTTATCGACAACTCATTTGAGCAATATCATTTTAAACAATTTTGTTATGGAATTTCGTATGGCAACAATGGATTTTCGGATTCAAAAGAGACTTGAGTGGGAAGTCCCGCGTAATATTCCATCAGGATAATTCTTCCAGCAACCGTAGTGATTTCGCCTAGTCTGAATGTGGGATTGAAACTATCTCCAAAAAATGAAAAGATCTCTGAGAGGGAAACCTCAGGAAAGGGCAAAACTCTTAACACTTCCAGAGATGGTAAACATTTTTGTACTCATGATTCTTATAAAAGACTATAACGAATTGTGGTAGATAGAAATTACACGAGTCGAGATATTACAAGGAGTGGATATATCAGTAAATGAGTATTCAATCAATTTGATCAAATACTGTTGATCCTCGTTTTCTTGTTCGCTCGTTCAATTTCCTTTCCATGATTATTCATCTAACCGCGAAAGATGCCTCAGTCAGTCGCGTAACTGGCCGACGATTTCAGCCAGTTGCGTTACCGGCTAGACTGATAGAAATAAAATATAAGCTTCCAAGCAGAGTTGTCCATCCGCGTGCCGTTACGCAACTGACTAGACGGCCACGTAACTGGCTGATTTACTTACCTGGCTACGACATATACAATACACTGAAGTCATCAGGGAGTTGGCCGAAATTTTCAGTGCCCCTGAGTGTGGGGCGAGACCTTGCACGATGGGTCTGAAAGACGGGAAAGGTGAAGCTTCAGGCAAAAAAATCCCCGTATGGGGAATGATTCTAGGTATGCCCAGAATAATTTCCGAAAAAAATCAAAATATTTCGTCGGTGGGTTCTAAAATGAAGTCATTTTTTCGATTTCTCTACTGTAAATGACAGATAAAAGATTGGCTCTATCGCGATTTTTCATCTCTTCCGTTGTTTTCCCGAAATAAGCTGGAAGGGATGATTTTTATCGAAAAGTGTAGAATAGTTATTTTGATATCTTCTAAGATCCACAAGATATTCACATTTATCCAGGAATGAGAAACATCCTCGGGAACAGCCGCTGTGAGATTCTCAGATAAAAGACAAATATCGCTCGAGCTTCGTGAATCCTTGCATTTTTTTCTCAAGTCTTCCCAAATACTAAAAGTGGATCGAATTCTTTTATAAATGTACTCTCACCGCCTGAATCAGTAGAAAATTACTCCCAATTCACTGATTTGCATTGAAGATTACCTCAAATCAGGGCAAATACAATGCCAACCATTGGCTGGGAGCGATTTTCACTGATTCAGGCGGAGAGAGTAAGCTTTTTGTATATTTTCAAAGCAAACTACAAAAAATTAGTCCACTGATTTTTTGATAAAACTCATCCCTTCTAACTTATCACGGCAAAACCGCGTGGAAGACGAAAACCCGCGGTAGATGCCAATTTTTACACCCTTCATTTACTATGAAAAAAATCGGAAAAAATTACTTTATTTTAAAATCTACCAACGAGAGATTTTCATTTTTTTTCGGAAAATGATCCTGGAGGTACCTAGAATTATACCCCACAGGAATTTTTTTTCCTGAACTTTCGACTTTCCTGCCTTTTAGACCCACCGTGCTCGTCACTGAAGTTCCAGTGAACATTACTGATGGTTCCGTAAGACAATTCACTGAAATTTCAGTGCTTCAAAGGTCCTGCCAGACCATGTTCACTGAAGCTCCAGCGAGCATCACTGATTAGTGGGCGTCACTGGAATTTTAGTGAATGTGATTTGCCAGATTTCAGTTAATAGGCATCTTGCATTTCTTCTGACCCCCTCAAGTGAAGGTTGTGCATTTTAAAGCAATTTTAGTTGAACATGGTGCAATTTGAGAAAAAAATCTCAAAAATTCCCCCATTTTGAGCAAATTGTTTCAAATTCGAGTGGCTTCAGAGGGACTTCAAGTGGTTGAGCTCCAAATGACGTCATACCGGCACACTTCTCGTTATGCCCCATATTATTAACATAGAAGAGTCCAAACTTTTATTCATCTGATGGACCAACTGTTCAGAGGTATATCATAATTCATATAGTGATTGACCTGAATGCTAGACTAATACTTAAAAGGGGTCAGACCATTTTCAGATCTCGAGAAAATATATTATTTCATTTAGTTATTGACAGTGAAACAGTCTATTCCCCTGAGACCTGAGAACGATTGCACCCTTTCTGAATATCAGTCTAGCATTCAGGTCAACTCCTGTATGAATTAGGATACGCCTCTGAACAGTTGGTCCATCAGATGAATAAAAGTTTGGACTCTCTTAGGGGCTTGAACACTTGGAGCCATTCTGAAGCCGATTGACTTTGGAACAATTTGCTCAAGATGGATACATTTTTGAAATTTTTTTCCTCAAAATGCTCCATGTTCAACTGGAATGGCTCTAAAATGTACAATTTTCACTTGCAAGGGTCAGAAGAAATGCAAGATGCCTATTGTCGTACTGAACCACCAACGATGCCCACTGGAATTCCAGTATATATTCACTGAAATCATCAGTTCAAGTTGATCCGAAATACACTGAAGTTCAGTGATTTTCCACTGATTGGTCCGTAGAGAGTACGCAATTCTATGTATCTATCGGATGCCGAACTATTTTTTTTCTGACGAACGCACTTCTCGATGATATCATTGAAACATATACTTTTGCCTCACTACCGAGTGAAAAATCCTAATACCTATCAAGCTCCGATCAAATTCAGAGCAAATTTCAACATTGAGTCGAGATTTTCAAAATTCTCGTTAATATTAGCCTCAGAAATCATTCTTAGGAAATGTTGAAGAATACTCACTCAGCACCCTTAGAAGTAATCAAAAAAATTTCCACTTCATCCCCGTTGCCATCTGGAAGCGAAAGTATTCCAATTCCACCAGTCCACACATCTAAGGAAGTACCTTTTTCTCCTGCTAATCGTCTGACTAAGCCTTCAATGACCTTCCAATTGCCATTGTTCACTTGCTGCCACATAGGCACAACATTTGCATATAGGAACGTACTATCTTGCTCAGCTTGATAAAATTCGTCAGCATTGGCCACGAGATGTCCTTTGGCAAAATATTGGTCACCCCCTGAACAAGTATAATTTGATCATTGTTTTAAAAAATTTCATAAACATAAATTTGGGTGAGGGTATTTTTGAAAAATTTAACATGAGCGACTAAAATCATTCTATAAATTTGGGTGAGTTTTGATCTTTATGTTCATCCTTCGATCCCTTTTCTGGATTGAATTTTAAGATCTGCAGTTATCGTAAAGGCAATCGCCGCTTTATTTTCAATGAGTGCTTTTTGTAATTTGAAAGCTTTTCAATGTAATTACTTTGCCAAAGTAATGTTACTGCATTTAGACCATTTGAATTGAATGTTTTCCCAATATCAGAGGATACTGGGATAACATTTATTGCCTGTTAGCTAAAAAGATTAGATATTCATTGGCAATGTAAGTTTCACTTTGATGCAGATGAAAATTAAATAAAACTGTCCGTGACATGCACAGGTTGAGAAAAAATGATATTCATCTCCGTAAGTGATCTGCAATTTTTCCCGGAGCTCTCAAATTTACTCTGTCTGACGATGAAACGAGACAATATGAGAAAAGATAATCACCGTTAGATGGTAGATAACGTTCAGTCGCATTTCGGTCTCTTGCAAAAAGATTCAGGAATGTCTCGTACTGTTGAGTCCTTTTATATGCTTGTTTGATCGGGATCGCCACAAATAAACTGCCAAGGCCGAAGTCATTTTTGCGACCTTTGGTTTGTCTGCCCGCTATTGCTGGCACAACAATCCCATGAGACCAGAAGGTATGTCCTAGCTAATAAAAACACATCAGTAAAACTTGAGGAGACGTTCACTCAGTTTATATGAACAAAAGATATTTGAGACGAGAAAATTAAGAATAAAGTGGGATTAAAATAGATCAGAATGAGGTTTAAAATTTTAATTCTTCTACAATCAATTTTCACGGACAAAGAGTCCGTGATTGAAAATGGTTGAAAATTGATTAGTCAATGAACATTTCATAGATAAACTAAAATTCGCTTTATATCCTCAGAGTACTATATTTGTACCTGTAAATTGCATATTTCACCACTCAGCAATTTATAGTATATGAAACATGTCTACAGACTCTGATTCAAAGTTTTTTTCTGAGACCATTGTCGAATTTCTTTAACATCATTCCGAGAATTCTAGTGTAATTAACACGTCCGCTGCGGTGGCTGAAATCGCTGATCTTTCCCCAGGTGCGGCGGGGCCCACCGGTGGGGTCCGCTCAATGTTATTTCCCATAAGGCCAAAATGCTCAGCACTGGGAGAAAGACACGCAGTAAACGTGTTAGAGAAGCAAACTCTCTAGGTTGGCCTTAGGATTAACTGTTGTGTTATCCGAATGTTGACAGCAAATGTCTGAAAACACCTGCAAGTGATTTTTCGGTACTGATCTGTACCAAACCATGAAGATGCATCTTCAAAAATGAATGCAGGAATTTCACAGTAATTGCAGTATTTTAACTCAGAGTTACAACTGATTGTTCATAATTCCATCTTAGAAGTGCCGCTTTCAGAAGCGAGTCTATCTAGGGTTCCCACGATGAAAAAGCGAATAAAAGTCATAATTGCCCTGGTGCTCGTGGGCTCATTTCAGGCGCGGAGATCTTATCTCCCTCACTTCCTTCAGGGAAAGAACTATCTTAACGTCCGAAGTGTGAGTGTGCGCGCCCAGGCCCAGGGCAATAATGTTATATTTTGATTCAACAACTACCTGATCGATCAAAACTGTATTCACCATCGAACAGTTTCAAGAATCTGGTTTGTCAGAACCCCCATAGGTTGTTGGAAAATGACTATGAAATCAAAACCAATAGAAAGTATTAGGGACTTGGAGCTTCACAAAAGCAATTAACACAATTTGATGATTCCTTCGCCAGTTTCTCATCATTTCAACAACCGACCAGTTTTGGTAGATTATAATATAAATAATTGATCAAGCTGTGTTCGTGAGATATAAGAAGAACTGAATCAATATTTATACATCTGATTTCCTAACAAGGCTCATTCAGATTTTCTACAAATTTAATGGTGGACAAATAAAATCTAAGGATTTAAAATGAACTCACCGTATTACTGTGACAAAATTCAATTGTCTCGAGAAACTGTTCATCCACTTCGAAGCCAATTCTATGAATTTGTGCTTGAGTAGCACATTTCTCATTTGTTTTTTGGACTTTAGATTTGGCACGAGATTTGCATGCAATATTCTTTATTTCCTCAAGTTCCCGGTTTATACTGAACGTCTTATCGGAAACACACCGAATCGTTCCCAAGCTACCTTTCTGCGTAATATTTGAAATAACTAAGGCATTCCCTGGACAGAATACACGTGCACTCTGATTAAATCCAAATTCAAGAAATGATGGATTCTTCGCATCAGGATAAACCACAGTTGGTTCATCCGTGGATATTATGAGAGGTCCGTGTTCGTCAAAATCTTGCTTTATGTTGATGAGACATGTCTGCGTCTTAGGGCCTTGTTTTCAGTTTTGAAAATGAAAAAATTCATTTTTACAATAAAATCAAATGAAGTTCACCAATGAAAGAGAAATGAATTAATGTTAATTTAGAATATAATTCTGCATACTACGAATATTACTTACTGGCTCTTGCAACACAATAGTATACCAGGTAAGAGAAGAAAGTGATCCGAATCAAAATATTCATCGTGAGATTTTGAATGAAAGTGAATATCAAATGCATCATGTTGGATACGAACTCGAATTCGAACTTGCTGTTTTAGTAATCATTTTTTGATTGATGGGCAATAACTTATTTCACGGTTCACGACCGACCATTCTTTAACGATCAAAGATAATGCATATTCGTGCAAATGTGACTTCACTTTATATTTCTTAAAAAGTCTGATAAAAGGTTTGTACGAGTGTTCTGCAAGAACTGCAATCGTTCATTACAAACCAAAAATGCAAATTTCCTCTCGAGTAAAGTCCATTCATCATTCATTACTCCTCATCAAATATATGTTATGATGAATGCATTTATCGCAGTTTGGTATTGTAATGGAAGGTGTATCACAAAGTACGATGAACTGCTGTTAAAGCCGCCAAAGTACTCAATTCTCAGGTTCAAGGTTTTCCAAAATAAGGTAAGTGTATACCCAACATGCCCCTCCTTTGATAGTGGGAAAATCAAAGATTGACCAATGTAAAAATTCCGCCACGATCAATTTTTCTTGGTGCTCTCGTGGTCATTTTCCTGGAAGGATTTGAAAAATCTGTCGGTCGATTTTGAAATGTACTCGATTACTCGATTTCCTCATTATAAATGATATGTAGAAGTTCGTCTTCTTTATGGTGTTTTTTTTTCTTTTTGCTGGTTTTTCCGTAATATGTGAGAAAGGACGAGTTTTATTGAAAAATAAGTGTGATAGTTGTTCGGAGATCTTTGAAAAATCTAAAAGTTACTGAGCTTTTATCTATCCCAAAACGAGAAGCAATCGAGGGACGACTCTCAGATGAGAGAAAAAAATTTCAAAAATGTATGAATTCCTTCCATTATTCCCTCAAGTTCCTTTGACTACGTTGGGTGGATCCAGTTTTTCGACGAATATAAACACATTGTTCTGGAAATCTTTCAAAATCCGACAAAAGACTATCCCACACATCTCCCAGAAGAAGTCGTCTCTTTCGCCTTGTTAGGTCAAAACCAGCAAAAAGACAAAAAAACCGCAAAAGAGACGAACGTTTACACACCATTTATAATGAAGGAATCAAAAAGTTGACTCTGTCTCAAATCCCATCGCCGGATGCTTTTGATAATCCCAGAAAAATGACCATGAGGGTAACTAGAAATTGGTTGCGAAGGAATTTTTTATATCGGTCAACTTTCGACTTCCCCGACTTTCCGACGCAGCGTGATTCAGCTTAAATTGTTTCAGGACACTCAGAATGAGCAGGCTAACGTCTGTTTGGAGTTGACCAACCAGAGCCGAACTATCTCAATTTCCCCAATAAGGTAAGTGTGCCTAATATGCCCCCACTACTTTTGTTTTGCTCATAGTTTTGGCTCACCTCAATATTTTTCAACGTACTTCATCTCATCTTGGAGCTTGTTTCAAGACCTTTGAAATGAGCTGAAGCACGTTTGATTTCAATGAATCGGAGCCGAGATATCTTAACTTTTGCAAAAGAAGATTTTTTGCGAGTTTCCGACAGTGTGTTCCTAATATGCCCCCACGTGAAAAAGAGGCCTATTTCCATGAGATCATACGGGTTTTTCGTGAAATTGGGATATCTCGGCTCCTAAACCCCCAAATGAGACGTACTTTGGCTCATTTTGCAGCTTTTTTACCCTCTTTTGTATTTTTAGAGTTAATTTTGATATATTCCGATAGAGTGAACGACGAGTTTGGAAAAACCATGGGGGCATATTAGGAACACCGGACTTTTTTCAGTAATATGAGCGTAGAATCGGTTAGGAATCGAATTTCGCAATTTTGCAAAAAGCATTTCAAAGTTTGTACAGAGACAAAGAAAATGCGTTAAGGCACGTTAAAATTGACTCCATCAATTTTGTTTGGCATAACTTTTAGTGACTAACAAAGAAGAAGTCGAAAGTAGCGAAACCAGTTTTTTTGTTCTAAGAAAGGCGCGGATCATCTAGGATCGGTCCAAAACGTTGATTTTCTCATATTTTAACGTAACAAACATGAAAAAAATGCATGGCAAGGTCTGCGAGTAAGTACATTCGAGAACTTGGGGCATATTAGGGAATGGAGGCATATTAGGCACACTTACCTTAGTACATTATTGCTCTGGGCGTGTATGCTCATTTCGAGCGCCAGGGTAGTTTATGCCCCGAGCGAAGCGAGAGAAATAAGTCCTCCGCACCTGAAATGAGCCTGCGAGCACAGGGCAACTATGATTTTTCGTCATGAGAACTCTAAAACCACGTTTAGAAGTAATATTTTTAGGTTAGAATGATGAGAAAGTGATTTTTCGCGAGTTCGTGAGAGGGTGTATCCAACATGGCCCCATCCTCTAAAAAGATGTAAATCGGCGATAAATGGGATAAAATCATTTTTATTGGCGTGCAACCACATTCAGAGCTCTCCGGCGATCCAGAACACCATTTTCTATCAATTTTGACGTGACAAACACGTTCTGAATGGTAAAAAGAAGTCCCACTGCACTCCCTTCTGAGATAACCACACGGGAGTCATGTTGAGTCCACACCAACTCGAGCCTTTCCGTTTTGCAAACAATCTATTTATTTTGCTCATAAAAGCCAAGAATTGCAATCATTGTGAGAAAGAGATTTTGAAGGTCTCTAGACAAGAAATCGAAAGCGCCGAAGTCCGTTGAGATTAGTCGGATCAAAAATGTTTGGCACCGGTTTTACTAAATGCCTCGTCGGTGATTTCTTAGCTGTGCGTAAATGAAAAGTGCAAATCTCACCTTGAATTGTTTGGGAGACTCAGGGCCCTTGTTCTAAATCTTGCAGTAAACTTTTCCGGCGAATTTTACAGCAAAATTTTCCGTAAAAGTTTACCGCAAAATTCAAAATACGGGCCCAGAAATCATTTGGAGCCGGTCAGAGCCGGTCCAAATCAGTCATTACTCATATTTTAACATAACGAACGTAAAAGAAATTTGCGGGAAAGTTAACGAGTGCCTATTGCTAAAATCGGCATATGGAGGCATGTTGATACAGGAGGCAGGTTGGGTACAATTACCTTATGTCCCAAAAGAAGTCTTCAAACCGACCTTATCAAAACTTCAATCAAAAGAAAACGATCCGAGGAAATTCAGCACTCCCAAATATCCAAGTCGGAAACTCTTAAACCAAGTTTATCCATTTCTCAACAAGCCCACGCACAATATTATTCTCGGATACTGCAAGAAGAAATTTTTATCAACCAGTGGTTGAACGGAGAATGAAACCAACTGGTTAAATTCTCCATCATAGAACAGTATGAATAGGTGCCAATTAGTTGGTTCGATTTTTCGTTCAATCTTTTCGTTTAAAATTTCCAACCAGCTGGTCTCTTGCCACACGAATCAATAAAAATTAATCCCACTACAATCAGTGAATTTCACTGGTAGTGGCGAGGTTTCTCAGTGAAATAGTGGAAATGTATTGATCAGCATCGATTCTCATGAATTTGCCATAAGAAGGGTTGAATTTACAAATTAAAATACGTTGTGCAAAGACATTTGCAGAATGCTTTCTCTCCTCCTATTGGTCATTTGAACATTGAAAATCACGGAAACGTTCCTGTCCAATGACGTTATAATAAGTTATTCAACAAATTGACATTTTCTGGTCAACATTCATCATTGAATAAAATTCTTCAAATTATAGTATACAGAATCACAACCACACAATGGAATTTTCATCAAAAGTTTCCCCCGTGAATGACTAATCATGATGTTGGGCCCATCGCACGAGGAAGTTGGATTCGGTGCCTCGGAATTCCTAAGGGGTTCACAGAGGCATTTGCGAAATTCGAAAAGTTCAAATTAGAAGAAAATTAAGAGTTTTTTGGAAAAATGCAAATTTGGGATGATCAGGTGATATTCGAGAACGATCTTGAAAAGATTCATGTGTTGAATATTGGATGCTAGAGCTTTGGTGAGAATGATGTTGAATTTTAGGTAATCAAATTTACGTGGAGGAGGAAGTATCGAGAATATGAAGCTGATAATGAAATGGGCCCGAGAATGGGCCCGTCACTGATCAATTTAGAACAAAGCCCCGAAATTTTATGAAGATCGGTCAGAGGGTTCAGGAAAGGTCGCTTGACAATGGGAAAACAGAATAACATACGAACATAAAAAAGGTATAGTTTAAATCATTGACAGACAGCGTTGTACGTCGAAAATGAAATGTATAGAGGTAATATTTCATGAATTTCGGCAAGAAGGATAAGATCGATTAACTTTCATTTATAGATGAAATTGAGTGGTCAAGAAAGAGGAATTTGGAAAACTTTCATACAAGAATTTACGCCCGAAAAATCAAATTCAAAGTAAAAACATTTCTAGGGCCAGAATAAATCGATGGATGGAGCTCAGAAATGACCGGGCCCATCACTCAAAAATATTGAATGATGCCTCAAAATTTCAAAGAGATTCATCGAGGCGTTGGCGAAATTTCGAGTGACATAGAACGTGAAATTAAGAAATTTTTTTTGGGAAAATAGAAATTTTAATCAGAAATCCGTATTAAACAATCTCTTCGTAATGATCGAAGAATACTTGAACAGCAGTATGCCACAAATTGTATTGAGAATCTAAGATACTAGAACGTTTAGACCAACATAGTCTGAAATTTGTGTTGAAATTTAGGTAATCTATTTGCTCTAGAAGTAGGACGATTGAGAGCATGGAACTGTCAATGGACTGGGCGGATCACCGATCAAATTAGAACAAACACTCAAAATTTCATGAAGATTGATTGCAGGGTTCAGGAGAACTCACGTGACAAAGGGAAGACAACATACAGACACACATGCATACGGACACGCACAAGTGTAGTTCACAATAATTCACGAACAGAGTAGTATACTGTTAAGGGGGTTCGATAGTTACTGACTTTTTCGGACAGAAAGCTGGGACTGATAGAATTTATACATAGATCGAGAGCCTCCAGATCGATTGCAGTTGAGAAAAATATGGGTTGACGATGACATTTTCGAAATTGGCTCATTTGAAAATTGAATGTTTCGTCCACGTCTTAATACAGGCGTATCAAATTTTCTAGCGAAAAATGACGGGATATTTTCTCGTATTCATCGGCCACAATAATGAAAAACTGCACGTATAAAGCTGTGATTCCATATTTTCTGATGAATCAATAAAAATGAGGGGTTAACGGACATTTTGAAGAGAACTTTTGAATACAAACTGATGACGCGGAGGGGTTGTACATGTAATTCTCGTGCTCGTTTCGGCGAGGTTGCGGTAGTCAAGCGATGCACCAAAAATTATAATTCATGATTTCACAAATTCTATCATTGTAAAATGATTTCTGGTCTCATCTAAATTCATATTATGAATCTACAGATAGAGATCAAAGCAGTCAGGAACGCGAATATGGATTTTTGGGTTTATTGCTACATAGAATTTCATTGAAATTGATGTCTTGTCGATCTTGAAGGACGGTGGGGAATTGAATTAATTCCCAAAATTTTGCGATGGAAATTTTAGTATGACGTTCCGTCCACAAGGATTGATGGACGTAGAAATTTCATTGATTCTCATTTGGGTAGAGATAGGATTGAGTGGTCAAAAAATGGAAAATCAGAGGAATTTTTGTGCAAAAATTTTCGCACCGATGAGTACAATACTTTCTCTTCGAGAAAGTGAAATCAACCAAATTTCATGGTAAAAATTCTCTCTAATCTCGAAGCTTAATCTCAAACAGAACAGAAAAAATATGATCAGATTCTCACGTCATGTCTCAGAACTCTTTACATTATCTTTATGAAGTCAGGTATCTGGACCAGACGATTGAAAAGAAAAAAGATCACGAACTCCAAAGCTTCTTTACAATTCGATCGATCTGATTCCCGACAAGCTTACGCAGCTATACGTGGGTTAAAGTTGATCCGTAAAAGCTCGAAGAGAGAGAAAGATGTAGCAGATTGGAACAGATTGATACATTGCGTTCGCTTCAGCGGATACAATCATTCGGTAACATTTGTTTTGTATCCTAGATCGCAGTCCGCATATCAAACAGCTCAATCTCTGATTTTTCCATTCCTGTGCGTATGTGAGATTTCTCCATAGTACCATTTCACTTTCACTTGCTCAGAACTTGTTAGTTTCATCGAATTATCTAATAATATAATACTCTATGTAGTTTGAGTCAGTTTGAAATTTTTATTTCCATTAGCTTTGAGTGTCAACTAATTAATTACTTGGATCTCATCTCAAGAAGAAATGTTCAACGCTTATTCTATTCGAGCTGGAATGATGCAAAATCAAAAAATCAATTAACTAAGTACGCGTCCCTAAGGTCAATCTCCAAAACGGAAATGAATTGTCAAAGCAATAAAACACAAATCATATATTATCGAAAAAATTTATATGCTACACTCTGAAGTTGAAGAATTCAAAAACTTGAAATGGAATTTGATGATTATTCTATGTTACCCTTTAACTTCTGACGATTAGAATAAAATACGGTTAGACCTCATTGATCTCATTCAATTTTCTTGGAAAATTTCTCGTAATTTTTCAACAGCTCACGTTTCATTGAAGAAGTACTAAACCATTTACTATATTGTCGAGCACCATGTGAGAAAAAAAAATTACTGCAACGAATGCTTGGTGAGAAACGTGTGAATAATAGGGTAACTGAAAATATACGCAAAGAATTCCGAAAGAGAATTCAAAAGAGTCTATAACGAAGTAAAGCTCTCGCTTGCATTATTCAACGTTGTCGATTCGTGACGTACGCGACACCCGATAGGAAAAATTTAGACTATTGACAAAGATGTAAGACTGATGTCATTCCTTCAACTTTTTTTCAAATTTCTCTCTTACGGAAATGTGCAATAACTGGTTGCAAAATGACGAAAAAATGTCAAAATTACAAGAATGGAATTTTTGTGTTTTTTCCAGTTTTCTACAAAATAGAGGAGTATAGAGAGTTGATTATTTCGGGAGATTTTTAATTGTTCTTTGTTCTATGCAACTAAAGTTTCCACAAATACTAGTTTTCGGTCATGCCCAGTGTAGTGGACAATATATGTGGTGGCAATTGCCATTCGAATCCAGAATCACAAATACCGTAATGAAAAATTGATTGCAAGTAGCGTTTTGAAGAGGATCAGAATCTTTACTTGTTCCTCCAAAACTCTCCCGACTTCAGATTGTCTTTTCGATTATTTAAGCATATCACAATAAAGATTGGCTCAACAGTGTCCATTATAAATAATTTGAATCTCGATTTTGGATGGCACTGTTACAGAATTGATTTCACGACTCCTACTTTTTGCTTCATTCGCGATGATTGGCAGTTTATTCAGGATTTCATCATGTCTATAGTTTACTCCTGACCCCTTCACTTGATTCCCTACCGATAGTGGGCATATGGCCAGAACCAATATTCATAATGACTATGATTTGGTGCATGGTAAAAGTCTGAGGAAAATTCTGAGAAATTTTCGGCAACCCATTCTTCCAACGATAGAGTCTGTATATATTTACAAGCTAGAAGAAAGTGGAAAAATTACAATTTTTGAATTTCGTAATTTTGACTTTTTTGGCATTTTTTGCTTGATTGCGGATCTTTTTTTTGGCCAGTAAATTTATTTGAGACCGGGAACTAAGATTCAAAGTCAGCGCTTAATTAAGGTAGCATGCTACTCTATCATATTATCGATGTCGCAATATTCTACAAATTTATCAAAATTTTCGATTTTCTTTTCAACCTAAGTATCACATACTGTCACCTGATTATAATGGGACACTCCTCCGACGCTTGTGACGTTCGAAACAGGAGTTCATTACCATCAGAGAAGATAATATTTATGTACCTGTTCTCGAATTTTATTAAAGGTCACGGAATGCATTATCGGTTACTTGCCAGTTTCAACATTATTATCATTCAAACTTTTATCGAAATTTAGATTTGAAAACTTTCCCTCGTCGTTGTATCGAATGAAATTTTTAATAAGAATAACTAATCATAGGCGTTTATATTTATGTTAAGAGGATATCGGATACCGATATTGTCGAGTTTTCAGATTTCTCGATGAATTTTCGAGATGTCGGGACTCTACTAAGTAACGCCGATTCTGTATGGCTCATAGAATCGGCGTTACTTGTTAGATTTTTGATATCGCAAAAATTCATCGAGAAATCCAAAAACTCGACAATATCGGTAACTGTATAATGGGAGGAATCGGGTCTCGATAGTATTTCAGGTGAATTCTCACGTATTTCCGTTATGATCAATGATGAATTACTCTTACTCTATTTTCTGAATAATCTGCTGCCTTGATTATTCTAAGGCTATCATCTCTAGTAAATTGAACCAATACCTGACGCATCACATCAAGAGTAGCCAAATTTCATAATATTCCAGATCCCAATTTTGGGAATAGTCATAGCATTTTCTATAGAAAATTAAAATAATTAATTGATCCCGCTTCTGAATGAGGTTAGAGGTAACAGTTAAAAAATAATCATTTTCGATCACTTTGCGCACAGTTTGTCGACTTTTACTCGCAGTTTATCGGAAAGTGTAGTTAGATACACGGCCGTAAAACCTATTATTCGCATCCTCGTGATGATTCCGACCCTCGCCTGCGGCTCGGGACGGAAACCCATCACTCGGACGCGAAAAAAAGTTACTCCACCCTTGTATCGAAATGTACTATTCTCATTTTTCGACTTTTTTCATCTCTAGCACCCGTTTTCAACACCCCTATTACCTCAATTGGAATCAGTTGGGTTAAAAAACTAAGTATGTTGAAGTATGATAAACTCTGTTCGAACTTTTATCATAGTATTTCTCTTTCATACCGACCATAAACCCAATCTTCACTGACATTGGCAGATTAATTTCTATATATCCTCGATGAGAGAAGGAAACTGTCTCGAGATTCCCTTGACTGATAACCATAAGCCAATGAGTCCGTCTCCCCTTGACGCATAAAAGCTTCAACGACATCAGAAAGAGAGAGAGGCAGAATATCCTACGTCACCATAAGGCCAAGGTCACAAAGCTTCTTGTCAGTTTGGTTTTGAATTAGACCCTGATATACCCAACTGATTTTCCAGTACTTGAACTTCAGATTTTTTTTCTTCATGCTCTAATGGGAGTTGATCCAGAATTTTTAATCGAAAATAGTAGCTCATTTTTTCAAAATACTATTCTAATACTTGATTAAATTCCAGGTACAATTTTATAGTTCGAGGATGGAGCATATGGAGCAGGTCTGCTATCTGCAAAAATTTTCAAAGTCAATTTTGGCATCTCGTAGAAGACCAAGATATTCATGGCGATCCCAATACATATTCAGAACCATGCAATTCGTCTATGAATATAAGTATGTTTTCCGGGGATTCTTTTTTGCTTCCAAAATGAGTACTATAAAATTGAGAAAAGACACATCTACAACAGAAATTCGAATAAGTTCGTGGAAAGGTGATGCATGTGAGAGATTTTTGAAATCGAATAGAATTTTTGATGGGAAAAGTATAGAACGAGGGTTTAGATTGTAATCAAATGTCATGTGTTGTCATGAAAATTAATTTATTCAAAAACATACACTCACTATTTCATCGTTGTTGATATCAACTCAACAGTAAAGTAACAATCATTCAAGCACATCATGTATGTATTATTTTTTAAAATAAATTCTGACTAGAATCATTGGACAGCATAATCATTTAAAGTAAAAAAAAAAGTTAATATAAATAAATGCGATTTGACTAGTTTACGCAAATAGATTCTTTTGACTGGAAAAAATCATGTTATGGGACTGATAAAGACCTTGAAGTAACAGACACTGGGAAAATTTATTTTAGCTTTTTTCTGAATTCCTATGACGGAGAAATTTTTATGTACACGCAAGAAAACTTTATGTATTTTTGTACACATACGTTTTATAGTAAATATATCATCATCATCATCATTATCATCATTATTCTGATGAATTGAACCCCTGCACATGATCTCGAATTTTCCAGTTTCAAAACCGATGGGTTCAACGATTAAGCAACTGTTAGAATCAACATCAATGAGCGTATTGAATATGTTTTTTTCTTTCCTTTCACATTTCTCCATAAGTAGTATGATTCTTGTAGCGTTTTACTTTGTGTGAGATATTGACGATTTCGATAAGTTGGCACATTTTGCATCGCGCAGGAAGCTGATAAACTTTCAAATATGTACGAACATTATTTCATAAATATATTTATATATTCATTCTTTTGAGCATCTGCAATCAATGCAGATTTACAATTGAAACTATTGAAAAATTATTTTTACGCAATTTGAGTTGTGTTGGGGTATTTTGCTCAACGCAGAGAGAGAGAAAGAAATTATTCAAAATATTCCAAAAACAAGAATGTAAATGTTCCACGAGATGATTCTGCTTAAGCGTCGTCTACATTGTCAGGACACATACATTTTTGTATTACAATTAGAACATACGGTAAATTTATCATCTATTCGATAACGATCCCAGTTTTTAGGTGCTGTTTGAACTCTTAGATATATTTGAATTCCTTATTTTTCAAAATTAAATTCTTCATTGATCTGATGAGAATCAGAATATGCGTAAGATAATATAATACCCGAATTTATACAATTTTGTTTTGTAATGAATTTTTTCAGAATTCGTCTATGAAATATGGATCAATTGCGCAATCTGCATGATGGTAATGGAAAAATTGCTTATACCTAGGCATTTCAAGATGGAATATTTGAACAATTGTATAATGTAATTTGACAAATTATTACACAAGCAAGTAGCACCATAATTCTGTAGCTTAATAGTTTCACAAAATAATATACTATTTTAAATGAATTTCGAAAAATTTGTGAACCGCCTGCACATTAAAAATCCAATCAAAATTATCGATTGCATAAAATTTCAGGAACTTGATTCAGTTTTGCATTATATAGATAGCCTTTCTCTCCTACAAAAACAAAGATTCAGTGAAGAAATAGCTAATTATACCTCTACGATCATATATAACAGTTTTACACATGAAAAGTGTAATTAATAGATATCAGGAATCATTCAATTGATCAATTACCTGCTCTCGAATAAATTGAGCACCCCAAAAATTCCATACCATATGATTACCTATTATCTTTTTCAACACGTAGAATTTTTAACAGCAACATCAAAAAATTTTCATGCGCCAGAGCTTTTTCACATTCTTTCAAAGCTATATATATATATATTTATATAGACAAAAAAAGTTACTCCACCATCGATCCAAGCAGTTGAAACTTTTGTCTAGATAGTTTTTCTCTTTTTTAATTCGCAAGCGTACATCTAAATCTAATCAGACTTTCGTTGCCATTTACGAATGTGTTTTGACTTTCATTTGAAAATTGAATTTCAAATGTAATATTCTTGTGGATTAAGATTTTTCAGTGCATTTTTCTCTCAAAGGCTTCAACCAGTGAAACGCTTTTATGAACAAATAAAAAAAAAGTATAATTGCACATTTCATTTTCAATTAAAATTCTACTACCTCAAACCACAATACAAACTAAAAAAAATTTTTTATCCCTGTAGGAAAGTTGATGGGGTTTACAGCTGTAATTTACAGTTGACCGTGCTATTTCCTATGTCAGACTGTAACTTACAGCTGTAAACCTCATTAACTTTCCTAAAGGAAAATGCTGCGATTCTATATAAATAATACCACGGAGCTTCTGAGACTATCAAAATGAAAATATGCACATCCCCGGAAGTTTTTTTCTTTTTCTTTCTATTCAGGATCAGTTTAAAACGGAAATTCAATGATTTTCGCGTAGCTTCGTCCAACTTATCATGATTTATTAATTACATATATATACCATATTGACGATCATAGGTGCAGATGGACGATTTCATAATTATATAATGTAAAGTATGAAATATATGATGAATATCGATGGATGGTGCAACGCTTTTGCGAGCTCATGATGTGGCTGGTGTGCAACTGCGAATTTCATTGTCGTCTTCTTCTTCTTCTTCTTCTTTATTAGATTTTTTGATGACCACGATATAAATCTGATGTTGGCCACGATGAGAGATTAGTGATGATGATGAAAGGACTATTAGCGCCGTTTACCAAAGCGAAGAAATACGTGATCCACATCCTGACGCTTTACTCCACTGTCTGGTAGGGGAATACCCTCACGTAGAACTGGAACTAAACGATTTGGGAATTTTTGACATGAAATACCAAGTAAGTATTATATATCTCTAATAGATGGCGAATCTAGCTAATGAGGTTGAGCTTAGTATTAGTGACTTGTATATTTTTTGTGGTGAGATTTTATCGGAAGTGAAATCATGCTCGTTTGGGTTATGGTAATTTAATAGGAAATTTTTCCCAAGAGGGATAGTTTCATGAGATGGGGAGAGAGAATGATTGATCTCAATGCGTATAATTCTTAGAATAAATTTGAGGGATTATGATTCAACCATTGAATAATGAGAGACTAAATGCAAGATGTTTAGTGTGCATCCCATCAAGGTCTCACTTTCTGTAGAAATTATGTATTCAACGTCGTAACTATGAAATTGGAAAAACAGTTGCTGATAAATGGAACGATCAACTTGAAAAGATATTTTTAATGCGAAAAAAATTGACACAAAGCCCCCGACTAGTTTGAATTTTGTTCTGCAATTGAAGGTTTTTTCCCTTCCTTTTTTTCTTAACAAATCTTTGGAATGCATTTTTCTCGTTATGGCAAGATATCAAGAAAATAAAAGATCGATTATCATTCCGTCTTGTATTCCTTTGACGTGGAATATCCTGATAGAATGTAAGAAAATATCTTTATCCAGCTCACCAGTCTCATAATATGCTTTTAACATGAAAGTTGAACATTAGCACATCTCACTTCGAGGTATGGTAAGTATCACAAAACTCACTCGAAAACCCACCCACGAGGTGATTTTCAGGTTCTCTCACTTATTGCTAGTAAAAATTTGTTTCGACTTGAATGGTATTGTTTCATGGCTCGAAAAGGCAGATGAAATGAATTTTATCTTTTTAATTAACATGGGATGATCAGTGTCGATTTATAAGTATAAGATGTCACTATAATTCCTCCGTCACTTGCAAAATATTTATTTTATCATAAAATAGGTCGAGTCAATTCGGGTATGGTAGTACTTGCGTCAAAGTCAACAAAAGAGATCTCCTGACAATATTCCAAATAATGCGTTTGTCCCGAATTATAAGGCAATTTTGATTAAATCTTTTGGATTTTGCGATATCTTCGCCCCACATCGTACTTTATATTTCATATTCCCAGCATATTCAGGAAACCCAGAAGATCATTTAGACCATATTCTGAATATACTCAAGGAATATATGAGAAAAAAGTTCTCCAGATTCTTAGGGAGCATACACATATTACGTGACCGATTGAGGGGGGGGGGTGAGACATTTATCACGAAAATTACGTCGGGGGGCCCGGCTTCCAATAGCTCCTCATGTTTATTCTACAAACGGTTGGGGTCGAAAAAAAACCCGGAGCACGTGTCCCCTGAAATTTCAAGGATGAGATCCGATGGTAATCTTGGTTTTGACCTTGGGCCTTGGAGGTCATTTTCAAGGTCATTTGGAGATCAACTCAATTTTTTCGAATGCAAGCGTCAGTTTTTGACCTCGGGTTCTGAGAGAAGGTGGAAAATCATAAAATTTTTGTCAAAAAAATTGTTTGATTAGACGTTACTTTGGCAAGATGAATGAAGGTCAAACCCAGTGGACGGCAACTTTCGTGACTCTAAGAGTGAGAGTTATTTCGAAAAAAGTTCAAGGTGAAAGTTGTTTATAATCAAAGCGAAAAAGAGCTTGTAACCTTGGTTTCGGCTTCAAAGGTCATTTTCAAGGTCGAAGTCAATGTAGTTAAATTCGTTTTAAAAAACTGAGGCAACCTTTTAATGCCCTCAAAAATGACCTCCAAGGTCACAATCCAGGTCACTAGCCTCATCCTCGCGTTGATCTTGAACAGCTGTTGAAACATAAACGTTGCTTAAACAATCAAAGTTCTTATCCGCAACATTTTTCGATATATTGCTTACTGTTGGAACTGTGGAGGTCACCTTCCACAGGTATGTGACCTCCAGCTATCTCGCAAAGATCGCATTGGGTTGATAACTGTTCCATGCAGAGGTGTCATGATTCATCACAACATTTCAGAGTCCGAGCGCGATAGGAAGTGTTCCCATCTAACAAGATCAAGTTGACCTTCAAAAGACCTGAAAAATGATCTCCAAGGTCAAAACCAAGTTCCACATTGCACATTTGTCTTCAAAATAATGGAGGAGTACGTCTTCCGGGCTCTTTCACAATTCTTAACCGTTTTTAAAAGAAGGAGGGGGGGCTTGCTTTTCGGATACCCTGTAGTGTAAAAATATTACAAAACCTTGAACATTATATCAAGGTAACCGTATGAATCAAAATTGACGCATTATGTAAAGAAATTATCGAGAGACCTTTTTTGTAGACCTTCAGATGCCCTACAAAAATAACTCTACGTATTTTTCGATCTATAGAGGTGTAATGTTATTTTAATCGATGCGTCATCCCATGTCAATTACATGTCATCCCATGTCAATTTGAAAAACATCTCATACTCGAATTTTCGAGTCAGTTTTGTATTACTTATCACCCCTTGAAGCGAGCGGCGAGCGGTGTGAAAGATATAAGATTTCCATAGAATGTGGCTTTGTAGCATCAAGATGATACTGATTGCTCACTGTTCGGAACATTTCATGGTATTATCAGTCGATAAAAGCATCCGGCGACTCTGCTTAATTATTGTGTTATGGAAATATTTTTGATTGCACTTGATTTTTGAACAGAAGCATTTTCCGACAACCAATCTGTACTTGATGGAGTTTCTGAATTCGCTCAAGCCATTCATCATTGAGTAATTTTTTTCATAGTTTTTCTTAATACCCTATCGTCAATTCAATTAGTTTTGCATTGATCAAAAACAAAATCAATGATTGAAATCAATCCATACTATAGAAGCTCTAAGCTCGTCTGTATATACTCTTCAAGAGATGATAATACGATAAAAATAACCACCGACATGATCTCGATAAATTCTTCCAAATTACAGCTCTGAGCGGTCCAAAATCAACAGAGACTCGTATATTAATCCGGATCTTCGTTACAAGTTTCTGAGTTCTTTATCCAATCATCATGAATATTTTCACAGGGATACGCACTTGAGAAATGAATGAGCGAAAGTTGGCTCTATCCAACTGTAGAAATTCGATAACCAATCAATCGCGTTTCTGTCAAGAATGAGATAGATACAAGAATCAACTTTACGTGTATCTACGGAAGGGAATAACGTGGAGATTTGCACGAGTCCTGCTTCAGGAACCATCGCATATATAATATACCAAGCTCGTGCTCGACTCGAATCAGATTGACAAACAACACGCTCCAGAGGTAATCAAGCCATCGAACGAGAAGGTTAAAAAATTCATCGCGTGGCACGTGCGTAAAGGATTTCAGAGTTCACAAGAATTTTCCGCAATATATCGATTGAACTATTAATTCGTAATAGATCTCATGCTGAGCGAGATTTACAATTACCCGTGGCGATTCCTACATCGAAAGTTAAGAAGAAGGTCTCAAGGCCCTGAGATTTTGATTTTGTATATACCAAATCAAGTCATATGGCGTATTTCTAAATCTCGTTGCTTTGTATGATATAAATTATTCAGAAATAGCTTTTGCCTGAAATGAAAATTGATACTTTCTGAACGATTACATCTTCAAAAATAGTTTGTTTTTTTTATTTATTACATTTTATAAAAAATATTCTTCGTCTCTTCTCGGATCTGTGTCCTGAAAAATACCATCATACTAGCAGGATTGCTCCGCTCGCTTACGCTCGCTACGCTTAAGAGTCTTTGGAGGTACTTTCAATAGTCGAATCGTAATATTTCTCAGTAAGTGTTTCATTTTGAATAAATTAAGCACTTACTGAATCTAACTCATAATCACACTCATCCATCCATTTCACACATCACATACTATTTCGTCATTCATTGCATGTTTCATCTCATTCCTATCCCATATTTCATTCCATACTCTTCATTTACACCATCTCATTCCCTCCCTACTTCTTCTTCGTCTCTTTCCCTTCTCTTCTTTCATTCTATCTCACCTTCATTCGATCTCATCATCTCTTATACCATTTTCTACTTTACCGCCATCTCACTTCCTTTTCAACATCATTCTCACCAGGTGGTAAGGTGATAAGGTTATCACATTCATCATAAATCCGCCAACAATCGCCTACTTGGAGGCGAATTCTTGCACGCAGATAAGCCGCCTTCGGGTGTAAAGGTTGCGTCCGAATTCACTTCTAAGGAGGAGGGTGAGGCGATCATTCTTTCTATCTCACTCTAAGTGATAATCACAATCATCCATCCATATTACACATTACAAACTAATTCGTCATTCATTGCATGTTTCATTTAATTCTTATTTCATATTTCATTCCATACTCTTCATTTATACCATCTCATTTCCTTCCCTACTTTTTCTTCATCTCTTCCCCTTCTCTTTCTTTCTTCTATCTTACCTTCATTCAATCTCATCATCTTTCATACCATTATCTACTTTACCACCATCACATCCTCTTTTCCACATCATTCTCATCACCTCATCACATTCATCATAAATACGCCAATGATCGCCTACTCGAATTCGAATTCTTGCACGCGGGTGAGCCGCCTTCGGGTGCAGAGGTTGCGTCCGAATTCACTTCTAAGGAGGAGGGTGAGGCGATCATTCTTTCTATCACACTCTAAGTCATAATCACAATCATCCATCCATATTACACCTCACAAACTATTTCGTCATTCATCGCATGTTTCATCTCATTCATATTTCATATTTCAAAACAGGTGAAGTAGACGCTAGGTAAAATTGTGAAAAAAATTTAGAGGAAAAGAGTAAATAATGGCCACGCTACGCGCAACTTTTGGGTCAGGTCAGGTCAGGTTAGGTTAGTAAAATCTAGAGATATTTCTCTCTAGAGAAAAATCAAGTCAGATTGGGTTGAAACGGTAGCACGCAACTTTTGGGTCAGGCCAGGTTAGGTTAGTAAGATCTAGGGATATTTCTCTCTAGAGAAAAATCAAGTCAAGTTAGGTTAAAAGGGTCTAGTGGAATATTCTATGATAACGGGTCAGGTCAGATTAGATCGAAACCGTTCTAGGGACATTTTTAAAAGGTTGGGCTACCATCTAGGGGGAAAATCTAGTGATTCCGGACACCAAACAGTCGTCACGCGACTTAATATAATGTAATGACGACACCATGAGAGAAAATCTCAAGGAAATCGATCGAGAAAACCAGTGGATCGAGATCATCTGAGTCTGTGAGAAATTCTGGGATAACTGTAAATTCTTCCTCTTTCGATTCCTCAAAATATTTGACATGCGTGACATGCCATAATGACTGCATCAAGCAAACTGTGAGTGAACTCTGCAGGTTCCATTGATTAACTAGGTGTGTCCGTGTTTGCAGACAAAACGGGGCGAAGAGAACCCAGCGAGAGGTCGCACAATTACTCTAAGAGTTTGCATCATCACACTGTGGGACCC
Organism: Eretmocerus hayati; assembly: GCA_029851415.1. Lineage (NCBI taxonomy): Eukaryota > Metazoa > Arthropoda > Insecta > Hymenoptera > Aphelinidae > Eretmocerus > Eretmocerus hayati. Next base: position 95,824,962 of record CM056744.1, on the reverse strand, counting down.
AGTTTTACGATCGGGATTTCGCATTGACCAGGTGGCGATTTTTTTGTGTATGTTTCAGGGTAGAAAATGAGTTCGCACTCCTTTCTAGATAGCATGACTCCTTGTTAGATGAACAGCGCCTGGTTCTTCTAAGGCTCTCTTCATTCAGACGAAAATTCCGACGTGGAAGCTCAAAACGGAGCCCGAGGTCGCGTTTAGATGGGTATTCCTCGTCGGGCACGGTGTTCCTGAAGCGCTCGAAAGTTTTGCAAAAATGACGAAAAAAACTGGATGCGCTATCATCTTCCTCTCGCTTTCCCGTTTAAGAATCCGTGTCGATCGAAATCGAATCTGATCCGACAGTAAAATGCGAGTAGAATACGTGAAAACCCCATATGATCACGTGTATTTTGGTTAGCCTTGATAATGACTCGATCGGCGAAGATATAGCCAGTTGCTGATTCAAAGTTTCTGGGCGGGTTACAGGAGAAAGAACACGTATTTTCGTCTGAAATTTCCCGTAGAATTAGCTGGTCGAACTCATTTTTTGATATCTAGAATCGTATTTAAGATGCGGAGGAAATGACGCGAGAACCGTCAGCAGAACTCGATCTGGCAGCAACGCTTGGGCTCATGAGTACATTCGCCAACAGGGTATGGAGGTCTAAATAACGGGCTGATTCATCATTTTTTGACGTATATCTCCAAAACTACCAAGATTTCCCAAGATCCATCACTTTCTCGATTCTCATCCAAATTTTCCGGTCTATCGATCATGGAGGTATTTTTTTGCAATGAGACAGGACATCTCCGCAGAGAGTTCGTTCGAGTTTGCTTAGTCTGCTGAATATGATCACAAACGTGAAATAATCTGAAAACGTGACTGAATTGTACCTCAAGCCTACTTCTCCAACTTTTAATCTGCGAAATTGTGCTGGTTCTTGGAAAATCGTGGTAGTTTTCCGCAGTTCAAATGGTAACCTAGCAAAAAGGATTGAAACAGACCTCAAATTTGGATTCTACATGGAGATATACGTCAAGGAATAATGAATCAGCCCGTTATTTAGACCTCCGTACCCTGTTGGCGAATGCACTCATGAGCCCAAGCGTTGCTGCCAGATCGAGTTCTATTGACAGTTCTAGCGCCATTTCCTCCGCATCTTGAATACGATTTTAAATATCAAAAAATGAGTTCGACCAGCTAATTCTACGGGAAATTTACTATGAAATTACATGTTTCTTCTCCTGTAACCCGTCCAGAAACTTTGAATCAGCAACTGGCTATATCTTCGCCCGTCGAGTCATTATCAAGGCTAACCAAAATACACGTGATCATATGGGGTTTTCACATTCTCTACTCGCATTTCACTGTCGAAGCAGATCCGATTTCGGTCGAAACGGATTCTTAAACGGGAAAACGAGAGGAAGATGATAGCGCATCCAGTTTTTTTCGTCATTTTTGCAAAACTTTCGAGCACTTCAGAAACACCGTGCGGCAGCATTTGGTTACCACACTCACGTAAAAGTTTCCCTTCGTTATTTTCAAACTGCAAAGGTTATTGCTCAGACGATCAATGGTTTCCATGCCGTGAATCGTGAAAGGAGTTATTGACGTAAATACCGGACGATAATTAGATTTACCTACATAGACTCGATCAAGGCAGGCGAAGGTATTATATGGCACGGCAAATTTTAGTGTACCTTTTCACACTACATTCGGTTACACCCGATGATTCGACAATATATTCATCATAATTCTCACATTATGTTAATACCCGCCGCTGAGAGGTTGAGATTCTGATAGTTAGCAGAACTCGTCGTTATTCGGTGGTGTGAGACCGAAACGTGTATAACGTCGCGCGTCGCGAGTGGCGTGGCCTAGCGGAGGAGACGCCGAGTACGGCATGAAGCTATGGCTACAACGTATCTTTGCACATAATCTTGATTAAATAACTTTGAGACGATGAATTAGCATAATTCTGAAGATATGCACCCTTCGGCATGCCCCGAACATGTCTGCAAAATTTGGTGAAGATCGGTTCGGTAACTTTTTTGAATAAAGGAGCGAAAAAGCTGTTTCGAGTCGCGGTAAGGAAAGGGGCTTCGCCCCAAAGGAAAATCAAGGGAAAGATACTTTCTGCTTCCACGACCTAATTCTTTTTTTGTGAAAATATGACGACATTGCTGATGACTCAGTGATCAATTTTTCCAATTTTCAATGAAGCAGTGAACATTTTTCATGCTCCAAATGCTTCCAAATTTCAGAATGAAATTCTTTTGAACACAACTCGAATTAGGTATTGGCAACTACCCGGTCCAAAGGAACAACTACTCGTTTGAGCAAAACTTGTTCTTTATAGAAAAGGAGTATCAAATGTTACTCCTTGACAAGAATTTGACGCTTCGTTGAAAGTTTTTTATCGCCAGAATATATTCAATGTAGGGCAAATTACATAGAAATTGAGTGAAAACATGTTTAGATTCCAAGATTAGGAGATATTTTGTAGCTCATAATCCTCATATAAGTTATGGGTATATAATACAAAGTAATCAACCAAGGATAACTTGGCGGGAGTAACCGAATTTTAGTTGAAATCTCAGACTTTTCCTTCGCCCTAGTACTTACAATGAAATTATGGGCATTTTTACGAGATTTTCGTGATTGAGTAGTAAACTTCCAATTCCGGGAAAAGAGAACTGTGAAACCAAACATTACCCGAATTTTCCCGAATTCCAACTGAATGTTTGTGTTATTTTTATGGCTCAGAATTCAAAAACATGTTCGAACAAATTGATGGCAGTTGTGATTCTAAAGCCAATGACAGCTATAGTAAGCTATTTGACAAATAAATTCATTTTTATATCTATTTCATCTCAAATATATTCTCAATTCTCCTGAGAACAGAAAAAACTTTCTCACCATCACCTTGGAAGGACATAATCAACCCAAATAAATGATGAAATCTCATCATTATCAAAGACACGGTGTGTTTAACCCGAATGGGTAACTCGATTCGCTTACGTAACATGCTACAAAATACGCGGTTGACTGCGACCCAACAACCGTCATGCGAAAGCTCACGAAAGCTTGCGAAAGCTCATCTAGCGAGACAGGGAGAGAGACAGAGAGATCCGGGTCTACTGACTTTCGTGGAAAAGTGAAAACCATAATAAAGATTTCTCGAAATTTCTCATTATCACCAGAACAAACGAGATATATAGGTATAGAAAAATACATGACTATATTCATTATCATCTAGCAAAATTTTCGCTCAGCTACTTTCTCGCACCCCCACTCTCACTTATCTAGATGTATAAAGCAGTTGATTGTCATGTCGCGACGCGTATAGTAGGGAGAAACCCGCTTTTGACACAGATATAACCGAGTTTCCTCTCGATCTCCGGCGCTCCGAGCTTTTACTCTCGTATTCTCTACAAGTTGTATAGAATATATATTCGGCTGTGATGTATATGTATATATGTATATATCACGAGCCAACTTTTGCACTATGGTTATTACTTATATTATAGTGCCTCCGCTCTCAGCGTGCCAACTTTGACAATTTTTTCATTATCTATGTATAAAGCGTTTCGCTCGGGTTGTGCGATAAGTACGATTAATTTTACTCTGGCAAGAAATTGAAGGGACAAAAACGATATTATCGCTGCGTGCGTCCTATACTGCTTTGAGATATTTGGAAACTTTGAACGTGCGAAAAGTGACGTCGATGTTAGGCAATAGTCGTTATGACGTGAATCAGAGGCGTTATACCTGATTATTTGTAACATGATCTTGTTGTCACGTGCTGGTTTTTGAAATTTTAGAACAATTTTTCAATAATACAAAATCATAATGATGAAAAACCCTGCCAAAATTTTTCCACAGAAATCCCGTGTATCAGAATGTAATGAGTGGCCGTCATTGAGATGGTATTATATCTCTTTGGTGGCTGTATGGCTCATGGGTTGGTTGATGGGTGGATGGTTGGTGAGTCGTGTGAGAATGAATGAATGATTCTAGCGGCTCGTTGAACAAATCCAATTTTTTTTTTTTTTTTTTTTTTTTCATGTGTTCAACGGTCGTTTTCAGCCAATGGACTATTACAACCGGGGCGGATCTCGTGGATTTATCGTTTCGTGTTTCATCGTGGCGTGTTTGAGATCTAGCCACTCACCCTATCCTAATTCTCTCTGCATTTGCCCGGGAATCATGCCCGTGGAGCGAGGGAAAACTCCTGAAGGGAGAAAACCTGCTCCGGAGAGTTCGGTACATTTATCATGATACCCTTACGGTGCGCATGCAACATTTCGTGAGCATGAACATCGCAATTGTAACATTTCGTGCCTCCCGCTCACGTTGCTGAAGTGTAAGTGTCAACTCATCGATCAGAAAAGTCAGCTCGTCAAGGTTAATTAGACCGAGATGGGCGGTCACCCATCCAAGTACTAACCGCGCCCAACGATGCCTAACTTCGATGATCGGCAGAGCTGACACCTAGCGACCCCGCCAACTGTGTCGGTGAATCCAATTTCCGGATCACTCATCGAAATGACTCGTTTGGTCAATTTTAGAATAATTGAACTTATTCTTCACTGTAAATTGCAATCTTTTTTTAAAAATAGGTCGGTATCATCGAAAAACTTTTCCTTAATCAGTCGTTTCAACGAGTCATTCGGAATGATTCCTCATAACTTAATGAAACGAATATTGGACACATTCAACGCGTTTTTTATAAACGACTCATTCGTTTTCAAGCGGATGGGTGAATGGGCGGTTTGAATACATGAACGTTTATAGTCCGGTCTAGTTCATTATTGATACGTTTCTAATACGATTCTAGTACGGTACTAGTACGGTAAAAGTGCTGCACTAGTACCAACAGTATACAGCATTAGTACCGCTGAGACCACTAGGGCCGCAATAGTGCCACACTAGTAACACTAATACCGCACTAGTACCGCTAGTACCGCACTAGTACCGATAGTACTGCGCTAGTTCAGCTAGGACCCCTAGGACCGTAATAGTGCCGCACTCCTACCAATAGGACAGCACTAGTACCACTGGGACCACTAGGACTGCAATAGTGCCACACTAGTACCACTAGTACTGCACTTGTACCGCTAATACCGCACTAGTACCGCTAGTGCCACACTAGTACCAATACTACTGCACTAGTACCAATACCACAGCACTAGTACCAATACTACTGCACTAGTACAGCTAGAACTAGTAGGACCGTAATAATATCGCTACTAGGACCACTAGTACCGCACTAGTACCGCTAGGACCGTAATAGTACCACTAGGACAGTAATAATGCTGCGCTTGTGCCAATAGGACAGCACTAGTATCGCTGAGACCACTAGGACCACAATAGTGCCACACTAGTACCAGCAGTAGTACCGCTAGTACCGCACTAGTACAGCTAGGACTACTAGGACCGTTATAGTACCGCCAGTAGGATCACTAGGACTGTAATAGTGCCACACTCATACCAATAGTACAGCACTAGAACCGCTGGAACCACTAGGATTGCAATAGTGCCGCACTAGTTCAGCTGGGACCACTAGAACCGCAATAGCCCGCTCGAGTCGCACTAGTACCGTATTAGCACTGTACTAGTAGTATGGTCTAAATGCGGTTTAGTTTGGTTAAATTTGGTTCAGTTCAGTCTTTACACGTCTAGTTCGGTCTAATTCGGTATGGTTTGGCCTAATTCAGTCTTGCTCGGCCTGGTTCGGTCTAATCTGTCTAAAATATATTACGTGATCGTGCGTGGGTTATGGGTGGGCTGATTAATCAGTTCACTAATAAAATCGTCTTTCCGAACTTCATAAGGATCCTCTTACTAATATTATCAGTCGATCAATACCCATCATTTTTGAGCTGTGAAAGCCTTTCAGCCTTTGATTTATCAAGAACATTCACAAGCCGGACGAGCGCGAGCGAAAGAGGCAATAACGCTATAGTAGTCATTAATCTTCAGAGCGAAAATTCGAGGCACTCGTAAGTTTTATTTTTGTAGCGGGTACAAATTTTTCAGCATAGGGTGACTAAAGCGCCACTTTTACTCTCGTCTGCGAACACAAAATAGGCGTTTATTTGCCCTAATGCGAAAAAATAGCATACTTCCCTCGCTCCGTAGGCTGTTTTGAGGCACGGGGAATATTTTCCCCTCGTTGCACTCGGGAAAAGTCATGCCCGTGCCCCAAAACAGCCTAGCCTCGCGTCGGGAGTAATATACTATGAATTATAGATTTCACAAAAATATTGAGTCGGGACAAGTCACGCTTAGGAAAAAAAGCACCCAAAAAATTATTGAGTCGAAAGAGAATTTATGTATAATACTGAGGGAGTTCTTTATTGCCTCGGTAACAGATCTTATCTCCGTAAGATGATAGTCCCCAAAATTATTTTGATTAAATGCTTCATTATACAGTTAGTACATGATTAGATGATGATACGCTTCCAGTATCATTTGAAATTCTATTGGTAAAAATGTTCTTGGGTTAGACCGTGTAACACAAGCGAGTAACAAACTCAAACAGAAGCCATGAAGAGCATGAAAAAAAATCTCTTTGGAAAAAATTTCTATTTTGGAAACAATAACTTTTGAACACAAAATTTTTTCATTCAAATAGACAAGGAAGATAATATGTATATGATCCAAGACAATTTGCAAGGATTTCTTGGAAATAATGAACTTTACAAAATTCCAGTTATTGATTTCATGCATGGTTGATCCTAACTGATCATCTCTTTTATAATCTAGAATGTCACTTTTTTAAATATAATAACCAACCCACCGCAGTGTCTGGGATTTCATTCAATCCTTCTAATTGAATTATTAAGATAAAATATTGCTGGTTTTCTGTTAACCAAGTAATCCAAATACGAGCATGATTCCTTCCAACCCAACACAACCAAAACAAAACAAAAACAAACTGTATCAGAATAAATCTCTAGAACTAATAAAAATTCACAAACCTTTTTCATTGACGTAGTTTTCCATAACGGCTCCAAGTTCATATATGGTAGCAAGGGCGGCACAAACTCTGCGAATTCGTGGAGGTACCTCATCCAGTAATCCTGGACTACATTGAGCTGGTGGCATACCGTGCGCTTCTCGTGCCAAATGCGTCAATGCTAACAGGCATATCGCCACAGATATCAACGCCGAGCTGTACTTCATGCCTGTTGAACATACAAACGGGTAAATTGTCCCAATTAAATAGTGTCCCGATTTAAAGTGTGATAGAGATATATCTGTTGAACATTGATATTTATCTAATGATTGAAAAAAGATTTGGAATTTCCAAATTTTGGAATATTTCCAATTTTTCGTAATATTTTTAGTATATTACTGCCTAATGAGCGAGGTGCACAAACTATATTTGAGTATGTGACTAAATCATTACTCGTAAATCGATGACATAATTCCGAAAAAAGTGAGGTATTATCGTGGGAGCTGACTAAAAATGATTTTTTACCTGTAATCCCTCAAATTAGTAGGCATTCTGATGTACTCAAAGGAAGGAATAATGATGAGAATAGACTTTTAACACTTGAATGAACCATCTCAAGCTCGTTAAAAGATGACACGATATAGATGAAAGAATTTCATAACGAGAAGGACTTTCCCCTAATAACGGCTCACTCGCGTCAATCACGCCTTCCATTACGCCTTAATTCATTGCCTCATCCTTCCCACTCGAAGCTAGATCATTTATCACAGTCGACCAGGATCATATTTCAGGCAAAGATCATAAGGTGTGCGCACCGATTGAGGCTCTCGCATTCATAGAACCGAGGGGGTTTCAAGTGTAAATGTACTATCAAGTTTCGATTGAGATAATGATGAAAGATGACGGTTACAACAATTCTAACTGGAAAAAAAATCGAATTTGCATGGGTGAGTCCGTGTCACACTCGTTACCCCTTGATAGTCAATTGAAGAGGGCTTGGGTACGGTGAAAATTTGTGCTCAGCAGAAAGTGATTCAATAACCTGCAACAAATGTTTCCTGGACTTACGGATCTCAGTTTTACACTCTGGGATTGCAGAATTTGTAGTTAACGAGGATTATCGATATCCCACGCACACGCCGCCACTTTTTCCACCTAAATTTTTCAAATTTGTTAGACTGCATGGAGATCGAACTTTTCGTCGAGCCCATACGATCCCTCAAGGATATGAGCGAATTTGACGAGTCCTATAACTTGAGTCTTTTCATCTATTCCCCTTAAACAAAATTTGAAACTATCAAAATATAATTGAAGCTTTTGCGGACATAGCTTAAATTTGTGAAAATGTGGTGAAAATTGATAGAATCCAATGCGCTCACTAAAAATCATGCTAAAATTTTTAGTTCTAATAAATCTCAATGCACTTATACTTCAAATAATTTTTCTCACCCTTGGACCCATCTTTACAAATGATAGTTTTTGAGTTTTGTACTTTAGAAAAGCCAAGTAATCACAGATGCGCGGAGAGACTTCGGAAGAAGCCTTGCGGAAAATTTTATTTTATTTCAAAAAATCAATAATTTGATCTCAATTGCCCAAATCATTATGGTAATTGCGTGATCGGAGGATTTCTTGATGAAGTACTACTAGGAATGTTCTATATATATGCTAGACAGGGCCACGGTCATATAAACGCTCTCACAATCTAGCAGAAATTCTCTCTATCTATGTGAAGTATAAATTGTGACCCAGCTCCAGCTGGTCAATATCGGACGTGTCTTATCCTATTTCGAGATTCTTCCCAAAAATATGTCAATTCCAAGCGATGAACTTAATACGTTACCTCCCTTTGAAATAGTTCTTCTGATCACTCGATTTCTAAAATATCTATTCAAAACAAAACTGACAAGGGGGACCCACGAAGTGCGGGTCACCAAAGCTCACCAGACTTTTTTCACAATCTCATACCACCTAGAATATGAAAAATTCAGAGTAACTCCGTCAAATGAGCTCTCTGTCCGAAGTTACAGCCTATGACATTAGCATTGCCCATATAGGCCCATCTTAAAAAGTGACATATATAGATATACTGACAATGTTAACATTTTTACTCGTAGCCCTGAACAGGGAGCCCATTTGGAGGAGTTACTCTGGATTCTTCATATTGTAGGTGGTACGAAACTGTGAAAAAAATTTTGGTGCGATTTGGGGACCCGCTCGTGGGCCCCCCTTGTGAGTCTGTTACTTTCATCTCTTTTCACATCGCTAAAATATCCGCCACCCGCTTATGGTGCGTATAATGGCATTTTGAGCTTGGTCTAATAGAGTTTTTCTATAATATTCTGGTCGATTCTGGTAGATATAAAATTGTTGAACATATAAAGATGTCTCAGATGATTGTATCATCATCAAAGAGCTTTTATTTTTAAATAACGTCATAATCATTAAAATTAATATTAAAAAAAACTATTCCGGGGTGACGAAATTGATGAGGTATAAAAATTCCAAAAAGCATAACCTTATTCCCATTAAAACAAAAATGATCTACGAGTGTCAATTAGTTACATTACCACTAATCATAATGTAAATTCTCATAAAATTTATCGTTGAATAAGTCTGCAATTATCGCAAGCATGTCGGAGTACTTGTCGAAAATATATTTCGATCTATGAATATCATAAGTCTCATCACTACGGCTAATGGACTTCGGCGATTTTCTTGAGAATTATTACTCCCACTCGCATTATCTTACATAGGATTTCAATTACCCGCAGCTCTTATTTTGATAGAGATAATCAGCATCTCCCCTCTCACAAATTACCACTCTGTAAATAACACTTGCAGGGTTTGAAGTTAGCCCAAGAACAAAGAGCTCGTCAAAGAGGGATCAGATTATGCATTCGTAACACGAAGAGTATACTATAGATATTTCTGAATCTGAAACCAATGATTAATCTCATTCAGTTTATAAAGCTCAAAAATGCTCGCAAAAATGGTTTATTAGAACAAGAGTTGATTAAATAGTTTATAGATTGACTTGAACTTGGCACACAGAGTGTTTTACTAGAGAATTTGTTGTGAAATTCACAAGTCATTGACTGACCTATTGACAAATCGTCGACTTGGACGTATTAAGTACAATTGGGATATAGAAAAACTGATCTTGCCGGAAAACTTCGGAAATTTCTCGGGTTTTCGTCATCTTTTCTAGCTCATTAGATAATTACTGCATGTGAGAATTTTGAAATATCCATGACCTCTTTCGACAAACTTCTTTGGGAAAATGTAAGAAAATTCCCGATGATAATGAATTTGACGATGAATTCTACCCAAAATTATGAAATCTGTCAAGGTCAAGGATTATATTGCGAAAAGTCAGCCATCAAAAACTCTAAACTCAAGTTTCACGATACCGATGTTTAACAGAGATTCAGAACCTTCGTTCGAAATTCACTTTTCGCTTTAAAAGGCGATAAACAACACAAAATTGTCTCCATCACAATCTGCCAATAATAAAATTCGTTTCAATAAGATCACAAATTTGCTTGATTTCTCTACATGTCAAGTGAAATGGATTTCTCATATGCATACCGATATTTTAATGGATATTAGCGTTCAATAATAACGTATGTGAAATTTTGAAAAATAAATGAAAAAAAGGACACACTTCTCCTCAAGGTACGATACGAGATGTCGAAGAAATACCGGCGAAATCCGACCACAGAGTGCTTTTCGGGAGCTCTTACATATTAAGAACCCATTTTCACCTAAATCGTATTGGTTCATATTTTTCAATGGCGAACAAATTGATTTCCTCCATATAATTAACATGAAATGAAAAGTATCGGTTGAGCTATGAAACAACGTATTTGATTTATAACTCGTAAAAAAACCAGTAATTATTTCAGGTAGAGTTAGTCAATTGAAAAACAATATATTGTGCTTATTCAGACAAAGTTAGTCTATCTTTTAGGGAATCTAACAATCTTGAACTTTTTCAGATAAGATTGATCAATCGTAAGGAAAAATCTAATGATCTTTCAGGTAAAGTTTAGTAGTCGATCTAGGGACAATCTAGAGCTTTTTCAAATAAGGTTAATCTATCTAGGGGGAAATCGAGTGTTTTTTCAGGTAAGGTTAGTCAATTTGGGGGTAAATCTAGTGATTCCGGACGATAAATAATCACGCAGATTAAAATTAAGGAATTCTAAAATTTTATTATAGAATTCAAATAAGTTGCATGACTACATTCACATTCTGTCAGCGTCACCGAAAAATAAAATCCAAAGTACAAAAATTCCAATAGGACATGCAAGACCTTCTGCATACGATCAATCTGATTTCTAATAACGGGCACACTGTCTCAATGCCAATTACGCTAGCGCGACGCGGTGCTATCTCCTTTGGACAATATATAATATATAGAGGTAAGTAATTGTCGCGTGCGACCGGATATTGCACCTGCCAAAGCCAATATAGATTCTCGATCATTATCACCAGCGCATCGCCCACTTATCAGATCGATATACATCTCATATCCTTTTCGTCTATAGTAACATATCGTGGGACATCAATTACGTTATAACTTCCAATGGAAAATTGTGAAAAATTACTAAATTGGCATTCATTCCACTTTTCTGTTCTGATATAAAATTTCATAATCTCATTCGGTCTGATATAAAGGATGGATACTTAGATATCTTGAGTTTACAAGTATATAATACGATTTTATAACCAGGTGTAAAATCTGAACAACGGTTACGACTTTATTTTGTGGGTTTTATGTGAGTAACGATGAAATTTTATGATGATAATCTGTTAATATGTGAAGTATGCAAGGTATATATAAGGACTGAGGTCAAACGCGATTGTAAAATGTGAGGGTAAAATGTAATAGATTTTCCGAACTGTAGTCTCGAGGAATTTAGCACGTTCAAGGAGTTTTCATTAGCGTCGTTGATGAACGGAAACTCATTATCTATTGGAAAGACGAGCGTGTGCTGAGAAAACCTCCGAGAACCTTCAAGAGAATACTCTGCGTATGAAAAAGTCAGAGTGCAACTACTTTCACAATTTTTTTATGTTTTTGTACACTAAGGACCAGTCTCTGGATTCTTGAGACCATTAAATTTATCCGATAAATATATTCTATGTTTTCTAAGAGTTTTGATACACTGAGAAATTACCTCAATTACGGCAAATGACTAAAAATGTACTCAAACTACCTTCCAATTTTTCACCTGTTTCTGAACTGATGTTTTACCGAAAAAAAAAATCATACTTTGACCTTTGCATTATTTTTGGAGAGCTACTTGGAATCTATCATGTCCGGATTAATGGAAATTTTTTTTCTATCGTAATATATCCACAGTCATCTAATAGCTTTCTAAATCGATTTCCAATTTTGGTCAATTTCATGTATAAAGTATGATTTTTATCATATGAAACATTATTAAAACAATTAGTGGGCAACCTGTAAAAATCTTTAATCCAAAAAAAGCTACCAAGCCTAAATAGACTCGAAACCCACCTATTTTCAGACTAAGAAAGATTTTCTATAACAAGCAGACTTTCTTATTCAAGGTATAAAACGATAAAATTGCTCTGGTGTACATACATTGCGTACAAAATTGAATTTCAACATCAAATCCTCTCAGAATAATAACGATGTGTTGCATAAGGCTTATACTAAAATACGTCAAAGCTCGTGTGCGTAACGAAGCAAATTTCTCATTATATTACATCTCCTTTCAAAATCATTCCACCTTCTGTAATTTCCAATCTACGCGAAATCAAAATTATCGATCAATCATATCTACTTACCATCACCCACACAAAATGTAACATTCTAATCTAAAATCAAACGAAATGGAAGAGACAAAATTACGTCACCATTCCGTCATCGAAAGCTCATTTCCTAGTTCGCTTATATTGCAAATTCGCAATCATTCCATCTTTTTTTCGATATTTCGATATTTCGATATTCTGATGTACAATAATGTGATTGAAATCGTTCGATTTCGATTCATTTTTTTTTTTATTCACTCATTCCATTCCATATCCGCCCAAATGTGATAGAAAGAAATCGATTATTATATTTTTGACTAATTAGTGATGTACATTGTAGTATTATAGAATCAATACAATTTTACGAGAATTTATATGTGTGTGCGTGTGTGTGTGTGTGCGTGCGTGCGTGCGTGTGTGCATGTACACACGTCACGGCAAGAGCGCACATCAATTGGAATCGTGATTGTATTATAATAAACGAGACAGATGCCGAAATTTGATAAGACTTATCGCGCACTGCAGCCTCATCTTTGAGCAGCTCCCGATCACATACACATATATAGTTCTATAGACGCTATATTAGACGAATGGCCAATAAAGTGTGATCAGAATAAATTCGCTCGTATATTAGTGGTAGTATTAGACGTTGCTCAATTCACTAAAGTTGTCTGATGAGTTGAGCTTGCGGAGATCAGGATTTTATCCGAAATACAAGTTTATTTGTTCCGTCAACGTCATCCGTACATGTATAGGTTCTTACCAAATAACATCGTTTGGCAATTGACTCTTATCGATTGTTTCTTGTCTTCTCGATACGGGATTTTTCTCTTTTTCTGTTTGGATTTGGTATTGGTATATCAGTAGGTACAGCCTGAGTAGGTATGAGTGGAAGTAGGAGAAAATTCTTTTGATTCTATGCAGAATGGAGATATTTTATCAAATGAATGCTTGAATTGGGGTGTGTGAGATTCAAGGAGAAGGTCGTCTGAGAAAATTTTCAAATGACTTGCGTGTTGAATTTGAAGTTTATTGCTCTAGATGTGTAGGTTTGGAATGTCTTTGATCTTCAATTTGACACGTCAAGGTTGAAGATTTTTCTTGAAGTGAGTGAAATTTTGTAGTTTCTCTTTTTGGATGTCTTTAAATTTTTTTTGTAGAATTATGTCTTGAGAGATGTAATGTCCTCGGCGTTGAATGAATTGAGATTGAAGGTGACATAACGTTATTTTATTCGACAGCTTGTACCTATATTTATTCTGAAATAAATGGTCACGAGAATGGTCAAGTTGATCGTCGTGCTTTGCAAGATGTACTTAGTATTTTATCGGGATTGATTCATTGCACAGTGAGAAATTTGATGGACAATTTAGGTCGAATTTCATGAGGGTCTCGAGTAGATCTTAAAAAATTGAGCCCATTCACCATTCTAGCTGCTCGATGGGCAATATCTATTTTCAACAGATTGCAATCATTTTTCAGCCATGTGAAAAACATCTGAAAAATATTTGTGAAATCCTACGGACCCAACAAAACATATGACAGCAGAAAGTGATTGGCACTGCCGATAATTTGTACACTCGTCGCACATCAATTCTGCCCGAATCTGAGAAAGCTTTTTGTCCCTGGGCTGCTGTTTTGATCTAGACCAGACCATTTTTTATGCTTTGATGATCGGAACCTCACCCTCAACATTTCAGAATTGGAATCTAGTCTCAGAATCCCAATTATATCAGTTCAGGGACAAAAAAGCTTCTTCAAATTTGTGCAGAATTTGTGTCTAGCATTCTTTCATCCTAACTACTTCATCAATATATATGTCTCACTGATACTAAAAACCGATATCCGAATCGATAGAACAGTAAATAAGTAGGATAGCAATGGGGTATTATCAACTGAAATGACGAAAAAAAAAAATTGTATCAATATCTCATCAGTATCTCATTCGAACTATTGATTGGCACGAGAACTGATGAGACGTCGGTAGTCGTTACACCCTAATCAACGTACGCGCTCACACGTCCAGTGGTATGATCAAATACTCTGATGTACAAGGAGTGTGATGGTGTCATGGGAATCAATACCTAATTTACTATACTTCGATGGTCTATGTTGTTGTCAAATGGGAAAATAAGAGATGAACTCTGCTAATATCCCGTCGTTCAACTTTGATTTTAGTGAGAAAACACTACATTTCGATACAAGGGTGGAAAAAATTGTATGCAATTTTCCGATATTTGAGTGCTTACAATATTGCATGAAATATCATTCGCGCCTCGATCATGAGGTTCCCCGCTTCCGAGCGATTATTCCGACCCTCACCATAATCTCGGAGCAAAATCTACTAATTTTCGCGTCCGAGTGATGGATTTCCGGCCTGAGCCATAGGTGAAGTTTGGAATCAACCCGAGGATGCGAAAAAGAGGTTTTACAATCGTGTATCGAACTGTGTTTTTCGACAAACTATGCGAGAAAGTAGAAAATCAGTGCAGAAAAGTGCGAGAAAGTGAAAAATCAGTGCGGAAATAGTATATTACGCGACTGCGTCCGTGAGGGGCCGCAATGGGTTGCTTTCGTCCCGAGGTGCGTATAGTTCTTTTCTGCCCTGATTTTCTACTTTCTCGTACAGTTTGTCGAAAAACACAGTTCAATACACGAATGTAAAACCTACTTTTCGCATCCTCGTGTTGAATTTGACCTTCGCCTATGGCTCAGGCCATCAGGCCGGAAAAGCATCACTCGGACGCGAAAAAAAGTTTTTCCACCCTTGTGTCGAAATTTACTGTTTTGTATTGATTTTCCACTTTCTCTCAAAGTTTGTTAGAAACCACAATTCGATACACGGGTGTAAAACTTATTCCTCCATTTTCTGAACGAGAAATGACTTTTCCGTACGGATTTTTTTGATTTTGTTCCCCACACAGAAGATGGAAATAGTATTTTTCGATTCGAGGGTGGGAAGTTTGGTTTTGCTTTTCGAGTGATTGTTTTCGGCCCGAGCCTTGGCGAGGGTCGAAATTAGCACGAGTAAAGCAAAAAAACTTCACGCCCGAGTATCGAAATACGTTTTTCGATCGACTGTGCGTAAAGCACTGCTTTACGCACGGTAGTTTATGTTCACTTTACGCCCAGTCGATCGAAAAATACTATTTCGATCGACTGAGCGTAAAGTGAACATAAACTACCGTGCGTAAAGCAGTGCTTCACGCACAGTCGATCGAAAAATAGTATTTCACAATTGGACGGAGTGGTTTCCGCATTCTTATGATGATTCCGACCCTCGCCTGCAGCTCGGCCGGGAAATCCATTACTCGGGTACGAAGGAAATTTTTCACCCTTGTAATCGAAATGTACTGATTCTACAATTATACTATTGTGCTACTCGAATAACTTGTACGGACAATTTTTCTCCAAAGGTTATGACCAATTCTTGTTCACTCATTTCAGTACATTCTGATTATACCGAATAAGGTCGAATAATCGATATTGGAATTTGTCATTCTCATCGACTCAAATTTTCCATTACAAATTCACAATTGGGACTGCGTTTATTCTCCGTTAAATCCAATCTTTTCTCAGATATTTCATCCCTTTTACTCTCCTGAAAATAGCTTTTTAATGAACATTCCAATTTTTCAACGCAGATCAGTGTCTTATGATTGCAGAATTGCCATATGCGACTAAGAATGCAAAACATTTAACTCGTTCCAATAATGTGACTTGCATTCACTTTCTTTTAAGATACGTTTTTCCTCTTTACAAATGATGAATTTTTTCCTCTTTAATTCCTAAATTTTTCATCGGCTGCCTTCCTTATACTTGCACGTGCTCGTCTCGAATCATGAATAAAGAGATTCTTTTCCCAGAAGTGGTCGAGTTTTTCATTAAACTATGGTGTCAATACAGAAGTGACACCCCATCGAGCAGTCTTTTTTTCCTCTGTGATAGCAGCACCACCGCTTGGATCTTGGCAATCTCACGAGGTCACTTTGACGAGGTATACAGCCATTGAACGATCGCTTTTTCTATGCAATTTGCTACACAGTTAAAATTAATCTCTTACTTGACAGGACTATTTATTTTTAAAAAATGAGCTTTTGATGGAAAATTAAATCCAGCTATTTAGTCTGTAAAATGGACAGCTTTGGCAATATTTAGTCGTAGATGCGAGGTCGTCGATGTGGCTAGTTTGCGTTAAGCTCAGTCCGATCAATCAATATCAAAGTTAACCACTCAATAACTAAGATTGAATAGAGGGCTGTTAGGATGACGATGTTGTGTTAATTATACTTCCAAAACTCATCTTCAATTAGAAATTTTCAATTAGAAACTTGTTCGGCTAGGAGATTGCAACACCGATCAAGCTGACCGAGATCTATTTTGAGAAAATTTATATTCGTCCAGCGATTTACTGTGACTACATTCAACTTTGATCGAAATTGGTTCGAAACAGTTTGAAAATTTTCGAGGCCATCTTGATTTTTCAGTATGCCGTGTGACACATGACTGAAAGTATTTTTCCGACTAAGAATAAAAGATAAATCTGATCCCTGATCCTTTTACAAACTGTCACCTGAAATGAAAGATAGTGACCGAAGCACTGACCAATTTCAAATGAGGTCGGAGAATTGGAAATCCTGACATGTAGCATATTTTCGTCAAATTTTATAAACTGAGAAATTTAGTTGGTGTCAAAAATGGACGATACGTACTTTCATAATGAATTCATCACTCATGAGAATCTCACAAGTCCCCCGTCCATTTCTTCATTGACAAACTCTCTACCTTTTTTCAAAATCATTTTGTGGAACTTACAGTATTAGAATGAATTTCGAACCACCGAATCAGCTGAAAAGGGTTATTCATAAAGATTCTCATTGGTTCTGGCCGAGATTCAAACTCTGACCTATGTGGTGTAAACGAGAATCTCATTCACGAGGCCACAAGAGCTCGGTACTCATTTTTCTGGACACATGAGATAAATCTGAAAAAAAATTCCTACGTCCTTATCGATACAAGGAAAGAATCAAACCGCCAATTGAGGCCAAACATCTGATTGTAAAGGAGAAAGAAAAACCAAAAGCTCAAAAAATTTCAAAGATTCTAATTGAGCTACTTTTCGTCCTATTTCAAAGTAATATTCTCGGGAATACGCCTGTTTATGTCCATAGCTCGTGGTAGTAACTGCGTCAATTAAAAATTTTTTCTGAATATGCTGAGAACATCTGCACTGCAATGAATCTTTCTTCATCTTTTCAATGTTAGAAAGATTTAATTACCCCATCAAACAAATTCAATTGATTTCATAAATACTATCTCGTCTCTCGTTCATAAAATTTAGCTTCCTATGCTAATTTTTCTTTGAACTCTAAAGAAATCCTGGACCAGATTTGCACAGATCACATTCTGTAGAACCAGGAAAGCAAATTACTCTAGCGTGCAAAGTAGACACAATCTCGCGGAGCAAAACGATTTAGTTAGCACGAGGCCAAGTTTTGAAACTAGGTGATACAACGCGTCAGAGTTACTTTGGCTCGAGAAATGCAACCTGTTGCTGTATATGCGGGGGCTATAAAGTCGTAGAATACTCGCAAATGTATAAACGTGTGGGCGTGTAGTGGTGAATCTATAGTGATATTTTGTATGGGTAAATCCTCTTGCTCGATTCAAGCTCCTTAGCCCACGTTTCTGATACACTTCGGGAATAGATAACGGAATGTGGGGTTGTAACCAAACGCGATGCTCGTGTATTTTATATTGCGTAACGTTTTGTCAGAATTGATCGGATAATACATATAGGGAGCGTTGAGGGCTTTGCGATACTCTTGACGTCGTCGAGGGCGCCGTTAATAAATAATGCACAAGCTAAACTCTTTGAATATTTTTGATTGAAACTTCGATTGATTATTTGAAAGTGTATATTTAGGAAAATTAAAAAAGTATTTGCACGGAATTGCCCGTGTACAAGCTTCTGAGATTAATATGGGGGTTTAAAATGAGTTTTTGGTGGGCTCATATCCCCGCTTTTTGAATGCGCTACACCGCATCTCGTTCCCTTATTGAGTGATGACACGGTTTCAGTAAAAAGAGTCGCGCAAATTTAAAAATATTTAAATTTTAAAAAAAAGCTCAAAACAGAATCTTTGTTTGCGTACCAAGGTCAGAAAAGAATTATTCGATTAGTCTTAGGGTAAAGGATATTCGAATTTTGTTCGCCGCGGAATCGAAAAAAGATTATTCAAAACGAAAATTGAGATCCTACTATTTTCGATCTATCGTTTTGTAGTGGAATCGCTCATGTATAACGCGGAGCTGGTGACGTTTTTGCTCATTATTATACACTTTTTTGGCTGAGTCGCAGACTCATACGAGAGTTGCAAACTGTCTATTATGCAAACTTTCAAGCATCATAAAATCGATCGCAAAATTGTAAGATGAATAGATGTTGTTGATAAAAAGGACAAGAATCAGTTTTCACAGACTTAGTTTTGATTTTCTGCCTGAGACGAACCCGAGCGGGCAAGAATCATCATTTGCAGCCCGCGGCATATTTCTTTAACTTTCATTTTTAATCAACAAACTGTAAGTGAAAGTTAAAATATTACGTAAAAATAATGCGTCATGTGAATTTTATCATGTGAAAGTGCGCCAATGACAATGATGTCAAAATAGTACATTTTGATACAAGGGTGGAAAAATAGGTTTGACACTGGTGTATCGAACCGTGTTTTTCGATAAACTGTGCGAGAAAGTGGAAAACCAGTGCGGAAAAGATGTGCAAAAAGTGTCTTTTTCGCACTGGTTTTCCACTTTCTCGCACGGTTTGTCGAAAAATACAGTTCGATACACGAGTGTACAACCTATTTTTTGCATCCTTGTGTTGATTCCGGCCTTCGCCTACGTCTCAGGTCGGAAACCCATCACCCGGACGCGAAAAAAAGCTTTTTCACCCTTGTGTCAAAATAGTACATTTGGATACAATACAAGGGTGGAATAGTACATTTCGATACAAGGGTGGAAAAACTTTTTTTCGCGTCCGAGTGTGGGGTTTCCGGCCTGAGCCGTAGGCGGAGGTCGGAATCAACACGAGGATACGAAAATAACTTTCACACCCGTGTATCGAATACTATTTTTTGACAAACTGAGAGAGAAAGTCGGAAATCAGTGCGAAAAAGTTACTTTCTCGTACAGTAGATCAATTTGTACTATTTTTGACCAGTCAACGTAAGTTTTGTGATAGAATGCACATTTTATGTTTGAAATAAGCTGTTCAAAGTTAGTCAAGATATCGTGAAAAATTACTGCATCAAATTACAATTGTCAAGAACCATCAACTTACACCCACTCGATGGGAAGATAAAAAATTTTCAGAACAGAAAATTTTCATGGCCTATATGAAGACACAAGGTACACTCTTACGTGTCTTACAGAATGTGCGATAAAATGTTTCCACATTTTCCGCAAACTTCTCACAAGCAAAGCTCCGTTGCGAGAGAAGCTCAGCTACAGAAATACAAGCAAATACCCTTGCACCCTACAGAATAACTTTTCTCTACCTATGTAAATGCATTTGAGTACTCCTTCAAAGCTACATGCACTATATACTGGGTATTATGATATAAGCACTTCTACGAGCTCCATAACAAAATAAACCCAGTAAAGTTAAGGGAGTAAAATGTAAGGTTAAGGGGGAGAAAAAGGTAATCGCACGAGGCCCACGCTTTTTGCCCCGTTATCGTTATCCTACTCTTATCGTTATTTGAGAGGAATATCTTTTGCGCTTTGAATGGAGCGTGTTGTTCAAGTTTGCCATTGAAATCGAATGAAAGTGAGTATGAGTGTACACCGAGCTGAATAAATAAAGTGGATCAAGGATGCGAAAGCGAGAATATGATGCAGAGGGGATGATACAAAATTCAATTCGAATGTATGTATGAATGTATATGGATGTACATCTCGCACTTTGATGCGTGTGAATTCGATTTTTGAAATGTGTTCGCATATAGCCTTGGAATAAGTGAGCTGTGACACGCGCATGTAGCTTTTAGTTGAAGGGTTTTAAGGGTTTCACGTGCGAAGGTGGAATTTATCGGATGGTGATGCGAAGGTTTTACCAGCTAGTCTATATAGATGTGAGCGTTTGGAAAAATTGCACTGCGATCTGAGCGATTATCTTCAGATCTGCTGGGGTTTGATTCGTGAATTATACATTTGCAACATCCTCAGATCGGTTTTTCTTTTAAAACTTCTCATTCTTGCCCATGATTTTTTTTTACCGATACTATACATCAGAATATAATAAACAAGCGACCCCTGCGGGACCCCAAAAGTTTTTTTTGCACCGATGGTGAGCATATTGAAGAGCATATTAATTCGACTTTTGATTTTTCTCCGATGAAAGAAGCGGCTGACTTTTTCACACTAAGATAGCGCTACCTACTCCTGAAATAAAACAAGATATCGAGATTTGGTTTAACGAACTTGAAAGCTGAGAAAATAACCCATCGAGAAATGGATTGCAGTATTCTTCAAAAGGTAATTGGGCTCATACGTGAGGGATTTCGTGAAAATTACTACTAAATTTTTTTCTCAGAAACAATATATTTAAAAAATTTCGGAAACACATGGCTCGATGTAGAATTTGATGTTATTTTTTTTTTTTTTTTTTTTTTAAATTATCATGAAGAGTACCCTTTGCGATTTGATTTTGCGATCAATCGAAACACCATAGACTTTTGTGCATGCACGTAATTTTACGAACTCGAAACCTCGCGTTCCTTTCTCAGATTCCAAATCGCTCAGTCTTGTTTCGTTCCAGACGTAGATCTGTTTCAGTGTGAAAGAGTCAGAATTTCTTCATCAAAGAAATTCGTCAGGAGTATGACGCTCTGAATTCGATCACTAAGTGGCTAAACTCGGTACTTCAATATGATCTTGGGCTTAAATGATAAGTAGAACATCCAATAATCAATATTGATAAAATAGTATATTATGACACTGCACGTAGATGGGTAGTTTTGTACGAAGGACTGTTTATGGCACGAGCGAAGCGAGTGCTATAAGTCCTTCGTAACAAAAATACCCATCTGCACGCAGTCTCATAAGATAATTTATGGCACGAGAATCCAAAAATCATGTTCAGAGTTGCGATTTTTAGGTTAAAGTGCTATAAATTATTGTTTAAAAATTGTGGTGCGGCATAAATAAACAATAAAAACATGCAGTTTTTCACGTCTTTTTCGATTTTTCCGTCATAAGTCGGAAAATATCAAATATTCAGGAAAATGTGTAAAGAGATAATTTGTAGGTCTTGGAAATATTCAAAAAATTATTCTGAAGACTTTTCCTCGCAAATTGCAACCCTCTGGAGTTATTCCTCATCAAAGTCGAAATCTAATTTGTTTAAACAAATTCGCTGAAATTGTTTATAACGGGCTCAAACTATTTTTCAAAGATAATGCAGTAAATTTGAAGCAGAAAACATCTCTAGGTATTTTTTCCTAAACTTGATCGTTTTCGAGTGATGGGAATGGCGAATTCCGCGACTTGCAACCGTCAATGCGGCGCTTTCATGAATGGATTTAGGGTTGAGAGTCGCAAAATTCGCCATTCCCATCACTCGAAAACAATCAAGTTTAGGAAAAAATACCTAGAGATGTTTTCTACTCCAAATTCAGTGAATTATCCTAAAAAATTAGTTGGAGCCCATTATAAACAATTTCAGCGAATTTGTTTAAACAAATTCGATTTCGACTTTGATAAGGAATATCTCCAGAGGGTTCCAATTTGCGAGGAAAAGTGTTCGGATCAATTTTGTAGATCTTTTCAAGATCTACAAATTATTTTTCCACACATTTGCCTGAATATTTGATATTTTCCGACTTATGACGGAAAAATCGAAAAAGACGTGAAAAATCGCATGTTTTTATTGTTTATTTATGCCGCACCCCAATTTTTAAACAATAATTTTTAACAATATTGATTATTGAATGTGCCACCTATCATTTAAGCCCAAGATCGTATTGAAGTACCGAGTTTAGCCACTTTCTCGAACCGGAAGCGTTTCTGGGAGGGTCACACTCCTGACTGTAAAATTATTCCCACGGCTTGACAACCAATCGTAGACTCTTTTCCGCATAGATTTGCTCTAATGCAAACAAATACTTCAAGAAAATGTGTTCCACAAAGAGATATAGCGCGTTGGGGAGGAGCACAACATGGGGACGGAAAGGACAGAAACTTTTGTACGCCATTCTGAAAACACGTTTATGTGGTGCGCCTGGGTGCGGATTCGAGTTTTCGCCTACTGTTGCACATGGATTAGGTGTATTTGGGTATTCAGATGACTATCTCAATGGTTAGAATAGCTTAATGGATGATTGGGGACTTTGTCGACCTAATTAGTGCTGTGCAAGCAGTTTTGGCGCAAATCCGTCTTCAAAATGTCGGATGTCCGTGCGCGAACTAAGCAAGTAATTTTGACTCGCAAAGTAGTGAATTATGTTGTTTGGGGTATTACAAATTGAAATGCATAGCTACACATAGGGATTTTTGACTCTACATATGCGTGGTGGTGATGTCAAAAGTAAAAAAATGAGCTGCCTACAAGGGATAGAAAGGACATTTGGACCCTTTACGAAGATCTACAAAATAAGGAAACGTTAGAGTCGCTTCAAAAACTATTAACATAGTTGCGCACTAATAAAGTACACCCCGGAACATTGCCACACTGCACATCCCGACCCATAGAAACTTAGAGGAACATGGAACACGGAAAATCCCACTTTCGACGGAAACACTGATATATCTCTACATATCTGTAAGAAAATCTGGATAGATGAGAGCTGGATATCGATATAAAAGCACTGATTATGTGATAAAGGAACGTCACATTCCTGAACGTAGCAATACTTCCGCACACCATCGAAAGGGAAAATTTATGTACGACCGTCACAAGTATAGACACGTTCCGGGCGAAATGGCCAGAATCACTGGATTATTACGTACGTGATTTGTGCTGAAGGACAAAAGTCGAAGTATTATTAGGATGCCTGATCCAAACTTTGGCAGATATCAATTTTTGGACTCTAATAATCATCAGTAAGTCGGACCTCATTGTCTTATGACTAATTTTTTTCGAATTTGAACCATTTATTTTAAAATCTTGGGAAAAGCACGCGATAAGTGACAGATTTTTGTAATTCTATAACTAATTGAGAATGCAAATGTGAAGAACTTGTTTTGACTAAACATACTCACTCCTCCTGAAATCTTGGCAAGATTCTGTATTGATAATCCTTTGATTAAAAAAAAAAAAAAAAAACCCTAAGGGCTACTTATCACGAAGGCTTGTCTGCGTGAAACACATGAAGCACTTTTGGGCTAACTGTCTCAAAATCTTCCACAAATGTTCCAGATTGAATCTTTCATAGTTTTGTGAGTCAATCGATCCATGCACATGTTTCATCTACTCTGCATTTTTTGACTAAATTTGATAGCCCTAATAAAATACTTGCAATATTCTCAAATCATCACACCACGAGGGTGAATTTTCCCCATGCTACAGCTTTACCAGCTCTCGGATTTGCATTGTGTGTAGAGGGTCAATATTTGAATCTTTTTCAGAATTTTGCATTAATTGGCCAACATATTGCATGACCCAGTAGAGTATAGAGGGATCATCTTAGTCGTAGGCAAAGCTAAAGCATTTAATGTATATTCATGAAAACACGATAGCCGTGGCAAAAGTATATTCAAAGGCTACACCATTATTCAAATGTTATGAGCATGGCTTCCCTTTAGTACGTACCATAAGTATGTATGTATAATTCATTAGGGTCAAAAACGAAGCTTGTCGCAAGTCTCAGAGTATCAAACACCCCACAGCGATTGGACAAAGTTTTCGGCAAGAAGTCAAGTTTCGCGCATAACTTAGTTTATATATCATACCCAATTTCACCAACTAGTTGGGATATATCTTATTTATGTATTTTATATGGTACATATTTATACATGATTTTTGCTGAAAGTTTGGTCAAACATTTGGGTAATAAGAATACATGTATACAATTTACAGTACCGTTCAAAAGTTCTTGATGGTTGATCCCTCAAGTACCCTGATTTGCAACAGCGATAAGTCGAGTTCTATGCGTCGTAAGGAAATTGTCGAAAAAAATTTTGAAGAGCAGAAAAAGTACTAACTTTCAGTGGGTTTGGATGAATTTTATCGAATATTCTTCAAGGTCCTACGCGCTGATGAAAAATAGAAAATCTGAATTTTTTTTACTTTCATTGAGACAACTGCAGTTTTAATGCGAATGAAGATACGGCAGTTCTGAAAAATCTTGTAGAGCGGAAAAAATGCTAGGTGTGGTTATTTTTTTATTATCTTTTACGTCCCATGTATGAAGACGTGCGAGCTGACCAAATCTCCAAAATCATGGGTTTTCACCGTTTTCTGTGCCGTTTCCGGTGATTAACAGTCATTTTGGGTATCTGGACAGCTCGTACGTTCTCACACGAGGTTCGTGAAAAATAATCAAAAAATGGCTACACATAGCATTTTTTCCGCTCTACAAGATGCTTTCGTCAAAATTGCCGTATCTTCATCCGCATAAAAACTGCAGATGTCTCATTGAAAGTAAACAATTTTTAGATTTTCTATTTTTTCATCAGCGTGTAGTACCTTCAAAAATATTCGATGAAAATCATCCAAACCCAGTAAAAGTTAGTACTTTTTCTGCTCCTTGAGATTCTTTTTTGAAAATTTTTGTACAACGCATAGAACTCGATTTATCGCTGTTGCAAGTCAGGGTACTCGAGGGATCACCCATCGAGAACTTATTTGAACGGTTTACTATTTTAGAGCTGGACTATTTCCAGCCAGAATGAACAAATTGTCAGTCCATATTGATTATTAATGAAATAGAGTTAGTAATTGGAAGACTTATTCGGCTGAGTGTGCATTTTGAAGGAAGTCCCCAGTCACCATGCGAAACTGAGCCGATTATGTTGCTCAACGATCATTATAATAACTGACTCTTATAAATAATCTACGATGATCTACAACCCGTGGTGGTCACTAGGGGTCAGAAAGACCCCACATTTTCAGACTCAATTTTCACATAATGAATCGTTGAAAATAATTTATACGTCCATACGTAGAAACTGCGCGTCTCGTGCGGAAACATTTTTCCAGCACTCGACGCGTAATGTTCTAAGTATTCTGTGGCGCCATGAACTGGTAAATGATACATCTGTAGCAGTGCGCCGGCTTGCTGTTGTATAAGAGAGCTCCCATATTAGTACGGGAGCTGGTGAACTTTTTTGGTGTCGGATTTTCTAAAGGGTAGACTATAGCTTAAATCATTGCCCTGTATTCACTGATCACAAAAATGACCTTCAGCAAGTTGAGAGTGGGGGCGAAATATTTTTTATCGATTTTTTAAATAATTATTTTTGAGGGTGCCTGTGCCATATTTTCTAAAGGCTGAAAGTTTCAGGAATACCGGATTATAGTTGGAAATGGTCAAAAATCACCTTCAGCAGACTTGTAGGTGGGGCCAAGACCTTCAGCAAACGGGTTGAAAATGTGAAAATTTATTGTTGATGTGTCAGATTTTCTAAAATCTACAAATCATTTTGGTGATAGGTCTTGGATTTTTTGATGAGAAAATCACTTTCAGCAGACTCGTAGTGGGGGCGTTTTCCGAGCTGAAGGTATTTTATGAAAATAGAGTTTCTGCCGATTATGTCTCGAACCATTGATTTTACAGGAAAAAGTTTCGAACAAAAGTTGCGGGTATCCTAAAAACAAAGAAAATGAGCCCAAACACGTCTATATACCGCGCGCGCGCGTGGAACGGCCAGCGAGCCACCTCACGAGCCTTAGCAGAGGGCCATCGTGTTCTCATGCGAAAAACCATAAAACACCGTTGAGTATATTGAATCTATTAGATATTGAGATTACATTTCCAAAATACAGTATTATTGCAATAACAAAAACTTCAAATTACACGGAGAAAAGTTCTTAACAGAGGTGTCATGTCATATTACATCAGAGTTATATTGCAACAGCCTCAATCTATTTCTCCTTCAGAGTCAGAGTCGACATAATCACTGTCTTCTTCACTACTGCTTTCAGAGCCACTGGGATGATATTCGAGATCGGAATCATCGCCATCACTGGCACTTTCCATCTCTACATCAGCAACTGCAATTTGAATATTATATATATAATGAATGCAAACGAACAACGTTGATTAATGGAATATCTTTGTAAATTTCGAAATATTTCAATGTTTTCTGATCACGAGGAATCAATTGACTGTACAACTTGTATTAGCCCGTGCCAAAGTCGAGAATATTCTATAATCCAAGTACGTGGAGGCCTTCGTTACCTGGAACTAGGGGTTTTTGACGGTAGAGGACCTCCTCCACAGTGTCAGGAACTTGTTTGCCTTCAAACCACTTCAGCGCATACCTCTCCTCAATCTCAATCCAGCCATAATCAGTGATTTTCCGAACTGTCGGTGTATTGCGATGAGCGTTTCTCCACAAATTGGCAATGTATCGAATACAGATATCATCGATATTCACTGATAATGAGAAGAGATCAATTAATACGAAGAATGGATAGTGAAATATTACAAAAAAGTTACGACCATTGGAAATAACGTGCTCTGAGTACTTTTCAATACAAACGTTTCAAAATATTACAGAGCCTTGAGACAAATGTATATTCTGGGTATTTCTGGACACCTGCACCACTGATTTTAGTCATAATGTGCTGAATGGTTTTGTGCAGGCATTGCGAAATATTAGCAGTTTCTCATGAGATCAATAAATTTGATGGCAATAGAGCAAGGTATTTTTATGAGGAGGCGCTCACCTTCGTCTGCGAGAGTGATGGCTTGCGAAATTTCGTGAATGAATAGATTCGATAATATCAGGGCTCGAAAGTAAAGCACGCTGCTTCGGGTTCAGTGCCGAGAATCCTTGATGACAAGTGGAATGATAACAATCGATATCATTGACATGTTCGGGCAGCTGAACAATAGTCCACTTGTTGGCCGTGCGGGCGGTTCGCCGATGGACAGAGAGATGTTTTCGACATTTTTCGAGCCGATCCTCACTGAACTTTATCAATTTACCACTGCACTTGCCACAAAAAACACAGTACTGCGGCTGACTCTCAGGCCGTGTCGAGGTTTCCATTTCCGCAATAAAATTTTCCTATGTGAATCAGATAAGCCGTTGCGCCAAACTGAGCTGGCAACGAGCGCGAATTGTAGCGAAGACAAATCCCCCCTCTGAGTTTCGCGAATCTGCGGGCTTGTGTGCCGCAAGTCGTCGATGCCCGCATATTTTTGCAATTCTCATCACTTGAAAACGACTGGACTTATTGGAAAAATGACGAGAGGTCGTTTTTGTTTCCAAATGACCCAAGTACCTGAGAAAATGAACCCATTCTAAGCCCAATTCATTTGAATATATTTGATTATAACTTTGATGGAGAGAAACTCCGAGAGAGTGCATTTTGGAGGAAAAGTGTCAGAATCAATTTGTAAATTTCTTGGATATCTACAGATCATCTACCAACAAGTTCCCCCGGGAAATCTATATTCTCCTATTTATAGCGGTAAAACCTTGGAATAGCCAGAAAATGCATGTTTTGATTATTTATTCACTCCTTGCTTTCGATTTTCCAATAATGATTCTCATTGATATTGAATATTGATTGGGCCATCTATCATTTGAGCCCAAAATTATGCTGCAGTGCCGAGTTTAGCCACTTTCTCGAACCATAAGCGTTTTCAGGGAAGTTGCGCACCGGTCTAATATGGGTTTCCGTACGCGGCTGCTGGCAATGGAGATGTCTGGCCGCTACGGGCGCTCGCCCCCCTCCGCCGGCGTACATGGCAGATAACGTTTTTTCCAATTCATGAGTGTCCTAATTATCGTATATAGACGTATTTGGGCTCATTTTCTTTGTTTTTAGGATACCCGCAACTTTTGTTCGAAACTTTTTCCTGTAAAATCAATGGTTCGAGACATAATCGGCAGAAACTCTATTTTCATAAAATACCTTCAGCTCGGAAAACGCCCCCACTACGAGTCTGCTGAAAGTGATTTTCTCATCAAAAAATCCAAGACCTATCACCAAAATGATTTGTAGATTTTAGAAAATCTGACACATCAACAATAAATTTTCACATTTTCAACCCGTTTGCTGAAGGTCTTGGCCCCACCTACAAGTCTGCTGAAGGTGATTTTTGACCATTTCCAACTATAATCCGGTATTCCTGAAACTTTCAGCCTTTAGAAAATATGGCACAGGCACCCTCAAAAATAATTATTTAAAAAATCGATAAAAAATATTTCGCCCCCACTCTCAACTTGCTGAAGGTCATTTTTGTGATCAGTGAATACAGGGCAATGATTTAAGCTATAGTCTACCCTTTAGAAAATGTGACACCAAAAAGTTCACCAGCTCCCGTACTAATATATAGAGTATGAGAAAGTCGGACGGATTTGCGCGTGGGAGGTATTTTGAGGGTATTTATAGTGACCATGACGATATAGAGAAAAATTTTCCCTGGTATTTGATTGACGCTTGCAAAAAGAAAATACCGCAACGATATACACACGCAATTTCTCTCAGAAATGAATTAAATCGACATTTTCATTGAAAGTGAAGTAGCAGTATATGGTCATAACTTCTTTCGATATGTATACCCGCAATACAAAACGAGCAAAGTTTGATTTTATCGCATCAAACCCGACGCTGCCAAACAGAAAAGCGCAATCGTCAATCGCGTGGGTAAATATTGAATCTCGCTCTTGCAACTTTGTTCTCCCATCGTAGAAAATTCAACGTATATCGTATATACAATATATCTCAAATATGAGAACTACGGGGAGTGAAACATGTCCGATGAAAATTTACCCGTAGCAATGATCATTACAAGGGAGAATGTGTGTCAACAACGAGATATATAACAACGTATAGTTTACTCGGGTGGGGTGCCTCTCATGTGAGATGTGCTCAATTATTAGTATAGATATAATTTGTACGATGATGTAGCCTTGCTTAGGGGGGTTTGCTCGAGTTTCAAAAGCGATTTATTGTTTCCTTGGAAATTCTCGAGCTTAAAACCTCGTATTATCATCTCTCACTTCTCTATTTTCAATTTTTTAGTGAGTCAAAGAAAGATGATTTTTGAAATGGTTTTGTAATGGTTCGTTTTTTTTTATTGATTAATCAGTTCGTGACCTATTGCAATGATAAAGGAAATAATGTTTCAGTGAGACTGAAACGGTCAAAATTTTTCACAAACCCTTAAGGATATGATATCATGAAGGGTTGTACGAATAAATTATTTTTCCATTGAAATTACCATTGAAGTAATTCTGATAAGGCGCAACGCTGATGAAATCTGATGAAACATCCACCAGGAACATCACTTCTTCAACAAGTCGTGGAGTAATGCTAAAATTTCTCACAATTCAAATTTTTGAATATTCTACTCGATATTCTAAGTTTATATTTTTATTCAGAGACGAGTTTCGTCAAATGCCCATATTAAACCTGATTCGTATTCTAAAAAATGTAAAATCGAATTTGTACAATCAAGAGTCATTCTTACCATCTCGAAGGTGTAGTCGAATGATGTACTGAAAGTAGTTGGAAAACTCATAGACCGTTATTAGACCTCAACTGTGTTACGAAAAAGCCTTGCCGACCATTTTTTCTAATACAATTTTTCTAATCCAATTTTTCCAACTGAACTAATTTCTATTTTCTAATCGAAAATTTCCAATCCCTTATTCCTAAGCGAATTTTTCTAATTAAATTTCTCCAATTGTAAATAGTCCTTAAATACTGACTTGCCTGTTTTTGCAATAAGTTTTGAGATCTGACTCGCAAGGAGAGCAAACTTCACATGTTTTGCAAACTTCACAACGGTATTCGAACTTGGTTCATTAAAAATCAATACAACCATAAACAGTTTCGGTAAACATTCGGCTTCCATAACCGTCAAAATTACACAAAATTATAATTATTTATAAACTTTGAGTCCACATTCATTTCAATGAATACAGAACCAGAAATCATTGGTAATAAGCTTTTCCTTGACGGATTTGTTTATTACAAATCGTTGACGAAGAACGGACACGACTACTGGGCTTGTCAAAAATATCTGAAATCTTGGAATACCTGAAATTGTTGGCTCATACTATTAAATTATAAAAATTGAAAATTTTCAATAAAATTTTTTTTAGAATTTTAGAAGTTAAATCCATTAGAAATATCGGATTAGAAAAATTGGATTAGAAACTTTGAATTTAGAAAAAAAGTCGTTAGAAAAATTCTCATTTAGAAATTTTCGATTAGAAAAAATGTCCGGGAATGACGAAAAAGTCATAATGGATTCAAAACCAGGTTAGTCCGATCCTCCTACCTCCAAACCTATGAGGAAAAATCTCATAAAACATACTAGTGCAACACTTGGCGTTTCAGAAAGGGGATGATGTGTATAAATTACGGATCCGCAAAATGTTGCCAAAAAAGTGCCGGGAACAGGCCATTATCAGAAGTCGAAAGTCCAAAATTATGGTTCTTCGCGATTGTGTGCCCGAATGTTGGTCGGATCGGAAAATGGTTCAGATAAAAGTTGTAGGTCTAAGTAAAAGAGGAAGAAAATGAGCTAAACTACGATGATCTAGGATTGCCAGAATGGGCAAAAATCGAGGTGAAAGTCACCGGCCGTATCTCAACGGCGAAAGGGAAAGGCTCGGGGAAAGGGCAAGTGAGCAGACGGCAGCCTGCAATGTGGTGGCGTCGGCAGCTTGCGTTTTCGTCCTCTCCGATGAGATGAGAGCGGTGACTTTCACCTCAATTTTTGCCTATTCCTACAATCCTAAATCATCGTACCTTAGCTGGCTCCCTTCCTTTTTGAAAGCACTACAACTTTTATTTAAACTATTTCCCAATCCGATCAACACTCGAGCGAAGAATCGCGAAAAACCCCCTTTCTGGACCTTTGACCCCTCATAACGACTTGTTCCCCGTACTTTTTTGACAACACTTTGCGGATTCGTAATCTTTACATCATCCTCTCTCTAAAACACTAACAAGGGGGGGGGGGGGGACTAGACCTTTGGAAGCTCAATCTTGTCCAAAATTTTTTTACAGTTTCGTACCATCTAGTATATGAAGAATCCAGAGTAACTCCGTCAAATGGGCCCTCTGTCCGAAGTTGCAGCCCATGACATTAACATTGTCCATATAGGCCCATGTTAAAAAGTGATATATATAGATATACTGGCAATGCTAACGTTTTTGCTTGTAGCCCCGAACAGAAGGCCCATTTGACGAAGTTACTCTGGATTCTTCATATTCTAGGTGACACAAAACTGTAAAAAAATTTTGGAAACGATTGATGAACCCAAGCCCACGTCCTCCCCTTGTGTTGCACTGGTATATTTTATGAGTCTTCAAATACGTAGTTGAACCGGACTAAGTAACAAATCCTTGCATTCAGCCTTCCAATGCATGAATTATTGACTGACGTTGAGGTTACGAGATTCAACAGAATAAAAATGGGTTGTGCAGGACCCACATGCCAATTTCAATCAAAAAACGTTATCGCGAAACAGAAATCCAATGTAAATGACTAGATTTTTTCTAGTCGACCTTTTGTAAAATTGAGGGCCATTGTGGGGGATGGAACCCACTGGGGGGTCCCGCTACAGTGGACGTGTTAATTTCAACCACCAAAATCCGATCAGGAATCCCAAGTATTATATAGCTACGTATATAATCAACCTTCTACGAGCAAGGACATTCGTCACTACGGTATATTATTGTTTTTTCAAGGTAAGCCATCAAGCCCTTGGATACTCAATAATAACCCAAAACGCTCTCAGGTTAACCAAATCGATTACGGAAATGCATTCAATCGACCACAAAAGGCTATAATCGAAACATACGAGGGAATATCACGGAAATATAGGTATACCTTCTACAATAACAAAAACCATCGGGACGCATAATTTTTCCGTCATCACTCGATTACATGCATGTAACCCAGATCACAAGCTTGATACGCGATAAAACCATAGAGATATAATACCAAGATAAAACACAATGAGATCCCATCAATCGATCCACATGTCGCGTAACTTGATCCAAACGTATCGGTTAGCTAGTACCAGAACTCACAAGGAATCCCAAATAATAATCATCCTAAGCGTTATACCACGAAAAAAAAATATTTGATCCAAGCTAACATCGTCTAGGGTCAATCGCCTGAGTCTGAGGATATAAAAAAACTTACAAAGGTCAGTACTTTGCATCTAATTTCTCTCAGTTAGAGAAGCTGTTTATATTTATAACTCTCGTTCAACGAAAATTAGCAATGTACTCAAGTCCTCGGAATTCGATGTAATGATCCTTTTATATTGCGTAATATTAGCTAGTGGTACTTAATTCGGATTTCGAGTTCTGTTGCATGGTGCAATTCTTGGCTGTTTGTGAACGTGCGAGGGTTTTGTTGAGGAAATGCCCAATCGCGTTGTATTTTTGCTGATTGGATATTGTGATTCGGAATCGCTGACTGTGTGCGTTCAAGGGAAATTGCACATTTTTGAGAATTTCCGAGCTACTGGATGAGATTACTTGCTTTCATAGTACGAGTTGGATAATGAGTTTTTCGATGGCCAGATTTGTAATACTGTTCAAGCTTGTTAATAGGAGTTTCGGAAGATTCTTAAAGATTGAATTGGAATGTAGCGGTCTTAGAAAATGGTTTTGAGGTGAATTTTCCAATCTTGTAATCCGTAAGTACATGAAAAGTGGATAAATTGCCAAAGTCTCATACATTTCATGATACGTATAACCCATTAAAGAATTATTGTTATCAATCTTTGCATTCGCATTGCCGGGATGCGAATCATGTACTATCATCATAAGTATTTTTTTATGTAGAGACCGAATCCGCAACTCGCTTAGATCTCCATTTTTTCCAAATCATAAAAAATTGATTTTTTCAGAAACAGCATCAATCAAATTTCATGCAATAATTTGAAATTAATAAGCCCAGTCATTTGGAACAGTCTTTGTGTGAAACAAAAACTTGTCCAACGTCTGTCATTTCACATATTTTGACCTGATGAACACACGATACTCTTAGGATGAGATATGTGCCAATTTTCAAAGTTGCCATCAAATCTAGAAGTACTAGTGAAGAAGACTAGATATTTCAGATCATTTTTGTGAACTTGAGAGAGTGCATTTTTTTATATGAACATAGAAGAAGAATTGTTAAAAATGTATGTCTGAAATATACACGTAAAATTCCGTGAATGGCGTTCGTCATCTACTGAGCGGGAATGTGACTATTTTTTCAAGTTTTTGATTCTGTTGCCCACATTGCTGATGGGAAAATAATATCCGGCATTCAGATGATGGGTTGGTTTCCGCATTCTCGTAATAGTTCCGATCCTCGCCTTCATCTCGGGCCGGAAAATATCACTCGTTGTGCGGAAACCAACATTCCCATCTCTGTAACAAGATTGTACAATACGATTACAAAAGGAGATTATCTTGACAAATTTAGATGCGCGTGAACGTGAGCCCCAAAAGCTTACATTTAATTTAAAATCCGAACAGGTTTTAGCGGATCTCGGGGAATGCTCAAAATGCTGAATGTCATAGAGCCTGTAAATGAAATAATTGACTTTGAGGCTATTGAGTATAATTTCTCTCAATATACCTGTGTAGAAAAAAGAAGATCCCCCCTCCCACCCCCACCCAAGGTCTCGAAAATGGTCTTTTTATTCCGTTTCATAGGCATTTTTAGATTGATTTCAAAATTGGCCAAATGCCGCTGATAGCAAATCAAAATAATTTGCTTGTATTTGCAATGGAAAACATAACGTCTGGGCAAGTTCCTGTTTGCCCCGCCAAAGAATGCCGTTACAAAAAGAATCAGTTTTTGTTCGATTTGAAAGAAAGATTTGGCGTTTGAGAGGCCCATGTTAGGCAGCGGATTTGGTTCTTCAGTCAAAAAGTGCATTTAAAAAGCGTAACTCGGTAAACGTGTCATCCTGATTGGTCAACCAAATCATCTTAAGTTTTTGTTGACCAGTGTAATAATCTGTGACTATCTTCTTCGAAAGAATCAAAATAATCTGCAAAAATTCTGAAAAATAACTATCAACACAAGAAATATACTCAACTACAAAGTACGTTCGACCACCGGATCTCTAGGGAGAAAAAAATAAAAACTTGTAAATTCGACAAAATTTTGGGTTTACTATATGTATATTAAGTAAAAAAAAACATATTCTGAATATCAGAGAAAGAATTTTTAATTTTACGAAACTTGCAGTTTCGCCAATGGATTATGAGGTAGCAAGCCCGAAACGAGCCTAGTGTGCTTTTTTCTAGCTTTACCTGGAGAATATGAGATTCATGGAATTTTTCGTCATAGCATGTAAACAGCCAGATGAAAGATCTACCAATCTCGAACTCATAGTAGAAATATTCAGATACTGTTAGTTTATCATCTCGAGCACTAGTATATTAAATGTCGAATTGGCAACAATTCTTTGATCGAATCGATGCTTCATGAATGATTGACAAGAGTTTCTTCCTGTATACGTTCACTGTCTCTATTCCGCGTCATTGACATTTTTTCATCCATATTCATGTATCGCATTGTCACAGCGTTGAATAATCCGATATAATACCAATGCTTGCGCGGCTCTTGAACTCGATATTCGATACGCGATCAAAAAGATCGATTCTACTACATCCCAACAAATACTACACTCAAAGACGAGCCCTCGAGATCTAATCTACGATTAATTCCAGTCGAAAACACTGATACGACATTTGCTCTATAAGAAATCAAGACCCTCTCTCCCTCAACGCAGTCAATTTTTTTTTCTAGGCGTGATTCCTACTAGCGAGTCAACAGCTAAAATGAAGAATATGGTGATAAAACTTGACATTGTCATAGAATTCATTTCATATCTGTTCATAATATAGAATGAAGATTTAGGATTTTCTTTTTTTTTTTGTTAAATAAGAGACACATCCGTTAGTCGACCAGCGATGTCGAGTTATATACTCGCAAAAGACCGCAAAACAGAGGAGAAGGCAATGAATTGAGCTGCCGCGCTCGACTTGCAATTGCTCTTTGAACGAAATGGACGTTTCTCTTTATTGAAAACGTGTTCTGGAATGTAGATGGGTATCTCTGTAGGTAGCGGTATACAGGGTTTTAATGATTTATGCAATCTAATAGGGGCAAGTTTTTGGATTGTGATTAATGTGCTCTATTTGGTTCTTGTTAGGTGCAAGATTGTACAAAGACTGCTTAATCGATTCTTGCACGGACCAAAAAATATTATATTGTGAATTATGAAAGAAATATGTGACGTCTGGGTTACGAAATACTTCTTGACCTAGAAACATGTACTGAGGACGACTATCCGTGTATACCCGCGAGAGGAGACAAAAATCTTCATTCTATTGTCTAGCTTCGTTTTCGAAACGGTTTCGGATCGATTTTCAAGAGCGACCCTGGGACGCGTACCCTTAGAAGTGGGGGGGGGGGGGGGGGTGGTTCTGATTGGTTTCCAAAATGCACAAATATTTGGCGAGATGAGAGGTAATGCGGTTGGTTCATAGAAAAATCCTAGAATTTTTGAGAATATATAGATGAAAAGGGGACAGGGATATTCACAAATAATTAGAGATTTTTTTGTCAAAGTACTTCAGAATACCTCTATCTTCATCATAATTTCACGATGCCCCTTGATTTTGAATCAATTTGATTTCAATTTCAATTTCATTCTCAACTCTTGAAATACTGAACTAGTGTCGTATTATTACCACGGAATTTTTATAACTAACACATTCTTCCAAACATCATTTTCTCAAAAATTTCTAAGAAATTATGAAAAATTTGAACTATACTTATAGCTGGGGAAAATGTATGATTGAATTAAAACGATAGCTTTATTTCAACAATATTTCGTCAATTTGTCGCAAGTTGTTCGCAACACTCGTCAAATGAATAAATCGACCACTATATCTAAGAATCAGAATCGCGTGTTTACATCTCTGGAAGGCCTCGTTCGAACCCCAATCTACAGTCTCGATAAATACCAAAATCTCTAGATTGGATAGCACTTGGTCATCAGAGCGAAAACCTCAATTGTCGATAAACCATTCCGTTACACTGGCCGAGTTGTCATCTACACGCCCAAGACAAGTGGATGAATTCGCAGGTGGTGGCTCGAAAATTGGTAACTTTGAGATAGATAGCGAATTAAACTATCTACACTCTGGTTTTGAATAACATTCTTCATTCACTTTGGTTTTTTATGGTTCGTCTAGAGCACTGCAGAATCGCTTTTTTAGGATATTTGAACAAAAAGATGGGAAATTTTGATTAATTGTGACTTTACCTAATTTCGATTAATCATCTAACTCTTTCTTCAAAATCAATTTTATATTTCGGGGTTTTCTGGTATTCATATCAATTTCTTCTAAAAACTTCAAATGAGATGATATTAGTTAGCAATACTCGTACATATTAGCATGGCCTTACCACAGAAAATATCAAAGTTCATCAAGCAATCACAGGCCATACCTACATATAATTTTGAACCATATTTCCTAAGTTTACACTAAATTCCAATCTGCACGAAGCGTATCATGATTTGGCTGAATTAAATTTAATCGTAATGTACCCAAATAATGTGTTAAACGTGAGTCTCAACGAATCGCGTTCCATAACCCGTAACCCGGGTTCCCGCACCCTATAACCCCAGTTACGAGTCATTTCTCAAGTACGACTCTTATTGTGATAAAAGGATCGAGCTCATAATTCTTAAATTCTCTCATTTTCAGAATCACTTGTGCGAATTTTTTATTATTTTTTTTCAAATCACTGAATAAATGCAAACAGAATTGAGCCTATTACTCACTCATGATTCATTTGCTCTGTTCTAAAGAGTAGTTCTTCATTTTGGCAAGAAAATGTCTGATATGTAGTTGTCGATGGGATCGAATAAGTGAGTAACTCTTACCAAATTATGAAATATGAAGGCCTTCCGGATAAGCTGTAAGTGAGTCTTTTTCCGCGTCACCGTTCTTTCAATTTTTAGCACTATATTTTTTGGCAAATAATATCTGTGCGTAGTATACTATAATACAAAGATGTGTCACAAGACCGATGACTAAATGATAAAATTAAAAGACCCGATAAGGAGACGCAGGTTCAAATTAAAGTGGGTCAACGTCGAGACACAAAGAAAGTGCGCTAAGTATAGTCTCATTATTAGACGCGCAAAACGTTTGCACTCACGTACGCTCTTCCAATTTTACTTTTATAGATAACTTATTGGGTGTCTTCATTATTGCCTGCGTCATAATGGTCATTATCATTTTAAAATTGTTTCATTAGAATTGAAGTAAAATTGTACTATATGACAAAAACAGCATTAGCTAACTCGCTTTTGACCCCGTGTCCCAGCCTCGGAAAATTTTCTGACACGAAATAAGTCAGTAATTTACAAAATGATGGAAAATGATGAAATTACAAGGAATAAAGTTACGGTGTTTTCCTTATTTCTACAGAATAGAAACATGTAAAGACTCCAAGTGAGGATATATTTCTATAGTTGTCAAGGGATTTTGAAAAATTTTCAAGATTTTCACGATGTTTCCAAGTAAAGTTATCACTCGAATTATTACTTATGTCGGTTTTTCGCCATTTTCTCGCACGTGGAAACTTTTAATAAGTGAATTAAAATATATTATAAAACTGTGACTTGGATTAATGAATTATCTTGATCTTCAATTTGAAATTAAGCATGATTACTATTTCAATTTCCTGGGAGTTTTTAGCGGCAAGGCGTAAAAAATGTAGCCTTTCGAGATCATATATTCACATATCATTATCTTGAAACTGTTAAGCCCTAAAATACACTTAGCATCCACCTTTCTGTATTTGCATAGTAGTCATTGAGGCTTTTTGGAAGAAATATTAAATTCTGGTTTTGTCAATTCACAGCAAATCCCTTTGAGATATCGTGCACTTTTAATGGTATGGTATATCACTTCACCACCTCACAAAAGTTATAAAAAATTCAGAAAAAATTGAAAGTCTCGTAAATCGAAGTATAGATTTAGATCTGAACATTTATATCATGGTGGAATTTTGCTGAAGCGAATCAATTTATCAAACAAGTATTCAGAAGAAAGAATATGAATAGTATTTAAAAGATGAAAAATAGGGCCCTGTAGAACTTCAATCATTTGCTCTTTTATTTAGTGAGGTGAGTTACACGTGATAATTTTTGTATAAAAATCACTAAATACACTCATCGTGGTAATATTTTATTATTCTCTTCCATTTTTTACTGAGAAGTGAGTGTATTGCACTTTTTATACTCGAATTCCTAATGTAGCTGTAGATCACAGCACACAAATTCTGTCAGAATTTATAACGACCTCATGAAATTTTTTCAACAGCCAGCTTGCCATCTTCTAAGTGTGTCAGTTCCAGAAATTTTGAATTAATGTCAATAGAATTTTGTACAAAATTCTACGAGAGGATTTGAATTCATTTAATGACTTCACTTGCATTAGATTTTTCAAACTGGATCAATGAAGACTACCAAGGTAATTCATATTGCTTTCACAAAGACATCTGATAATTCCAATAACGGAAGTGAGAAGAAGCTCGCCAACTGCAGAAATTTCTCATTCTCTCATCTTGTACTACACACCCTCTTCATCTTGTCTCTGCTTGATATTATCAAGTTTCCATGCAAGATGTCTCCTTCATCTTCCAAATGACTGGTAATATGTCTCGCTCACCTTCGCATATAACACCCACGTGCTCAAAATTTTCTCAAGATATCAATTTCAAGCTCTCACAACGTAGAAGGAAATTGTCTAATTGATGAAATGTCTTTTCTCACTCTTTCAGTAATTTTTCAGTGAAAAAAATGACAACTCCGTACTTATAGTCTAGGTAAAAATCGTAAAAATAAAAAATATAATGGTAAAAGATTTCAGCAATTCGTAAATCATCACTACCTTTTTTCTTTTATGATATTTTCTGATCGGAAGTAGTTCGAATTTAACACGAATCTGAGAGAATAAGAAATTCTTGCATAGAAATGAAAACTTTATGAGATCCTGATTATTTGATGGCAGGAGTATGCAATAATAAAAAAAATCTGACATATGGAATGACAAAATGCTAAATCAAACTCCTGAGAATTCGTAGTCGACAAAAAATCTGTCAAAATTGACAAAAATGAGAGCAGCTGAAAAACGCTTGTATCTTGAATTCTAGTCTGGTGTTAGAAGATAAGAAAAGTTTAGACTTGAACAGAATCAGGTTTGCCAATTCTCTCAAGTTTGAAAGATTCTTTCACAAGTGCAAAGAAAGTCGAGACAAGCTTCGATCTAACTTTTCCCATCTCCAAGTATGTATTGCGCACTGAGATGCTCAAACAAATTTTCACAGTATTGGGCATGAAATAATTGATTCATTTCTTTATTCTTTCCTTGAAATAGAAGAGTCAATAAAGGAATGTTGATGGCTAGATCTGTTTGAATACATTATAAATTTTCATTGATGAAATTTCGCATCTTGAATAAAATTTCTGCGAGATTTTTTCGAACTTTTTTTTCAATAAGAACATTTCTTCAATCGTGAGATGATTATAGTCTGGATTTTTTTGACTCTCAAATTAAAAATATTTAAACTAGACGCCACCATAGCCTCGCGAATGAAAATCCTATCGTTCAACGCATAAGATCTGGATCCAAATCTCGTCCGATAACAATGAAAATTAGAAAAGAACCTTCTTCGATGGTTTCGGTGATTCAGAACAACCTAAAGTCGTAGGTCCTGCGGAGGTTCTCAAATAGAAATTGAAACCAGTTTTAATGAAAAAGAATTCCTAATAATGGGTGAATAGTTTTGTCATTGGAATTGAGTTACAAAATTCAGAAAACTATAGAAATACACGCACGATTAGGTAATGTGCACTTATTATGTCGCAATACTTCGTAACTTATCATCACAGCGAGCCATGACAGGATCTCATTGGAAAAGTCCATCAAGTTTTAGTAAACTAACCGTGACTCGCCGTCAGTTCATGACTTCATACGAAAAGAAAAAAATGCACACTTAATTCAAAAGTTGATAAAAACGAAAACCGCTGAGTAAATGAAATGCTTAATCCTTGTTAAAACTGCCAGAATATTCTAATGTCTCGCTCTTACTTCTCAAAATTGCACATAAAAGGAAGCAACTTTTGCCATGTTCAAGGCTCCTTCCCACTCGCAAATGAAACGGAAGTAGCTTTTGCAACTTTTGACATGACTTTGTGTATACTACATATCTTTGTGGTATGTAGAAAGTGCATCTAGAGAACTCCATTGTCCTAAACTGTGCATTCCTTTGTTATCCTATTAATCTAAAAAATTGGGTTTCTAAAAAAAGTATGAGGACCTAAATATTTCAAATAATATTCTCACCATTTTGGTCAAGTGAGGCGCAAAACTCTCTCTTTTTTGATGACGAATTTTCAGAAGAGACGTCATTCAGAGTCACAATGTGACCATTACCACTCTCAATTTATCTTTCATTTTGGATAAAGATTGGATTTTAGCACTAGTTTTGCCACCCATTTTTCTCCACTCGATTTCTATTCCAATAATTTTATCTCCACTCTCCCTTGAACTCCATTGGAATTCACTTCATTAGTTACAAGGATGGATAGAATTTGAATAACCTTCGATCTCTCCTCTCATCGATTTTGCTCACATGATTTTTCAAAAAAAAAAAAAAAAAAAAATACGGAATATTTTATAAGTTTGTCGCAAGGGAGTCCTTCAAAAAATTGTTTAATTCGAATTCTGTCACGAATCGACGTTACATTTAATATGTTACTATCCTTTGAAGTAAACAAGAAGATGAGAACGTACCAAATTAAATAGTACGCTCAAAATGAAAGACAATCTGAAGGATACCGTGTACAACAAAGACG
Source organism: Eretmocerus hayati (assembly GCA_029851415.1). Classification (NCBI taxonomy): domain Eukaryota; kingdom Metazoa; phylum Arthropoda; class Insecta; order Hymenoptera; family Aphelinidae; genus Eretmocerus; species Eretmocerus hayati. The sequence continues at coordinate 95,783,137 of CM056744.1, read as the reverse complement.
GGTCAACTGAGTCGTTGGAATTTATCCGATCCTGAACAAACACGAGCTTAAACGTGGAGCAACGGTCAAATTTGTTTTGTCTCAAGATCTCGTGCTATCTTGACCAATTGTGCTATCTCCAAAACAATCACACAATGCAAAAAATATTAACAAAAAAAAATTTGCTACAATGACCCTACATATTGCTCCGACAATATCTATCCGAGGATAGGAATCGTATCCCTTATGCAAGAAAGTACAGGATACTCTCTTTTATGCGGACTTTTCACTTTGCACTTAAATCCATTCATTTTCCCTAGTGTACGCAGAACTATTCCTTGATTCAAGTAGCGGCGGATCGAGACGTAGCTCGCACAACAGGACAAGATGTTTTATTATATTTGATTTTCTATGGGATCACATTTGCATGTGATCATTATTGCTGTTGCGAGAGATTCTTCGCAAAAATATTTCAAATGAAAATCAAGTCACAGAAATTTTTTAGATAGAATGAGATTCAACAGAAGAAAGAGAATTCAACAAAGATCTTGGAAGTGGTATAAGCCTTTGATTTCGTTGCTATTCAAAATTTTGAGCTCTAAAATCATTTAGAACATGGAAGCGTAGAACGAACTTGACACATCCAATCATGGAACACAATATAAATACCCCAGTGCCACGTAGAACAAACGTAGTAATCAAGCATATTCTATAGATTTATTTAATCTTTTCGCTCATTATCTGAGATCAATCCTTGCGATAAATATTTTTCAATCGCAAAGCCCCCGTAATCCGACCAAAAATCTCAAAGCTGAAATGTCGCTGTCGATTTTCCTCTTGACTCATTCACTCACAATGTTCATTATAATATACAAATTTCTAATCGATTTCCAATAACCGGTTATTAATTTTTTGGGACACGTCAAAAAAATCTGAAAAAATTCTCAAAAGCTCCTATTGATATAAAGAACTCATTAAACCAGAGGCCAAGGCCAAATATCTGATTACAAGCAAGAGAATTGTTATAATTCCAAAAATACTTTTAAAATGCCATTTTGCCTGTTTTTTGTCCTACGTTCTTTAGGAAAACGGATTTTGAATGTCAGAAATACATTTCGCAATGTCCTAAAACATTCTTAAATTCAGATTCTACTTCTTCCACCGCGGGACCCTCAACTGATTAAGAAACCTCAAAAAAAAATCTCACTCTCAGAAATGCAACCACTACAGTTAGTCGCACTTCCGCGTCTGACTAAATCTCGGTTCGATCCACTTGCGCGCTGTCAGCCTATATACACAACCCTACACCACGCAAAGCCTTTTCACAGAAATCGGCCGCTTTTGCTGATGCACCTGTTGCACGACTCGCTCGCGCGTGAGGAAGTCTATATATTGCAAATTCACTATCACAGTTACACAAAAATTCTTCAACACTCACCGGTTTTGAAAATTCTCGTAGCCTGCTACTTTCCAAAAAAGAGATTTTCTTCAATCCTCAGCTAAGAGGTCCTGGTTGTGCCTCTTCTGAATAACTTTTTACCTTTTTTTTTCTGTTTTTAAGCGCTAGCGCGTTAATTGGTGTATTCGAAAATTCACAGATAGTGGATATACGTTAGTTATATAGACGAGGGTTAAGAGAAAGATGAGCCTGATGGGGCTTGGGGTTGCAAAGTGATGGTCTGGGCGCCGGCGAGTGCCCTTAAATACAAGCCCGGACAAACTCTTGCTCATTCGCTCTCTCTGTTGAAACTCTGCGCACGCATATCTCGTTTGATATGGGGCTGGTCGACGATGTTCAATGCGGGTGGAATTCGTGCGTAGGGTGCAGACCAACCGACGACATAAAAATATACGATGCGTTCCCCAAATACTTGTATGTGGTAATTTTGTAGAGGCTGCAAGAGACCGACCGAAAAAAATGACAAGGAAGCAACACTAGGCCGATTTTCATTCTGAAAAGAAGCTTTTTAGGTAATCACCAATATACCTGGTAATATTTCTAGAGACAATTTTTAAATTATTTCATTGTAAACTTTGTAAAATCTATGTAACTATAGATCGGTAATTGTTTGCGTGCCCTCACAATTCGTTATGATTTTTATATACTTAATCATCACGTATTCCATGATGAAATGTGATTTCGAAATTGCAAAATATGAGTAGATCACAATTTCGGAACAGGGCCTTTGTTCGTGGTCAAATACTCTGTATATAAGGTGAGTGTGACTAGTTTACCCCCATTTTTTTTGCTCAGAACTTTGGACCATCTCAATGTATTTTCAACGTACCTGAACTCATTTTAAAGCTTGTTTCAGAACCTAAGAAATGGGCTAAATGCTTTTTGCCAATAAGATTTCTTTGTAAGTGTCCGGGATGGTGTGCTTAATTTGACTCTACGTCCAGGGTCATTTTGCAGCTTCCCTTTCACCCTTATTACCATGGGGTGAAAACCAAATCTAGAAGAAGGTTATAAGGGCAAATCAGGCAGACTACACTCTTTCTAGTAGAACGTTCAGGGAGTCGGTTAGATTTGATTAGTTAGATCAGAATTTGAAGACAAGCAAAGCAAATGAGGTAAATCGGAATTGGTTGGGCCAATTTGTTTTGACATTGCTCTTACTTTCCGAGAAGAAAATGGTCGAAAGTTGCAAACGCGATACTTTTGTACTGAAAATTTGCATGCGGCTTCTCTCTTTACAGATTTCAAGTAGGGGCAAATTAGACACACTAACCTTATGATTCACAATGAAACAAGATTTTCGTCAACACGTTCACTGCAATGGTACTCACCGGCGCGCCGGTAGGCCTCCCGATCTTTCTTATTTTAGATCTTTTCCAATCCTCATTTGCTCGAGAAATGTTCCCAATGAGAGTCTATCACGGTGCTCTACTTTACGTAAAATGTAAATGGTGAGCAAAAAAAATTTCACCCCCAAACGAATGTGTTGGTTAAAATACGAGACTTGAGTTTATAGTTGGATCAAGATTACAGAAAACTGGCCTCACCCGAATCTAAATATTCATCAGTTCATCGTGCACACTCTTCCTGGAGTAAAAAAAGAATTATATTTTTCTCTTTTCAACTCGGCTCTAAATCTTCGACTCACTTGTGGTTGGAATATTAGTTTCTACTTATTGATCGAGATTAATCTGAAACAAGAAAACCTACTCGCAATATTTCAATGATGCTGAGGGAAAAGGAGTGAAATCTTCGACCAAAAAAAGGTGCGGGCTGAAGCGGTATGTGACGAGGGTGATCCTTTCCTTCCCTCAAATTGATTTCAGATTTGTCATTTCAAAAACGTCTTCTGAGAATAGAAAGCTCCAACTCAAAATGAATAATTGGGAATATACTCCTGGGAAATAGATTCTTATAAAGCCTATGAAGATACTGTGTACCCAAAACATATTCCATAGAAATAAACTGTGTAGGCATGCTCCAATAAATCATTTTAGTCGTGAGTCAGGGCAAGTGTGCCTAACTCCGCCACACAGAACACGTTGGTGTCTTTCTTTCTTATCGTTACAAAAGTGGTTTGACTCATTCTGGAGGTCACTTCAAAACCGATCACAGATTGAGTGATTTCTATTTTTCCTTACTGAGTCATTTATCATCTTGGAATTCTACCCATCTTCAGAATTTTTATAGCACACCACGATGCCACTCAGTTTCATTCAATATAGGAATCCTTTTTTCACAAAATTTCATTTTTCCCCATCAAATATACATTCTACAGTATATTTCACTACACAAATAGTATTTGATTTAGAAAAATGAAGACTCTCAAAAGGATCTTTGAATCTAATCTTAGTTTCTGAATGTAAATTTACACTTTCAAGTATAGGTACTATTCAAAATGTAATTAGTTCCAGGAAACTTGCAAGGCTACCATGAACTTCAAAGAGGGGCGATACAAACATCCAAAATATCGTCGAAGCAAAATCACCTAGCGATTTCTCAAGAAATTCTACTTTCAAGAAAATATAAATATAGTATCTTAAGGATTTTGTCGTAACTCGAATGATTTTCCAGGAGCTTCCCAGTAAATCGTTGCTCGACAGTACATTATTATATTGACGCACAAATTGCGATCCGATGTACGCGCGCTCGGCTAAGCGCATACTCAATAATTATCGCCTCGGAGGAGTAATAGAATTTACAGGCGTGTGAACCTCTGCGTATGGATATATATCTCTGAGTATACTATCTGAGTCTCTGTAAGGTTGGACTTTCTCAAGTCAGATGGCTTGAGGGTATCTTTCGATTTGTAAAATTGAAGATGGAGCCCTGATAGAAATTCATTTCAAAGTAACACATTAATCGCCCTAGAATTGGAAATTTTTAGCCAAATGGCTAAAAATTAGCCACTTTTTGGTCATTTGTTTGTTACTCTGAAGTGAATTCCTACGAGCAGAGTCAGCATTCACAATTGTATGACGGAGCATGATTTCATGAAATCAAAATTTCTCTGGATTTGTGGAGTTATATCGTGAAGCAATGATCATATTCTGAATATAAATGCAGACCTCAATATCGAGCTATTATCTTGTTCGAGTTGATCGATATTAAGGACGGTCTCACTCAGGATCAAGATAGTCATTATTGTACACATTCATATTGTCTTTACAAATATTTTCCAAAAAAAATATAGTTGCAATGATTTTTTGACAATTTGAAAAATTGACAAAAACCGAGAAACAGATTCTTTCCAGTCCTTGGTAGAAACGTCTCATGCATTTCATTTTCTATTCCAGGGAATACAAAAAAGTGTCGTAAAACCAAATAGGCTATGTTGGACTATCAGAAAGAATACACATAGATGTTCCTCACACTACACGATATAATTCGATTCTTGGATGAGGTCAACAAATGCAACTTTTCACCTCTAGACTATAAATTACTCGAAGTCAAATTCGAAGAGAACTATTTGCATTTTTTTAATTCTTCACAAACTGCCTAGAAGGTCACTCTCCTCAAGATAGCTACGGCTGCCTCTTTGAATTGTTGACAGTCTTGCAGATTCTATCATTTTGAATTCCGTCTCCCCTATCTTGTCTTGAATTGTTCTCGAAGAAATATAGCGTTTCCCCATCAGTAACAGCAGAGCAAGCCCTCGAGTAAGACGAGGAGTAAGACGCCTAATTATGAGCAGTCAGATATCACTCCCAAACGTATAATTAGCTCTCTTCCTACGTCTTTATTCTCAAGTGAGCGCTGTGCAATTTTTATCAAATTAAATCTCACTAAAAGAAGCTGGAACGCGAATTTAATTTTATTCAACGAATAACTGTGGTTTGCACAGTTTCGCCTACGACGTTATGATTCTGTGCGTAGAATTAATTTCAGACATATTACGTTTACGTGCTTGAGAAATTTTCATCGACCTTGAGAGAAATATTCAACGAAATTGTAAAGGGTGGTGGAATAAAGGAAACTTACTCGTCGCAAATGTCATGTCTTGTTTCATAACTTTATCGTTACAGAACTTGAGACTGGGTAAGCGAGTCACTAAGGTATTCACCACAATAATGGAGTTGCATTCCTAGGGGCCTTCTCGTTTTCAAATACTGCTACTCACTGTCATGGCAGGAAGACCTATTAACTATCCGAAAGGGATTCAACAACAAAATCTGAGGAAAAATTTCGTTGATTATGTGATATATAGCATCGTCAAATTGTAATTTGTGCTCATTCACAATACCGATATTGCCTCTCTTGCTACTGTTCATTCGGCTTGTGAATATTTTTGATAAGTCAGAGGCCCCTGAAATGCTTCTGTAGCTCGAGAATGATTTTTGTGGAATGATGGGTATAATGATCAATAGGTCTATATGATGTTCGTAAAGACGCTATTTAAGAAACTGGTGCCACTAATAATCATAACCACCCATCAGTCCGTCTAGCCACCCACATCAACCTGTCCACCCACCCACCCGATCTTCAATCTACTCACCTGCATGCCAGATCTCTCGCACCCCTATACCCATAACCCTTGCGGCCACGTATCATATTTTAGCCAGCTCAGTTCAGCCTAGACCAGACTATCCCAGATCGTCTCAGACCGTACCGGATCGCACAAAACCACTCTAGACCGATACAGTAGAGCGTCCCAGACCGCACCCGATCATTTCAAATCGCGCCAGACCGTCCCCCATCACACCAGACCGTTTCAGCCCGTCCCACATTGTGCAGGACTGTCTCGAATCGTACCAAACCATACCTAATTATACTAGACCGTTTCGGACCGTTTCCAGCCGTTCCTGATCGTCTCAAATCGTTCCAGACCGTCCCAACTCATCTCAGGCCCTTCCAGACCATCCCCAATCACGCCAGACCGTTTCACCCCGTCCCAGACTGTACCGGACTGTGCCAAATCGTACCAAACCATCGCTCATTATACTAAACCATTCCAGACCGTTCTAGACCGCTCCTGATCACCCCAGATCGTTCCAATACGTTCAAAGCCATGCTAGACCTTTCCTGACCATACCAGACCGTTGCAGCGCGTCCCAGACTGTCCCAAATCGTCCCAAATTGTACTAGTCCATTCCAAACCGTTCCTGATCATCCCAGATCGTTCCAAACAGGACCAGACCATCCATCTTCCCGACCATCTGCCCGCCCACTCACCAACCCATTCATCCATGACCCATTGAACCATTATCCTTCACCTCTTTCACGTGAGCAATCCGATACGCGAAAATCGGACCGACAAATTTTTGGCTGGGCGTTCAGTTATCATAATATTGTACTCGAGCAAGCCTGTCTTGAAATTTTCCAGTCGTTCTTTCGATGATTGTTCATTATTCCTCGACATAAATGGTTCCTAATAAAGATGTTTAAACATTTGCGTTGAATTTCATTTCCCAGCTATGACTCCTCTTATTCACTAATCTTTTGAACAATTCATGAAAATCATTAGGTGTGGAAATTTTGGGACTCAAGAATCTCAATTAAGACTGTCGAAGGATCACCTCGTTACGCTATACAGTTGCATTTTCCAATCAAACCAATGTCCAAGGCCATGTAAAATTAGTCCATTAACATCAAATGCCAAAAAATTTCTGCATCGCTGGCCACAAGCCAAGAACGAATGATAATAGATGCACAATCTTCCTCACCGATGCCCAACGTAGTTTTTCATCTGCGTACGTTCTGCTGTATATGTATGTACATAATACAGCAGTCTCATAACTCATCTCTGAAGCTCTCCGCGCGTGAAATCTCCTGTCATCTCAAAACGAGAGCATCAGGATAACACCTACGTTCTAAGTTCACATCACCAGCATTAGTCATTACAATCCAAGTCAAAATAGACATTCCAATTCGTTTTCACAATGATACAATCTCACAGTAATACTTCTAAAATCATACCCTACGCGTACGAAGTAGAATCTATAAGTAATTGCGAAATTGATTTTTTTTATTCCCGAGGTATATGTAGGAATAAGTCTTACGCACGTGGACTTTTTTACTAGAAGTATGATGCAGTAGGAAGGCTGGATATCAAGCTGATACACTATGGCAGCTACAAGATGTCAAGATGATTAGAGCTGAAAAGATCACGACGACACGCACACACATTAAAATTGTAAAGGAAAATCCGTTGACACACTTTTTATACGGTCTATAGGGTGACGAAGATCGATAATTTTCATTCGCTTGTTGATGATAGTGGGATACACTAATTTGATTTATATTATTTTTATGAGCTAATTTTCTTCGTAAGCAATCTCGTTAATTGAAAGTGGTCATCAAAATTTCCATGAAGAATTTTGATCACGAGCGAGATTTCACTATAAAATTTCAAAACTTCATGGGCTTGGAATTTCTGAAAAATTAAAGTTTTATGAGTGATTTAGAAAATTGCGATGATATCGTGAAGAATAGTCAGTTGCTTATTCATTGGAACTTGATTGCGCCTACCCTATGGTAAAAAAAATGAAGAGATTGATAACGTTTGAAACTTTTTGATGCTGAAATGTTATATCTCCGTATCGTGCACGTCAGCCCATTTCGGTGATGGCCTGCCACCAAAAATGGGCTTGCAAGCGAAGAGCGAATGTATGTTTTCATTACGAGAACCCATGTTGTCACGTTTGGTCGCGGCATTTTGGGTACAGAGTAATAAAAAGAATTTTTTACCGACAGAACAGAATAGTACGTTTCGATACAAGGATGTAAGAAGTTATTTCGTATCTGACTTTTCGATCAACTGATTGAAGGCTCTGCTTTACACCCTGCAGTTTTTATTCACTTTACGCCCAATCGATCGAAATAGTACATTAAGTAACAAGGGCGCAAAGTACTTTTACGCACGAGTTCCCGACATGAGTGCGCAAAAGTGAACTTTACGCACAGTTGTAACTTCTGCGACGTGTGCAAAGAGTTTTGCGCTGTGCGCAAAAGTATCTCTGCGCACCTTTCGCCGTGCGCAAAGTTACAACTGTGCGGAAAGTTTCACTTTGCGCACGAGAATTTCGGAAACGAGAGCGGGAAAGTTGCGCTCGTGTTGCTTACTATACTTTTTGATATTGGTGCGGAAAGTTCTTCCCCGTGCCATGTACCGTGAGAAGCGGGAGGAGGGTAGGGCGTGGGCGGAGTCCCGGTGGGGCTGTCCCGAAGCCATATCAGTTTTCATTTCCAGAATGAAAACTGATATGGTGTTCCCTCTGCTTATTTTTTTTTGTGATTATGCGCTTATCAATAGAATTTTTTTATTTTTTTTCCCGAAAAGTTTTCATAATTTTCAAATTTTCCGAGGAGCTTTCCCTTATCGATTATCCACGTTCAACAGATTCAGAATGTTTCTGTGAGAAACATTAGTTGATACAAGGGAAAAATTGGACCAAAACCTCTTATTTTCACGGTACCCCTTATACACCCAAAATGGCCGTGAAAATCCTTATGATTAATACGCCATTGTGTTTTTTTCTGAAAGCTACCCCAAAAAAAAATGATCAAAAACGGTCCAGTAGGACCCGAGATATCGTCAAAAATTCCGAGCGCTCGGATTTGAAGAGCACGGCTCGGTTTCTGGTCGGCCCGCCACGCTGCCGCGGGAGTACCCCCACTCCTCACCCCTGCAGCTTTTTTTAAGCGAGATAAAGGAAACATTAACTTTCACCTGCTGGGACAAGGACGCAAGTCAAGGTATGTGAACCAAACATTCTGTATATGAAACTTTGAACATTTTTCTACCATTTCCCGCAAATTTCGGCCCTTAATATTCAATTGTTTATAAAATATCGATTTTTAAAAAAAAATCGGTATCTCCGGTCCAAAAGGTCGTGGAGTGATGTTTTTTTTTTTAAATTCAGAGCAGAATAAGTACTACAACGTCCATAAACGAATTTTTCCATATATCCATTACTCGCGGAATTGTGTGCAAAATAAAATCGGCAATTTCCGATTTTTATAAACAATTGGCTCCAGAGACGATTTTTTGTAACAAAGTGACCGGTTTTATGATCGCATCTTATAGTTGAGGGTTCCAGGAAGCTCTCTGATTTTTTGCGACGACTTTAGTGCACGTGGAAAATTTTTACGGCTATTGCAAAAAACAACAATTTGGGATAAACAATTAGAATAGCGTCAATGTTTATTGACGGATCGCTCTGATTTTTTTTTTACATATAGTACTCTATGAGGGCTACATTTTCCAGCAAGTACACATCGATCCATTGGCTTCCCTCAAAATGAAAAATGAAGGAAATTTTTGGCATTTTCCAGCTTTGTTGCTAATTATCTCGAGTTACGGAAAGAATTTTACTATGGTTTTTTTTTAAATTTAGAGAATTTCATCGCCTACAACATAGTACCATGAAAAATGATCCAAATATTATAACGGCTCCCCGGGATGCGAAATAACGCTGTAACTATTTTGTTGTTGTAATTTTTTGCGCACCCCTGGGGTTGTTCCATTTTATGGGGGGGGGGGGGTGTTCTATAGGGTATCCCGCATCGAAAAAAAAATAGAACCGTCCTTTGGCACTCATGTCGAAAACTCACGAATTCAGAGCTAGAATTACTGGCCTATGACTCAAGAAAAGTTCTCATGAGTATCAAATGAAGAATTCCAATCATGAAAAAATTGACTTCAAGGAAAAATCCATCGTCGAATTCCATGACAAAAGATTGACGACATTCAAGATATTCAAATACTTGTGCTGCAGAAACTTAGAGTTAAACACTACAATAAAATAAATGCATGTAAAAATATGTTAAAGTTTGTAACCATGGACTACTTCCACGCATATCAGTAAAAGGGAATCCGAAATCATTATCTAGTTATAAATCATCATATGACCACGCTGCGATTTAGATAAGATTGGAATGTGAAGTGCAGAAGACATTTTCATCAGTTCATGATCATACCATGTATGATCATATCATGCAAATGGCGTGGAACTAATATTTTAGAATTTAACAATTTCCAAATCGAAAACATATACTATCTTCATTGAGATGGTTATCATCACCTACATCGTTGAGTACATTGCATCAAACCAACCAAAATGGAAAATCCGTGAGAATTCAGGATTCAAATCGTCTCCTGTGACGATCCATAAATTGATCAGGTCACGTGAACATGAAAATGGGGAGGAATTTGAGGTATAATTTGACTGGCACGCTTTCGACTTTACGCACGAATCAGGGAACTTTGCGCACGTTTAAGACGACTTTGCGCACGATTTGGAACTTTGCGCACTGAAAATCGTGCGTAAAGAAAAATTCGCTCAACTTTGCGTACCGCACACCCACCTCCAAAGTACTTTTACGGTACAACTTTACGCACACAATATCAAAAAACGTATTTCGATACTCGGGCGGGAATACTTTTGCTGTACTCATGATAACTGAGGGGCCGCGTGGGAAAAGCGCGTAATGACGGTTACGTCTTTTTTCCCCCTGTCGCTTTTTGAACCTCCGAACCATGATCCATCACCCCCTTAGAACTCATTTTTCGAAAAGCCTTGGAAAACACCTTGGATCATGAAGGGCGTAATTGCATCGGAAAATTTCGAAAGGGCGTAATTGCATCCAAAAATTTCAAAAAGGGCGTAATTACATCAGAAAATTCGACAAAGGGCGTCATTGCATGGGAAAATTTCAAAGAGGGGGGTAATTTCTAAGACCATATTCCAAAGAGTCTAAGTTCCTGATGAAAAAAAAAACAGAAGGGCGTCATTACTTTATATACCTATATAATTTATATATATAGAGTGCGTAATCAGGTATGATATGGAAAAAGGGTCTAATTTGTGATGGAAAAATTTTGAAAAAATGCTCCTGGGTGGAAAAACGCTATTTTGACGTTCCTAGGTATTGAAACGTGTTCTTCTACCTTTAAATTGAATGTTTCCACCTTTCCTTAGTGACAATAGATTCTCGATATTTTCGCACGACTGGTGAAAGCTTCTCGTGCGTATAAAACCGTTGAGCGTGAATTGAGCCGCCTTCTCGCAAAAAATTTTCAATTTTGTAATTTCCCCATTCTTGTCTTTTTGCAACTAAGTATTGGCTTTTTTCGTGTCAGAAAATGTTTCCGAAGACGAAAAATGTGGTTCGCGAAGGCACGGGCTAAAGATTGAGTTCTGAGATTGAACGAAAAGAGTACAAATTTGGGAATTAACAGAAAATCGAAGATTTGACCAGCAAGGAGATAAAACATGGTTTCTCATATATCTTGTTACGGCCGTATTCCCGGGAATCCAACTAATCCGAAATAACATTTTATAATTGGATTGAAAATTTTCTCGGATGCTTTTGAGCGCATGAGCAAGCGGTATATAATGACGAACATAAAAATTGTGAAAGTACATTTTCGAAAAGTATCCTTTGCGCAAAGGTATTCCCTCTCCATTTGCAATTTTTCGAGAAACAGCATACAATACGTGTCTACAGAATTTGAAAAAATCATGGTAAGAAAGTCAAAGTATTGCAATATTTGGCAGGCAAGGGATTGAATGCTAGCACAGAGTACAGCAGATATTACAAGCTAGTTTTGCAGATAAAAGAATAAAGGAGGAGCAACAGGTTACCTCAACGCGTTCGACCGATACCCTCAGAGACTCGTATGCAACACCTATACCACCCACGCATGTATGAGATAGTCCGCGCCTACGTGAATGACGCAGCTACCGAGCTCAATATATATGTTTTATATGTACCCAAAGTACGCGATGCAACTGTAGGTAAATTGATACGTGATGCCAATGCGAATGGAGGGATGGTATCGGTTCTGGCATTTTGTACGACTCGGTAAAAATAAAAATAAAAACTACGGGTTGATTCGATTCTAGTTCCTAAAGTTTGGAACGTTTTACATGAAGACGTGATAAATTTTGAGTTGAGAAAAAAAAATCTTCAAATATTTTTGACAGTGTGCTTCTGATTGTAAACTTCCAACATGTTGTATCGACTTCTTACTTGATAAAATGGAATCGAATTTTATCATGAGCTTAGATTCTTATTCGAATTTTCAAGGGGCACAAAATTACTTATTTTGACAGCATGTTGGAAAATTAGATAGAATATTTGATAGGAACTTATTTAAAGTCACTCACAACTGAATTCTGATCCATGAAAACTAAGTATGCGTACATTATGTAGGTGATGTACACTCCAAAGTATCTGGGCGTTACTTGTATCTAGCTGCCAGTAATCTGAGAAAGTTTCATGAAATCATTCGATATTCCAATATATAATAAGATTGGAATGCTACTGACTCTGAAAATATACATGCAGGCGATTTATCGGGTGAACGTTGCTACATTGATTACAAGTCTTCGTAGTTCATTATTCCAGAGGCTCCTGGTCGCATTATTGACAACTGATTACTATGAGCAGGGTTCTGAGAAGGAATTCATTTTTGATATAGTTGAAATTGTTGAATCGTGGACTCATTTTAATCGATCCAGGAAATCGGCCATTCGACCAGAACTGGGTTAAACAGAATTCAACGAAATTGACAATGGATTGCGTTATAAACCAAGGTCATAAGTGAATATAATGACTAATTTACTTCGTTAAAAACACTACCAAATTTTCTTTGCAATTCCTCGTTTCAAGACCTCCAAAATCCTCAGTTTGAAGATGCAAAAATCAAATCTGGGAGCGATTTCAAGGGCAAAACACGAGAGCAAGTCAAAATTGAGTCAGTGCAGTAGGCCTTTTTTAACACTTGGAACATGTTTTCACATATAATGAGATGGAGATAGTGTTTCGGACCGGCGAAGCGCTCCAAATGTAGATCCACGGCGATAAAAATGATTTTATGCCCTTTGCAGCCAGTTTACATCGTTTTTTGAGGAGTACTAGGACAGCTCGACTTCAGTTGATTGGAATGAGACTTACTCTCGCTCATTTCGAAAACAAGCTTTCTAAATGAAGCTCAAGTTTCTAAAGAAGCTTTAAAATGAGCTGAAGTGCATTGAAACATGTAGACCAGTGCTGTTGAAAAAATGGCATAATGAGGGCACGTTGAGTACACTCTTTCGCGAACTCGCAAAAAAATTAATTTTTTGGAAAAATCGTGATATCTTGGCTCTGGTTGGTCAAAATCTTACCTTTCTCGTCTCATTACAAAGACAAGCTTCAAACTGCTTTGAAGTACATTGAAAAATGTTGAAGTGGGCCAAAACTATTATCAAAATGGCTTAAAGGGAAGGGGGCATGATGGGCACACTCAGCTATTTCAATTGGTCATTGAAGAATTTGCACCTGAAAATCATGCACCAATATAGCGTCATAACATTTTTTCCCAGCGTTCTCCAAAGAAAAAAGAACAAATATTCGACGACAAAATGAAGTATGAGTCGTTCGAATTCAATTCTTCAATTCGTTGTACGATAACAGAATGCTTTTATACCTACGTTACAAGGCGTAAGCCACCAGAATGTGGTGTATCGAATCGAGCATATTGGTATACCATTATTATGCAACCGGAAAAGAATACAACGCATACATCTGAAAGCATATCACTCCTCACGCCCGGCGCTCGTTTTCTATGCATTGAATTCGTCTTCGTTGCTCGTAGGTCCCCATTACGCGAGCAAATAATGCTCTTACGCTCGCATCGCGTGTGCATACGCGTACATACTTACTATCATCGTTCGGATATGTATCGTATTGGCATATGATGACGCTCAGTTTGATCACCAGACTCATTTTCTATCTTTCTTCTTTTTTGTCATTCGTGGCTTGGATGGCATTGCGGATCTCATTGGATAGTATAGTTATGTGAAATTGAAATTAGTCATACAAATTGATAATGGATATTACCTTCCAATACTTGGAGTTGGAGAAATACAACTATTTCCGAGACTATTTTTCACAGAAATCTCTTAGAATTGCAATATATTCGTCATCCTTCCATATTTATAGAAGGAAGTAGTTTATTCCTGCTAAAATTGCAAGAAGTTTTTCTTCAATGAAACTTTCGAACATTTTCGATGGTACCAGAGGTTGGAGATCCAGAAAATACTTTTTTCGCAATCATGTGCGTAAAGACCATTTTTTCGGTGCGTAAGGAAAAACTTTACGCACATCGAATTGCGAAATAGTATTTTTCGATTCGAGAGAGGGAAGTTTGGTTTTGCTTTTCGAGTGATTATTTTCGGCCCGAGCCCTGGCCAGGGTCGAAATTAGCACGAGTAAAGCAAAAAAACTTCACGCCCGAGTATCGAAATCCATTTTTCGATCGACTGGGCGTAAAGTAAACGAAAACTACCGTGCGTAAAGCAGTGCTTTACGCACAGTCGATCGAAAAATATCGTACGAAACGACTTCGATACTTTACGCACTGTCGGAAACCTTACACACTCGAGCGTCAGCGAGTGCGTAAAGAAATCTCAACAGTGCATAAAAATGTTACCCTCGTATGTAAAAATTTCCGGCAGTGCGCGTAAAGAATCAAAGTCGTTTCGTAATATACTATTATGCGATCTTTCAAATTTTCGGTGCCCACTGAGGTGCCCACAGAATTCCACATAATACATTTCGTATCTCGCTCACGAGGTTTCCGATTTTGAGCAATTATTTTGACCCTCGCCTGTGGCTCGAGCCGAACACGATTCTCGTCAAAAACGAGGTACAGCCTATATAGTAAATTCGATGCGAAATACTGATTTGATACGCTATAGAAGTATGTACTTTGAGAATAGTTTATCGATTTTTCTCAGTTTTATCATAAAGTATAGTTTTATACGCGGGAGTAAAAAATACTATTTCGCAGCAAAAAATTTTCTTACTTATTTGTATGGAAATGTACTACGGCCATTACATTCGATGTTTTAAAACCTTGCCTCTAAAATACACGCACGAGGAGCAGACGAAAGATCATTCAATTATACTAGTAATAGCTTCTCTATCAAGTTTGAAATTCATCGTAGAAAAAATTTGAAAAAATTTCTCCAGCCCCGATACGCAAGTCAAACGTTTGTTTCCAGAAAAAACAAAAATTATAAAGAAAATCTGGACTGAACCCTTCCAGATTATAACGGAGAACTTATCGAAAAATCATGAAACCTACTTATTCACGCCACTTTTTTGGCAAATTATTTTTAAAAATCGTTTGAAATACATTTTTGACCTAAAGTGTTTTGTCAGATACAAAAACACACCCGTGAATTGCTTTTCTAGGCTTCGAGTATTCTCTGGAGTTTTTTCTAATATTTGAATTTCAATTCACCGAAAACAGCTACATTCTGCTTTCCTTGACTTTGTCTCATCTTTCAGATACGCTGAACCGTTTCCCGCAATGTGGGCATTGTTTTTGAAGTGAGGTAATCTTAGTGCAAGATGACGAAAACGTTGCAAAAAAATATTTCGAAACAAAATTGGCATGGTGCGACTGAAGGGCCATTTTTTCTCCCAGCTCGAATCAGAAAATTGGCGTTTAGTCGCACTGATGCCAAAAAATAATAAACGCACCTCGCGCGTCGGGCCGTTATAGGAATCTTTTCCCCTCGTCTCTCCTTACTCTCGGGGAAAATTTATTACCGTACCCCAAAATAGCTTAACCTCGCATCGGTGCATAATGTACTATTTCGTTCGCGGATTTTTGAAAATTCTTATTCCAGTATCTCTAAAAGTAGGGATGTTCATAATTTATTGACTGGTAGAATCGAAGAGAATGCCCAAAACTAAAATCCAAAATTTATTTGTTATTGACGAATGATGAAAACTCCATGCCAATAACATTATAGATGAAATTTAATCTCGAATTGAATTGCTTTGGAAAAATGTTACGCCTCTTATGGTTTATTTCCTTCCGTTGGAACTCCTGATGAGCATCAGACATATCTCGATCAAACCAGGAAAATCCCGCCAAATCTCCAATCTTGATAAAATGAAAAAATCCCTACAGAATATTCATGGCTTGTACGAAAAATTTCTTCCTATCCCACCATATAACATGTAAATCCATAAAAAAGAAAAGAAAATCGTGAGGACAAGAGAGACGAAGGTCAAACTCTAATCGCATCACTAGATTCTCGAAAATTTGCCCTGCCCACTATAACCCACAAAATCCACCCACACACAAACTTACATCATTCGCTACATATACACAACACGCCCCAAATACACGCCCAAAAAGCCTCCCGATTAACGATACATTCTCATCTTAAGGTATGTAACAGAGTTACGAGGCCTTTCGATATAAATAATAAAGGTGGAGCAGACGCGTGTCTTGGATACATCGCAAATGTGTATACTTATATATCCACTTTCGTCTTGTGGGAAATTACAGGGCCCGTCACATATTGCGTGGGTGTCCTGTATGTATATTATTATGTGTATATGTACGAGGGGAAAAACGAGATCGTGAGTGAGTGAGCTTTTGATAATGTATATGTATATACATGTGATACAATAAGACGGGTAGCTTATTTCCACAGGGTCGTAACGTTGTCCTCAGTCCTCTCGGTTGGCAAATTCTTTTTAATAATTCGCAAGAGTATTTGTCAGTGCGTGTCAGTAGGTTTATGGTGCATGCCACTATACAGATATAAAATGAAATTCAATTCTGTGGGAAGAGTGATGCGAGCTGAGAAATAATCTTGACGGCGATGCGATGAGCTCTGAGCATTAGGGGTTTTGCATGCGTTTGTATCTGTAGGATAAGAATGAATTTTCTGACATTTTTCTTTGCGATTGTGAATTTTAATTCGAGAAAAAGTTTCATTCGCACATCTGAGAGTATATGGTTATGTGCGGGGTCCCGTATTAGTCGCTTCCAAATTTCCACGGATGCCTTAACATTTGTGTCTAATCCGACCTTGGTTCTTTGTACTCTGTAATTTCGTAATTTGTTGACAAATTAAATTCAGCAAATGCTCATTATTGAATGATCTTCTCCCAGCTTGTGAAACAAAAAGATTAAACTTAAGACTACAGAGTTCAATGCATGTAGAGAAAATAACTGTTTGATTGAGATCCAGAAAGTCTAGAAGCAATTTGACTTTTTCGTAAATATTACACCTCTCTACGTGGAGAAACATACTTCAGAAAAGAAATTTCTAAGAAGCTTGGTGAGTGAAAAATTAAAAAGTACTTTCACGAAAATGACTGTGTATAAACCTGATGAGATGAAAGTAAGTGTATCAGATAAGTTTTTTCGCGGTTCTTTTGCTCATCTTTTGGGAGTATTAAGCCACAAACGGCTATCTGACATTACTTTGGGGGCCAGGCTTGATGTTTTGGGTGACAAAATTTATTTCAAAAATCCGCAAAATATCCTCGAACAAACTTCAGAACAGAAATTCCATTTTTGTACTAGAGACTGAGAGGAAAGGGTTTCCCAATTTTCTCCCAGGTGGTAGAAGTCCTTATTTATACCTACCCCCATCAAATCGACCCAGTTACTCATGATATATCGTTTCCTCGGTGAATCACTCTTTTGCATCCTGGATCTGCGTTTACATACAGATGGTCAACCCTGGCAAAACTGTCCAACTTAGACTGGGAAATGTCAGAGATCGGAGAACCGTCAGAATTTCATTTTGCACAAGACCGCTTGATAGTTATGAGAATCTGTTCTTTTACGACCCTCCAAGCGACTCTATAGGGGCAATATCTGTCAGGAGTTCTAATGATGACTGGCTGGAGTTTATTGGTAACCTGTTGTTGATGGCTCAATACATTACAGAAAATATTTTTTGGAACAAATGGATCAACTTAGGTTCCATGAGTTAGAACTTCATATTTGATCTATCCATTGCCTGACAAGAGTCTTTTTGTGAGGAAAGCAAGGAGTATTCTCTTTATATCCGGCTAGATTTCGATCTCCAATCCAGTCACTATGGGATCATCAATACTGTACTTCAGAATTACTTTTACAACAATAAAGCGCTTGTCTGAATTTTGCCCGTCATGATTCCCCATATCGTGGTGGCAGTGTTAGTCAAGATGTTCGTTGCCTTCCTGGGGCTGATGGTGGGTCCGTGGGTCCGTGTTGGTATTGCTGGTGTTGCTAGTGATAGCTTTTGACTATTTACTACGGATTGGGCTACTTAGTTGATTCAATGGGCCGATTATGTAGTTGATCAATGAGCCAATTAGTAAAAACTTTTCTTTTGGATGGATGAGCTGTGGCTGTGGTTGTAGCTGGGGCTGACGCTAAGGCTGAGGCTGGGGCTGAGACTGTAGCCGAACTGATGCTGGGGCTAAGGCTGAGGCTAGGGCTGAGGCTAACGCTGAGGCTGGGGCTTGGCCGAGCTGATACTGGGGCTAAAGCTGGGGCTGGGGGTAACGCTGAGGCTGGGGCTATGGTTAAGGCTGAGGTTGGGGCTGAGACTGCAGTCGAGCTGATTCTGGGGCTAAGGCTGAGGCTGGGGCTGGACTGAGGCTATCGCTGGGTCTGAGGCAGTGGCTAACGCTGAGACTGGGGCTTGACCGAGGCTGAGTCTGGGGCTATGGTTAAGGCTGGGGTTAATTGGGGGTGAGGCTGGGGCTGAGACTGTAGCCGAGCTGATGCTGGGGCTAAGGCTGGGGTTGGACTGTGGCTGAAGCTAAGGCTGTGACGGTTAAGGCTAGGGTTGGGGCTGAGATTGTGGCCGAGCTGATGCTGGGGCTAAGACTGGGGCTGGGCTGTGGCTGGGGCTGGGGCTTGACCGAGGCTGAGGCTATGGTTAAAGCTGGGGTTAATTAGGGGTGAGGCTGGGGCTGAGACTGTGGCTGAAGCTAAGGCTGTGACGGTTAAGGCTGGGGTTGGGGCTGAGATTGTGGCCGAGCTGATGCTGGGGCTAAGACTGGGGCTGGGCTGTGGCTGGGGCTGGGGCTTGACCGAGGCTGAGGCTATGGTTAAAGCTGGGGTTAATTAGGGGTGAGGCTGGGGCTGAGACTGTGGCTGAGGCTGGGGCTGTGATGGTTAAGGATGGGGTTGGTGCTGAGATTGTGGCCGAGCTGACGCTGGGGCTAAGACTGGGGCTGGGCTGTGGCTGGGGCTGGGGCTGTCGCTGGGATTGATGCCGTGGCTGAAGCTGGCTAATTAGGCTAAATTTTCAGATCGGCTGAGTCTACATATTAGGAACGCGCGCTGTATATACTCCCAGCTTTAGTACCGTGCGCGCGCGTATGCGCCGAAGGTATATGGAGCGCGCGCTTTTATGTAGACTCAGCCACTCTCACTGAAGATTCACTGAACTTCACTATCCGCAACATTGCACCAACTTAAAAATTTTCAATCACACTTACTAGAATATATCAAGGAAATTTTCTTTCCAAATTCTATGTACCGTGATATCTCAATGTTCTATTGTTGAACTACAGAAGCATTCCAGGGGCTAATGCCACATCAGAATCACTCCCAAGCGGTACGAGCGTCATCGAGGAAGGCAATAACGCTAGTGAAAATGAGGCAAAAATAAGAATTTGAAGTGTACAAAAAAATTCAGCAATTTGAAAATATATCAAAAAATTGGTGGGAACCGCGGTATGTATCCTCTTATTGAAGTGAGAATCCATTACAATCTTCGTGGTGCACCGGATATTTTTCCATCTCAGTTTAGATTGACCATCAAAATAGAGACGAGGGGATTTTGATGAAAAATGAGACAAAAAGTTTAGGAATTAAATTCTCTAAAAAATCCGGATAACAATTCTTCACCATCCATTTTCAGAGCCTTATCTAGAAACATCTCTTTAGAGATTACTAAATAGTCTGAAGGTTCATTTTATTAATTTTTCTATTCGACAACATTCGGGCACATTGCCCCTTTTAAAATTTTCGCAAAAATAGCTCGAGAGGCGCCACGATAACTTACAGTGCGGTTGGCGTCAACCCATAAAAATTTCCACTGCACATCACTTTCAAGTATAGCCACTCCGTTAACTCGACTTGTTCGATCAAAAATCTAAGCTTCGGCAATCGCTTAATCACCGGTGTATAGGTAATCACCGGTACCGTCCAATGAGCTATCCCGATGTCAGAGGTCAACGTGAGTCTCACTGTCTTGTTCTTCAATCGACTCCGTATTACGTGACAACTCGAACAGTCAAGCTCGGTAGGCCGATCGCGCCTCCAGGCCCCGCGCGTGCAATCGATTTTTTAAAAAGAAAAAAGAACAAAAAAAATCGGTTGTTCAATTCGCGGGTGCATGAAGTGTAAGTGTAGTCGGTGACGGCCCTTTGAAGTGTCGTCTAGGAAAAAATTTAAATATAATAACAGTAAGCCGCCAAATTCGAGTGAGATCAGCAACAGACAGAGAAATGCTGGACCAGGTGCAGCCGGAGCCCAGTGATTTTATCGAGCCACAGCCAGATTATGCAGCTGATCTTGCTCATCTGGCCGCTCTCAGGACCAAAGCTGAGCAGGGAAGCGGTGAGAATTTGCAATCGGGCCATCGGTATTATTCTGACCTGGGATATTTGTGTATGAAAAAAGTGTTTTCATGGAACTTTGAAAATTGTGGATCATTTTTAGCCCTTCTTTTTCGTGTCTATCCATCTGAATCAATAGAATTTACAGTGCAAAGTAAACATTTTGAATCAATCTCATATTGAAATAGAAGAAAGAGTATCGCAGATAGTTATTTTATGCCAATTTTTTAGAACAGTGTTTGTCTTGTGTGGTAATGAAAAAACAACGTGTTTGCTAAAATTTTGAAATCGGACATCAAAACCTCGAGGTTGATCAAGTTCGGAATGAGACTCAGCGAAAGCATTTCAATTTTAAATCATGCCCCATTGCGCAAGCTGCACTTTTGCATTTTGTAAAGTCACGTGACGTAGTGATTATCAATGAAGTGGAATGCTCAATTTTTTAACGGAGCTTCATTTCAAAATCTTCCATTGATAAACGTCCAACGGTCATATCATAATCTTCATGAACAAATATTTTTCATCGAATATTTTTTGAGACTACAGTCTGATACAGTGTCATATTTAATCACTTTAATCTCTCATAAAAAGAGATAGTGAATGAATTTTCATCCCACGATGGGAACGATACCCGGAAGTAGCATGGTAGATTTCGTAGCTTCCGGGAAAATTTGTTGATTTCCAACCCAAGGGCAATCGCGTACGATGACTATTGACGCCCTCCTACATAATCTTTACCATCGTTCAATTTCTAGCTGTTTCGCTAAGAGTTTCGTAACACCCAACCATGAATTATTCAAGTTCGATCGATTATAGCAAGCAATTTGAATGTACCTTTCCATTCTTATCTTGGTTCTTATGCAATGAATATAGGTTGACAGAAATTTATGTATAGAAGGGGCTTCGGAATAACTCGAAAATTGAGTATTGATTTTACTATGTCCCATGAAGTTCATACACAAAGATCATCCAACTTACTATGATTTCATTTTGGATAGCAAAGAAAATTGGTTGGAGCGTGGATGGCGATTTTGTCAAAATAATTCTCGTGGAAGTATCTCTTGGTGGACAAATCCATGAGTTTAGCAGCCCCTCGGAAATCCAAAATATTTCCAAACACCTGTGACTGTTTTTCATTTTAAAATCTTTGATTGTGAGAATAATATAGTAGACAGTGTTGGTAAATGGGGGAATATGAATAATCTTGATTTGAATAAAAGGAAAAAATGGTTCGACATAAGAACCTTTTGTGCCCCCTGAGAAACGTTAAATTTTTTTTATACTTGAAGTGGAGAAAATATTCGTGGCAAACTTGTGTCACTTAGCCATGGCTTAGTAACAATATTCAAAATGACATTAATCATACGGAAATATTGAGATGCTGTAATCAGTCGATTACCGGACTGCCGATAAATGACCAAAAATACTCGTCTGAAAAAAATTTGCCTTTTGTCAATTTACTCCCACATATGTCAAATTGGGTAACTTTGGTATAGTGGGTGCAACTTTGGTACACCCCTGAAAAATGACTTTCAGAGCTGCGTTCGGCAAGATGAATGATTCCATCGCTCTGAAACATTTTCTCCCCTCTTGACACACACGTAAATAATGTGTTGAGCCACCATAGATTCCGGGTGGATGATTGTACTCGTTTATTGAAGCTTTTCCCGAAAAGGCTGATTTAGCAGCTTTACGCGAGTGGTCCAGTGAGTGTACCTGGTAGCTACGAAATATGACCACGCAGAGCTCTTTACGACTAATAGTTTCTGAGATATTCAGCTCTGAAGATCATCAGTTTGATTTCCAGGTGTATTGAGACTTTTGACCGGTAGTGTATCTAGTGGAAAATCTAGTGGCTCCGGACACCATAACAGTTGTCACGCGACTTAATATTATTCAATTTTCCAAAATGCTCTCGGATCCCCATTATTCGATCATTCATCTATATGGGATAACTTGATTAAACGATTGGAAAGAATCATTTTTTTTTTGCAATAATCAACCTTGCAGAAGTAGCATGTCCCATGGGCACCCGAGGTACCCGCGTACCCACAACATGTGGCAACCCATTTCCCACATACAGGATATGTATTGTCCTTTCCGAAGCCAGTAAACATTCACCGAAAGTTATTGTTAACACAACAAACAAAGTAATTAATAGCCTTGTACTTATAATACATATTTTTTCGCTGGGCTCATCAGTATGACGGCGGGGTAGAAATGTTAGAAGTTGAATTTGAGTCACTGTGTTTCGCCCAATCTTTCGCATCAGCAAGAAGATCTGTCATAGACACTTCTTTGTTGATTCGTAAATAAATATCTATATTCATAAACTATTTGACGTCCGTAAAAAAAAAAACGAGAACAATTATTGCTGAAAATGGTGATTCATCGCGCTGTGATACTGCTACGTCACACTAAATTCATTTGTTACACTTCTTACACTCACAAGGGGAGGTCCAACCTTGCGGAATACGGATCCTTATGAAACTCTGTGAATCATCTTGTTTTGGTGCAAAATGATGGTATCTCCAAGGGTTTGATCCCATGGGTCTTCTACTCTGAGATACAGCTATGGACATTAGCTTTGGCAACATAGGCCCATGTTGAAAAGTCGTGTGTATAGATATAGTAACAATGCTAACCTCCATAGCTGTATCTCGGGATAGGAGGCCCATAGGATTAAGCCTTTGGAGATACCATCATTTTGCACCAAAACAAGATGATTCACAGAGTTTCATAAGGATCCGTATTCCGCAAGGTTGGACCTCCTCTTGTCAATAAGAGTAATTGCACGAACATCACAAATTGGCTGATTACATGTCACGCAATATTTGCGGATCTTGCGACGAGTCTTGCGACGCTTCTTATCTTCGCTCTGTCGGCAAACATAGCAACAATCAGTGACGATTCTTCTTTCAGAGTCATCAAGTTTTCGTTGAATTGCAGAAGTGAAGGTTGTTTTCCCAATAAGGCGGGTCCCTAATTCAACGGCGCACGACACGGCGCACCGCAGGTCCGCAGGCCACACAGGCTCACGTGCTGATTTTTGTATTTGTTTATAACGCGCTAAAAACACATTGTCTCACATGCTATCGCGAGTTTTGGGTATAACGATGCTCTCTCAACATCCAAGAGTCGGAAAAAATTAACAGAAGCACTTTGTTAACGGAAACAGCAGCAGACATCAGCACATGACCCTGCGTGCCTATGCAACATACTATATTGTGCTAATATATAAGTATAGTTGTGACGATGTTCTCACCTCGATCGGTTATAACAATTTCTTTTCGGTGCACCAATAGCTTATACTGGTGGTCCATCCCACTATGATTTTTCGATTTTCGTAACTATTCAACCCCGTTACAAGAGGACCTGGGAAAATCCCAAGAACATAAAAGTAAGTTGAGCAAAATCTGAGAGTTACTCGCTGACACCAAAATTTAGTGGATTATGGAATTTTCTTCGAAACAATGCAATTTCTATCAGACGGATAATGACCAACTAACGGGAACATTCATTTCAAAATTTTGGAAAACCTGATTTGAGGGAATTTTTGGAAAGATATTAAAAAATTTGGGGGAAAAATTATTTCACTGGATCGGGCTCAGGGTTTGGTCTTATTCAACCTTCAAATCCATGGAATAGCACATCCGACTGGTTGAAAGTCAAATGATGCATTTTGATCAAACAAGTACTCAGGCTCGTTTCTTTCAGAGAAGCACTTTTTGAAACTGTCAAGACAAATATCCAAAAATTGTTTAATAAATCCTACTATTAGTTGATCATCATTCGCCTGATAGGAATTGCATCACTTTGAAAAAGATCCCAAAATCCACTAAAATTTGGTGTCAGCGAGTAACTCTCAAATTTTGCTCGACTCACCTATATTGGATTTGGACAACTCTTCCTTGGTATTATTAGTCTCAATGAAGGACTGCACCCAAAGTACGACAAACGTTCGTACAATTTTTTAAAAATAATTTTCGTAACACTTTTGCACAGTTTCCACGGAAAAATGTTCTTGGGATTTTTTCAGGCCCTCTTGTAACGGGGTCGAATAGCTCCGAAAATCGAAAAATCATAGTTGGATGGACCATCAGTATAACCTATAGGTGCACCGAGAATAAATTGTTATAACCGATCGAGGCGAGAATATCGTCACAACTATAGTATGGAGCGATGAACGCACTATACGCCCGAGGCAAAATTTCTTGCCACCCGGAAAAAATCTGGTCAGGCAGAACATAATCGCGTTCGTCAAGCGAACCTCGTAGCGTCCCTAATATCTTCACTTATGCTTAGATATATTTCTTGGCTCTCTTCATTTCTCCTTCGCGCAAGGGATCTGACATGCTTGCCGGGTTGCTTGCGCAGAGGCGTTTTTTCTTCCAAGATGTCCGACGAAGAGAGCAATTTTAACATTGGATGCATAGGGCCGGTAATATTGAGTTTCTAGCTCTCTCGGGTTGACCAATGTCCATAAAACGTAGTAGTTAAGGAAGATCAGGTCCTTACATAAGTGTTCTGTGACAGACTGTGGGATATGAGACGTCAATGAAGCAAAACCCCTATGCTACCAATGCTAAATCTGCTCTATTACGCGGCCATCTTACCCCTGTGTGCAGGCAACCCGACATCGACGTCAGATCCCTATATCGAGACGCCACTGTATCCCCGTTTCGTTTCTTCCGTGTACTTTGAACGCTCCTCTACCGTGGGTCTAGTCAATTCTTAAGTCATGTCTCGGAGGAACGTTCTTCTTCGTCCAGGTAATTTCTTACTCGTAGGGTTGTTAACTTGATAAATTTTGTAGGCAGTGACAAAATCAATGTCTAATATATTGAAGAAGAACGCACCACCTCATAGTTACACGTTTGCAAGGGTACCTGGATAACATTTGATCCATCGTGTCAACTTCACCTTTGTTTTTATTGTAATCCATGATAATTTCTGGTTTCCGACCCTTAGAATCACTAATTGCTGCATCAGAATGCGTTGTAGAAAACAAACCAACATTTTTTTGTCTCTTCGGAACATATGAACACATCGTTGTTTATTCATAGAATCCAAACACTGTTGACAATTCCACCCTGTTTTTAGACGGCTGCATTACTGGAGGAATGTATGCCTTATTTTTCCTTGAATTTCCTACTAAGTACGGTCACATTCCACGAAAGTAAGAAATTTGGAAGTGCCGAAGTTGTAGAAGAATTTACCATCGTGATAATGAGAACTATACCCTCGCTATGTTCCAATTTATGATGGGAGGAATGGCTGAATTGCGAGGCATTCCTTATCGAAGCAAGATTTCTTGACAGAGCTTCCGTCACTCTAATTGTCTGGGGAACACTTAATATCACATATCTTTTTCACAGTCTAAATAATTCAGTACGGTGTAGAGACAAGGATGGAAACTATCATCAGCTCTGCATTCGAGACTAATAATGATATTGAAGTTGGGTTCTTGATATCTTCCCGATGGCTCTGTGCCTCTATAGGGGATGTATGTTCCCCGGACAATCAGAGTGACGGAAGCTCTGTCAAGAAATCTTGCTCCGATCAGGAATGCCTCGCAATCCGGCCGTTCCTCCCATCATATACTTACCATCGTGATGTTTCGACCACAACCCTTGAAACATGCAGTTTGCAGTAAAGATTTCATTTCTTCGAAAAAATTTCATCTCAACGATATTTTATGAATTTCAAAAAAAATTTCGTATCAAATAATCGATTCAGAATGTTGGAAAAGTATGTCTTTATGTCATTGAGAGTGAGATGAATGAGTTGTGGAGGAGGATACGGGAAAAAATATATATTAAAAAGATAATTTCATATGTTTGAATATATTCTTCTGAGGAAGTATCTTACAGGAATTTGGGGCCTCTAAACTGTGATTTTTCACCAATATCAATCGTTCAGTTGAGACAGGATTATGATATATTAAAATGGATTTTTTGGTGGAAATTTTGATTTTTTCAGAAATTGAAGGTCCACAAAAATTAAATAGAATTTTGTCCTTAACCAATCGATAAATTATACAGGGAAAATCATAGTTTAAGTGACCCAAATTTCCCTGAGACTCTCCTGGAATAAGATATTAATGCATTAAGATACGCGATTTTGACAAATTTGTTCTAATTAGTCTATGAATCATATTTGACTGGGAGGTGACAGCTGCCAAATCACTGGTCTCTCACCTTTTTGATTCTGTGCGAGCCCTAGGAGGGCAAAAGTTCATCAGGTGAATAGTAATATGGAGAAAGCACGTGTCCTGTCGGCCTGTTAATTCCTAATATAGTTATGAGACACACAATTCGAATACATTTGCATGAATTCCAATATACTCATAAAAAATCATGTGGAAGCTCTTTCTCCTCCACGAGAATGAAAAAAAAAAACCTCCCCATGAACGTCCTTTAATGGTTTTTTGATCGAATTTGTACAAACGGATTTGAGTTTATTTGTGGAGCTCAAGAGCGGGGCCACTTGTCGCGTTTCCTGCAGCCTCTCGAAAAAGTATCAGAAACATCAATGAGAGGATAAGGTTTGGAGGTGCCCTAATAGTGCCATGCGAACAAGATTTTTAACTTTAGAAAGTCTATACTGAAAATTTCGCCTATCCAATCCTTCGTGGCTCTACGATCATGTTGATATACATATCTTGATGCCCTCAGCTGCATTTGGAATATCTCGATACATCATTTCGACATAAAATTTCACGAGATATCTGATAAAAATATTAGATTCGAGTCACTGCCTGCATGACATCAGCCGCTTTTTGTAAACAACTCCATTACCACGCGGAAGACACTAGGAAACTCAATTCTGATATTCTTATCGTAATACTCGTTTTCACGTAGAAGTGGGGTATTCAGTTACTTTGAATACAATTACGGGTACCATAAAAAATCAGCGCGGTATTAAGGATATGGAGGGTTGGACGGGAAAATTGTTTAGTTTAGGCTCCCCAATGTTGAAATTCGGGTTGACGTGATACTATGAGGGCATCCCCAATTCTGCCTGAAAAATTTTTCTCATCACATGCTTACAAAGTGAGAAGGATTCAAGCGCCCATGAGTAATTCAATGCTTGAGAAATAAGTGGCACCCTACTATGATTGTCATATAATGTATCAAGAGTGGAACAAAATCTGATTTCAGATATCATAGAATACTTTGGCTCAATCCATCTCAAAATGTATGATTCCAGAAGTTTACACCTCAAGAATTCGGAAAGTATCCTACTGATCATTCCGAAACTCGGTCTTCTCGAAGAATCTTGATAGTTCATTCATTTATAACTGGATTGAGTCGAGCTATTGTTTTAAGTGTAAGAGCCATTGATGAGTTAGAAAAAAGTCAAATCTGTCTCAGATTTATCTACTCATCTATGATATGAAGTGGAAAATAAAGTGAGATGCCATTCTCACAATTGGAATTTTTTATGCAATCGAACATTTTCAACATTTGTGACTTTACACACATGGACTTCATTTTTATTCTATACTCAAAAATGATAGTATCAGTTGATCAGCTGGTATTTAAAAACCAATTTTTGACATGTCTTACCCCAGCTCGTGAGAAATCCGTTGTCCGCTTGCATGCAATGTTTCAAATGACTGTTGCAATAATATGCCACTCGAATATATCAGTACCTGCTCCGGAAAAACTTTGAAATAATGTGTGCCAGCTTGTACCAACCCTTACAACATTTGGGGGAAAAATTGGACAGGTTGTTTGCGACGTATTCTTGTAACTCTTCTTGGTGCAATTGTTACTTTCTCGATCTAGGGTTGCCCGAAAAATTATCATCGAAAAAGGGGTCAAAATGTTAGCCCCGTGCCCTGTCGCTTTTTTCGGCATCTACGAGTGTGAAGTGCCGCGGTAGGGCTTGTTTGGGATTCGGGAGGGCAAATAGAAGAAATGTATATTCGTTATAATAGCCAGAAGATCACTTTTTGTGTGCATGGTGAGTACGTACATTTTGTCGCGCAATTTCGACTAAAATCTTACCCACCTAGTTTTCTTCTATGAAATTGTATTTACCTCATCAGGCCTTCTCGTACCAATTTTTTTCTACAAATTAATTGCCAGGCGTAGCTCTTCTATACAATGAAAAATTAAAAAAAAATTGAAGTTCACACGTCGCCGAGTACTTTTCCGTAAAAATCTACTTTTGCTAAATTTTTTAGTCAGTTCTGTGCCCTGCTTGTGCGTGCCTTTAACATCCGTGACTACGGAGTTCAAGGCAGCTTTTCTCTAAGTATCTGATGGTCAAATCAAAAGTCCAAAATCTGCAAACTGTAGCTTCAACCGTTTGGCCGTGGGACGAATTAGGGGCAAATGTCAGGTTCAGTACCCGCTACCGCGTTACCTGTGTTATTCTTATGCATGGTACCGATGAGTGGAAATCTTCAATTCGTGCGCGAAATAACGTATGGTTTACATATTTTAAAAAGTCAGAAAATCTGTCTCCGAGCCCTCGGGGGTGAGATTTGGGGTTAGCACATTTTTGATCCGCAATTATCAAAGTTTGCGCGAAACTACCCATATAACATAATACATATTCATCATGTGAATAAAATTTCATACTACCTCTCATTAATCTCTGAGTCTTAGCGATTTTTCTCAAAACTGAATCAATGACCTAACAAAATCCCTCGTCTATTTCCGATATTAATCGACAATATTTATTTACTTAAGGAATATAAAGTTTATAGAAACATGGAATATACATTACATGTTATTCTTTGACTTTACAGATAATACGTTAAATAAAAACCGATACAGAAGCCCAAAATATGAAGAAATATACAGGCGGTCCATGGAAAATCCCGAAGATTTTTGGGCGGAAGTGGCACAATGTATAGATTGGAGCAGGCCTTGGTCAAAAGTCTTAGATAACTCAAATGAACCTTTCACAAAATGGTGAGTACAATTTTGCTATTTTACTATACTCTATAGTCATCGGACTCCGGTAAGGCAAATTTGCTTGTATATGTTGTATCATAACACTTACGTATAATTCCTTCAGTAATCCTTCTTCTATAATCTGATCATGAAAAGAGAGACAATTCTTAAGTCAGAAGGTGCAATATACATATATAAGTTGAAACCGATTGCAGTAGTACAGGTCTGCGTTAAGTCAGACAGCCATCATCTTTCCTTTTTCGACGTCACAGAATACTCTCGAAAGTTCTTTGGTCAATGAATCAGTAGAACCAAGCTCAAAATATAGGGAAAGGGAAGTCCGATTGACATGACGCAAACATCTCTGAGGATTTTCATTGTCTCAACCGAACGAAACAAACATCGCAAGATCCTCACAGTCACATACCACTAACAAAATTTCACCACGGAATCTCGGCAGTAAATTAAGATTTAAAAGTCAATTCTCCCAAGAGAGCATCGTACTCACAAATCGTAACACCTTTTCCTATCGAAATTCACGAAATCAACCGGCCGAAGCGCATCGAACCCAACAATCTTCCTCTTCCAGAGCAACGTACTCCGAAATATCGCGTTTCTAGAATGCAAAGTAGCACAATATCCGAGATCCAACGTCCGTAAAAAAAAGTATCTCGGTAAATTTTCTCTTACATACAATTGAATGAATTTGGCAGGTTCGTCGATGGTGAAACAAATGCGTGTTACAATGCGGTGGATCGTCACGTTGCGGCTGGTTTAGGTTCGAAAACAGCGTTGATTCACGACAGCCCAATGACAGGGACAGTAAGGAAAGTTACCTATGCTGAACTGCTTGATAAAACGTCGAAATTGGCTGGAGTACTGAGCGAACTTGGGGTTAAAAAGGGTGATCGAGTGCTCATATATATGCCTTTGACTCCTGAAGCTATCATAGCCATACTAGCTAGCGCCAGGATTGGTGCTATACACTCCGTCGTCTTTGGTGGTAAGTTTTTTAATGATCAATGATTTAATATTCCAGATTCTGGTCACCTGGACTAGTCATGGGTATATTGTGAAAGGAATTTGACTTTTATATCCCGGGTGCCCGGCTTTCGCCTTCACCCCAGTAGTTGATGTATGTACATTGTGAAAAATTGGTTGGATTCCAACCAAAGTTATCAAACATCTGGTTAAAAAGTCAATCAGGTACTTAGATGAAAATTCAGCCACTGGTTGCCTGCCAAATTTAACTACTAGTTGAAAATTTTATCACAGCGAATGGGCATTGGGACAGAGATAATTATGGATCTCATTAGATTCGTTAATGGTTGCGCCCGGGCGATATTTTTGGGCCAGAAAAACAAGTTTCCTCGTGTTTTTCCCTAAATTAGTAGAAAAAAAAATCAACGGGGGTGACGCGAGTATTTTCGGTCAAAAATAGAGGCTCAGCAAAGTTTTTGGACCAATCCGGACATAGAATCGCGAAAACGTTGCTTAACCTCAATTTTCAACCGAAAAGACTCGCGTGAACCCCGCTGATGATTTTTCCCATTTGTTCACAAGAAAAAATGAGGAAATCTGTTCTGCTAACCCAATAATGTCATCCAGTCACCACTATTTACAAATCGAATGGGTCCCATAATTATCCCTATCCTGATACCCAAGTTTGCTGTGAGACATATTTCAAACCATGGTTGCCGTCAGATCTGAAACCAGGTGGTTGATTTTTAGTGTCAATCAATGGTTGTGGTTAAAACTGCAACTAATTTGTTGCAGTTTTTCTGACAAATTATTTACAGTGTACGCCGATAAAAATGCCCGCAATAAGTTTGATACTGGACAATAAAGCTCGCAACAAAGCTTTCAAAACAATTTACCACATTCTGTCGACGATTGTCATTGATTTAGGGTGGATGTAAAATGGACAAATCTTCTCGTGATTCCTTTATGAATTACCTTCTCGTGAAACTGAGATGATTCTGCTTAAGTCTGTTCACATCAGAACCACTTTACCTCATTTTTAAAGTCCTTGAATGAGCTTCATAACAAACTGAATTGCGTAGAAAACTATTGAATATTGAGATAGGCCAGAAAGAAATATAGGAGGCGTATTGGGCCCTCTTATTTTATTATCATGAAAGCTCTTCTGACTTTCTGTCATTTACACTTCTTTTTCAATTCATAAGTATCGATTTTTGCACGAGATTGGGAGCTAAGAGGCAAGAGGGCGTGACTGGAATACGAATTGTGTATCCAATCGTGACGTTACTCTGACGATGACAAGTTCGGAGAAACTTTGGCGCGTTTTTTCTCATGAAAACAATATGCCCAAACCACTTAGTTTGGCTTACGTGTCATTATGTTGGAAGCTGATAGAATTTTTTGTAAACACAATATTACAAGACGCATGCATTCTACAAGTAATACTTACCCTGAAATTGATTTCGTGACAAACCGAAGTTGAAATCACGTTTGAACATTTAAAATCTAACTTCATATAGTCGATGTATTCTTAAAGTAGGAATCACGTGAGACATAATCCGCATTCCGATATCACACTTTCTTTTTTGATTCAAATTTCCTGCGTTCTTGGTCCCGAATCAAATAATTTGAGAATTTGGAAATTGTGTTATCTGAATCATGCCCAGGACCGTCTCATTTTTATGATATTTTTTATTTTTTCGCAAGACAAAAAACTTTGATAAGAGTAACGAGAAAACGAAATGATGCAAATATTCTGCTGATATTTTTCATAGATTCAGTCAATAAATATTATTGCGCGAGGGTTTGAGATAATCTTCCATTTTTGAACTCGACTTTGTATTTTTGTCTATTCCTCTGAAACTTGATGATAAAGTATCATTTCCTTCTATTGAAAAAGTTTAGTCCAAAAGTAGTCACAACGAAATGATATTTTAGAAAAGTCCCAAGAAAAAGAGACTTCAACTTGCAATTCAAGAGAGTTCCGATAATTTACATATAGTAGACTGTATAGAAGCCTCTGATTTCAACATTTTATTCGAAACGAAATATTCTGTCGAAAGACGAGAATCGAAACTCGAGAGAAATCAAATTCGACGCAGTGTAAGGAAAGTCGAGTGGACGGTACTTTGTCGGGTCATCTTGTAGTATAGAGAAGTGTAATACGACGAGCTCATGCTTCACGATATATGTAAAGGATCCCGAATCAACCTCGAGTATTGTAAATCGACACTCTTCTCAAGTTTGATGAGATCGAATTCAATGGCACTTTATCCAATATTCACACGTATAATTCAATCACTTTTGTAGACAAGGTCTTGTCCAAGTTTAAATGGCTGAGCTGAGATTTACAATTAGCAATCAGGAAACAAAGTCTTCCCTTAGATTGAAAAAAGAATTGTTCTCATACCGTTTTGACAAAATAATTTGTTATGAAATGTACACTTGTAACGGAGTAAGAATGAGAATACAAAAAATGTTGATTGTTGCAGGATTTGCCGCAAAAGAATTGGCAACGAGAATCGATCATGCCGAGCCAAAAGTTTTAATCGCCGCAAGTTGTGGCCTTGAACCCAATAAAGTAGTCAGGTAAGTAAATTTCATGCCACGTGGACAGTTTTGTGGTTACTGAATAAATGTGAAATTTTAAAATGTGAATCCGCATGAAGAGGTCTGATTAGAATAAATTAAAGGCAATTTTCTACGATTCCACGTGTACAACTTTAATGTTGAAACATCTTGATTTGTATGCAATCACAATTGGCTTCCAATTCATGGACGTGAAAAAATATGCGCATGTGCTTTTTTCAAATGAATATGGTCACTGTGACGGGCTCCGTTAGTGAAATCTACGTTTTTTGACATGAAATTTTATGTTAATACATCCTTACTCGAAAAATAATTCTAATTACGCAAATTCGATCGTGCGAATTGAGTTTGCTAAGAGCATAAGTATAGCAAATCAATTTAGAAAATTGAACATCTCTCCAATCGTTGAAGCATTGTCCTTGAAATATTTGTGTAGCCCAAAGTGTCTAAGATATATCAGACCCTTCAAGCGGCTTTTCGTTTAAAAAATCCGAGTCTAGATGACTAGATTAGATATCCATCATACAGAATCAAAGAAAAATACTCCGGAAAGTATTCGGCCAAGGGATAATTTTAAATTCTAAATGTGTATACATTCCTTTGTACCATATTTTTCCGCTTTCGAACCGATTGGAAATTTCGAACTCGCTAAGAATACTTAAAATGGCATAGATGAAGAATATCTAGTTGACAAGGCCTAAATTCTCCGTGAATCTTTTTAAAAAATCTAAAAATTCACTCTTGCTTCCTCTTCAAAATCCAGAATCCTAAGTTGTGAACGAGAAAATCTCCAAAACCACAAACGTCTATTATATTTATTAGTTTCAATTATTAGAATTTATGAAATCAAAGCTTTCGCAGCCTCTCTCATACCTTGACGTAAGACAAGTTAAAATATAATTTAAAAATGTGTTTTTTATAGGTACACAGACATGCTGAACGAGTCGATGGATCTGATAAAAACGCCGAAACCTCGATGCATAATTTTCCAGCGTCGCCAAGTGTGGGAAGCTCCACTTTTACCAGATCAGCTTGACTGGGACAAACTGATGGAGAAAGCTCAGCCCCACCCATGCGTACCCGTCGAAGCTAATCAGCCTCTCTACATCCTTTACACTTCCGGCACTACAGGTTCGCCTACGTATGCTCTATATAGATATATCTCATAATGGGACATCGTGTATTTTTCATTTCAATTTCAAAGAGAAATCGAAAAAAGTATGGGATGTCACGAAATTTGATTTTGCCACACGTGGGATATAAGTATGTAGAAAAGTACGGGCAAACTTGCAAGCTTGAGCTTTTCACAATTTTATGATAACGCTGACTTTTCTGACAGTCATCCTACAGAAAAATGGGAAGAGAAAAGTTCATCTGAAAACATCCCTTGAGATTGTATGCTGCAAGCGACGGTAGAATCAACGAATCGCATGCGTCAGGCGATTTCAAACGTGTGTGCTTGTGCGGAAAACTCGCAAAAGTTTTTCCGAACTTTGTTCTTTTTTTGTATCTCAAAGTCAAGTTTGACTTATTTCATTTTCCGTGATTTGAGTAGTGATTTGGCTTGCACCAGTAGTGTGCAATATTTGATAATATTCTCGCCCCCGACAAAAAAACTCTCCCATTTGAAAATTCATTGGGAGAACAATGGAAAGTGTTTTTTTCTCTTCGAAAACAGCGCTACCTATATATATGTATATATATATATATATATATATATATATATATATATATATATATATAACGAGTAGAGGGATACAAACATTCATTTTTTGTTTGATTTTGATGATGAGTTCTACAAAGTTACGAATCAAATGAGTAAATACAGTATCGGGTAAAACAAATAGAACACGGAAACCTCCACTAAAACAGCGATTACTCCGACGCGCGCCCTTATGTATACGGCAATTTTTCAAAAAACATTTGAAAGATGGGTAGAAAATCTATTAGATTATGTATTCCAAAAATTATTTTGATCGAAATCCCTTGCCCATAATCGACGCTCAAAACTTTCAAAAATTCCATTTTAATCGCTTCTTTTCTATGCATTTGCATGATTTCATGCTAGCATGGAAATTCTTGCAGGTGTTTATAGCTCTTACGAAGACCTCCAAGATTTTTTTTCGATCATTGCTCGATGATTGTTCAGACCCGCGTTACAAGCGATTACGTGAAATAGATTTTGTATGAGTTGAGGATATTAGGAGTATATGGAGTCATACGTATTTCTTACTTTGTAGCGGGCGGGAGTCCTTGCGAGAAATTATAAGAATGAGCCTTATGACTATAATTTCATCAAATTCGGAAGATTTTACGTCAAAATCGTGGAGTATGACCATTTTTGTATTTTTCATACCTTTGACCCATACAAAATTCTTGTTGCACGATCACTTGTAATTCAAGCGTGAAAAATCGTAGAGCAATGTTTTGAAGGAAGATTTTGAAAGTCTTGAGAGAAGCTACAACATTTCACAAGGATTATTACACTAGCATGATTTGCATAAAACCTAAGGGTGAGTGATTGAAATGGAAATTTTTTGAGTTTTTAGTGTAGACTATAGGCGAAGAATTTCGATAATTCCCAAAACACATAATTTGGCAGATTTTTTTGCGTCGGAGTTATCACTGTTTTAGTGAAGGAGCCTGTGTTCCATTTTTTGCAGGGTACTGTATAGATGGATAGGAATTGAGTCTACTCTGATAGAATGATAGACTGAATCGAGTATCCAAATCTTGAATTATGTAAATTTTCAGACAAGCCAAAGGGTATTCAGCGACCAATAGGCGGTCACATAGCGACGCTCTGCTGGACGATGAAGACAATTTACGGAATCGACAGGGACTCGGTATGGTGGGGCGCTTCAGACGTAGGTTGGGTCGTGGGTCACTCGTATATTTGCTACGGCCCACTTATCGCAGGTGCCACGAGTATCATGTACGAAGGAAAACCTGACAGGACACCCGATTCCAGTCAGTACTTCAGGTTCGTATGTACCGGAAATTGGTCAAGTTTTTCTCTCGAAATAAAAATTCTACATCATGAGTCCTGAAAACATCATTTTAGGAATCATAGCTTTTTTTAAGAAGCCAAAAATAGGGAATTTTCAGGTAGAAAATGAAAATTATGATCCAGTAGGCACTTTGAACTGTATTTTGTTCAGAATTTTTTGAATATATAAAAACGACTTTTTGAAAGATGGAATCGGGAGTTCGACTCGGTGAGAAAAGTATCCAAATAAATATACCAACATTAGATAATTTTTCATACTGACTGATTTAATAGCGCAGAGCACTTCTTGTAAGAATTTTTTTAAAGAGCTTGAGATCGATATCATAATCATAACATTTTAGAGTCAAATAAGAAACAGCCTTTAAAACAAAACACATTTCAGCGAGAAATTCTGCGGAGGGTTTCAATTGAAGAAAGTGACGGAATAATTTGGATGTTTTCATAATTCTATCCATACCTCTCTTAGAAAAAAGCATACTTCATTTGACCATTTTATGCCACTTCACGATTCTTGTTTGGTTTTCGTTAGCTTCCAGAACTTTTGACAAAAATGTTCAAACTCATGGGTTCTAATGGGTTGCAGAATGAATTCCAAGGATAGGATTTCTCTCGACAAGTGTTTTACTCTTCTATAAAAATTGCGAATAACCCTCGTGGTTTATTGGGTTATATACGGTTCCACGTGCCGCCCATTTGAAGAGTGTGAGGCTGCCTTGCAATGAAGTTCAGAATGAATCGGATCTAAAAATTGCCTAAAGAATTTTTTTCAAGATCTATTGGACTCTTCATGATCACTGATTCAGACACAAGACAGATAACTAAGACAGGAGATGTTACTAATGAGTGATGAAATAGGTCAGTTTGAAAGTGTTCCCACTTGATACAAAAATTTTTCTACAAGACCAAAATCTTCTTCCCATCATCTGATGTTCCAATTGACTCACGAAGACAAGAATGACAGGAATGATCGTTATCAACTTTTCAAGATTCTGATGAATTGATTCTATGAGTAGACCTTCTTCTTTCATAGTGCCTTCTTCTTTAGGTTTTTCACGAATCTTTTCAAGATACTCAAGCCTTGCTTTCTAACTTACAAGGGGAACACTAACCTTATGGGTCCTGGATCTTGACGAAACTTCGGGAATCTTCTTGTTCTGGTGAGAAATGAAGGGACCCAGAAGGGCTTCGTCCAATGGGCCTTGGATCCTAAGATACAGCTATGGAGATCAGGATTGTCCATATAGGCCCATGTTAAAATGACACATATATAGATATACTGACAATGCTAACCTTCCATGGCTGGAACTCAGGATAGGAGGCCCATTGGACGGAACCCTCTTGGGTACCTTCATTTCTCACCAAAACAAGAAGATTCCCAAAGTTTCGTCAAGATTCAGGACCCGCAAGGTTGGTGCTCCCCTCGTTAGTTGCTAATATTCCACTCTGTCCTTCCTTGATTCGAAGCGTAGTCCCACTTTCGCACTCTACAAGTTTCACTAAGTCCTAAGTCGATTTACACAGCTCCGACGGTGCTGAACGATAACTTTTGACCACATGAGAGAAGTTGTCTTCACCCACAAACCAACTGAGATTTCGTCAATGGCATCGATGTCCTAACAACTCAGTAAACTTCTAACCAGACGTGATGAAGGCTTACTTTTGATGTATTCCAATTGTCTAGCTTATTTATTCTCATCACTATATGAAATAAATATGCTTTGCTCTACGGACAAATCTCAATTTACTTCATGTGCTATCGCGTTTGACTTCTTGGGAGTACTTGAAAATTTTGATTCTTGATGATTATGATGAATGAAATGGAATAAGGGAGCCTCTAAAACGAATTCACAACAACACCACGCAGATAGAGATTCTCGAAAAAAATCTTGGAATTTGATGCGGCACGTTTTTCGGTTCAAACTAGACATGAATCAAATTAAAGAATCCAAACTCCTTACATTGGCTCTAAAATTGTCCACCAAACGTTCGACTAAAGAACGAGATTAGAGGAATTTTGACGAATTTTCTCGAAATTTCATTTATTTCAGGATAATTGATCAGCATAAGGTGAACGCAATGTTCACCGTGCCTACTGCATTTAGAGTATTGAGGAGGGCAGATCCAGACTCACTTTTGGGGCAAAAATACTCGACAAAATCGTAAGTAACATGAAAATTTGTCACACAAGTTAACCATAGCGGTTGTCGTTCATATTTACTTTGGAACAAGTTGCGAAACTTTAAGATTCTTCCCTTTACCGTTACCTGGGAATATTGAAATCCAATCTATTTGACTGAAAATGCGCTCCAGGGTCCAAACTTGATGTAGACTGATAATAGACACGTTTTAGGCAGTCATTCATCAATCTCCACAAACACTTTTGATATTTCCACGACATAGTAAAAATCAGGGACAAGCGCAAAAAATTGAGATATTATCATTTTTGAACCTCCTTTCGACATCTTCCGTCTGCTATCATGTGACAAGCATTTATCCCGACAATTTTTTATGTAAGGTAAGTGTGCCTAATATGCCCCCACTACTTTTGTTTTGCTCATAGTTTTGGCTCATCTCAATATTTTCGTACTTTAGCTCATTTCAAAGCTTGTTTCAAGACCTTTAAAATGAGCTGAAGTACGTTTGATTTCAACGAATTGCAGACGAGCTATCTCAATTTTTGCAAGTTTTTAACAGCGTGTTCCTAATATGCCCCCACGTGGAAAAGAGGCCTATTTCCATGAGATTATACGGGTTTTTCGTAGAATCGGGATATCGGCTTTCAGACCCCCAAATGAGACGTAGTCCAGGTCATTTTGCAGCGTTTTACCCTCTTTTGAGTTTCCATAGTTAGATTGGGGTATTCTGATGGAGTGAACGACGAGTTTGAAAAAAAACCATGGGGGCATATCAGGAACACTGGATTTTTTTTTAGTAATATGAGCGTAGAATCGGTTAGAAATTGGTTACATCAATTTTGATTATCATAATTTTTAGTGACTAACAAAAAAGAAGTCGAAAGTAGCGAAACCAGTTTTTTTGTTCTAAGGAAGACGCGGGTCATCTTGGATCGGTCCAAAACGTTTATTTTCTCATATTTTAACGTAACAAACATGAAAAAAATGCATGGCAAGGTCTGCGAGTACGTACATTCGAGAACTTGGGGCATATTAGGGAATGGAGGCATATTAGGCACACTTACCCTATATTTATATACTTCAAAATTTGAACGGTTTGTATCAACAATAATTTCAGCTTGAGAGCGATATTTGTTGCGGGTGAGCACTGCGACTACGAGGCAAAAGCATGGGCAGAAAAAGCATTCAAGGTACCAATTTTGAACCACTGGTGGCAAACGGAAACAGGACACGCAGTAACGGCCACCTGTCTAGGTCTCGATCACAGCCTAAGCCCTCCAAAATACAGTACTGGATTGCCCGTACCTGGATATGCTGGTAATTGAAGACTAAAATTGCCAAACTTTCATAACTTAAATTTTCTGCTATTACAAAAGAGCATCTGAACTAACCAGGAGAGGTCATCACATCCGGGTCACGGATTTGGCTGAAACTTTGGAAACAGCCTTCTTTTAGCACCAAAAGATGAAACCCAAAATTATAGACCCTAACGCTCAAGCGTTTCTGAGCTACGGCCAAGTAAATTAGCATTGCAGGTATACCTATATGTATTATTTTTAACATGGGCCTATATGGGCATTGATAAAGTTTTCCGCTACAGCTTGGAAACGCTTGAGCGTTAGGGTCTATAATTTTGGATTTCATCTTTTGACACTAAAACAAGACTATTTCCAGAGTTTCAGCCAAATCCGTGACCCGGATGTGAAGACCTCTCCTGGTAAGTAAATGGTTACGGAAAAATTAAAAAATGTGTTGTTGTCATAATGTGAAATTCTCTAAGAAACGATAAAAATATGGTGAAAAGCCCTTGACCTTAGGGTCGTTCCTGGGCGTGTTCATAAAAAATGGCATTCTTTTTGTGTTTCAGTCGATGTATTGAGAGAAGACGGCAGCAAAGCTCTACCCCACGAGCTTGGCAGAATAGCCCTAAAGTTGCCACTGCCTCCAGGATTCATGTCGACCCTGTATCTCGCACCCGACAGGTTCCGCGAGATTTATTTCTCCAAGTATCGCGTGAGTTATGCCGTTTGAATTCATTTTCTCGACCTATCCCTTTTACCCTAATCAATATTAAATTGAACTAATTCTTCACTCGAGTTCCATGAATTTTTTCACTCGCCGGAAGGGACTGCTGGTAGAATTTACAGAATGTCCATTCTGATGAATAATGGATCTACTTTAGGGTTGAAGTCACATAAAAGTGGGCTATTTGTACTAGCCTATGTTTCACTCAAGCCACACGTTGGGCAATTTGATGGACCGGTTTAAGAAAATCAATACAACTGTTGGTTCCAAATCCGGGTCTATTTAGGGAAATTTTTCGCATAAGGAGATCAAAAAACATGCAGTAAGGTCGAATGGTTCCTAAATATTGGTTTCATTTACAGGAGTGATTTTATGTAGGAGGTTTTACTGTACTTTCCAAAGCTATTTTTTGCCTCGTTTTTTCCTATTGACCTGAAGTTATCTAATTTGAGCTCAATTAATCAGACACTTCAACGGATGTATGTCCAGTGTCAAAAGTACCTACTGGAATCCAAACTTCGACTATGCAATCTTGATTCTAGATTCAATAGCATAAATAAAGCTTAGGGCTGTCCATAAACCATATGGTCTGCTGAAGGTGGGTGGGTGGTTGCAAAAAGTACCATATTGAGCCGTATGAGGTGAGTGAGTGGTGGAGCCTCAAGCCATATGATCCGAACACATCGCGAGAACTGTAAAGTCCGAGACGATATCTTATCAAATCTTTCTTTGAAATTCTACCCGTGCATAATCGGTGCGCACGCCAAGTTGCCATAGTTAATAACTATAGGCAAAATTTTGCCTGCCCAAATCTGACCAAGTACAACAACGGCAGCTTTCCGAGCGAAAATTTTTTCGAACCATATGGCTTCTGAGGGGGTGGGTGGTTGGTTGGTCCAGAGGCCATATCAAACCAGGTGGATGGGTGGCCAAAAATGACCGAAAATGAAGCCATATGGTTTATGGACAATCTATCTATTTTTGAACAACACATGCTTCAAGATCAGAAATGAAATGTGATTGCAACTAATTAATGATTAAATTCATTTTTGATTTACATGTATAGGGGTACTACGACACGATGGATGCAGGCTACATCGATGAATTTGGCTACGTTTACGTTACAGCGCGCGACGATGACGTCATAAACGTAGCCGGTCACAGGCTGTCGACATCAGCCCTCGAAGACGTAATACTTGGACATCCAGATATAGCCGACGGCGCAGTCATTGGGGTGCCAGAGTATACCAAGGGCGAGATTCCTCTCTGTCTATATGTTAAGAAAGGTAGGCAATTTAAGAAAAGAATATTGTCATTTCTAGTTTTGAATAGTTTTGGAAATGGAAAAATTCATCACAAAAAGAATATCAAACGCATCAATTTTAATTAATGCGTTCGACTAAATTTTCAGACAATACGAAAAAGCCTGATCAAGAAATAAACAAGGAACTGGTTGCTCTGGTCAGAGAACTCATTGGACCAATTGCGGCATTCAAACTAGCTACGTCGGTCAAGGCGTTGCCCAGAACGCGTTCGGGAAAAATTTGCCGGAAAGCCATAGCAGATATGGCTCGTTCCAAGCACGTTAAGGTACCACTTTCAAATCAGCCTTCATATAGAACGTTAATTTTAGTTCAAGATACCGATCGACGTGTTATCAAAATTTCAGATTCCCAGCACGATCGATGACGCGTCGGTCTTCCCCGATGTCAAGAGAGGCTTGCAGAAGCTAGGCTATGCAAAATTAGCACCTGATCCAGAATAGAATAAGCATAACTTTGAAAAATGTCAGTGGTGAATCTGTCTAATAAAATACTGTAAATTTTTTAAATGAATTATGTTAAAGCTTGTATGTGCTGGCGCATAATTATGAAAAATGTTGAAATGTATGCTAATAGAGAGAAATAATAGTAATTGTAAAAGTTCTAAGAACTTTAGTGTCTATTATTATATTTAACTTCATCATCATATTATTACAAATTAATAAAAATTTACAAACATACAGAATTCATTTACTGTTTCTTCTTCTTTTTCTTCTTTCCCTTGTTTGCCGAAGGTGATTCCAGCTCTGCGACGTCGTCGTCTCTTTTTCTTTTTGGAGCCTCAGAATCTTCCATGGGCTCTGTTGGTCCTTTTTCTGTTTTGTCAGTGACAGATGTATTTGCGGCAGATGCTTCTGAAGCACCAGAAGGTACGCTGAAGCCTGGGATCTGATGAAGAATATTGTAATAATTAAATATCCTGCATAGAATCATTCTTGTGTCATGAGTCTTGAATAATCTAATATTTTACGTACAATAAATTCAATTTTATGTAAATAAAACATACGTGAGATACGATATTAAGTGCGTCGTGTAAAATGTATTTCTTCTATTGATCATAAAATATTCAAGAGTTGATACATTTTGAATAGTTCGAAGCATTGATTGAGTCGAAAAATTGAGAGTTTGAATCGTGATCAATGAATAAACTGATGAAGATTCTTTACTAAAATTAACTCACCTCTGGTTTGACCAGTTTGAAAACCAATTTCTCATGCTGAACATTTGACCTGTCAAGGCTTAGCTGAACAGTCACTTGATCGAAAGATCGGAAGATCACATCGCCATATCTTTGGGTATGTTCCTCTTCATCGTATACAAACTTTACTTCGGATGTTTCTCCTTTCCTACTAAGGTATAACGTACCCTCCAATCCAAATTTAGGAATAAGGATTTGCAAAGCATTCTTCCTCACAAATAGAATGTAACCTTCTTCATCTTGTACTTTATTCCTAAAGAACAACTAGAGAACAAGAGCAGTCGTGTTAAATAAAGTGGCAACAAAATATTTCTACATAGATCGAATATCAAAAATAGTATACTTACATGAGTATTCAGAGCAACTGAAGCTCTGCCAGCATACTGAGCCATTCTGTTCCTGTAATTGAGATTGTGGCAAAGAGCGTGACTCTTTTTCTTGTCTAAAAGATCTGGATAAGTAGCATCGGCACCCACGCATACTGCTAAGAGTCGATGGACTATTACGTCAGCGTACCTGGAATAAAGAATTTTTATTTTGATCTGACTGGTTTATGTAAACTATTTTATCTCGTCATTTCATTTCAAAGCATTCGATTGGAAATTCTAACAAAATGCAGTATGATAACTCGTTATAATACTAGATTATTACTTCATTGAAAGGATTTTTTATGCTCATTCAATAACTCTAATCAAAGAGAAGGGAGCAAAGAGAAAGCGGCGGGAATGAGAGTGAAAAATATAAAGGAACGCTTCGGATATCTCATGTAAAATAAAAAAGAGTCTTCATCATTTCAACACGGTACGTTATAAATGGTCAAGGAGATTTATTCCATACGCCCCGGTAAATTTTTTTTTGAAAGTTGAAGCGATTTCATTCACGAGCAGTCAAACCCGATTTCACTGAAATCCAAAGATAAAGGGCAAAACACGAACGTATTTTACGGTATCAGATTTAGCCAGGAAGAGTAGAGAAGTCAGTTTTTATATCTAAGTCAACATACCTCCTAATAGGTGATGTAAAGTGAGTGTAAATAGGACATGCCAGTCCGTAATGGAAGAAATCGCTCTCTTGTACCATCCCACTGGTAAAATACACTGCTTGCATCATGCACCTCGTAGCAAGAATCTTGAGCATAGTATTGAAGTATGGATTGTCTTCTTTGTGAGCAGCTTCGAGAGACTTGGCTAACTCTTTTCCACAACTTGTATCAATCTCAAAACCTTGATGCCTGCCAGCCTTAACAAGCGGATCAAAATTAGTTTGAGGTGGTTCTGGATGCCGACGTAGCATTGCACACTCTGGGAAGTCCTCCAGGATCTTTTTGGCTACGGATATATTGGCTAGTAACATGAATTCCTCAACCATAGAATTTGTCTCGCGCATCTTCTTCGCCTCGACATCGATTGGATCGTGAGTTTCGCTATCGACTTGGAATCGAATCTCCGGCGATGCCAGTACAAGTGCTCTGAAATTATTTCAAAAAGTTGTGTTGAGAGTGATTGAGAACCGTGTTTTAATTTCAATCTGATTTTTTTTCTTT
The DNA here is from genome assembly GCA_029851415.1 of Eretmocerus hayati. Taxonomy (NCBI): domain Eukaryota; kingdom Metazoa; phylum Arthropoda; class Insecta; order Hymenoptera; family Aphelinidae; genus Eretmocerus; species Eretmocerus hayati. Next base: position 95,738,616 of record CM056744.1, on the reverse strand, counting down.
CAAACTGATACGTGGATAGAAAAAAAAAGAGAGTAAAAAGACAATACCGAACGGTTTAAATGAGAAAAGACAACAAAAGTTTGATCGAGTGCAACTAAATTTTCACAGTTCTCGAGATTAATTCTACTCGACCTCGCTGTATATTTCGGTTGGAGAAAATGGCACAAGTCGGTAGAACATCTCAATTTTGGGTTCAAACGATAGATGACACATCCAAAAATCGATAATAGCAAAGATCATTGTTTAGAAATTGGGGCGCGGCGAGGCTTTTTTGGTTTTTCCGCCATGAATCGAAAAATATCAATTTTTCGGAAAAAACCTATCGAGAAATGATTTGTATATGTATATCTTTGAAAGATCTGCGAAAATAATTTCTGCATTTCTCACGGAAAATGCATCCCTTTAGAGTTATTATTGATAACTTTTGAAATAAATCAGCTAAAATTGTTCACATTTTTTTAGATAAGTGGGTCAATTTCAGACAAAAAAGATTACTTGAGATTTTGCCCTAAGTTCGATCGCATTCGACTCCAGAAATCGCGAATTTTGCGATTTCTCACTTCTTTATTGCTTTGATTTAAAAATTAAATCTTGGGAATAATTCACTGCGAATAACTCAAAAAGGCAATAACCCGCCAAGAATAAGTTCAAACTAGGCCCTACATTTCGAGCTGAAATCCGAGATATAACGATCGCAAAAGAGCTGAAACCTCTTAGCTGATAAAGGCCGACTGCCGGCCGGTAAAAGTCACTATGTAGATCGAAAACAAAATTTGGCACATGCGTATTATTTTCAAAGTATGGATGATATATCATGTAATACTGAGGAAATAAAACAGAAGACTGCTCGGAAAAATTTAGCATATTATATACACCACTTCGCCTCTGCGATAAGGATCGAGAAACCTAATTGCATTTGCTTCAAATAGAATGAAGCGCGAAGTACAAGGCGGTGAATCAGAATTCTCTGAATAATTAGTTTGAGCAGTGTTATGCAGTGTTGCAAGCTCTTACCCATTTTCCAAGCGCCTCTTCTTTAGCTTCTTGGCCAATTTGTTCAAGTTCCTTAAGCTCTTTGCGAGGGCGTCGTTCTGAGTTTTATCGTCGATTTTCAGCTGAGCCTGCTCGTAAGTCATAGCAGCTCGAGACAAAATGATAGACTTGAAGTAATCCGTCTTGATGATGTTGGCATCGTGATCGATTTCCCAGACGCACGAGAACGCAAATCTCTCTTCGCCTCCTCTTAGCGAGCACAAGTTTGAGCTAAGCAGTTCTGGAAATTTCATTAACCAAAAGCGTAAATGAGGTTTTGCGATACTTCTGCCTTAGCTCAAAGAAAAATACATTTTCGAACTATTGATGAAGCGTTCAATGTTGTTCAGATTGTGCGTCATTAAATAAGTCGCGAAAATTACGAGAGTAGATTCTTGTCAAAGTAGGGATCATTCTGTTTACCGATGGGATTATCATTCGTGAACCGTGCGATACTTGTAAGAAATGGAAAGTGATACAAGAAAGATCAACCTTTGTCATCTTATACATTGTAGATACGCCGATATGATCTTCTTGAGACGAAATAGTTCCCATAAATTAGTAAATCGAAATGTTCTGAGTCAACTGTCATTCAAATAGAATTGATCGCCAAAAATTTTAACTTGGCACCATTCAAGATAACTCATAGTTTTCAGATAACACGATGAATCTCATTACTATATCAGTAGTTCCGCGGAAATTTCGATATTCGGGGGTCGAAAATGTGCCAGCCCTAAATCTCACTTCCGAAGGTTCTAAGGTGTATTTTTCGACTCCTTGAAACACAAAAAGCACACGAATTGAGTCGCGCACAAGCATGGTGGAAGAGACATATGGTGTGCTCGCGCGCAGCGCGAGCACCTTAGCCAATGGGATTCCCGGCCCAATCGTACGCCATCTTGACCTTCCGGCCAATCACAACATAGCGGGAAATTCGACCGCGTTCAATAGCTCACATGGTTCGAACCGAGTTCAATTTGTTTCATGAATATACCTATACACAGTGCCTCCAGCGTTAAACTTAAGAGGTCGCAAATTTCTTCAAAAAATACAAAAACCTCCCTTAATTAAGAATTTTTTCTAGCAAGGATTACTTCAATACTTCACTCTTTAACATTTTTTTAAATTACTTTGTAAACATTTTCATATCTTTGAGAATTTTTCTCAAATGTATTTCAGCCATTCTTGGAATATTTCTATTAATATTGGGATTTCTTAATAAGGAATTATCCATCTTGCCTCAAATTCCCATTAAGAGTGCATAGAAATTTCTCAAATATGCTTGCTATCCGAGCTCAAAACTTTAAAGCGGAACGAGTATTACAGAATTTTACAAACATTAGGAATATTGTTTCATGATTATATTTATAGAACTATTTCGGAAGACTCAAAATATTTTGAGAGAAGTGATACTCATAGACATATTATAATTCATGCTGAGATATAGATACGAGACAAATGCTGAAAAATTGAGGAAATATACAGTGATTTGTTTGAAAAAGTTGGAAGTGATGCATCAAACAGTATAGTAGAAAAAAAAAAAATTGGGCCAACGTGGGGTTTGAACCCACGACCTCTTTATCGTGAGGCAAAAGGTTATCCACGGAGCTATGCTGTACTACCAATATTTAGTTCAATAGCTGTACTGATTCATCGGCCCCCCAAGGGAGGCTCGGGTTATGGGAGTTGTTGTGACTTGTGATTTTTCCCACTATGATGAAGAATGTTAGCCATCCCACTCCACACACAATCTAGAAGTATTTGGTAGCACTGTTATTATTGATTGCCAATTCAATCGTCCGCACGCCAAGTTCCAAGATTTTTGATCATTGTATAATAATAAGATGTCTTAGATGTTATTTGCATGAACGCGAGTGACTCTGTTGATGACCGAGCCTCAACCAGGAAGACTTACATTTGCTCGTGGCCGTGAATCGCGATTTTAGACTTTTTGAATTGTGACAACTAACAAGGAATTCGTCGCAATTTGAAATTCGTACGCCAAGATGGCTGCCGGTGGGCCCTGCGCAGACCGAGACGAAAACGCGTTCACCAAGTGAGCACACCATATGTCTCTTCCACCATGCGCACAAGTATCGATATTTTCACGTATTGGTAACATAAGGACTGACGCGGTAGCGTCACACGGACCTGACATTTCGCCACTAAAATTGATCTCACGGCAAAACGGTTTGAGCCACAGCTTTGAAGTTTTGAGATTTTGATTTGACCATTAGATTCTTTGAAAAGAAAAGTGACTAGGACCTCTGTAGTTTTGCTATTTAGGGTCGCATTAGTACCACACGGACCTGACATAAAATTTATCAAGAACTAGATTTTGGACAAAATCTACTCCCCAAAGTGTGAAAATCCATTTTTTTCGAAATTTTGAGGAATGGAAAAGTTGAACCTGACGATTTACTGTAAGAATAAGTTGGTGCGGGAAATTCTAGCATGAGGCGAATTCACTTTTATCGAGGAAAACTAAGGGAGTAAAATTTTAGGAGATATGTACATACTCAGCGCGCACGTAAAGAGTGGTCTTTGAATCCTTGTAGCAGTGGGATTTGGTGCTCAATACCATGAAATTGATTAGTTTACCTGCCCGAATCTGTAAGGAGCTTCTGGATGGTGATACATAATTACAAAGGTCAAAGAGACGAAGAACCACATCACACGGACCTGACATTCTGACCTTTTTTTTGATGATAACATTTTTGGGTAACTCTGGATCAAAAAACTAATGATTGCACCAAAAAGAGCACAAAAAATATATCAAAAATTATGTTTGAGATTTTTCCCCAAGCGTTTTAAGGGTTCGTTCAAGCAGGCACACATTATTTCAAAGTTTCCACGGAGGTACTCATATGAGAAAATTCATCCCTAAATAACAATGTTCAACACGAAAAAAGTTATAGTTTCATTCGAAGGCTTGGTATTTCTGTAATGATTGAACTCATTCTTGACTCATTCTCGTGTCGAACCATGCTAAATACCGAATTTCATTAAATACCTACTCCCATGCGTATTGTTAAGAATCAGAATAAGCAGTCCCGAAAAAATGACATGGCACGAATTACATGAACATAAGTGAGATAAAATTATTAAGTTACCTGGAACCATGTCAATACGCTTGTCAACGAGGTAGACTGTCGTAGCTCTGAGAGCAGCTTCCTTGTCAAGAGCAGTTCCAGGTCTAATAAAGTGTGAAACGTCAGCAATGTGAACGCCAACTTCGAGATTGCCATTCTCAAGATCGCGACAGTGAAGTGCATCGTCTATATCAGTACATCCAGGTGGATCAACCGAGCACACGTCTATGTGACGCAGGTCTCTCCTTTGAGCCACGTCCTGTAAAAAATCGTCAGAATTACTGTTTATGAGAATTCGATTCTATGACCCTCATTCCTTAGTTTTTGATCAAGGTATAAAAATTGAGATTATACGCGACGAAAGAATGAATTGTATGCTCTAATTTATGTCATAGTGACATGAGTCACCAAGTGCGGTTCCTAGAAACTATTTTTGATTAAAAAAGATCTTATAGTGAAAAAAATCTTATTAAGATTCAAGGAGATCATTTTGATCGGGTGCTATCTGTATCTACTACAGTGGAACTTCGATATAATAACGAACTTGAGGGGACTGGCCTCCGCCTTCGTTATATCGAGGTTTCGTATCAAAACCCCCTGTGCAAGCCCTACTGTGTACAATATGAGCACGGAATGTTCAATCTTGGTGGAGACAATGTCACTAATCTTCTGAAAATATCTTCGTGAAACAGGATGGCAAGTTCTTGAAATATATAAGAATGCATTGCTCTTATTGATCGACGATTCAAGACACCTTTCGGAAAGAAGTTTCAATTCATTCATAAACACATTAGCGGATACAAAATGTACCAATGTCGAAAATATTCGTAGCGCTTTTCTCTGCTCAAATGCATTTTGTCATCAAATTCTCTTTTTTTCACATCTTTCACAAAATTTTTTGCATTTTTCAATTTCAAGTGAGAATCGAACCATCACACAAGATATATTCTATCGGATTTTGAATATAAAGCAGCAATCTCGAAATACTTACGGGAAAAATCTAATATTGTAAAGACCTGCTAAAGTACTCACTCAAAATTATCTTTATCTGATTACAAAATATGGATTTCTTCTATATATATGCGCTAAATCTGATGATTAAGATCTGACGATACTTCATTGAAATACGCTAAAAAGCGAAAGCCTATTTGACGGAAAATCTAACTAGAAAATACCTAAATAACGTTTTTCATCAGGAAAATGAGATTCATAATTTCCGTTTGCACAGAAATGAGATAGCGTTTGATTTACGATTATGATAAGGCTTTGAGATGTGCCAATGAGAAATTATTTTGAGCTCATGAATGGATAACAGATGAGCGCCAGTAACTCGTTTGATGTGTGATCATCACAACACTTTTGGATCAAAATTTCAAGTAAACCGTACGCAAAATAATCAAAAATAATGGAAAATGACGAATAATCTTTATTGATCAATCGCCAAAACTTCTGATATCTTGTAATATTGGAAGTTATGTCAGAGTCTCGTCGAGAAAAACACCAATCTTCAAGGATAATACAACAAATCGTGTCGAGATTGAAATTGGTTAGGAAATCCAAACAGGTAGATTTGATCAATGGAGTAAATTATTGTAAAATTCACGACATCAAGATAAAATGATGAAAAATAACAAGTTGCAGTCTGACATCGTTATGAATGATGTAGAAAATCTGACGATTTTTGAAACATGCAAAGTTCAAGAAATGAAAGATAGTGAAGATACCGAGGCTGCAGATAGTGATTACAAAAAAATTGATTCATCAAAAAAATTGAAGCATTTTTGTGTGGAAATTGAGAAGTTTCTCAACTTCGTGAAGCAAAACGAGGACTTGGCCAACTACGTTTACAAATACCCACAGTTTCGTGACAAAATTCTCATATCCTACTACATCTATTACATCCTTGATGATAAGCTATTCAGTAGTGACTATATTGATAATGATTTCAGAATCTTACAAAAACGGATAAACGTTGACGTAGACGAGCTCCAAAGTCTATTGGACGAGATTGGAGCAATCGTCGAAAATATAAAAAAACTGAAAAATCAAGAAAAACTTATAAGGAAGGAAGTTACTACTATTAAAGTTGCTCTCCAAAAAGCGAAGGATAATGGTTTGATCTCTTATTAGATTTGTTTTGAAAAATTCCGTAATATAATGGAATAATCTAAACGATCTCAAATTTCATTTCCAGAGACTCGTGAATTAGAAGCCCTACTATCCCATTATGACAAGGAGTTGTACAATAGATGGACAAAGTCAAAGTGGAAATCTGATTCCCTCAAAGAGCTAATAACCGAAGTTCAGGTTTGTCACATTCTTGCGTGAATTTACAAACAAATTCAAGACATTTTTTACTTGTCCTTAGGAGAAGCAAATGGCCTTGGAGACTATCAATAAGCTCATGAATCGTTGTTCGGAAAATAATAAAGAAAACAGCTCAAATGAAGATGAAGATTCAACAGAAAACAGATTGGTCCCATTGACCTCATCCATATTCTCTTTACAATCAAAGATTCCAGTCCCTCCTCCAATTTCAAACGCTTCTACATCTCGAACTTCACCCCTTACTGCAAGTAGTTTGAATAAGAGTAACTCAAGACTCTCATGGGCTCAACGCCGTTTCAGGTAAGTGATCTCATGCAAATGTACCAATCAGAATTCAATATTAAGCCTCAGTAACTTGATTTTTGGATGGATTCTTAGAGCCGAGAGGCGTGGGAATTATGCACCAACTCGAACGACCGCAACTGAACCATATACTTTTTCCTTCAGAATGAGCAACTCTGATGGAATTAACACGAATTTCAATAATAATCCGTTCGAGTTCGATCCACTAAAATTTTCATTCAACTCATCTGAAACAATTCCTGAAAATACTGATGAAGCTTCCAACGGCCAAGCTCCAGCTTCAAGCAGTACACATCAAGGTGATGATGATGATTCTAAATCTGAGACTCCTTCAATATTTCAAGTGAATATCTGATATGAGGTCAATAAAAATATCATTCTGAATTGGGAATGAAACCATTCTCAAACATCTAGTTTAATGTTTAAGCTCAGTATTTATTTGGAAGATGAAATTTGAATTATTTGATGGTGGTACTGATAAGCAAATAACGTTGGACAAAAGATGTACTTGAAATAGAGAAATAGATATTCATTTTATTTCTTCAGAGTACTCGAGTCTTGCAGCAAGAGCTATTAACGAAGTACTCTTTGGAATAAAAGTTGGAAAGTGAATTCTTTTTCTAGATGTTGATGTCATATTGACTTCTCTGTTTGCTTACATCAGAGTAAAGGACTGAGTTCATCTTATATAAACAATAACACTTACCGACTCTGTGATTATCCAAGGTAGTTTTGGGAGGAAACTCAACACTTCATCAGAGAATCTACTATGCGGTACATCATGCTCCAAAAGCAGCACTTCATTTTCTGTTTCCTTATCTCCAATTTTACCTAATGCACGAACAAAGTGTCCCAATGGGTATCTTGAATTTCTGGGCCAAGAATCTATAGCTACAATGATTCTCTGAGTGCTCAAAGTGTCAGCTTGGCGAGTTTCGATTCTAACTTTTGGAATTTTCCTCTCAGCTGGCACAAAAAGATGACGTGTATTCTACAAAGAAGAAAAATTACAATGAATTATTTTTGTTGTGCGTATTTAGCAAATGAACTTTAGAGTCCTCCGTTGTCATTTGAAGAAAGAGCAGTTACAAAGCTAGAATTCCTATTCAATTTACTTACTTCTTTCAAGGCACTACGTTGTAATATACCACAATATTGCCTCCATTTCCTTCTGATTATTCCAACAACTTTTCCAGTTGGAATTTTCTCCTCCGGAGGTACCACTTTATTCTCCATCAACACTTTGTCATCATCCAAAACATCACCAGGGTCATCTTCTGTTTCATCTTGTAACACCATGTCACTTGGAGCTGACCACTGATCTTCTGGTAGAAGCTCTACAGCAACAAGATCACCATCAATAGCTCTGTTCAGACTTTCTCTTCCTTGAATCAAAATCTGTTGACAGAATCACAGTATTAGACATAGAAGAGGAAATCACCCAAGAATTACATGATTCAGAACTCACAAATTTCTCCATTCCCTCGCAGTTAACACTTCCTTCCAAGAAATTCTCCCTAGAAGCCAAGAATGAACCTTGTAAAAGTTTTCCATTCTTTATTCCATCATGTATTTGAGCTGGAGATAGATGACAAGGGAAGAGGGGAGCACGACCCTCCCCATCCAAGATATAATCTTTCCTACTGAGTTTGTCAATGAGAAATCCAGCATTTTCTAAGGAACTGACATAATCTTTCACTAAAATGCAGAATGCAGAATCAAATTAAAGGGTATACAAATACCCAAAACAGATTGAGGATATGGTAATTGAGATACTCACTGTTAGAAACTGGAATTCCATCTTCAGCAGCTTTTCTCTTATTATCCTCATCATCTGTGATGAGTATCACTTTGATGTCAAGTCTTTGAATGCTGTAATGAGTGTTATACCATTTTGCAACAACTCTTATTGCTCTGTCATTTCTGTCATTGGCAATTTCTCCAGGTATTCGCTCAATGTAAGTGTCCCTAGATCAGACATAAATTTTCCTGTAAGACTTCATGTTTGTTTTGTATTATGCTGTTAAATAATAAAACTCACTTGTGGTGCTCATTCACAAAAACATAGAATTTTCTGTTTGGATCTCCAATGATTTCTTTGAGCTTCTTGTACACATTTGAACTTCTATGCCGTACCTCTTCAAGGACCACTTGTGGAATGATAATATTACACAAAATATTCTCCTCTAAGATATGTATCTGCAGAAAGAATGAGCATAAATTTTATTGGAATAGTTCATCATACAAAAATTGAAAAAGATCATGGTCAATACCTGATTCAATATAATATTTGTATCTAATACAAGGTAGTAAGGGTGTGGGAATAATGTACTTTTAGCGCCAGGGCTTTCATCATCCAGCAACACTTCTTTACACCTACGACCACACTTTCCACAGGCTTCAGAGCCACACCAAATATCATCTCTCAAATAATGCTCTCTTACGACCTAAATGAGGGAGGAAATTGGTAGTAGTAACTGATAATGTGAATTTATGTATAGAAAATCACATGAATTAATTGAAAATTATAATATACCTTGTATATGTGGCCTCCTTTGGTTTTCCGATAAAAGGCTCGCGCAGTCAACAAGTCTGCACTCGGTTGTTGAATCATCTTCTAGTTGCATTAAGAAATTACTTGGAAAAAGTTCAAATCACATCTGCAACAGAGAAAATACACTTTCAAACAGTAAAATTATGACAATGAATCCATTGCGGCCAGCGTCCTTTGCGGCTCTCGATTCTGTCTGGGGCTCTTCTGCTATTCTTGCACCACCACGTGTGCGGTACGATCATACCATAACCTAATAGTCAAAATAGGAAAGCCGGAGTGAGGACTGAGGAATGTCAGTCAGTAAAAATTTACTCAGACTTGTGAGGTTTTAGAGAATTTTTAATCATGGACGTAGTAAATCAGATATTGTCAGGTGAAAACGAAAAAAATGCAGCATCACAATTGCAAGTGGAAAAAGAGGTCGATGTCGAAATCGACGAAGGTACTCTTATGATCTCGGACTACAACGTTCTACAACTCAAAAACGGTAACTTGGAATCAAATCTGAAAGCCTTGACAAGAGACAATGTGCAACTTCTTGTCAACAAAGTATGGACTCTACCAACAAAATGTGTTGAGGAGGTAATAGTGGCAGAACTTCCCAAGCCAACGTATATTTTACCCAGAGCTCGTAAACTGCCCAAGCCTAAGCCACTCACCAAATGGCAACAGTTTGCCAAAGATAAAGGCATTCGATCAAAGAAGAAAGGTAAATCTAAGCTCAAGTGGGACGACCTGCTCCAGAAATGGACACCAACATATGGTTTCCGCAGAGCTGAGGCTGAGAAACAGAAGGAATGGCTGATCGAATGTAAGGAAGATGGCAAGCCAAAAGAAGATCCATTTGCAGCCATCAAAACAGCCAAGAATGAGAAGAAAGCCAAGAATGAATTGCAGAGACTGAGAAATCTAGCTAAAGCCAAGAAAGTCAAAGTTCCCAAAGTTGGCTTACCTAGCACAGAACACTTCAGAGATGCCAAACAGCTTTCAAAGGGTGCCAAGGTAGTCATTAATTCATCAATATCTCCAGACTATATAATTTATCCAATTTCATTGATTTGTTTTTTGATTTTGAGCACCTAAAAAGGTGCATTTGGTGATATCTTACCTCAAAACAAAGCCCGAAATGCACAATTTAATAACTAGTTTCAATTCCCAAATAAAAGTGTAATTGTGTTGGTTTCAAAAAATGTTAAAATGACTGTACCATTGTTTCATTTTGTGTTAGTTTCACAATGATGTTCTCATTCTCATTTTTTGTGGAGCACAGAAGAATCAATGAAGTAGATTTGCCTTACATAGAAAGCCTATCCTCACTAAATCCCAAGATTATAATAACCATGTCTCAATATTGTTTCAGGTTGCAGAAGTATCTACAGCTTCACTGGGTCGCTTCAATGAAAACCCAAAGAAGAACCCACCTCAAAAAGTGAAGAGTGGGAGGGTTTCAAAGAAAAAGAAGCAGAAACAAAGTGGACAGATGAAAGAATCGACTGCCAAGACCTCGAAAAAACCAAAAGGAGGTAAAGGAAATCGTGACTTCCGAAGAAAAGTCGGGGGCAGGAAACGAAGACAGTGAAAATTTGCGGTTGTTATAGGTTTGATATTAAGACTTTTATAGCATACTACTATAAAAATTGAATGTATATTAAGTATAAATACTTATTGGACATAAAAAAATGCTTGAATCATATGAGTTCACCTAACTATTTGCACCTTGGAATAATCAACAACAATTTCAACACTTCCTTAACAATGAATTTTCTTCTTTCTTATTGTTCTCTTTGGGTGGTTGTAAGTGATTTTCTTTTCTTCGATGCAATTCATCAAGAATTTTGTTATATGTATAGACTATAAGAAGTTATTGGGACAGCCATCAAGACAATTGTTTGACAGTGATGACCATTTAGATTATGAACATAGCTGAGGGTGGAATAGTTCAAAACTACCAAATTAATCACTGTTGTATTGACTCAATTTTATCTCAAATTTGAACATCTAATCAACTCAAATAGTCTATGTCAATGATAGTGACATTGAAGAGATGCAATTCATCCATCCTTGAGTGAATTTATCAATACTTCCTAATTTTATTCTTACAGTTCAGGTTTTCAATAATTTATGGATGAATAACACGGAGAATGATGCATTTTAAATTTTCGATTACAAGGATGAATGTTCACTCTTGCATTGCAGATATCTCAGTTTGTAGAAAGTCCATGAGCTCATAACAACGGATCGTGTTGTCATTTCAACTTATTCTACCTCGGTCTTCTCGCGAATATTGGATGAAGGGTGTTTTGATCAAGTTTTGTTTGGATAAACTTTTGGAGCAGCGTCAAAATTTTTCCTTTCAAAGTTTGATAACCAGCTATACCCTGACTACGCTACTATATCGATAGTTATTATTGAAGGAAACACTCAATTCTTTTCGAGATTTTTTCTACGTCTGTCGTCTGTAATATATTCTTCTGCTGTTAATTTTTCACTGTTGCATTTTAGAACTTCTCGTTGAATATCAATGATCAGTAGTACTGTGTTCATCTGTCTTTCTCAAAACGTATTAACGGTTGAACAATAGAGAAGTCCGAGGAGAAGTCGCGGTGTAATTCTGGCGAGATGTTAACATATAGATTTACCGTTCGGGAGGTTTGCATGGACACTAGCATGGACGTATTAGTAAAGATTAGTAAGGGTCTCTCCGTCAGTATAGCGATCACCCATTACGTGATAGTCGCTACAATGAAGATAATCTCCGCTCACCGTCAAGAAAACGCCTTGAAGAGCGATTTTCCAGATCATTGCGGACCCTCAACTGTTCCTTAGGTAGAAGCTTTCAATATTTTTCCTCGCATTCTCAGGTTTTCTCTCTGATGCAGAATGATATGAATGCAGTATTCTCGATCAAGAAAACTCAAACTCGTTTTTTTTTCATAGGCAATGTGCTCCGGGTCCCTATCATTTGACAGCTTGTCCCTCACTTGAATATTCAATCTTGGTGATCGCGTGCTTCACATCAATTGTTACCGTAAAAAACTTCTTTTTGAAAGAAATTTTGATATGTTCAAAGCAAATTTACCTCGAAATGTCGAGCGAAGTGTACACCTTTGGTACTACTTCGAAAGATTTTTTCACTTAACTTGACGTTTCCTGAATTTCTACAAAACCGTTCCAAATGGATATCTCTTTCATCCGTTAAAAAAAAAGAAATTTAATAAATAAAATATACCAGCGCTTCATGGAAGCTTTTTGTAGTGAAGCTATCTATGAAAATAAGGTACGGCTCAAGCGCGAAATCGACGTCTTACCGTACTTTTTTTTACTTTTTTTGTTCATTCAGCTTCATGTTTTCTGGATTGGGTGGACTTCTCTTTCTACTCGTTTATCACGCAATTCATCATATTCAACAATCTCATATGGATAATTTAATCTCAAAGTGTTTCCGTTAACCCATTTATTTGCATAAATTAAATTCGCGAATTCTTTCGAGAATATTTTCCACTCTGTCCAGAATACAGCAAACCTCCTTCACTCAGGTCAGCCTTTGGATTTCCAATACTTCTATTGTTCAAATCAACCAATAAAACAGTTACACAACTGCAAATACCTTCGCTAAATGAAATACTCGAGGTCCATGTAATTGCACCCTAAGAAGAGAAGATGATCCTATAGTATCAGTAGCAAAGGTGCAGATGTAAATGAGTATTTGCCCATCACTCAAATCAAGTTCGCCGGTTTTATGAGTCTACCTACTTCAAAGATGAAACGATTTATAAACTCCGGCCGTCTTTGAATTCCTTAAAGATCATCGCGATACCTCCAACGAAGAAAAACACTTCCCAATGTATAAGCATATGGCTTATACATTGGGAAGTGTTTTTCTTCGTTCGTATACGAGTAACTCGAGGCAGTTTGGCACTGAGCGGCATAATTTAGTTCGGTATAAATTTACCCATCGGGTGTAGTTATAGCGGTAATTAGAAGGAGAAATACTCGGAAATACCAGGTAAGACAATTTCTAGGGGGGCCTAATTTTCAGAACAAGAACGGTGCATACAAGATTTGATCTTTTGATCAAATCTTGAGAAACGTATCCATGATTGATGGTCGGTCGCTAAATCTACACTAGACTGTATTACCATGACTATTCAGCCCCAGCCAAAGATGACGTTATCGCAAAGTCAAGGAAGAAGCATTTCAATAATTCACGTAGTTTATCTATATTATTTTCATGTTATGGACTCGGACGTAGCCCGCTGATGAATTTATTCATTCAGGTGTGATACCTAAATGAATAAACGATACGGCTAAAAAGATAGATAAGACTCACTTTCGTAGCTTTACTGAAGCAAATCAATCCAAATCGGCTCGGCCATAGAATTTCTCGCTAGTAATGGGTGATCTAAAATCGTCTTGAAATTTGTTGGGTCAAAATTTCGTCTCCTCAATGATTTGCTTTCATTGCGTCTGTTGAGGCGTCTCGATGTAGATCGAGGTCGCCGATTCGAGAATATGGAATACTTTTCGCACAGCATTCTACTAGTGACCCTCTAGTACATTCTACCACTAGATTACGAGTAGCCGCATGAATATACTATCAGCTAGAATTCCGATTTTTCCGTATGTATTCCAGTACTTCGACAAAAGAAACTAGATGTAGGTTTAACATATGTGCAGGAGTGGTTATTCCGCCAAAAGTGGGATTTTTTGGGGGCAAAATCGTCACGAAGAGTGATTTGGGTCAAAAAATTATTTCAGCCCCAGACGGGTTTACGGTGATTTGTTAGCAATTGATTCTCGGGTCTTGTTTAGGAACAAAAACAAAGTACGTAGAGCTATTTATGTTAAAACTAAAGCGAGACAAAGTTACGTGAAATCTAAGGGGTTGCGCGTGTACAGGGGGACGGAATTGATATTTCACCTCAAAACAAATATTCTCATAGCTAGCCGATTTGCTTATACTTATCGCACATTCTTTCCCGCGCTGAGTTTATTGGTCTAAAGCGATCAAATACGTTCAAATAAATGTCTTATGCAGGACTGTGTCGTCCTGTAAAACTAGCGTACCCGTTTCATGCCAAAAACTTTGTTCTTTAGGACTGGACACGTAATATCCCTGCTGAAAATAATTCCGTGAGGTCCCATGGGAACTCGTGGAACCTGACCCTGGGGAAACTCTCAATTTTGACCCTTGGAAAATTTGGTATCCAAGACATGCAGCATACCAATTTTGACCATTTCTCTTCCAAAAATTGTTGAATTTGGTCGATTAAGGTCAAAATTTGTATGCTACACGTCTCGAATGCGAAATTTCGTAAAAAGCAAGATTAGAAATTTTCCCAGGGTCAGGTCCCATATCTCACGGAGTCTCATGGGATTATTTACAACAGGAATCCTGATAATATCTTGTATCATATTATGTACCTCGTGCGGAAAACTACTTCCTCCATGAAAAAAGTGCGTTCTCCGCAACTATTAGGTACATTGTATAATATATTATATTCTAACAATTGCAAAATTGAATCATATAAGGAGTCAGAAAAAGTGCGTGGATTTTTGAAAAGAGTTACCGATAACATTTGGCGAGACATTTGGTCATCGCTTGCTGAAGTAGTCATAAACATATAAACGACGAGCTTAGAATTGAGCTTCTAAATCCAATTTTGCTGGCAGGATTTCAAAACCGGTATGAATCAGAACTCGACCAAAAAAATTTTAGTGAAATTTATAGGAGCAAATGCACCTTTGAGTTTATGGAATTGCCTGATCTTCAATAACAACTTTTCTGTCGGACTTAATTTATGTTTGATCCGTTATATCCAATTTTACCATCGATTTTGTCATTGTTCGGATCAAATTTAACACAAAAAATGATCGCCCAGTCGCAATGGGCCTTTGATTAAGGACAAGTATTCCTCATTTATTTTACTCATGGAATAAATCTACTCCAAAATTATTTTATTCCATCTTTGTAAAGTTTGTAACTGATCTTGAGAGGTTCTCTCTGCATTAATACATTTTGATAAAATGATGACTGTGAAGTGATTCTGACCAACGTCGAAACTATTGAACGGTATTTTGCAAGCTTCTGTGAATAAGCCGCTGAAACCCGGCAAACCTATTTCCGCAACTCAGGATCCACTCTCAACACCGAGGAAGTAGCGAATACTCACTTCGTCGATTGAATCATGCCTGCTCATAAATATAGCATACTAACATTTCTGTATTTAGGATCGATGATTTTTTTAACGGAACATAGGCTTGAAATGTAGAAACTACGCTGACTACGATCTATACAAGTGGTGGTTTGGGTCTCTTTGAGGGTCTCTTCTGATTTCATGAGTTTGTTCCAGTGAAAACCGTCTAATTGAGGTGATTACATAGATTCGATAGTTTCGTGAATTTGAATGTTTGTAAATCGACGCCACAAAGTCAATTTTGACAAAATTACTTGAGAATTGAGAGGATCTGGAAGAGGATTGGCCGTATTTATTTAGTTGTATAATCAAACTCTGTGACATTTAGACCGAAGGAGAAGCCTTTAATTTTGTTCTGAATGGTATGGGTAATTTGATATCCTAGTGGCTAGTGCCAACCCTTGAAAATTCCAAATTCCAAAAGCGACTCTTGCGAGGACTCTTGTATCTCCTGCAATTTCCCAAACTTGATGCAAGTTTTCCTAATTTTGTAAACCTTGATAAATTTCTGATGCGATGTCATTCCTTTATGAGTCTGAGGTCACAACAGACTTTCTTAAGACATTATTAGGAAATGTGTAAGTTCATAGGATAAATTTATTTATAAAACAATCGTTTTTTTCCTCTTTCATACTAATTATGCCTGTGCATTCATGGTTTAAAAATGATTTTTCCCAAAATTATTTAAAAACTACTTAGAGGTGAGCTTCAAAGGCTTTATTTCCAAGAGTAAAACGATATCTCGAGGGTCCAAGGCAAAGAATGAATCTCGGAATGATTTTTGAAATTTTTAATGAACACAATTCTAATCCATGTAGGTCGCTGTACAATGATAGCGTCCTGCGTAGGATGACTACGATTCTACGATTGAGAGTTTCCTTACTTTCTATCTCAATTTGGTCTTCGACTAACTTTGGACTCCACTTCTATCTTTCACAACTCAAATGACGTATCGTTATTAGCATAACAAGTCCTTTTATTTCTGATCTGGTAATTCAATTGCTTCCTTTATTTATTCGGTCGCTTCAATGTATTTGCTGACAGTAAAAGCTCTGCTCGATCGTTTTGCGCTGTTAGCCTCGCCAAAAACGTGATTCTCCGCTATGGCCGAATAGCTTTGCTAGTGAAAAATGATATATCTTGTGAAAAAAATCTTTGGAGAAGACCATCATCACGAAGCTTCGTATCTCCAAGCCCATTAATAAAATTCATTTTGCACTTAAAAATCAGAAGAGCGGATGATGCGATGGATCATTTTTTTCCCTGCGAGTTTTGCGCAAGAAAGTACAAGGGGTCCACCATCACAAGTCTCACATGAGACGACCATTATACTTTTCTCAACTTTATTTCGTTCTGAAAATTCACTTCCACCCATAATAACTTGGTCAAATGATTAAGTGGAAAATAAAATTAAGCACGTATTTGAGTCATCGCGGATCGCGAAAGCGCGTGAGGAGGTGCGTGTTTCTCTCCGACGTCCGCGCTGTGCTAGTTTAGCTGGCTCGTACCCCGTAAGCACAGTCAAGCAGCTGGCAAGAATCACATTTGACATCAGATCCAACTTTAATATCAACAAATCAACAGCGGCTCTCCTGCTAGATACAGAGAAAGCCTTCGACACAGTTTGGCACGATGGACTTATAACCAAGATGGAAGATATGGGCATCCCAACTTACATCATCAAAACAGTATCGAGCTTCCTCAAAAACAGAACTTTCAGAGTAAAAGTCGGAAACGGCTATTCAACTCAAAAAACTATTGCAGCAGGAGTTCCACAAGGTTCAATACTTGGACCAGTACTCTACATCATCTACAACAATGACATCCCGAAACACAAGGATACCAAGACAGCCATTTTTGCCGACGACACAGCGATCTACAGTCACTCGTGGAAAAAGCAACAAGCAACGAAATATATCATCAGCCATGCAGAAATACTCAAGGACTATTACAAAGAGTCCAAAACCAAAATCAACGAGCTAAAAACAGAATTCATCGTTTTCAGTAGAAAGAACAACAAAGAAAGCGACCCGAGCGAAATAAAAGCCTTCGACGCTACAGTAAAATTGAGCCAGAAAGTCAAGTATTTGGGAGTTATACTGGACAAGAAGCTCAATTTCATACCACACATCGACCATACTGTGACCAAGGTCAACAAAGCAATTGGCGCTCTCATGCCGATCCTGGGACGGAGAAGCAGAATGTCAACAAAAAACAAGATAACGGTGTATAATAGCATCATCAAGCCAGCCATACTATATGCCGCCCCAGTTTGGGGAGGACTTGTATCAAACACACAGATGGAAAAGCTCCAAAAAATACAAAACAGATGCCTTCGGCTGGCATTAGGGGCCAAATACAACACCAAAATCGAAGATTTGCACGAAGAGGCCAAAGTGCGCACAATAGAAGAAACAGTACAGGATCAAGCTGAAAACTTCTACAGCAACTTAGGGATCGAGAGCCTAAGCCATCTCGAATCACTGGAGAACATCTCTTACAAAATAAGACACCAGCTCCCCCAACAGAAGTTCATATAATCAAGAAAAACCACTAAAATATCACATCAGAACAAGGCCAGAAATGTTCTGAAAGAAAGACGCAGAAAGTAACTGAAGAAAAACAGGATCTACAGCTCAAGACACTCTGGTTAAAGCACAAGCTAGGAACAGAGAGCTCGGCCTCAAACCCGAGCAAAAAGAAGAAGAAATCAACAGATATCCACACATGCCACATATACTGACTGACTGTCACGAGCATATTCTGGAGTAGACACTGGTACACACTAGTCTCAGAGCAACCCCCATCGCCACGATGACCGACACAGCAGCAGCGCCAGCCCCAGCAGCGGCCCCAGCGGCAGCCTCGCCCAAAAAAGCCGCGAAAAAGGCCGCAGGAGCGAAAAAGCCCGCCAAGCCCCGCGCACACCCTCCAGCGGGTGACATGGTTCTGGCCGCCATCAAGGGACTCGCCGACAAGAAGGGATCGTCCCTCCAGGCCATCAAAAAGTACATCGCGGCCCACTACAAGTGCGACGTCGAGAAGCAGTCCATCTTCATCAGGAAATTCCTGAAGTCCGCCGTCGCCAAGAAGACCATCACCCAGACCAAGGGCAGTGGGGCTGCAGGTTCTTTCAAGTTGGCCCCCAAGGTCGAGGGCGTGAAGAAGGTCGCCAAGAAGCCCGCAGCCAAGAAGGCAGCCGGAGCCAAGAAACCAGCGGCAGCCAAGAAGCCCAAGGCCGCCAAGAAACCATCCGCGGCCAAAAAGGCGGCCTCGCCCAAGAAGTCCAAGGCGGCTAAACCCAAGGTGGCCAAGCCCAAGTCGCCCAAGAAGGAGAAGAAGGCAAAGGCACCCGCCAAGCCCAAGGCACCCAAGCCCAAGAAGGCCGCAGCACCCAAAGCCGCCAAGCCCAAGCCAGCAAAGAAGTAAATCCATTCTGACTGGAAACCCCAACCCCATCCTCCTCAAAATCGGCCCTTTTCAGGGCCACCAATCGATTCTTACATAAGAACATCATATTTGTCCTGTTTATTTCGCCGCTCATGCATAATTAACTGCTGCATCCAATATACAAAACTTTGAATTTGCTCTCCTCATCACCTTCCCTAATCGATACTGTGGGCTCAACCAAAATCAAAGAAGTCCTCGCGCACCAGGATGACGTTTGGGTGCACCTATATAACTGCTCGGACACACCCGTCCATTTTCGACCATGAGTTGTGTATTATTGTCATTTAGATTTGATCAGAATATGCAATTATTTAGGTTTTTCCATATAATCACAAATAACTTCGGTGTTTGAGGAAAACACGTGCACGAGCACACACAACTCGTATGTTTGCAATACATCGATGCTTATAATCAGAGATTGTAACACAAAATTGATGTTGAATTTCGGATCGGGGGTCAAACTTCTGTGATAATTTTTGAGATGTAATCGCGAGTGTAACCGATAATTTTGTCGCTGTGCATTCAACATGAATGGAGATCAATTCCAAAATTATCAGAGAAGTTTGTCCCCCTCCCCCCCCCCCCCCCCCCATCCTAAATGAACCGAAATTCAGAATCAGTTTCGTGTCAAGCCCTGCCTATATAACATATGAATATCTTCATGTATTATTGATACAACTGAATGCCTATCACGCCCTCAATCCGAGGAAAATGATGTATAACCATTTTTTCATATAGAAAATGATTGCACGAATACTGATGGCAAGCATGCCATGCATCCCGACATATCCACTACGAATATAGTCTTAACGATAGTGTACCTATAGAGAAACGGTTCAAAACGAGATTATTGACAGTTCGTCGTTTCAGAGTAGAATAGAGTATGTACCCCGACGCATAAACAAGCCGTTACGAGCCCCTAACATGCGTCGGGGGACATGATGACCTACAGTATAGAGTGGGAGCGGAATGAATTGAGCCAGTGGTTTCTCTTTTTCCTGAGATAACTCTACTCCTTACATGTTAATGAACCGACGTCAATTTGACTAATGTACAATGAAAATTTTGCGAAGAATCTTCAACAGCGATAAGAATTAGCCGAGAACAGAATCCCGTTATCTAATACAACTTTCCCGCACTACAAGAGGTTGAACTGGGTGCTACTGGGTTATCGTAGAATCAGATTACGACTGATCCGTGATCGTATGTTCCGTTCAATTTGTTGCGTCACCAATGAAAGGCATTGCTAGTTTGAATTACAGTTACACCTTGGAGGCGAATGGTAGTATAGTACGTCTGAAGAAACATGGTGGCCCTGAAAAGGGCCGATTGTTAAAATTTTGCTGATTGTATGGCGATGATTTAAGCTCGCTCTCCACGGATGCGGCGGGCCAACTGGATGTCCTTTGGCATGATGGTGACGCGCTTGGCGTGGATTGCGCACAAGTTGGTGTCCTCGAAAAGACCGACGAGGTAAGCCTCACTGGCCTCCTGCAGAGCCATGACGGCCGAGCTCTGGAAACGGAGGTCGGTCTTGAAGTCCTGGGCGATCTCACGCACCAGACGCTGGAAGGGCAGCTTGCGGATGAGCAGCTCGGTGGACTTTTGGTACCTTCTGATCTCACGGAGGGCCACGGTTCCGGGCCTGTACCTGTGGGGCTTCTTCACTCCACCGGTGGCCGGGGCACTTTTACGGGCGGCCTTAGTCGCGAGCTGTTTGCGCGGGGCCTTGCCTCCGGTCGACTTCCTGGCGGTTTGCTTGGTACGGGCCATCTCGAGAATTGGCTGAGCTGAAGGGCAACTACAACAGAGCGAATGTTTGGGGCGAGCCAGAGTGGCCCGTTTTATAGCCGGCGCGCGCCAAGTCGATCGAGCGGCAGATATCGGGGCGCTCGTTCTCTGATTGGCTGGTTCTTCCCGCCCCATTCAATCACACTTTGGGAAGAGGGGGACCATTTTATGGCCGGCCATAAAACGGGTCACTCCTGCATGTTCGAGCATCAGTCGCTGTTTGCAGTCTGTGCTAGAACCGAACAGCTAAGATTTCAAGATGACCGGCCGAGGCAAGGGAGGAAAGGGACTGGGAAAAGGAGGCGCCAAGCGGCACAGGAAGGTGTTGCGTGACAACATCCAGGGCATCACCAAGCCCGCGATTCGTCGTCTGGCCCGTCGTGGCGGAGTCAAGCGTATCTCCGGATTGATCTACGAGGAGACCCGAGGTGTGCTGAAGGTGTTCCTCGAGAACGTCATCCGTGACGACAAACACTTGTTCCACCAAGGATGCTACACCGAAATGCACAAATTGCTCAAAGGACCACCGAGCAAATTCATATGAGTGCGAAGAATATATCAAGAGGCTCAATGCTGTAGCTGCCAACAAACATCAGCAAAGTATGCATGTAAACAGAGCACAAGCACGCCAACCTGTACCACTGCCACATGAGTTCCCGCAACCACCGTGGGGTCAACGACCTGAAACGTCAACAGCAGAGACAACTGCTTGGAACAGAACGCCGGCAAGCAGAGAACCATCAGCTGCGCGGAGGATGACAACGAGCAACGGCAACGTCGGCGCCGAGCGAACTTGGCAGACAATTCATCAATTTAACGAAATTGGCAAGGTAGTCGATAGAATACATCAACTTTGTGACGTAGGTAAAATTTTCCGAAAACTCCAATTCCTGGCATCAAGATTAGAGCATTGCACTAGTGAAAAAGATCAAATCGTAGCTTTTCTAGAATGCATGAACCATGAGCCATAATTCCGCGTCGAATTCTACATTCAAAATTAGCCATTGGAATGCCAATGGGTTAGGAGCAGAATCAAAAACCGAAGAGTTGGAAAATTTTATCTTAGACCATAAAGTTGATGTTATGCTCATCAACGAGACAAAATTCAACGTCAATGATAAATTCCATGTGTCGGGTTACAAATGTTTTAGACGCGATAGACCGAGTAGCCACCGTGGGGGTGGAGTCCTTATCCTAGTCAAAAACGAGATACAATGCGTCCAGTCAAATTTTTTTACAAATAACTTAGAGTCTATAGGTGTGCGGCTATCCGACGGCCTAGTAGTAGCATCGTGTTATCTCCCACCACATGGAGTTTTAGACGAATCTGAATTATCCACAATTTTTGATTCAAGCAATAAGGTGATAGTCATGGGCGATTTCAATTCCAAACACCAGGATTGGAATTGCCCTAGAGGAAATAAGAATGGCACTATCCTGCAGAGTTATATTAACAAAAGTCCCATTACAATGATAGTACCTGATAAGCCAACACATTATCCGTTTGCTCTAGGTGCACCTAACATTCTCGACTTGACACTGGTTAAAAATATAGTAAATTACAGCTCTCTTGATACATTAAATGAATTAGACTCGGATCACCTTCCTATAATTCTTGAATTGAACAATTCTACTCATGGCCTGAACACACAGGATAAAAATTTCTGGAAATATGATCAAGCTGACTGGAAGAAATTCAGATCAATAGTCGATTCAGAACTCACTGTACAAAGCTCATTCCCTTCTCAAGATAATATTGACAAAAGCATAACAAACCTTACTGATATCATTAACTCTGCAATGGAGAAAGCCATTCCTAAATACTCATCACAAGTGAAGCCAAAGGCTCTCGACGTAGAAATTAAGACATTGATTAAACATAGAAATACTATGCGTAGAATTTATGATCGTACTGGTGATAAAAATGTCAAATCATACAAAAATAGATTAAGAAAAATGATTCATAATCGGATCAAGCTTAAGAAAAATGAGCAATGGGAACAAAAATTATCGAAATTGAATCCTCAAGATAACTCAATTTGGAAAGTCACAAAGTCCCTCGCGAAAGGCCAAGATCGCGAAATTCCAACTCTACACGGGCCACAAGGCCTAGTATTCTCAGACGAAGATAAAGCGGAGGTTCTGGCGAAAAATTTCGAGAAAGTACATCATTTGACCGAAAACATGAGTGACGCGAAGACTGAGAAAGAAGTGAGACAAGTGTACAAGAATTTGTCGCGTTCTAAAGTAAATGTAGACGAAATCAAATTTACAACACCCCGCGAGGTCAAGAAAGCTATCAAACAGACCAAGTCCAAAAAAGCACCGGGCTTTGATGGAATACAGAACATTGTTTTGAAAAATTTGCCGAGGAAAGCGATCGTTCAACTCACCAATATCTTCAATGCGTGTATGAGACTTTCATATTTCCCTGAGAGTTGGAAATTAGCTAATGTCTTGGCCTTCCGCAAGCCAGGTACGGATAAACTTTACCCGCAAAATTATAGACCTATAAGCCTCCTTTCTACCTTGAGCAAGATTCTCGAGAAAATACTTCTGAATCGCATTTTAGAACATGAAAAGACGAATAAACTCATTATACCAGAGCAATTTGGTTTTCGTCGACACAGAAGTACTGTGCAACAATTAGCTCGATTAACTACTTTCATTACCAATAATTATAATACCAACAAATCTACAGCCATGTTATTACTTGACATTGAAAAAGCTTTTGATACCGTCTGGCACGAGGGCCTTGTCTACAAATTACATCAGAGTAAGCTGCCAAATTATTTGATAAAAATTATCATTTCTTATCTCAAAAACAGAAAATTCAAAACTAGTGTGAATAACAGTGAATCAAGTGAACAAGACGTAGTAGCCGGTGTTCCACAGGGCTCGATCCTTGGACCCGTTTTATTCTTATTTTATATCAACGACATTCCTCGAAACCCGTGCACAAATATCGCTTTGTTTGCTGATGACACGGCAATTTATGCTGCGTCCTGGAAGAAATGCAAGGCTGTAGAATACATTCAAAGGCACTCCAGTGAGCTAGAGATATATTATTATAAGTGGAAAATTAAAATTAATGCTAAGAAAACCGAGCTGGTAATCTATTCTAAGAAAAATGTCAAGGAAAAAATCGATGGT
This sequence comes from Eretmocerus hayati, assembly GCA_029851415.1. Lineage (NCBI taxonomy): Eukaryota > Metazoa > Arthropoda > Insecta > Hymenoptera > Aphelinidae > Eretmocerus > Eretmocerus hayati. The sequence goes on along the minus strand of CM056744.1, from coordinate 95,714,716 downwards.
TTAGAAATAATGATTGGTGATACAAAAATAAAACCGAGTACACAAGCGAAATATCTAGGGGTGATATTAGATTACAAACTGCTGTTCTCTAATCACATCGAGCACATTGTAAAGAAGTGTAACATAGCAATATCATTGTTGTATAGTCTCATGAATAGAAAGAGTATAATGAGTAGGAAGAATAAAATTTTATTGTATAAGTCACTCATAAGACCAATTATGTTATACGCTGCACCCATATGGGGCAATACTTGTCAAACTAATATTAAAAAATTAGAGACGGTACAGAATAAAATTTTGCGCATGATAATCAATGCTGCGCTTGGTACATCGTCGCGCTCAATTCGAGAAGAGTTGGACATTGAAACCGTCAGTTCTGCTATATACACATGTACGAAGTCGTTTTACGAAGAACAAGTAAGAGACATCAATATTTTGAGTGACGTAGGTACCCTCACCCATGACTCAGCACCTTTTACGGTCAAGCACAAGTTGCCACATCACCTACTCATGTGAAAGTGATACAAAATCAGAAATGTAAACAGAATCCTTGTATAATAATGTAAATAAAAATGTCGAGAAATATTTTTTGATGTGTGAGTGTGAATCGAGTGGACGGATGTAATGTACGTAGTGAGTTTCTAGTCAACCCAAGAATTGATATGGATTTTTTCAATTTTACCATGAATGACACTATGAGTCTAACGACAAGCTAATGTACGAAACGCGAAAGCATGATTGAAGTAATGCAAAATACTGATACGGCCCCTCAAGGGCTTGGTGCGGTGTATATGTAGAATATGGCAGATAAGGACACGATATGTATTTGAAATGTATCACCTTGAAAGATTTTAAGAATAAAGAGAAGTTTTCAAAGTCAAAGTGGCTGTTCGAGCATCAGTCGCTGTTTGCAGTCTGTGCTAGAACCGAACATCTAAGATTTCAAGATGACCGGCCGAGGCAAGGGAGGAAAGGGACTGGGAAAAGGAGGCGCCAAGCGGCACAGGAAGGTGTTGCGTGACAACATCCAGGGCATCACCAAGCCCGCGATTCGTCGTCTGGCCCGTCGTGGCGGAGTCAAGCGTATCTCCGGATTGATCTACGAGGAGACCCGAGGTGTGCTGAAGGTGTTCCTCGAGAACGTCATCCGTGACGCCGTGACCTACACCGAGCACGCCAAGAGGAAGACCGTCACCGCCATGGACGTCGTCTACGCCCTGAAACGCCAGGGACGTACCCTCTACGGATTCGGAGGTTAAGTTCTCCAGCCGCTATGGCGTTGCCGAAACCGAAAAGAAAAATTCACAAAAAAATCAATCGGCCCTTTTCAGGGCCACCAATCAGTCCTACGTTGAGTGCAATATGTCGTTCTTGTGATGCTTACGACTAGTTCTTGGAAAGTCACGATATGGTTTTCGAAGTTCGTTCCTGATGGGTTTAAGAGAGGAAATTCTCCAGCCCCAATGGCATTACCGATACCGGAAAGTAAAGTATAGAAAAAAATTTGTCCCTTTTCATGACCACCAAAAAGAGCGATACGCTGGATGTACTGTTCGCTCCTCTTACTGCACTTTCTCGCTCGATGCACAAGTATTGCAATAAGGAATTTGCATGTTTTTCAATTTTAATTTCAACAGATAGACCAGGTACGATTTATAAAGTAATCATTTTTCCCGAAATTTTTATGTGCACGGACTGCGAGTAATAAATTATTGTAAATCGTTCAATATTTGCGAAGTTTCAAACGCTCCGGAAAAAGCCGAGCGACATGACCGAGCGTGCCCGAGCGCCCGCGTGCATGTGTTGTATCTGTGTGTTATGTTTACAATGTCGTTCGAAACGAATAACATCATCAACACACCAAATCTACTGATAAATAACACTCTCCGAGTTGACGAACATCACAGAGATCACGGAGTAATAGTTATTGCCAACTTGCGAGACTTGTCGTCATCATGCGGATCCCGAAATCAAGTCTAACCTCAAACGTCGTGCGGTCAATGAAGCGGACTTCCGTGAAGTGGGCACCCGGTTATTAAAAGTATCCAAAAAAAAAATACTCTCCAATTGTGCATTGATAGCGGATCACGAATCCGTTCGCAAAAAATTTGTGGCTATCGTAGTTTTTCCAAAAAAAAATAAAAACTTTTCGGGTGCTGGGAAAATTTTCCCAATTTTTTTAGCAAAAACTACACAACGCAGGAATTGTGGGAAATTTGTGCTGAATTGCGGCCGATCTCCTCTATCAGCACGTATTTTTGTTTTTCCGAAATAATTATTATTTTTGTACTTATGCGGAAAAATGAGGTTCACAGAAGCAGCGGCAATTCATGAGCCAAGGAATGTGGCAGTGCGCGTGCGCCGGGAATATTTCCATTTCCCGCGATCTAGCTACCGCGATCCAGTCGCGACGCTACGCGATCCCGCCGCGACGCCACTCCATCTCGCAGGTTATCTCAACTCAACTGCAGTTTTCGTGTGAATATTCATGTTTTTCAGGATGCTGATGATGCTGGATTCTGACTTCCACCGGAGATCAAGCTAGTTTGTGATAGCTTCAACTGTTTCAAAAATAGTGCTCTGATTCACTTTATCTGCAAAGTGAGAAAGACACCAGATACTTGATGCTCTGAGCCAAAGCAGATTCATACTGAAAATCATTAGTTGAAGATTGAGGTGCAGATTTTTTTCAACAAGTAGTTTTGAACTATTACAAACTGCATTCAGTTTGGACTTTGAATACAAAAATTGATTGGGAAATAAATTATCTTAAAGCTTGGCAATTCTGTACGAAAAGGTTGGACAACAACAAGCTCCATCACAGATTGATTGTCAATCATTGTTTTGATCCAAGTTCTGAAGTGAGTGCTGTTTGTGAAAGTTCCAACTCCTTGTTGCAAGAATAGTGTACCTCAATCGCTGAACAGTGTCTCAGTTCACCACCATTCAATTCAGAACTTGGAAGAAACACTGATTGATAAACAAACTGTGATGGAGCTTGTCGTCATCCAACCTTTTCGTACAGAACTGCCAAGCTTTCAAGCTAGTTTATTTCTCAACCAAATTTTGTGTTCAAGGTCTGAACTGAATACAATTTGTTGTAGTTTCAACTACTTGTTGAGAAAAGTGTGCAACTCAATTTTAACCTGATGATTCAATTGGAAGCTGAAAGTGCTCTGCTCACATCTCATTACTTAAAGCGAATCAAGTTTCTGATGTTTTTCATCACTCCGTAGATGAACTGATTGATCGGTCAAGGATTGGGAAGCTCTATTCTCTCAACCAGGAGATCAATCTAGACTTTGAATACAAACATTAGGTGGAAAATAAACTATCTTGAAGCCTAGCAGTTCTGTACAAAAAGGTTGGGTAACGAGAAGCTTCATCACAGATTGATTGTCAATCATTGTTTTGATACAAGTTCTGAAGTGAGTGCTGTTTGTGAAAGTTCCAACTCCTTGTTGCAAGAATAGTGTACCTCAATCGCTGAACAGTGTCTCAGTTCACCACCATTCAATTCAGAACTTGGAAGAAACACTGATTGATAAACAAACTGTGATGGAGCTTGTCGTCATCCAACCTTTTCGTACAGAACTGCCAAGCTTTCAAGCTAGTTTATTTCTCAACCAAATTTTGTGTTCAAGGTCTGAACTGAATACAATTTGTTGTAGTTTCAACTACTTGTTGAGAAAAGTGTGCAACTCAATTTTAACCTGATGATTCAATTGGAAGCTGAAAGTGCTCTGCTCACATCTCATTACTTAAAGCGAATCAAGTTTCTGATGTTTTTCATCACTCCGTAGATGAACTGATTGATCGGTCAAGGATTGGGAAGCTCTATTCTCTCAACCAGGAGATCAATCTAGACTTTGAATACAAACATTAGGTGGAAAATAAACTATCTTGAAGCCTAGCAGTTCTGTACAAAAAGGTTGGGTAACGAGAAGCTTCATCACAGATTGATTGTCAATCATTGTTTTGATCCAAGTTCTGAAGTGAGTGCTGTTTGTGAAAGTTCCAACTCCTTGTTGCAAGAATAGTGTACCTCAATCGCTGAACAGTGTCTCAGTTCACCACCATTCAATTCAGAACTTGGAAGAAACACTGATTGATAAACAAACTGTGATGGAGCTTGTCGTCATCCAACCTTTTCGTACAGAACTGCCAAGCTTTCAAGCTAGTTTATTTCTCAACCAAATTTTGTGTTCAAGGTCTGAACTGAATACAATTTGTTGTAGTTTCAACTACTTGTTGAGAAAAGTGTGCAACTCAATTTTAACCTGATGATTCAATTGGAAGCTGAAAGTGCTCTGCTCACATCTCATTACTTAAAGCGAATCAAGTTTCTGATGTTTTTCATCACTCCGTAGATGAACTGATTGATCGGTCAAGGATTGGGAAGCTCTATTCTCTCAACCAGGAGATCAATCTAGACTTTGGATACAAACATTAGGTGGAAAATAAACTATCTTGAAGCCTAGCAGTTCTGTACAAAAAGGTTGGGTAACGAGAAGCTTTATCATAGTGAGTTTGTCACAATCATTGTTTTCATCTGTTGTAGGATCAATTTTATAGCTTAACGAATATCTTATTGCTATGTGTGAACTCTATTAGTAACACACACTACCTGTCTAATAGTTTCCGCGAGTGCGACAGTTCTTCGCGTCTCTCGTTAGTGTACGCCAAGACGTACGATAGGAACCATGTAGTCGATGGCGTTGCTCTCTCCTTGTGTTATATCTTTCGACAATATAGTGTACATAGTTATCAGCATAACTACCGAGTACCACAGTTTATTGCCAATCTCCTTATCTCCTCATCATCCCTGTATCATCACTCCAAGTGCATTCACATCCACTGTATCACAAATTACAGTCTGCTAATAACAGGTTATGGGCCCAGGCACCCAAGTGTCTCCGTTGTGAGTGTGTGCAGCCGTTTGAGAAATTTGAATTTTGTGAGTGAGCCGTTGGAGCCGATTTTTGGAGCAATTTGAGTTTATATTATATACGTCGAAGATACCAAAAGATACAATGGCGAGTCGTTCAGTAGACAAAGTCGAAGAAATGGACCAAGATTATCGTGCGCGATTGAACAGTGCGATTCGGAGCAGTCGATATGTGCCGTGAGATAATTTGCTGAGAAAGTGGAGAAAGTTATGTCTCTGTCCAAGGCGTTCACCGCGTGATTAGGTAGAAAAGGTAACATGTGCTTCGCCAAAGTTGAATAGTGCTGGAGTGCAAATCTTTGAAAAATAGTTGGAATCGTGCTAGCTACCGAATTATCAGATACACGCATATATCGTAACAGATTTGGAAAGTTCCAGAACGAAGATTTTCGGCAAATGTCAAGTCAAAGCTGTCGTGAGGTGATATGTTGTAAAGTTGTCAAGGTCAAAGCTTCTGTCGCAAACTAAAGGATGAGCAGTGCTATAAAGTTTGTTGTTGTGTCCAGATTAGTGCGGGTACAGTCGATAACCAAGTAATACCCAGTCAGTTAGCAAGGTCAATTGTGCTTCAAATCTAATGATGATGTTCTACGATATGAAAATTGAAAAGCTCGAGGCAACGTTATGTTTACTCCGTGACAGTGTTGATTGCATACAGAGCAGCAACTGGCAAAGTGAACGAGGAAAGGAAGAGCTGATGATGGAATATTACGAGTGCTAACAAAATTGAATAGATGAGAAGTTATGGTCTCCAGTTTTATGTGCGTTTGTGAAGAAGTACACCGACAATTCTGCTGAGAAAAATGTCCAGATTCATGAAGACGTTCACCGAGGAGTCTGAAGAAGTGAAGTTATTTTTGCAACCCGTTGAAGTGAAATGATAATGGTCCACCGAGATACTGTGTACGAGATAAAAAGCTGAAGGTGAGAAATGCTCTGAGTAAATAGTAGCTCAAGCTCCGACTCCCAGGTTAGCCTCCGAAGTGTATAGAAGTACAAGGCTTACTTAGCTTTCTGATCTCTCAAATGTATATGGAACCAATGACGAGAATATTTGTCCAGTGATGAGCAAGGACACCGTGTGATCAAGTGAAATTGGTACTTGATAATTAGTTGCAACGGATAGTATGTATAGCATAAATATTTTTGCATCTCAGTATGAATTTTTGGAAGTAGCCCTCAGAGTCTACAAGCAAAGTAGAAATAGAAGCCGGTTGACACAAGGCCATGATTCAAGAGCAACAGCAGTAGAAGCAATTGATTTTGATTTGATTGAAACCGAGTGGAGGTGAAGGTACCCCAGGATGAACGTGCAGTGAGCAGTTGTATATTGCCGTCAGCCGACGCAATGTCAAAAAGCAGTTCTGATATCCCAGCGAAGAGAGAAGCTGAAGAAGTTTGCAACATAAAATTTGCAGTATGAATTTCTCGCAGTCAAGAAGAATGTTCCAGTCAGAGGGATGTCTCTGGATGTCAGGCATTCAGGAGTTCCAGAAAGCAGCAGCTTCAAGATTGAGGTGTTCGTTCCAGTTTTTAGTTTTTTTTGTGACAAGGCCTTTCAGTGAAATTATAGTGAATTCTGTGGTATGGGTTCTGAACATGTATGGGTCATGAGTGAAAAAATCATTTGTATATGATGAATGATGGATGAAATATTCCTTTTTGGCTATTGAAGCGCCACCGTCTATTATTATTTGATTCAAGTCTGCATGAAGCAAGAGTTTTTTTTTTTGATGCTCCTAAACTAAGGCATCTAAGTTAAGATCTCTATGAATTGTGAAATTTTTATGCGAGTAGTTTTGTAATACTAATGGTATTTTTGTGAACCTAGTCAAATATTTCCTAAATGAAGATGAGATGCTAGTATTGTCAGCCAGTCAAGATCAAGATTTATAGAATGCTTTTGTTCTCATTCAAAGTAAACCTCGAGTAGTATAGTAACCACAAAAATGACTTCTGAGTCGAACTTCTTGAAGGGGCAAAGGGGAAAATCATCTTTGAGTTTACGCTAATTGAAGCAATGTCGAAAGAAAATGAGTCTAATTTTCATTAAGATTGATATTGAATCTACTTATTGTAGAGTATGAAGTCCTTGATGAGTAGAGCTTCATCAGAAATTCTTACAAGTTTGTTGTATACAATACCCAAGGAATGTAGTTTTTTTTTTTCTGCCAGTAGAAAGAGAAGTCTACGAGATATTATTTTGTCTCTCTGGTAAATAATCAAGTTTTTAAATAATTGATATGTAAATGCTACCAATATTTTGAGGGAGAAATTTTTTGGTCAAAGATCATGGTAGTCCAAGTTACTATTGTCAGTCTGATCTACTGATAAGTGCATAAGCTCAGGGTAGGATTACCTGAAATGAAAGGGATTAGTAGATTTCTATATGAGTAACAGATGAGCCCAATTCGCCTTCCGAAGATTTTGAGAATGTACCACTTTTGTTGATAGTGTTAATTGTTTGGAAATTTTTGAGATAATGTTCGTCAAAGCACTATTGTGTTAGATGTGATTTCATTCGTCCATTTCTGATGGATTACAAAGTAAACTTGTGCCCAGGTTGAAGGAATTATTTATCCTCCTAATGATCTGATTGATAGAAATTAGTGCCTCTTGTAGAAGAACAATCAGCGAATAGTCATATGATGTTTCATGATTAACTCTGAATAGAACTTTTGATTGAATTTCGTGAAATGTTTGATCTCAAGTTATGTTTCAAAGTTGTAAAGAGCAATGGCAAATATGCTTGGAGAAATCTACAGTATATTTTTGACAATTTGTTGTTGCAAAATTCTAGCTGAAATTTTTATTCTTTTCTGTCGTTAAGCTACAAATTGAGGGTAGGATGTTGTAGGATCAATTTTATAGCTTAACGAATATCTTATTGGTATGTGTGAACTCTATTAGTAACACACACTACCTGTCTAATAGTTTCCGCGAGTGCGACAGTTCTTCGCGTCTCTCGTTAGTGTACGCCAAGACGTACGATAGGAACCATGTAGTCGATGGCGTTGCTCTCTCCTTGTGTTATATCTTTCGACAATATAGTGTACGTAGTTATCAGCATAACTACCGAGTACCACAGTTTATTGCCAATCTCCTTATCTCCTCATCATCCCTGTATCATCACTCCAAGTGCATTCACATCCACTGTATCACAAATTACAGTCTGCTAATAACAAATTTCTGAATTGAATGTTGGTGAACTGGAACACTGTTCAGCCTTTGATGTGCACTATTCTTGCAGCAAGAGATTATAACTTCTTCAAACTGCATTCACTTCAGTACTTGCATGAAACAATGATTGACCAACAAACTGTGATGGAGCTCGTCGTTATCTAACTTTTTGGTACAGAACTGTCAAGCTCCAAGATCAAATTTTGATTCCGTCTGTATTGACTCATGGGTCACACCCTCGACTTGAATTGACATTCACATCATTGTTGTCGCCTCATTGTTGCTGAATCATGTACGATTCAGTATACATGGTACGCGATCCGGCTGCGACGCCACGCGATCCGGCCGCGACGCCACGCGATCCAGCCGCGACGCCACGCGATCCGGCCGCAGGCGTTGAAATTCACATGTCCCATAGCCAATAGAGATGAGTCATCTCGATATCACGGTGGAAATGATGGTGGAAAACAGGCGTGAGCACTGATGCAGCCAAACACCTCGATCTCTACCCTCGCAGACGCCATTCTGCCTTCTTATCCAATCATAATTCTAGAGGCAACTGGAGGCTGTTTGAATTTCAGGAGAAACTACACGGCCGAGCGACATCGAGATCAACAAAAATTTTTCTTGCTCTCTAAAAACGTTTATATTTGTTGGGCTCATGAATCTTTACAAATAGTCAGTTTGTTAGAATCAGAGCGAGACCGGAGTATTTGTGAATCTAACAAATGTTAGTTTGGAAATCTAACTTACGTTAGTTTGTTGTCCGGGATCGGTTTGGTTTGTGAATCCAACAAACTATTTTTTTCCGTGCAATAAAGGATCTAATACTGCTATCGTCAAACTTGAGCGTCGCGGCTGGATCGCGTGGCGTCGCGGCTGGATCGCGTGGCGTCGCGGCCGGATCGCGTGGCGTCGCAGCCGGATCGCGTACCATGTATACTGAATCGTACATGATTCAGCAACAATTAGGCGACAACAATGATGTGAATGTCAATTCAAGTCGAGGGTGTGAGCCATGAGTCAATACAGACGGAATCAAAATTTGATCTTGGAGCTTGACAGTTCTGTACCAAAAAGTTAGATAACGACGAGCTCCATCACAGTTTGTTTGTCAATCATTGTTTCATGCAAGTACTGAAGTGAATGCAGTTTGAAGAAGTTATAATCTCTTGCTGCAAGAATAGTGCACATCAAAGGCTGAACAGTGTTCCAGTTCACCAACATTCAATTCAGAAATTTGATGAAAACAATGATTGTGACAAACTCACTATGATGAAGCTTCTCGTTACCCAACCTTTTTGTACAGAACTGCTAGGCTTCAAGATAGTTTATTTTCCACCTAATGTTTGTATCCAAAGTCTAGATTGATCTTCTGGTTGAGAGAATAGAGCTTCCCAATCTTTGACCGATCAATCAGTTCATCTACGGAGTGATGAAAAACATCAGAAACTTGATTCGCTTCAAGTAATGAGATGTGAGCAGAGCACTTTCAGCTTCCAACTGAATCATCAGGTTAAGATTGAGTTGCACACTTTTCTCAACAAGTAGTTGAAACTACAACAACTTGTATTCAGTTCAGACCTTGAACACAAAATTTGGTTGAGAAATAAACTAGCTTGAAAGCTTGGCAGTTCTCTACGAAAAGGTTGGATGACGACAAGCTCCATCACAGTTTGTTTATCAATCAGTGTTTCTTCAAAGTTCTGAATTGAATGGTGGTGAACTGAGACACTGTTCAGCGATTGAGGTACACTATTCTTGCAACAAGGAGTTGGAACTTTCACAAACAGCACTCACTTCAGAACTTGGATCAAAACAATGATTGACAATCGATCTGTGATGGAGCTTGTTGTTGTCCAACCTTTTCGTACAGAATTGCCAAGCTTTAAGATAATTTATTTCCCAATCAATTTTTGTATTCAAAGTCCAAACTGAATGCAGTTTGTAATAGTTCAAAACTACTTGTTGAAAAAAATGTGCACCTCAATCTTCAACTAATGATTTTCAGTATAAATCTGCTTTGGCTCAGAGCATCAAGTATCTGGTGTCTTTCTCACTTTGCAGATAAAGTGAATCAGAGCACTATTTTTGAAACAGTTGAAGCTATCACAAACTAGCTTGATCTCTGGTGAAAGTCAGAATCCAGCATCATCAGCATCCTGAAAAACATGAATATTCACACGAAAACTGCAGTTGAGTTGAGAAACCTGCGAGATCGAGTGGCGTCGTGGCGGGATCGCGTAGCGTCGCGACTGGATCGCGGTAGCTTGATCGCGGGAAATAGAAATATTCCCGGCGCATGCGCACTGCCACATTCCTTGGCTCATGAATTACCGCTGCTTCTGTGAACCTCATTTTTCCGCATAAGTACAAAAATAATAATTATTTCGGAAAAACAAAAATACGTGCTGATAGAGGAGATCGGCCGCAATCCAGCACAAATTTCCCACAATTCCTGCGTTGTGTAGTTTTTGCTAAAAAAATTGGGGAAATTTTCCCAGCACCCGAAAAGTTTTTATTTTTTTTTGGAAAAACTACGATAGCCACAAATTTTTTGCGAACGGATTCGTGATCCGCTATCAATGCACAATTGTAGAGTATTTTTTTTTGGATATTTTTAATAACCGGGTGCCCAGTTCACGGAAGTGCGAGAGTATGAAGCGGACGACGCGCGGACGAGCCTACACAGCAGACGAAGCAAATTAACATGGGATTAGAGCCTGAAAGATTCCTATTGGTTCAGCACCCTGGCAATCGTGACGTCACGATTGCCCGACCAATCAAAATCGTTTGAGCGCGAATCTAATAATTACGATTTTTCAACGATTTTAATCGCGAATTCTTAAATGTAGACGGCATATTTTTAGCCGAAACTTTTGTAGATAGTCTACACTCACCCTAATAATCAGATTCAGATCAAAAGCAAGCCGAATTTTTTTTCATGCAAGTTCCTTATTGGAGACTGATGACAACGACGCCGACGGTTCGATGAACGGGTTAGGAGCGACCATACCGCTTCAGTGTTTGGCTGTGAGATCCATTTTAGAGGCAAATGTCGGGTTCCGTTTCGCTCCCAAAATGTCAGATTCCGTGTCATACTACCGCGTTATCAGCCATGTTATTCTTATTGTACCGATGAATGAACATTTTCATATTAGCGCGCAAGTTAGATTGTACTTTATATGTTCGAAAAAAGTCGAAAAGTACGTGTTAGAACTTTCCGGAGTGAAATTTGGAGTAGGCACATTTTCCGCCTCCAAATATCGAAGTCTCAGCGGAACTACTCATGTAACATGTATTACTCACGAAAAGCGCGCTATTGGCTGTGCTAACTGGAGAATGAGGCCCACATAAAATAGAATCGAGGTGAATCTGCAGACTCACTTTTTTTTCTTTAGCTTTCAATAGGTTGCTTGGCCGTTAGTTCTAAATTTTGCGCAGAGTAAACCCAGCTGTTCACTATGTATTTTGTCTCCTACAGGAAACACTAACGACCCCAATTATGAGAGACAGAGGAGAGAAAGAGAGAAAAATGAAGGAATTCAAAATTCTAATTTTCCCGATTTTGCCAAGAATGACATTAAAAACAGCATTCACGAACACTAGGGGAATTTTGTAGTGAGCTGGTGGACCAACGTTTCCATGTGGGAAGGAAGAATCTCACATATTGAGTGAGATTGGGTTATCTGGATTCCAATATTATCCTTTCGATTTGAATGTTTATGAACTGCTCGTAGAACAATTGTGTCTACCGTACACCTCCATAGGATCGAGTACATAGTTCCCGTCGAAGAATAAATTCCACAGTTTCACCGTCGAGAGCGACTAATATAACTCAAAAATCATACCAAAGGTTATTCGGGTTATTATGGGAACATCGTCTATCGACGATTCTGTAAATTATGGATCACGAGTTTAGCCCTTGATTCGAACCAATTTGTGTGAGTTCTACTTGATTGTTTGGTCCGTTATCAAGTTTATTAGATAAACAGTTCTCTAAGTGTAACAATCTTTCACACGAAGAGAGTTGAGATCTAATTACAAACGCTGGTGAGAAGATTGGCAAGTATTCCCCCGAATAAAATTTCATAATGTTCGATTCTGGCAGCAAAAATGTTTTTTTCAGCCTAAACGAAGACGTCCTCCACTAAACTAGCACAATCTCAACCGGAGTGGAGCACTAACACTCACCCTCGTGAATCCCGGCAGAATTACCTTTGACTAACCACCGCCGTCATCTCTTATTCATGACTCGTCAGAGTACAGATCAATCAGTCATCATCTCTCTCAGAATCACAAATAGTATGAAATTTTCAAAGAATACTCATCATTTGAGGATTTTTGTTCTCTCGTCACAAATTCGTGGTGCAGGTGTAGAGACCGATTTATCTCTCGAAATGTCAAAATCGTCAGGTATTCATAGTGGACATACACACCTTTGCACTGGGTTGCAAATTACCCAAAGTCGATGGCTCACAAGTTCATGTAGCACCAACGAAAGCGTTCAAGAGACAAAATTGTCACAATGACGGTAAACTGTGAACTGCGTTCGCGGATATATGTATAGGAAGAGCAATGATAGATTGTAACAACCGGAAAAGTGAGAGGGTCTAATAAAGTAGATTCCAGACACTCCACGTGGAACCATCTTACGGAAACTGAAGGGAGTTGCCGTGCAAGAGTCTCGAAAAGATTCTTGTTCAGAGACTATTTTGTAGGAACATAAGCTGTCCTCGCGTTAGAAAATCGTGGTGGCCCTGAAAAGGGCCGATTGTTTTCCCTGGATTTGAGGTGTTTATCCAGACTATTGGGTTCCAATTTACTTGGAGCTGGTGTACTTGGTGACGGCCTTGGTTCCCTCGGAAACGGCGTGTTTGGCCAGTTCACCGGGGAGAAGGAGACGGACGGCGGTCTGGATTTCCCGTGAGGTGATGGTCGACCTCTTGTTGTAGTGGGCCAGACGGGAAGCCTCGGCGGCGATGCGCTCGAAGATGTCGTTGACGAAGCTGTTCATGATGGACATGGCCTTGCTGGAGACACCGGTGTCGGGGTGCACCTGCTTCAACACCTTGTAGATGTAGATGGCGTACGACTCGCGCCTCTTCTTGTGCTTCTTCTTCTTGTCGCCCTTGGCGATGTTCTTGACGGCCTTTCCGGCCTTCTTCACTGCCTTTCCGCTGGTTTTGGGTGCCATGGTAGTAGCTGAGTGTACCGGTCAAATGAGACTGATGCCGGAGCCACAGTTGGTGTCCCTATTATAAGCGCGGGGCGACGGTTTCGCCGCCCCACCGAGCGCGGAGCTGTAGTCGGTCGCCCGGGGGAAGCGAGCACGAAAAAGAGGGTCCCCCACTAAACCGGCGACAGATGCTCCGTTGTTAGGGCTGGTTGGCGCGCAGGAACAGAGCTGGGCAGCATATAATAGCCACCTTTTCCAGGCCCAACAACAGTTCACGGCAGCATATTGCTCGTGGCACTACTGTAACCTAACTCTCGATCTCATCATGTCTGGACGCGGCAAGGGAGGCGGCAAAGTCAAGGGAAAGTCAAAGACCCGGTCAACCAGGGCCGGACTTCAGTTCCCCGTCGGACGCATCCACCGTCTGCTGAGGAAGGGCAACTACGCCGAGCGAGTTGGTGCCGGTGCCCCGGTCTACCTGGCCGCCGTCATGGAATATCTGGCCGCTGAGGTTCTCGAGTTGGCAGGAAACGCCGCCCGTGACAACAAGAAGACCAGGATCATCCCCCGTCACCTGCAGTTGGCCATCCGCAACGACGAGGAGTTAAACAAACTGCTCTCCGGAGTTACCATCGCCCAAGGAGGTGTCCTGCCCAACATCCAGGCCGTCCTTCTGCCCAAGAAGACCGAGAAGAAGGCATAAGCTCGATACAAAAAAAAAAAAACAAACAATCGGCCCTTTTCAGGGCCACCACGCTACTCACAAACGTTTTGGCATAACTATCGATCTCGTCAGATTACTCTCGTAACTGGGCGTGACATGAGAGTGTCTCGTGATGCATTTCCTCTGGTTTCGTGGTTCTGAAGTCCAAGGACTCTCATGAGAGTAGAAAAAAGTTTTCGGCTAGCATACGGGCCGAATGCGGATTGCCGATTCCCGCATTCGGACCGAATGCCGGCAATCTAACGCTCCGCCGTACACTTGCCTAATTCGGCATGCATGCGGCAAGTGTTCGGCATCTGTACGGCTATGCTTTATGGGCTGGCAGACTGCATATTCCACCAGCCAGCGGTACGATCTGCAGCAATATTTAATGTGACAAATTGGGAAATTTTTTCTTTGCTTTCAAATCATTCACGCTTTCTGATAATCACTATATATTTTGGATTTTTGGAATAATTGAAACATTTTTAGTAACAACAAAATAGTGCAAAAATCACTCTTTTTCGCTCATAATTCGACTATGATTGTACTTACAGCGAGACTTGCCAATTGAAAGTTGTGAAAGTCATGGTTATTGATAATTATAAGTGAGTAATTATCCCGTTACGGATCAAACTTAATGCCAAATGGATTTTGTTTATAACAAATTCATATCATTACTACAAAAATAAAAAAATTGAGCGCAGTCGACCTCAGTGCATGTGAAAAGAATGGTTTTAGAGAGAAAAGTACTCTTGGTATTTTTTCGTAGGTAGTACGAAAAGTAAGTAGAGATTGGTAAAATCTCTACTTTGAGAGCTATTACAGACGGTAATCTATACCGCATGGCTTTTGAAATCCTCGCAAAGCCGAAAGTAAATAGGGTGACACTTTCCTGAATATTACTCGGAGGTCAATGTTCTTATAAAAAAATTTTAAGAGTACTTTTCTCTTCAAAATCACTTTTCATATGAGTAACGATATATAAGACTTCTTTTAGTCGACATAATGGAGATTCAAAATTAATTCGGGTGAAGACTTTTGAGGGATGCATCTTATGTAAAATTTTGCGCTCTATCCGAATCTGAATCGACCCGGGACGAGAAATGTCCTTGAAAAAAATGGCGGCGGGTCAAAGTTCAAAAAACCACGTTTTTAGCGATTATTTCAAGAACTACGAGTCGGACGTGAAAAAAGTTAAATTAAAAATTGAAGATCTTTTCAAGACAAACATTTTGCGATTTTGCGGAGGTAAAAATGATCAAAATTGGATGAGCTATAGAGCGAGTGAAAGTTTTACCATTAGGGCACCCTACTAGGGCCAACGCGCGCGTATATATAGATATAGTGGCGGTGATACAGGCGCGCGCGTGCACGTTTCCACGCCAAAACTTTCACTCGCTCTAGCTCATCCAATTTTGATCACATTTACTTCCGCAAAATCTCAAAATGCTTATTCTAAAAAGATCTTCAATTATTAACTGAACTTTTTTCACGTCCGACTTGTAATTCTTGAAATAATCGCTAAAAACATGGTTTTTTGAACTTTGATCCGCCGCCATTTTTTTCGGGGGCATTTCTTGTCCCGGGTCGATTCAGATTTGGATTCAGCGCAAAATTTTACATAAGATCCATCCCTCAAAAGTCTTTACCCGAATTAATTTTGATTAAGGATTGGGATTATAGCGGGCGGACTATTTCGGAGTCTTCGAGGGAGCCTTCGGCAATCAGGCGGCAAACGTTCGGCACATGCTTGCCGAACGTTTGCCGCGGGTGGTCCGAATGCGGCTAAACGTTAGATATCCGAACGTTTGCCGAGTCGGTAGCCGAACGTTTGCCGGCATACGGCCCGTACGAAGTTTGCTGGCTAGCCGAATACTTTTTCTACTCGGGCAAGTTTATCACGTCAAGACCCTATAAGTATTCGGCTAGCCTGCATCAAACTTTGTACGGGCCGTATGCCGGCAAACGTTCGGCTACCGAATCGGCATCCGTTCTGCTCTCTAACGCTCCGCCGCATACGGGCCACGCGCGGCAAATGTTCGGCAAGCATCTGCCGAATATTTGCCGCCTCAATGCCGAAGACTCCAAAAAGTCTTCTGGCCTGCCGCACGCTTGCCGCATATGTACTTGCACTATGATTTCATCTAACGCTTTCAAGTGCGTATGAATCAATGTTTCATTCTCACACAATCTGCAGTGAACGTAATCTTTCTTCTTCTCAATAGAGGCAAAGTCCGCGAAAATATTAACTTTATTTAGATGGACTTGAATTTAGTTTTCATGCTTGTTGTTGAAAAAATGGTGCCAAAACCGTTTTTTGGTCATAACTCGAAACTCATAGCCGTTACAACAAAACTTTTCCTACAAAAGTTGTGCTAGTCAATATTGTTTATAACTTGATGCAACTATTAATTCCATTACCGTGACTGTTTATTCGGAAATGATATTTGTTTATAACAAACTCGTACCACTGCTGCAAAAATGCTAAATTGGGCAAACTTGACATCGGTAACCCACGTAAAAAAGATTTCAAAGAGAAAAGTATTCCTGTCATTTTTCGATGATAACATCACTTTTCGAGTTGCATTCGCGGAAAAAAGCCACGCTATACTTCCCACTCTGCGCCCGTCGCGTATGTTTCATGCGGCATACTAATCCGCCTGTAACTCGAAAACTAATGTGAATATCGAAAAATGACAAGAATAATTTTATCTTAAAAATCACTTTTTACGTGGGTGTCAATGTCAAGTTTGCCCAATTTTGCATTTTTGCATCAGTGATACGAATTTGTTATAAACAAATGCCATTTCCGCATAAACAATTATGGTAATGGGGTTAATAGTTGCATCAAGCTATAGACGATATTGATTTGTTCAACTTTCGTAGGAAAAGGTTTGTTGTAAGTGCAATCAGTTTCGAGTTGTGGGCAAAAAACGGCGATTTTTGCATTATTATGTTGATGGCAAAGAACGGTATAGTTATTTTCAAACTCAAAATTATGTTTTAATAATCGTTGAAGATTATGGAATCGAGAGCAAGAATAATTTTACGTTCCGTCACCGTAGATTTTGCTGCAGACTGCATGGCTATCTGATGGGAGTATTAAATCTGCCAGCCCATTTAAAAAGCATAGCCGCACAGATGCCGAACACTTGCCGCGTGAATGCCGTATACGGCAAGTGTGCGGCGGAGCGTTAGAATGCCGGCATTCGGGCCGAATGCGGGATTCGTCTATCCGCATTCGGCCCGTATGCTAGCCGAAAACTTTTTCCTACTCGGGTATTTTTATCGTTTTTCTCAAGAGTATAGGCCGAGTCTACATAGACGCGCTCACTCGGGGCGCGCGCGCTCTCTCCGCTCGCACTCTGCACCCAAACACCGGAGTAGGTACCGAAAATGGGATCTGAAAATTTTTCGACGAGTGTTTCCTTTCAATCGGAGTATCAGCGAGAGTTTGTGAGATGAAAAACGGCCAGTTTATCACGTAAATCGAAAAAAAATTGATTTGCATCTATTAGAGATCAAAAAGTGAGAGACTTGGATTTGGATCGATGTGCCTGATATCACCAGACCCCAACTTCTCAGGTTCCTAACTCGCGGCTTATTCAACAACATCAACATTATTTTAGGTTTGCGTTGAGACCTTCACCAGAAACTGTGAAATAAGCGAAGGTGTGCGGAATTCTGGTGAAGAAGAATCGAGCTATTCCACAAATTTGTGTTACAAGAGTCACTCCTCCGCAAATTTGGGAAATCTTGGGTGTTCTTAATCAGAATTTCATACACTTGAGCTCATCATTCAACTTTTTAAATAAGTACCAAGATAAATACCAATGTATAATCAAGATGATGCTGAATATTGCTGAATGTTTTACAAATTGGAGACCCGATGAAAAGTTGGGGGATGCTTATATGAGACACAACCACGCCTCTCATTTTTCGATCTCTATATTGAATGCAAACCAATTTTTTGATCGATTTACGCGATAAACCGGCCGCTTCTCATCCCACAAACTTGCGCTGATACTCAAGTTGAGGGGGAACACTCGTCAAGAGATTTTCAAATCCCGTTTTCGGTACCTACTCCGGTGTTTGGGTGCAGAGTGCAAGCGGAGTGAGCGCGCGCGCCTCGAGTGAGCGCGTCTATGTAGACTCGGCCTAAGTCTCAACCTCGTGTGTCTAGATTTTGGTCCACGTGGCCCAAATCTCTCGTCACTCCCTGTTGCGGATATTCATTCACAAGTAAGATTCTGAAATGGCTTTCCCAAAAATTTCGTCTACCCAGATTTCCCTCAACGGCAATCAGTTCATGATTCATGGACTCTGGTACTATAAATCCTTTAAGGCGATGCGGTCACCATGCAAGCTGAAAATCATTCCCAACTTCCTCCGATTCTGTTGCAATTTGGGCTAAACGACGAGCGCACAAATATTCGTCATCATCTAACTTAGATTCGTCCGCTCTTCGTTAAGCCCCAATTGCAATAGAATCGGAGAAAGTTGGGAATGAAAATGTGCGTATATTATAGGTTAGGAGGTTCCCACGGCCGAGTTATTCCCACTTTTCTCAGATTCTCTTGTGATTTGGGCTAAGGCAGCGGCTACATGCAGTTATTTTTGGCGATTCTGAGACAGCGGGACAGCGCCTCTAGCGGCAATTGAGCCATTTTGCACTATTTTGCCCACGTAATTTGAAGCGAACGCCACCGCAGCCTCCGATAGAGGCGCTGTCCCGCTGTCTCAGAATCGCAAAAACGACTGCATGTAGCCGCACCCTAAGCGACGGATTAAGGAATACAAGTTGGACAATAAAAAGTATTCGACCACTCATCTTACACTTTGAATCATCAAACTTTTTATGTAAGATTTATTTTCAAGGTCCGCATGATCGCAGTGCACGGTGACCGCATCGCCTTAAGCCCTAGCTACCTAACTGATCGAGTAATATATTATACTATCGAACTACCTCAAAATACCCATCAGGAATTGTTCATTCAATCCTCACAAACTGTTTCATTCGTATCCCACCCTTCATTGCCGTGTCAGAAGTTGTTACAATACTCCATACTCATAAGTCATATATTGTTCTCTGAGACTGTGGGTGAAAAATAATATTAAATGTCAGACTCTTTTCTGTTATTTGAACAGTAGAATAAGTTGAAAACGGTCAGCCTCTTTGCTGCCGTCTGGATCTTTGAAAGGAAAATGTTGTTAATGGTTAGGCCACTTTTCGCAATCTCAAGAATACAGTGGAAAAAGTTGGAACTGATCGGCCTGCTCATTGTCTTA
Source organism: Eretmocerus hayati (assembly GCA_029851415.1). Classification (NCBI taxonomy): domain Eukaryota; kingdom Metazoa; phylum Arthropoda; class Insecta; order Hymenoptera; family Aphelinidae; genus Eretmocerus; species Eretmocerus hayati. Next base: position 95,695,414 of record CM056744.1, on the reverse strand, counting down.
TGAGACGTTGAGTGAATAATGTTGTTAGTGATCAAACAACTTACTATCTGAAAAATATAGTAGAATAAGTTGGAGATGGTCAGCCTTTGCCTTTTGGGACGTTCAGGAGAAAAATAAAAAAAATTAGGTGCGTCCGAAGAACGCGCGGTTGATGACGAAGTCTTCTATAACATGCCCATTTCGACTTTTTGGAACTGTATAGAGTATGAATTGACTCGCACCCGTATGTACATTTTCCCACTCATCGGTGCCATGGTAATTTGCCATCTAAATGCTAGCTGGGGTTGTTTTGAGACATCGCTACTATGATGTTTCTAGTATTTGGTATATCTCCTCTCAAGCGTGTATATGATCCTAAGGTGGTATAGATGACAAAATTGAGATGAGAATGGGGAACATTATCGTAGAACATGGTTTTATGCTGTCACCATGGAGAGTGTTTCTAGCGCGAGTAAGAAACGTCGACGACTGTCGTAGTCTTTTTTGCTTGTTCAGGCGTTGAACGAATAACCTGGATGAGGGTTGCATCCATGTTGCATCGCTCATAATACGAATACACTAACGCCACGAGACACTCATATCACGCACAGTTACGAGAGTAATCTGACGGGATCGATAGTTATGCCAAAACGTTTGTGAGTAGCGTGGTGGCCCTGAAAAGGGCCGATTGTTTTTTTTGTTGAGTATCGAGCTTATGCCTTCTTCTCGGTCTTCTTGGGCAGAAGGACGGCCTGGATGTTGGGCAGGACACCTCCTTGAGCGATGGTAACTCCAGAGAGCAATTTGTTCAATTCCTCGTCGTTGCGGATGGCCAACTGCAGGTGACGGGGGATGATCCTGGTCTTCTTGTTGTCACGGGCGGCGTTTCCTGCCAACTCGAGAACCTCAGCGGCCAGATATTCCATGACGGCGGCCAGGTAGACCGGGGCACCGGCACCAACTCGCTCGGCGTAGTTACCCTTCCTCAGCAGACGGTGGATACGTCCGACGGGGAACTGAAGCCCGGCCCGGGTCGAGCGGGTCTTTGACTTTCCCTTGACTTTGCCGCCTCCTTTGCCGCGTCCAGACATAATGAGATTGAGAGTAGAGATACTGTAGTGCCACGAGCGAAATTTGCCGTGAACTGATGCTCGGCCTGGGAAACGTGGCTTTTATATGCCGCCCAGCTCTGTTCCTGCGCGCCAACCAGACTCAACAGCGGAGCATCTGTCACCGGTTTAGTGGGGGGCCCTCTTTTTCGTGCTCGCTTCCTCCGGGCGACCGACCACAGCTCCGCGCTCGGTGGGGCGGCCAAACAGTCACCTCGCGCTTATAATAGGGACACCAACTGTGGTTCTGGCATCAGTCGAATTTGACCGGTACACTGAGCTACCACAATGGCACCCAAAGCTAGCGGAAAGGCAGTGAAGAAGGCCGGAAAGGCCGTCAAGAACATCGCCAAGGGCGACAAGAAGAAGAAGCACAAGAAGAGGCGCGAGTCGTACGCCATCTACATCTACAAGGTGTTGAAGCAGGTGCACCCCGACACCGGTGTCTCCAGCAAGGCCATGTCCATCATGAACAGCTTCGTCAACGACATCTTCGAGCGCATCGCCGCCGAGGCTTCCCGTCTGGCCCACTACAACAAGAGGTCGACCATCACCTCACGGGAAATCCAGACCGCCGTCCGTCTCCTTCTCCCCGGTGAACTGGCCAAACACGCCGTTTCCGAGGGAACCAAGGCCGTCACCAAGTACACCAGCTCCAAGTAAATTGGAACCCAATGCTCTGGATAAGCACCTCAAATCCAGGGAAAAAAATCGGCCCTTTTCAGGGCCACCACGGTTTTCTAACGTGAGGACTGCTTATGTTCCTACAAAATAGTCTCTGGACAAGAATCTTTTTCCGGATCTCTTGTGTGCACGGCAACTCCCTTCAGATTCCGTGAGAGATGGTTCCACGACGGTATGGAAACTAACATATTCGGAATGTCGGAGCAGTAGCCCTGGCATTATGTCAAGCTAAGATCAGGGGATAACGCCTAATCGAGTTGGTTAGATCATGCAATTCCTTTTGATTGGATGTGTTGTTATTTGTTCAACCTTTTTAGGCTAGATAAAGTTCATGTGATTACGTATCTCTGGTGAATATTCGCGATGACGAAGATTTAAAGGCGAGTCTTCTGTACCGGTCGGCCGTCATGACTTTCTCAATGCATCACTAAATTTCAGTATCTTTCTCGCCTGGAGAAGGTGATGCAAATAACAACAGATCCAACCAAGAGAAATGGAATGATCCAACCAACTCGGTTAGATGTTAAAAATTGCAACCGATTTTGATTAGTTAGCACAACCAATCTTTTTTTCCCGTGTATGCGTGAAACGAAAATTTCTAGCGGTTTCACGGTTTCACTATTATAAGGTAAGTGTACCCAACTTGCCTCTGTACCCAACTTGCCCCCATATGCCGATCTTGGGGATGGGCACTCCTTGGCCTCCGGGCAATTTTTTTTCACGTTTGTTATGTTGAAATATGAGAAAGTAAATAGTTTGCGTCGACCCCGAATCATTCCTGCGTTCTTAAGAGGATGTCGGATACCGACATTGTCGAGTTTTCGGATTTCTCGATGAATTTTCGAGATATCGGGATTCTACTAAGTAACGCCGATTCTGTATGGCTCATAGAATCGGCGTTACTTGTTAGATTTTTGATATCTCAAAAATTCATCGAGAAATACGAAAACTCGATCATGTCGGTAACTGTACAATATTGATAGGGCTCCGACATCCCCTTAAGAAAATCTAAAGTGATTTTTCTATTTTTCGTGATTGCTTAGCTAAGAAAGCACCGAGGGAATTGCGTACAGTAAAATCGGTGCCAAATTCTTTGAGTTCAACCAATTTTGACGTACCTTAGCGCATTCGATTCCTTCTTTCAAGACCTTTAAAATCCATTTTTCAAAATTGCAAAATTTGAATATGGAGCTGTTTTATATGCAAAACACGGAGACGATTTGTAAACAAGGATGCCAACATCGGAGTGTACCTAACATGCCCCCATATGTTTATCTCGAAAAGGCGTGCAGTACGACTTTTTTTACCACTCGGAACGTGTTTATCACGTCAAAATTGGTCAGAAATAGTGTTTCGAACCACCAAAAAGCTCCAAATGTGCATGCACGGCGATAAAAACACTTTATCGCCGATTTCCATCATTTATTTCGGAAGAATTGAGATAGTTCGGCTCCAAATGATCCAAATTGGACGTAACTTAATGCATTTTGAAGATCTTTAAACAAGCTTCAAAATGAGCTAAAGCACGTTGAAAATCGTTGAAGTAAACCAAAGTTATTAAGAAAAAGGCTTAATGGGGGCAAGTTGGGTACACACTTTTGTAAACTCTCAAAAATCACCTTTCAGGAGAATTCAAACAGTTTGGCTCCAGTTGGTTCAAATTGAATGTACCTCAACTTATTTTGAAGGTCTCAAGACAAGCTTTAAAATGAGCTAAGGTACGTTGGAAAATATGGAGATGGGCCGAAGTTATTAAGAAAATGGCTTAATGGGGGCAAGTTGGGTACACTGACCTTATATCTGTCACATTCGCCCACAGATCATAATCCAGGTGCATAATGAACATGTTGTAGACCTAACATCAACCGTTGATCAAATCACCTATCAACGCCATTTCTGCGAAGGACGAGTCTGATTACAGATTTTGAGAATGAAAAGAATTCACATCGATGCAATTTGTCGGTAGAACGTAAGAGAAGAACGTAGTCTCAGAATGAGGTCGGTCTCGAAGTGAGAGAACGCTTCAACCCATGATAATACTGATTCACATATTCTGCCGGATATGATCATCATCGATCTTTCAGTGATCTAGGAGTAGGATTACCCAATTTGTAATTACACCTCTGGTCATTCACGATGAAGTAGGATCAACCTCACGGCAAAACCAATTTAAACACTATTTCCACTTCGTACAAGTGCGTCAAAATTTCTCGCTTGCGATTTTGGCGAAGCTAAGGATACTCGTGGTGATCAAAAACGTTCTAAGGGAGCGAGTCGCACAAGAGTCGTTTTGTCTATTGATGAATGTCAATTGCCACGAGAGGAGCTCACGAGGTCTAGGTCATCAAACATGTCATTATTTTCTTTCACATATTTCTGTGCTACTAGAAATGTGGAAAACCTGGAATAACCCTTGCAAAACAGTATATTCATATTCATGTATCATTGTTCGACACGCAGATTTCATGAACAATGCTGAAATCGCTGCAGTTTCAATTTTCCTGGAAATTTTATTGCGAATAGGAAAGGTGGGCTGTGAGAAATGCATCCATCAGCCATCATTGAACATCGTGACATCAGTAACGAGCTGGGATCGCCACGATACTGAATTTCGCATCATACTCTCTGCCGCTTAGAATTTTGAGCAGCGTGGACTTGAACCTCATTCGTCTTGGACATGCAATATCAGGCGATCGACCGCATTCTCTATAATGTCTCGAAGATACTATGCTCATAGAACATCATCCATCCAACCCGAAACCACAAGATTGCACCGTATCGAAACCTCTGGTGACTCGTGTGTAGACATAGTCTATATGTAGACGTAGCTTGGCTTTCTAGAATACATATCATTCCGACCCTTGAAATATAACCTATTTCAAATATAGAGTTATTACAGATAGAGGGCGGAAGAGCGGCTGTTAGGAGTATCGCTCTTGGTCTGAGACAGAGAATAAGAGGCCGTCCGCTGCATGCCGCGCAGATGATGCGTATCTGTAATACCTCTATGATTTCAAACGGTACCTCGAAGACCGTCGTGACTTTCCAAGAACTAGTCGTAAGCATCACAAGAACGACATATATTGCACTCAACGTAGGACTGATTGGTGGCCCTGAAAAGGGCCGATTGATTTTTTTGTGAATTTTTCTCTTCGGTTTCGGCAACGCCATTGCGGCTGGAGAACTTAACCTCCGAATCCGTAGAGGGTACGTCCCTGGCGTTTCAGGGCGTAGACGACGTCCATGGCGGTGACGGTCTTCCTCTTGGCGTGCTCGGTGTAGGTCACGGCGTCACGGATGACGTTCTCGAGGAACACCTTCAGCACACCTCGGGTCTCCTCGTAGATCAATCCGGAGATACGCTTGACTCCGCCACGACGGGCCAGACGACGAATCGCGGGCTTGGTGATGCCCTGGATGTTGTCACGCAACACCTTCCTGTGCCGCTTGGCGCCTCCTTTTCCCAGTCCCTTTCCTCCCTTGCCTCGGCCGGTCATCTTGAAATCTTAGCTGTTCGGTTCTAGCACAGACTGCAAACAGCGACTGATGCTCGAACATGCAGGAGTGGCCCGTTTTATGGCCGGCCATAAAATGGTCCCCCTCTTCCCAAAGTGTGATTGAATGGGGCGGGAAGAACCAGCCAATCAGAGAACGAGCGCCCCGATATCTGCCGCTCGATCGACTTGGCGCGCGCCGGCTATAAAACGGGCCACTCTGGCTCGCCCCAAACATTCGCTCTGTTGTAGTTGCCCTTCAGCTCAGCCAATTCTCGAGATGGCCCGTACCAAGCAAACCGCCAGGAAGTCGACCGGAGGCAAGGCCCCGCGCAAACAGCTCGCGACTAAGGCCGCCCGTAAAAGTGCCCCGGCCACCGGTGGAGTGAAGAAGCCCCACAGGTACAGGCCCGGAACCGTGGCCCTCCGTGAGATCAGAAGGTACCAAAAGTCCACCGAGCTGCTCATCCGCAAGCTGCCCTTCCAGCGGCTGGTGCGTGAGATCGCCCAGGACTTCAAGACCGACCTCCGTTTCCAGAGCTCGGCCGTCATGGCTCTGCAGGAGGCCAGTGAGGCTTACCTCGTCGGTCTTTTCGAGGACACCAACTTGTGCGCAATCCACGCCAAGCGCGTCACCATCATGCCAAAGGACATCCAGTTGGCCCGCCGCATCCGTGGAGAGCGAGCTTAAATCATCGCCATACAATCAGCAAAATATTAACAATCGGCCCTTTTCAGGGCCACCATGTTTCTTCAGACGTACTATACTACCATTCGCCTCCAAGGTGTAACTGTAATTCAAACTAGCAATGCCTTTCATTGGTGACGCAACAAATTGAACGGAACATACGATCACGGATCAGTCGTAATCTGATTCTACGATAACCCAGTAGCACCCAGTTCAACCTCTTGTAGTGCGGGAAAGTTGTATAAGATAACGGGATTCTGTTCTCGGCTAATTCTTATCGCTGTTGAAGATTCTTCGCAAAATTTTCATTGTACATTAGTCAAATTGACGTCGGTTCATTAACATGTAAGGAGTAGAGTTATCTCAAGAAGAAGAGAAACCACTGGCTCAATTCATTCCGCTCCTACTCTATACTGAAGGTCATCATGTCCCCCGACGCATGTTAGGGGCTCGTAACGGCTTGTTTATGCGTCGGGGTACATAATCTATTCTACTCTGAAACGACGAACTGTCAATAATCTCGTTTTGAACCGTTTCTCTATAGGTACACTATCGTTAAGACTATATTCGTAGTGGATATGTCGGGATGCATGGCATGCTTGCCATCAGTATTCGTGCAATCATTTTCTATATGAAAAAATGGTTATACATCATTTTCCTCGGATTGAGGGCGTGATAGGCATTCAGTTGTATCAATAATACATGAAGATATTCATATGTTATATAGGCAGGGCTTGACACGAAACTGATTCTGAATTTCGGTTCATTTAGGATGGGGGGGGGGGGAGGGGGACAAACTTCTCTGATAATTTTGGAATTGATCTCCATTCATGTTGAATGCACAGCGACAAAACTATCGGTTGCACTCGCGATTACATCTCAAAAATTATCACAGAAGTTTGACCCCCGATCCGAAATTCAACATCAATTTTGTTTTACAATCTCTGATTATAAGCATCGATGTATCAAGAGGCGCGGTAGCGCCTCGCTGGCGAGTATGAGCAGACGAAAAATCGAGCGAGGCGCTGTGCCTATCTATACTTTGAATTGGGGTTTTTTAACCTCACACTTTTTTTCTACTTGGATTATTAACCTCTTAACGTTGCTCATAGAGCTCTACAATGCTTTAGCAAAGCCTTTCTAAAGCGATTCAGAGTTCTGTACAATTATTTTCTCAATCCGAGCACTGGACACGTTTTATTCAGCACCGCAAAATTCATGCCTTCGTTTTACATCTCAGTTCGATTTCTTCAGCCCCGTGCTTCGACTCGAGAAATATCGAAACGTTTCTACTAACATATGTTGGGTATGTAAGATTTGGTCGAGGATTATGCAGAGAGAGACTAGAGAGAGATAGAAGCGCATGCGCAAGATCTTCCTGTCCGGTTGACGGCAGTCTGCAATGAGGCTGTCTGCTGCGTACCGGGCAACGCGGGCACCGACCAGCTGGTTTGTTATCGCGGATAAATGAATTTTCGAATTATCTGAATTTCTCGATTCTACAGTTATTGCATCAGATGTGGATACTCGAAACTAGCCACGACTAGAGGTGACGTAAAGATCAAAGCGCCATGCGAGAAGGGCAGGGAGGAGAGATTTGTCTGCTTTGTTGTGTTTTGTGCGTTCGTCGCGGCTCCGCAATATTGCTCTTGCCTGTAGCTGCATGGCTCTCCAAGTTGAACTGAACAAAATATACACTGATAGTAGTGTATTTTTTATGGAAAAAATGACGGAGCCGTGTGTAACAAATTCTCAAGTGCGGTGGGGACAAGTGCTTGGAAAATTTGTGTTTACCCTTGGATTTTTATAACCAAGGAGTGAGATCCCCCCCCCCCTCATTCACTTTTTTTTCAAAAGTAAAACTAGGCGAGTATAAGGTTTAGAAGATGACCATCCATCTCCAGTACATCAAAACTTCAAATTTTATACGACATGGTTTAAATTCTTGGAAGGAATGAGATCTAAAAAAAACCATGTCGAGTATTTTTTGAGCCGATTTGTCACGATCAACATATCATCACTGGATAGAGACTAGAGCCACTTTCCTCCAATCAAATCTTTCTTCCAATTCATCCTCATGGTGGTGGTTTGACAATTTCTTACTAGCTAATTGTCGCTGAAATGACCCGAAGTTTAGGTGAGCAAAAGAAATACAGGGGAATATCGAAATAGAGGAAATATAACTGAGTATGATATGAGATTTTAGTGAATCATCACGAACACCAAATTAAACTCAGTTATATTTTCTGTATTTCGATATTCCCCTGTATTTCTTTTGCTCACCTAAACTTCGGGTCATTTCAGCGACAATTAGCTAGTAAGAAATTGTCAAACCAGCAGCATCAGGATGAATTGAAAGAAAGATTTGATTGGAGGAAAGTGGCTCTAGTCTCTATCCAGTGATGATATGTTGATCGTGACAAATCGGCTCAAAAAATACTCGACATGGTTTTTTTTAGATCTCATTCCTTCCAAGAATTTAAACCATGTCGTATAAAATTTGAAGTTTTGATGTACTGGAGATGGATGGTCATCTTCTAAACCTTATACTCGCCTAGTTTTACTTTTGAAAAAAAAGTGAATGAGGGGGGGGGGGATTGCAAACATACGAGTTGTGTGTGCTCGTGCACGTGTTTTCCTCAAACACCGAAGTTATTTGTGATTATATGGAAAAACCTAAATAATTTTCATATTCTGATCAAATCTAAATGACAATAATACACAACTCATGGTCGAAAATGGACGGGTGTGTCCGAGCAGTTATAGGTGCACCCAAACGTCATCCTGGTGCGCGAGGACTTCTTTGATTTTGATTGAGCCCACAGTATCGATTAGGGAAGGTGATGAGGAGAGCAAATTCAAAGTTTTGTATAATGGATGCAGCAGTTAATTATGCATGAGCGGCGAAATAAACAGGACAAATATGATGTTCTTATGTAAGAATCGATTGGTGGCCCTGAAAAGGGCCGATTTTGAGGAGGATGGGGTTGGGGTTTCCAGTCAGAATGGATTTACTTCTTTGCTGGCTTGGGCTTGGCGGCTTTGGGTGCTGCGGCCTTCTTGGGCTTGGGTGCCTTGGGTTTCGCGGGTGCCTTTGCCTTCTTCTCCTTCTTGGGCGACTTGGGCTTGGCCGCCTTGGGCTTCTTGGGCGAGGCCGCCTTCTTGGCCGCGGATGGTTTCTTGGCGGCCTTGGGCTTCTTGGCTGCCGCTGGTTTCTTGGCTCCGGCTGCCTTCTTGGCTGCGGGCTTCTTGGCGACCTTCTTCACGCCCTCGACCTTGGGGGCCAACTTGAAAGAACCTGCAGCCCCACTGCCCTTGGTCTGGGTGATGGTCTTCTTGGCGACGGCGGACTTCAGGAATTTCCTGATGAAGATGGACTGCTTCTCGACGTCGCACTTGTAGTGGGCCGCGATGTACTTTTTGATGGCCTGGAGGGACGATCCCTTCTTGTCGGCGAGTCCCTTGATGGCGGCCAGAACCATGTCACCCGCTGGAGGGTGTGCGCGGGGCTTGGCGGGCTTTTTCGCTCCTGCGGCCTTTTTCGCGGCTTTTTTGGGCGAGGCTGCCACTGGGGCCGCTGCTGGGGCTGGCGCTGCTGCTGTGTCGGTCATCGTGGCGATGGGGGGTTTATCTGAGACTAATGTGTAGTGCGGAGAGTATGCTCAAATTTATGTTTCGTGACACGCGGTACGAGCCACCTATACTAGGACAGCGCGGACGTCGAAGAGACGCCCTATCTCGCAAGATCGGGTTTCATAGATCGACCTAACTGGAGTTGGTGCCTCGTTCTTACTTTAGTTGCTAATTTTCTACAAATTTTGATGATTATAGGTCTATTCTCTCTCCACTCCTCGATTTAGAAAACCGTTTAGATCGCACGAGGCACTTGGAATTCCATGATAACAAACAGGTTCTGGTGCAAATAGAAAGCAATTAAGGTAGCACCACTTTCGAGTCCACTGAGTTTTTGCATTTAAACGATAAATTCCATTGTTAAACAACATTGCACAGAATAACACCCTCAAATTGAAGGGTCACAAAATCATCAGCCTTCTAAATTTAATCACCCGACCGTCAAAAAACACTCCGAGAGAGTCAAATCCTACTAACTAATGAGGGATTAGTTAGAATCACTCGCTGTATGCATATGGTCTTCCGCTCACCTCGGAGCTCATAGTCGACATTCAAGACTCAACCATAAGATACAGTACCATCGATCAAAATCTCGAAAATCATTTTCCAAGGCATTTAAAAGCTAATAACCGGAAAAAGTTGAAAGATGTCTGGAATTTGGGTGCCTGAACTCAGCACAAACATTTCCGCACAAACCAAAATTAACTATCTGATATTTTATTGCTTCCTTATTGCTAATTTATTGCTGTATTGCGGAATTTATTGCTCTTCATTTTCTCGAGTTATGAGTGTTTGTGCTGAGTTCAGTGTGGAGCCAGCACAAACATCAGGTTCTTGTCGACATATCTAAACCTAACTTATCTTATATTTTATTGCTAATTTATTGCTCTCAGAATCCGTTTCGATCATCCCCTTAGGGCAACTTCCGGCGGAGATATGAGAGTTTGTGCTGAGTTCAATGTGGAGCCAGCACAAACATTGGGTTGTTGTCGACCTATCTAAACCTAACTTAGCTCATATTTTATTGCTAATTTATTGCTCTCAGAATCCGTTTCGATCATCCCCTTAGGGCAACTTCCGGCGGAGATATGAGAGTTTGTGCTGAGTTCAGTGTGGAGCCAGCACAAACATTGGGTTGTTGTCGACCTATCTAAACCTAACTTAGCTCATATTTTATTGCTAATTTATTGCTCTCAGAATCCGTTCCGATCATCCCCTTAGGGCAACTTCCGGCGAAGATATGAGAGTTTGTGCTGAGTTCAATGTGGAGTCAGCACCAACATTAGGTTTCTGTCGACCGATCGAGACCTAACTCAATTCTTCTCCCAAAACGGGTAGTTGTGGAACCCGATTTTGGGTAATTGTCAAAAATATTTCATCCGAGTTCCAAAAGGTGAGTGAGTTAAAGAAATCAAACCCAAGACCGGTTCACTTGTACTGTTTGAGCTGTGGAACACGAAGGTCGAAAGGAGGCGGAAAATACGTTTTTTGGACTCTTTTCGAAAACGGCTTGCACGGTGATTTTAGTTCTGGCTGGAACTGATCCCAGATGGTGGATTCTTAGAAATCACGGATGGGGACGCGAAATCGCTCATAGAGGTAACTCGAGTGCTTGCGCTTGTCGTACCCAGTTAGGGAGCAGGAAAACATCGAGATACATTGTGTATCTGTGTTCAGATTGGCATGAGCATTGGCGTTCTGAACGTCCTGAAAAGTTCAGATGTGTTGGAGATAAGATTTTCTCAAAATGAGCAAAAAGTGGTCCATTGAATGTCTTCCGCCAGGCACCAAAGGAGAAGGGAAACCCCGTGAAAGTCTCAAAAATCGATTTCCCATTACTTTTGTAAGTATTTCAGATGAACAAATAACGTCGGTGCAATACTAGGCCCCTAGTGACGGTGCTGTTCACTATGAATTATTTTGATCCTTTTTCATTTGCTCTATCCCAATAGTGTAAAAAAACCAAAACATTTCCAAAAATCACTACGCAGGGATCCCACCCTGAAAGACTAAAAATGCATCCCTAATAAACGAGAAGATTTTTCGAATTTTGATATCCCAAGTGTGACACCCTGCCCGCAATCGGTATTACCGACAGATCATTTTCGACTTGACCGACATAACAAGAGGCAGCACTAGCACGTGCCACTCTTTGTTTTGAAGATGAACAGGTGTTTTGGAGCGAATTCGGAGTCAGTTTGATATCCAGTGAATTATCCAGTGAATTGATTGTGTGGAATGAATTAGTGATCGGGTTATTCACTATTTTCTGGACAGTGTTTAGTAGTGACAACAGTGCTTCATGCCCTAACAGCTGACACTCAATCATGACAACAACCGGGACCAGAGGGAGGAAGAAAGATTTTGATGACATTCTATTCATCGATATCATTCTGAAACATAGGAACTCGATTGTTCGGGGGAGTTCAATTGTTTCAAAAAATGAATCGATCTGGGAGGATATCAGTAAAGAGATGAATCATGTCTACAAGGCGTCATCTATTTATTCAATGGTTATGGGTGATAAAGCACGTGTAAGAAAAAAATTGTTCGATGATGGTGATACCGTCTCGTCAGACCAGCTAGATGAAGATCTTGTGTCATCGGAGGATAACGAGAATGATCAAATTCTAACGGGATCTGACGAAGATGACATCTCCAAATTGGATTTTGGATTCATCATGCTGGGCGAAGATTTGGAGGCTCTGGTTGAGAAGAGAATCTATCGAGTTACGAAGAGAACGAATAATAAACAAGAGTGGCTTGTTTTCAAACCTGATTCTTACAAAGACTATTTTCGAAAAAGAATTTTCGAGCACACTGGCCTCGAATGTGGCTTTCACATACGGAAATCATACATGAATATTCACGGAGAACACGGGAATATCGAAGGTAAGTCTAAGTCATTCACATAATCTTGTGTTTCGTTGCAATGAAAATGAACTAGAGTTAATCGGAGTATTATTTTTTGTATTACATTGCTGTCTTAAGATGGTTCAAAACCTATCGAAGTTTCACCAACTTGCGAGTTCGTGGTGAAAAATAATTCCACTCACTGTGACAACCGTTCAAAAATCTAAGAGTACCATTCAAATCTCGTGGATCGAGCTTATTCTCTGATAAATTTTGAGAACAAATACACTTATCTCCATGGAGAAGTATTGATCCTAAGTTGGAGATTGCTGTTGTGACTACCATGATGCGAACTATAGCGGCAACTCAGGATTAGCTTTCAAAATAATTGCAATCGTTAGGAAAATTCATAAAAAAAGCCTTGGTCCACGAAATGGTGTTCATTTTTTCACATTTTTGAACAGTTTAGTCTGAGGCAAGTATGAATTTGTTGTGCCACGGACTTGAGGGTCGGTGGAAGTTAGGTTTGGCAACCTCTTCATAGATGAGTCCACACCCCGGCAAAGGTGTCTTCCAAGATAAAAATGGCGAATTTCGCACGAAATTGTTCCTTTGATATTTGAGTATCTCCTATCATGAGCATCCACTGGAAGCTTGCAAAAACCCACTCGATAGTTATTTTCATATTTTGTATTGGTTGGTTAACAAGAATTTTTGATATAATCTCTTTCGACAGTTTCCATCATCATCTTTAGTAAAATGGGACGGAATTCATTCCCCGCAAACATACCCCTTCGAGCAGAATTATGGAATTCATTCAGTAGCGAATGCAAAAATGCTCCACAGAAGTATAGATTCGCAGAAGCACCCTAGGATATTTATATAAATACACTGCCGGTCAAAAGTTTCAGGACACCCGAAATTATTTTTTCCACTTTTGTGAGTGAGACTACTGAGCTCTACTTGACCGAAAAGGGCCTTCTCAAGACTCATTCGAAAAGTCTTTTCACATCCTTTAAGATGGCTTCATTCACCTTTATAAGCACAAATCTAGATCTTCCCGATTTGAGCTTGAAGAAGTACCAATATCAATGATTTTTGGAAGAATGTTCTGGTTTGGGCAGTTTAAAGGTACAGCAATATTCTAGAATGGGTCTTAAGAGATTTGATAGTACAAGTCTAAAGCTTCTGAAACCCGCGCTCCAACACCCTTCTACGTTACTCCCACTCCAAGCTGACATTTTCTCTGAGGAGAGTTTTTCCGAAAAAAGTAGCACCCTTATCAGAGAGTGCCGAAGAGATTCACGTTTTGGGGCCCGTTCCAAAGGTTTCTTGTTCTCTTGATCATGATATAGAAGACAGATACCAAGATCAGAGATTATATTCCCCTTAAAACGCATTCTTCTATCTTTTCCGAATGTAAGTGTTACTTTTGCGAAAAATCTTGCTTCACAGAGAATGTTATAACTCGGAGTAGAGGTAACGTAGGAGGGTGTTGAGAAACGGATACCAAAGCTCCAGACCTGTAGTATCAGGTCTTTGGAGGTTCATTTCAGAATATTCCTGTAATTTTGAGCTGCCGGAGCCAGGAAATTCTTCAAAAAATTATCGAAATTGGCACTTTTTGAATCGAATTGGGAAGATCCAGATTCGTACTGATACAACTGAATGATGCCATCTCAAAGTACGGAAGAAGAGTTTTCAAATGAGCTCTGATAAGATCCTCTTCGGTCAAGTAAAGCCTAGTAGTTCCACTCACGGAATTAGAATAGTTCATTACGCGTCGAGTGCTGGAAACATTTTTCCTTCGGAAAACCGGGCTGGACGTGGACGGAGGTGCCGTCCAGCTTGGTTTTCCCGAAGGATGAATGTTTCCGCACGAAACGCGTATGCAGTTTAAACGTCTGTAAACACGCTGTTTCTGCGTATGGACGTATAAAAGATATTTCGGGTGTCCTGAAACTTTTGACCGGCAGCGTAGATGTTTGAAAATTATTTAATCGTTTGTCGAAATCATTTTGTATTTGATTGAATATTCGAAAAAGATTCAAGGGATGAGAGCGGAATTTCATGCAGTTCACAAATGAATGACGCTCTTTAATTTCTATGAATTTCGAAAAGATTAGTCGTATGATTTTACACTGAGCGCAAACGAAGAAAAATACCAGAAACACACCCATCTAATGAATGCTCATCAACTCTTAAATTTTCGTGTAATGTTGTCAAGTAAGTGGGAAAAGTGTTGGATACAATCGATGGGTCTTAAAATGAAGAATAATATACTGAAGTTTTCTTCTAAATTAAGATGAATTAGTACCAATATGGAAAAAATGTGAACATGCTCGAAAAGCCGCTGCCACTATTGCAATTTTTTCGTTTGATCTTTGATCAATGTGAAATCCGGAACAAATGAGCATCTTGCTAATTTTATTAGCGACATATTTATCTTCTCCTCCGTTCTGAACGCACACAAAACTGAATGAAATAAGAATTCTATCAATCGTCAGAACTGGAATCTGTCACTCAGCTATCATCAAAGAATAATGTTTACTTTATTGTTCATGAGCGGAATAATTCCATCAGGTCATTGCAACTGTGGCTCCAGTCTCTCTTTGAAGATCATAACTCACGGGACAGGACCCGACTACTCGGTTATGGGCTCAATAGATATGAAAAAGGGTAAATGTGGAAAACCGTATTTGAGGAATCCATTGCGAAATGCTATGTGTGAAAACTTGCAAACAATGTCAACCGATGCTTTGAGGGCAAATTTGAGCAATTCGCTCATAACTCGAGCAGGATACCCGGAGCCCCCCTTGATACCTAAAAATACGGAGTTACATAAGGCAAAGAGTCAGTACAAAGCTGCAAGATTTCTCAACAAAGATCCTCTCCTATCCCTGAAAATCATGAAGGAGAACCAATACTCACAGGATATAGACAGGGTTGGATTGAGTCCCGCATATGTCCAATATTCCACCCCATTGCAGATGAGTTTTTGCCAGAAGATTGCTAAGACAGAGCCGATCCATATGGCCATTGATTCAGGTGGAGGTTTAGTTGAAGACATTGACGGGAAGAAGATTTTTGGGCATATTGCTAGTATCAAGTATTCAAAAGGAGAATTCATCGTTACAACAATGTTTTCACAAGAGGGTAATGGCCAAGCTTTTTGCGAGTGGTTGAGCCGTTGGCGTCAGAGAGGTGGCCCGATGCCGTGCACGTTTACGTCGGATTGGTCCCGAGCCATCCTTAATGGCATAATCTTAGCAGTCACTCCCTTCAAATATGTCGAAGAATATGCCGAAGCGGTGAGCCAGAATATCGATCTCAGCAGAATCCCATACATTCGTATAGATGGAGCACACACCATGGCTAAATATGTGAAAAAAACTAAACATTATCGGAGACCGATCAAAACATTCTTCAAAGCTTGCATTGGTCGCCTCATAATGAGTGATTCTCTCGAGGACGCAGAGAAGATTATAAAAAACCTATTCATCGTCTTTCATTCTGAAACGGATGGCTTCACAGAAAATGGCGAGAAAAGTGCTTGTGAGGAAGCGAAAACATTCCTCTACGCGGAAGTAACAGGTATTACTTTGAAGGAGCTTAATTTTTGCCATAACACTATACTTGGTCATTGAACTTGCATTTATTTTATCAACACTGGATATCACAAATCTGAGTTGTAGATACAAGTAAGAATTCATCCTTGAGCATGACTGAACTCGAGATATGGTCGGTGCCAAGTCATCGAAACATCACTCGATAAATCTTGATCGGCGAATCTGGATCTCTATACTCTCAATCTATACGACAATTACACTTGACATGTCATGTTCCAGTCTTCTCCACGACTTGCTGAGACACTATCCACACAGATTTCTGTCGTTGGTTCATCTTCTTATGATTTAACGATATGTCAGAGTTCAATGAAATCCTAACCCTCAATTACCCACGTGAGAAGGTGGAACACTTCTGCCAACGCGGTAGATTCTTGCCATATTTGAAAAAATCATTTCATTATGGAAATCGTATTTGAAGGGTAGAATGAAAGAAATTTTCAGATGAGCTTTGACTACTCTATAACTGGTCTGTATAGCTACTCTTGAACTGGTCTGGAACTACTCTTGGATTGGTTTGAAGGGTTTCTAGACTGGAGAAACTAAATAGTGTTTTCGTCAAAAATATCCCAAAAATGCACGTCAGTAGGTTAGGCTGACGAGGATATTCACGACGTTTGGGATAATTTTACGGATCCAGTCAAAAATTGCAATCTCAAGTGTATCAAACGATACGACTGCTGTGTAGCGGACTTCAATTAAGCTCTGTATATATCGAAATTTTGCTTCGATAGATCTATTGAAGCACAATTTCTACATAAATTAAAGAAAAGTGTTTCTTTCCTCTTTCGATTTTGTGTTTTGGCTTTCTCATTTAACCAAAATACGGAATATTTTGGCTTTGAAAATCCTTGAGTGGTCACATTTCAAATAGAGAGTGATCACATGAATTTTCTATGTAGTTCGAGACCAGGAAGAAGGATCCTTATGTCTTCAATACAAATGAAGTTTGATATAGGTCAAAACTACACTACGTGGGTATTTTACGGTTGACGAGTCCATCAGGTTTCGTTCAAGAACCGAGAATGATCACTCGGCTCATACGATCGCATGCTCCAGCTGATGTTAGTAGATTCTGTAATAGCTCTTTGAGTTTAATATCTTCAATATTTCTCGAACATTCAGGTACATCGTGTGCACTTGAATCTAAAGATTTGGATTCTGTTGATGGAGGTGATCCGGCAGGGGCAGATGAGGAGAGCCCTCCAAACTCTAGGGAAAAGTCAGAGAGCTTAGAAAATTGGGCCCAGGGACTCCTCGATGATGCATTGTCACAAATAGAGGAAAAAAGACCCGGCGATAGAGTCAACGCATTTTGTATGACAGATTTTGCAGAATATTTTAAGAAAGATCTTTCTCTGCTTGGCCTATTTTCGAACGTACACGCTTCAAAATTCAACGTTAGCTCAGAAACCGCTCCAACTAGTGGCCATGTTGAATTTGGATTCAAACATTTGAAATACACGGTCTTCAGGAAAGCTGAGCTACCTCTCAGACTCGATGAAGTAGTCCCAAATCATATCGATTACCTCAATGGTAGGCTAAAACTTGACCAAGCAAAGTTTGATAAGTCAACGACAGTGCCAGAGAAAGGTGTGTATCAAGATTTATAGAGCACATTGATACTATCATGTAAAATCACGGCTGTTCTGTCAATTTACAACTCTGTTCAAAGATTCGGCGAATCAAATCGTTCCTTTGGAACACATTCCATGTGCAGAATTATAGGGTCGAGGAATGGTAGCGCAAAATTAAGATCTACATTTCATTTCCTCCAGGTACAGTGGACGAGAGATCGCAATGTATATCTTGCAATACCAAAGATGAAGAATCTGTTTTGGCACAATGCAGAGTTTGCGGAGCTCGCGTACATGGGGAAGAACCATGCTCGTACGCTAACAAAGAGCAAGGACACCAAGATAGAGATAGACAGGAAGGCAGACTTTGTGTACCGTGTTTTCGCAGATCAACAATCGTTGAACAGCCGTTGTCTCCGATTGTTCGGGAAAGTATTGCTCCCCATCAAGCCAACAGTAAGGGTGAAGAAGAATCAGCAAAAAACGTACAAGGTATACTCATAAACATCGCGTTTTTTACTTTATGAAGATAATGTTGATTATTAATACACTCTAGAACGATCGCGTAATTTCAGAAAAATTCCCTCCATTTAATCTTCCTGCGTATCAGCTCAGCGATCAGTTTCATTACAAACCATGAACATCCCGTCCGTCAGAATCACACGGGGAACTTGCGTTAGCTCACATTTTCAGCGTCTCAGGAATGTGCAGCTCTGATAAAACTGCAAAACATTCAATATTTTTCTAGTAAAATTTGTCCAATAAGCTAAGAGTATCCGGCAGAGTTATGACACTAAACTACATCTAAATATCAAATCTCGAATGATTCTGAGACGGCTCTACAAAGCGATTGCATTTTTCCACTGATATAAGAAGCAGAGCAGGGCGTACTCTCCATATAAACCCTACCAGCTAAGTAAATTGACTAATCGTGCGTAAATTACACTTCTTATTCCAGGTACCACAACACGCCCCGAATGCTCAGCATGTAAAAACTTCGGGAAACCAGATGGATCACACAAATGCATCATTTGCGGAGAATCGGTTCACCCTTTCGAAGAATGTTCCTTACCTGTCGGCGAAGAGGGTTATGGACAGAGTCGGTTGTGTTACCGCTGTCATGATAAAGGCTTGATGCATAAGTACCCCGACCTAAACGCACGAGTAGTACCTCAGTCTTCTAAGGATAACGCTTGTGGTACATCAGATATCCAAGACAAAGGTGAGAGCATGTATAATTTCCGAAATGTCATTTTCTTAACGCCAACATTTATCAGTGTAATCATCATCTGGATGCGGAACCCCGACAAGCACATGAAAATATGAAAACATGTCTGAGAATGGTCCCGTATGAGTAGCTTCACTATGACCTATATCGAAGGAGTTTTCATGGCAATCATTCCACATATTTCCCGGTCGGGTAAATTCAATGTTGGTACACTATGCGTGAAAGTGTATATACTTCGCCTTCACAGTTATCCGACTCCTACTCACAGTTCATCAAGAAATTCGATATTTTGCGGAAAGATTCGGTATCAAGCAATTGATGGAAAGTGCTGTGAAAGTACGGAGTCAGGCCATTGAAAGTTGAATGAATTAGTCGTGGAAATGGATACGAGGAAATTGTTAATAGTAAAGACAAATCGACCTCCATTTCGAGCTATTCATTCGGGGAAATTTCTGGGGAGATCATGAGCATTCAAATTAAGATTTTTTCAGCAAGGTCTACCTTTGGATTGAGACAAAATTTAGATTCAGGTGAAGGGAAGATGATCAGGATGAGGGTTCTTGTTGAAATTTTGATTTTTTCAGAGAATTAAGATCCATGGAGATTGATGATACATTTCAATAGAAGGGTGAAAATTCCCTCTCCAACCGACTGATGTGTTTTCGCGCCCGAACCGCAACCGAAGGTCGGAATCATCTCAAGGATGAGAAAAATAGGGTCGAGTTCCGCACATGAAACCATACTCTTTGATAAACTGTGAATGAAAGTCATCAAACTGTGCGCAAAGTACGCTTTCACGCGCAGTGTATCAGGAATGATATTTTGGTGTTATATTAACTGGTGATTGATACATTCTGCCGCAAAAACCATAGTATAGGTTATCCAAATCTGCGTGAGAACATCTGATTACAAATAAATATTCTACCATAACTACCGTGTTTCGCCTATTATAAGACATGCTCGAATATTAGACCTCGTCAAATATAGGACATCCTTATCAAGGACCCGGTGAAATGTAAGACCTATCTCGAATATAAAACGTCCTCGAATATGAGACACCCCTCGAGTATAAGCTATCCTTGAAGATAAAATGTCTTTGAATTGACTCGGTTACGCTCCTTCATCCCAATCCTTCGATAATAAAGTAAGAAATTCGAAAATCTGTCTTCACATTGATTGGATAAACAGATTTCAAGAATTTGATAGGTCATATTTTCCGGGGTTGGAAATATAGGACCTATCTCGAAAATAAGGCCTATCTCGAATATAGGGCCTCTCAGTCAGGCCTAAATAGCTATAGGCCAGGTCTTATAATAGACGAAACACGGTATACGAGATTCCAGCGATCCTATCTCGAAAAAACCCCACAATCGATAGATTTTTGTGAAAGGAATTAGATGATATGGATTTTATTGGAACGAGAAAAGTTTCGTTGAAGAAAATGTTAGATTGAATGGGAAAATCGTTCAAATATTCGCTGTAACGAAGAAGACTCTTCTTCATCTTGAGTAGTAATGATGTCGATTGTACTTCGAGAGAGTAGTCTGCTACTAACGTACCTTATTCGTATTTATTCTGCAACATTACAGGAGCAGCCTCGGGAAACATACAGAGTTGCCCCAATTGTGCTGATAGTTGCAATGAATCTCGGATATTTAAGTGTATCGTTTGTGGAAGGCGAATACATGCCTCAGTCTTATGCTCAATGCCAATAGGAGAGCCCGGTCCTCTGCAAAGTAGGGTATGTCTATCGTGCCACGAGAATTCCAAAGAAGATGCCCAAGAAATTGCCGCGAAAAATGATTATGATGAATGGAGAGGATACCATGAAACTAATGAGGAGAGATCAACATCCAAGCGAAAGAAACTAGATAATGATTCTGATATTTCTGGAAAGAGTACGCGTCGAAAGAAAGAGGCCATGTACTTCGGGAAAAACAGGAGCAGGGTCAAAGATTGCTTATCTATACAACGCCATGCCCGCATACCTGTTTTGAAGAATGGACTATTACAAGAAATATCTCCTATCCGATTCCAAGGGATGATCATTAGAATCCACCATACCTGTGCATTCGATTCATTATTCCAAGTTATTTTGACCTCAGCGTATGACTTCCCCAAAGTTGAACAGTGTGTGAGTATATCACATTGAAATAGAGATCGAGAGCCTATAAACGGAATTCTGCCACCCTATGATTTACGAGAAATCTTGAGTTTGTTCATGTTGCTCACTAATACATTTTTTGCAGGTCCAGGAACACGGCGGAAATGAAGAATTCTTCAAATTGGTCCGTCAAACATTGAAATCTGGAATGGGCTCGCATTCCTACCAGGCTAGAGGAAAGATGATACTCAAGCATTTATCAAGCGAATTGAAAGCCCACGACCAGTTGGCTAAGACATATTCCCTAAATGCAACGACAAATATAGGGACTATGACAGAGAGACTGCTAGGCGAGTATATCTGCTACAAAGAGGTATACGAATGCTCGTCGGGTTGCATGACATATGAGAAACCTTTGGTGACATTCAAAATTGATCCCGATGAATTGGTTGAAGAAAATTTCTCCAACATTCTGAGTAGCCAGCCGATAAAACTGGATGGGAGAGCTTGTAAAAATTGTGGAGGGGTTGAAAAAGTTTCTTGTTCTACAGGTGAGACGTACAAAGATCGTGATAAGATCCAAATCTTTTGGAGAGGACAAGTGGTCCAAATCGCATAGACTGTTCTGTAGAATAAAACCATTCTATTTACAGGGCCAATCGTTGTCATTAACGTCGAGAGATGGGAAGACGATGACTCAGTCAAAATCAAGTTACGAGATATTCCACAATCCTTCGAGAATCCAGATCCAAATAGAACGCAATTACGAGTATCCGGTGTTGTGGAATATGAAGAACTTGGGAGGGACGAAAATGGAAAAGTGTCTGCTCACTATAAACCATACATCTACAGACGTGGTTGCGGATCGTGGTACGTCATGGACGACTTGGATGCGAAAGTCGAACGAGTGAGAGAAACCAAAGCAATAGTTATATCTTTGATCGTGCTGTGCGAAGAATTGTGAGTTGATGAGGAACTGTCTTTTGCACGGAATAAACGGTGATCGCTCTACCCTCAGATCAACTTGGACTACGAGTGAATATTCTTTCTCCGCCAGTAATAGCTCACCTTTGCGCCTACTCAAGTAATTTATAGTTTTCTACTTACACACAATCATCTTGATCATCGGAAGGGATGACATCGTTTGTGCACGATACAGTAACATTACAGAATTTATAAGACCACACTCTCAGTGCCAAGATGATACGATAGAAACTGATTTGAATGAGATAAACCACTAGCCAATGGTGCTCTACTCATATGAAGGAACTCTCCTCGGAGTGAAGTACGCTGTATTATTTTGTAAATCAACGGCGATCTTAATGAAGTGATCGAGTACCATAGAGAGTTCGCACTGATCGCGACTTTAGTGCGCTTGCTCTTCATATGTATGATCAGATCAGTTACAAGTAACTTCATTTTCACCTGTGTACAACACCTTCTAAAATTCCCTCTTCCCGAATTTTTCTCTAGAAACGAGTAGATTAGACTATTCTGGCGAGTTTCCATCAATCAGTGCGAGACTGCATCGAGTTTATCTTGACATTAGCCCTAATTGCATGCAGGACTTGACCTCCATGAAGAGTGGACCCTATTCATTACTTCTCCGGCTCCTGCGCCACTGCAACCTCGCCACCGATGGGTGTTGGGCCCTCCGTGTTCAAGAGCGAATGTCTATTGTCGCACTTCTGAGATAATAGCTGACGAAGGTTCTTAGAGCAATGAAATATCAATAAAGTATAGGCTAAGTTAGGTGTTGAAGGGTCGGCCAAAACCTAATGTTTGTGCTGGGTCTACACGGAACACAGCACAAACTCTCATATTTCCGCCGGAAGTTGCCCTAAGGGGATGATCGGAACGGACTCTGAGAGCAATAAATTAGCAATAAAATATGAGCTAAGTTAAGTTTCGATAAGTCGGCCAAAACTCGATGTTTGTGCTGACTCCACATTGAACTCAGCACAAACTCTCATATCTCCGCCAGAAGTTGCCCTAAGGGGATGATCGAAACGGATTCTGAGAGCAATAAATGAGCAATAAAATATGAGCTAAGTTAGGTTTAGATAGGTCGACAACAACCCAATGTTTGTGCTGGCTCCACACTGAACTCAGCACAAACTCTCATATCTCCGCCGGAAGTTGCCCTAAGGGGATGATCGAAACGGATTCTGAGAGCAATAAATTAGCAATAAAATATGAGCTAAGTTAGGTTTAGATAGGTCGACAACAACCCAATGTTTGTGCTGGCTCCACATTGAACTCAGCACAAACTCTCATATCTCCGCCGGAAGTTGCCCTAAGGGGATGATCGAAACGGATTCTGAGAGCAATAAATTAGCAATAAAATATAAGATAAGTTAGGTTTAGATATGTCGACAAGAACCTGATGTTTGTGCTGGCTCCACACTGAACTCAGCACAAACACTCATAACTCGAGAAAATGAAGAGCAATAAATTCCGCAATACAGCAATAAATTAGCAATAAGAAAGCAATAAAATATCAGATAGTTCATTTTCGTTTGTGCGGAAATGTTTGTGCTGAGTTCAGGCACCCCTGGAATTTGGCAGTGGTCCATAACTCAGAAAGTCGAACTAATACGATACCTGATGATGTTGTTTAATCGCAACAACATTTTGATGATAAAATCCATGGCCTACTTGCTGTATAGTATTTTTGGACTCAATCTCGGACATGATCACTGACCTCACTATAATATATTCACTATCCAAGGACTTACACAGTCTACTACTTGGCACGGAGAACACATATTGAATAATCCAAGAGAATCCAGATGTGCTCCCAACCATTTCTGTAATTGTTAGGCCAAATTTTTAAATTGGTCAAAATGGATCGGCACTGTACGAACAATTTTTTTCGTTTTTTGAGTTTTTGATCGGGTTTGAGTCCACAGGATTTTTCAATGGTGTAAATACCACCTTTTGTTTAAAAATACACCCCTAGAATATTCATACATGGTTCCCAGCACTAGCCTGGGTTTGCTGATTTGTTAACAGCATTTCGCAATATTCTGGTCTTGCAAAAAAAGTTGTTGCGAATTGGATACATCTGCCATGGAAAATTTTATAAGTCAACACTCATGTTCAAAAAACAGCTACTGTCTACTGAGGTTATTACTATGTACAGACAGGGTAACTTTGAACACTCATTTGATATTTCGAGGTTCAGCAAAATAAAGATGCGCAAGGGTTATAGTACTAATTTGCTTGATAGTTGCAAATGTAGACAACATCTTGCACCGGTGTGGGAATCTTCATCGGCTATTTTTGGCTGGAAAGTTCGATTTTCGAACAAAAAAAAGACTTTTTCCAGTATTTTTGCTCAAAAACCATGCTTTCCAACCATACACAGCTGACAGAGACCCCTCCAAAAATGCAAAATGTTCTCCACGCATGCAACTATCTAGGGAATTAGTACTAGAACCCTTACGCATCCCTATTCTGCTGGCTTGTGCTGGGGCCAACCTCTCACAATTTTGGTTATGTATGAATATTCTAGGGATGCACTTTTTGGACTAAAGGGTGTTATTCACACCACCGAAAAAATCCTGTGGACTCAAACCCGACCAAAAACTCAGAAAACGTTAAACATTGTTCGTCGAGTGAGTTGCCATGAAAATTTGGCCTGACGATGTTTTGAAAGTGGTCGCGAACGTCGGAGACTGTGGATACATCTCAATGACCATGTATACGAATCATTCACGTATAACCTGAACTAAGATGATCGAACCTTGAGAGGCATGAAATATTGATTCAGGGCCCGTATTCTAAATTTTGCGATAAAATTCTGCAGCAAACTCTGCCGCAAAATTTGCCGGCATCGGTGGCGCTCTGTCGGTAACCTGTAAAGTTTGCCTCATTTGATGCAGTTTGCCCTGCCGTGTTTTTTACGGCAAATGCCATCGGCATAAGGCAAACACGGCGAACCTCGGGGTACAGCAAAGTGCAGGAAATGCGGCAAATTTTAATATAAGTGATCTTGGCACCGAAATTGTCAGCTACAGGAATTCCAGGAAAAGAACTCGATAAATTTAAAACTCCTACATACGAATTTGCGCTTATAAAAACTCCTCCAGCCTCCAATTTTCCAAGATTATTGATAAAATGCTGAAACCAAGCACCCCAGTACGCCTCTTCCACTGCACGTGGAGACATGTTCATGGTATAGAAATACTTGTCTCGGAAGAAGAAAATACCCGTACCCTCGGAAATCTCTTGCTTTCTATTAGTTTTTCCACACTGGGAATTGTTGTCCACAAGCATGAAAGTCCAGATCACCAAATTTTACGGGTTACCGACAGAGCTATTTTGCGGTAAAGTAAAATTTACTGCTCTACTGATTTACTAAGGAGGTAGAGAGACTACTGGTCGATGCTGCGTTGTTCTTTAGCTGATAAAACTCACCAACGCGGATAAGTATATGATCGTCAATATTCAAAAACGCCGCATGACCCAGCGATTAAAGTAATTATAGGCCCGTGTCGTATCTAAACAAGACTGTATGACGATCATGGTTCGAAAAAATTGATTGATATTGCTCACTTTGTCATATTTAGATTCCTCGAGGACCAAGTAAAATTGCAAAGAGTAGAGTGGAAAGACATGAACACTCAACAATTGAAAACTGCTATGAGAAGAAAAAAACCGGGGGAATTATGAACACAGGTCTGCTATGGTTCACAACAGGACTTACATATATGTTTGGGGATTACTAATATTCTAATTCTGATAATTGTTGAAAAATCTTTGAAATAGAATTCTTCTTCAATTTGAAGAATATATATATTAGTTCGACAACTCTGACAAATGGGGCCTCATTATTTAACACCTTCTGCGATGGGCTACTTGATACTGCGTAGGGCCCACTCGTCCAACTCTGTGTGCGGCAGTGATCAAAATCCCATTAAATGGGCCCACCGGTGGGGCCCATCGCACACAGGACCCGAACGCGTTTTTCGCCGTCGCAGTGAACGTGTTAAGTGGTAATAGCAGGAGTCTGCCGAAATTGTAGTGTACAAACAATCCATGTGCATCACAATAATAACAATCGGAGAAGAAAATTTAAAAATCGTTCCTGTCACATCAAAAAAATTGTGGTCTGCATCATTATCTCGAGTTATTTTGGTCTGACAAGAGCCAAAAAAAGCCCCCAAAAAAGTTGTGGCGATGAGGCCATGTTTCAAATTTTGAATTCATAACAGAAACACTCAGACACAGGTGATATAATGCAAAAGATTCTTTGACTTAGATACTATTGCAAATACACGCCTTTTTTCAACTTTCTGAAATGGGAAAAACCTATGGATGGAAAAAAATGTTGACAGAAAACCCCGTGGAATCGACGTGGAATCCTTCACATAACAAATAAAAAGTCATAACTGCTCGTTGCAGAAGTCATTTTGAAGCTCCTGCAAAGATCAATAAATATCTTCAACTTCGATATCATGAACTTTTTTCTTTTCGATATGAGTTTACAGAACCATGGGTTTTCAATCAACCAGGTTAATTTGAGTTCGAGACTCACCCTTACCTTCATATAAAGCATTATTCAGAATAAGGAGTAATTTATAATTTGCTTCTTCGATGGTCATTCCGGGCCGGCTCTCTCACTTGTATATGAAGTTGAAGTTGAAAAAATGTTGGGATCGGAATGGTGCATTTACCAAAATATAATTACTTTGTGTTTTTTCTTGACATTGGAACCGCCCACATGGCCGGTTTACCCCCGTCAATTTTTATTTTCAAATCGACAAAACTGAAGGTTCAGACAATTTTACGTCAAATTCATGTATTCCGATACCGGGCTATTTCGTATTCAACGAACCTCGAAAAGATGTCATAAATGTGTCATTTCAGCAGGCGTTCATGGCAGGGCCGGCTTCAGACAGCTCTGCGCCCCTGGGCAAAATAACGTGCTGCGCCCCCTTGTAAGGCTAGAGAAAATCAAAGATAACGATGTTTCATAGGAAATCCAAGTTCCACGAAAAAATCTAGAAGAATTCACCACTGTCGAATCTTTTATTTTCTACAAAAGACGTGTAAGTCAAATGTGTTCGGCTGAGATCTGCTTGTTTGCCAGTTCATTTGTTGTAATGAAAAACTCATCACTTACTTAATATATGCACAAACTCAACTCTTATCGGTTCTTGTTAGTTGTCAGATTTTCAATTCTGTCGTAAAAAGGATTCACTCCCAAAACCTAAAAAAATAGATTCTATTGGCCATACATTGGCGCAATATTGGAAACTGTTTTGGGCAACATATTGGCAATATATTGGAAAAACAATTAGCAATATAGCACCAATTTTGCGGCAAACAACACTATCCAATATTGCGCCCATATATGGCTGATTTATTTATTTATTTCTTTTTTTTATTCAAAAAAAGCCGAATTGAATATACAAAACAGAAATCATGATATAATGGCAAGCCACACTGCAGAAATTGCTTGCCACCGCTTTTCAGAAATTGAAAATGAAATTATGAATTGAAAATTCATATTGACGTGAATTTATTCCAGTCTCACTCATAATCTACATCGGGTCGATAGTTCGTAAATTTCAATTTTCGAGAATGCAATCAAAAAATATGATTCGATTAGTTATCGGCAGGATTTGTTCGAATTTTTTTCGAAAATATCACATCATAGATCTCAGTGGGCATGGTTGACTACAACATGAGAGTGACCTAGCACAAATCAAGCGTAGCACAATCGCATTGGAGGATAACACATTTCATCAGCTTATATGTTGTGATCTTGAATTTACCGGGCTAAATTCGATTGGCAGTTTGGCAGTCAAAAAATTGGCTCCGTTGCCGCGCGGGCCAGAGCGCCAGCTTTTCTCACGCAGGTTTCCTCCTCAATTGATTTTGATCACACCGAGCAGCTCATCTCTCGACCTGTAAAATACGATGCAACACAAAGCATCAGATTTCTTCAGAATGGAACGGTATCGCGGTTAGACACGCGTGATAGCATAGTAAATAAAGCATCAAAGTTTGAGCCTGGCTGAAAGTGCATCACACTTCTGCACTTGATATTATAAAATTGGCCAAACTGGCCGCAAAATCTATCTGATACGCTACGCACATAACACTCATCGAAGGTTATATCCAGAAGTATTTTTTTTGAGAGCTGGTAATTTTTATTGATAAACCTAAGTTACTTATCTGACTCATCGGCAGTTCTGATGACTCGATTCAAATTCAATTGCCAGTAGTCCAATTCTCCTCGTAAATTTTCTCATCGAAACGAATTACTTCGACGCACAAATTTAGTGTGATACTTACTTTCCTTCGCGAGAATCAAGCAGACTGATTTGAAGCAAGATGACGTTTGTCCTGTAAACAAACAGAATGGTCTTCTCTTGCGAAGGATAATATTGCACTAAATTTGTGCGTCAAAGTAATTCGTTTCAATGAGAAAATTTACGAGGAGAATTGGACTACTGGCAATTGAATTTGAATCGAGTCATCAGAACTGCCGATGAGTCAGATAAGTACCTCAGATTCATCAGTAACAATTACCAGCTCTTGAAAAAAAATACTTCTGGATATAACCTTCGATGAGTGTTATGTGCGTAGCGTATCAGATAGATTTTGCGGCCACTTTGGCCAATTTTATAATATCAAGTGCAGAAGTGTGATGCACTTTCAGCCAGGCTCAAACTTTGATGCATTATTTACTATGCTATCACGCGTGTCTAACTGCGATACCGTTCCATTCTGAAGAAATCTGATGCTTTGTGTTGCATCGTATTTTACAGGTCGAGAGATGAGCAGCTCGGTGTGATCAAAATCAATTGAGGAGAAAACCTGCGTGAAAAAAGCTGGCGCTCTGGCCCGCGCCGCACCGGAGCCAATTTTTTGACTGCCAAACTGCCAATCGAATTTAGCCCGGTAAATTCAAGATCACAACATATAAGCTGATGAAATGTGTTATCCTCAAATGCGATTGTGCTACGCTTGATTTGTGCTAGGTCACTCTCATGTTGTAGTCAACCATGCCTACTGAGATCTATGATGTGATATTTTCGAAAAAAATTCGAACAAATCCTGCCGATAACTAATCGAATCATATTTTTTGATTGCATTCTCGAAAATTGAAATTTACGAACTATCGACCCGATGTACATAGATTATGAGTGAGACTGAAATAAATTCACGTCAATATGAATTTTCAATTCATAATTTCATTTTCAATTTCTGAAAAGCGGTGGCAAGCAATTTCTGCAGTGTGGCTTGCCATTATATCATGATTTCTGTTTTGTATATTCAATTCGGCTTTTTTTGAATAATAAAAAAAAAAAAAAAAAAAAATTAGCCACATATGGGCGCAATATTGGATAGTGTTGTTTGCCGCAATTTTGGCGCTATATTGCTAATTTTTTTTCCAATATGTTGCCAATATATCGCCCAAAGCAATTTCCAATATTGCGCCAATATATGGCCAATAGAATCTATTTTTACGCGGGCTATAGGAAGACAACTAACCTCGCGAATTCTCAGATTCTTGGAGCAAAAATTCTGTCGAAAACGTAATGAGTGACAAAAACAAGATAAGATGCTCGGGCCGAGAATCCTGTGGGAAAAGGATTTATCCCCAAAACCTAATAATAAAGCAGCTACTCCCACAGAAACACGAATACTTGGATCGAGAATTCTACCGGGGACAGAGTCATAACCAGAACCTAGGGAGGCAATCAAATCCCCAAACATCCAGATCCTTGTCGTAGGAATCCCATCGTCGAAAAAAGTTAGCCCCAAAACTAGGGAGACATCCGAACCTGCAAGCACCCGGATGCTTAAACTGGAAGCTTGTAGGCAATCGAACCAACTAATACTCAGATGTTTGAAGAAAATTTGTGTAACAGGTGGATCTCCAGACGATAAACAAACCTAATCACTCTAATTCTGTAATAGAAGTTCCAGCTCAAACACAAAGTACGATCGCAAAGATGGTTGTCTTCCTGAATTCTAGTTTTAGTTTTTCCTACGACATATAATTTTTCTGTTCGAGCATCAAGCAATTGCAGGATTAGTTATACTTTCCTGGGACTTGGATTTGATCTTCACATCCAGCAGGATCTTAGTCCCAAGCATTCGAGTGATTGCAGGGTTGATTACCTCTTTACATTTTGGGATTAGTCCCCTCCTCCTCGTTCGTATATTTCTCGGTATATTTTGTCCGAGCACCCGGGTACAACCTTTTTAGAGACGATACTTACCCCAAAAAGTATATTCGTTCGATCATCCACGCATTTGAGGGATTAGTTGTCTTCCTAGGCTCCAGGATTAGTTTTAAACTGTCAAAATTTTCATCCCGAGCATCAAGGTATCTGCAGGTCTAATTGCCTTCCTAGATTTTGGGATTGTTTTTTCCACAAGATTTTCCATCCGAGTGTACGGCTATTTTTGGGTTTGACTGCTTCACTAGATTGTGGGATTATTTCCCCCTAACAGACTCTCCAGTCCGAGCATCAGAATATTACAGTTCAGGTTTTGGGAATGATTTATTCCCCCAATAGAACTTTTGGTCCAAGTATCCAGGTATTTGCGGATTTGATTGCCTCCCCAGGTTATGGGATTGTTTTTTTCCACAAGAATCTCGATCAAAGTGTCCGGCTATTTGCGTGTTGGACTGCTGTAGGTACTAGATTCTCGGATTGTTTTCCCCTCAAATAATTTCCACTTTGAGCATCAGGATTTTTCCGGGTTTTATTGCCTCCTCAAATTTTGCCGGGATTGGTTTTTTTCCGACGGAATTGTTGGCTTGCGCACCCGCGTATTTGCAGGTTTGATCGCCTTGAAAGGTTTTCGAGTACATTTTTCTCCTGACAGGATTTGCGTGCATGCTTCCCGTCGGAAATCTTTGCGCCCCTCTGATGGGCCTGCGACCTGGGGCGCCGCCCCACCTCGCCCCCCCCCCTTTGAGCTGGCCCTGGTTAATGGGTTTAAACATTGTATTTCACGCTTTTTGCGATTATTTTAAATTGATTGACTTGATAATGATTTCTCACGGCGAGAAAAAATGTCGCCCTTACCATAATTTTGAGTATTTTGACCAGTTTAACGCACGAACGCAGTGATTCCCGAGGGCTAGAATGCGTTTAAGACGTGTAACAAGCTAATTGTTCGAGTAGCTATCAGGAAAATTCGATTATTTTCGCGATAAACCTTCATTTTTGGACTATTGCAAATAGTTTTTCCTCGATGTATATGGAAACTAGGGTGCCCCTTCTTTCAAGTGATTCTTCAGCCCAAATTTTACTCTAGCTATTGGCCTCTACTCTGCCTGCGCGTGGTTGAATCTGTCTGAATGTATCTTTAATCGACGGCTGACTAAATTTCTTTCAAAATGGCCCCTTGATGAAGTTCATTTGGTGCACCACAACCAGATATAGATTTTTCACTGGTTTCGAAAAGTGAAAGGGTCTAAAGTATCACCGGCGATAGTTCACCATTCCTGAGCTCACGGATTTGACATCTTGACCGATGCGAGTGGATTTAGGGACTGAGGTCAGAGTAATTAGATACGTGGGTACGCCATTATATGAAAGTATATTCTGCTAAAGAGGAAGTATATATACAATAACTGAGTATGGTCTCGAAGGAATGGAGTGCCAACATGAAATAAATGAATTTGAAATTTACATACTGCCAACACTCCCCTTAAGAGGATGTCGGATACCGACATTGTCGATTTTCCGGATTTCTCGACGGATTTTCGAGATATCGAGATTCTACTAAGTAACGCCGATTCTATTTGGCTCAAAGAATCGGCGTTACTTGTTAGATTTTTGATATCTCAAAAATTCATCGAGAAATCCGAAAACTCGACCATGTCGGTAACTGTACAATATTGATAGGACTCCGACATCCCCTTAAATTTCAAAATTATTTGAACTCAAAAAATCAAAGAATATTCTGCAAGCCCATTCCTTCGTTACAAAAATTATGTTTCACAGCAAATAAAGCCTTAGTAAAGGCATCAGCAATATTGTCTTCAGTTCCAATTTTCTTCAATTGAATCTGTTTCTGCTCAACATATTCTCGAATAAACTTGCATTGAACATCAATGTGCTTTGTACGTTCCTTGTACGCATGAGTTTTAGCCCAATCCAAAGCAGCTAGACTATCCGAATATATAACTGTGGGCTCTTTGACCAAATCTGGATCAATTTCTTTGCATAAACCTCTGAGCCAAAGTGCTTCTTGACAAGCTGAAGCTAAGGCTCTGATTTCAGCTTCACAAACAAATTTGGAAACTGTATTTTGCTTTTTGCAATACCAAGATATAGGACTTCCCTGAAAAGTAAATACATAACCACTGATAGACTTTCTGTCATCTACATCATTCGCCCAATCAGAATCTGCATATCCAACAATAGTGTTGGAACTATTCTGAGTGTAGCGTAGACCAACTGACTTAGTACCCTCGAGATACCTGATAGCCCTCTTCACAGCTCTCCAATGAGGCTTGGCTGGGTTTTTGCTGAATGTACTCAGGGTACGTATAGTGAATGCTAGATCTGGTCTGCTCCACTGACTCAAATAAAGGAGACATCCCACTATTTCTTGATAGAGTTCTTTGGTAAAGTCTTCCAGTGTATCATCCAACGATACTGTCATATTTTTATCCAGCTTCTGATTTGCATCCATCGGAGTGGCCATAGCTTTGCAATTTTGCATGTTAGCTTTTCGTACAATGAGATTAGCATAAACATCCTGCTTAACTGTAAGTTCCGATTGGTCCTCTTTTTGTTTGATGTGCAAACCTAAACAGGACTTGATCAAACCTAAATCTTTTAAATCAAATGACTGTTTCAAAGACTGTGTGAAGTTTTCCAAGTCATTATCATCTGAGTAAAAAACAAATATGTCGTCAACATAAATAGCAATTATCAAAATCCTTCCATTAATAATCAAATAATATATACAATAATCAGATCTTGATTGCTTCAAACCCAAATTTTTCAATTTTTTGTCGAGAGCTTGATTCCAAGTTCGACTACCCTGTTTCAATCCATATAAGGATTTTTTCAACCTACATACCTTGTTTGGATTATCCGGGTCTACATACCCTTCTGGTTGTCTGATATAAATTTGTTCTTCAAGTTCACCATGTAAAAAGGCCGTCTCAACGTCTAAATGGTTGATTTTCAATTCTTGCCTCACAGCGAGTGCTAGTAAAAATCTCAAACTGGTATTTCTGATTACTGGTGCATAAGTTTCATAATAATCTGTGCCATAGACTTGAGTAAAACCCCTCGCTACTAAGCGAGCTTTGTGTTTCTTCAAAGTACCATCTGCATTCAACTTGATATTATAGACCCATTTCACATCTACAGCTTCACGCCCCTCTGGTAAATCTACTAGTTCAAAGACATCATGTTTAATGAAAGAAGACATTTCAACATCCATTGCTTGTTTCCACTGAGTAGCATCTTTGCAACTTAAGGCTTGTTGATAATTCAGAGGAATTTCTGAACCATGGGCTGCCAAATATGTAACATACCCATCAAAGTTCTTGGGTTTCGGTTTTCTAGAAGAGCGTCTTAGAAGCTGTTCAGGAGCGTCATCTGAAGTAACATCATCTGAAGATTCTTCCAAGAGATTTTGGATGATTGTCTCATCTTGAGAAATTTCAT
The DNA here is from genome assembly GCA_029851415.1 of Eretmocerus hayati. Lineage (NCBI taxonomy): Eukaryota > Metazoa > Arthropoda > Insecta > Hymenoptera > Aphelinidae > Eretmocerus > Eretmocerus hayati. Next base: position 95,661,771 of record CM056744.1, on the reverse strand, counting down.
CACCTGTAACTTCGGCTTCACTGCCTTGATTATCATGAACTGGAACATCATCTGAATCACTGTCTTCTTCTGGAACATCTGAATCTGTTAGAGGATAGAAAACGTTTGAAGTTTCTTCCTGAGATTTCTCTGGAGTTTCAATCTTCTTAGGATTCTCAATGAAAACTACATCTCTGCTGATGATAATCTTTCTAGTGCCTTTTTCCATTAGTCTGTAACCTTTAGTATTGTCACAATAACCAAGAAAAGTGCATTTTTGGGATTTGAAGTCCCATTTCTTACGTTTTTCTTTCGGAACGTGTACCATAGCGTCGCAACCAAAAACTCTGAGGTGAGCAATATCTGGCTTGCTACTTGAAAAAACTTCTTCTGGAGTGACTCCCCTTAGAACTCGTGTCGGTAATCGGTTGATTAAGTACACTGCCGTTGCAACAGCTTCACCCCAATAGGAGATAGACAACTCAGCATCTGCTAGCATGGTGCGAGCTTTTTCGACAATCGTGCGGTTATACCGCTCTGCCAAACCATTCTGCTGTGGAGTGTAAGGACAACTAGTTTGGTGAATTATGCCATTTTGTGCTAAAAAATCTGCAAATTTCTTATTTTTGTATTCCAAACCATTATCAGATTTCATTTTCTTAATCTTCTTGCCAGTTTGGTTTTCAACCTGAGCTTTGAATTCAACAAATTTGTCAAAAGCTTCATCTTTATGTTTGAGAAAGTACACAAATACCTTTCGACTCTTGTCATCGATGAAAGTTAGGAAATAGAGAGCACCACCCATCGATGCATTTTCCATCGGTCCACATAAATCTGTGTGTATCAACTCTAGCAACTCTTCTGATTTATGGTCTGAATTAGGAAAAGGTGGTCGATGCTGCTTACCCATCAAACAACATTCACATGGATCATCCAATTTGTTGTTGAAGTTGCAACCTGTGACAGCACCATCCTTCAAGCATTTCAAAACATTAGGGTTAGGGTGGCCCAATCTTATGTGCAATAACTGTGCATCAATTTTCTTCGCTACTAAAGCTTTTGAATTAGAATCTCGTTCACTGAATAGTTTCAATTTGTAAATACCATTAGCTTCATCATCTACTGCAACTGCAGCCAAAATATTATTCTGATCATATATATTACAATAATCATCTTTGAATACCAATTTGTAGTTATGTTTCTTGGCTAAAACACGCACTGAGAGTAAATTACATGCCAAATTTGGGGCATAGATTACATCTTGAGCAATAACTGACTCTTTGCGATTGTTTACCAACAAGTCAATCTGCATGCTCCCCTTGCCCTGTGACTCAAGTGAACTGCCATCAGCCATGGCAATTGGGGATTTACGAGTATCTGATTCAAACTTCATGAATAGATCTTTGTTTGGGCTCATGTGGGAACTGGCCCCTGAATCAAGGCACCACATGGTTTTTTCTAAATTACTAGATCTATTTACACTGTATGCAAATGGTGTCATGAACACTCTCAAAATATTTGCTCTGGTGGTAGTGCCTTCGGAAGAGCTTTCTGTGTGACTATTCTTGTTACCATTGTTCCTAGGTTTTTTGGGGTTAGGACAATTTGGGGCAATATGCCCATGCTGGTTGCAATTATAGCAACGCACATTGTTTGACTGACGATTATTGTAGTTCCTGTTATAAGGTCTATTGGAATTTTTCCTACTTACGAATGCATTTTGCTGGTTACCTGCTTGTGATTCAACTTGAACATCTTGTAAGATCTTTGTTTTTATGTGCTGTCCAGTGATTTTCATTCCAGAGCTTTCAATGCCCATAATCATTGGTTTATACTGATCAGGTAGACCGGCCAAAAGAATCGCTCCCATCCATTCCTCATCAATTTTGAATCCAATTCCATCGAGCTTTTTTGCTGTTTCGAAGATTTTGTTGACGTATACTTCTGTGCTCACACAATCCTCTAGACGAATCGAGATTAAAGTGCGTAGCAATGCAATTTTTCTGGTCAATCCACTGTCTTCAAACGCTGACTGCAATTTGTCCCAAACTTCCTTTGGAGTATTAGCATCTCTGATGTGTGGGAAATTAACACGGTCGACTGATAGGACAAGTTTGGCTTTAGCCCTTTTCATGTTACGTTCATTGGTCACTGCAGTCGGATCTCCCAACACACATTTCCACAAGTCCTCGTGTTCGAGGTACTGTTGCATGGCAAATTTCGGAGTGCCCTTCAATTTCTCTATGGGAGGCAAACTGTTACTGGACGACATGTTGAATCTCTGACCTGGCACACGTGCACTTTTCTGTTTTGAGGTTAAGTCTTGCACAAGTTACTCGCGTGCACTGAGACTTGAAACGATCAAAAAAATAAACGGGAATAACTGATTCCGATTCACCCACGATTTTCACTGTGCACTTTTTTCGCATTTAGGGCTATGGGCCCATAACCTGATGCGAGTGGATTTAGGGACTGAGGTCAGAGTAATTAGATACGTGGGTACGCCATTATATGAAAGTATATTCTGCTAAAGAGGAAGTATATATACAATAACTGAGTATGGTCTCGAAGGAATGGAGTGCCAACATGAAATAAATGAATTTGAAATTTACATACTGCCAACATTGACCTCTTTCACTTTTCGAAACCAGCCACACTCTGGTTGTAGTGCACCAAATCAACTTTATCAGGAGGTCATGTTGGAGAAAATTTTGTCAGCTATCGATTGAAAATAACCACGTGCATGCGCAGGAAAGGCCAATTATTTAGCCGGGAGAAATACTTGCAAGTCATGGCTCGAAAATCACTAAGAATGGCTCTGTATGGGGGAGGGGAGAGGCAGTAGAGAAATCTCCCTAGAGAAATCTTCCCGACAGAACAATTATTCTGGAAGTTTTTCCTCCACTCCTGGTCATAAGGAGGCCCTCTAGGGGATGAAGGAGTGTATAAAAAATATTGGGAAATAACGGGCACACTAATGGAAACGAAGGAAATGCGCGCTCGATGAGCTGAAAAGGAGGATTCTGGTCGATTTTATTGTGGTTATTTTTTGCTTGTCCTCAAAGTTTTTCCTCCATTTTTGGTCATCAGAAGGCCCTTTAAGGGATGAAGGAGTCTATAGAAAGTATTGGGAAACAACGGACACCCTGATAAAAGCGAAGGAAATGCGTCCTCGTGAGCTGGAAAGGATGATTCTGGTCGATTTCGTTGAGGGAATTTCAAGATCAATTGCGAAATTGGTCAAATTTTCCTAATAGCAACTCGAAAAATGAGCTTGCCACTCGTTTCGATCGCATCTTAGGCCCTCTCTGAAACCACTGCCATCGTGTTCAACTGGTGAAAATACGTGAGAAAACCTGATTTAGACAAGTTTTTGCCTTATCATAAGAGAGCTTTGTCGGGCCGATCAATTTAAAACAGTTGCATAAAACGCGAAAAACGCTGTTCGTACAAAAATCAGTCTCTTGCGATTCAAAAAATTTTCTGCTGTCTGAGATCAAAACGAGCTCTGGGATCGGTTTTTACGTCAAAAAATACACCAAGAAATCATATTTTGGTAAAAGTATAACGTTCTGACCCTAAAATTTTGTTGACTAGTATATATTATGAACACTGAGTTTGATGATGTAGGTAAAATTAATCATTTATTTGATTCCCCGCCGTCCTTCAAGATCGATGGGAATTTGAATTCTTCTCATATTGAAGCTCAAGGACGACAAAAACTACCAATATTCTGTCGATGATCAGTCTCCTGTCACTCGTTTTCTCGACCTTTAATGACTCAAAATGGAGAAGAAGAGATAGTTAAAGCACCAATTCAATTAATCGCCCTTGGGTCGGGTAAGCAATTTCATGTAAACGAGCTACAGCCTGGTCATCCCAAATCTGACAAACGAAATATATTTATATGTCATCGAATGATTGAATTACGAGGATTGCATTTCTCAGTTTCTCAGCGGGAGTTTGAAAAAAATGCTTCGGTCTATTTTTATTGGTTTTTGGTAAGACCAATAACTTTCCAAGCGACATTTTGAGTTTGTTTCTGTTGACAGAATGGGTTTGAGACGTCCTTCGAGATCACAACATATCGATATGACGACTCATACATTTCAGAAACTCTCTTTTCTGAAGAATTGAGTGGGGAAGGGGATAGTTGATTACTGTTCTCCTAACAATATTCCCAAAGTTCCCTAGTCACGGTAGTCAACGTAAAACAGAACTTCTCAAATAGGCAAATCGCCGGGAGTATCAAAATCCAGCGTTCAAATATCTCGATGTTACAAGCCACGATGATCGTGTTACAAGCAAAATTTTTAGGGCTCTTTACAGTATTGCCGAAAAATAATATACCATGAGTTTATTGTGTTGCGGAAGGGTACTCTGAATCTGTTTGAATTTGTGCTTGTTGATTCTGCGAAGCGATCAAGTTTTTTCAGGAGTTCCTGCGAGGTCGAAACAAGGAAATGCGTTATTCACGATATGATATTTGGAAATCGATAGATCGGTGCATTGGATTTTCCTACTTCAAGATTTTGAGCATAAAATTCAAAAACCCGGCTAGATTAACTCAGATATGATATTCCAAATTCCAATCACTGATGCGTGCAAGCAAGTTTAACTCATTTGATGCCTATGATTTCCTCATTCTGAGCTTTCCGAGGTTTCACGTGATACCTACTTAGTCGAGTCAATGTTACGAATTATGACAAAGACAAAATTTTTCAGAAACATAAATTGCATGCTTTTTTTGTATGTACGAGGAAAATTGTGAAAAATCGCTTTTACATATTTTTATTCTTCAACTTTGAACGTTACATATGATATTCGTACCTATAGTAGTTAGATGACGCGTAACATCTTTATTCCAATAAAAGAATGAAAAAGATATGAGCCCTAATTTCTTCCATTGCTTTGTAGATTTCGGATGTAGAACAATTCGTGGATAGAAATGGATATCACTTCATCAAGACAATTATCAACTTATGCACCAACTTACGCACCAAAAAAGTCGATCTCAAAGTTGACATTAGAATATATAATCATATGTCGTTCGTACGATTTTAGGGGATTTTTCATTCTTGAAGTCGAAAGTATGGCGGTTGTTGGGGCTAAAACCATCGACATTGGTGTACTTCATACTTTAAGCCGCAAAATTCTATACCTACAACTAAAACAGAAGGTAATGTACATCAAAATTTGCTCCTTCTCAACTCTGCCCAACATTTGGAGTTGCAGCTCTCCAAATTCTATTGAATTACAATTTTGAGTGATAATCCTAATTACAGTCACTCATTCTTGAGAGCTCAACCGAAGAGAATATTTTGATGGATATGGAATGAGCTTGCATTTCATGCCCAAAAATGAAGCCAGGTCCCAAAACTATTGTCACTGCAATTCATCCTGGAAAGCAAGGGTGATTCACTTGCAAAATCTGGCCAAAGTAGATGCCAGTTCTCGGTAGGAAAAAGACATGAGATCTAAGAGCTTGTGTATTCTGTTATTATACATGATTTTTGTAAAAGATCATTTTCAGCAAGATTTTGCAAGTGAAAGCTTCAATTATAAATTAATTAAGAGTAGGATGCCTCACGACACTCTTTTTTACGTTTGGATACGAATTCATCAGCCATGGCAAGGTTAATACAAATGTTAGCTTTGAATGATAGCTTCATAACGAAGTCAAAGTCTTCCAAACGACACCATCATCACCCAATCATTCAAACTATAGAATCAAATCCATGTTGGAAACCCATGACGAGTTAACCGTAAATGACCGAGCATTCTGGCACTGCAATACAAGTCCCAAGAAACGTGGATATGAGAGTTGAAGATCAGGACCCATATAGCATTGAATATTTTATACACGGAAGTCGAAATTTCGCTCAAATCAATCAAAGTTTGATTGCAGTTGTTTTTAAAGTTAGATACTACTGGATGCCATTGAAGGACTCTCAAGACAAGCTTGATTGAAAAATCGGACAGATTTTGAAAACTACTACTCAGCACGAGGCGGGTTTCATTAGAGGCAAGGAAAGCAAAACAAATCTCAAGTTCTGAAGTTGGTCCTTGCGATGTTCAATTCAAGACGTGGTTCACGTTTCCAAAAACGATACAAGATAGCAAAAAATGCTATGATTTAGAATAGATGTATTCAACAAGTGTATAAACGCTCTGTATCACCCCAAGACCGTGTTTTCTAGATGTAAGACAATCAGATGACTAAACATAAATTTGGTGGTGGCTCGAAAATATAGGTCAGAGTATTGTCGAAGATCAATAAAGAAGAGCTCGAGTTCAGGCACTCATGATCGCATTCTGATTCAAACTTCGAGATATCGTTGGCCAGAAAATATCAACTGATTATCACATTAAGTCCTAAGTTACACATAAATATAGTTTGAGAACTGTGTGTATAGCATTTGAAGACAAGTTTTACTTCTACGAAGTAATTGAGAAGCCCTTAAAATTGTGAAAGAGGGTTAATTTTACAGAGCCAAGGGCTAAATGGATTTGTTTACAATAATAACTTCATTCATTCAGACATTATTTTCAGGTCTCAAACGTGTGTCAGAGTGGTGTGAGGCATCGCCTCTTCTTCCTCCCTCTCGCTCACAGTCAGAGAGAAAGTTTGTCGGTGATGGAATAGTTATATAATTAGGAGAACTAATTTTACAAAATTAATTTTTTAAAACAGTACCTTGCACTTGTCACTCCATTTGAGTGCAAGCGCGAGTCCTCTCCAACGTTGCGCCGTGAGAAAACAAGGACGATGCAGTGCGTGAACACAGGATGCGTGCGACGTAGTATTTACATTCAGCAGACGCCATTCTTAGTGGACTCATAACCAATCTTCTCGTACGAAATAATTATTCAAAGGGAATCACTAATAGGCAAAGAACTCGACTAACTTTGTATAAGCGTTAGGGGAAGATTAGTCGTTCCAAAAAATTGGACGTGATCGTTTGATAGTTCCGGTAGGTAAAAATTGAGGTGCATAAAGTTGAAAGTATTCTACACGATAGATCCTGGTAACCGTCAAGAAAGATTGGATGTAGTGTCAACTTTTGTATTCCTACAGAACTAGTCATGATAAATCAATGAAAATGACGAATCGAAACACGGTGTTCTACATTTTTCTCGGGGTTACGAGTTAAGAAAAGAGATGAAAGATACTCCTTTTTTAAAAGAAATATGTACAAAATATTTATTTTATCACTTCGATTGGTTAGCCCGCGGAGTTATAAAAATCTATTTACATCATCATTGATAAATGTACTAGTGAAAATTTTTTTTTCGATAGATATACCCTATGTTAAAGATCCTATTTGACGAGTTAACTCCTACAAAGTTCTCAAAACAATAAAATTTCCTTTCAAGAAAACAGTAAACAATTATTTATAGCCCAAAAAATGTTTGAAGATACCTTCAAAGTAGTCGACTAGTCGCTCACTGTCGCACTTATTTGATGAAATATCTATGTAATATACATAATAAATTCATCCATAGATCACCTAATGAAAAATTAGGTCCTGTGTTCACTATCACAGCAGTGTCATTTAATTCACGTGGCAAAATGGTCAGCTGAAAGTACAGGGAAGGAATTTTGACTTGCAACTCCCCGAATATCAATTAGTCTCCAATTGTAAAATGGGCACACGTGATCGAAAATTGCAACAAGCCTAGGTTTTGATGTTAGGATTAATGTTCAAGACTTTACCTTTCCAATTCCAAAAAGTATAAAACTCAACAAAGTTTAAAACTTTTCCAACAAGACGGACCGTAATCGAGATATTTCATCTCACGATTCGCAATTTCATTTTGATATTATGTACAGAATTCACTTGATTGAATCGTTTGAAATTTCTCAAGGTAAGAGACCCGCAATCTAAATGACTGAATAATCGCATATGAATTAATAACACGAAGTCAAAGTTTTGGAAACACGAAGAATAACCGCTTTGTCTGAGTTGCCAATGAGATGAGGGGACAAATATTTTGTGGGACAAACTGTAGAAAGGCATAATTTTCCTATCTGAGTACGATGGGCCTGATCCACGAATGAAAGTGCGCTTCTCCAATCGTTACTCAAGAAGATGAGGAAGAAGATTTCGACTTCTCAATCACCACTCCGAATCTCTCTCCTTACTTAATAGCTTTTCCAGGCTGGTCTGGTTAACCAACTGAAAATCACGCAAATGCATGTACACACATACACTCATTAAGCTAATCGGAAGCATAGCCTCCTTCATAGAAAAACCGACGTCTATCGTCATGTCTCTTATGTACACACGCGGTCTCTCACTATAGGCAATATGATACACTTTTGTCTGCTCTCTCACACTGAACTTCACTATTACGACTCAGCTGATGGTTGAGGCTCAGCCTCGGGCGCTGGCGCTGCTTCCTCTTGATGCGTCTGATGCTCCACTGGCGCTGGGGCTTCAAAATGCTCTTGGGTTGAAGATTCGTGGTGCTCTTGTGCTGGAGGCTCGAACCGTTCTTGGGGTGGAGGCTCAAAATGTTTCTCCTGAGGGGGTTCAAACCGTTCTTGAGGTGGTTCGAATCTTTCTTGGGGTGGTTCAAACCTCTCTTGAGGTGGAGTATCAAAGCACTCTTGTGGAGGAGGTTCAATCCGCTGCTCTTGAGGAGGTGGGTCATAACGTTCATGGTGTGAAGATTCGAAACGTTCCTGAGGAGGTGGCTCGAATTGTTTCTGATGCGGAGGTTCGACCCTTTCCTGTGGAGGAGGATCAAAATGTTCTTGTTGCGGGGGTTCGAACCTTTCTTGTTGAGGTGTCTCAAAATGCTCTTGATGCGGAGGTTCAAAACGTTCCTGTGAAGGTGGCTCAAAATGTTCTTGTTGCGGGGGTTCGAACCTTTCTTGTTGAGGTGGATCAAAATGCTCCCGATGTGGAGGTTCAAAATGTTCCTGTGAAGGTGGCTCGAAACGTTCCTCACGCGGAGGTTCGAACCTTTCCTGTGGAGGCGGCTCGAAACGTTCTTCACGCGGAGGTTCAAACCTTTCCTGTGGAGCCGGCTCGAAACTTTCTTCACGCGAAGGTTCGAACCTGTCCTGTGGAGGCGGCTCAAAATGTTCCTGATGTGAGGATTCGAATTTCTCTGATGAAGGCGGCTCGAAACGCTCCTGATTCGAAGGTTCGAACCTTTCCTGTGGAGGAGGCTCGAAATGTTCCTGGTGAGAGGGTTCGAATCTTTCCTGGGGAGGCGGCTCAAGATGTTCCTGGTGAGGGGGTTCGAATCTCTCTTGAGGAGGTGTTTCGAAATTTTCTTGCGCCGGTGGTTCAAAGTGCTCTCGAGGAGTAGATTGGGAGTGCTCATGAGGAGGGTCAAAGTTCTTCTGTGGTGGTGGATCAAATTCTATGACTGGATCTTCATGAAACTGTTGATTGTGAGCTTCGTTGAAATGCCTTTCTTGACTTGGAGCCTCGAACATTTCGGACTGTAGGGATTAAAAATTTTGTAAATCGTACGTCTGGGGTGGAAATGAGTACTATTGTTTTCAAAGAAAAAGGGATATATATCTAGAAAATGGTCCCACTCACAATGACTTTGCGTCAGATAATTTGGAAAGTCTTTTTGGGTAACCGAGAATTTTACTGAAGAAAATGATGGCTATTGCTGCGATTTTTCGTGCAGACTTTAATCGGGGCTCTTTCGAGGACGAACTACATTGGGCAAAAGTTTTTTTGGTTATCAGCAGATGACTTCTTAAGAACATAGAAGTAAAATGAAAATCAGGATGTCCAAGAACTGAAAATTATTTCGAAGACCTAGCAAATGAGCATTGAAAATGCATTCACAGACATCGAGATGGTTAAAAAAATCTCTCCCAGATGATTTTGCTGTTGTCGACAAAAATTAACCGAAAATACTAAATTCAGTCAGTGAACAGAGGTATTAAACTAGACTCGAGGGATCTAACATATATCTGTCCACATATCTGCCCGCAATTAACGTAAATCAATTTCAGGAGTGAGTATTCTAAAAGTGATTACTTATCTCTAATCAATCAAATTTTGACGTAGAGTTGCATTGATAATCATGAAAGCCTCATCGTCTTTAACAAATTATCCCTACTTTCTTTATAATGATCGGACTCAGTGAGGCTCAAAATTTTATTGCGGAAATCAGATTCAGTGCGGTGCACTGAGTGGCTCTATGATGAGTAGAATGCATTCAAAATAAGTCAAAAATCGAGGCAGATTCATATTGGCCCTATGCAAGCCTGGTGATTGTAGGAATAAGGTAGGTTCATTATAACCTGACTCCAGGGAGATGAACAATGAAATTTGAAATCCGAAACAGCTTTTTAGACAAGGAATCTTCAGTTCTGACGAGTGTAAATATTTCAAATGAGCATTTGCATAGAATAGAAATATGGTTGCTGTCCGTTAACCAGATTCGAAATGACAATCATATCTTGATTATACGAAAAAGGCAGACAAGCGAGGATTTTACGATTAAATTTTACGGGCAAATCTTCGATACAAAGGGTTGATTGTTTTTGATTGCTCAATATTATTATTACGTTAACACTCGATCAAACTGTTTGATAGAAATCTCTAAAGAAATTGGATTCCATCGTAAATGGCGGGATCCGGATGCGATCGTACTGATTGAAGAGGAAGTTAACCATGATAAAAAAAACAACCAGCAGAAGCATTCATCAGAAGTGGATCATAATCAGTGTACTGGATCGACGGGAATTTTGAAAATTTTCGGCCGAAACCTACAGCCTATGAATGATTGCACTTTTGTATCTTCCTTACCTGTTTATGGCATGAAATTTTCCAGAGCGTCATGATTATCTAATGATTGTTTCCAGAATAATATCCCAAACGAAACACGACCATAACATGCAATAAAAAGATCTAAGGATTACCTGTTGTTCCGCTGGAGCTTGATGATGAGACTCATTCCAACTTTCTGTAGGAGGTTGATTGCTTTCAAAATCAGTTTGGGACTGTTCCTGCGTCCGTAGCTGCTCACCATCATTGAAACCGGTATTAGAATTCTCGTTAGGTCCACGACTGCCTTCACCTTCTTCGTTGATCGGGAACAGTCCTTGTGACGATGGATGTTGATTGCCGTCTGTTTGCTCGCTTGACGGGCTTTTATTTCCCCATCTTTGGAAGAATCAAGATCAGAACAAGATATAAGTTGAGTACTCCGGAAACATTTTGTTTTGAATTATCCGCAGAATTTACAAGGTTCACCAACAAGGTTTTTTATCAGACGGCAGTACAATGATACCGTGGAATTGAAATGATGAAATAGATGAAAAACAAAAACTCATTTAAGAACGACCAATCTGATACAGTGAAACTTGTTAAGTTGGGCACCTGCCTAAATTGGGCAATTTTCCGCGGAACGCGCAAAAATACATTAGCTCTTATGGGGATTTTGTTCTATATATTGGGCACTCTAAATGTTGGGCACCTGAGTAAGTTGGGCGCATTCTTGCCTTCTGTCGAACACAATAACATGAAAACAAAATTGTGTATGTTGGGCACTCACTTCGAAGCTCGAGATACGATACCGTATCCTCGTCCTGATCGTCTCGATTATGAGTTTACGAATAAGCGACAGAGTTTGATAAACAAGAGGTCGTTATTATTCATCGATTATAAGCATCAACAATTATCAACCAAGTCAATCATCTAAATGAACCATAGTTTTACTGTAACATCAGGGTATATCAATAGTGATCAAAAATTGTAGCAAAGTTGGTAGCGTATTCACTGTCACGCAATAAACCACCAATGATGGCAAACTCAATCAAAATGTTCTCATAGATCGAAGATTCTCAAGAAAGGATCCAGTATGAAGCAGTTAAAAATCAGTGGTTACCTTGCATCTAAATTGAGTAATCGACATGTACCAAGTTTCTGATTCGGAAATGAATGTCTTCTAATCTCTTCATTACTGTATTGTGCGTCTGCTTTTCGATAAAAAAGGATACTATATGACTATTCCAAACTAGTGTATTGACATGATCATTAGGGGATAACGTGTTCCATCCGAGATAATCAAAATTTAATGAAAAATTGAGCTCCTTGAATCAGAAAAACAGTTCTTAGTCCTAATTTCCGTATGTTGGACACCTGTCTAAGTTGGGCGGTTTTTTCCGGAACCGAGAGTGCCCAACTTAGACAAGTTTCACTGTACCTCAAATGACAACATTTTTCGGGAAAACCTGTTCGATTCAAATTCGCAAAGTAACAAATATTTGCATCATGGCGTTCTCATACAAATCCGTAAATTTTGACAGATGAGAAAGTCTGCAAGGGATGAATTGTAATATATATTATGTACCGAGTTGCGGAAAACGCATTTTCTTTACGAAACGAGGCTTGCGCCGACGTCCAAACTCGTTTTGTGAAGAAAATCGTTTTCCGCACGAGGTACATATAATGAATTTTATCGCCTGACGATGGAAACAGCGTTTGTCCGTCCGCGCACGCGGACGGAAACACGATGTTTCCATCGGTAAGGCGATAAAAATAGATATGCATAAGTAAACCTGATCATTGATGAATTTCGAGTGCACAAATTTTGTTCACTCGCGGTTGGTAACATTACGACCCTATATTTATTTTATATATGCGGCTTGTGCTTCGAGTGTTCGCGATCAGTCATCGGTGATTTAATATAATAACGATGGAAAACTGACATTTGACTGGCAAACATCTACGAAGAAGCCCCGAATAATTAAATTAATGAAGTTTACAATCCACGACAATAGGAATCTTGCATTTTTTGACCCCCTCAAGTAGAAGTTGTGCATTTTAGAACAATTTCAGTTGAACATGGTGCAATTTTAGAGTTAATTCTCCAAATTTTCTCCATCTTGAGCAAATTGTTCCGAAGTCGAGTGGCTTCAGAATGACTTCTATTAGTTGAGCTCCAAATGACGTCATACCGACACACGTCTCTTATGCCCCATGCTATTAGCATGGAAGAGCCCAAACTTTTATTCATCTGATGGGCTAACTGTTCAGAGACATATTCGAGATATCATAAGTCTAGCATTCAGGTCAATGGCGATTGACCTGAATGCTAGACTAATACTTTGAAAAAGGTCAGGCCGTTCTCAGATCTCGAGAAAATTGGTTATTTCATCTATTTATTGATAGAGAAACAATCTATTCCCCTGAGACCTGAGAACGATTGCACCCTTTCTAAGTATCAGTTTAGCATTCAGGTCAATCGCTATATGAATTATGATATGCCTCCGAACAGTTGGTCCATCAGATGAATAAAAGTTTGGCCTCTCCCATGCTAATAGCATGGCGCATATCGAAACGTTTGTCGATATGACGTCATTAGACGCTCGACTACTTGAAGTCATTCTGAAGCCGATCGACTTAGGAACAATTTGCTCAAGATGGGGAAATTTTTGAATAATTTTTCTCAAATCGCACCATGTTTAATTGGAATTGCTCTAAAATGCACAGCCTTTACTTGAATGGGCCAAAAAGATGCAAGATGCCTATTATTGTAGTAATCGATTTCTGACATTTGTACGCAACAAAAGAGGCGATCAGGATCAAGGGATCTTTGCAAGTTTGGAAAAAATGTGGCGGAACTTGGGTTCTCTTCTATGCTTCATCCGAGGCTTCATCGATGGAAAAAGCATGGCGTGGCTTGTAATCGTGTTTGCTCCAAGTTTCTGACCAAACTCAAACGAATTCTGAAATTCCTATCAGCAATTAGGCTAGACGTTATTTTAATCACCAGAGTTGCTACACTTTTTGAAATGTCTTGTATGTTTCAGGAGGGAATATAACTCAGAATTATTGGATTGCTAGAAAAAATGCCAAAAATTTTTTTAAATATTTCAATTGCATTTTGTATGGAGAGCAAAATTCTCAAATAAACAGTCCAGTGCGAATTGAGTATAAAGTGATTAGAACCTTGCAGGTGCATCAGTGCACTTTAGAGATCAATCAGCCTGTCAGCAGCGTAGCTGACTTCTGAAGGAGTTCCTGCGGGCTATGAGAATCAGGATCTGCACTACGTTCCACCTCCGAGGGGGTCACAAAGCGTTGATAAGTCCTAACTTTTAAGCTTTTCTATACTCGAATCTCTCGTTTCCAGAATTTCAGATTTTAGAATATTTAATCTGAGGAAGGACACATTTAGATGCCCGAAACGCGTCGTTTCTGACTACGAACTGTATAAAACAATTTAGTCCATAGATAGCATTAGACTCAAACAAAACTAATTGTAAAGATAGCATGAAAGGTCTGATACCTTGAATACAAATGTTTAGGGCTATACACTATTCACAAGTGCGATATTTTTGTCATTTAAAATCCCTGCGACTCTCGAGATACGCCATTAGTTCGACAAGGATCATCTTTGCAACATTTGCAACATTGTTCGACCTTCAACAGTTCTGACGTCAAACACAAGGCAAGACTAATGATGGGTGTAATGGGTGTCACAAAATCAAATCATCATGATCAATATCATATTTTTTTTCAAGATTTCTGAGATGAATAAGACTGTGAGTCTGGGAGAAATGAAGAAACGAAGAGTATTTTCAATAAAAGTTAATACTGGTACAAACGAGGTTGATTCGATCTGGCAGTTCCGAGCGTTCGGAGCACTTCAAAATACCCGAATCGCGGATAAACCTCATTATACACAATCAAGATATGACTCTACGATTCATTATCTATGACATTGATAACCCAAACAATTTTTCCAATTGTTATAAACGGATATAGCCCGTTTCAACGTTACTTCATCCATGATTTCCTTCATGACATTTAGTTTCTCATAAGATAATAATTAATATCCAAAGGTAGAATCAAACTTTCACATATTTGTAATCATCCCAACCTTCACCATTATCAAATCTGAAAAATATTGCTACGCAAGAGAACCTCAGCTTTTGCCTACTTATGTAGATCGCCACAGGATACTTGATTTGAGAAAGATGATAGAGATCAAGATTCAATCAATCGCGGCAGAAGAACAATGCTGCCGCGTACTACGCCCTCGCAAAGGCTAGATTGTAGGTATCTGGGGCTATAAAAATGCGTATATACCTAGTTACGTAAACGCAATTTTCCACGAGTCACACTGAAAATTTTCTCTTCGGGACTCGCCATGGAAATCCCCCGTTTACGCATCTCGGATACATAACCTACTATTCTAAAATACATTTGTAACGCTCCATTCTACCTACTACAGATAGAATTGAGATTCTATATGAAAATAGTCAACATGTTCCAAAACAATGGTAATGTATCTCTGCAGGTGAGATATTGTTACTCCTTAATAGTATGTTTTCTGATGTTAAAATCGGAGCTGGCACTCGTTACCCACACATTGGACCACAAAGCGTGATCGGCAAAGTTCTCAGTTCTCAGTTTTCAATTCTGCTCTAAGAATTGCTAATGGTGAGAGCCGTTTGATTCCGGACAAGAGTTCACTCGATCAAAACCTCGAAAGCAAGAAAAAAAATTCCACGAATCCCATAGCTGCTTGATGACTGCTATAGTATCTTGATCATAGCGATGGCACGATATGTTGCAGTTGTATGAGTGGAGCGGGTATTTTTTCAATCGCTTCTTACCGACATGCATGATTGACTTTGAGTAACATATTTTTTCGAGTTCAAATAAATGGATACAACTGAACTCAAGGTTACGCTATAATACAGACGGTTCTAAGCTTGTTGAAAGGGAATTAAAATTGCATGTACTTTGAACCACGCCGTATGTTTGCACTGCGTGAATAAAAGCTTGCCCTTTTGATTTCTAGGGAAGATCAATTCCTGAGCAGACCTATGGTCAAGCCCTGTATTTCCGCAATACTCAGTTAAGCAATGCTTAAATACGTTTCCTCTCATCAAATCCCAAATTAGCGGTTGATCGGGGCCACCAGTCTCTGATGATATGAATGAATGCACGATTTGTCATTAATGGTAA
Organism: Eretmocerus hayati; assembly: GCA_029851415.1. Lineage (NCBI taxonomy): Eukaryota > Metazoa > Arthropoda > Insecta > Hymenoptera > Aphelinidae > Eretmocerus > Eretmocerus hayati. The sequence goes on along the minus strand of CM056744.1, from coordinate 95,645,827 downwards.
TTAGGAATAAGAACTTCTACGAAGCCAGTAATGCTTCAAGATCTCTCAATTGAAATGTCTCGTCGAATAAATCATCCAATGATTGAAAATTGATATAATATTGTCAATACTTTCAACCGATCATATTCTTCAAAACTGACTGTGCTGAGTACGCTTATTATCAGCCTCCTTGAACGGAACCAAAACAACTCTCACGTTTCGAGTTGTTCTCAAAATAAAATTTTCTAGACCAACATGCGGTCGAGTGATTGATCGAAACTGTCTTGAAATTTTTGGATTAACATGAGCAATAAGCGTTGTCAGATCTTCCTCAAGCTGATATATTTACGGGAAAGTCAAATGATATATTCCATGAGCCACGTAGTTATCGAAAAATTTGGAAGAAGGCTTCAAGCGTTGTCAAGATGTGGATTAACGAAATTACATCGAGCAACTTCAAGCCAGCGGGATTTCGATTCGGTAGTTTTTCATGCCCAAGTGCTACTGTACTTACACTTCTAACAAAGACAAATACAAAAGTTCATTCAACTCACCGGGATTTCCTGTTTTCTCTACGCCTTTCCGAGCTCTTAGACCTCTTAGATTTATCCTTGGGTCGTCCAGGTCCCTCAGGAGCACCGGGTCCAATAGGTCCTTCGGGTCCACCAAATCCACCGGGGCCACCAGGTCCACCAAAGCCACCAGGCCCACCAGGTCCTCCAAGATCCTCACCCTCCATTGGTGGTCCATCTATGCGTCCAGGCATTTGCGGTAACAGAGGCATAATAGGTGGTACTGGACCACCACCAGGACCTCCCTCGTTCCTCCAAGGCACATCTCCCGGAGCCCCCAAAAGTGACATGGGTCCATCAGGTCCTATGCCGAATGGCGGTCCTCCCATTCCACCACGCGGACCTCCGGGTCTTCCGTCGTCAAAGCTACTACCACGGCCACCCGGGAAGAATCCGTCAGGAGGTCCTCCACGGCCATCAAACGGTGGTCCATCGAAGGGTGGTCCGTCGAATGGTGGTCCGTCAAACGGTGGTCCGTCAAACGGTGGTCCATCGAATGGTGGCCCATCGAAAGGTCCGTCGAAGGGTGGTCCTCCACGAGGTCCATTGGGACCACCTCTCATATTTTGTCGATTACGTGGACCAGGACCCATGCCTCGAGCTCCAGGGAACAGAGGAGCTGTAAATGCACAAAGATATTAATAAACTACAATCTCGTGTATTGACAGAGTATGAGAGTATAATGCATCTTTTCTCTCGCTTCTTAGGATGGAACTCATCATGTTCACGATAAAATCTGCCAGTTAGAATAAATTCTCTCACCATAGTCAAAAGGTTGGATCATCTTAAATTAGGAACAGATATTCTAGTTTACGCGATGATGAGATAGAGGAAACATCTACGATTTTGAGCATTGTAAGCTCATTTCCGAGCAACTCATCGATGTACTATTACCGATATTTTGACTAATTTTTGTTGATTGCGAGACGAGGAGAAATTGATTCTTGATTTGCATGAAAATATTCGTAGTCAATTATTGAGAAAAAAAATACAGTAATGTTGTTTAAGCGACGGAAGATATTAAATAGGAATACCACTCTTAACAGAATGACAGTCAAATCCAGTAGGAATGTACACGAGATAAACAGACACTCACCTGGGCCACCACGTCCATCTCTAGACCCAAAGTTATCCGGTGCTCCCAGTAGACTTGGTGGGCCCATGGGCCCTCCTCCCCCTCTGGGTCCTCTCTGTCCGCTCATAAGGTCTGGGGGTCCGAAGAAGTCTCGTCCACTCCTACCACCAGCGCCTCGATTACCCCGGCCTCTGGGATCGAAATCTGGGTGGTCGCGCATATCAAACTCATCAGGTCCCATGGGTGGGCCTCGTTGTGGCAAGTCAAAGAGTGACGGTGGTCCGTCACCCGGGTTTCTTTGTCTAGGGTCGAAATCAAAGCCTCGCGGTGGCCGATCGAAGTCATCCATAGGTCCTCCTGGGCCTAGCGGTCCAGGTCGTCCAACATCCGACATAGGGCCACCACGATCCATATCACGCGGTCCTGGACCACGCATGTCAAAGTCCATGTCACCACGCATACGACCTGGCTCAAAATCGTCTGGTGGTCCAAACCTGGATCCCATAAGGCTACGTGGTGGGTCCGGGAAATCGTCCATACTGCCTCGACCTCCTCGAGGTCCGAATGGTGGTTGTCTGCCATCACGGTCACCGGGTCCTAGAAATCATCAAAGCAGTATTTATACGATGTTCAGAGACTCTGTCCGGTATATTTTATAATTTGAAAAAGGAAATCAGATTAAGGCACGAATCAAACGTAGAATTGATTAAAAATATTCGAACTTTAAAATCTGCCATCACTAACTAGAACCGCTATTTTATTGCAGAATCCATAACAAGCTGATTATTCTTTCTCGTCATCGCGAAAGAGATGAAAAATAAAACAGTTGCCGAGAGATTAATTTATGTTATGATCCATTTCTGAGATGGTCAAAAAGTGCAACTTTGAAAATTGTAGTTATAAAATTTTGTGAGTGACTGTCGATACTGACCACCATTACGATTAAAGTCTCTCAAGTCACGAGGTCCATCGCGTGGGCCATCTCTCGGCATATCTCGTGGCCCACCAAAGTCTCGTCCAGGACCAAAGTCTGGTCTATCTGCCATTGGCGGGAACTTAGGGGTAGGAAGATCAAGCAACGATGGTGGTCCATCTCCCGGCCGTCTTCCAGCTAGCAGACTAGGTGGTTGTGATGGTGGCTGTTGGGGAGGTATTGGGCCAAGTGGACCCGGAGGCCCATCCATAGGGTGTCCTGGTGGCATATCCATGAGACCCATATTATTGACTGGACCAGGTCCGGGTATTGGTTCACCCATTCCACCACCGGGTCCAACGCTACCGACGTTACCAACATTGCCCGGACCACCAGGGCCACTTTGACCGCTATTTGGACCTCCTCCTCTGCGGTTAGGAGGTTCACTTCTGTCACGCTCGTTTCTATTCATACGCATATCTCGGTCGATGGGACCGCGGGGTGGCTCATCATTGAGAGGCAGTGTACCATCGGCCAGCTGACGAAGACGATCGGCAAGGCTCATTTTGGGTGGTGGGTCCTTTTTGCTACCTCTTTGGTCTTGATTCATGCCCATTCCACCACCTTGGCCTTGATCTGGACCCATCATGCCTTGTCTTGGAGGCGAGGACCTGAAATATATTTAGTATGTTCAATTTCTATACTTTGAATGAATCAGTATAGTGAGATAAATCGGTCACACTAAGAAGACTGAATCCAAAAGCTGGTGCATCAGACGTTGATGACTTTTTTAATAATAAGATTAGTGGTAAATACTTGAGTCACTCAAAATTGGAGGTTGAATGATTATCAGTAATTTACAGAAATTTTGATGACTAATTTTGCTGGATAAAAATAAAAACTGATTCAGGAGAGCGGTTATCATGTAAAATGATTGACAAAAAAGTTACTATTCCTACAGGCACATTCATAAGTTATATTCAAAAATGCAATTTATACGAGTATAATCAATAGATAACACAATAGTCAGCAATAATCACCTCATATCACGATTGTCCCGATCTCGATCACCCCTTCTCTCATCCCTATCTCTGTCTCGGTTATCTCTGCTCTCTCTTCTACCTCTATCCCTTGTTCCTCGATCTCGGCCTCGACCCCTGTCTCGTCCTCTACTGTCAGCTCGTTCATTTCTATCCCGGTCTCCAAATCCACCTCTGTCACGATCTCGATCTCTATCTCTTCTGTCACGATCTCTTTCTCTATCGCGGAAGTTATCTCTATTGTTGTCCATACGATCGTTCTTGATAGAGGCGAGAAGTTGATCGGCGAGACTTGTTGGTTTGTTGTTATTATTGGTGCTTCCGTCTCTGCAATGACTAGGAGGCATTGTACTTGCGTCTTCCATTTCCACGTCCATATCTTCCGATTGCTGCTGCTGTTGTTGCTGTTGCTGTTGTTGATGATGATGCTGCTGCTGTTGTTGTTGTTGCTGCATCATTGGAGGTATGGGTGGCATTGGCATTTGTGGCATCGGTGGCACACCGAATGGCTGTCGCAGCAACGAGGGTATTCCTGACTCTGAAGTAGGAGGTTGCACTCCAAGTGTTGGCACTCCTAAAAAAAGAAGATTATTTCATGAGACTGAACTAGACACTTGAGACTAATGTTAACTTTAATCGTGTCATGGTTTTCAGTAGTAATAGATATGGATCATGTTTGGAATTTGCTTGACCACAGCGAATATTGGTTAATTCAAGTGGCTCAAAAATTCAAAATTAATTTTGCAAGGTGGTTCAAGTTAAATGTGTCAGGTTTCACAAGTAACTAGATTAACTTGCATTATTATCATTAGCTGACTTAGCTTCAAGTGTTTAAAAACAACACGTTAAGTGATTAATAGTTCCTCTGTAGTTCGAAATATTCTAATCAAGATGATGAAATGATTCGATTCAGCGATGAGTGTAAATGATTTGCTTGCCGGTTATTGAGTCCAAAGATTTTTTCTGAATTTACCAACATTTGGAGGGAATTTTCATCTCATCAAACGATAAAAATTAGAAAAGATCTTCGAATGATCGAAGCATGATTAGCAGATACAGGGTTAATGTAACACAAGCTGATGAGCACACTTTCAAACTCACAATATCAATCTCAAATTATGGAATTTGAAGCTGTTTTCAAGCCATCGCAACGTACCAGTGGTATTAGCTTTGTCCGTGGGTGCACCTGGAGTCGGCATCGTCATCTGCGAAAGCAGTGCGAAAGGCGAGCCTCCTTGCATCATAGTCTGCATCATTCCGGGTGGCAGGAGACTTGGCATAGCCGGCGGTGGCACTCCCAATGGCACGTTCGGCATCAGACCCGGAGGCATCGACAATCCCATTGGTCCGAGCATACCTGCTTTGATAGTAAGCGCGAAAAGGATATGAACTTCCGCGTCAAAAAAGCGATCGGTTATGAGGATTGTACTCGTGCGTACACTTCGACTCGAGTTGGTAGCAAGGTCAAAATTTCATCGGATAAAGTTGAAAAGTACTAGGAGCTCATCACAAGATTTCCAAAGGTCTATCTTATAGAATAAAAGAGGAAAAGACGAATTTGAATTTCAAGTTATGATCCTACAGAGGAAAAACAGGTACTGATGAGGAGATGAGACACTTTTTGTTTCGTCATTACCGCAACATTAGCACATTTTTCTGCCACACGTGAAATATAGATGAAGGGCCTTTACTGAAGAATGGTGAGATGACATTGTTATCTGGAGATCGAGAACCATGCAGCAATGTTGACCAATGTTTGTTGAGGAATCGAGAGAACTACACAAATACAATCCCCAATGCACGGTTTCATACGAAACTTTGATTCCAATTTATTCCAAGCTTTGAGAAACCACCACCAGGAAAAAGCGAAGTATGATAGTCCATTTTTAAATGAAAGATGTGATGACTTATTAGAGATGAAATGTTCAATAAACTGTTTCCCAGCACACGCTGAGAGATCCACAGCTCATTCGAGGTGAAAGAAAAATAAAGCAAGAAGTAAAATTCACGCGAAATTTTTTCGAATCATAATCAGAGTTTCGCAAAGACCGTTAAATCCAAACAACAGAAAATTAGTACTTCAAAATAACTTACGAGGCATGGTAAAACCTGGTGGCATCATCAATTGCTGACCAGGAGGAGGTAACAGAGGTTGAGGTTGCGTTGGAGGTCTGATAGGTGGTGGTTGGCTAGTATCAACTTGTGCGTTTGACCCGGACTGCGCTATCCCGTCTGTGATAGTTGGTATTGCAATTCCTTGAATCGAACCTGACTCGGAGTCTGAGGCTTGTTTTCTTCGACCTTTGACAAGAATAGAAGAGTTATGAGCTCATAAAATAGTTAAGAGAAAAATTTGCGTATCATCAATTGTATACAACAAAAGATAAAACCTTGAAGGTACTTTAGGAAACTAATCTTACTTTTCAAGCCCGGTGGCATCGATTCCTCGTCAATCATTCCTCCTTCTTCGAGGAATTCAAGATCTTCATTGGTGATATTATTTAATTTACTCCAAGGAATGTAGCTGACTCCAAGCTCAACTTCCCAATAATCTTTCCATTCTTTCCCTTTGACTCCTTTTCCTGGTGCCCATGCAAGCTGAAAGCCAGAAGAAATACGAACGATATAACAACCACACCGTATGAATTTATAGAGCCGTGTAAAAGAGACGGCAAAAAGCAGAACCTCTTACCGTTATTGCCTTTCCTTGCATCTTATAATTCTTCAATTTTGTTAAGGCCTTGAATGCGTCTTGACGTCGATTCATACATATGAAAGCGCAACCTCTCGGAGGTATGAGATCTATACTAACGATATCCCCAATTTCGCCAAAAGTATCGGATAACTCTTCTTGATGTACCAATTTCGACAGGTGTCCAACCCATAGAGTAGTACTGCAAACTGAAATTTAGTTGCTGAATTAAATCCTGGTTTCTGAATACTAACAATAGTTGAGAATTATACGTACCACTAAGTTTTTCTTTGACCACGGGTGGCAAACCTTTCTTACGACGCTCTCGTTCCTTTTCCTTGTCCTCTTCAGTAACTTTTTCACGACTAGGCTCTCTTTTTCTTTCATTTCTGTCTCTCGAGCGGGACCTAATTGACGATCAAAATCATCAACTTTCTTCAATTCATAACTGATAATCTCAAGTAAAATTCTCTTTTTACCTGTGTCGTCTAGTTCTTGATCTCGACCTTGATCGCGAATGTGACCTTCTGTCTCGATCTCTCCTATCTCTGTCACGATGTCTAGGAGATCTGGATCGGCTATGCCTCCTGCCAAATCGATCTGGTGATTTGCTTTGTGCTGCTGGTATTTCACAATTTACTATCTCAACACTGCTCTCGCGTCTTGGGCCGTTCCTGAAACAAAAAATTATTTTGAGCGAAAGCTTTCTCTTGCAGGAACTCGGGAGATACATTTTTCTTTTCATTCTGGAGAATAGTATAGCTCAGAAATTACGCGACACTTAAAGCTGTGATAAGTTCTTACTTTTCGTCAATACGTGGACTTGGTTGAGGAATATTAAGAGAAGGTGTAGGCTGAGGTGGCCTCATGAGCGGCGGTGGCTGTGACATGAAAGCAGGTGGATAACCTGGAGGTGGCTGGCTCATATCTTGTCCCATCAATAAAGCTGGATTCATCACCACTGGGGCATACGGCACTGGTGGAGGTGGTGGAGGTGGCAGAGATGCTTTTGCAACATCTGATGGTTTGAGTTCACATTCAGATGCAAAAGGAAGGCTCTGCAGAATAATAAAGAATTTTCAGATGAGTAAGTAACGTGTGACCACAACTTGACTCAACTAATTTGTGCGACAACTACTCAAGTTTGGAAATGAATTTTACTCAAAGCAATAGAATGCCTAAAGCTTCTGAGTCTTGCTAATCATCCGTTAAAAATTTCACAGATTAATGTCGGCAAAGGACTGAAATTTCAGAAACTTACAGGTACAGTTTGAGCAAGATGTTTATCAAACTCCTCTTCTTGTTGCTTCATTTGTTGCAGCTTGCGCATTTTTTCTTCCGCCTCATTATGCACTGCATTAGTATTGTTTTGCATTGTTTGTTGGAGAGTTTGCAGCTGCCTGAGTACCTGTGCGAGAAGGATAGATGTTTCATGTGAGAATATACATAGAGATTTATCAGAAATATATAACAAAAAACATGGCATTGACTGTGAATTGCGAGCAAATAATGATCAGAAATACTAAATATAAAGCACGTGATTTCGTTGCAAAGTTCGTATCTTCAAGTCAACTTGAGCTATCAGTTGACGTTCTCGGAATAGTAAAATTATCATGGTGTGAAAAGACATACCTCAGGATTAGTAAGTAATAATCCTAAACTTTCAAGATTGTTGCTTGCTTGCGCGATGGCGCTGTGTTGGTTCAAGACAGCTTGATTAACTTTTGGCGAGGTTGCTATTTGTACATCGTCATCTTCTTCCTCTCCGTAGTCGAAATCTAATAACTTTCTGTCAAATTTGACTGAGCTTTGAGCTGCCTCGTTGGCTGCTTCCTGCTTTTTTAACAGCAGCTGCTGCAAATGCTGCAATTGATCAAGGAATGAAACGTCCATTTGATTCGTACCGACCTGGCCCTATAGTAGAGAAAAGGTAGAGTTTGACCCATGATTATGCAAGTTGAAAACTCAAATTTCTGATTATATTTTTGTGCATCGCCAGTATGGGAATGGGCTGGTAAGCGAGACGATAACAATTATAGCAATATTGTATACAAAAGGGATAAGAGTTGAAGATGCATTAGGATGGAGAAGCAAAAGGAGTGGGTGAATGGTCGTGCATCAAATTGTACAGGACATAGGGTTATTCTTCTGCAAGTGTCTACTGACAACACTCTGACTGTGTTCAGAAAGTCTAGAATTTCATGTTGAATAGAAGCAAGCAAACTTTTCAAATTTCAAGAATCAAGTACTGCTTACGTTATCACGGACAATTATACTAATGGATCTAGTTTGTTACAAAAATTTGAAACGTTGTTACCTACATCTACGATAAAATGAGTTGAGTAGAAATAGAACTCTAGAGATTCATTCAAGATGAGATGGTATAGTGATATGGAATGGAATGTAGGAAATGAGAGTTCATCAACTCATAATCATGTATCTTGTTCTTCAAACTCTTTGTAAAACCTTTTTTCCATCTTATAATACAAGGAGATATAAATAGAACTAGGAGTAATAAACAGAATCAAATAAGATATAAAGGAGATTCCTCTACAAAGAAGAATTCAATCGCCGCGGGAATCAGAGATAAAACTGTAACTCCAGAGTGATCATTTATTGGATTAGATTCATGCCGAAATTTGACTCGTATAGGAAACGGAAAGAAATTTAATAGTGATAGGGATTCAGCAGGAGAATAATAACGATTTCCAAGGTCTTGGGATCCATCTTACCAGTAACTTATTAGCATTGACCATGTTAGCTGTTTCCATTTTGGTTTGTGCCAACCATGTTGGATCAATAGGTTTTGCTGCTGAGATTATTCTTTGGTCTTTGATTGCATTTTTGATAGCAGCTGGTGGACTTTTAGAAGCCGCAGCAACATTATTCCCTGATGAGGCATTTACAACTCCTAAAATAAGGGCATATAGAGGTTAATCTATGCTTGAGTTAAACGACTATCATGAGTGGTTTTGGTCAGAAGCATGTGAGCATGTGCATGATATGAGTGAGGGTTTCAGAGAAAACATAGAAGTAAAATTTGATTGATAATATAATCATCATTTGGTAAAGAGCAAAGGTAAGACAATTTGAGTGAAACTAATTTACTCAAAGAAATAGGCCACATGAATTGTATCCAAGAAACCACTCACTCAACATGTACATCATGAATTGGGCATGGGAAAATGAAACGGCTCGAAGAATAAAATGGAAGATCAACTTCACGAGAATTACACATTACCATTAGATTGTTCTTTGTGAATTGGATGATTTGGATCAACCAAATCAAAGAGTGGCTGGATGACTTCAGGTGGGAAGACATTGTTCTTCTGCCACAGATTGAGCACCCTGATCACCTTACTTTTATCTTCAGGTGGGCATTTGAGGAGATTTAAAAAAGTAGTTTGCATATTTTTTGCAAATCTGGGTGCAAAGACATCTTTTTCTGTACCAAACTGGTGTCTTGACTGTCTTACAATGGAATCTATGACGTACAGTCCTGGAACCTTGTACTCTGGTTTGCACTGTGAAGAAAAAAACAATAGTTAATAACATCCAAGGGGCGTTTTATGTTCATCTCCTCATCTAGCTCTGAGTGTGCTACTTAGACATAAGTTGTCCATGATAAATTGTCAGCACATTGAGGTCTATTTCTGAAGGTAACAGACAGCAAGATGGAACTTGTAGGGCTCGAAGTAACTGTTTTGTTACATAATGATCTCAACCTCTGTCATAATCAGCTAAATTTGAAAAATACCATGCAACCACATACTAGGACACTAGAACAGTAGGACTTGGACCCTCAATTATTCATGATTAGTCAACATGGGTTCATACTGACTGCATTCGAAAACTAATGAGCCATGGTTAACAATTTGATTTGATGACAATACATCACTTCATAATTATTTACTCTACATTCTGACTTCAGAGCAACGCACAAACTACTTCCACTGTGATTCTTGAGCTTTCAAAGTGTGTAATAGCCACAGAAATACAAGCCACATCCGAATCGACCAGTGGGTTTTACCAAAGCAATCGCTGCTCTAATCAACAAGTATTACGCTGGTTCAATTAATCAAAACCAAGATTTGCCCTCAAGAGTATGTGAAACCTCACAAAAGATGAAACGTCGACAAGACGCTGCAATATGCACAAACCTTTTGTATAAATTTTTCGACGCTTTGCACGACATGCTTGTAAAATTTGATGGCCTTGATAGCGCCCCGTGTAAGTGAATTCATCTTGGCCTTGGAGATGGGCGGCTTGACTTCGTAGAGGCCCGAGAGCTGTGGACATAGCAAAAGCGTGCCGTCGTGGGTAAGATAACTTCTAATCCCAGGTACACCTGTATTGTGCACTCTATCTCGGATCACCGGGTTAGGAAATGAAGTTGCTGTACTCACCTCGGTGTTGAATGCTTTGACGGCGTCCATGGCGATGCAGATTTACGGGCATCAGGTCCACAGGACAATTTTTTTTACTTTAGAGCTCTCTTATCGGCGTTCAGTAATGTACACCGCACGCGGGGAGGCGAGCATTGGACACCGCGTCACCGCGCGACCACATCAGCTTCTCATTCCTATTAGGTATATTATTCTCTATCTATCTCCCTTTCTGATACGTCACTTTCTCTCCAGGTTTTCTATAATTCTCTCAAATTCACGTACACCAAAATTTTTAGGTTGTAACACTATGGGTAATAAAAAGCACACCCGCACACCAATGGAGTTATCTCCTGGGTGTTCACCTGCACCTTGGACAGACGATTACAGCGGTTGGGTCACGTCTCGCGTTGCAGAATTGGAAGTTGAAAACTTGGATAAAACGTCAAGTAAACTCGTCACTGGGGTTCAGAAAACACAATTGGCTAAAGATGGGGAAAAGCCCAGGTTAGACCCTTAGGGCCCAGCCACGCGCTCAGATAGCACATCAGAGGCCCAGATTTTGATGGCCCATGCCATCATCCGCACACTACACTTTATTGCAGGGTTCCAAGATGGCGAAAGCCGCCGCCGCTGCCGCCACCGCGCCGCGCGATGAACATCCTCATCATCAGCATTTTGCAGCCATACACACACATATATATATATATTTATACACACACCGTGCGTGCGCTGGTGCTTCGACTTGGAGACTTGATGATGGATGGGTTGCCACTTGTACAGGCGCTGCCGGCGAATTTTCGGAGCACGCGCGTGCGCAGTGCTATCGACCCGCCAATTTTTAAAATGATAATTGGAAAAAATGTGATATGGCTATGCTGATGATCATGTTCTTTTATATGTGAAGAAATGAAAAAGTTGGGCAAAAGATTTTCGTAGAGTGGTCAAGTTTCATCTTGGTTCTTTAATTATGGAAAGGGAATGATTTTTCCATGATTGCTATCCATCAATAAGCGATGGACTATTTGCAGAGCGATTCGACATCCAAAATTTAGGATTGTCATCGGTTAGGAATGTGAGTACTCAATATTAAGGAGTTCAAAATTAGTCTCCAGATTAATAAATCTGTGAGGGTTCCGGGATCATTGTGGAATCACACTCGCTCGTTTGTACTGTTGTCTTAAAGTGCCAAAATGATGTGAGAATATACCTCTTACCATCTCAAACTTACGAGTAAATAAAGAGTACGTAGTGTACGTAGTGTGGATGTTTCAGCCATTTATAATGGAATAGCGTAGCTGCCACGCAACGCTATTATAGGCTTTAAGTTTGATTATTTCGTGTGAAAGAGGATATGTGATATGCTAGATCCCCTTAATTTTGGCGCAACCATTAGGTTTGTGATCTAGGGCAATGTGAAAAAACTATACTCGAAAAATGGTCTGAACGTCGTGAGTATAATGCACTACTGTGGAACTCATTTGGAATTTGGCTGAGCAAACACATCAAATCTAGTGAAATATTATGGTATGTAGTGAGTATCCACGGGTACAAGGACCAAAGGCTGTGTGCATGTTGAGCACATACTCAAGTACATCTTGTGGGACAACTTTACCTTGAATTTCACTCACTCCGATTTTGTTCTATCAGAGTAAACCGGACAGATTCCAAACTTTTCCGCAAAAACGTTTCCTGAAAGTTTAATTTCAGTTTCAACCGTACTATTTTTCTATTTTCTTCCATTTCTTCTTCCATCCTTGAGCAACGAGTAAAATTAATTCTTTTACTTCGGTGTTTTTTTGTGAACAGCTAATTTTGCTACATTTTTAGTCCAAGTCCGTATGATACTGATGTGACTTTTTAACAAGAGACTGCAGAGCCTGTAGTAAGCAAACTTCAAAGTATCCGATGGCCAAATCGGAAATGCAAAACCCTAAGACTGTATCTCGAACCGTTAGTCCGTGAGATCAATTTTGAAGGCAAAATGTCAGATCCGGGTGACGCAGAACCATGGCGTAAAATTTACATACATTCATGCGCAAACTAAGTCGTACCATATGAGGTACGTGTGTCTAATTCACCCCCACTGTTTTTGTTTTGCTCACTTTTTTGGGCCATCTCAACATTTTTCAACGTACTTATCTCATTTCAAAGCTCATTGTGCAGTTTTCTTGAAGGTTTCTTCTAATTTTCCAAGTATCATAGAAAAATTTTAACGGGGTGGAGAACAAACTGGGGGAAACGCTATGCGACAAATTAGGCTACTAGCCAATTTTTTCAGTAATATGCTCATAAAGTCGGTTAGAAATTGAATTTTACAGTTCTGTCAAAAGCGTACAAAATTGAAACAATAAGTTGGGCCAATTTTTCGCGTCATTTTTACTGTCCGAGAAGAAAAATGTCAAAATCCGCGAAAACAGTAATCTTGTTCTAAAAAACATAGATGTCATTTTGCATTCCACCAAACAGTGAATGTTGCCACAACGTTTCTGGGAAGTTGTCCTGTCAACCTTGAAACGTTCCCTTAGGTTCGGGAAACGCGTTGCCGACACGTTGACGCAACGAAAAAATGTCTACCAGATGCGCGTTGCCTCAACGTTTTCAGAACGTTTCTAGGACGGTTTCGAATATGAATAAATAAATGGATTATTATTAAAAAATTGTTGTTAATTGGCTCTTGTTGCATTCAAGCGTAATCTCCCCGTCTTTCTTGTATACCAAGTGGACATGTTTCTGATTGAGCGCAATCGATGGGATTGAACGGGGATGGAGCTGGTAGTTTGCGAGAAAAGGAATTTTATAAACAATTTGTTTATTTATTTAACAAAAAATATTCGAAGTATTGGTTGCACCGTAAACATTTCGGAAACCATCGTGCAACCTTTGAAAAACCACTGAAACGTCCCAGAAACATTCTGGGAACGTCGAGACAACAGACATCTCGTAGACATTTTTTCGTTGCGCCAACGTGTCGGCAACGCGTTTCCCGACCTTTGGCGGAACGTTTCCAGGTTGACAGGACAACTTCCCAGGAACGCTGTGGCAACATTCACTGTTTGGTGGGAGGTGCTTACTTATCTTCTTATTCTAACATAACAAACCTGAGTAGAATGCGCCGCAAAATTTGCATCTTGAGAGCGAGCAAATTAGGCACACTTGCCTGGGTTCAAGCAAATTAGGCACACTTGCCTGGGTTCATCAGAAAAGTTGAATGATGAAAGTTGAAAGTTGAAGAATATATGGAACTGATACTGATTTTGGCACGATTTTGATCATTAAATAACGAATATTTCGCAGATTTACTCATCTTTTTACACAAATGACGTCAACCCCTTTACTATAAATCAAAAGAGACTTATGAAAGTGTATTTTTCACTTTTACTTACAATATATCAAATGGTTCGAGTTTGATTGGTTGAATTACCAAGAGAAATTTCACCCGCCTCTGGGATACATCCTTTCACGAACCCCGTAAAATTGCCGTGTATCATAATATACATCTGGAATAAGTCAATCTCAAATCAGTCTTGATCAGAATTAATTCTCACCAAAATTTTGGGGATCCCAAACACCTTCTGGAGGGTAGTGAAAATATTGAAAAGATTCACAGAGATAAAAAATCAGTATGACAGCCGGTATGGCAGTGTTTTCCGGTTATGCCGCTATATTTCAATGATGGAATTTCGGTAACCAATTCGTTACACATATTCCCTCTAATTCTCTGACTCGATGCGTATTAAGTGCTGCTTCGATTCAGTAAAATTTATCCTTGAGTTAATAAAGTTGCTTATGTATATCTGAGACCCACGAAGAACGGAAAAAGCCAAAATAAACCAGTAGAGAATCCTCAACTCTCGTTTCTGAGTACTTTTCTCCTGCAGGTTTCGAATGTATTACACAACTCTATAACTATGTATTTAATTGAGACGATCCCGATGTTGTGTAAGTTCAATATCGTTTTTCTGATATGACGTAAACATTACTAGTTCTCGATTCGTGGACGACTTTCTGAGTAGGAGAATTCATTAATAAGAATGCAAATAGTTTATTGTTATTAAATTAATATATTGTGTTTTATATATATATATATTTATATATAGGTATATAACAGCGACAAGTACAATGTATCATTATGATAAGTAATGATCATAGTCGAAGACCTCAAATTCGGCCGTCATTCAAATTAAAGCGGCAAAGTTCTATTGATCGTAATAATCGTATCGATCGTATTTTGGAATCATGTATGTCGCCAGTTCATAGACGGCATTCAACTTCTTTCTCTTACATTTGTATGTATAGTACTATTCTGCTTTTGTCTTGTATAAATACATAAATACGAAAAAATAATAATTTGCTAACGATGTGGAATATTATTCATTTTCATTTCCCCAACCCTTTCCACCTGGTCTGACCTTCGCAATGAATTTATCAACTCGAAATCGATTCTCCTCTCTTCTACCGACTTCATCAATCAAATTTCTCAATCAACACATAACTTAATAAGTACTCATATCACTTGTTCACTGTTTTCTATTCAGAATTGAGAATAGTCGAACCATTGCAAAATTTGATTAAAAGTAAGTTCTAACTAAGCTTTCGACTTGTCATTGATTCGAGTATAACGGAGATTGAAGGGTATTCACCGGAACCCCCAACTATACAAAAGATGTTGTTCGGCTTGACTCCAATATTTATGAAGTAAATTTTCAGGAATTGCATCAAAATTATAGTTGTTTGCTGAGATTTGTCGTTATTTGGCTCAATTTAATGAGTAATCGATTGCTAATTTGATGTCAAGAATGAAAATTGCTTTGAGTCATTTTCATTATTTTTTACACGCACAAATAACGATCTCCCATTCCTTACTCTCTTCCTTTGGTCCATTTATCTCTCAAAGTTGCCTATGTACAAGATTGTGTGCATCTGAAAGCTGATCAAAGAACAATTTGGGGCTCACCAGGAGAGGCCGTCACATCCGGATCACGAATTTGGCTGAAACTTTGGGAATGGTCTTCTTTTAGTGCCAAAAAATGAAACCCAAAATTATAGACCCTAACGCTCAAGCGTTTCCGAGCTACAGCCAAGAACATTGGCGTTGCCCATATAGGCCGATGTTAAAAATCACACATATAGGTATACCTGCAATGCTAATGTCCTTGGCTGTAGCTCAAAAACGCTTGAGCGTTAGGGTCTATAATTTTGGGTTTCGTCTTTTGGCACTAAAAGAAGACTATATCCAAAGTTTCAGCCAAATCCGTGTTCCGGATGTGATGACCTTTCCTGGTCAGAACGAGCTATTCCGGATACATCTATTCCACATCGCTGCAATTGTTTCAGAGTATCTGGAATTTCATCAGAGATGCATTCAGTTCCACTGAGAGCTTTTTCCAATCTATGCAAACGAAAGTAATATTGATAAAATCGGATGACCTCTTGAATACTTCAACTCGCATGACCGAGACATTGACAAGTAAATATTTTGATGTATGTTAGACTTCGGTTTTGTAACATTTTCTATATTACAGGAGCCTTGATATTTTGAATATGACTTGGTGACCACTTAAACTCAATTAAGTTGAAAAATCGGTGGTAGCACGATGGGAGATCAGCAAATTTTGCTGAGATTTTGTTGAAATCAGTTGACTCATGTGTTTTAATTGGCAAAAGTTGATTGTTGGCTGCGATGGAACAAGTTTTCCACATAAAGTTACACGCTTGTGTATTATTATAAAAAGTTTTAGTGAATGAATCAGTGTCTCATAATTACCGGAGCATAGTTGCAACAAATTCAATTCAAAATTCAGGTAAAAACACCTATTTTTTCCTTTCAAGCGAAAATCATGATTGAAGTATTCAAAGTTCAATTTGAAGTCAAGAAAATTGAATGACTCACGTGTCGTTGATCCAATATTGCCGATATCCATCACTCTAAATGGAATGGTTATCAGCGTTATAATTTTTCGATAAAAATAATTTCAAAAAAATGAGATTTGATCACTCATCCCAATATGCGATATTAGCTTTACATTTTGCATTGACTAAGTATCGTAAAAAATCGCCGGTCTCAAATAACTCATTGATTGCACGAACCTCCACTTCAATCATCATAATAATATTTTTAACTGAAAGTACAAAATATTCACTGCTAGATCAACAAATTACTTGGTATGTATCCAACTCACAAGATCTACATGAGAAAAGAGAGCCAAGTTAGTGCAATTCATAATCACATTACTGCATTCGGCCAATCGTATAATTCATAACAACAGAATCCCAAAATCGGGCCCGTAAGAAGATTTTAAAAGAGACATTTAGGTACTTTTTGATTAGCCAAAAATCGAAAGTGTTATTGAATTTTTTGTAAATAGAGACACGGGGTACTTTATCCTCAGAAAATACCTTTAAATTTTTCACATTCTTACTTTCATTTCAAGGCTCAGTGGGCACAACGACTATTTCTACGTATTACATCACCCGGTATTTTCAGCTTTTCAGAATTGCTCATGGGGAACAACAAAGCGTTAGAAGGAGTCAAAATGGTTATCTTCAAAAGATGTCTGTAAGTACAACATCTACAATCAACGGTTGATACTAAGTTAATGAGGATTTACCTTACATTCATAAATAAACAAAAAGTCTACTTTTTAAACAATTTACGGGCCCAAAATTGGATGCAGTTTCAATGGCTAAGTAAGAAACAACGATCCTAATATAATGAAATTTACATTGGTATCACTTAAAACAGCTCTTCGTGGCACAATTGATTTTTTTCGCACCCTGTCTCTCATATACTGAGCATCACTTTCATAAGTACTAAGTAATTCATACAGTTTTCACTTATTCTCAATCTCACCATGATTATTTATTCTCTGAATTATCTTCATACGTTTTTGCAACTCCATAATAAAATACATCCACGAAATTACATTACGATTATTCCTGATCATCTCTCATTCATAAATGGGAATAATAACGATTCGATTTGCTTCTGTCGCGTGTGCTTTCAATTAAAGTCTCATGTTATGTATGTGCGTGATAATCTACAAATTTTAATACCAGTTTTCCATCTCTTGGTTGTATTAGCTTCATCTCTTCGTCATGTGTTTATCCGAGACTCTTATCCTAAATTTTATGTACAATCGCAGAGAAAGAAGACCTATCAAGAATTGTCATACAATTGTACGATCTTACTCTTTATCAATGCTTATTACATGGCTTATGCTCAATCTCTCCCCTCATCAATCTTTCCCATGTCAGTTTTCAAAGATTTATAGATACTACGAATTCTTACTGACAACAAGTTCTTTCATACACTATCATTCCTATTTTTCAGAACCAATCAACATTCAATTCATTCGTTTATCTTATACAAGTTTTTTTTTTTTATATTCAGTCAAAATTATTCTGTAATTCCTACAATCTTAGTCAAAAGTAATTTATGTATAAGGTATGTAACAAGAATCCACAACTGTCTCTTTGTATACTTCTCCTTAAAACCTACACAATTATATACAAATTCTTTTTTCTCATTCTTCATCACCTTCGTAATCTTATTAATTAAATGCTGTCGAAAGACTATCGTTAAATTTATCCACAAAATACTTACGGGAAAATTTTTCATAATACAGCTCAATAAAGAGCACTGCGAGCAGATAGATCATGAAATTACTTTGCAGCAGTGAGTACATACATTAGAATACATCGCCTCTCCGTAAGTAAAGTAATTAATAATTTAATTAATTATGTACATTCTTCGAGGTATCATAATACCTTTAACATCTTTCTCTGATTGGGTCGATACGATTTTTGTTTGTCTGTTAAGGCATCGTATCTTCCTCTCTATCATCTTCTTTTATTTCTTTATCAAGCAGTGATGAATCTCATTACAAATTCTTTCAGAATTTTAGACGATGGCAGCGAATCGTCATTTTTTCTCATTTTGGCAGTATAGCAAACAAATGTCGACGCAGAGACCGTCTACTCCAATAGCCTTATCTCTGAATACCTCGATTTGATAAAAATTGTCTTCGCAGTGAACAAGCTTGAAAACTTACAGAGATTGAACCTCGTCACGCGTTTTTTAAGAGTGGTTGAACAATCTTTCGCACCAATCATGTGTTCTTACACGACGATCTGGGTCACCCATCAGGCAATGGAATTCACTTTCGAACAAGAAAAATTACTCGACTTATGATCGTAACTTTGGAACTACGATCAAACTAAGTATCAACTTTTGGCCCAATCAATCTCAACGAACAACCAACGAATTTCCTTAATCTCAAGAATTGTAGAAATGTACTATAACATTTTCTAATTAAACTTTATAATAATTAAATCTACAGATTTCAACAAATTGTCGCGTTTTGATTGAGGCTTCAATAATCATTGCTTTGAATAATACTTACGAATTCGCATGAAACCGAGTCTCTTTCTATTCGGTCAAAACAAACATCTATCTTCGATCGAGAACACCACCTTTCAGGAAACGTTCAAACCCTCATTATTAGAATCGAAATTTTTCCCCGGCAATCATTTTACATCTCGACATCGTCATAAATCGTATTTTTCACAAGATTATACTTACATAATAATCAGCAATCGTTATAGATACAAGAATGAATTAGCCGCAAGTCCGCGAGGTTGTGGAACGGGCGCGCGCGGCGGAGCCTCGTGTCATACGGGCTCTTCCTTTTTGAAATTGATATTTTGCGATGCGCAAAAGTCACGGGTAAGGGGCACGCAGGTGAAAAGCTTGCAAAGCTCACAATCGTACATTGGAACACTGTAAAATAGTCCAAGTAATAGAGCAAACAGGCCAATTATTAAAGCCATGCAAGCCCAAATTACAAGAATTTTACGACGTCTGTCGTAAGCTCCAAATGAGATGAATGGCATGAGGGCGTAGGCTGCAAGAAATCCGAATACAAAGCCAAACAGGTGGGCGTAGTTATCAATCCAGGGTAAAACGCCAAGTAAAAGGAGACCACCGACGATCATGAGCAGTTTACTTAGAGCTCGACGAGGATATTTGAGCATTGGCCAACAGTGAAGGACTTCAACGACGAGGGTTGCTAGAAGGGCAAAATGAGCACCAGCTGGACCAACCTGAAATTTGGATTTCAAAAGCGTAAGTTTTAGATACAGAATTGTCGATGAGAGTGATCATTTGCAGATGAACATCGGCAATTTCTACTAATTTGATGGATTGGTTTGACCGGGGAAAGTAGTCATTCATTTGATGTTTTATCAACGTTAAGAAAATCGCCAGTTTGATTTCAACCTGATCTTCTTAGAAGGTTTTTGAGGATAAAACTTGATGCTGGAAATAGAGGAGAAAAGTATTTTTCTAGGTTTTGGGATGATAGAAGCTGTCTATGTCAATCTTTGTCGACTAAAGTGTGTGGGACACCTTGTGTTGGGCAAAAAATCACGGCACTAGTTTGTTGAAAATCTTGAGATTCTATGAATTTAGCACTGAATCAGTTCGCGTATTGAATGAATGATGTCAAATGATTAGGATAAGTTTAACAAATGATCGACAGCATTTAATCATCATAATGATAATCATCATGAATCACTTGATCAAATCATCTATATTTTAAAATGAAAAATAGTTTCCTGCTTTGACCAATCTAATACGCCGAATATCATCAGATTCATGGAGTTCATATTTTATTTCGCAGCATGAAACGATCTAGAAATGTTCATTGTGTATAATCTAAATAGTTGTGATTTCTTCTAAACACTTCATAAAAAGCACAATGATCGGGATGTACGAGAAAAATGTGAGCACTGGTCCCATTTTATGATTGACGAACGGTCTTAGAAAGATATCGATAATCATTATATTAATCAGTGTTTAGCCAACGAGAAATTTGAAAAGCAAATTCAAATGTAGAAAATATTGGCTCTTACCTCTGCTCTGTATGGTATAAATATTGCACTGGCAAGATTTCCCGATACAGCTCCGATGAAGTAAATGAGCGCAATGCGAACCGATCCGGTCAACTTTTCCAAATCCCTCATCAAAAAGTACTGGACGAATAACGTTATCGCAATGTGTAGGATGCTGAAAAATCAAACAGATACAGTTTTTGATTAGTACTCCTTCCGATTATTAAAGCAATATCGGAGGAAAGTAGGATGAACTCGATGAAACAAAGTTCATTTATGCCGGTTACCATAGAACTTGCGCATTTGCCGATGCGAACTTTTTCTAATCGATAACATGGTTCTGTGAAAGCAATTTGTGATTAGGGCTCTACTTTAGACGTACTATTTATGAATTACACAGCACATTGTTAGCAAGAACTAGGTATAACTTGAATCATAACTACACTTTCGTGCCGTATAATTTGTGCTTGCCAGAACCTCTAATTATAATCAATTTTTCCCGATCCACCGCTTGACAAAAATGAGTCTTTTTCTAATGATTCCCTTAAAAAATTTATCTCGTAAGGAATACCAACCCGGCATGCAGAAATGTGGTGGTGAACAGCCTGTAGAATTGATCGGGCCATTCAGGATTGAGGAAAGGCATCATGCCGCAGACGTCGTGTAAGCACTCAATTTGCGAGCAAAGAGAGGCCTCCTCATGAAAGTAGCCATGAACAAAATCACAGTATTCCTTGGTTGTTATACGACAGCTGCCGTGGATTCCAATGCAGCAAGGGTGTCCAATCACTTCACAGATCATATGTTCTGCCATTTTGTCCTTGTAGCGTCCAACCGGGAAATTTGCATTGCCATGCAGATTTGCTTCTTTACTCCTGTAGAACCAAAGTATTCATTGTATTATATTGTATCGAATGGATATTGTCCTCATCAGACAATGTATTTAGAAGCTTAAGCTGACTTTGTTTGAAATTTTTTCGCTGAAGATACGACTACGTTCCAAAATTCACACTTGGAAAGAAATTCATCATTCTTGATGGATGCCAAGTGATGTTATTCGATAGAGAAAATGAGACCAGTGAAGAAGTTGCAGACTACACTGGCATTTGATTATTCAAGTTTTTGGAAATCATCAACTAATGTAAAATTTTTCGTATTTTGACGGAGTAACCCGTTTCGAGTTAGGGTTCACTGATTTTGAGAAAACGAGAAAGAAACATTTGAGAAAGTTAGAGCGAACGCAGAAGGATTCTCAATTTTTTACTATACTAATACAATCCAAAATATTTCCAAAATCAAAAAACGATGACACGAATACGTTTTTACAGATCAAGTATTCAAATGGTATCTATTGTATTCAAAACATACCTAAATCTCTGACTAAGCGGATTGATCTTCCTGCAAATAGGCCACTTGGTGATGTCGTCAGGCCACTCGTACGGAGCTACGCTAGCTGGAGCGTCACAAAATTTAGGATCGAGTCCGCAAACCGATCCACTTATTCGGCCTCCGGGCCCACTATCCGCTGGTCCCCATTTCTTCCAAGTCGATATCGTGTTCTAGATCATTGAATGAATAAAAATCAGTCATCTTTCGTAATGAGCAATATCTGAGAGGACACGGAATCTAGCACTTTAGTAGATAATGTGATGCAACGGATTTTGTGACAAAATTCGTGCAAGACTTAATCAAGACACAAGTGAATCATAAACTGAAATAGGCACTCTCTCAACATTTCTAAAATTGGTATCTACTGTTGAAAAAGGATGGTGTGTGACATCAATCAATGTGAACTACCAATTATGAAAATGAAATATGAAATGAAATTTGGAAGAAAATTCAGAATATGTATCAACTACAAAGAAGCGAATATCATTACTTGGAACGAAATAGTATTGGATAATGAAATTATCAGATGAATGAATTCCTCCTTATCAATTCTTCAGAAAGACAGAAAACTTGTTATAACGAGCAAAATTATGAAATGGATACATTCCGCTTTGTACTTCTCAAAAAGATACAGAAGTGATTATACCAAAATTAAATAAGGTTTCGAATAATAACTCAGGTCAGATAATAAGATAATCTGATGGAAAAATTATAAATAAATAAAATTCAATCTCTGGAATACAACTAATTAACCATGAATAATAGTGAGAATATTACACAAGGATGAGATGTGCAATTTGCAAGTAAATAAAAATATTGGATATGCTGTAAATTATGGAAGAAAAAAACAATGATATGCAAAACACGAGTAGTGCTACTGGAAGCAAAAAGATTTCGAGATTATAATTTCATTACCGTTGATGTAGAGCTCATCCCCCGGACCAGTTGGTTTCAAAAAGAGAGATTATATTATCAGATTTGTTGGTAGTACGAATATTGTACACTGCACAAACTATCATATTCAGTGAAACAAGAAGCAGTCCAATTTGATGGTACATTATAATTTACATATGCTATTAGAATTTTTGCTGCTTGTCATTGAGAAATTCTCATAGTAATATAGACCTTTTTTTAAAGAACCAGGCAAGAGCTTATTCTTAATTTCTTCACAACTCTGCCTTCATGGTCTCTACAAACTGTTAAGTTGAACTTTCTTCACGCTGTGAACGTATACATTTTCCTGACCTGGACCATAAGTATATAACACCAATGATCCTCAAAGTGAATATCCATCCCCAAAAACATCAACTTCGAAGCAATTTCAAAATTATACTCACTGAGCATTCGGCCCTACTCGATTGTACACATCCCGAATCGTCATTTCTAATACAGCAGGCGGTATCTCGTTCTTTTTCTCTCCAAACATCGATCTCCTTGAGAATTTTTATATCTCTACGCATACAGGGTGCAAATTTAGCACCAAGATGTATGAGATCAGCTGCACGAGGACCTATCCAGAAATTTGCAGGTTCTTGATACTCGACTTGCTGTAGAGACAAACTCGTCACCAACACCTGTTGAACAAACGTTTCCGTTATTCTATGAGAAAAATGTTAAGTACCTCTCTAAGAGAAGCTTACTCAATCGTTAAGATCGGTAATATTGAGTGTAATGTTTGAGAAAAAAATTATTTAGATCAGCAGACTTTATTGATATTCATATCGATTTTGGTAAAGTACTTGGGTTGTCTGCATGTCCAAGAATGAGTCATTTCTTTGTCGGAAATGCGTGAAAATCTCCGATTTTAAGGCCTCGATCCCCCCCCCCCCCCACCTGTTAGTGTAGACATTGATTTTGAATCTTCTCAAAACCATTGTTGGAAAGTCGTTATTATAGCGCAAGATAGATATTACAACTGGAAAACAAAAAAATCAAGGGTAACGTTGAGTCTATTTGGTATAAGATTAGATTCCTTCACATAACGACCAAGAGGGGACATTTTGAAGCTTTCTTGACTGAAAGTGATGTAAAACTATCTTCATCACCACAGCCTCAAAAAGAGCGAGCCAAAACTCTTATCGGTTTCCATATTTTGGTGAACTCACCTCGATGAATTCGGGTGTGTATGTGCTTTTACTGTGATGAAAAATCCTAATCTCGGTGAATATTGAATCAGGAATATGTTACTGTGGAGAGAAAATATAGTCGAGAAGGGACCATTTTTTTTGCTTACAAGTACCACAGTTGACATTTCTCTTACGAAACAAAAGCTTTACAGAATGTACCGGTACATACCTACACCGTACAAATTATATTGATGCCTCCGTAAGTCAACAAAAACAAAAAGGAAAGGGATATGATAAGTAATTAACACGTTGGCTGCGATGGGGCCCACCGGTAGACTCCCGTCGCAGATCGAGTTTTATATGTATACTTCTCATCAAACGGTACAGATATCTCGGGAAGGTTCGAGACAGAAACAGTATCGGAGTCGGTTGAGAAAAATTATGGATTAGAATTTGGCGATTTCGATCATTTATGTGGAAAATTCGGTTACTTAATGATGTATTGGGATCAAATATTACCAGCAGTTATTCAAATTCTACCCGGGCACTGAACATTCATGTTCCCGTCAGATAAACCTACAAAGTAAACTGGTGTTCAGGTTCAAATGAGTAGTTTTATATGTTAATCATCCTATAAATGTCTAGATAATTAATTTTGTTGATTATTCTTCCAGGAAATATTTGAATTTATTCTATTATATATGATCGTTGTGGAAGCAAACGCTACTGCAAGTTTTATTCTAAAATCATCGAATGTTTAATCCAAAAATGCTCTCCCTTGAACATGAGATGCTGAGATCTCATTGTTCTCCGGCAGAAGCACGGACTCATTCGGGGCTACAGCATGTCTTGTTGAAATTTCATCCAAAGACAACGACACGACTCGGCGCAGAGGCCGTTCGTGGGCGTTCTGGCGACCAGGAAAGGCATTTAAAAATATTTCATTTTTGTTCTCCTGAACACCTAGCAACGTGGTTGTCAAGTCAAGCAACAAACTTAGAAGTTAGCTCGCAGAATCGGTAACGATTGCACGTTTGAGTTCTGAGTTTTTGTATACTTGAATCAGCTAATGAAAAATTTTCAAGTTTAACGTAAAAGATTGCCTATGACTCAACTCTATCCCTTAGCACGAGCGAGAACAACTGGAATACGTGATAAATCCAGATATTGTGGATAAGCGCGGAAAGAATGAAAATTCCGGATAGATCACAATGTCGCGAACGCAGTGTTCATGCTGCGCTGGGGTTGAAAGCATTCGGAATGATCTCAAAGGTTGATAAAACACAAAATACTTGATCGTCTAAGAAATCCGCCGGAATGGCTATGATAAATCAGTATCTTATACCTGGGTTTGAAAAATTAGTGCAAGGGTACAATAACCACAGCGTATGGATTTATTCCTTGTAAAATGAGTCCTCGTGATTGATTCGTAATGACGAAAGAGAGACATTCCTAATATGCACTAGAATAAAATGAGATCAGATGTGATTCAATTTGCCAACATGCATAAGTGGCTTTGAATCAAATCGGTAAGAATTCGGAGAGACATTCCTTAATTGTAGTGGCTGAAAAAAAGTACGTGAAGTATGTCTTCGGTCTGCTATAGTCATCATAAGGAGGTAAGAAAGAGGCGTCTCGGAGAGCACAAATGAGTGTCTAGCGTATGAATTTTAATGCTTATCAGTAATATCCTTCTTAAAGTAATTCAGCCACATCCGTTTTGCGTGTACACTCAATTTCTGTGAAACCCACCGGTGCATGGTCCCTAATGAAATTACTGCATTACCTTTAAATTATGCTCGAAAGAGTAACTTTTGAAAAGAGTTGATTGTCGATGAAGCAAAAATGAAGCAAAGCTAGTCCTCGCATTCTAGAACAGAATCTTCATTTCAATTTCCGCAGCAAACGCGTCAATTCAACATGATGACTATTTTACTTTCAAGTCTCCTATATTTCTGGATCAATTTTAAACATTGATCTGCTAAATAATCACAAAAACTTGCAATATTTTTATTACAAATGTATTCGATTGGGTAGCAATTTGATACGAGCAAAAATGGGTAATCTGAGTTGAGTAAAGCACATCAGGCTCACTGGACTCACTCACCCGATGATTCGGATTAACTTTATGTGTTGGTTTTCTGACAAACCGCAAGAATTATCAAATTGTTAATAAACATTTGATTCGGAAATACGATTTAATACTGATGACAAAATATTCACGAGCATACAGTGTTTAACGTAGCCGAATTACGGCATATTTCATTGGATTTTGTTTCATGATTTTCTCACAAAAGTTAGTTTAGCATGACGAATCGCATTACTTCAGCCCGACTTCACACGGTTCGTTAGATACTTTCATCAATAGATGAATTAATCTGAATATGATGAAGAAAATTGGTGTTTTTCCGGAATGGACAAATTCAGCATATATTGTACATGAAACAAATTCAAATTTTCTTCAATGATGGGTAGGGAATTGTGCAAAAATCAAGCGCAAAAACGCAGCTTGATTCTCGCGAGCAGAAATTTTGCATAACAATAACTACCTTGTGGAACTTATCTCCTATGTAACTTATAATTATCATGCGCGCCTTATGGTTGACATTTTGAAGGTTTTACTGTGTGTAAAAGATAGTTTTAAACCTTTAGAATCCGTTTTGTCAGCACGTCAAGCTGAAAGTCAGTACACTAAGAAGTTTTATACCGATCCTTCCTACGAAAAACTGTTTGACGAGTCACTGCTTCTGATCGAAATGTGAATAAAAGCTACAATAATATTATTGGGTGAAAATCTGTTTCAATGGACGAATTTGATAGGTATTTCAATTCAAAAAATTAACTTTTATCAAGCTTAATAATCTGATTGATGGGTGACAGAAAATTGTTTCTTGAGGATTGAAATAGTATATTACGAAACGACTTCGATACTTTACGCACTGCCGGAAATTTTTACACACGAGGGTAACCAACTTTACGCACTGTTGAGATTTCTTAACACACAAGCATTAGCGAATGCGTAAAGAATCTCAACAGTGCGTAAAGTGTTACTCGAGTGTGTAAAGTTTCCGACAGTGCGTCAAGTATCGAAGTCGTTTCGTACGATATTTTTCGCAATTCGATGTGCGTAAAGTTTTTCCTCACGCACCGAAAAAAATGGTCTTTACGCACTAACTTTACGCACATGATTGCGAAAAAACGTTTTCATGATACAAATGATCGATTATATAATCATTCAAGGGTAAATCACTTCAAGGGAAACAAAATTCCACGTGGCTGCACAACGATAAAACTCACCAGACTGGAACGATGTGCAAGATCAAAGCCGATGGGTCCAAAGCCATAAGAAAATAGGGAGATTATGAGGATGAGAATCTGTACAGTCGATATCCAATACGTGAAGTATGGCCGATGATCCTCTATATCATCCAGTTGTTTTCTAACATCTGGTTTGTGGGCGACACTTTTGCGAAACGACCTCCTGCAATGAAAAAATAACAAAAATTTATTCCAGGCTCTATATTGGGAGCAAACATCCTTTGAAACGCTGCCATCTCGGTCTCGTGTATTTCTTATGGGAGACGTTTTAAACCGTCTGTATTGGATTTTTTTGCCATCTAAAGTAACGCAAAAGTTTACTTCCAATATTCAAACAATCTTGTGAGTACAAATTGAATCAACAATTCCATTCACAATAGCAAAGTTTGAACTATGAATTTTGATAGAATTGTAGTCCTATGGTGTGGACTTTAGTTGCCTTCGGGTGTGTTTCACTCGACTTATGAATTGCAGATTTCAATTATCGTTGTCGTGGAGGTTATAACCTTCTCTAATTGATTCAAAACGTAAAGCTTGAGAAGGAGAGACAGAGATGTGGAATCAATTAACGACAACGAGAACGACGGTTTTGCAAATCAACGAGATGAAAAACCGCACTTCGGGTAACACAATCTATACGTATAGCAATGAATATGCCTCAGACCGGGTAGAAAAAAAACTCTTCTCAGCTGAAAAATGAGTCGAGGCTGTGAATAAATATGGAATAATAAGGAAATGGGGTGTAAAATGACGTATGCGACAAAACCAGCTATATACGAGGATTGCTGTGAAAAAAGTAAAGCCAGTTGAGAGGGAAAAAGACGGAAAGAGAAACACAGGAAAATGAGGATGGAGTACAAAAAAGTGGGTCGCTTGAGAAGGGGTAAGTATATGTATGAAGAAAGAAAGAAAAAATGAAAAGGCAAGCACTAGGAAGATAGGAAAGAGTATACGTTGAAGGAGAAAAGTGGAAAGAGGCGGGGAGGGGGGTGGTAGGTAAAAGAGGATGATGGAAAATTTGAGCGCATACGGTGAGAAAGTGGGACGTCCATTGCCGAGTGGAATGCAAAAAAGGAGCCAAGTACTGCCGAGGTAAAGTAAAAATGGCAGACCCACAAAAAGTGGGTAGAATTTTCTACCAGGTACTCTTTTTTACTTTTTCAGTCTACTCTTCGAAATATGTCAATGTTTGAGGAGGTATATGTATGTTTGGTACACTTAGGAAGATACTAAGTCCTGCTTGTTGCTGGAAATTTAGAAAAAAGGATATTTTTTCGTTCTTGTACAACCACCCGAGATTTGCAAGAATTTTTTTAATTTCAAGTTTCTCCCAGACTGGGATGAAGATCCTATTGAAAGGTCCTTGTACCCACGGGTACTTCATAGGTCAAGTAAAACAGGTCGCGTATTTGAAATTTAATCATGTTATTTCAAGTCTTGTGAAGTGCAAATTGCAACTCGACATCACTAGAGGGTTAAAAGGTGCTTTGGCGGAAAAATGTGAAAAGTATATTAGGCTGGTGGCCCACTATTGATGTACCTATAATCAATATGCTTGAGGCAAGGTATGGATTTGAAATTTTTTTTTTTTTTCAAGATCAAGTAAAAAAATCTGTGTAGAGGATAAAAAAGTGGTAGGTAGCGTTTATATTTTCCTGGGTATAGCAGAAAAAGAGTATTGTAGATGGATATCGCACTGGCGAAGAAAGTTCATGAGCATTTCTGATTCCTTGGTACGATATAAGATTACTTCGTCATCAAAATTTTCCTTTGCAATTAGGACTTTGTTTCAGTGACTTATTACGAGTTATTGAATTCTTTCATTATTCTAAACTTGTTTCTACGCCGGCATTCGTTCTAACAGTTCGGAATAATTTTTGTCATTAGCGTAATGTTTTTTTAAAACTTGGGCATATTCCAAAGCTAGCATGACCAAAGATCGAAGAACTCAATGATTTAGGTGTAAAACCATCAGATAATACGTTCCGGTAGAACCTCAGTCCATTGTATTTTCTACGAAACTATGAATGAAGGTATAAAATGAATTAATGCGAACAGAAGCTTAAATTGTAAAATTTCATTATAAATTCAGATCACAATCACAAAGATATACCCATTGCATTCTAATTACTTGATAAAATTTTCACTACCCAAACAATGCTAAATAATCTACTTTTCGAGGCAGAATTCATACAATTGAGGTGAATATCGAGGCACAAACTCAGAGAGTTTCGTGCTTGCCTTTACCCAACGACGACGGCGACGACGACGACGTCGGTCGTCGAGAACGGATAATAAAGGCCGTGAAATAATAATAGCGCGCACTCGACTCTTACCCAAAGAAGCGTCCAACGATGCCCATGCCATATAGTCGACGGTTGCTGTTGTCGAATACTCGGTCGATTGTACTTGGGGCAATTCTCTTGCTTCCAAACCTAGCCTTTGTTCTCATGTTAGAGCTTTCAGGCATAGAGCCACGAATGCCAACATCCCCCGGTGCTCGACCAGGTTCTGCTACTCTCGGCCTGCGTGACAATTCAATTCGTTTGTCAGCTTTTTTTTCTTTCTTTTTTTCTTTCTTTCGTTTGTCTCTACCGTTTCGTTCGAGTGAGGCAATTTTTCGGGGTAATTGTTCATCAAGGGTGATGTTTTTATTTCTTCCCAAGTTTGGTCAACAGTGGAAATTTTTGTAAGGAAAATTCGATTGGTTTTGGAATTTTGAACTTTGACATTCTTGAACCATTCGATTTGGAATTTGAAAAGTTATTCAGCCTGATAGGTTGAACTGGAATTTTGGTTCATATTAAAAGAATTTGGATTCTCAGGCTAATTTGATATTATTCCAGAAAATGAACAAGATTAAATAGCACGGTCCTCTCATTCTATTAGTTTTGCGAGAGAGGAATTTAATTTAACCGTGAGTTTCTCCGACAGACGGGTCTCATCGTGTCTGCACAAAAAATAAGGTAAAAAAATAGCTTAATGAACTTCTGTGCTTGCTCTGCGGGACGAGTTCCTGAATAATTTCCTCTCGGTTATTGGAGTGCATATTGTATTTAGTTTTTTTCACGAAAAAAGGATGAATTGAAACATTCATCTTCATTCTAGATTGTCAGAGACGACAATGGAATTTATCGTTACAAAGCAAAAGGAAGATAGCAGAGTTTGGTTGACAAATTATCAGCATTGTATATTGATACTGTTGGGCATTAAATATATTGGAAAAATGTTGAGAAGTATTTGTTAAAATTTAAGATTGCTCCGTCATTGAGGAGTATTTTCAAGAATCTCATTCGAGTAATGAATATTTACAAGAAAAGAGAACAAACCTCAAGGTGTAGTGATCTCTAACGGGCATAGCTCTTGGTCTTCTTGCGTGGCCATCGATACTTGTTCTGTCTCCGAGCTGCTTGTCACTGGCACTGATTATTGGAGGATTCCTGCGAATTTCGAGAAAAAAATATCATTTTTGACTGCAGCTCTATTGAGTACATTATTTATGCAAAATATGAAACTTCGACTGGGGCATTTGGTAATGAATCGAGTGGAGTTGCATTTTTACGACGGTTTCGAGGTGACTCAAATCATCGTGTTCATCAACTTTTTTGTTAATAAGTTTAACAACTGAAACTCTCTGGGAGTTTGAGAAAGTTTATTGGCAAATTTCCGTCGACAATAGATTCTTTTGCATCCCTTGGACTCTAAATAAAAGGAAAAAATAGTATATCTCGATACAAGGGTGTAGAAATAGGTTTTACACCCGTGTATCGAACTGTGTTTTTCGACAAACTGTGCGAGAAAGTGGAAAATCAGTGTCAAAAGTGTCTTTTTCCGCACAGCGTGTCTAAATAGTAGATTTCGATACAAGGGCGGGGGTGTTGGTTTCCGCGGCTCGAGCGATGTTTTCCGGCCCCGAGCCTTGGCGAGGGTCGGAATCATCGCTCGAAAGCGGAAACCACCCCGCCCGCGTGTCGAATACTATTTTTTCATCGTCGGCGCGGGAAAGAGAATCAAAAATCCGTGCGGAAAGGCTCTTTCCCGCACAGACGATGAAAAAATAGTTTTCATTACGTAAATACTCAACACCAGCATAATCTATCCATATAAATATCACCACCAGCTTACCAAACTCTTGAAAGGGCAGCCTCGGTTCCATCAACCACTGAAACTCCTTGCAAAGCATCAGCAGCAGCATCAACAGACCTTTGCTCATCACTCAAACCATCGGTTGTCGTGGTTATCGGGACTGGTTTTGGAACCTTAAAAAATGCCTCCTCTTCATCATTTTCAATTTCCAGATGACCATCTACACTGGCAGTCACATCGTCTACGAGATCATCCAACTGTTGCTGTTGATGTTGATGAACCAAGGTCGCATCGATGCCACCAACAGATGTTGGGGTTGTTGCACTCGGTGGGAAGCTTCGAGATTCGCTTGTTGGTCTTGTTCTTTCGCTTGGTCTTTGACGTCGCAGTGTCTGAAATTCATAAAAAAGAGATTGCATTGTTAGATTGATATATTTGAAGAATTTTGACAATTTGAAGAATGAAATTGACGAGGGATTAGCCATGATCCATTATTTGAGATTTCAGGAAAAAGCCAGGAATTTCGCATAAATGTAAACAGCCTCATATATATGAGTAGTTCCATGGAAACTTTGAAATAATGTGTGCCTGCTTGTACGAACCCTAAAAACACTCCGCAAAAGAACCTGAGAGGTCATTTTCGGTGTATTTTTTGGTGTTCTTTTTGGCGCAATCGTCAGTTCTTCGATCCAGGATACCCAACAAAATTATTATCGTAAAAGAGGTCAAAATGTCAGTTCCGAGCGCTGTGGTTTTCCATTATTTCGACCTTTGTAAGTGTGAAGCATCGCGATGGGGCTCATTCGGGATCCGAGAGGACAAACTTATCAAACATAATGCTATCAAGCACCACATAGCACTGCTATAAGAGCCCAAAGATCACTTTTTGTGTGCGTGACAAGTATGTACATTTTGTGGCTCAATTTTACTTAAGAATTTATTCTCTTAGTTTCCCTCGATATGAGTGTATTTGCCTCATTCCAGGCCTTCCCGTACCAATTTATTCTTGAAGAAAATCATGAGGCGCGACTTTTCCATGCCTCAGAATTTCAAAAAAAAAAATTGATTTTTATACTTTGCGGAGCTCTTTCTCGCGAAAATCTGCTTTCACTCAATTTTTGGTCAGTTCCGTGCCCTACTAGTGGGACCCTTAAACGCGAGATTACGGAGGCCCTAGTCAGTTTTTCTTAAAGTATCTGATGGCCAAATGAAAACCCCAAAACCTCAAGATCGTAGCTAAAGGCGTTTCGCCGTGAGATCAGTTTTAGCGCCAAATGTCAGGTTCCGTGCCCGCTACCGCGTTATCCTTGTTATACTCATGGTACCCATGAGTGAAAATTTTCTCATTCGTGCGCGAGTTAATTTATGCTTTATATGTATGTTTCAAAAAGTTGGAAAATACATTTTAAAATCCTCGGAAGTGAGATTTGGGGTTGGCACATTTTCGACCCTCATATATCAAAGTTTCCACGGAACTACTCATATTGGTTTTTACATAAATAACCACAATTTTGTATATAACTCTAATATGATTACATCAAGAAATTTCTGGAAAACGGGTTAGGGCTGATGTCCAAGACAATCGTTTCATGAGTTTCGTGTATCGCTCGCGGCTAGCCCATAGCTAGAAGATTCCTCGAAGAGATCATTTAATTGACTCAGAATACTGAATTTCCACGCAACTTATTTCGTAGCTTTCAATAATAAGAGAATTGATTTGATTGAATGTAGCCTATATATAGCAAAGAGCATCAATATGAAATTATATCGTAGAGTACACGAGAGTAGTTTGGAGAAAATTCGATTGTGGAACTGTCAGTTTGAAAGTTTCCGAGAATATGGGTTTAACAATACTTTTCATTACCTAGAAATTTGTCACGCCACCCATGCTGAAGAATCCACTAACCTGGATTATGTGAGAAATTTGTAATTCTGCGAACTGCGAGGTATACTCGCTTCAATCATGAAATTAACAGAAAATAGGTCCGGTCGCATTGAAATTTTAGAAATTGAAAAGTGTATTCGAGCTAGAGGTGAACATTTTAATGATAGATTGACTAAATTCAAATTCTTGTCTCAAAATATTGCAGGAAATATGAAAGGCTTTACCAATAGTAATTTTAATTGAAAAAATCGAGACAGATAAGGATGACTTTCTCGTACACATAAAGAGCTATCACGGTATAATAATTGTCGTCTGATGTGGCACGAAAATTTCACATCTTCAAGTTTAATGTCAAGCGCGCTTTCGAATATCGACAAACTTTAATTGACCCTCGCTCCTTTCCCATAGAATTTTCACTACAGAATGTTGGCTTTTTTTTACGATGATTGCAAAAATGACCATTGGAATGTTATAAAACGAGTTTACCAATCACGAAAAGCTACCAAAACTGTTTTAAAATGATTCTCGATCAAAATGAATCTCTAAATTTCAGAATTCTTCCTAAAGCCTCAAATCCTGGGATACTCAGATCCACCCAAAATAAATCCCACCAAATCTATAAACCAACCAACCAACCAACCAACCCCAATCTAAATCAATCTACACTATATTTCAATCTCACTTCGAGTCCAAGTTTTCTAATTGAAGAAGTTGTAATCCTCTAAAAATTACGTCATCCATACTAGTCCATGTTTTGCAATTATATACCACGTATACACTCTATGTGCTATGCGACACCGGACGCCAAAGCGAAGAGCGTCTCAAAAGTTTTGAGCTTGAGCAGGTTGTAGTGACTCTGATGCTGCAGCTGCCGCGTTGAATTAATCTACTCTTGCAAGAGAGAGCAGGTTGAGCTATCGCAGATATGTGTCAAGAATTTTGCCCGTACTGGGCTCTATAACATTATGGCATATATACACGATAATACATATACACGACAAATTTTGTAGTATGTATAGCTATGTGGCACTTGGTCTACAGACCGCAAATAAGTGGTCTTCATGGTGGGCGGTTTGCGCAAAATTATTTTGTATTTTTTTGAAAATTTTATGAGGGGATTGGATTCTTGTAGTTTTTGAAATAAGGTAAGTGTACCCAACTTGCCTCTGTACCCAACTTGCCCCCATATGCCGATCTCGGGGATGGGCACTCCTTGGCCTCCCAGCAATTTTTTTTCACGTTTGTTATGTTGAAATATGAGAAAGTAAGTAGTTTGCGTCGACCCCGAATCATTCTTGCGTTCACCAGAAAATCTAGAGTGATTTTTCTATTTTTCGTGATTGCTTAGCTAAGAAAGCGTCGAGGGAATCGCCTTCAGTAAAATCGTCGCCAAATTTTTTAAATCTGATCAAACTCGACGTACTTCAGTGCATTAGATTCCTTGTTTCAAGACCTTTGAGAATCCATTTCCCAAAATTGCAAAATTCGAATATGGAGCTATTTTATGTGCAAAACACGGAGAAGATTTGTTAACAAGGATGCCAACATCGGAGTGTACCTATCATGCCCCCATATGTTTATCTCGAAAAAGCGTGCAAAACGACTTTTTTTCACCACTCAGAACGTGTTTATCACGTCAAAATAAATTGGAAAGAGTGTTTTGGACCGGCGAAAAGCCCCAAATGTGCGTGCACGGCGATGAAAACACTCTATCCCCGATTTCTACAAATTATTTTGGAAGAATTGAGACAGTTCGGGTCCAATTCATCAAAATTAGACGTAGCTTAGTGCATTTTAAAGGTCTTTGAACAAGCTTCAAATCGAGCTAAAGCACGTTGAAAATCGTTGAAGTAAACCAACGTTATTAAGAAAAAGGCTTAATGGGGGCAAGTTGGGTACACACATTTGTAAACTCTCAAAAATCACTTTTTGGGATAATTCAAACAGTTTGGCTCCAGTTGATTCAAATTGGATGTACTTTAACTTACTTTGAAGGTCTTGAGACAAGCTTCAAAATGAGCTAAGGTACGTTGGAAAATATTGAGATGGGCCAGAGTTATTAAGAAATTGGCTTAATGGGGGCTAGTTGGGTACACTGACCTTATGTTGAAAGCATATTTAGGAGTAAGTACATTATAGACTCTCGTGGATAGACAAGTTACCTTTGGTTATTGAATGTGAAAAATCTTGATTATCAACGAATCTGATAGATTTTTGTGAAAAAGAAGAAAAATAGACCATCTAAAGAGCGTGAAAAACAAGCTCAAAATAATTATATCGTTAATTCTTTTTCTTTCTTTATTGACGCATTCGCAATAATATTCTCAAGCTCTTTCCGAGCTTGTTTTGCAAGTCTTACAGTTCTATATGCGGATTCTAAGCCACCAACGCCAGAAAAGAATTCGAATTCAGCAAATTAAGTTAGAATTACAGTATCCAGACCGATTGCCAATCGACTATGTTACAATTTGAAACTGTCTCGAAACCATTGACTTACGTAGTCCCCTAATTTTCTGATATAGGATAACAAATACAGTAGTAAGATCAATTTTAGATGTTCCTTTGATCTAAATCCAAGGCAGTACTAACACTATGGTAAGTATTGAAAAGAATTTTATTTTTTTGAGAAGCCACTGGGCCTTGTGGATAATGTCCAACCTTGTCTTCAACGCAGAAGGCTGGGGTTCGAAACTCGGCCGGCACCAATGTGAATTTTTATAAGTGCCTTTCGATGGCTTCGGTGGTACGGTATCCACCTTAAATCTGTAGGTCCCGCAAGATAATCTCGAAAAAGGTTGAAAATGCGTTGATAAAAAAAAATAATAGTAATCTCTAAACGTGGATTGATCCATAACGTCACATGAAAAACCACCTCAATGCCATTTTTTCTAAGATGTTTACTAGGTATCTCGTTTCAAACAGAGGATTCAGTCAATAAATTTCCAAAATTTCAGAATAACTGTCACGAAATACCTTCAGAGATATGAAAATTACGATAATTTGCTATGCAAAAGCAGATTTAC
Organism: Eretmocerus hayati; assembly: GCA_029851415.1. NCBI lineage: Eukaryota > Metazoa > Arthropoda > Insecta > Hymenoptera > Aphelinidae > Eretmocerus > Eretmocerus hayati. Next base: position 95,609,510 of record CM056744.1, on the reverse strand, counting down.
TTATAATTGACCAACCCAAACGTTGAGAACCAAGAACAAATTTTTTGAAATTTCAATCTTGGTACTTTTATGACTCTCATTCTGATTTAGGAAGGAATATAATAAAAAGGGGCTTTCGCACTCGTTCTTCCACATTGTCAAACCATGAAAATTTTTTTTAAAAAGAATTTAGGCATTAGAGATGGAATTGAACATTTCTTTTGGCTCAGTCAAAGATTTTCTCGGACATTCAGTGTCTCTTGAGATTCTTAGCGATTCCCAATTCGAGGACAGGGTTGATTTCCCAAGAGCCTCATCATCAATGCTTGATTCGAGTCTGGGCTCAAATTTTCGCTTCCACTTTGGTGTGTAGTAGTAGTGGTATAGGTCAATAGGGCACACGAAAGCTTGGGGAACACCAAGAGCGCCAAGGTATATTTTAGTTATGCATGACAAGTCTCGTATACCTCTGAGGAATCTCTTGTACAAAACTACATCTACCTATACATACACTTCATCTTTTTTTTTCCTTGTTTTCTTTGTTTACTTCGTGACTACAGATTTCTTACTCCGTATGTATGTATCTATCTATATGTCTATCTATCAACGACTTTCGAATTCACACCGCGTACTGTTTACCAAAGCATTCATCGTTAACGGCAAAAAGCTCGAGTGTACGAACAAATTTCACTTTCAAATTTTCAACCATCCTTACTATTTTCTCTCTTTCGTATCCAACCAAACCCAATTTCAAGTGTGGCACGAATTTCGCTTCCCGAAAAACAACGATCTGGAAACCTTTGAGAATTGAAAAAAAAAAAAAACTTATAAAATGGGTCGCGATTGCTTATACATCACTACTTCAGAATTCGCAACCGCAGTGCAATCTGTTGCGAGAGAATATAAACATCCGTTGCGGTTGGTGATGATAAAACTTTTCAACGAGAAAAATAATTACCGAATAAGTAATCAAGCATTGGATTTCGTCAGCAATTAGCAGTTAGAAGTCCCTCGGGAAGAAAAATCGATTCGAATCAAATTACGCTCCATCGCATTCGGAGAGTTAATTTTTAATCTCTCCTAGTTTGAGCATTGGGATGGAATAATTATTTTTGGCGCTCAAGTATTTCGTCCACGGTCTCGTCGTACAGATTCTTTAATTTGACCCTTCAAACTTGATAATTTTCTGGAATGTAATCAAATTTCATCCAATTTCACAAAAAAAAAAAAAAAAACGTAACTCGGTTCGTCTATAGCGTTGACCATATGCATGTATAAATTCTTCTTTGCGAATAGGGTCACGCATTCCCCATTCTTTTCAACGATTCTCATCCTCCTAAAGTATACACCTACATACATATACATCCTCAGCTTTTGTAGAATCTAGTACAGGCAGTTTCAATTACCTACTACAGAGAATGAGAGTATCGCACGTAAATTTCTTGCGTTGGCCTTTTACTGATCACCCGCGCGCGTACTTTTCATCTAACTCACACGCACGCACTCACACACACACACAGAAAACATTGTTCAGCAAGTGTCCAAGGACTAATGGAGAGACGCACTCCATCCGTTCGGATGGTCTATAAATCGAAAGAGGGGTTGCTCTTGGGGGGAGGGGGGAGGATAATTCGTACGTGAGCTTTGCGAGAACGAGTTTGACCCAGTAGTGGTTAACTTAGCCTCAAGCTCTTATATCTCGCATCAGCTGCAGCTGCAACTCGAACGAGACGTATTCTGTGTGTGAGGTTGACGCATGTGTATTCACCTACATAGATACTCTTGACGAGTTGTTCAGAGGGAATTTTGACTTATTTATGATGTTCGAGCTCAATTTTGAGATTGACACACCGCACAGGACGGAGTATAATCTTGTTTATCATGTTGTGAGCTGTAGGAAATGGGTTGAACTGTGACGTTCTTTGACGAGATCAACGGAATTAAGCTAAACAAGGGGAAAGTAGAAAGGGACGTATTTGTCGTATATCCTCAAAACATCCTTTTCTGTCCAAGTAATAATAAAGTTAGTTTGGTTTCATTGATTTCAAACGCATACCTCTGCTCATTCCAAAAATCTTTGAATAATTACATTCAAAACAAAATGATACACTTTGGAAGATATTGGAGTGAAGCACGGTCATCTAAAAAAGTTGCTCGGAGATATTGTCAAAGGAGGGGGAATGTAGAAATTTGAATTTATGTCTCTGAACTGGAACCGAAGAATTTAAATATTGCAAGTTCTTCTCGAGAAAATCCTTTGACGTTTCATGTGATTACATATTTGCAAGGAAAGATTAATCCTACGATGAGCACCCGGGTACCCGGGTATTCAAATCGACTTCCGTGATAAAAATTTTCGAGAAAATTTCTATGTTCTTGAATTCATTTTCAAAATGCTCTCGGATCCTTTTTATTAATCCGCAGTACGATCGAGAAGTTAGTAGTATCGCAATTTGCGATATCTCGCATCTCGAAAATGTATTTGTCTTCTAGAGTGCGCGTGTGTTGTTGTTGTTGTTTGTAAATTCATCAAAAAGTCAATAGACCCGAGTATCAACAAAAAATTTTGTGAGGTTATACATTGTAGATGCAATGTACTGATAATTATCAACAGAAAATCAGCAAAAATGAATAAAGCGTCTAAAGCAGTACCATTTTCAATCAGAAATAAAGCAGGTATGTTTTTGCAGTCAAAAATTTCAGAATCAAACGCTCTGTTGATTGCCTGATTTATTGTTTATTTTGAAATTTCAATCGAGTATCAATCCATCAATCATCTTTTTCAATGTCCATTCCTGATCCCTCCAAAGATATTAGTAGAAAATTCCGTAGCTTTAAAAAATCTCAAGAGGAACTGGTGTATCATAAAATACATCGAATGATATAAACTTTTAAAAAACGAGAACAAGTTGAAGTTGATGTAAACAGTAGTCAAGTTAAAAATTGTAATTTAACTAGCAGGTTGAAACGTAAGTTTATTTCTCCAAGAAATCTGTTCCTTGGCTTAACGAACCCATTTTATTGCGAGTTTTTTTGCAGTAACTAACCCTACAAAAAGAGCATGTCCCGTGGGTGAGCACCTGGGTACCCGGTGCACCGGGTACCCACGACACGCGTCAACCCATCTTTCGTACACAGGCTGCGCATACTTTTTCACGAAGATATTCAACATGCATCTACTGACAGTTACTGTTGACATTACGAACAAGATAATGAACAGTTTAGATCTGATAATAAATATTTTTCCGCTAGGCTCATCAATATGACGGCGGAGCTGGTAAGCTCGGAGTTTCGATAGAACCATATCCACCTCAGACTTAACTGACTCGACGAAATACTCAAAAAATCTTCTAAATCTTTCTTTCCAGCCTTTGGCTCCATTCCTAACACTTATAAGGATCGTAGAAGTTCACTTATTGGAAAATACTATCGAATTAACGATAAGTACTCGGGTACCCCGGGTGCCCGGACTCGCCATAATCGCCGGGCGCTCATCATAGGGTTAAAAAAAATGAAAAAAATACGTCATAGAGAAGAATGTGTATCATTGTGGTGAGAAATCTCAAGAAAAGAAGGACCAATGCGAATACTTTGCTTTCAGTGACATTCAGTACAATATTGAAAAACTGTTCGTAGAATCAAATGAATTTGGGTAAATGATTCGAGAAGTTCAAGATATTTCGTAATTCCACGATTGTAACAAGACTGATTGTATCTCACCCAAACGGCGGATATAGGTAGTTTTATCCTTGTGTTAACATTTTATACCTGCATTTGTGATCATTTTTATTGAAACCGTGCACAATTATATATAAAAAAAAAAAAAAAATAAATAAAGAACAATAGGAACTGAGAATGGACCATGCTAAATGTTTGTTTCAATAATTTTTTCAGACTGCCATCTCGATACACGGATATCTTCTACTACAAAGTCTGCAAAATATGATGCTATATTTTCGGATCACATTGGTGATAATTATCGAATTGTATCGCACATCGTCGACATTATATCAATATTTTCCATACAAATCATTAACAACACATCATTTGAATAATAAAAAACCATAGCGAATGAGAAAATTAAGGTTTGTCAATAAAAATTTCTTTCATTATTTCACCGTCGAGATAAAACTCATCTCTCGTATCTAGTATACGAATAATGTGAGTGAGATTTGACGTTTATCAAGGGCACGTGCAAGAAACAAAAGAATGAAGAGCAAGAAACTGAAATGTCCAAGACTCTTGTTTTACACGGTTGCCATGGTGATGAAAAATGGAAAAAATAAAAAAGGAGAGAAAAGTATGTGCCTTGCTTTGTTGACTTCCGCTCTTGTGTTTCTTCACTCTTTCAACTTTTTCATACCAGTTTCGTTCTCATTTTTCATAGTAAATACCTACAGTCAGAGAGACAGTTTCAATGTTCTGGGGTCACTTGACAACAACGAGGCAGGCCCTAGCCTTGCAAATATCATTTGCAATCGCAAGATGCAATTCAATGAATAATTTAACGTTGAATAATTTTTTGTATACAACAAGAGAAGTCATGATCTAGTTATATTCTCTTGCATATTTGATACTCCACGCCTATTTCCAGATGATGCGGAATCAAAATTTCGTTTCTATCATTTTTAAACGCTTTTATTCTACTTCGCCTTGGCCATAGTTCTTATTGTTGGCCATGGTATTTTTTCCCCATTTCTGGAACAAGATTTTGGCTTCCTGTTTCTCGTTCGCTTAGGGACCCCATGATTGACGAATTCAATCAATTGAGTAGGGAGGGTAGACAATTGAGCGTTAGCGGTCGTACGCGGTGGGGGCGGGGGGGGGGAGGTTGTCCTTGACTACAGTATCTGCTGCACGTAATGATGAGTGTGTGACATTCTAATACGAGACACCCATAGGGCTGCCCAGTGTACGCATAGTTTCTTATGTACCGTGCAATTCCTTTCTGCGCGATTCTTTTTTATCGGTCTCTCAAATTCTATCTCTAATACACTATGCCGAGCTCCACCACGCCGTTTGAATCAGTGAATAAAAACGTTTTTTAAAAATTCTTTTCAACTTTTACTTATTTCATCCTGCGATTGGATCCCAAAAAAAACTAATATAGTCACGGCGTTGAATGCTCTTCTGAAAATTTCCAAGAAACGTATTCATGTATTTCATCAGGACTGAAGTTATACTATGAGTCTGGCATACCCTGTCCTAGTCAAGTGTTTCAAAACTGATACTAACAATCTTTCAGTGACTTCTCATCGATAGAATGATGATTTTAAGAATGTGATAATTATTATTTTCGTGGAACCAGTATAACATACAAACTTAAGAAATCATAACTCTGTATTTCATATAATCCTGGTCTGTCATTATCACGAAAAAAATTTATCCGTTTCCTAATAAAAACCAAAAAAAAAAAAAAAGGAAAGCAATCGCTAGGTACCTAACCCCCATCATCTCGCGTACATAACATCAAGTTTTGCGAAACTTTTCTTCAACTACGAGACGCGACGTCGATAGAGTTTCAAGTCTCAAAATCGCTCGCGCTCATAGCAACAGGCAAAAATTTTTACGCTACGAAACCGTTTATAGCGACAACCGACTACAACGCCAACGCCCCAACCTCTATACACACTTTTTTTCAAGCCTTACATTAGTCAGACCTAGAAACGAAACGCAGCTGTATCCTGTCCGACTTTATGAAAAATTCAGTATATCTAGCTCGTATTATTACACAACGTTCGCCTGTGTAAATTATGTAAGAGTAGAACTACCAGTCGTCAGACGCTCGTATTCCTTGAACAGTTATGAAAGATTTTGCCTGTATCTGCCATACGATTGTCTTCGTGGACGTGCAAGAATATTGAAGAGATAGAGATAGAGAGTATGTAGAAATGCGAAAGAAAAACTGAGGAGTTAGAAATAGGTCAGGTAGTGATAAGGAATTCGAGATTTGAATGAATACTGTATGTGTGGAATTTGGGTGAATTTATGATGTTTAACGTGCTAGGAATGAATAAATATGTAAACAATGTGAAGAAAAGAATATATGAAAAATATAAAGAATAAAATATAAATGATTGTAGGAATGGCCGAATTGCGAGGCACTCCTTATCGAAGCAGGATTACTTGACAGAGCTTCCGTCAATCTGATTGTCCGGGGAACATACATCCCCTATAGAGCCACAGAGCCATCGGGAAGATATCAAGAACCCAACTTCGATATCATTAGTTGTCTCAAATGCGGAGCTGATTATGGTTTCCATCCTTCTCTCTACATCGTATTGAATTATTATTTAAACTGTGAAAGAAAGTATGAGATGTCAAGTGTGTGTTTCGCCCTGGTCTCTCTCTTGGGCTCGTCAGTGAGACGAAGAGAGGCCTGTCTCAGACACTATTGTAATTTGGGTGGATTGACATCGGGTTAAAGAAAGGTTAACATTGAAATTTTGGTAAAACAACCATTACTCATACATAGAATGAGTTTGCCATCTAGTGATGAGGACACGAAGCGGATATTAAGCTTCGAGTGTGTTAAAAAAAAATAAATTTTGCCATTGCTGCATTAATTCATAACTCTAGTCATCGGCTAGAGTACGAAGGAGGACCCATTTTTTTGAAATTGTAATCAGAAATGAATTTCCGTTTGCACAGTCAGATGAATTATCGAATATGGTGACTACATGGCTTTTATAGTTGAGCAAATCAAGAATAAATTTGGAGAGAGATACAAGTGAAATGAAATCATCCTTTTCAGCTGTTTGCGCACTACTCAGAATGTCCGATGTTTTAACGATCGCTTTCTCTCTTTTCATTCGAGATCAAAGTGACTTTTTTTGTTTTCTATAAGTTTGCGTGGAAAGCCGATTCAGGAGATTTGAAAAAAATAGAAGAATAAATGTCCGGACAGTTACGAAGAATATCAAGGACTCCCACGAGGTCAGAAAATAAATCTGATGAGATGACCACAGCGCCAAGTATACATCTGAACGGTGTCTGTTTTTAAAAAGTGATGTGATTTTGTGGGAGAAAGACTATATACGAATATAAAAGGCTTCGCCTTCCAAATTCCCATTCAATATTCGATTCAATACATTTCAGGAAGCTTCCGCTGTGATATTGGAGATCACGCTCACAGTGAGGGCTTGTAATTGATTTTCAGAATGGAAAAAATTATTTATTTCATCCTATACAGCGTTAGAAATATAGCTAGATATAGTGGAGAAAATCTTATTCGATTGATTATTGAGACTATTGATACATTATCCATAACTCATATTTTATGAATGAGTGCACTTTGAGAAGAGCGCCTCATTTTGAAGAAAGTTCAATTACAAGTAGTAAAGGTCAATGCATGATCAGACATACCGGACATCAATACGCATTTAATTTGAATATATGAAAGTTGAAAATGTTGATGAAGTTGAGAAGAAAATCTGAAAACTCCAGAGAAAAGAAACCGAATCAAGTATTGTTGATCAATTTCATTGGCGGAAGATGCGTATAACAAGCTCCAACTCGTATGGGTATTCTCATCTGTTACGCAGTAGAAAACATCGAGTTTGGTCAGACACTGGAAGTATGCCAGTTTGTTTTATTTGAATCACACTCAACCATCAACACTATGCAAGTAAAACTAAGTACTTAGCCAAGAGAAAGCTACGATCAAATTTTGTAAATCGGACCTGATAATATGTAACTAGGCACAGGACTCAAGGATCATAGAGTATAAACTCGACACAGGAACAGTAAGCATTACCAGTATAACCTCATAGAGCACTCACGAATTTTCATCGCGTTTCAAAAGTATTCCTCCAGAGGGGTGTTACTTTCCAACTACTTCAGATCTACATTCATCGGCTTCTTACCACTCAAACTAAATTTCCTGTACAGCTTTTAATTAATCCAAACGCTGCTGCTATGCTGTTACTTCTATTTCTACTACTCGTTATACGATCTAAATAGCGGACGATAAAACCGGTAGCGGCCTCTAGAGTTTTGCAGTAGAAGTCTAAATGAAATTTCACCGCGAAGGTTGAGTCTGGGATGGAGATGCTGTTTAGATTCTGTAGAAAAGAGAAAGGTAGAGATATAGAGGGCTAAAAACAGGAGTCTGGAGATTCTGGCATTGCTTCTGTTATATATATTGCTGTTGCTTTTGCACTGCCTAATTGCTCGTTTCATTAGCATGAAGCTTTGGGCGGTACTGGTGCTATGTAAGGGTAGACGAATTCTAACAGAGGTATTTCTTCGAGGTATGGAAGATGTCATGATGGCTTGGAATAATTTTGTTTTGGTGCTGGTTGGTGATGTTGAGGTGTGTATAAGTCGTGATTAATTATTTGGAAGGTGGAATTGCATATTTTTTCGATTAATTATGGTCTGTAAGGTGTTTGAGAAGTCGTATAGTTGATTGAATACCCGAAGCTTAGAAGTTGAGTGGGTAGTCGAAATTGTATGTTTTCTCTCCAGTTGTTACGAGATCAGAGTTGAAACATGAGCTATGGAAACTGTAAGGAGTATATATGATTACGTAAACTTGATTCTGAGTATCGGGTTCGTGTACAAGGCAGGAGCGACTACTTATTTATAAGGTTCATTTCTGACTTATGAACAAGAAAAAAAATTTCTGACTCATGAAGAGAATTATCGATGAAGTCATGTTGAAAGATTTCCGGAATAAAAATTAGATTGATGAAAATAAAATGTTTTTCTAACGACTGCTCCTAATAGCGGTGAGATTATATTTTAAAGAACAGATCTGTAAGATAGCTCGCAAATATCTTTTATTAACCTTTTACCTGCCATTTCAGGTAGAATATTGTATTCGAAGTTGCGGAAAAGAAGCTTTTTTTCAAAAGGGAGAGTAAGCGTCTATTTGATCGACCGATTCTATCATCTTCTACTTGTGAAATCGGATCAGTCAGAATTCATGTGCACGATCGACACTAAATGTCACCAGTTGTAAAATGAAAAGAATAAGCTTCCTTTAGAAGGGAAAATCTTGATGAGGAAACGAAAAGCCTAAAACTTGACGTCGTATTATTTGGCTTTGCCGATAGAAGGTTATGGAATCCTCGATGAAATCAGCTGGATTGGGGGACAAAACTTTGAAACCAAAACTTCTACGGACAAAACTGCCGGACCAAAACTCCCACAGGACAAAAATACCACAGCCCAGAAGTGCCACGAGGACAAAAGTGCCACATATGCAAAAGTTTCAAAACATACAACGAAATGAAGAAAAAAAAAAACAAAAAAATGAGAGTGATTGTAGTGATCTGCTTTTTTTCAATGAATTTTACAAATGCAGGTGAGCTCCAAGGACTTTGAATAAGATGAGTTTCGTATTGCCCGTCACATGGCTGTTATATCGAGACACCATTTCAAAAATCCGTTTTCCTACTGCTTGGTAAATCTCTAATTTTCTTGTGTAATTTTGACGGTTATGGAAGCCGAATGTTTACCGAAACTGTTTATGGTTGTATTGATTTTTAATGAACCAAGTTCGAATACCGTTGTGAAGTTTGCTCTCCTTGCGAGTCAGATCTCAAAACTTATTGCAAAAACAGGCAAGTCAGTATTTAAGGACTATTTACAATTAGAGAAATTTAATTAGAAAAATTCGCTTAGAAATAAAGGATTGGAAATTTTTGATTAGAAAAAATGTCCGTTAGAAATTAGCTCAGTTGATTAAATTGGATTAGAAAAATTGTATTAGAAAAAGTGGCCGGCAAGGCAAAAATAAGCACATTTCGACTTTTCCCACAAAGACTGGCATATCTCGCTAATAGCATAGGAGAAATGTCTTGGTCTTTGCAGGGGGTTTGAAATGTGCTAGTTTTCGTACGGGCCGACGTTTTGTCCTGTGAAAATTTTGGATTTGTGATTTTTTCCCTGAACCATTGGCCAATCAAATAGAGGCTTACTGTTTTGCCTTCAAAAATAAATCCTCATTGATCTCAAATTCAAATAGAATCTTATTACTAACAGCAGTCAATATGAAAGTTCATCGTGAATGTTATTCACGACACGATTCCAATTGATGATTCGATGAAACAAAATCCTATCACTATTTCAGGAATGTAGAGCATCAAATTCTTACCAAATATTTCAACATCACCTTGAAAATTTTATCTCGTGCGACCTCTAAAAATGCTTCCTTTTTCATCGATAACATATCAAAACAAAAAAATCTAAAATTGAAACTATGGAAAGTGTTGAAGAACGTGGTATAAGGGGAACGTGAACCCTTTCTCTTTCGCTTGGCGGAAGCGTGGGGGGGGGGGGGATGAGCCAAAGTCATCGTCGCCGTCGCACAGCCGAAACTCTTGAATATTCATACTTTCATTATTGGTCTGGCCCAGATACATACTGATTCACGGAACGTTTCATCTTTGAACAAGACTATATGGATCTTAAACCTTATTGCCAACGAGACATCGTCACGTTTCGTCTTACTTAAGCTTTGGCTATATAGGTATATATACTCGATTCAAAAGCAAAGGAAGACGTTTTACGGTGCAAGGGTAGCAGTAATGCATTTTACGAAGCACTTTACGATAGAAGATGAAATTTAACAGGAACAAACTTGAAAGGTTATTCCTTTAGCAAAATTGTGAGAGTTTGTCGGTAAAGTTGTTTGACAAGATTCACAGAATTTTGTTTTGGTATTTTGAAGACAGCTTTTATTGATGCTTTCCAACAAGAATAGTTTTTCCATCGGGAAAATGGGTCCTATTTTCAGATGTCATTAGAATTTTCTCGAACAGTGATGGCCGATGAAAAAGCCTTGGATATCCCAAAAAAGTTTTTTAAGATTCTAGAAGACTAAAAGGGACTGTTATCGTTCTATTAGTCCAGAGTCATTCAAATGTCTAATTTTTCGCTTTCAATCTGAAAACTATAACTTGATGAGTTAGTACAGAGATCCCGACACTGATGCCTAATCAATTGGTTATCCACAGAATTTAAATAGAAATGAGTACGTAGAGTTACGTAGAGTTTATTTCTATGCATGGAATTCTCAGAATCTAGAATAGTTCAGAAATTGAATGATTGTGGGCTTGGATTAAATGCTGTCACGAAACTTGATTGAGCTGCAATCTCTACCGGGAATTGGTTTTAATATTCATGGTCAGTGTAGCCAGAACGATTGAATGTTATCGTAACGCACTCCCTGTATTAATTATTCTTTCATGGGAAAAAGTCGATGTTTGTCGAACACGACATTTTTGTTGTACTGGAACTTTCCTGGGATGTCTATAGGAGGTATTATTTGATGAATGCTATTTGTCAAAACATCACGAGAGATCGATGGAAATTGAAATGAATCACGGAATAAGTCTGTTAGGCTCGAATTTATAGTCGTAAATGTCGTAATCCGGAGTCCGGATAAGGTAATCCGAGGCGCCACAATCGCCAGTCCTAATAGATTCGCGAACTCGCCGCACCGATTGTGGCGCCTCGGATTACCTTATCCGGACTCCGGATTACGACTATAAATTCGGGCCCTACAGACCCTACAGGCCAAATTTATCTACAGATGTAACTACTCATCAGTCTCGTGTAGAAATTAGCCTCTGGCTATATTTCATCAACAATATAAGTAGCGACCTCATCAATATTACAAAAAATGGAGTACTTTTAATGAAAATTTTCTGTCATAATTTGTTCCTAGACGATTGAGCAGTTATTTCAACATCATAAAGTTGAAAAGGTAACCCAATATTTACTCAATTTGCCTCAACTTAACTTGACTCGGTTTGTCATAATTTTTTCCTTCTTGACAACAAAATCGAACCAACACGCTCACGTAGTTATATCAGAATCGCGCTCCTCACGAGTACAGCATGCTTTTCAAAATATCGAATCATTATTTATAGACCGAGTCATTTAACCTCATTTCCATTTCCACACCTCCAAAATCCCACAAAACCGAGCTAGCCTCGTCCAACCACGCCAATCCATCTAACCTCGGAATTCAATTTCCACATAGTATATACTTTGATCACTCATGTTTCGTTGTATTAGGTGGTTCTTAATCAATCGTTCAATATTTTCTATACCCTTTTTGGACAAATTTCTTACAGACATCAGCATTACACATGGTTTTTCTTACTGTTATTTATAGGCCGTACCAAGATTTATTGCTATTAACTTTTTGACTAGATGACATCGTCGTGAAATTTTATCGCCAAAAAGCGCCGAAACGTTGCCGCAATAAAAAGATTCCACCTTGACTCATCAAAACGATTGATTGAGAACCACCTGATTCAATTTCCACAATTCATCTCTTACGAAATTAAATTTTATAAATTCCCAGAAACTCTATGCTCCATTTGTATGCAAAATTCAACATCTTTTGTCTATCCTTAGTAATCTCAGAGCCAATCAGTATCAATGTACACTATTCTTCGGTGATACGACCACCCCTATTCCCAATCAAAAAATCAAGACCATGTATCGAACATCCGCATCACATTAACTCGTCATACACACACTCGGGGCACCAACACAAGCTCAATCTAAAGCCGTAGAAGAGCAATATTGTGCTCTATACCACTATATACAAAGCAGAGTACATCAAACTATCCTAACTCTTGTTGCAGTAAAGTTCACGTGTCAATTATTAATTACGACACAGCCCACAGACGATCTACTCATGATCAATATATTCTACCCCCCCCCCCCCCGCCCCAACACACAAATTCACACACACGAGCATAGAATCAATCTCACTCACAAAATCCGATAGATTCACATGCATGTATGTATGTATGTATGTACATCCACATAACCTCGTAATCTTGTCAAACATGAGCAGTTTCGTGTACATCCCGTACCTTGTACAGTTGCGAGGCTTTGCTAATTATTCAGAGATCACATACCGCCGAGAGATTCGCCTATCGCGAAATCAATCTCCTCCCACACACACACACACACACACACACACACACACACACACACACACACACACACACACACACACACACACACACACACACACACACACACACACACACACTCACACACACACACACGCGCATGTACAGATGCACGTATACACGGTGTGAATGCATGTACGTATTCATACGTAAGCAAGTGAGCATCGGGATGAAAATTCGTGGAAACGCGCAAACCAATCGAGAATGATTTAGTTGGTAAGAGCTACTGTTTGAATAACTGACGAATTCCAGGAATCGTTTGGAGATGCTGCGCAAATTAGGCCAAAATCCCATCACGTGCGAGAGTTGAGTGAAAAAGCAAGGGATTCTCAAGACGAGTAGTCACAATAACGTCATCGTTGCAGTGACTATACCTGATATTTACAAAAGTTTTTTTAATTTTGTAAGATGAATGTATCCAACATGCCCCCATATGCCGATCTCAGAACTGGGCACTCGTTGACCATCCCGCAAAATTGATTTATGTTCGTTTTGTTGAAATACCATTAAATTGGGTAACTTTGGTACTAATGGGGTAACTTTGATACACCTTCAAAAGTCTTGTACAACGCTCCGGGGGCAACTAACTTAATTTTACAGCACTCCAATCAAATTCTGTTATCAATTCTGATACTATGGAATCCTATTTGTTGCTCCTGGAGTTCGGGACAAGGCCTTTGAGGGTGTACCAAAGTTACCCAATTTGACGGTATGAAAAAATAATTGGTTTGGATAGACTCCGCCCTGAATCATTTCTGCGTTCCCCAAAATATCTAGAATGATTTTTCCATTTTTCATGTTTGCATAGCTAAGAAAACACCGAGGACATTGCGTTTAAAAAAAACTCTTGCCCCCTGTCTATTTTAACCAATCTTAATTAACGTACCTCAGCACGTTCGATTTCTATTCCCAAAATTTCCAAAACCCGTTCCCAGGTGAGGAGTTGCAAAACTTGGATTTGGAGCAATTTCATGGAGCAAAATACGAAGATTTTCGCAACAATGGAAGGCAAAATTGGTGTGCACCAAACATGCCCCCCCCTCCTATGGGGTTATCTCAGAAGGGAGTGTAGTGGGACGTTTTTCACCATTCGGAACGAGTTTATCACGTCAAAATGGGTCGGAAATTGTGTTTTAGGCGTGCATAAAGCTCCAAACGTGACTGCACGCCGAAAAAAAACGACTTTATGCACTTTATTGTCGATTCACATCGTTTTTTTATGATACGAAGCCTGGTTTTTGGGAGGTTGGACAAATTTCCTCACAATTGACCGATTATTTTTCTCACTGAAAGAGACATGTTATTGAGCTGATTCCAAATGGAAAGGAAAAATTCATCTCTATCTTCGGCTGACTGACTCAAAAAATCGAAAGACATTGGAAATGGCCAATCAAGATTATCATGAAAATAACATCCATTCCGAATATCGACTTTACAGAATTTTATTCGACTCAATAATAGGATCAATATCTTCTTCAGATGATTGGCTCAAAACTGATTTACGTACAACTAATTAACATCCTTTTCCATGAAATCAAAAATTTATTCGATATGCTGATTGAATAGGAAAGCAGTCATAAGGATTGAGATGCTTCAACTTCAAAGCAAAACACTTCGAATCCAAGAACTTGCACGAGTGGTATAATGAAATAGTGCGTCGAGTTATACTTCAATTAAATACGACACATTTCGCCATAATTAATTTCTCATCTCTGAGAGAACTCTGAAAATTCATTCACTCTAAAATCTGATTGAAATATCTGTTTTTCATTTCTAATTAACTCCCTCTACTAATTAAAATTTCAAAATCGAATTTACCACAGCTTTTAGTGGTAGTGCAAGCAATTTTCATCAGTTACCATGGAGCAGGAAATTCAAATTTAGGTGATATAATTGTCAAACTCAAATTGAATGCATTTTGTTCACGATGGATGAAAATTTAATTCTATTATAACTGATTACGAAGGACTCAAGGTTCTGAGACTCGAATCCATACGGATATATCTCTATGCTCGAATCTGACCCTGAATGAGAAAAAATGTCTTGAAAAGATTTTTAAATGACATACTATAATGAAAATGGGGTGAATTTCTGGTGTACTTTAGCGATGATAAGTTTTAATATTAAATAGGGGTAGAATGTATAAAGAAACTTCGGAAGTGACTGCAAACTTTGCTTTTAGTAACGTAAGCGTAAAATTCGTAGTGAAAACTGCGATGTTCATGTGTGCGTGTATATTACAGGAGGTAGCCGTTACATCAGAACGCAATTCCAATTCACGGGCAAGAATAATTAACAAATTCTTTGGTAAAAACTGGAAGTATATAACGCTGTTTATGCTCACTGTTGCGTGCATACACATACTTATAAGCGATGCAGTTCTGTGAATATGAACCGATACGTGTAATGTTGGGCTTCGAGATAAAAGGTAATTGAGTACAGGTGATATGCTTCATTTGCGGACTCCGTATTAGCGATTTTCACTTACTTGCGGACAGGAAAATGATTATCTATCTCCATATTTCCATAAGAGTAATGCTTCGGTCTTCACGGTCAACTTTTTCGGAATGTATCCCCCGCGAATACGGAGTTTCACCTGAACTTTTTTGCGAATTATCTCGGGAGTTCAGGAGGGCAGATTTCTATTTGACAAATTCTACTAAATATCCGGTGTAAACAATTGATGACATCAATCTATCTCTTGAAGATAACAAGAGTTTTAGGATGAAAGATTTCGTCAATCCACTGATCATCTTTAAATTTCAAATCGTGTTTTTCCAAGGTCTGACTTCACAAAAACTTTCCAAAACCAATAATCAATAAAAAAATCTCCAGTTCCATAAAAGACAAAAAAGCATCGAATCGCATAAGCTGTTTCTTCTACAAAGAAAAATTCTAATACCGATATCAAATTTCTCGAAAAATTCGATATCCCATATCGGTGAAACAGAAAATAGAGCGATCGTCAAAAAGCTGAATTTTTCACACAATAACGGCAAGTAAAAAAAAGTCGAAAAAAATTCTACTCGATCAAAAAGTCAGCCAAAGTATTCAATCGGAAGCCCCAACCGAGACCATGAAGCTTTATACATGCGGAACAAAACGGACTTTCTACCTCGGTGACTGGATATAGGGGGAAAAAGAATCTCGGTTGATAGAGGAAATAAAAAAATCCCGAATTGCGCTAGAGCAAACAAATTTCGATACACAGTCGCATCACTAATTCAGCATTCAGAGTTTGCTCGACTGTTGCGAGATCGAATTAATTCACCAACAGAGCTGTAGATTCTACTGCTTTGAAAAGCTCACCTCGATATCCGATTTTATACTATATGCGCCTCACGAGAATTGCTGACGTATATTGCACATAGCTACTGTTTGAATCTCTGCGATTTGGATGACAAAGCCGGGCCTCTCGCAAAACTTATACACACACATCCAAGAATATCGAATGCCGAAGTAAAACGTTCATTTTGAGCTTGTATTTTTCTAGGTTCATAGGGATATTTGAGTCTTTTTGAGGTTAAATTTTTTATACCACTACACCGACGCAATTGGATTTCAAGCGGGATCCAACATACAGATTATATTTTTCACCACTACAAGATTCAGTTTGAATGAGCTTTCGAATTATCATTTACAATATTTGTATTCTGCCACTCGAAGACTTTGGATTTGTCAAATTTCCTTCAGGAAAGTTATTATTTGGGGCCTTTTTTACAGTAATTGGAAGGATATTTGATGTTCATTTCATCAAACACGATGATGATTTGGCCCCCTGTTGATAATTTGGAAATGAGATTTCAACATTTCATGCAATCAACAGCATTTGTTGGCATGGAACGTAACAGGAATTGACTTTGCTCGGGATAAGATCGCAATATTGAGTTTGTACCAAGAAGTGTTCAATAAAAAAAAAAAGGTTCATAGAGAAAATTCTCTCAATCTCGAGTATCTTTCCGTTGAAGAAAGTCGATAAATTCAAGTCAACTGAGACTAAAACTTCAAGGAACTCCCTCAAAGAACCAAATTTGACTGGTAAATGTCAAGATATCAAAGATACGCGTCATGGAAAATTTTTTTAAGAAACACAACTTTTAATACCCTGTAGTTGAAGATGGATAATTTGTCTCAAGTTTGAGTATTTAAGTATCGCACAGCTACGTCAAAAGCAGAAAATATCCTCTGTTCTGCAAATACTAGCTGACCAAAGAAAAGCAATATTCAATATTTTACCGGCCGAGTTGTGAGAGATTCTCGCAAAAGTTATTATATCGAGTATGTATTCACAGAGCATACATATGACCGTTGGCATCGTGGAGGCGTAGCAATTCCGCGACGCAAAAGTACGATTAAACTTCTATACTGCTCCTAGAACAGACACTCACAAGCTTCGAAACTCACACATGCTTCCACCTCGAATCGACGCCAACTTTTCCACACATTCAGCCACGTGAAAGAGTCTCATTTTCAAAGAGAATATAGTGCCTTCGCCCAACCAAAAAGTTTCCCTGCCACAGGAAACCTTTACGATGCAAACATATGAGAATATACCTCGGACTATTGCCTTTTTTCCCGCGAAATTTGAATTACTCGCTTTGAGTATATTCTACGGTCAACTTTTCCTTAAGTAAATATCCTATTTGGAGAATATCACATTCGATATAACAAAACTAACACAAATATGGTACACTCTGATGAGTGAATTGGCGGGTAAAAAAGAATAAGAATTTATCTTGACGAATTGAAAAGTTTTGTAGGAGCACAAAATGCATTTATTGGCTTCGGTCAAAAAAAAAGTGCCAAGAAAAATTGAGTGAGCTTTTTCACAAGCTCTCACGGATCACCAGAGCAAAAAGGACGTCGACTCGAAAAGGAGCTTGAATTCCTTCTTTTGACATACACAGAGGAAAGAGAGAGGGAGAAAGAGAGTATATAGAGGAAGACCTAGAACGAATGAAAGAATGGCTCATTGTGTCCGCGTGCAACCCCATTTCTCATTTCTATTTCAGGGTACGGGCGTGGAATGAGCTTTTTCTCCTCGTGTAACGAGAAATTCAATTGATTTCGTGGAAATTAAACCAGATATGACTATTCACATTCAATTTCTATTTCCTTTGCGAGATTTGTATGAATGGTGGTAGACCGGATTTGACCATGAATGTGTGTGTGTGTGTGTGTGTGTGTGTGTGTGTGTGTGTGTGTGTGTGTGTACGTGTGCCTGGAACGAATCATTTGAGTCGTATGGGTTGCTGTTATCATATGAGGAAGCTAAAGTAATTGCATTTTGTCAGGATGACATCGTAATCAACTTTCGTGATTCAAAATTTAGAAAGACGTGTATGGATGTTTCTGTGGCAAAAACTGATGATTTCAGTGGTCTGGAGCTACTATTTTTAAATAGTGACGAACGCATGGGCCAGATATGACTAAATTATTTTAAAAATTAAACGCCACAATAATCATGATTAGTGAATTTTTCTCATCGTTGATATTTTATACGTATTTCAAGTTGTAATTCTGTGCACGGTCAGCATAGCAGTTTTTACCTATTCCATTTTTTTTCATGAGCAGTGCGATATGAGTGAAGAATTTCATGTCGAAATATAATACTCTACCGAATGATGCGAATGTTTATTTAATAAAAAAATTTTGCGTAAGCAGTGATGTCAATTTTTTTATGGAACATATCTTACAAAATATTTCCATTCTACCGACCATTACGCGAGTGAGTCAATTCTAACCGTTCAGAAGTATTATTTTGAACTGTTTGAAACATGTTAAAACCTCATAGACCATCACTCGACTCAAGATCAGTTGAAAAGAAGCTATCATAGGAATGTGTACTGAAGTTACCCTATTCTCATGCTTCTTACGTAGAGTGAGGTAACTTTGGTACGTTTTTTCATGGTTTTTCCCCTGTTTTTCATTCATTAAAGTTTCAAATGCTTCAAATACTCTA
Source organism: Eretmocerus hayati (assembly GCA_029851415.1). Taxonomy (NCBI): domain Eukaryota; kingdom Metazoa; phylum Arthropoda; class Insecta; order Hymenoptera; family Aphelinidae; genus Eretmocerus; species Eretmocerus hayati. Next base: position 95,590,625 of record CM056744.1, on the reverse strand, counting down.
ATGTAACGATGATTTCTTCAATATGGTGATATATGTGGTCGAAATGTAGCATTATACATCCGTAGTTCGTTCCGGAACTGCTCTTGACAGGTACACTAACTGGACCACTTCGTATCGCTGATAAGTTAGCTTTCTCGGGAAAGACTTCAATAAACAAGTACAATCATCCACGCGGGATCTGCGCTGGCTCAACACATTGTTTATGCGTGTGCCAAGAGGGGAGAATAGGTTTCAGAGCGATAGGATCGTTTACCTTGCCGAACGCAGCTCTGAAAGTCATTTTTCAGGGGTGTACCAAAGTTACCCAATTTGACGGTACCAATAATTGGTGGCTCTCATGGTGTTCGTATCTAGGGCGTACACAGTTAAGAAACGTTGTCAGATACACTTCAGAATCAAGCCATGCAAATCTTGTAGCTAACGAAGCAAAATTATGGAGATTCGGAGTCAATCAAATTTTATCTAGGTCATCCAGGAGGGCTGCCAAAAAATCACCAAAAAATTATGGATGGCACTAAAAAGACACTTTGAGACCCTAAATCTCCAAAGACATCTAGACGAATCTTCTATCGCCATTATTACAGCAAATATCGCCTGCACAAGATAATTAAACAATCAAAAGATGCTATTTTTCTCCCTCAAAGGAATACCGATGATGTATCCACGATTCTAGAAAAGAAAGAAATCGCTCTCAAAGTGAGAAAAATAAGACAGACAGTGAGCGCGCACAAATGGTAACAAGATAAGAAATCGTAAGGCCACTTTGTCAAAGACAAAAGGGCTCATTAACAGCTCCGACGAGACGTCAAATCGAGCAAAGGCTTCGCTCGAGTCTGCGACAAATTTCAACTCAAATATATGTATATAATCCTATGTATACGTAGTTCCTTTGAAGCTGTGAAACCAAGTTGACGTCTTGAGAGTCCGTCGCATCGTCGTCGTAGGGCACATCTCTATATATATCTTTTGCTAGAAATTCCCAAAGCACCGACGCGTATACCATCTCGAGGACCGCAATGCAGTTCGTAACCAAAAGGTGACACTGTGGTTCTTAGCTATGGGTTTGAGGTCACAAATGTAAGGATGCGTCACTGCATTGGACGTCTGTCTGAGAGTGATGTGTCTGAGATTTGAAGAGAAAACGAGCAATATACCTACTTTTCGGAGGATTGAATCCAATGTGTTGTAAGATTTGAAAGGATTGAATGGTTTTTTGGTAGCGTGGAATTTTTTCTGAAACGATACTTCATCTCAGAAGTAATTTATAAGTGAATACACTCTTTAGAGAACTAGGTATAGTTACTAAAAATAGTATTTTTCAGTATTACGAATGGTTCGAGTGATTCTTTACGAACCAGCAAAGCTGAGAGTCGAAAATACTAACGAAAAAGCGGAAATTATCGCGCCTAAGTTTTTGAAAATGTTTTTGAATCGTCTGTGCGTTGTGAAAAATCTTATGCCGATTAACCAAAAAAATGTATAAAGTTCAAAAATGTCATTGGAAGGCGTTGAAAGTGCAGAAGATGAAGAGAAAAATTGAATATAGCTTCGGATAAGGTGATGGAATATCGAAACAGAATAGAATCCATTACTGGAAAAGTGTTAAAATCCATCCATGGAAAGCCGGGCTAAAAAAAAAATAAATGAGCCCATAGATCTGATAGTCTCCTGAATGTGAATTTAGATTAATGATAATGACAAAGTAAAACCTTTTTAAAAAACTCCCGTAGGTAAAAAGCATTTTTAAGTGAGAACGAATTTCTTTTGGGACCAACAAGTGTTTCACTAAGGTGGTTTTACTGCACAAAAATTCAGATCAAAACAAATTGCATACAAAAACGATGGATACAGTCAAATTCAAAATTATTTAATATTATTAGTCAAATCCATTTCGCTTTGGAAATCTGTATTCTGGGAACCTATAAAGGGCACAAGGATTAAAATCTTGTATTGATACGGTTTTTGCTAGACTATTCTGGAGTTAGATGTAAAAAAAACTTCCATCTCACTCGTTTGAAGCTTCTTCTCCTTTTTTCTATTGCAAAGAATAAGAGTAATAATTAATACTGAATTCGCGGGGTCTTCGTCTTACATGTACGTATTCAATCCTCCTGATCTGGATCCAGGGTCCTAGATGACCTTGATTTTGGATAATCTGTCATAAATTTCAATGAAATCAAAGGAATTCTGAAGATTCAGTGGATTTGATAAGCATCAAAGAAACACATTGTCGAATAATCAAGTCTTCTTTCCATGAAATGAAAGGAGGAAAATGTTTGAGCTCCCAATTTAGAATTTTTTTTTTTTTTCATCATAATGACATTAGTATACGATGTTTTTTGTTCTGAGGTCAGTAAATACCGGAAATTGATTTCGCGCACTGACCTTTAAAACAGCGCTAGACCTCGCGTTTCTTGCAACAGAAATAAATGGGATGATTCCTTCAAAGTCTCGTGTTCAAAAAGTATTCAAAAATAGAAACTATCCTGAGAATCGAGAAGCACAATCTCTGGAAACTATACATCAAACAAAATCTTAAAAATCCACAACGTCTCAGAGTGAGGGAAATTAACGAAAAATTTTCACCAACTTAGACTTTGGTCCTCTTCAACCATTATTTCGAATCGAAATCTATTTACCACCATTCAGGTATCATACCGAATTACTAAGATATACTTTGAAAATTGAATGCCAATCTTTGCAAAAAGGATGAGATGGAAAACGCACCGTACATATTAGGATGATCGATTTCACGAAATCTCTACTTGACAGTCGCTCAAGTGTACGCGTGAATCGTATCACAGACGCGTGTCGTGAGATTATTCAAAACGTAGCTCGAACTATGCAGATGTATGCAACACACACACACACACACATAAAATATACACTATTGGTGGGTGAATATGAACTCTTGCTCTGTGATGCCTGGCGTATCAAGCAAATTCAGCCTGTGAGAGCATCGAATATTCAGATTCTCGCTCGGCGCTGCTGTATTCAATTTTCATCCCCAATATCGTGGTGCCACTCTGCGCTGCGCTCGTCGTTGGCTTTATATAGAAACTGGCACGTGAAAGTGTACTGTGTATATTATCAGAGAGACCGCAACGGCTTTTGCGATTGAGATCGGTCTATACTTACCGCCCTCGAGGGATATGTCATCGTTTATTCGTGGATACAACGATTTCGGAGCGAAAATTTGGCGATTTATTGTCACTATTAAAACACACGGTGCACTTCTGAGGAGGATGAGTTTTTCAAAATTGTCAAAAGAAACTGAAAAGTGGATGTTTTTATACGAAACTTCATGAGCAGAACCTGATTTTGAGCGAAATCGGATCAGCTCCTTTTTTTAAGTAGTTGCCAAATTGAGCAACTTCCAGTTATATCCTCCCCTTTGTATCGAAATGTTTATTCATGAACCTAACATAGAAATCTGTCTAGAAATATTTGAATTTTTCCAAGAGATTGACATAAAAATTTGAAGCAAATAGAAAATAAATAAATCACGAGAAGATTAGCTGGTAAGACGAATAGACTTAAGGAATATGTAAATATTGTAATGCAGAAATAAACCTCATAAGAGGTTTCTATTGCTTAATAAACAAAAAAAAAAAAAAATTGAGCATTACCCATGTATTGCTTATGGAGAAATTTGGCGACTTAACGTTTTCTTTGCATCTTCGAGGTTTTCTCGTAATTACTCAGAAAGGGTGGGTCATAGCACAAAATGCTGTGAATAGTTTTTTGAAATTTTTTTGAAGAACAACAAGTAGACGTAATGAGATCAATCGAGAAACTTAGGCTTCCTCCATGGTGTTGAAGGAAATAATAGATAATTAGCAGAAGGCGCGAGGTTTTTCGTGAGAAGCTTGAGCATTTACTGATAATATATCAATGCCCTCGAGTTTTATGAGTTATCTACCCACATCATTTTGTGAGTTTTTAAAAAATCTATAAAGAAAATTATTCATGACATTATTTGCTATAACTCACCTCTTCTTAGTATTCTCTCGAAAAACCTCGAAGAAGCTAAGAAAACGCAGTGTCGCCGAATTCCTCTACAAGCAAGACATGGGAAGTTATTAATTTGACAACTACTCAAAAAAAGGAGCTGATCCGATTTCGCTCAAGATCAGGTTCTGCTCATGAAGTTTCGTAGATAAATATCTACTTTTCAGTTTCTTTTGACAATTTTAGAAAACTCATCCTCCTCAGAAGCGCACCGTGATCAGGCAATTATAGATTTTATTATCTCTAATTTTTTAGGAGTTCGTAGAAGTACAGTACTCTGCAGAAAAAATGGAACACGGGATACCTGCACTGAAACAGTCATCATTTCGACGCGTTTGGGTTTACGGCAATTTTCCAAAGAAGCACTTGAAAGATGAGAAAAAAATCTATCGAGATACGTGTTTCAAAATTCTTTATGCCGTTAATTGACACTTGAAATTGGAAAAATTCTCATCACAATCAATCACCCTCCATTTATATGCAAGTCATGCTAGAGTGAAAATTTTTGCGGGATGTTGTAGCTCTTATCAAGACATTCAAATTCCTCTTTTTAAGCGTTGCCCTACGATAATTCACACCTGAATTACAAATGATCTCGTTGAAAGAATTTCGTTTGGGTTAAGGGTAACAAAAACACGGAAAAAGTCATAATCTACGATTTTGACGTAAAATCTTCAGAATCTTATAAAATAATCGTCAGGGTCATCCCAAAGCAAGGTCGAAAGGACTTCCGCCCACCTCAACTAAGAAAAACTCGTGTCTCCATACTTTCAACACCCTTGACCCGTAAAAAATTCTTTCTACGAGATTGCTTGTAACTCGGGTGTGAAAAATCGTAGAACAAAGTTTAAAAAAATTTTTGAAGGTCTTGAAAAGGGCTACAATATCCCGTAAGAATTTTTACGCTAGCATGACCCGCATATAAATGGAGGGTGATTGATTGAAATGAGAATTTTTCCAATTTTGAGTGTCAATTGTAGGCATGAAATTTCGATCAAAAAAATTTTTGAAACACGTATTTCGATAGATTTTTCTCTCATCTTTCACACTTGAAAGATGCTGCTTTTTTAGAAATGGCCGTAAACCCAAACGCGTCAGAGTGATGGCTGTTTTAGTGAAGATATCCGTGTTCCATTTTTTCTGCAGGCCACTGTAGAATATAAGAAAATGCACGTGGATTATATGATTTCTGTACGGATTACTTGAAGAGGATGCAATTTTTGCACAAGCAACATTGTTGAATTGTTCACTGCATAAGCAGATTTTCATAACTTTCCATTAGTCAGGATTTTCATTCTCACTTTCCGAATGATACAGCTACATATGGTGGTTAATTTTTTTCCAATTCATTATTTATTCCCTTGACAAACTAAGAAAGATTGCCATTGAGAATATCATTCATGCAAATAATATACGAATCAATAGAAATTGCTTTGTGAAAAATCGCGAGTCCCACCGGTGGGGCCCATCTCCGCTGAAAATTTTGCGAAATTAAAAGAGCAAGTAATACCACAAAAGCATAAAGACGGACTCTAAATCTTCACTAATTAGTCTTGGCCAAAGATAACCCTATCGGGCATGAACTGACACTCTGGTACTTTGCCAGCTCAAAATCGGTCTTCCTAACCTCAAACTATCTTCGTTACCGACTAATTGGCTCTCAATACATTCTCCAATCAACCAAATCGTCTTATTCAGCAATCATCATTCCGAATCTACTCAATCTTTACCAACGAAAAATATTCTCTAATCGACCAACAAAGATGCAACCTGACTTACATAACACCACACCACAGTTGTCCAAATGTTTCCTCATAGATAACCCTATACCATTGCATAACAAGCACGGCACATAGCCTACAATCTATACATATAGCCATTATGTATGTTGCTGAGGCTGATTAACATCAAAAGGTGTACATTATACCTCAAGCTCATCAAAGGAAGTCTATGAGACTTCTTTAGCGCCCTCTGGGAGTCCAAGATTCCTTGCTTCATTGTATGTACAGTGTACACCGGACCGACAGGGCTGTTATATGTGATCCAACCCTCAACCCTCCTTTTGCTTTCCTTACAATATATACACACTTTGATGCACGCTGAGAAAGCTCGTTAGTTTAATGGATGCGTCTCGTATACATATATAGAAGTGCAAGTTCATAGGTATGTATATACTTAACTATACCTTCGACCAACCACAGAGTCTATTCTGTGTGGGGGTGAACACGAGATGCAAAATTATCGATATACATCGCAGGTGCACGCTCATGTGTCTGTATATGGATTTTCTCGTGAGTGACTTGGGTAAAATGGACGTTGAGGTTGACGAGGCTCTGCCGCTGATTGATGAGTTTTACCAAGTTGTTTCATTGATTTTGTGTCATTATAATTTGGGTATAAATACACGTTGACGTAGATTAGAAACATCTATTGAGTTGACTAATTTGTTGAAATTTTGAACCTACTACTCATCAAGATCGCTCAGATGGTTTTTTTTTCTTCTTCAAATCAATACTACGATCAAAATGAAGTATTTCCGGCTATTTTCTTGATTAAGACTCACGAATAACTTTCCATACTGTGAATTCTTGTGGAAGGGATGTGAGATTTCCATTCGTATCGGATACTTGCCGAAATTTTCGATTTTTCTAAAAGAAATATTATGATATCGGTGATCTGGACCGTGACTTTGATTCTATAAGTCTTTCACCACCGGCCTCATTCGCAATAACAACGATACGCCAAATATCTATGAAGATATTTTTAGAAACTCAATCATATTGGTATTCGATATCTTCTAAGATAGCGTGAACTTCCAATCATCATCAGTTGAACGAATTATTCTCGCGCCAATGTAGTCCAAATTTGGGAAAGATATCTACAAGCAAGGCAACGGATTTTTTGGGAATTCTTTACAAAAAATATTCTCCATTGTTCAGTCATCGGTAGGTGTGTGAGTCCCGATTTCATGCCCAAGTGTCCACATTTGAGCAAAAAAATGGTGATCGTTGACCTGCAGAACACAACATTTTTCATATTGACTGATGTTCCCACGCATATTATTTGACCTTATCTGGAGATAATCCGAGGAAATTTTGTTATTTGATACTTCAAGGGTGGAAAATGGGCAGCCTTAGCTGCAATTTTTCTTCAAAATCACTGAAGATATTTATCGAACGATGTGCATACAAGAAACTCAGTTTGAAGTTTCATAAAGCAGCCAGTTTGATGGATATCTATTGTGAATGGATGAGATTTTTGTTCGACGATCGAGGGGCTTCAATAACGTCATACAGATTGGAATTTGATGGGGTACTCACATCTACGACATACTGTAGCCCTGATAGCGTCATTCTTGCGACGGAGTCTTTTCTTCTTACTGGTCTTTGCCATTTTCTCAGAGTGACAGGCTGTAACAAATAATAATGAAAAATGTTAGATATTTTCGTTATAGATGGTGATCATTAAAAATTATGTCGTGGCAATATCCTTCAATCTCACTTTTATCCAATAGCTGCCTTTTGTTACTCGCTTAAGAAATCGTTATTGCAAATTTTTATTACTTCCAGACGGATTTGAAGAAAGGGTGAGTTACAGCAAGAGGTTGGTGAATATTCGAAAGGTGAATAAGTTCTTGCACGGAATTTGTCAACAATTGATTGTAAATGAGATTACATTCCTATTCCTCTTCTTGAATGATCATTAAAAAATCAGAGGAGAAGTAATCTGCAAAATTCTTGCACATGGTTTCATGATTTTCGGAATATAAGAAATGGTTAATGGAAAAATGGTCTTAGCAAGTTTCATGAATCTATCAGAGTATAAGTATTAAAAAAGCATGCTTTGAATTGTAATAAATTGTACTTCCTACAAATTTTCTTCAATTTCAATGGAAAATTCATCTTTACAAGAACATTTTCGTATCGATAAAGACCAAGATTCTAAAAAAATCACATAGCACGGTACTGTTAAAAAAAGTTTAGCCCTAAGGTGTTTGTCTCTCAGTAGTTCATTTTCTCACCTGAAGTATGTGAAGGATATACATTTTTCCGCAAGAATAAAAATAGTGACCGATCCTGTTTCCGGAGGAAATAAAAAAAATATTTTCTAAAATAATTTTCATAAAAAATGGAGTAGTTTCATCTTTCACGCGGGTTTTCCAACAAATGTTCAAAGAAATACGATTCAGCAAAAAATGCAATTCATGGTTTTTCGTAATTCTTTCAAAGATCTTTCCAAGGGTGTGGTCACATTTGTCCAAGAATAAGACGTACTTTGTAGTATAGAAGAATGATTACGAATTGAGTAAAAAATTGAAGGATTCCAGCAAAAGTTCTCATCTATCTTCGCAAAGGAGTCGTTTGTTATTCGATTGAAATGAAATTTTCTTGCGGAGTTCTGAAGGATTTCTAAATAGGGCCGCATACTTTTTGCTATGAAGTTCGCACACTCGCAGGTAAATATGCGAAATATTGCTGAAATCGTCCAATTTTCTGCCCATTCCCTTCAATTCCCTTCAATATCACAAAAAGATCTCATTTTTAGACAAATCTGACCACACTATCCAGAATATTCTCGAAAGAAGTAAAAAAAAACCTATGGATCACATTTTTCACTAACAATAAGTTGTATCCCTTTGAACTTAGCCCCAGGATACCGCAAAGGAAGACGACACTATGACAATTCTTTCTATGGAGCAAGATCATTATGGGAGTTATTTTTTCGGGTTTTTCGGAAGAAGGAGTGGTTGCGAATTTCATTCTTGCCGAAAAAAATCTACATTCTTCACGTACTTTAATTGAGAAAATGAAAATTCTCAAGGGCAAACACTTTTTGGTTAAAAATCTTTCAAGAGCACCGTGATACAGATTATTGTCTGAGTGAATTCGATAATTGAAATTAAGCAGTAATACAATTACCGATACAAACTCAGCAGTCAGAATTAATTTCTATGGCTCACAACTAGCATCAACTAGGATACGACGGATTACGTAAAATTATTCAACTAGGACATCTTATATGATTCGCGCCACTCAAGTAATTTATGAATATTCTCACAACCTATCAATTTTCAAGATTTTTGAGCAATTTTGGTTTCTCCATTTCAGAGGAAAAAGTGATTAAAAAAAAAAATAATAATAATGGCACCATCGGGCGGGTCTGTGCGATTCACAGGTCTGTAGAAAAGTGACCTCATTCATCAAGACGAATTCAACCCTCGTGAAATAAAAAGGCACTGAAAAGTGGCAGGCCAATGACACGAAAAGAGGAATCGGGCGAATTGGTTTAGGGTCTCTGAATGCAGAGTGCCAGAAAAGAGAGTAATATATATAGTCATATATATGTACTTGGTTTCCTTTTTTCTTCTCACTAGTGCCACGTAAAGAGGTCGACTAATCACGCCTCGCCCACTTCACACACTCGTAAGGGTGGCGTGTGCATATAAGCAAAAGAAGGAGCAAAAAAAGTGAGGGTAGAAAAGGGTGAAGCAGAGAAGAGTGACGGTAAGATCAAAGCGAAACCATGAGCAAAGATAGTCAGGTATTCGAGTCTTGCGCGCGCGCGCGGGCGACCGGTTGCCTAATAATTAACATTACCGTCCTGTTTCATTTCTTTTCTTCTAATGTACCCTTACTCTTGTGACCCAGTTTCAAACTTGCCTGGTCTCGCTTTTTCTTTCATTTCGAATTTCAAAATCATGGCTATATTGTATCTTCGTTCCTGACCCAATGCTGACTTGTGTTTTGTTCAACAAATGGAAAGCGATTGATATAGATGTGGAATTTTCTTTGATTGTTAGTTCGAATTAGCGAGTGAGCAATCATTTCTGAAGCATTGTCATTCTCAGAACATGGCTGAGTAAAAACTTGATTTTGAATCTTGGGAGCAAAGATCGTCTTGGGAAGACCTGAACCGATGGCGATGTTGGAAAATTTATTTTACCCGAGGAAACGGTGTTGAGGTCAGGCGATGTAATTAGTACGAGTCGGAAAATTTTTTCGAGTGAAAAATTATATCGGATGAGAATTGAGGTGGATAAAATTGGTCAGACGAATCGAAATCTTGAAATGTTGCGTTGAGGAATTCGTGAAAAGTGCAAGCACCGTGGCCTTGTAGATAAGATCCTCGTCTTCAACGCAGAAGGCCTGGGTTCGAAACTTGGTTGCATGTCACCAATGAGGGTTTTCATGAGTGCCTATTCAATGATTTCGATGTTTTAAAATCCACCTAAAACTCTAAGTCCCCGCAGAATAATTTCGGATATAGATTTTAAAAGAAGCGTCGGTGAAATTCAAAGAAAAGTATGTTAACCCATGTGAAGATGAAAAGATTGTAATTCTACCAAAAAAAAAGAGTTTCAGAACATCGTGTTCGTGTATGATCATAGCAAAGTAATATTTGATAATGGTTTTCGGGGCTCACGTGACTTTTTTCCACGATCTGAACCCATTTTTTGTGGATAGTCAACGTAATTACCTAAGAACTACCTACTGAAGTCAATTTGATGCAGTAAATCAAAAGAATCGGTAAGACTGCTCATAAAGGATGTAAAAAGACTGTCGAAACAAGGTTATTTTGTGGTTGTATATTGCTGATAAACTCTATCTGAGGTTGAAATTGCCTTGGTAAAAAAAAAATAAATAAATATCAGAAGACTAAGAGCTTTTCTCAAGTTCACCACTCCGGCCCCTCGGGGATCTCCTCATTTTATGAAATCACTAACTCAGCTTCTGGTGTATCAAATAGTTTTCAGGCGGTGGTTTCTCAGGAAAGAGTTTATTAGCCTATTGGGTAAATATACTCTCAGAGAGGCAAAAGATCTCGTGAGCTCAGGAAATCGTCATCAAAAATTGAGACACTGTGATCATATATGATCATAGTGACCTCACTTTTACACGAGGATGGAACAGAGAGACAATTTTTAGTAACCTAACGTTTTCTTGGAACTCATACACAATTCCATGTTTCAGAAATAGAATATTATCAGTAGAATGTCTGAAAAGGAAAAAGAGTAAAGTGGATCAAATATTTCCAAGAACTTACGTCCGATACTTCGAGAGCGTCTGGAACGTCTTTTGTGATATCTGGATCTGGTGGCCTGTGTTCAGGTAAAAGAGCACCGTATTTTCTTGATGCCATTCGGCGTCTTCGATCGAGCCATTTTTGCCTCTCGATAGCTTCCGTTTCTTCGTCGACTCCGAAAAAAGTTGCAGTCTCTTTCTTGATGTAACTGTAGAAAAAAGGAAAAAGAGCAGAAGTGAGCCCATATTCTGATAATCATTCTCGGACTTTGCAATAATTAGTTTCCTGATCGAAATCAGACTGATGAAGATAGTCTAAAGAAATGAGAAATTTTAATCATGGGAAAGCGTACATTCAATACTGCAGTAGGCTTTCAATGGTCTCTGACGATGAGAAATGGCTATTTGGTGATCAAGGGATTTGGCAAATATTGGAGGAAAGTCAAACATGAAATTGTGTGCAAATACGCAGTACAAAGGGAATTAGTTCAATAGTCACTAAGCCCAATCGACTAGTTCAATCAGCCTCAAAGTAACTTTTAATATTCCGAGTGGCAATCACAAATCCAGATCTGGACCACTCATCATATTAAACTGTATTACGAGTAAATGAATGCGATAGCAAAGGGTTCATTAAATATTTGCTCATTGTTTGCAAGGGCTATGCTTGCAAACTGTACTTTCATCTCATATCAAATGTGTCAACCATATTGAAAGTTGAATAATTGAAGTGCACAATTGCAAAATTCCTGATAGGTGAATTCTAAATCCATCAGGCAAGCCCATGTGTTTTCATATTAAATGGAAGAGCAATTATGATTATTCGAGTTGTCCATCGTTAGGATGGGCCTTAATTTATATAAAAGTCCGAGATAGGATAGCGATAAGTAAAATCAATGATCAACATGTAGAAAAGTTCACAACAGGAATTTCAGTCACGTTATAAAGTCACTCTGACTCGAGTCTGCTGGAACTCTACCGACTTTACTTATTATCATGCAGAATTTCGATCGAATGTGATCTGTATAATTCAAAAAGGGATCGGGGGTTACAATAGATGTCATGGATAATCTAATGTTTAGGTATGTGAGTTGAGAGTAGAAATCTGTGAGTCTCAATATTCTACCGAAAACACTGAGGCAATTTTAATCTTGAAAATCAGTCTTACAAGGAGAGTTCCAATCTTGCGGGTCCTGGATTCATCTCAAATTCTGGGAATCATCGTTTTGGTGAGAAATCAAAGTACCCATAAGGAATTGGTCCAATGGGCCTTCCATCCTCAGAATCAGCTGACGCGATTAGCATTGGCCCATATAGGACCATGTTAAAAAGCCGTACATATAGATATACTGCCAATGCTCCATAGCTGTATCTCAGGGTGGGAGGCCCATGGGATCAGATCCTCTGAGATACCTTCATTTCTTACTAAAACGAAATGATTCCCAGAGTTTAATCAAGATTCGTGTTCCGTAAGGTTGGACCTCTCCTTGTTAGTCATAAATCCCACAGACTATTTATCCCTCATCAACTGAGCGCATCACCCTGACAGCCAAATTAACTCAAACAAAAAAGTCTCCACAAAATCAACACCACTAACCTAAAAATCTTTTTAAAAAATGAAAAACAATAAAATAAGACTCACTTTTTGATAGCCTCAGTCTTGCTCTGATTTCTTCTCAACCTAGGCCTACCCGGTCCCGTGGATGTTGCACTTGCCAAACTTGGGCTTTCACTTCCACTTGGTTGTTGCTGAATTTGTGGCCTCGTCGAAGTTGTTGGAGCTGATACACTTCTTGCAACATTTGCCGGACCTCCAGTACTTGCACAGGTAGCTGTTGAAGCTGCACTACTTCCAGGTACGCTCGTTGGAGTTGTCGAACTTGAACCTGGCGCACTGCTTACCGAATGCTGCTGCTGCTGCTGTTGCTGAGATTGAGCTTGGGTTTGGTGTCCAGGGACCGGATAGAGACCGATATTTTGTGAGGTTGGAGGTGGCGAAGGTTCGGTATCGATACTCGATGAGGTACTCGAGGCACTCGTTGTTGCTGAATTTGGTGATTGTTGCCTGAAATAATTGAAAAAAGTTTGTTGGTTAGTTGGGTTATTACTTTTTGATTTTCATGTTGGTAGTGGATTATAACGAATATGCTGAGACCAACCATGATGATCCTTTCAAGAGGCGGGGGAGGGGAGGCGGATTCAGCAGGTGAGTTATGAGTTTGCATCATCTAAGGGTCATTACGTTACTCTTCCGAGTTTGTATGGGACTTTTTTTATCCATCAATCTGGACTTGAGATCTTATTTTTGCACAAATGCACAGAATCCCTACTGTTAAAAAGTCTGGAAGAAAATTCCAACTAGCTGAGTGAACTTTCATTCAATTAGCAGGTTAAGTTTTCAGTCAAATTGATTGGATTTTCAACCAGCTAGTTGCATTTGCTTGTTGAAGATCCAACCAATTTTTACAATGGTAGATGGGGGCAAATTAGAAAAGATGAACTGTAATTTACTAGGGTGTTTGGAATTAATGGAAAGGTGAATGTAGTATTAGCCATGTTCAGTGAAAGATGGGACACAATACTTCGTTGTTTAGATATTCAAACTTTTGGAATTCCAAAAGCTGAGTATGCCAAAGTCTTGATGAAAATTGCATGCACGCGGAAAATTGCATTTTAAATGAATGATAACTTGAAACGAGGAATATCTCAAAGTACACCCAAACTTGGTTAGTTTATACAAGACTGCACAAGTCCTCCAGGCTTACATACGTAGTACATAGTGTAGCAAAACTATTACAATATCAGAAACTGGTGGATATTTTGAGACGAAAGTGCACTCAAATTGCTGAGATTACACTGTGAGAGTATTTAGTACGAGCGGTAGGCATTTCTGAAAATACAGATTACTTCAGACCAAATATTCCGTGGGTAACTAGAGAGCTATTTTAAACCACAGGCACAACATGCGTTCTATGATGAGCATTGGCGATGGAAAGTTCTGATTGTGGAGTTGAGGAAATGGTTTTTCTCCTCGAGTAGTGCATGAAACATTTTTTATATCTGTATGAAAATACGAGGTTTCCTCACATACTGCTTCAACAGAGACACGAGCTAGATATTTGGACCCTGGTCATTGTAAGGTGCGACAAATTTTAAAATGAATGGTACCCTTCCAGAAAGCACACTGAGATCATATCCTTGTTATAAAACATTCTTTGACTTTACATTTTCATTACAAATAATGTCCATCCATGAATCATCTCATCCGAGAATCGTTCCAATTTCCAAAATATTCTGTCATCAAGAACTCTCAATATTTTCATTCAAAATATCACAAATATGCTCCAATAGATCAAATTCTGTAGAAATTTGCTGAACAACAAGACAAAATAGTGAGCAAGAATGAAAAAATACGACAATAGAGTGAAAAAATCACGAAACTTGTGAAAATCTTCAGCCGCACCCCGTGCCAACGAGAAAATTCGATTCATGGTAAAATCATCCAATCAATCATCCAAGACGCTATCCGTTGGCGAGCATCAAAAATTCCTTGCATGTTCCGATGAGATAAAACTGTGGAACGAAGCGGAAGAGAATCCAAGAGAAAGGATATATCGCGCGCGGTAACGACCCAAAGAGCAAGCAAGTCGCTCCAGGGGAGCCAGTATAGCACACAACCAACCCTGAATGCTATCCATTCCTTATCTATTCATGAAAAGGTGAACGCCTAGCTTTGCTCTCAGACACATTCTGGCAGACATGGCATTGCCCTGGCAGCATCAGCAAAGCATACCCTTTTCACGAAAAAAAAAAGGGGGAAAAAATCCTGATGCACGTGTCCTGCATTTTTTTACACTTCTTTTCCACCTTGTGTACTTTTGAAATGCGTTGACCTGCTTACTTTTGCGATTGTTTATTTTTGAACAAGTAAATCATTAGATTGCGAGAATTTTGGTTCGAGCATGGAGTTTGAATGATTTTTTCAGGTTATTCTTGATTTTGGGTTCACGCTGGGAAGACCGTAAAAATAATTTAATTGGCAAAATCTGGGAAAATTGAATTCAAACCTAAAATAAAATATTAAGGTTGGTGCACGATCTATTCTCGGCATAAGAGTTAATTTTATTCGACAAATATAACAAATTCAATGTATGGACGTCAAATTAAACGGAAAGAAAAAATCTATAGAATTATCCGAGCATCCGTTAAAATTCAACGGAACCGATTATTTCCAGTGATTGGAATTGGGTAAAGCTGATTGAGAGTAGAAAGTATAACTCGGTCATCGATATCGATCCAATCAGATAAAACTGTCGAGTGGAAATCGGATAGGGTATAGGAAATAGCCGAAGACATGAAGCGAATGCTCCGAATCACTCGACCGGGAGATAGGAGTAGATTTTACGCTCGCCATTTTTCGTTATACCCTATTCTTGCAACGGATTTCGTTGAGCGTTCCTCGTCAAGTTGGATTAGGATTTGTAAACCTTTGCTCTCATTGTAGGCATGAGGCTCTTGTGTTTGTAGCTTTGTGGTATCGAGAGATATGAAGGTCATGTGTCGGAGGTACGCTCTATAAATGAGTATTGTTTTTTCAAGAGGGAGAGTTAAGATTTTCATGAGTATGTTGAATTTTCGGATACTGTGCATTTGCTATGGATCAAATTCAATTTCGAAATCATAACCATAAACCGACCCTTCGACGCGAAGAGACACGAAATTGAAATTCGATTTTGTATTAAACTCTGGTTTTATTCAAGTTGAAATTTCGTGATAACTGCGGTAAGAAAAATGTCGAAATAAGTTTCAAGGAATACCTGTTGATGACATATTCTCGTTTCCATAATTTGAGAACATTTTTAAAAATGTGGGAAAAAGTCAAAGACGAACAATGAAAAGGTAATGATGTCAGGTACGATGAATAGCCAAAAAAGCATCCAAAATATGTAATATGTGTTGTAAGAGAGTCCACGAATACACGAGCCGAGATAAATATTGTCGGAGCAGATTATGAAAAATGTACAACAAGTTGGACTTGATTGATAGTTACCAAAATCCCGGAGAGATTTTTACCTCTTCTTTACGCAAATATCACACACATCTATGAACAAGCAGTAGTTCTTCTCTTTTTTATCTATCCTTCTGAAATTCGTAACACTATACAGGACGGGATCATATATACCAGCATGCGAAATTTACGCAAGGGCGAGTTTTACACGATGGATATACGATTTCAGGAAAAGAGCGCATATGAAGTGGCGTAATGTGATTTTTCGTATTTCACCCAGAGGCCGTAGTGTGGAATGGAGTATTCTTATGGTTGGAAACGTTTGGAAAAATATGTTGAGCATATTTTACACGAGATCTACTAACGGAACGACTGACGTACATAAACTACACTTTATTCTATGAATTTCCATGTGAGTGGAAATAAAGTATTTTCCAAGGTTTTAATAACATATACATTCGTGGATAGTATTTTGTTTGAAGCTCGTTTGTTTGATGAAATATATTGGTGGATATGAAGATAGAAATAAAATTCCTCTATCTGATATTATGACAGTTTCCATGTCACAAAAATCCTTCGACTGTTTCAGCTAGCCAAATCCCACTCCATCCAGATGTCCATGAACAACAGTACAATACAGTAGAACACACAAAAAATTCTCAAAATCAAATGGCCATGATATTTTCATAGTGCATCAAAATTCATTTGATCTGAAACTGATCTAGATGGAAGTTCCAATCCATCCATTCCAAGAAGCCTAGAGAGTATATGACGAGTTTGGGAACATGTCTGACTACAGGCGTATCTCGACTACTTAAAATATAAAATCGAGCTTCGTGGATAAACGGTGAGATTATTTCCCAACTTTTTCACCACGTACTTTCTATCATAGTGGAAGCAATGTAAAATATCACAGAATGTAAAAATTAATGAGAAAAAGTACCTGCTCACAATGACCAAATTCGATAAATTTTGTAATCATGTTCTAACTAGGACGTATTTTCCGCGCGCGGATTCGCGCGCGGGACATTATATTTTCCTTTGGTTCATAAAATTAGAATCAAAATGGTATCGAGATTATGGGTATCTTGTTCGGTGTACTATAATTACGATTTCGACGTCAATCATCAAGTTTTATTTCATTGAAGATGAAAATCGTATTCAATTTTCTGTAGCACAACGAATGAAATATTTTATGCATATCGGTGAGGGAGCGCGGCTTGCCCCAAACCAAATTTTCGTACTGAAAACTGGATATGTCCGTCAAAATGACACAATACCGCAACACAACACATACTTTTATGGTCACAATGGGTAATAGGACGTCCTGTTGGTCAACATAGAAATAATGAGCCCAAAAAAACTGCTCTGAAATATCGATCGTGGTGACACATGCATCCGAAAATCGGTGTGACAATAAACGATACATGCCAGCGCCCAGCAGTGAATTTGAAGTCTCTCTAGAAGAGTTTTGAATGTGCGCGCCCAAAGCGGAGTTGCAGTGGGCGTGGTCTACACGAGCGCGCATGCTGATCCACTTTTTTACGCGTCGATTAACTCTTTCGGTAGTGACGATCCATCGATTACGACCACGATTTTTAGCCTACACGTACACCTTTCATGACGTCATTTTTCGACGAAAATGGTTTTCATTTGTCTTTCACGGAATTCCAATGATGTATAACAGTGACCTTGATTGTAACCTTTTAGATCTATCATTTTTTCTACAATACCTAAATGATTTCGTGAACGAACCCTGAAAACGTCCTTGGCGACCGATGCGAAGACGGCCGCGAACACGATTCGAGACAACAGCTGTTTGCGTTCGACTTCGATTCGATACATGAGACTGATGGAGATTAAGATAGGGGAAACTGAACTGATGGCCAAATGAGCTCCGATCTTATCATTCTACAAATGAAAACATCTAGCCTATAGTGATTTTATTGGCAGATATGTATACCTATTTTGTATGGTAGAGTGCGGCCACATGAGACGAAGTTATCTTGAATTTCACGCCATATTGCCTAAGATACGTGTTTTCGTTGCACTCATGCGGAATATGAGGCAATATGGCATCAAATTCAAGATAACTTCGGCTCATGTGGCCGTACCCTTATAACTGAGTATGCACATATCATTCGAATTTGTTTAGCATGCCAAGTCTATTTCTTCCTGCCCGGATAAGAAGAAAAGGATATATGAATAGGACGATATTATGGACCCCAATAAACTCTAGAAGAATGATCATTTCCAAGACGGCCTTCTAGTCTTGAATCTCAATAGTACAGCAGATCATGTCGTACTTAACACACTAAATATCAAGTGTTCAATTTCAAGGTTTATTGCCGTAGGGCAGTATTGAAAAAAATTATTACTAAAGAAGAATTTCATTAGTCCGTAATAATACCAAATGATATTTGAGAAAATACCGAGTGGCGCTCTCAAGAGTCTTTAGAAAATGCTATATTCCTGTAGCAATTTGAGAGACTTAATTAGCTCTGTATTTCATCGTTTTAGCTATTATTCTCGTATACTCGAGATTTTCTCATTAAAATTCAATTGTCTTGAACTCAAGATGCTGGCTCCTTCAAATTTGTCAGAGCTGCAATTGAATATAGTTTGCATGAGTTAATGGAATACAATTTGATACAAGCTCAGACAGATGTTGGATAAAGGGACATCTGAGCTATGTACTTATCTCGGCTGTTGACTGAGGAAGGAAAAACTAATTTGTCTGGAGTTTTTGCTGGACAAATGGATGCAGAAACAATTTACTTGGATTTTTTGACTTTGACAGAATTTAAGAGCCTTTGTAGAAATTATACTGTGTCAAAATGATTTCACTATCAATAAAATATTTTCATTCTCAAATTCATCCAAACTTTCGTGTGTACTGTCGTCACTGAGACAAAAACATTGGAAATACACAATGCAACCAAATCTGATATCCTTAGAACACACTTTCTCCACGTGGAAGACATTCACTTTGTCGAAATTTTTCACACTACAAGTGAACTTTTCAACAATTTTCATAAACATTGTTCAGTCCAGGAGAAAAACGTATTCGCGATGACATATATCTATGAGAATTTTGTGCAGTTCATCAAGATGAATCTTTAATTATCATTGAATAAGAATGCCCCACGTATACAAATTTAGTTTTGGGATGAGAATGTAACAATGAAAGTTCGAGAGGAAAAAGAGCGATGGAATTAGAATTCAAATCTTGAATCTTTTCATTTCGAGTGCCGAATACTCGTCACTCAGGTAATCAGATTTGTTTCAACGATTTCAACGACAGTCCATGTCTTTCCGAGTTCAAAACAACCCATTTGAAAATCGACTAATCCATGTACACTTGCCGGACATAAATTCTGAAGAAATTTGAAAAAGCATTTTTGTCCCTGGGCTGCGACTTGAAATCCTGAGATTAGATCCCAATTCTGGAGATACGAGTATAAAATTATATGATAATAAAAACGCAACAAAAGCTCTGATTTTTTTCGTTCTCCTCTATAATGAACCGATTTCAAATTGTTGAATAGATTCCAATTATGACCAGAAACGCGAATTTTGGTAAAATAAACATTCTTCGACCAAAAAAGATTCTTTTTCTCGAGCATCATCGCCTATTTCGACAAGAACATTTTTTTAGAATGGTCGAACAATGATTTGAGACTTGTAGTATCATTTCCTGCTCCATCTCACCTGGATTGTACTGAATACGCTTAAAAAACACTTTAAAATAAGAAAAATGACACACGTAAACGCAATATTTCTAGCAAAATCTAGACCAGTCTCACACGGCCAATATTGTGACAATTAATTCCCAAAGCATCTCTCAATTGCGTTCATCCGCAATCGAAAGCTACTCGATACAGCCTTCCAAAGGGTACACATAGCGCGCAATTGATACCGCGCCAAGTCAAATATGGCCTCTCTCTTTCTGTCTAAGGGCTCTATATATACACGCACACACATACACAGCTGCAAACAATAATTACGATCGCGTGCTAGGCAGCTTATCACAGCCGTAGTGGGCAGTTTCCGCTGACTAATGATCGTGTTTCAGAGAAAGAGAATACACCTCTCTTGGAGCGTTCGGTTACTGAAATTCTCCCTTATGGCTAGAATGTCTCGTTTTATGGATATTGTGGCGGAGAAGGTTGGTTTTGTTAAACTATGTGAATTTTAATGAGTTGATAAAATACTTTTGTAATGAAAAATGTTGAAAGTAAGTATCGTGGAGTTTTTTTATAGGTCTATAATGATTGAGATTTTGGTCTGGTTGGATGAAAAATTGAAATCTGATTTGCAATATTTCAGATGTCTCATTTGATTGATCAAATATGAAGGAAAGAGGCAGACAAAAAACTTGAAAGAGGCATTCAAACGATTTAAATCCCAAGAAACAGATCTAAAATCAAGAGCAGACTCTCTATTATTTCATTCACTTCGTACTCAACTATTCAATCAAAATGAGGCATTATGGTAACAGTTTATCGATCTCCTCAACTTTAGTTCCATCGATTCTCGTAGAGCATAAAACTTTCTTCAACTGTCTGGAGCGTATAGCGACAAGAAATGAAAGCCTAATGAGATAGATGATTGCAAGCGTACTTTCAAAGTTTGAAAGTTGATCCGAGAAATGAGAATAAACTGATTACTGAGGTATCGATTCACTGTGTAACATTGTTTGGTTATTCGATGCTCATTCTCGAAGTATACTTTCGTCGAGTGAATTAGTCATGGATACGAATTCTTAATCAGTTCAGCAGCCCATTCATAGGGGAAATCGTTTTATGCAAGCATAGAAGCTAAGATTCACCATCATGGAAATCGTTCAGTCTGTGATGGATAAATACGTTCTCATCATTCAGGTGGGGCGCGGATACCTCACCAACTCGCCAAGTTTGCAAAATTTCGGCTTCATGATTATCAAAAAGAATATGAAAAAGATACAACATAATTAACACGCTCACTGCGATGGGTCCCACGGGTGGGACCCACGCGTGCCTCCCTGTGTGCGGTGGGCCCCATCCGTGGGGACCACTTTTCATTGAATTTCACTTCACGTCTAACCGTGGAAACACATCCAATGGCTTATGTCGTGCTTATTTCTCGTTGTTTATGTCGTAATGAACACGCGTACACAGTAGTTTCGGTATCGGGCGCAATTTCGCTGAGTTTTTCCCGATTTTCGTTTTATTGGCAAATTATTCATTAATTACACAAAATCAAGCGATTATTAGCAGACTACTTACTTTGGATTCGACAATTCCCAACGTATTTTAGCTCATTTGAAAACTTATTGCAAGATCTACAAACAGAGCCCAAACACGTAGGAAATTATCGTGGGTTCTTTCAAGCACAGCCTTTGCTCTGTCGTATGTGTATTGCCATGCGCTGTGAAACTCTTGGCATTGAAGATATAGAGAAGATGATCGGGTTGAATCTATCACTTTTCTATGCTTGAAACGATTTGAAGAACGTCAATGAACCGCAGCCCAAGATCAGGCTCAGCAATGCTGAAGCACGCTAAAACCATGATCAAACATTATTCTCTGGGTGGAACAGATATTGAAGTACAAGTTCTCTTGGAGGCTCATAACATGGAATTTGATGATTTTACTGATACTGCTGATCATCCTCATGAATATTCTTCATATCAGAGGGAAACTCTTGGGCCTCACCGGTGAGGCCCACATAAATTCCTATAAATACTGTAAATAGATGCCAAACCGATCATTTTCAAAAAAGTTTAGCTTCCGAAAGTGTTGAAACGCACATTTGTACTCTCTCGCAATCAAGACCGGAATCGCGATTTCGCCTTCGCAGTGAACGTGTTAATAGCTTTCAAAAAAAATAAATGAGAGCCAAATTCACAGTATTCTCATTTCATATTCCACATTAACCCGTTCACTACTTTGTCTCCTCCAAAGGACATTATTGATTTCCAATAATTCGTGATGGTTTTTTTGTAATGCATCGAAATAATTTTGAAAAATCTCTGTCACTACAAGGATCGAAATGGAACATTAATGGAGTCTTGGAATGGAATGGTGCGTGAGAAAAAAATGAAAAACGAAAATTTTTCAAAATTCCAGTTTTGCCATCTTTTGCCGTTTCCCAACCCCAAAACCATTTTTCTGATGAGAAAAAACTAGCATTTCCGATACCGGGAGCACTTTTGTAGTGAATGGATTGAAAGGATTTACACGATTTCAAAGAAAAGTAAATGTTGAAAATTCGTCACAAAAACGATATAGAAAGTGTGATATTGAAGGTTCGAATCAAAGATTATCAAAGATTCATAAATTTTGAACTGGCGCATTTCAATTTGGCAGCGAATGCACATGAGTCACGTGATTTTCCACGGTTTTGTAATGATTCTCCATCGAAAACTCCTATTTCGAACAGCACATGCGAACTTACTTCATCAAAACTGCAGTTATTCGCGAAGAGAAAGACGCAGGTCTGATTCAAAATCACAATAAAAAAAAAATCTAATGGCACACGCGACTAATGTGTAGGTTCCGCCATAATCGAATAACACCACCAGTCCAAACTTTCGGGAAATCCAGATTTCAATTCATCATTTGAACCATTTTCCGAGTAAAAAAATTCCAAATCGTCGTCCAGCATATCTCATCAACGTTAACTTCATCGTGCGACCATTTTCTGATCTAATTCAAGCCACAAGGGCTCCGGTCAGTAGAGAACTAACATTAGTTTTTTATACTGTTTGATGCTAAATTATCTATCAAGTTCATCATCGCCGTAAGTAAGTAAAACGTGAAAATTGAGTCTAATATCTCAATGAGTGTATCGAATAATTATTGACAGAAATGAATAAGTCGATATTGAGCAACAATTGTCATCTTAATTTGAATAATTATTGTAATCAAATGGTTCGGAAAGTACATCATTAAGTTCATAAATCACAGACTCGATGCACTTATTCTTGAAGTAGAAAGTAACCAAGTTAAATCAGACACAAAGTATGAAATCAAAGCAATCAAATGTAACGTAAAATTGAATAAAGCCATAACTCAATCAAAGCTTACACGTCAAAAGCATTTGAGACTAAACTGAAGTGAATTTGTTATGCTATTAAGGCATATAATATGCACATCCAAGCTTTAAAGTTTAAACTAGCACTCAACATGATGCGGAAATTGGAATGAACGTTTGAATTTCGCAAACGTCACGTAATGCAATTGACGTGTGTTGAAATAACAATCTCGTTAAGGGCCTGGCTGGATTGCTTTCATTGGCAGCATATATATATATATATATATATATATACACACACAAATACAGTATTTTGTGATGATTAAGCCTGGGTCGAATCAATCAATTGGTAGAACCTGATTACACAAAAAACTGTTTCTCAGGGTTGGGCAAATAAAATTCTTAAGCTTCCACCGATAGCATCACGAATCAAATTTGTTACTTTTTCAGAGGTTCTGGTCGTCGATTATTCCATCAATTTCAGAAACTCCTTTGGAAACATATGGTGGAAATTTCACCTTGAGATGATCTACTCATTAGTCGGACTTTTCTTCATTTTATATACATATAGGTTAACTGCGAAAAATGTCTGTTAATTTCTGCTGTCAAACATTTCGAGTAGAATCGCTCGAGCAATCTTCAAAAGGAAGAACTGTTGGCACTTATCATACATTCAATTCAGAGAGACAACATTTTTTCAGAAACAGAGAAAAAGAAAAGTTGTCCAAAATCATATGGCCTCCTTACCCCTCTATAACACGATACAACTCGCGAATCCGTAATAACGTAATTTGGATTCTCACTATACTACTGCTCTATGGCTGATTCTATTGCTGCGAGGAGTTTGACCTGCACGAGAGAGGGCGCGTGACCTGACCCGGACTATATATAGGTATATATACATACTATCTCGGCTGTATCCGTGACTACTCGTATTTCCCACCCACCAACTCTCACCTACTACCACCTCTATATCTATATGAATACCTCAAACGAGGCTTTCGATCCACCATGAGAGCTAGCTTGCATCATATACACGAGTGCAATGCTGTTTCTCTGGTATATACAGCCCGTTGTGTCGAGAGAGCGAAATTCACGATGTGGATTATTATTATATATACTACATCTATAGATATGTATAGAGGGATACGCGGTATAGCGTCCCGTTAGCAACAGTTGATCTTGTCTACTCTGTAGACTGCCGGTCCATACTGTTTTCAGATGAATGTGAAGATAGTTCATACTTTGAGCGGTGGTTATTGTGTTGGTGTATGAAATTTGTAAACAAGGTGTGAGAGATAAGAAAAAAAAAGTCATAAAATTTTTTTGTCAGTTTCTGTTTGTTTGTTTGTTTGTTTGGTTTTTTGATTTCAAAAGTTGGGTGATGAGAGAAGTTGTTCTGGTGGTGTGAGTTGTGAGCGTGAGACTGAATGTAAAATGAGACAAGAATGTGATGGGTGAGAGTATTGTTGTAAGTAATAAGCCAGGGCAGGAAAATCGGGAAACGTGGTAGTACCCAATTTTCTGATGAAATTACAAAAGAAGATTCCACATAATAACGGAATTTTTATGTGTAAGGGCAGATTTATATCGTTCGAATTCAGCGAATCTCCAAATGTGGTTTGAATTTTACCGAATTCTGGAAGATATATGAGATAATTATTCAGTCTCCTATTAAACATCAAGGACGAAAAATCTACAAAATTATTCATGGATTCTGGAAGACTCTCCCGACGACTATCTGATTTTTTTATTGACCAATTAGTGTTCGTTTTTTATCTCAGCCATTTTAATCTCTGATAATGCAATCATCATTGGTGATGACTATTAAGTTGATTTTGTCTTCATCATTTCATGATCAGACATGCTATCTGAATCACAATTCTACACCTGAAAAAATCTTGACCGGTATCTCAGAGGAGCTCAAACCGATGACCCATGCATGGAAACAAATCATTTATCTTGCAGTATTTCTTGGGTATTCCGTAGAAATAATCATCCAGAATGAATTCCTACGAAGAATCCCTCATTTGATCCTACGAAGCTGTGATTTTATAGCTAATCTGAGATTGCATTATTCATAGTCACGCGCAATAGTTCCACGCTTTCAGGGCCAAAAAAACTCCATATGAGACCTGAATTAACATAATTAAGAGCCCAGCCAAAATTTGTCCGTCAGCATCTCGCGTCTCGGGTTGCCTATCGGCAGGGGGTGAAGGGCGATGGGTGGCCGTATGGGTCATGGTTGGGTCATGGGCGGGTGGGTTGGTGGGTGAGTGGTCAGGTGGGTTGGTTGGTCGATGGATAAAGTGGAAATCACTCAAGTTCAAGTGTTACGTTTCACTGAATTCCAGTGGGAATTTCACTAAAAATTCAGTGAGAATTTCACTGAAAAATCAGTGAAAATTTCACTAGAATATCAGTGAAAATTTCACTAAGAAATCAGTGAAAATTTCATTAAAAATTCAGTGAGAATTTCACTAAAAAAATCAGTGAAAATTTCACTGAAAAATCAGTGAAAATTTCACTAAAAAATCAATGGAAATTTCAGTGAGAATTTCACTGAAAAATCAGTGAAATTCACTAAAATTCCAGTGGAAATTTCACCAATATTTCAGTGAAAATCGCTTGAATTTTAGTGGAAGTTCTACTGAGATTTCAATGGAAAGCGTTGAAAATCGTTGAAAATCGTTCAAGTTTCAGTGAAACTTTCACTGAAATTCCCGTGGAAATTTCTAGAGTTTCAGTGAAACTACATTTTTAGTGAAATTCCTGTGGAAATTTCTAGAGTTTCAGTGAAACTCTCTTTGAAATTCCAGTGGGAATTTCTAAAGTTTCAGTAGAACTCTCTTTGAAATTCCAGTGGGAATTTCTAGAGTTTCAGTGGAACTTCCACTGAAATTTCAGTGAAAATCGCTCAAGTTTCCACCGTCTATTAGATTCGAATAGTTGTCTATTTCAGTAGAATTGCATCATCGGATGTAAATAACTATCTCGAAATTAGTGTATCGATTGAGTCAAACGAGATGGCCAATAAGGGTATACATGATATTCATTGCTGAGGAGAGAAATATCCTTCGTGATTACTTCTTCATCTAGGTACAAATCATAAGTGGGATAGGATTCATAAGGCCAATAATCGTAGATTTCGCAATATCCTTCCAAGCAATTAAATTAATTAAGCGAAATTTCCAGATTCTTACTGGAGATTCAGGAACCTCACTATGTGCAACATTACACCAACTCAATAGTTCTCAATCACAGTTACTAGGTTACATCAAGGAAATTATTTTTTCCGAATACACTGTATTATGAAATCTCAACGTTACATTGTTGAACTACAGAAGCATTTCAGAGGCTCATATCATATCAGAGACACTTCCAAGCCGGACGAGCGTTAGCGAGGTAGGCAATAACGCTAGTATAGATGATTTTTTTGGATAAATATTTAACGTCCCTGCAGTCAGGTGATTAAGCCTCGATAAGACGCATGCCTCTAGGTGTAAGTGACTAAACTCTTTCAAACCGTCCAATTCTGGGCTCAAATGATAGACGGCTCAGCAAATAATCACTATTAAAGTGATGCGTTCGCCGTGCAACCCGGGACTTATTTTTCACTTACATTCACAGTACCGTTCAAAAGTTTTCGATGGGTGATCCCTCAAGTAACCTGAATTGCAGCAGCGATAAGTCGAGTTTTATGCGTCGTATGGGAATTTTCAAAAGAGCATCTTAAAAAGCAGAAAAAGTACTAACGTTTAGTGGGTTTGCATGATGTTTATCGAATATTCTTGGAGGTCTTACACGCTCATAAAAAAGGAGAAAATTAAAGAATTTTTCACTATCATTGAGACACCTGCAGTTTTAATGCAAATGAAAATACGGAAATTCTAAAAAAAGCCTTTAGTAGAGCGGAAAAAATGCTATGTGTAGTCATTTTTTGTTTTTTATACGTACCGCGTGTGAGAACGTACGAGCCGTCTAGATACCCAAAATGACTGTTTATCACCGGAAACGGCACAGAAAACGGTGAAAAACTATGATTTCGGGGATTTGGACAGCTCGCACGACTTCATAGATGGGAGTAGCTACACATAGCACCTTTTCCGCTCTACAAGATGCTTTTTTTTAGGATTGCCATTCATTTGCATTAAAACTGCAGGTGTCTCAATGAAAGTTAATACATTTTAGATTTTCTATTTTTTCACCAGCGTGTAGGACCTTCAAAAACGTTCGATAAAATCATTCAAACCCATTAAAAGTTAGTATTTTTTCTGCTCTTCAATATGTTTAATTGAAAATTTCCATACGACGCATAGAACTCGACTTATCGCTGTTGCAAGTCAGGGTACTTGAGGGATCACCCATCGAGAACTTTTGTTTCGACAATACGAAATTTGACAGAAGTTGTCGACTACTTATTATCATCTGAATTGTGGTGGGCAACTCGCCATTTGTCACCAATCACAAGAGCATCGGAAATGAACGAGAGTAAGTTGCCCGTGGGTACTCCCCAACCCATGAAACAGGCACATTTTTGTTCACAAAAATCTCAAAATCTTTTCCAGTTTGGGCTAAACGGAGAAATATCCACAGGTTAAATGATTATAAAGCCTGGATAACTCGTCGTTTAGCTCAAATTGGAAAAAATGTTGGGATTTTTGTGAACAAAGTTCAGCGTGCACGGCGACCGCATCGCCTTGATAAGAAGTATTGTTCAGGAATTGGAGGGAGGCATAAATAAACAATAAAAACATGCATTTTTCCGACCTTTTCTCTGTTTTTCCATTATCAGTCGGAAAATATTGGTTTTCCGGGAAAACTTATCCAGGGGTAATTTGTAGACTTTTTTAAGATCTACATTAGTGATCAAAATTTTTCCGTAAAATGCATCCTTTTGGAGTTAAACTTGATTAATGTTATAATTTACTTTGTCCGAATTAATTTGCTTGAATTGTTTATAATGGGTTCAAACTTTTTTTCTTGATAATTGAGTCGACTTTGAACAAAAAAGGTCTCATGGTATTTTTTCCTGAGTTTGATCGATTTCGAGTAATGAAAAAAGCAAATTTCGCGACTTCTAACCCTCAATGCGGTGCTCTCACGACTGCACATTGACTTGGAAGTCGCGAAATCTGTTTTTTTTATTACTCGAAAACGATCAAACTTACACTACCGGTCAAAAGTCTGAGGACACCTGGGAATCAAACTGATGATTTTCAGAGTTGGATATCTCAGAACCTATTGGTCGTAGAGAGGTCTGCGTGGTCGCATTTTGTAGCTCGTATCGAGTACTTTCAAATCTATTTTCTGTATTTTCCGTCCCGCGTATTATACCAGAGACACACGAGTTAGAAAGATGGATTTTTTTGCAATTTTTCAGGCAAGGTACGAACGCCCGCCAATTTTGGAGAGATTGTTGGATCGCTATGAAACCTATGACATCTTCAAGCCCATGAAAAAACCTTCAAAATCCGTTTTTGAACTTCTCCCAAAGTGGTTTTGGACTCGAGATCTGACTGATTTCGCTGAGGGTGTTTGTCTCTCAAAAAATCACACGATAATCCAAAAATGATGAGAAACAGCCCAGTTCAAGGTCGGTAGTTTTGATTTCCTTTGGCAATTTCGATGTTGAGTCAAACTCTTGCAGAAATGAGGGTCAGATGCCTCAAAACGGGCTGTTTCTCGTCATTTTTGGATTACCGTGTGATTTTTTGAGATACAAACACCCTTAGCAAAATCAGTCATATCTCGGAACCAGAACCACTTTGGGAGACGTTCAAAAACGGATTTTAAAGGTTTTTTCATGGGCTTGAAGATGTCATAGGTTTCGTAGCGATCCAACAATCTCTCCAAAATCGGCGGGCGTTCGTACCTAGCCTGAAAAATTGCGAAAAAAGGCATTCTTCTGACTCGTGTGTCTCCGGTATAATACGCGGGACGAAAAATACTGAAAATAGATTTGAAAGTGCTCGATATGAGCTACGAAATGCAACCACGCAGAGCTCTCTACGACCAACAGGTTCTGAGATATCCAACTCCGAAAATCATCAGTCTGATTCCCAGGTGTCCTCAGACTTTTGACCGGTAGTGTATTTCTCTCTTACTTTGATTTGGAATTTACATCCACAATTTTAATCAAAAAGTTATCAAATTTTCCTGAAGCCTTTCAAATATATTAATTCGAACATGCCTCTCATCTGAAACGCAACGCTGCACACACGACATAAATACTATATGCTCCTGCTCCTGCGGCGCGGGCGGTGAGTCGCTCATTAATTTTCATCCTGGACAGAATTGGGATCGTCACTTGTTTACGTGGCCATTTTGCGTGCCGAGAGCAATTTGCAAGACAGCGCTAATACCCCTATACCCGGGTTGGTATATACGTAAGCGCATCAGAGCCATTCATGAATTATTCATGAGTGGTTGAATCCTGAGCACAGAGTAGAAAGCAGAGAGAGGGATATCGCATCTGGATTAAGAAAAGTTGCAAGAAAAAAGGACTATCGTAATACAGATACGGATAAGAATTTAACTGGATGCAAAGAAAAAGTTGTTGCATAATTGATACGAGATCAGGAAGGAAAGTATTGAACTGGTGTAGAGTGTAATAAAAGACACAATGACCATTTGGTGGGTTGTGTTGTCAGTTTTTGAAAGAGTTGCACTGGAGTGAAGGGGTTTGGAGATTTTATAAACGATTGGAGGTTTGATCGATGCTTTGGACTTTACGGGCGAAAGGCGGAAGGGTTATTGAAGAGTTACAAATTATTTTTTCATCTCAACTTTTCCCAACGTGTTCACTGCAGAGGTTGGAATTGGTCATTCTTCTCAAGGTGTCGCAAGGTTCATTGAAGAGACCCGCGAGAAAAAAAATCACGCCAAAAACCTTCAGCACAAGCGGAAGCCTCGCACCTCGCAATAACCAAATTTTGTTTCTCCGCTCAAAAATATGCCAAAAAGTTTGACTGAACAGTTGAATCAATTCAGGTATTTACGCGAAAGCTAATGAAAAATTAACCATTTCTCATGGGAAATCAGTTTTGCTGGCTTGGTTGTGATTGAAAATTGTTGAAAAAGTGAGATTCATCATCATTCTTCCTCATTTTCTCGTGTATTGGCACCAACTTTGGATGCTTTCCCGTCACTGTACAAGATTTCCGTGCGTGAAGAAGCAAATTCAAAAAAATCAATTTTTGTTGAGTGATGCCAAGAAAGTTACTCTCGACGAGTCATGCAGTTTTCAATGGTAAAACAGAGATCAAAGCACCCATTCATGAAGAATGTCTCTTTGATCTTCGAAAGCATAAACTCTCGCGCGTATAAAACATGACGAGTATTACTAACTCTACACCAAGCTCAAATTTCCAGAAACGAAAGCAATTAAATCGTCTCATTTTCCAAGAACCTACAGATTGCAGTAACTAGATCCAAAGTAAGAATTATCACGAATGAAACATAGTGAACTCCAATTCTTTCTGCAATTCATCAATTCCTCATTACCTCAAAGAGCACTTAACAAGAAATTTTCAAAGACTTTATCACTGTGTATTGGGATCACACTTATTTCCCAATTTTCAATTTTTCGTCGGGCTAACCCTCAAATCTCAGTTTTAGGATGAAAAAAACGAAAGCAATTTTTCCCAGGTTCTTGATTGCATTCCATATAGCAGTCCATATAGTAGCCATTTTGACATTCCGTTCTGATTTCAAGGGCCGTTTCAAGTTCTTTTCGAGCAATTCTGATTCAGTTTTTTGTCCCTACTGCGCATGCGCATCCTTCAAGATCAGCTCTGATAGTATTTTGAGATCGATAGCCAGTGCGATTCCCTTCAGAATGACCACTAGAGGAAGTCGATTTGATGTAGTAAGACGAGAAACACAGCTGGCCCAAGCGATGAAAAAAAGCCCAAAGTACCAATTCAGTGAACGTGGGGTTTTTTCCGAGGTTTCTTGGACCCCTAAGAATGAAGTTTCGAGACGGAACGTTCCAAGGAAGGGAATATGTTTCTTACGTATTTTTCAAAGTGAAAATCAAATCCGTTGTCAGTTCTGTACTCCTCCAAGACTTTTTGCCTAATTCGAAAAATCCATTCACAAAATCTATTCATCGGAATTTATACCTAGGAATTTTTTCTTCCTCAAACCAGCTATGTTTTTCGTCTAATCACATCGAACAGACTTCTCCAAGTGATCATTTCGAAGGAAATTATACTAGCTATCTATAAAGAATATGCCCACAAACGTTAGAGAATGCGCATGCGTAGCAAATGTCAATAAAAGAATCAAAATTGTCTGGAGAAGTAAAAAAAAACGAGGAGAGAAAAGAAAAGAAAGTGAAAAAATTCAAAATCAGAAAAAAATGTTAAAAAGGGTGCTATGAGAACTGTCTCTAAGAATTTGGTGGAAAAAATCGCTCCCGTCTTTTTTCATCCATTAAGTTTTGACCTCAAAGTCAAAACTTAATGGATGGCCCGACCGAAAATGAAAAATTGGGAAATAACTGTCACTCTACTGTGTACATACTTTGACTTACTGACATACAAAATCAACTATCCCATATCCACCTTACAAATCATTATTACCTACATAACCCCTAACCAATTACACACAATTCATTCCTACCATTAAGTCAAACACCATCCACACAACTCAACTTGAACGACCAATTCGCAAACTATCTCTCTCCCTTCTCTCAGTCCAACCTATTCAAAATCATGTAATGTATCACAAGGGGTTAATATACACAGTGAGATCAAGAGAGCATAGTATCCCGGAGGCGTCGGTCGCTGTTTCGTCGTCCAATCAACTCATTCCCATAATCCGGAATGGCATAGTAGCAGTAGAAGCGTATAGTATATAGCATCTACCAGGAAATGGAATTTCCGTACTCAATGTCCGATTCTCGAGTTCTACCGTCGATCCACTGCTTCTCTCGTCGCGTCTGACCACACGTATACTTGTACTACTGATTCCGGTATAAAATCACCATCAGTCTGTGTGCTCGTGTGTGTGTGTGTGTGTGTGTGTGTGTGTGTGTGTGTGTGGGTGCGGGTGTGGGAGTGTGGGGATGTGGGTATAGAAGGCCTCGTGTGAATATCAGCGAGACGATATACAATAGAACAGAGCACGAGTTAATCGGCCATTCGGGAAACGAGGCGCTCTCGAATTGCAGATGACCGCGAGAGATAGATACGGATCCTGTATAGTGGTGGTAGTATGTTCGACATGAGACAAGAACAGCCATAGTCATGTGTGAGTGTGAGTATGTATAAGACATGGGTGTCATAGTTCTGATATATGTGTGTGTGTGTGCGTGCGCGTGTGTGTGTGTGCGTGCGTGCGCGCGCGTGTGTGTGTGTGTGGTGGACTTCGACACGGTGAAGATGAGATGGGGATCGAAGGGAATAGAGGTGTCCCGAGGGTGGTAGATTGTAACACGGTATAGTGTGTTACAGGGGAGCAAATTACAGCCCCAGAGCAATTGTCTTGAAGCTGTGTATATCGGCCGTCACCCACTTTGTTATCACTCAAGGTATTGAGAAAATGCCACTAGAGATGATGATATGATATGGTATGGATGTCTGTTGAGGGAATAGTTCATTGGATTACATTTTTTTAGGGTGGTAACGGATGGGTTCTGTACATCTGATGATCATTATTAAAATGAGATATTCGTATGAATCGGTTGACCAGAATATGGTATAAATGAGGTTGAAAGGCCTAGGGGTGGAAAGTAATGAACAAAACTTTCACTTATTTTTATTTTGAGATTAAGAATAGGGTTCATCAGTCAGAATATTTTGGTAAGATACTCATAATCAATCTAAAACGCTAAAACTGTTCTAGTAATTTTTATAATTTTGCCGCGAGCGAGTGTCAATTTACAGGAATTATTTTTGGCTTGCTCTCTAAGAGACCGGATATTTTTCGTTGTTATTGCGTCCCTTGGACACATCATAAAATTATTGTGACTCTATTAAGGAACTTTGATGCCCTATCCAAGAGTGAAATTCTCAATATTTTTTCGAAATTCAATATCGAATGTCCATTGAACTTCATAAAAATAGATCGAATCGAGTGAATGATTACAATGATTATCTATTTGGTCTTTGGCTGCAAATTTTCACAGGCGCCTGAATATTGAAAATTGCGAATGTATATAATACGTGACTGCAGTGGCTGATGGTAATCACTGAAACACCAAGAAATTTTAGAACGGATTGCACTCAAAAATTTCACACTACAAAATTCTGTAACTCAAGTAAATAGGATGACTGATCGAATCGTTCTTCAAAAATTCATGCGAGCATTTGATTGATTTTCTTCATATCCTCATCTTTACCTACTTAAAGGGTGAAATTTGATATATCATATCGTCAAAGAGCGGCTCGCGTCTTTTTGTTTCACAGAATAGGAGGAAAAAATGTATGGAAAGATGTAGAAACTGTCAAGAGCTCGTTCGTCAAAATCAACTTCATGGAATTCTTCAGTAATAAATTTAACCATAAAAAATGGCATTGAAGAATGTGAATGAAGAAGAATATTACATTCGAAATACTTGAGAAGAAGATGGAATGGTTCTATAATCCGATTTTATGATTTGTTAATTTTAACATCAATTAGAAGTTGTAGGGCAGAGATTAAAAAGTTTCCATCATTCCGCTTCTAAAGATACGAGTGTAGCGCACTAAATAACGAATGACTTTCTGAACCGCAGTAGGAGAAAGCTTCCGAAACAAATTTGTTTAATTCCGCATCAAAAGATACTTTCACGGCTCCTACGGCTTCCACTCTTTCTGGAAACTCTTAAAAGAGTTAGTAAAAGAGTAAAAGATGGGTGGAAAGACTAAAGAATGAGATTATAATATTTTAGAGATGATTCGAGAACTCTGCTCTGTACTAATTCACTCTCCCTTGCGGTATACACCAAGAGCTGAATTATTCAATGTGGGAAATCGTGAATTTCAAAATTTTTTTTAATTGCTGAGTACTCATCAACGATGATAAACACGGTCAGAGAAGGAATTATCTATTGGTTATTTTCGTCATTCTACGTATACGTGGAAAACGCTACGTTTAAACAAAATTTTAGGGTTTTTAAGGTAAAGATTTTCAGAAAAAACGTAAAAACTTTTCACCATCAAAACCTTAGAATTGTGTTTGAATGTGGCACTTCTAAGCTAGAATCATGAAAATCCTATTCGGAGAATTTTCCATCGAATCTGTACTTAAACGGTAATGAATGTTCATGATTTTTGCATGATTTTTTCAAGAACCTGCCAGTAATATCCTTGATCAAACGGATATTCCCGCATACACTATTTTCCGGCATTACTCCATCTAGAACTCGAGTACAATATCCAATTGCAACAATTATGACGATCCGTATCAAAATTTGAACGAATAATTTCGATTGTTGTCATATTATTACAAGCAACATTCTATAAACATCACGGGTAATATTTTTCAAAAATATTACGATTCAAGTAGAACAAGTCAATATCAGTCAGACATACGATACATGGACTTGCAGTACAGCAATCCAAGTACATACTGCGCTTTCAATAATAAGGCAAAAAGGAAATCATAGCATCTGTGCCTAATCAATACATCATCGAATCGAATCAAATCACTCACACAAAAGTCTCAGAAAGATAAGCTTATTCATAATATAAGTACATCACGCAGAAGGATAAAAAACTTTCTCCGAATCAGACGCAAAATAAAAATAAGGTAAGTGTTCCCAACTTGCCCCCATTGAGCCATTTTCTTAATAACTTTGGCCCATCTCCATATTTTCCAACGTACCTCAGCTCATTTCAAAGCTTGTCTCAAGACCTTCAAAACAAGTTAAGGTACATTCAATTTGAACCAATTGGAGCCAAACTGTTTGAATTCTCCCAAAAGGTGATTTTTGAGAGTTTACAAAAGTGTGTACCCAACTTGCCCCCATCATTAAAAACAATGTAAATCGGCGATGAAGTGAATAAAATCGCTTTGATCCGTTTTGATCACCGTACAGCGACATTTGTAGCTTTGAGCTGGCCCAAGACATCGTTTCCGACCTATTTTGACGTGATAAACACGTTCTGAGTGGTAAAAAAAAAGCCATACTGCACGCCTTTCCGAGATAACCATATGGGGGCATGTTGAGTACACTCCAATGTCGGCCTTCTTGATTCTCAAACCATCTTCGTGTTATGTACATAAAATCGCTCCAAATCAGAGTTCTGCAACCCTGAAGAGCGAATTTTGAAGGTCTTGAGACAAGGAATCGAATGCGCTAAGATACGTCAAGATTAGTCGAATAAAAATAAGTTGGCACCGGTTTTAGTGAACGCGATTTCCTCCTCGATTTCTTAGTCGTGCAAACACGAAAAATGGAAAACTCACTTTATATTTTCTGGAGAACGCAGAAATGATCCGGGATCGATGAAAACTACGTATTTTCTCATATTTTAACATAACAAACGTAAAAAAAATTGCGGGAAGGTCAACGAGCGCCCATTCCTGAGATCGGCATATGGGGGCAAGTTGGGTACAGAGGCAAGTTGGGTACACTTACCTTATATTCACATTCAGGCGTCTCGATTCTATCCAAGATTATCTACCAACGGAGTAATATACTTCTGACCAATTGCTAAAACTACGTATATAAAGAAAGAAAAGAAAATCTTATATACATCGAATTCCTAAAAGTACGAAGGTTGAAAGAGACGTGAAAAGCTATATGGCTATGAACGCTTCTAGGAAAGCGAGCGATGACTAACTGCAGGCAAAGCCAATGTGAACGAGGCTGCACGTACAATCAAGTATATGTTTCTTACATCAGGATGCCTTTTCAGTACCTCTACATGTATGTTAGGGTGTAAGTTATTTGCCATGAGTTTTATTATAGAATCCTTCACTCTCTAGAGGGCCTGTTTATGACCAGAACTGTACCAGAGATGAGTAAACTACTCATCTCTGACTGTACATGGAAACTTCGAGTAGAGGCAAAAGAATTTCTACTCCCCCCCCTCCCCTCCCGTAGAGCCATACAAATTTTTCCTCCGGATATTGGCAATTATTGGCCTTCCCTGCGCATGCGCGTGGTTGGATGACTCTGAAAAAATTTCTACTCGATAGCTGACAAATTTTCCTTCAAAATGACCCCTGAGAAAATAACGAACCAAAGCTATGACTAGTTTGGAAAAGTGAAAGAGTCCAAGGTGTTAAATCAGTGGGTCGAACAGCGTTTGTCTGCCGTTCCGCGGAGCTCACGAATTTGACACCTTGGACTCTTTCACTTTTCAAAACCAGTCTCAGCTCTGGTTGTAGTGCACCAAATCAACTTTATCAGGGGTTATCTCAAAGGAAATTTTGTCATTTATCGACCGGGAACACTTCCGGAGAAGTTCAACCACGCGCATGCACATGCAAGGCTTCTAAGTATGGGGAAAAATGGCCCAAGATCACTAAAAATGGCTCTACAGGAGGGGAGGGGGGTTAGGAATTTTTTTTGCGCCCTACTTGTAGTCGAAGTTTTTCCTCCATTTTTGGTCATGGGGAGCCCCTTTGGGGGGGGGGGGGGGGGGGCTACACAAAAATATTGTGACATGATGGACACCATGGCGTGTGTGTGTATATTAGGGTCTGCGTTATTTCCCAACTTCCGATTTTCGACGATTCCAACGTGAATTTTCGATCTTTGATATAAAAAAATGATAAAAAACTTTTACCGCGCCCCGTGCAACGTATCCTGCTTTGCCACTCGAACATCATTTCAACATTGAAAACCCTATACTGAAAATTTCGCCCTCCCCACCTTCCGTGCCTCTGGAATCACTGTGATATGTCATGGCTCCTCTTGAACCATAGAAAATATCAAAATACGCTATTTCACGTAAAATTTCACGAGCAACACAATGAAATGATCAGTTCTGACTTTCAAAGTGACAATTTCATCGTGTTCCTTGCGAAATTTTACGTAAAAATGATGAACTCTGATATTTCCTCAGTTCTAAGAGGAGCCATCGGAAATCACTTTGGTCTCAGAGACGCGCGAAGGGTGAAGCGGGCGAAATTTTCAGTATAGGAGTTTCAATGTTAAAATGATGTTCGAGCGGCATAGCAGGATACTTCGCATGGGGTGCGGCAAAAATTTGTTCTCAATTTTTTATACCAAAGATCGAAAATTCACGATGGTATCGTGGAAAATCGAAAGTTGGGGAATAACGCACACCCTAGTGTATATACATAGTATATCCAAAAAGTACCGGACCCCCCCGTATCTCCCCAGGGTTACGTCGTGCAAAAAAATGTTTCTTACAAAAGTTGTTCGATATCGAATGGAGGTTTAGATGTGCCCCCTAATTCCCAACACCCCCCCCCCTATTTGCCCCATTGCGGGTAACATTGAATTTTCAAATGGAAACCCCCATTTAGACCTCGGATTCTGAAAGAGCAAAGAATTTTAGGTCCGGATAGGTCTTTATGACATTGGTCAAGGTGACTTCCATGGGTGAATGGGGGTCATCATAACCTACAAAGTATGGGACCCCCGCCCCCCGTATGTCCCGAGGGTTACGTCTAGCAACAAAATGTTAGGTACGAAAGTTGTTGGATATCGAATGAAGATTCAGATGTGTCCCAAATTCCCCATCCCCATTTGTCCCATTGTGGCTAACTCTGAAATTCCATATGGAACCCCCCATTTTTGACCTCAAATTATGAAGGAACGGAAAATTTTACGTCCTCCATTCACTCTTGGAGGTCACCCTAACCAAGGTCGTAAAGACCCATCTTTACGTAAAATTTTCCGTCCTTTCAGAATCTGAGGTCGAAAATGGGGGCTCCCATTTGAAAATTCAAAGTTGGCCACAATGGGGCAAATTGGGGGAGTTTGGGGGGAGGGGGATTTGGGGGCACACATGAGCCTCCATTTGAGATCCAACAACTTTGGTAAGAAGGTTTTTTTTCGCGCGACGTAAGCCTGGGGAGATACGTGGGGGTCCGGTACTTTTTAGACATACTGTAAGAATAGCAAAGTTTTGGAAGTGGAAGAGAAGAGCACATCGATGAGAGAACTTTTCCAGGTCACTACCCTGTTTGAAATGAAAGCGAGCGGATGTGCGGGTGAGACAAAGGGTAAAGACGAATTCCAACCTCACTGACGATTAAACGAACCCTTACACCCTACCAAAGATCTTCTTATTTCAGAGTACTGCGCGCGTACTCTCTCTCTCTCTCTCTCTCTCTCTCTCTCTCTCTCTCTCTCTCTCTCTTTCTTGTAGAGAATGGAATTACACAATTTACCCTTACTCTAATGCAACGTTCCCTCGCGGGTGTTTATTCTTCTTCAATTCCATTTCCCGACTTACTTTTTCACTTCTCCGTAGGGTGTCTCTCTTGGCTGGAATACACTCGATTGTGGAAATGAGTGTCTTTTCCTCTAAGCAATTTAGAGTCGATGAAATTTTTCTGGCTTGTACTCGAGGACTACTCATTTACCTGGAGCGGAGAGTTATTGTTGAGAGATCAATTTTCGTAGCTCGGGCTTTTTATTGTTTTAAGATAGTGAAGCAAAATTTTGCCATGAGAAATTTGGGAGAATGTATATAGATCAGGAGAAAAGATCATGATCAAAAATCGTCCCCAACGGTGTGGTTTTTCAAAAATTGATTGGATAAAATAATGGAGTGTCGGTAACAGACGTTTTGAATGAGAAGTCTTCGAAGAGGAAACCAAAATGAAGTTTGAATCGAAAAGTTTACGAAGATCTAGAACAAGGGATATTCGAAATTAAAATTATAGCCGAGACAGTTAGGCTTTCTCGAAAATTGCAGGATTGAATGTCCGTCTCGAGATCTTGTGACTTAAATGAAAATTTTATATTCAGTAATCTGGATCAAGTTTCCAAAACTTTTGTTCTTAGTAAATCTCTGATAATTACTACATTGCAGCCCTCGTTCATTCGCATGTATTCATTTTTTTTTTTTTTTTTTTTTTTTCATTTTTATAGAGCCGAGTCGACTTGTGACTGAGTTGATATTTCCAGAAAATGAAAAAAGCGCAGTAATCGTTAGTTCCATTCTAATAATGTACACTACCGGTCAAAAGTCTGAGGACACCTGGGAATCAAGCTGATGATTTTCAGAGTTGGAGATCTCAGAAGCTATTAGTCGTAGAGAGCTCTGCGTGGTCGCATTTTGTAGCTTATATCGAGCACTTCCAAGTCTATTTTTAGTATTTTCCGTCCCACGTATAATACTGGAGACACACGTGTCAGAAAAATGGCTTTTTCGCAATTTTTCAGGCTAGGTACGAACGCCTGACGATTTTGGAGAGACGGTTGGATCGCTATGAGACCGATGACATCTTCAAGCCCATGAAGAAACCTTGAAAATCCGTTTTTGAACGTCTCTCAAAGTGGTTCTGGCATTGAGATATGACAGATTGTCTGCGAGTGTTTTTCTCTCAAAACGTTACACGGTCAATCCAAATATGAAGAGAAACAGCTCAGTCCAAGGTTGGTAGCGTTTACTTTCGGTGGCTATTTAGGTGTTGAGTCAAACTCGTGCAAAAATGAGGGTCAGCTGCCCCAAAGTGGGCTGTTTCTCATCATTTCTGGATTATCGAGGGATTTTTTGAAAGAAAAACTCCCTCACTGAATCACTTGGATCTCGGGACCAGAACCACTTCGAGAAACGTTCAAAAACTGATTTTTGAGGTCTTCTTATGGGCTTGGAGATGTCATTGGTGTCATAGCGATATAAAAATCTCTCCAAAATCGGCAGGCGTTCGTACCTTGGCTGAAAAATTGTGAAAAAAGTCATTTTCCTGACTCGTGTGTCTCTGGTATAATACGCGGGATGGAAAATACAAAAAATAGATTTGATAGTGCTTGATATGAGCTACAAAATGCGACCACGCAGAGCTCTCTACGACCAATAGGTTCCGAGATATCCAACTCTGAAAAGCATCAGCTTGATTCCCAGGTGTCCTCAGACTTTTGACTGGTAGTGTATTCATCGCCTATTTTTTTAAATCAACAAATGGAACTAAATATTATCATAAGAATTAAGTAAGCATTCACTAAGTGAGTATACAATTTGTCTAGGAGCTCGAAGCAGACTTGAAATTCCGAGATTATCAAGTATTATATCAACCGGATGGTCCTGATTGAAAGTTGGGGTAAGCCAGACTGCATCTCATAAGAATATATCTCACTCTATAACGAATAGAATTTGTTTCCATAAGCAAGAAGAAATTCGCAATTCTTTTAAGAGCATGATTATTGTGTATAAAATATGGTCGTAATCTTAAACAGGGAAAGATATATTCGATACGAATGAGATTGATGGACTTGAAAATCTTTCTCGTATGAACATACAAACAAACTCAATAAAAATTCGTATTATGGTAGAGTCTTGGAAAAAAATCGAAACTATACGAAAGTTAAGACCAAATGAGCAAGACTCAAAAAATTCTTGGGATTGCAGGGAGAAAGAAATTCAGAACACGCGGGAATTAAATGCATATGGAAGAATTTGAAAACCAGAAGATGATCCCGGTCTGGATAAGAAAGCAACAAATTAGTTTCCGAAAAACTGCAAGAATCCTAACGGAAACATACAAATTGATTTGGCAACGTACCAATGAGTATTTCTGGTAACGACCAACAATACTATCAACAGTAATCAACAGTTAGAGTGCTGGTCATCTGGGAATTTGCTCGAACATTGACTATCGATACGTAGCCAATATACGTAGTATCAGTGATAGCACGCGCACGAATCATTTCACGGGAAATTTGAGAAAGCCGAAGGTAATCAATCACAGCCCGGGAAAACCGAAAATCCGACGGCAATAGCAAAGCAATTCTGCGCTTCCTACACCCTCTAGGTATATATCCCACCCAACCCTCACACTAATCGCGCACAGGCTACTTTTCGCATGAGTACCACCGCGATGAACCAAAACGGCCGGGCTTTGATTAATCTCACAAACCCACACACAAATACGTGTATACTATTTACACATGGGCACACATACATGGGTATTATCGTGGGTAACTTACACGGAACGTGTCATGATCTCCCATTTCGCCTACTGAGCTCCGAATCACTTCATTCAAATTTTTCTACACGTATTCTATTGAAATACACTCGGTACTAAAGGCTCAAGTCGATCCGTCGAGTCATCGTTTCTATTTGCAAAGATTAAGGGTCGGAATGTCAAGTCATATGTTGTTATATCCGCAGTTACACGTATATTTATAGCGACAGTGTCGAAGTCATCGTTACAGTGGGTTTTCTAAAATTTTTTCCTCAAAAAACAATATTGAATCCACAACTTTTCTTGGACTTTTATGATCAGAGTGCTTGGATTTCCCAAGCCATGTGTCTCATCTTCGCTACGAGATTAATACTAAGAGAAATATCTTCGAAATCACTACTGCGCATCCCAAATTCACTTTAGATCACTTGTTCCTGAA
The DNA here is from genome assembly GCA_029851415.1 of Eretmocerus hayati. NCBI lineage: Eukaryota > Metazoa > Arthropoda > Insecta > Hymenoptera > Aphelinidae > Eretmocerus > Eretmocerus hayati. Next base: position 95,549,083 of record CM056744.1, on the reverse strand, counting down.
CAAAATTTCAAGGGAACGTGTCAAACAATCATATACGAGTGCGAAAGAAGGCCCAAAATGGGAATTTCCAGTACTGCATAAACAGTTTTTGCCGAAAATTGGCCATGTGAATGACTTTGTCAGTCCCATGGATATGGGCAAATCATTTTGAAGATCCACTCATATTTAACAGTTCTGCATCATTCAGAAGTCTATTACTTGCTATAGAAAGGTACTGGGAGACGCTTCTTCGTGACAAAATCGCAATTTTCGACCGAACAGGGCCATAATTCTCTCACGTCTTAGCTCGCCACAGGCGAGGCGGCTCACCGATCGGTCTGAAAATTGGATATGTGGTGGATTATAATACATAGAAACATATAATTTTCGCCCGAGGCTGTGCCTATCAATGCGTCGGAGTGCCGATGATTCGTTGAAGCAAACTCCGATTTTCCTTTTTTTCCTGTAACGCTCTTCTAATGGATGCAGCACTCGGGGCGGTGGTTATTTCGTATCTGTAGAAATGACATCTTATTTTACATCTAAAAACCTACAAATCTAGCCAAAAACGATAGTGTGCTCGATTCCGCACGACGATGATGCTTGAAATGAGAAAAGTTATTTTTGCGTAAATGGGGTCAAAAAGATCGTTTTTCGTGTAGCACACGAAAATTTCGATTCCGTTGGGATTGAAACCACGTGTAAACTGATATTTGTACCTCAAGAAATGACTATGAGAATCGCCCTTCCTACAGCCTCATCTCGGTCGTGATGCGAGGCTTGTGAGGATTGACAAATGACGAAAATGAGCGTTTTGACGGCTGTGGCACATCTTCATTTTGTACCACAGACCTCCAGAAGACACTGTAAAATATTAAACGTATCTTTTTTTCTCTATTCCAACACCGAGGATGCCATATATTTACATACACATGTGCCAATTAGAATGACGGAAATACGAGGCTCCCATCCAAATACATGGGAAAATGTTCTATTCCCTCACAAATCCACGGCGGAGCTCGAAAATGATTTACGCAAGTATTTCATCATTGTTTGAGCATTACTTGGACCAAACAAAAGTTCATGGGAGGTGTGCTGCCATTCTGGAAGTTCTCGAAATTTCAAAGTTGAAATCGCATAGTTCCTGAGATTTGCCCATATCATTTCACCCCACAAAAAATCAATCTCTCTGGTCGCAAACAATTTTTTTCATTGGTAAATGACGGGTATAGATCAACCCCGCGCGGAAAAGTTTTTTTTTCTTCTACGTCAACTCAATTGTTTTCAGGGGCAGTATTAGGAGGTCAAAATGTCAGTTCCACGTGGACTCCAAAGACGGTTTCGAGGGTAATCAATGGAGCAAAGGATACAAAATATTGAGTTATCTGCTCGGGAGTCCGAAGCACATATTTCCGACGACGGCCACGGAAAACGTCTAAAAATAGGTTTTCTCAGTGATTTTCGTGTCAGAGAAGGATTTAAAGACGTTTGAGCTCAAAACAGATTGGAAAATAGTGTTGAGATCGTGTCCTTGTGTCGGATTAGCATACTTGGATCCATCAAGTAGTCGCAGATGATTTTCTTTCTTGTATTCTCGTAGGATCGAATTGACCATTGATTACATCCACATGACAGTTTTGTAAGCTGTAAAAATCACATAATTCTAGATAACTCTTTTGCTCTACAAAATTTTCTTTATTATATTTGCAAAAACTAATGAAAAAAAGTTGGCGCAGACATCCGGGGCATCAATCTTCAACTTTTGGATTTGGGAATCTAGATGTGTGAGTTTCCGCGATAATATCCACATACACAAAATGCATTATGTATCCCTGTTTATGTATTTATATATAATGGAGGGTATATATAGGGTTGTTAAATTCTAGACGGATCGGCTTATCTGAATTCCACGAGTGGCTCGGCGGATTCGAGCAGTGGTTAACCATCAGAAGCGTCTAAGCTTTGGAGAAACCGTGCCAATGAGTTCCTGCTTCACAGCTGGTCGCGTTATATGACAGAGATTATTGCGGTAAGCCGACTCCTCCTCCTTCAGATTTAAGTCTAAAATGTGTCTGCTGAGTGGGTCGATTTGCTCGCAATTCGAGATGAGGGTTCGATTTTTAATCTAGGATTTATTATTAGAACCTGATTATGGACTTGAGTTTGTTAATTTTTCACAAGTCTATTGATACATGAAGCATTTTTTCACATCGCATTGTAGGCAAAAGTATTCTTTTTGTATAGATTTCCATTCTGACTTGTCTATTGGTGGAATGAAGCTTAAGAGTACCAAAAACGGATCAACTGGAGAACAATTTTTTTGTGAATTAACACGTTCGCTGCGGCGGGACCCATCAGCGGATCCCGCTTGTCCTTCTCTGTGTGCTGAGGATTTTTGGATTAAGAAATTGAACATTGCACGGGACCCATCGGTGGGTCCCGCCGCACACAGAGACTGAAGTGCGATTTTTCGTTAAGGACAGCTGCGCAGGCTTAACAGACTGCGCAGAAAATGTTGTAAATGATATTCAAACAGATGTATTTGATCTGTTTGTATTTGATCACATCAACGTTGAGACAATTGAAATTTTATTAATCACCTGAGCTCTGGGCAAATGAATCTAATAGATGATAATCGATGTAATTGATAGTAATCGAGCTATAATTGCGTAGAATTGACCTTCAAACTCAAGTTCGGCCAGTCATACAGAAGACTAAAGCAGAAAATGAAAGACGAATAATTCCACTAACGTGGATTTGAGAGTCTACACACTCATGTGTAATTAGTAATTAAGAAATGTGATATATAGCAGCGCGGCTGAATTCTGTATCGCAATCAAGATTTATTTTATTGGAGAATTTCATTGGTACGCTCAGAATTAAGAATTCCTAAAGATTTGTTAAAAGTACAATGAATGAGAAGAATTTGATGTAAACCATTTCCAACCTCTAGGCTAAGAAATTTCAGGCAACGACTCGGGCTTTTCACAACTTGAAAAACTACAAGTGCGAAATCAGTGGGGAGAGGTGTAATTTAGCAGCTAAAATGTGGGCTTATTTACAATCGTGAAACTCGCGGATAGAAAAGCTCAACCACGATGTGAATTTCTTTTTCAGTTTGTTCGCGATCTCTATTCCTCTTGCTCTCAGCAAGTCCGATATTAGCAGCGTTTATATAAAATCCTTCGAGAAATGAGCTCGCGCAAATTTTTTCCCTCGCGCCACCGATATCGCTACTGAAGCTTTTTAGGTCATTTTCACGGGCCGTTTACCCCCGAGCAGACTCCCTTAAACTGCCCTGAGATGTTTATCAACGTGTACGAGGGCAATCGGCTGAATAAATCGTTTCCCGTGTACATATAGAAATAGACTACGTGAAAACCGGTAATTATCGCTATTTCAGGAATCAAATGTTGCGAAAAAAACATCACATGAAATATATATGTATTATGCATAATGAGGAACTTTGTACACCTGAGTGAGTTGATCGAAAAATATAGACAGCGAAATTGTTTACTCTAATTTTCACAAAATTTTGGACTTCAACGAAAAAAAAAGAAACAGCAAATTACAGAGTTTTGGGCCTTCAAGAGTATTAGTCAAAATCATTTGAAAAAACTCTGCATTAGGATCCATGTTTGGATTTTTTTCCCCCATGCATCTGTTCACTCGAAATCACAAGGGAAGGGGGGACCACGGGGTCCGGGTCGCCAATTCCCTCCAAAATTTTTCTTATAGTTTTGTACTATGGAGAAGATAAAGAATCCAGAGTAACTCCGTCAAATGGTTCTCCTGTCCAAAGATACAGCTACTGAGATTAACATTGCTCATATAGGTCCATGTTAAAAAGTGATATTACTGGTAATGCTAACGTTTTTGCTTGAAGCTCTGGACAGGAATTCCAATTGACGGAGTTATTCTGAATTCTTCATATTTTAGGTGGTAGCAAACCGTGGAAGAATTTAGGAGGTGATTGGCGACCCGTACCCCGTGGTCCCCCCTTGTCAGTTTAATCGATTTTGTAGAACCTCTGCAAAATCTATAGAGCTGATTATTAATTGCAACATGCATAATAAGTTTCCATCTGGGTTGATCGAATCACAGGAGTCATGTTCGTGAACATCCTAAATTCAATTGAGGAGTGGAACTGATGAAAATTCAATTATTTTTCAATTTTGTTCCACCCTTGAGCGTACCTAAGTGATAATTAAAGATACCTATTCTGAATATTATTGACCCTTCGATGATATTGCTTTGATGAGGATCAGATGACAAATACTCTGATAAGGGGTTTGAAGAAGTTTCATATTCTTCAGCACTAGCAAAAGTGCAACATAAAATTTCGAAAAAATTCATCTAGGAACTTCATTCTAAAATAATAATAAAATTTCAGATTTTTCTTCAGATCTTTTTTCGTTGTTGAACAAGAGTTACCGTTGATTTAATCAAAAATCAAAGTTCCGGTAGCTCTATTAAAATTAATCGCAAATGTAACATTGGCCATTGAAGAATTGAAAGAAATAAAATCCGTCAACTCGGTTCAGATAATTCGCTCAGAAAAAAAAGAAAATTGACAATCAGGCATCCTTTCATTTTGCTTGTTGATAGAATAATAGCCAAGGTACTCTTTAGCATGGTAATTTCCCTCTTAATTCCAAACAGCGGGGGGTAAAATGTGCGAACTTCTCGCATTGTCATAATGAGCAACTGTATGTACGCGTCCAAGCGCCAATCATAATGGAATTAGGAACTGCTCAAAGAGAGAAGTGTGCGAATGAGCCGCATTTCCGGCTTACATATTAGACTACGATGCCTGTGCACTGGAAATATCCGTTATAACTGGATGTTGATAAATCCGGAGTTGAATGGGCAATTCAAGTTCTACTATACTTTGGTGAATAGTGCAGTTGGTGAAGTCCGATTTCGGAAGTGAATCGAATCGTTGTTTGAAAGCGTGAGAGATAGAGTTGGACGAGCCAAAATTAACCATTTTCATTGCAGGATTTCTAACTGAGCGGCACGATTGGTGTTTGGAAGTTTCTGTTATAGGCATTTAGAATGAAACGTTCTCGTATTTGAATGTTTGTAGCGATTAGTGTATCAAGAGGTATGTATATCCGTAAATAGAACAGCTGTGATTTCCATTAGTGCAATGGGAAGTAATTCTCGCTTCTTAGAGTGGCTAAGTTAATGGTGTTTTGAAAACCTTAATGATCCATTCACTTTAATAAGAGTCATTCTGGAGCAAGCTGGACAAAACCGTCACTAGGGGGGTCTGGGAAAATTCCGCAAAAATGTTTTTTCATTAGTACTATGTTGAAATAGTACGAAAAAATTTTTCTCAGATTTTTTCGGCCCCCCCCCCCCCCTGTGGGCCCCAGGGCCCATGAAAGGGCCATTTAAGGCCCTTTTTTAGCCTATCCTAGAAAAATCATAGTTCCAACGCAAATCAATATTTTTCAACGTACTTGGGCGCATTTTTCTCGTCAAGACTAGTACTTTTGAAAAAAAAATTGTCCAAGGCCACTTAGTGAGCCTGACGACTTCTGCAAGCTAATTATTGAGAGCAAATTTTAGCGATTTTTGGGCTCGCTTCAAAGTGATGTAGCTCCCACTAGACATGTGATAATCGACTTCTGCGGGTAGTCATTTTAAAGGTCTTGAAAAAACCTACAATTTGACCACCTGCAGAAGTCGATTATTGTACTTTTTATAGGAGCTATAGCCGATACAAGTTGAGCTATTTACGAAAAAGTCGAAAATTCAGGACTCGATTCCAAAAATATATCTTAATTTTTTTTCACGAAACTTGTGCGAAAATGTTCTTTGAGACATCTACTTTCAGTAAAAGAAATTTGGCGGAGGTTATTTTTTTTTATTTTTTTTGCCGAGCATTACAAAATGCCGCATTTCGTGGTTTCAGCAAAAACGGCATCATCGACCTTGGTCACATATCCTCCCATCTGGACCTATGTGCACCAATCTGTGTGGAAGTAGTCCCCAAAGTACCCCCAAGTACGTGTAAGAAGTTACGGGGACGAGCCTCCAGCCAGGATCGAGCTGTAGGTTCTATTTACCGTGTCAAAAATAGGCATTATTTTGGCTAACCGAGCGTAAGCGACCGAGAGCATGATTTTACTTGTTCTGACTTACAAATGAGATAATGGGCTAGAATGAGGATCCAAACATACTTTTCCGACTCAAAATGACCATCTCAACACAATTCCGAGGTCAGTTTAGCTCTAAATAGTCGTCCCTCTGCCCCTCAAGAACTTAGATTCTGTCGACGGGTTCTGACACCGTTGAGGCACTAGACGACATTCTAGAGCTAAACTGACCTCGGAATTGTGTTCAGATGGTCATTTTGAGTCGGAAAAGTATGTTTGGATCCTCATTCTCGCCCATTATCTCATTTGTAAGTCAGAACGCGTAAAATCATGCTCTCGGTCGCTTACGCTCGAATAGCCAAAATAATGCCTATTTTTGACACGGTAAATAGAACCTACAGCTCGCTCCTGGGTGGAGGCTCGTCCCCGCAAATTTTTACACGCACTTGGGGGTACTTTGGGGACTACTTCCACACAGATTGGTGCACATCAGTCCAGATGGGAGCATATGTGACCGTGGTCGATGATACCGTTTTTGCTGAAACCACGAAATGCGGCATTTTGTAATGCTCGGCAAAAAAAATAAAAAAAAATAACCTCCGCCAAATTTCTTTTACTGAAAGTAGATGTCTCAAAGAACATTTTCGCACAAGTTTCGTGAAAAAAAATTAAGATATATTTTTGGAATCGAGTCCTGAATTTTCGACTTTTTCGTAAATAGCTCAACTTGTATCGGCTACAGCTCCTATAAAAAGTACGATAATCGACTTCTGCAGGTGGTCAAATTGTAGGTTTTTTCAAGACCTTTAAAATGACTACCCGCAGAAGTCGATTATCACATGTCTAGTGAGAGCTACATCACTTTGAAGCGAGCCCAAAAATCGCTAAAATTTGCTCTCAATAATTAGCTTGCAGAAGTCGTCAGGCTCACTAAGTGGCCTTGGAAAATTTTTTTTTCAAAAGTACTAGTCTTGACGAGAAAAATGCGCCCAAGTACGTTGAAAAATATTGAATTGCGTTGAAACTATGATTTTTCTAGAATAGGCTAAAAAAGGGCCTAAAATGGCCCTTTCATGGGCCCTGGGGCCCACAGGGGAGGCCGAAAAAATCTGAAAAAAATTTTTTCGTACTATTTCAACATAGTACTAATGGAAAAAAATTTTTGCGGAATTTTCCCAGACCCCCCTGGTGACGGTTTTGTCCAGCTTGCTCCAGAATGACTCATAATAATGTGCATAATTTTGGAAATCTCGGATCTTTTTAATGAGGTAACAAGTTGGAACTTTTATCATGAAGCCTGATTCTACAACTCGCGCTGCACGGGATGCGCCGCGCTCTGGTGGACTTAAAGGGAGCCACAAACCTTGTGGGTCCTGGATCTTGACGAAACTTTGAGAATTCTCTTGTTTTGGTGAGAAATGAAGGTGCCCAGGTTTTTCCAAAGGAAGGGTTTTGTCCAATGGGCCTTGGATCCTAAGATACAGCTATGGAGATCAGTATTGTCCATATAGGCCCATGTTAAAATGAAACATATATAGATATACTGACAATGCTAACCTCCATGGCTGTATCTCAGGATAGGAGCCCCATTGGACGAAACCCTTTTGAATACCTCCATTTCTCAACAAAACAAGAAGATTCCCAAAGTTTCGTCAAGATCCAGGACCCGCATGGTTGGTGCTCCCCTCGTTAGTATCAACCGGGTAGTTGAAAGTCTATTTATGGATATGATCATGAACACAGGACCCATGAGATTGATAGGTGGTGGTTCCCGAAGGTGAGATTGTTGAGTGAAAGAAACAATTTTCATCGCTGTTTTTCGTAAACAAGTAGAAATAGACATCAGCGGCGTCACTGTGAGCTTTTCCGGTCGAAAATCTAGTTGAAGGAACATTTCGGCAAATCCGTATCCGGATGGCTGACCACATGTTTTGCCAATTCTAACTTGCGCACAAAATTTACCTGATCTCCTATTATGCATGGGTACAATAAGGAACCCAGAGGACATTATTGGGCCAAACAAAAGTCTTCATTTATTTCTGTGAACCAACAGGAATAAACATCAGCGGTGGCACTAAAAACCTTCTCGGGCAAAAATCGAGGTTAAGCAACATTTTCGCGGTTTGTACCTGGACGAGTGTTCGACCATCTGAGTCTGCCGAACGTATCATTAGCTTCTTTGGTTTCTAAAACTGAGCCAACAAATGATGGGCGATCATTCATCGGATACGAATCCCGTCGAAACCTTACTCAACCTGGATTTTTGGCCGAAAAAGATCTGAGCAACGACACCGACCAGGGTTACTTTTTCGACCGTTTACAAAAGATTATACCGGCACACAGAAAAAGGAAAAGTATCTGTACTTTTGACCCTAACTACTTAACTTAATGGATATTTACACGCTGAACCCCAATCCGAGGTTGGTTAGGCCCGTTCCTATCTTGATTTCGAGAAAATCGTGAAAATTAGGTGGGCATAGTGTAGAATAGCATTACAACTTGGATCAATAAATACCAATCTACATATTTTGGGCTGAAAACCTGTACCAGGAGGTTTTTGGAGTTGTTGAAAATGAATACACAGTCAGAATTATGATTCCCTCAAATCCAAGACGGCGGTTTCAGAAAGGCGGGATTGAAACTTCCGAAAACTGCTCACTTCAGCTCCAAAAACTCTTCTCGGGAATCTCCGCAGTTGCTGATCACAGATATGATTTCAAAATCATGGTTTTGTCCAATCCAAGATGGCGGCTCTAAATTGGCAGATCGAGATTTCCTGAAATCTGCTCATTTTAGCTCACAACGCTCTTCTCGGGGGTTTTCAGGGTCGCGGAACACGAAAAAGGCGTTAGAAAAACTAATTCCCCAAATTCAAGATGGCGGACGGGAAACTTCCAAGAACTGATGACTTTTGGTCTTGAAACTTTTCTCAAGGGTGTTTTGGATTGCTGATAGGATTTTGAAGGGAGAATGGATTTTCCTACGGGGACTTTGTCGACAGTTGAGCAATCTGATGACAACATGAGGAAGTGATTCTCAACGAACCCCCAAGCTCCCAAACCCTCAAACCTGGTCACCTCCAAGTTAAGTTCTTTAGTCATAGGAAGCGAGAGGACGATTCTGGAGCTCGAAAGCTAGAAGAGCAACAAACTCCTAGCCTCCCAAATCCTCAAACCCAGTCACACTCGAATTCAGTGCTTTGGTGATGAGGAGCGGGAGAACGCCCAGAAACCAAATCTTAGAGAGGCAACAAACCTCCAAGCTCCTATACCCTCAAACCCGATCACTTACGGGTTCGGTAATTTGGTCATGAGGAGCAAGAGGGTGATTCTAAGACTCCAAACCTGGAAGCAGCAGGGCAACGAAACCACAAGTTCTCAATACCACTATCCCACCTATTCCCCTTCACCAAATGAGTTTACTGACGAGGAGGGCGTAGAGGAAGGATAGACGAGAATGAACAGCTCGAGAGGGACTATATTTACGGGTTCAGGAACTTGAGGATTTTGTTCCTTTCCAGGGATTCGGAGAAGGAGGTCACCTCCTTACAACGCATCACGAAAGTATTCAACCCCACGGTGAGCAGGTTTGTGAATTTGGGAGCCTGGGGATTTGTTGCCCTTCTAGCTTTCGGATTCCAGAATCTTCCTCTCGCTTCCTATCACCAAAGAACTCAACTTGAAGGTGACCAGATTCGAGGATTTGGAGCTTGAGTGTTCGTTGTGAATCACTCCCTTATATCGTCATCAAATTGTTCAACTGCAATGTCAACTTAGTCCCCGTAGGAAAATTCATTCACCCTCCGAAATCCTATCAACAATCCAAAACACCCTTAAGAATTGTTTCAAGACCTAGAGTCACCAATTCTTGGAAATTTCCCGTCCGCCATCTTGGATTTGGAACGTTGGTTTTTCGAATCCCTTTTTCGTGTTCAGCGACCCCGAAAACCCTCGACAAGAGCGTTCTGAGCTAAAATGAGCAGTTTTCAGGAAATCACGCTCTGCCATTTTGGATCCACCATCTTGGATTGGACAAAATCATGATTTTGATATTAAATTCGTGATCAGCGACCTCGAAAACCCCCGACAAGAGTTTTTGGAGCTAAGCTGAGCAGTTTTTGGAAGTTTCCATTCCGCCATTTTGGAAGCGTCATCTTGGATTTGAGGGAATCATAATTCTGAGTGTGTATTCCCTTCCAGCAACTCTAAAAAAACCCTAGTACAGGTTTTCAGCCTAGAATATGTAGATTGGTGTTCATTTATCCAAGTTGTAATGCTATTACAACTTCTATTCTACACTATTTCTACGATTTCCACCTAATTTTCACGACTTTCTCGAAATAAAGATGGGAACGGGCCCAACCGACCTCGGATTCGGATTCAGCGTGCCAAAATGCATTAAGTAATGTGGGTCGGGTCAAAAGTACAGATACTTTCTCTATTTTTGTGTGCCGGTGTTATGGCTGAATACGCGAATATTTGGTTGTTATTTTTAGAGATGTAATCTTCAATCTGTGTGAACATACTCTGAGTTAATTTCACAGTGGAAAAAATGGCGCTTTTCTGTTCTTAGTCTCTCGTGTAGGACTTGGAATAAAATTCTAAATTAGATAACGGTGGATAAGAACTCACTGACAACGGGTTCGTAAGATGACGATTGAGGTAAAGTTGTATACGTACCTGAAACATAAATACGGATATATCATTAATTACGATGTTTTAACAAACACTCCGAAAGTAGTAATTGATTCGTCCCACGATCTCGCTAATTGTAGGGTTAGAGTTCTGAGGAATCAGTGCAGTTATTCTTCATTTCTGTCTGACAATATATATGTAAAATCATTCCTGCACGAAATCATGTATAATAATGAGTGGTTGGATAGTCGAGACTTTTTCATATGAAATTTTTATCCAATTTCATGATTGTCTGATTGATATTCTTATACACTATTCGTCATTGTTATTCAGGAAATACTGTTAAGTAATGAAGCGTTTGTTCTGTATGCATAAAATCGAGATTTGATTTCCTGAATCGGCAACACTGCAGAGATCTCATTTTCAGGTTTCCTTTCAAATTTGACTGTGATTCTGACATGTGAACCAGACTGATAGGATCCGAACTGGGGGAAAGAATTATCATTATGATTTTCCGGAAAACCATGAAACAGGTTAGGGTAGACCAATTTGAACGTTCGAGATCGCATTTTCTTAGTTTTGGAATGTATTTCAAAGAACAAAATTGTCCGGTTCCTGTGGAAAGTGTGGTTTAATGCCAGAAATTTTGATTTTCAAACATCTATTCTTGCGACAATTTTTGCTATATTAAAGTCATACGAGAAAAAGTTTCCGTTAGTTGCACGGGGTGTCCAAACATATTTAACCAGCTCAAAGTGACCGTTTGAACACGGTCCCGTAGTCAGTTTTGACCTACCACGTCAGAATTTTTGTCAAAACCAAGAAAACTCTTTAAAAAATAGTCTGCAATTAGCAAAAATCCTGACGAGTTAGCTCAAAACGGATCACGGGATCGTGTTTAGAACGTCATTTTACGTTGGAATATTATGTTTGAATACCCCGTGCAAGGGGAAACTTTTTTTTCGTAACTCTAACACAGCAAAAATTATTGCAAAAATAGGTGTTTCAAAAGAAGTCCTTGGCATGAAAGTACACTTTCAAAGGGTACCGGGCAATTCTATCCCCTATGTATACATTAACAAAACCAAGAAAATCGAGAAGACAATGCGACTTTAAACGTTCAAATTCGTCTATTCTAGCCCGTGTCATAGTTTTTTGAAAATATATTGCGGAATTAGACTTTTTCTCCAGATACTTATGTAGAAAGCTCATTAGGTTTCACGGTTACGTTGTAGCATTCTGTCACCACCGGGATCGTGTTCGGCGGGTCAAAATAATCGCTAACTCTTCTGCTAAATGATCACCAACTTCGAAAATTAGAAACAATGCAAAAAACACTGTTTTTTTGGAAAATCATTGTTTCGCGATTTAAAAAGAATCATCACGTGTAAGGGCAAAACCGGGGTCGAACCCGGTTTCTACGTCGAAAAACCCTCTGACCCCCAAATTTTGTTCCTCAGTGTGATCAGTCAGTCACCTCGCCGTGCCATTATTCAGAATTTGAAAAATGTATTAAAATCAGGTCACGCGTACAAGGACAAGTTCCATATTCCATCGATTGAGAGAAAACTGTATGAGAGCAAGATAAAAGTAAGTAACCCGGCTTCTTCCTTCCATAATCTCAAAGGGATCTTTGGCGTTATATATATACTCAGAGAAGTTAGATCTATATCTGGAGATTGCCGTTACCTACTACATATACTGCACGAGGAAAAGCAGCCCATAGTAAGGGTGTAAGTAGTAGTTTCTGCAGTTGGCCTCGTCGCGAGGAGGAGATGGGCTAAGTGGATTTACGGGGTCGTGCAGAAAGAGGCGAGTGTGAGCAGGCAGGAGCTCGCGAAGCGAGTCAGGAATAAAGAAATATGGCACCGACGGAAGAATCGCGAACTATGTAGGAAATGGAGTAATGCGTCGTTTGATTTACGGCTCGAAGGTGACTAGCAGATAAATTTTCTACAATCCTCTATGTAATACTGACGCGCTGCCCTCGCTTGTAGAAAAGGAACAGCATGCATAGAGTTCTAGCGCGTTATCAATGCACTCGATATAACGCTTTTCCTTGAAAGATGCGATAAAGTCATGAATGTCTCGTATTTGAGGGCTACTCCTTTCTATCTTCCTTCGTTCGTTCAGAAGTGGATCGATGGAGACAGTTATGGGTTCCAAATTTTAGTGATTCAACATTTTGAGAAGGTATATCTAATAACACTTTCTACTACTGATGAAGTTGGTAGGTTCAAGAAGACGATAATGGTTATTGAATTAGGTCTCTTTGCAGTGTGGTAGTGAGTTCGGGATACTTTCTTAATGAAATTCAAGATTCGAGAATTCCATTGATGCTTGTGATCTCTACATTCATAACAATACTACGAAAACTCGTATTGATACTCATAGAAATAGAACATCAAATATTGATCTGATTTTATCAACAACAAGTATTGCGGATAGAGTTAATGTAAAAGTAGAAGGAGACACATGGGGCTCCGATCATTGTCCCATTATGATGGATTTTCAAATTGAGCGTAATCCTTATATGGAAAAATCCTTCAAACTGCGGTCGGTGAAAACTGACTGGAATATCTTTCTAGAAACTCTTGAAGAGAAGTACCCCGAATTTCTTACTAGTGATTACGACCAACTTCAACCAAACCAAAAATACGATTATTTCATCAGTGTTGTCACTGAAGCCGTGCAGAAAGCCACCCCTCGGAAAAATCAATCAAAAAATATAAATAATCCAGTATCATGGTGGGACAATGAGTGCGTAGCTGTGAAAAAAGCTCGTTCTAAAGCATACAGAAGGTGGCGCAAGTCAAAAACCATGTCGAATAAAATTGAATATCATAGGTGCGTTGCAATAGCTAGACGAACGTTCAAATTCAAAAAGAAAGAGTATTTCAAGAAATTTTCAGAAACATTAAATATCAATTCAGATGAAAGTTATGTCTGGAACAAATGCAAAATTTTGAAAAATAAGTGGGTGAAAATCCCTCCAAAGCATGTTTCGCAAAATTTGCAAACCGATCAGATTGAAGCAGTTCTTAATAAACTCAGTTCTCCACCATTGAACGATAGACTCCACGGTGCGACCGCCTCCACCTTTTGTTGTCAAGAGAACGACTTCTTTGACAAACCTTTTGATTTTTTTGAATTTAATGTGGCCCTAGACGGAAAAAGAAACAACTCTGCCCCTGGAATGGGTGGTATAGATTTCGATACTATCAAGATGCTTCCTCTTAAATTTCGTCTTCTCTTACTTGATGTTTTCAATGAAATGTACAAATTCAAGATCTTTCCAGATAGCTGGAAGCAATCTTTCTTACATCTCATCCCAAAGAGTGATGGCGTGAATGTTAGACCCATTGCCCTTACTTCCTGTCTATGTAAGCTATTTGAAACATTAGTCAAAAATCGTTTGTCTTGGTGGATAGAGCATCATCAATTGCTCCCGACTAGTCAACATGGATTCCGCAAGGGGCACTCATGCTCCGACAATCTTCTGAACTTTTTTCTCAAAGTAGATGAATCCTTTCTGGAGAATAAAGAAGTCTTAGCAGCTTTCTTAGACGTCAAAGGCGCTTTTGACAATATTGATATATACTCTCTGTTAAAAATCCTTGCTGATATAGGCTGCTCGGAAAGAGTCATACATTTCATACACCATTTGCTCTATGAGAGAACTGTACATATTGGAGAAATGACGAGAACAATAAAAAAGGGAGTTTTGCAAGGTGGAGTGCTAAGCCCACTGCTATATATTCTCGGAATTTATCATATCTTGAAAAACCTCCCAAAGAGTATCTCTGTATCTCAATTCGCTGATGACATTGCACTGTACATAAAGTTTTCATCAGAAAAAAGAGCAGTCAGCATACTGAAAAAGTCAATATTAACAATCAAGCAAAATTTGTTCTGTCTTAATTTAGAGCTGGCTCCAGAGAAAACAATCTTGCTGCACTTCAATAACAAAAATATTTTACCTGGAAGCATCAGTATCGACATGAATAACTACAGCTTAACTTCAAGTGCGACAGCCAGATTTTTAGGTGTTATTTTTGACTACCAGCTCTCATTTCGGCAACAAATTGAAAAGCTCTCCAAGAAATGCTCTCGGGCTTCCAATATGATCAGATTCCTCTGTGGTACATGGTGGGGAGCAGATCCTGAAACCTTGCTCACACTGTACAAAAGCTACGTTAGATCCTCAATCGACTATGCTAGTTTTATATACTACCCTAAGACCAAATTTCTCAAAAAGAAACTTGAAGTTATTCAAAACACGGCGATCAGGATAGCCTTAGGGTATCGCAAAAGCACCCCCGAGATGATTCTTCTTGCGGAATCCAATTTGAGTACTATAGAAGCGAGGACCAAGCAGCTCTGTCTTTCTCACCTCGCAAAATCGTTGTCATGTGAAAATTCCTTCACGGCGCAAGCCATCAATCGATATCATAATTTAAGTAAGAAATATAACAAGGATAAGAAGCGACTGGTCAAAAATTGCATCAAAAAGATAATGCTCCAAGCAAATTCCATTGAGTCAAATGAAAACTTCCATTTGTATAACTTCAATTATGAAACATGTATTGCAGACATTCCATATGATACTGAACTTGGTAATCAGATTAAGTCATCAAGGAATCCAGATGATACATTTAGCGATTTTCTAGCCCAAAAACAAGCATTAGAAATATACACTGATGGTAGCAAAACTGCTACACACGTAGGTTCGGCTTGCTATGCCCCTCACAGTGAGTCAGTGATACAGAGAAGCATCAATCCTATCGCGTCTGTCTTTACTGCCGAGGCTATTGCTCTAAACGATGCGCTAGAGCTGGCCCTAAAATTCACTGATCATGAAATCAACATTTTCACCGACTCATTAAGTGTACTCATGGCTCTTCGATCGACTAAACTTTCCATCAAAACGAACAGATATATTTTAGAGATAAAGCGCAAGTTTGTAGAATTCCATAGTAAAAGCAATAAAACGATCAATCTCATCTGGATTCCTGCACATTCAGGAATAAGTGGAAATGAAAAAGTTGACCAGCTAGCCAAGTGTGCTGAAAATACGATTGAAGTGAAGCGGATACCCTTCACGGACTTCTTAGAAAGTTATAAGAGAGAAGCATATCTCAATACCGAGCGTCACATCACGGAAGAGAGCCGTACCAATGGACGTGAGTTTTATGAAAAGTACTACTGTAAAAATAAGAAACGCTGGTTCGCTAAGAAAATTTTGGAAAGGGAGCTAATTGTCACGGTATCCCGTATTCGATCCAATCATTACTCTCTGGCTGAGTCTCTAGCACGGAAAAATATCATAACAAATCCCCTTTGCAAATGCGGCGAAAATAATGAAAACATCAACCACGTCCTCTGGAACTGCTCACTTTACGACGCTTTTCGTAGCAAGTTTTTGCAGGAACTACATGAATTAGGCCTGCATGAACCCTACGATGTTGATCAAATTGTTCTAGAGCCAAATATAGAAGCTTGTAAAAGTATGATTAAGTTTCTTCGAAAATGTGAACTGAAAGTGTGAAAATGTTAACAAACAACTGCGATGATGATGATACCTACAAGTATATATATGATGTGACGATTTCATTTTTTCTTTTGTAATTTATAATTCTATTGTTTCATGTGGACGCTAAATAGCACTTTGTGTGCTCAACAGCGTCCTTAAATAATTAAATAAAAAAAAAAAAAAAAAAATGAAAAATGGCACAGATGTCTAGTTTTGAAGTTTTAATGAATTCTAGGTTCAAATCATGAAGGGTCAGATTTTTTCTCTTCTCAAATTTTGAATACTTCGTGAAATAATAATGGTAAGTTCCAATGGTTTCATTTGACTCGAGAACGAGGTGTAAAAGACGGTATCATTCTGAGATGAGTGGGTGGTTACTTTTGAGGGTAGATTTATGCCTAACTAACATGATCTCTGTTGTGGAATAGAGAAGCTACGAATCAATATCGGTCGCAAAAAAAGGTTTACAGCGCATAATTAGAACTTCCGAGTCGAATACTACTTCTTTATCTCGAGGTGGAGGGGGGGGGGGCCAAAATGAATTGGAGAGTCTCCGCAGATTGTAAAAATAACTTTAAAATCGAAGAAATTTTATCCTAATTATGACCAAACTTAACAATTTCGGAAGTATTTGCTCATCGCGTAAGTAGAATATTTATTTGTGGAATCAAATATTCATGACTGTCTAAGTGTGAATCATTTTTGATAGTTAGAAAACGGTTATATCAGAGGTCGTATAGACATTCTCCATGAATTTTTAATGCGCCGCCGACTTTGGTTCCATCACCAATGATGATTTTGGAATCAGATCAAAATTTCTACGTCCAATTCAACCCTTAGATTGGAATCGTGGATTGGCAAATAAAACTTATGCGGAATTAATTTTCATTGTCTATGGTTAAACGATCATGGCCAGGATTAAGGAATGTCCACAATAATCCGCCGATGAATTTTATGTTTCTGGGTTGAGCAGGAAGAAGGACTGAAGATTCTCTCAATAAATTAAGAAAAAAAAAAAAAACAATGTTTTTGTACTTTCGACGGATTGCAGGGCACGCAACTCAAGTCATTTTACAACTTTTGAGAGATACTTTTCATGCACAAAAATTCTGAAAGATAAATCTAGAGTACGATTAAATTTATAGAAATAATTAGAAAGACGAGTGGGTAAAGCACATTCATACCGTAAGTAATTTTTTGACTCAATTCATGCTTGAAACCCCGGAAAATAAAATCTCAATTATATATTTCGATTTTCGGCTAGTTAAGAGAATCAGATTGTTAATTGTCTTGTAGATAAGAATAAAAACATTGGTCAAACGTCACACGTACGAAAAATTTTGAGCTATTCAAAAAATAAAAAAATAAAACAACCTATTTGTAAGTTTCCCAGGAATCGAAATGACGAGAGACCACAAATCCTAAACAATTGGAATCAATCTTATCGAATCTTATACATTCAACTCCAAGTATACAAGTATCTTTACTCTTGCAATTTACGCAGTAATGAGGGACCAGAATATGATACAAGTGAATAATTTGCCGGAGGTATACATCACTGCATCTGTGACAACTGAGAATTTCCCAAAAACACGAAGTATTATAGGAAAACTCTTAGTGAGTATTTTTCCAAGGTGAGGAATCTGCTAGCTGTAAGAATAAGATGAGTAAATAGTACGTTGAAACTAGAGTCGATGCTTTCCCAAACGATAGACGAGTAGAAAAAGGATATACTGATAAGTGAGATTCTCGTAGAAGTGAGCGTGACGGTGATTGAGCTCAGCGAACGCTCGGGTTGACAAAAAAGTCGAGCTCGTCGAGAGCTGAAAAGTCCGAAGATGAGATGGTCTCGAGGTAAGAAATCCCCAACGACACAATCACGTGTGATTTTTCCTTTCTCACCTAGCAATGCCAAGATCCTCTCTCACAAAATTACAAGGTGTTAGCAATCTAATACTATCTGATAGGAACTGACAATGGACTCGTCGTCTTTTTGTTAATCGATTTCCATTTGAAGACGATTCGGCTAGATTCAAGTAGTCCGGTTTCAGTCTCAAACTACTTAAACTGATCAATCGAAATTCAATGAAACGTACTACCGTTAGATCCCTATACCATCTGAAGTAAAGGTATATTATCAAAAGCAATGAGATCGGATAGTCGTCACGTCAATCTATGCTATGGGATAAAATTTTTAAGAATAATTCTTCCTGCCAAGATTAGAGCTCTCATTATTCTGAAACTTTTAATGTACACTCGGCAGGAAGATGAACTTCAGTGCATCGAGATCTACTGTCTCACTCGCACTCATAGATTTGGTACACTAACCTATGAGTGCGAGTGAGAGAGCAGATCTCGATGCACTGCAGTTCATTTTCCTGCCGAGTGAACCATAGACTGGGGTAATTCTGGAACACTCATTGAGAAAATTTTCAAATCATCCTAGGCTATGATACTCACATTAAAGTTCCGAAAATAATTGGTTCACAGCATTTGATCAATTTCAATTTTCAAACCGATCGTACAAAAAAGGCATTATCAAAATAATAGTCTTGATATACATCTGCAGGATTGATAATAAGTCGATTAAATAGGAACTCCACAGTAAAATTGATGGATAAGAAACTATAGTCGCATTTACACTAGCGGTCAAACGTTTGTGGACGCCTGAAAAAAAGTTCGACTTTGATCACCCGACTACTCGAATCTCCTTGGTCCAAGATGACTCTACTTGGGCTCATTTTGTAGCTTTTTTCAAGCACTTCAAGGACATTTTGTGGGTTTTCTCCTCCGGCTCAACAGCACTTGAATAGATCAAATCGGAACCTTGGGAAAATTCATGGAAATCGGGTCAACGATCAGCCTTTTGCAAGTCAGACATGAGTTGATGGATCGGGATGATTCAAAAAGCATTGGAAAATGCAAGTCAAGAGCTTCAAAACCCGTTTTTGAAAATTATTCTAGCTTGTTTCTTGTCTGAGCTGTGACTGTTTGTAAGGGAAGATTTGCAAAAACCACGAAAAGTGAAGAAATTGGGCTCACGGTGGTATTTCACTAAATTCTTGCAAGTTTTCCTGTGTTGCTGATGGTAGGAATCAAGATCAGTGCTTATCCCAGTGCACTCCATGGAAAAGTGAGTCCATTCATAATTCCTCAATGACTGGCCTTTTTTTCAAGAAAAATCTTCCTCTACAAAGAATCACAGCTCGCGCCAATATGAACCTAGAATAACCTCCAAAGACGAATTTTGAAGTTCTTGACTCCTATTTTCAGATGCTTTCTGAATCACCTTAATGCATTGATTTCTGCCAGACTTGCAGAAATTTGCGTATCGACCCTATTTTTATAAAATTTTACTAGGTTTCAGATTAATCTTGCAAGAATTTATTGAGCTGCGCGAAACACGCTGCTAAAAGAGATTAGCAGAATGCTTTCTCTTAGCGGAATAGTCTCAAAGGTTCACTCGGATTGATGAGAAATTTGGAGAACTGATCAAATTCCGAAATCATGATTGAAATCCCCACAAAATAGTTTCATTTCCCCTGTGGTCCAATCCATTTCAGACGCAACTCATACTCAGAAGTAGATATGAGAAAAAAATTAATTTTAGATCGAATTTTGATTGTATATCTTGATTTATTTTCTCGGGAAATACTTTTAGGGTGATTGAGATGATCTAGACTCTAGTTTTACAAGTGAAAACAATCGTTTGGTTAAGGCGGAGTTTTGATACAGTTGGTTTATAGATGATGAAAATGGAGTTCTTGGAGGAAATTTCGATTCTTGGAGTGAAAATTGGATTTGAATCAGACTTAAACGTAGTTGAATCAAATTTGGTTTCAACCAATTGATGTAGGATGCTGGAAAAGCATCTCTCTAGTTCATTAAAAGGTAAATAGATTAGTTGTAGAGGGAAATACGAGCAAAAAATGAATATTGGATAAAAATTTTTTCTCATATTTTGAGCTATTTTTACAAGATTCCCTTTCAGGAGAATTCAGATGACCTACACTGGTGTTTTCTGTGCAAGATATATTGTCTGGTTGAAACGAAATTTTGATATAGTTGATTTAAAGATGATAGAAATGGAGTATTTTCAAAAAATTTGGATTCTTCGAGAATAAATTTGATTTTGACTGTACTGAAACAAATTTTGAAAAAATTCGGTATCAATAAATCGATTTAGGATGACGAAGAAGTATCAGCTTAGTTTATTAAAATTTGAATAAATCGATTTGAGGGGAAGATATGAGGAAAGTATGAATATTGAAAAAAATATTCTTGTATATTTTGGTTATTTTTTCGAGGAAGCTAGGTACGGGGATTTGGGCTATCTAAACTGAGGTTCTTTTGGCAAAGTCTGTAATTTGGTCGAGACGGAATTTTGATACAATTGGTTTCAATATGCTCAAAATGAAGTTTTTCTCGGAAATTTTCGTTTTTTTCTGAAAATTAAGGTTTGTGGAGATTAACCAATCGATGGATCAAGCCAAAATACGCTGCAAAACGACATTTGCAGAATGCTTTCTCGTTTCCTGTTAACCGTTTAATCATTTAAAACCATGGAAACTTGTATCGATTACTTTTTGATATTCATTCGAATTCGAATCAAACTTTTTGTCATTAACTCTTAAATCATAAACCTTATATTCATATCAATTACTCGCATGGGAACTCACTCATCACTCCAGATTCTATCATTTCCAATAAATAACTACGCATTAATTTTGTAGTGAGAGAAAATTCAAAATTGAAGTGAGAAAAATTTCTGGGGTAAATTTGGATCTATAAACTGATTCTTGAAAGCAACAGGGCCCATGGAACGAGAAAGTTGAATCACGACTCAGAATATCCAAAAGATCCACGAATGGCCTTTGTAAGATTACAAGTATCATAAAACGAGAAATTAAAAGATTACTTTTTTTTGAAAAAGGAAACTATGATCGAAATTTCGTATTAATTAATCTATTTATAATGAAAAGAGATATTTTAAGTCGATCACAGAAAGGTTTATATGTTCATAATCGGATGCTGGAGCGTTTGGACAAATATGTTCCAATAATGATTCTTAATATATTCTAATCAATTTTTCTTGATATACGGATTATAAGGAGTAAGGATCTGACATTGAAATGGGGACATCACTGATACATTGAAAACAAATCCTGAAACTTTCATGGACATTGGTAGAGGGGTTTAGAAGAGATACGATGACAATGAGAAAACAACATGCATACACGTACATATGGCCACAAACAAGGTCTAGTTTTAAATAATTCACTGACTATGCTATGTAATCGGAAATGGATGTACGGGGATACCATTTGATAGATCTCGGCAAGTAGAATAAAGTAAATCAATGGTCGTTTAGGTAGGGATTGAGCTGGGGGGTCGAAAAAAGGAAGTTCAAAATTTTTTCATGAAAAAATTCGAAGACAAAAAGTGAAATTCATATAAAAACGACTATTTGTATCAATATGGATCGGCAGATAATCGTCAAAAATGACTGGGCACACCGCCCAAGGAAGCTAAATAATGTGTCAAATTTTCAGAGAGATTCATACAGGCGTTGGCCAAATTTCGAGTGACATAGAACGTGAAATAAAGAAATTCAATTTGAAAAAATGAAAATTTTCATCAAAATTCCGTATTAACCAATCTCTTTAGAACGATCAAGGAATACTTGGACAACAATGGGTGACCGTTTATATTGAGAATCGGAGGTGTTAGAACATTTGGACAAACAGGGTCTGAAAATGGTCTTGAAATTTAGGCAATGAGTTGAACGCGGGAGAGGGAGTATTGAGAGTATAGAGCTGTCAAGAGACTGGTCTCATCGCTGATCAATTTAGAACAAACCCTCAAGGTTTGAAGAAGATTGATCCAGGGGTTCAGGAGATATCGCGTGACGAAGGGAAGACAACATACAGACACACATACATACGGACATAAGCAATGCGTGTTTGAAAATATTTCACAGTGATCGTTGTATTCGAGATGGGGAAAGTATAGGGGTACCATTCTATAGATCTCGGCGAGGAGAATAAGATGGACTAACTTTCATTTGGCTATTGTTCCAATTAAGGGGTCAAAAATGGGAAATTCGGAGAATTTTTTTGCAAAAATTTCCGCACCGATACAATACTTCCTCTTCGAGAAAGCAAAAACCATAGCCTAGGTAACCGAAATTGCCGTAAGATCAAGTTAGAAAGAGATATTTTACTATAAAAGTAGACAATTTTAGCCGATTTACCTCAAAACACGTCTAAATCAAATTCAATTGGGAGAGGAGAGCAGCCAAATAACTGGTCTCACCTCGAAATGATTCTCTACAACTTGTAGAAAGGCAAAAATCGATAAAGTGCAGTGTAGAAGAGAGAGCGTGGCGGAAAAAAAACAACATACATCCACACACGCACACACACACACATGCAAAGGGACGCAGAGATGAGTCCCTGGGAGGTTTTGGAAGATTTTAGGAGGGAAAGTGTTACTTACAATCGCTAGATTTTGGCGAGAGGAACAAGATGGTTGAAGCATTTTTGTGATGAGAAGAATTCTGTTGAAGAAAATATTGGACTGACTGGAAAAATTGATCAAAAATTTGCTGTGCCGAAAACAAAGTTTTCTCTTTGGAGAAAGCAAAAAGACCAAACAGCCTTCTAAATGCTTGAAAAAAACTACAAAATGAGCCCAAGTGAAGTCATTTTGGACCAAGGAGATCCGAGCAGTTGAGTGATTAAAATCGAACTTTTCTTTTCAGGTGTAGACAAACTTTTGACCAGCAGTGTATACCATGAAGATAGAACATAGTTTTTGAAACCTAAAACATGAACGTCGAACCCTAGCGTGATCCTGTAAGTCATTTTTCCATGGGTGTCCTAAGTTTACACCTGGTTCCAAGGTTACGCCAATGGACGGTAACACGAAAGTACTTCCTGGAACTGACACATGACGTCTGCATCTAATTAGTAATTTAAAGGTCTCAGAAATTCAACATCTGAAGGTATCCGTACAGGATGTCACTCGTTCCATTTCAAAATCGATGAATATTTGAAAACTTGAAAAATGTATAAGACACAGAAGGTTGTCGATCCAGTATAAAAATACTAGTTGCACATTTTGAGTCTAACCGGACTCGAAACCGGACGAGTGCATTTCGAGACCATTTCGGGCGAGTGCATTGGCGGATATTTTCGTAACTCTGTAGCAAGGAGCTGATATCGATCTCACGAAAATTTGAGTGAAGATGAAAAATGAATAATAGAAGCGGTTATACATAGACTTTCTATTTTTCCACTTTTGAAGATTGGTCGCCTAGGATAATCAAAAGTAGCAACACGATTCTGATGTCGACATAATGATCGAGTATCCTTTAAAAAGTTGAGACGCAGAAGGTCGTTTGCTATTTCGATGCTTGATGTAAGCTCAATTCTATCAAAACATCTTCAACTAGATTTTGGGATGTCAAGTTGGGGGAAAAAATTCATTACATCAACTGGCATTATTCGGATAACTTCGGCAAAAATTACATCGATCTATGGCACCGGTCCCAGAGTTTAATTCATTGAACATGTTTCCAACAACAAGTAGATCGTACACAGTCATACTCGTTGTCCGTGGTCAAGATGAAAGGGTCAAATTAGTAGCTTTCGGCAACTCCCACGGGTAAAGCTCTCTGTTTCTATCTCTATATCTGCAACACTCGCTTTTCTAAATCATAAAGTTTGCGGTGGGAAACTGTACCCGCAGAGACCCCTCATGTAGTATACGAGTTTGGCCTTTCCGTGAGCTTGGGACTTCCTCGTTCATCCTCGGTCTTCCTACATATTTTCACGTATACAGTTTCATCCCCTCTCAACAAATGCCAACATATACATGTATAAGGGTGATTTCGCCGAAAGTGTTATTTTTTAGGGCCAAAATCTTCTCGAACGGTGATTTGGGTCGAAAAATTATTTCAGTCCCAGACGAGTTACGGTGACTCGTAGAACTTGGATTTCTACTCGTTTGGCCGTATAAGGAGAGAGATTCATGAAAATGAATTCTTGAAATGATAGGGCTGCCACAATACAAGACAATACAATAATCAGCTATATATTGATATCGGTACTTTTAGAATATGCCAATATCAATATCGTTATTGGTTTTGGAAATTATTGAGGCCTATCTATTGTTATTGTATCGATTTTGGAGAATAATTATTGCGATATTTATGATAATCGTGCCTAAATGTACGACTGCGAAAACGGAATGGAGACCATACTGATAATTGTGAAAAAGATAACTCTCAAGTATTCCTATAATAGATGTGAGGAATCGATGGAACAACACATGCGATTTGTTCAAAGTTGTTTAATATCTCAAGCCAGCTTTGTTGAAGAAGCTGTGCAGCTACTCACAAGATCTAACACATAATACACTCTGAATCAATGTGAATGGATAACCGTCCAGTAGGACCTCAACTTTTCCAGAATCTTCAAAGTATTCATCTGGCATAGTCTCAGGTGAGGAAGGTGTCGATATACCCAAAACTGTCGTCTTCTGGAATATCCTTGTAGTTAAGATTAAGGATATCAGACCTCTCGCGGTCACTGATGATGTTTCTTCCTATATATTTGTTCATAAGAAAAAGTGAAGAAATTATGAATTCCCTATCATCACCCATACCAACGAGGTCGGAGTATTAGGGTGTGTCCACAAATGAAGCGCATGAGCCGTGAGCCGGCGTACGCCGGGCGTGCGCTGTAGGGCTATGCCGACTAAGCTAAACTACGCTAAGCTCAACTTAGCAACTGCGCTAAGCTTTAACAAACTTAACACGTACACACACATACCAGCGCATAAGAAAGATATGCCACCGCATATTGAGAATGTCATGAGCAGCACATATGACTAACCTCACCTCATCGTTTCATTTATTTGCTGCATATAGCAGAAAGAAGATGAGCAGATAGATGGGCAGCAGACAGCAGCAGAACAGAAAGTGAAATACTTATAGAGCAATCTTCAAAATATTAACTTCACTGGTTTTCAGTACACTTCATGCCATTTGATGTTGTTGCAATTTTGCAGTGCTTTTGGTTGTGCAATGTTGATGTTTCATGTATTTCAGATTCAGATTCCAGAGTGAGATCACACTTGCACTTCTAGATTATTACAAATTTATCAATTAGTGAATAAACTTGTTGAAATTACCCAGTGCAAACCAAGTTTATTCACTAATTGATAAACTTGTAATAATCTAGAAGTGCAAGTGTGATCTCACTCTGGAATCTGAATCTGAAACACATGAAACATCAACATTGCACAACCAAATGCACTGCACAATTGCAACAGCATCAAATGGCATGGCATGCAGTGTACTGAAAACCAGTGAAGTTAATATCTCCTCCCCCTCACTCCACTTTTTCCAAAAGTATAACTTGGCGAGTATGGCCATTCTTTCCCCCTATCACTTCATCTGGGATCAAAAATTGAATTTCAACTCTTGAGGGTCATGAAATCAGGGGAAACATGTCGAGTAACTATTTAGCAAAATTTAGCAAAATTTAAACATGAAACAAATGGGTAGAAAATGAAAAATATTAATTTCAACTCTTGAGAGTCGTGAGATCAAGAAAAGTATGTCGAGTAATTGTTTTGCAAAATCTGAACGTGAAACGCATGGAAAAGGATTGATTACATTACGATTTGACTTTGTCGGTAATTTTGAGTCAACTTGAGTTTCTCACCATCTCCTTCGTCTATGAGATGTAATGAAAATAATTCATTCAGACCATTGAGAAGAAAAGGAAACCAGAAAATTCAATCTAGCATTGATCGGTTTAGTTTAAAATTCAGTAGAGACGGTGAGTAACTCAAGATGAGTCAAAATTACCGAGAAAGTCAAATCGTAATGTAATCAATCCTTTTCCATGCGTTTCACGTTCAGATTTTGCAAAACAATTACTCGACATACTTTTCTTGATCTCACGACTCTCAAGAGTTGAAATTAATATTTTTCATTTTCTACCCATTTGTTTTATGTTTAAATTTTGCTAAATTTTGCTAAATAGTTACTCGACATGTTTCCCCTGATTTCATGACCCTCAAGAGTTGAAATTCAATTTTTGATCCCAGATGAAGTGATAGGGGGAAAGGATGGCCATACTCGCCAAGTTATACTTTTGGAAAAAGTGGAGTCAGGGGGAGGAGATTTCAACACTTGGCTATGGTAATGACTGAATATCCTGAGATTGAAAAACATGCTGTAAATAGTAGCATGTAGGAAAACAAAAAAAAAATCTATGTATCTCATCCATAAAAATCATTTTCCTAATTAACACTAGTGTGCTTCATTCCAAGATGAACATTTTTTGATCATGAACAAAGAAAAATCTGGAGAAGGACAACTTTGTATTTTTGATAGCACGACTCTTGAAATTAGTCCATGGAATTGACTTGAGTTGATGCGAAGACTCCTAACCCACTTGTGATGGTGCTTGCAAGAGAAAATTTTTGGATCACGAGGAACTTCTAGATTGTGCACAACTCCCCTGATGATGAACTACATCCACTCTTCAGCAAGAGAGCATACTAAATATCAGAGTGAATAACTAATAACTAATTGATAACTGAAACATAGAATTATGACACTACATCTGTTGTTCAACATTTTCCAAGGACCAAAAACTGAAACAAATTCCATGTAGCACATTGGTAATTCATAACAAATCAAGAAGTTAGAGCAATTCGTGCGAACTCATTCTGAGGGAAATGAAGGTTCAGTAGCATTATGTGATATGTGTTTGAATGATCCTCAACATACTTCCAGATAGATGATGTACGGATCCAGTTTGTTTAGTGATTGACAAATCAAGTAATAATTTTTTCAATTTGAACTTACCACTTCCCACCAAGAGCGTAAAAGTGCCTTTCTTTCTTCATAATACTCTTGATGAAATAGGTGAACCCTGTACAACTTTCTTATCCTATTCAGAATTTAGTGCCAAGAAAGTAAAATCCATATACCATATGAGAGTAAGAGTCTAGCTGAGACCTTTGGGTTAGAGTATTACGCAATGGACATATCATATTCAAAAGTAATAACCAAAGCAACACCAAATATCAGTGCTTATATATCACAACAACTGTTCTTGGACAGTCGTCAATTGACTGACCTGTCTTACAACATCTAAATGTGAGAGACGATCCCTCTTAATGTGTTGGACATTGACAGGTCTACGAAAAGCAACACGAAGGATATTCTATTGGTCACACTCTTCTTCAACTAGAGTGGTTTATCAAATTTTCTTTGAGATGCACAATTTTTCAGAGTTGGGTCTCTCTGAAGTATTGAGGAAACTGAAAGTCAATACACGGCTGAAATGTAGATTGACACTGGCACTCATTTTTCTTCACGATCAAATCCTAAATTTTCCAAATATTTTTGAAGATCAAATCTTGACACTGCACAACAGCGAGAATAACACACATTTTGGCCTTTGGACTTTTATTCTTATATCACTCCAGACAAGAAAACCCACAACAATAAGTGGATCTTATTCCCTCAACAATGAGAGCTGATTTCTACAAGCTCGCTGCAGGCGGTGCTACGATTGGCTTTCAATCTCTGCTTCAAAATAGTCAGAGAAGTTACATGTTACTGCAACAACATGTCATTGCTGGAGCGGAATAACGCCGTCTGCTACACATGCGGCTGCATCAAAACATCATCCGTGTGTTCTCGCGGTCGATCGGCCCGCGTGGTCGACCTCAACAATCGATTGTGTTCGACTTCGAGTGTCGTAACGCGGCTGAAATCTTGACGCGAAAAAATTGGGAAGGGGCGAAATTGGTGAGTAAGATATTTTGGCACTAAACGCTGTCAGCGGCGAAATGACTTGCCAATATCCTTGTTGAGGACCGAAATAACGGGTTCAGAGGGAATGAGACCCTCCTGAACCCAGAAAAGCATGAAATAAGTAAGTTCGAAAAAATGTGTGAGGTTAAAACGGCCCAACTCAGCGTATATAAGGCACGGCGACCTTGCGCGCGCTCTCTCTCTCTTTCTCACATGTTCTTCTCTTTCATATACTCGCCAGCAAGGCGCTGCCGCGCCTTTTGATTTTGAAGATTGCTCTATAAGTATTTCACTTCCTGTTCTGCTGCTGTCTGCTGCTCATCCATCTGCTCATCTTCTTTCTGCTATATGCAGCAAATAAATGAAACGATGGGGTGAGGTTAGTCATATGTGCCGCTCATGACATTCTCAATATGCGGTTATTAGGTGGCATATCTTTCTCATGCGCTGGTATATATGTGTGTGTACGTGTTAAGTTTGTTAAAGCTTACAAGGAGAGTCCAAGGGGTTCGGGAGCTAGATCTGGCTGAAACTCTGGGAATCATCTCCTTTTGGCACCAAAAAATGATACCCTTACAGAGTCTAACGCTCAAACGTTTCCGAGCTACAGGCTACAACCCATGCATTACAAGATATCTATATATACCATCTTTCAATATGTATAGAAATACTGTAATGCATGGGTTGTAGCCTGTAGCTCGGAAACGCTTGAGCGTTACACTCTGCGGCTTTGGGTATCATCTTTTGGTGCCAAAAGGAGACTATTCCCAAAGTTCCAGGCAAATCCGTGACCCGAACCCCTTGGACTCTCCTTGTTAGCGCAGTTATGAGCCAAGTTAAGCTTAGCGTAGTTTAGCTTAGTCGGCATAGCCCTACTGGCGCAAGGCTCATGCGCCGCTCACCAAATTTGAGCCCGCTTGTGTGTTACTGCACCGATATGATCGTCTATCGTTTTCCAAAGCTAAACTAAACTTCTGTTTTGGATTAGCTGGTAACGCCAATGACACCCAAGCCGGCTCAAATTTGGTGAGCGACGCACGAACCGTGCGGCGCCCGGTTCATGGCACATGCGCTTCATTTGTGGACACACCCAAAGTCACGTGACTTAGGCGTAACAGATCTGGATTGGTGGTGACCTATCCGGATAAGATCACCGTCGATACGTTGTTTGACCTCGATCTCCGATCGACGTGACTCGAAATTCAATCATTCGTTTGAAAAAATTCAATCACCTGGTTGAAAGAAAAATTCAACCAACTGGTTGAAATGTTAGTTGAAAATTCAACCAATTTTTTACGTTGTATATGTATATGGGTGCCTCACGCAGAATTTGAAAAAAAATTATGACGTTGACGTATGAGCTAGGGCAAGTCATGGAACGAGGCAAAAATATATACAGGCAGTAGGAAAAAAATAGAGGGTATCCGATATAACCGCAATGAAACACAGAGATATATACGGATGAAAAGGAGAATTCGCTTTGCTTCTGAGCTATGTAGGTATGTTGACTGAGTGACTGACTGGACTCATAGTTCTCGTCCTAACCATGGCGGAATGATAACAGTCCTAACCATTTACGGGGACGAGTCGAGGAGAAAGAGCCTCGATTGGCCGTTGGTCGTCGCTCGCGATCGTGACTGAGCGGAATATCGTCCTTGTTTTCGCGAACCGCGCCAATCGAAATGAATTTGTTTCTTCTCAAGCTCGGCGATCCGAGAATGACAGGCGGAAAAAGAGAAGAGAGAGAGAGAGACAGAGACAGAGAAGAGCATCGGATTGTTCATCGGCTTTTTTGAGTGAGTAAGCTCATTTTTTTTGTCAGATTTTGTCCGATTTGTGATGTTGACTGGGTTGGGAATATTTTCTTTCATGAAATGTTGAAGAAACTCATCAGATTTTGATGACGCAGTAGTGATCTTTTAAATGATGAAAATTCATTTCTACATCTATATTAATTCATACAAAATTGATATAATGTATGACCGAGTCTGAAGAATGCATCGCTGTAACCGTGAGCTTCTGGAATGCGACATTCATTTTTCAAAATTGTAACGGATCCTGTCAAAGTGAAATTTTTCGATTCATTTTTAATTCAAAATTCACATAACTCGCTTTGCGATCCAAAAGAGACGGTGACTTGATAAGGATTAGTTCATTGAACAAAGCTTTGTTTAAATTCGAGGTAGATCATTCGCGTCATTGGTTGAAATGACAAAGGATATACAAAAGTACTTCTGCTATCAAACAATTTCAATGACAAATTCATGATTTGCAAGCTCTGAAACTCTGGCTTCGAAAATGTGATCGCTGTCGCGAATACGTGCTTTTGAAATTTTGCATTCTCGCACAAAAGAAACGAAACAATTCTGGAGGGCTATTTAGCAATACATAACCAGATCATGATTTTGACGAAAGCAGTGAAACGTTACGGTTCAAAAATTTGAATAAATCCTCTGTGAAAGCTTATAGTTTGCGTTCGCATTCTATTCCACTTTTTACTTTGTACATTGATAAATCTGATCACCCTTTGATGAAAACCCTGACAACTCTGGGTATGCAAGAATGATAACGGGTTCGCAATCTGTTGCATCTCGTGATCCAATCGAGCGGTATTTTTTTTTTATTTTTTTTTTTTATTTGAGAAACGCATTTTCAAAAGTCTCAGCACGGACTTCAAGGCCTTTTGCTTTCTGCAATCTGTTCTTAGTATTCTAAAATTAACAATAAAAAATATATACTCTAGAATATTAAATGTATCAAATGTTTTTTTTTTTTTCGAACTGACGCGAAATTTCCGTGTCATCGTCGTAAATAGAGCGTGGATGATCTTTCGGTAAGCAACAGTAAAAGGAAATCTATTCGATTCCATAATCAGCTTTTAGACATTCCCGGCCCTTGTCAAATGGACAGGTAGTCTTGATCAATTGGTACTCGCATAAGTACATGAAAAAATGTCGAAAGTCTTGAGAAATTTTAGTCTGAGCACAATGGGCGTGAATTCGTATATTTTCGTAGCACATCAGCCTATTACGAACACTGATACCATTTGTCCATCGGGCAAAGTGAAATCCTGAAATTACGAGAATTCTAAAATCGCCTTTTTGTCTTGCTGTGGCCAAAAGTATACTTTGCACACAATTTGTCGACTCATCAGATTATCAAAAAATGTAGTTGAATACATGCAAGAGAGATCAACATATTTTTCGGAGTCTCTTGATCATTCTGACCCTCGCCTGTGGCTCCGTTCGGAAACCCATCACTCGGACGCCAAAAAATGTTTTTCCACCCTTGGATCGGAATATAATATCACACGGGACATTTTTTAGTTAGAATTATGAAAAAATCCTTGGTGAATAGATTTCATTCTTCCGTTTACACCTTGTTGATGAATCGTGAAACACGATACATGGCCGCAAAAGTTGGATTTTGCGGCCATACATCGTAGATCATTATTTCAAAAAGTCATTATGGATATCAATGTAAATAAGTAGACGAGACTCTAAAATATTTTTCAACCTCGAACAAGGCAAAATTGACGAAGTAGTCTTTAAAAAAAAAATAAATGACCATTGATGATCGCGATCGACCACGGTACCCATGACCTCTGATCATGAAATACGGGACAGAATTTTACACCTCGACTCATTGCTAACCAGTTACGTCGTTTTGAGTAGATGCTCCACGAGTATACCCGATCAGAAACGATCCAGGTTTTGTTCAAATTTTAATCAAATGTTGGAAGAGAGTGGTCCAACGTTGATCACACAATGTAACGCCTACTTATTTGATCAAATTTGATCAAATGTCTTGAGAATAACAAAACATTAACCTCAAATCTGAGTGTCAAAATAACAAAAAATCAGCTCATATATGGCCTCATAAGATGTGTAACAGAACCGTATATACTTGGGAATCAAAATCATCTTATTTCATGGATGGAGTCACTTGAGATGTTATTATTCAAAGATGAAATTTGAGTATTCCCTGCAGATTTTTTTCCTTTTGTAAAACTATTTTGAGTTATTTCTTCATGGAGTTTTGATAGTTGTGGCATCAATAACTTGCTCATTTCGATAAAAAAAATTACCGTTGTTACTTGAATCAATAATAGGGTAGAGAAAAATTCGTCGATACGACACTCATGTTATTGTCGATACTTAGAATTCCTGAGCGCAGCTCTGTAACTTTAACCTGTAAAGATGAACAATGCTATTCTCGAGATTTTTGCGCTCAGATTTGTAGCACGGTATCCTTTATTCATGCGAGTGAGGATGAACAAGATGACTCATGATGGGTCCCTGTGCCCGATATGTACGGTTCATGTTTCATTTTCAAGTTTTTTGATCAAGAATCTGCGAAGATTAACAACAGCCGTAGCAGACAACTTACACGAATTTGATCAAATTTGATCAAAGATGCGTTATACATAGTTGGATCAAACTGTGATCAAAAGTTGGGTCAAATTTTGATGAACAGATCAATCGTTTTGAACTTGTTTCTGATCGGGTATATGAGATATGACTCTGCAGTATAAGAATTTTTCTGAATATTTTTGAAATTTCATCGGATTCTCAAAGATAATTTCTTGATCTCGTGACCAAAAAATTACAAGAAAAAAAGATAGAAGAAGAGCGCGAAAAACTTGATGATTTTGTCAAATCATGTAGATATCTGTCATGTCCACTTACGGTTCTTCGTTTACCCCTAAACTATCTAAAATGGGTCAATTTCGATCGGTAGATTTTCGCAGAAGCTTTCATCCAGCTATTTTAAAACTTTTTTAAATAATCCGATTCCTTCTAACTCCGGACCTACTCTTTCACAACGTACTACTTAGCTCTAAGACATCGTACATAGGATGACATTTAAGCAATCTCTCAAGAGAGGCCAAAATGTTTCATCAAAATTCAAATACCACTCGGCCGAGTATCTCATCCATTCACTTTCAAATCTCAAGAAGAAGCAAGATTTGGTCGTTTTCATAACGAAGCTTCTCGGTCCAACACCACCCCCTCGATCCCCCCTCCCCTCACTCAACTCCCCACAAAATTCATTCGGGGCAATTTGCCATTTAAACCACGAAGTAGAAAATATTCCACTTTTCTCGCGCTACGAATTATTTTTTAATCCAGCATAGTTGATGCGTTTGCCAAAGCGTAAATTTCGTAATCCTGCGCGTGCTTCAGAAAATAAGAGGATCGGTAAGCTCGAAGAGGCAAAAACGTGAAAAGAAAAAAAATGGAAGCGTTTTCTTGGGGTAAGTACGAAACGAGCGGTCGCATAAATTTGCCGGATTTCTGTGGAAGAGGGAGAGAGTCTGTGGGGGCGTTGAGAACCGTAAACAAGACTCGACTCTTTTTTTTAGTGATAGGTAAGTATTGGTAAAAGTGTATGGCGTTTAGATATCCGACGGGACTTAAATTTTGTCCGAGATATGTCATCCTGCATGCCGATGCACAATTCAAGTGGGCCGCGAGATGTATGTATTAGAGGGATTTTGTGTGTGTGTGTGTGTGTGTGTGTGTGTGTGAAAATGATAAGAGAGTGTAGAAAAAAATAGGAAGGCCAGATGAATCGATTTTTAAATAAATTGAAATAGTTCGTTTGAGGTTAGGAATTGGTGAAGGGAGTTGATAACGCTCTTGTGATCTGGGTTTAATTGAAGCTGAGAGAAATTGGTACTTGAGATTCAACGACGCCACACTACGTGATATTCGACCATTGTAGATGAGTATTTCACTCGAGAGTTGAGAGATCTGGCATACAATTTGATTTGATTGTGAAATTAGCACATCGTGTGGTCTCTTTAAAAAATCCTGTGAGCCCGATGTACGCTTACGTAATTGGGTCAAGAGCTTTGCGTTCAATTCTGACGATCGTGTGAGAAAGAATATGGATGGGGAGAAGGGGCTGATAATCTTTCGATTGCGATTTTTAACTCGAAAATATTATCAAACAGATATGATTATATTGTACGAGGAAAAACATATCAAGAGATATGATTTACATCGAAGGGTATTTTTACATCTTATAAATTTCAACTTATAGATTGCTTGGTAAACTTGCATCGCAAAACAAATTTCTTTATTTGATCTGAAAGTTTATTGGAATGTAATACATTACTCAATATTGAGATGTTGAAATCTTAGATATTCTCATATTAAAATCTCATGAAATTCTCAGTGATTGAGCTTTCGGGAGCGTTCTTTCAATTTGATTAAATTAGGGTTTCAAAAAATTTTGTTGGCCTATGGAAAATAACAGCGGAGTATTTCAATCATCGCAATAGCATCAGAAAGTAAAATTTATGAACCAAACTCACTGAAATGCAATGAATGAATAATTCGCGAATATCTTCGAACAAGCCAAATAATCGATATAACGAGTTAACCAAAAATCAAAAAGTTCGTAATCACGATAAAAATCTCATCAAATATGGAATTTAATATCCGACTATACTTGGTAAAATTTTCAATCTGTTCCCAAATCTGTTTGGAAATATCTCTCAAGCGCAGATTTCGCTCTCATCGTATGTAATATGTCAGCTCGAATTCATGTCAAATCCAGAGAATTCCCGTTGGTTCGAAACTCTCTGTACTTCACATTACTCGGAAAACTTTCACGAAATTAATTTTAACTGTTACATTGCCCACCGCGGCTTTTGCCTGACAAACCACTTCAACGTATAGATTTAAATATTACACGCGGGAATATGGTTTGTGCTCTCGTGATTAATTTCATGTAGGGTACTACACCCTTCTTAACTTTCCCTATATGAATTCAAAATTAGATTTTCAAACGAATATACAAATTTACCTGCATATGATCTCCGTTTAACGAGGTTAATATAATTTTGGAGTTTCATTATATGAAAATTCAAGCAGTAGAAATTAAGAAAAACCATATTGTATTAAATTATTCAGGAATGTGGAGAGATCCAATAAATTTGATTCCATCAGTCTGTAATATAGACCAAGATTTTGAAAAAATCTACGGCTAAAAACAGGACGGTAGTTTTAGAATTAAGGTCGATTTTTCAAATTGTTCGTGAAATCACAAGAAAAAATAGAGATACATTGAAGAATTTTTATAGCAAAAATGACCAAATTAATACTCAGACCAAACCACCAACATTTGAGTCTGTTAATCTTTGTACATACACCGCGGTGTAAAAATCTACCTATACAAATATTTATCAATATTCATCATAGCCTCACATCTCATTTTCATCACTTCCTTACCCACAAAATTGATTTTCCCACTTCGTACATGAAAAGTTATCCTCAACGATCAATTTCGTTACACTTTTCAACTCAATTCTAGGCCACCATATATACTTACATATAACCACACACTAATAAAAGTGAAGCACTACGAAGAAAATGTTCCACTCGCCAAGCTTACTCCTATATATCGTGTTTGGCTGTGTACTTTGCGTGCAAAAATGAATTTGCGCAGTCGTAAAATAAATGAACCACAGGCTGACACTATGGTAGCACGCAAGCTTGAAAATTTTGCTCAAGTTGTATGAGGTTAGACTAAACTATACAGATTTCTAGTGTCTTGACTGTCTGAAGCTCATTTGCACCTAAAAAGTATCGTTCGCCTGCAAGATATAACACGATAGCTCACAATGAAATTTTAAACCAATGACTCATCGAACATCTATTTATACATGTTTCGACATGTTCAATTCCCAATATTTGTGATGACTATTGTCAGACGTACGCATGATGAAAACTTGAAAATGAACAAGATCAATTTCTTGACTTTCTACAAGAATATGACCTTCAGAATAAAGTCAATTCTTTGAAAATTGCCAAAAATGTTCAATTATGTGATTTTTATATGCTCTGTCATCCCGAAATTAGCTATCGATTTTTATTGTATCAGAAATATTTTTCTGAGAGCATAAAAGGTGGCCAAGAATGAGATTTATAGTAAATGTGCGTCGTAAACAGTCATAAAACTTGGTTGGATTATCGTCACTCATTTTATCTATATCCACTAATGATCCCACTATCATTCCTAGTCATGTATAGAACCTTCCATACCGTCATACTCAAACCTCCGGTTGCCTCCGGTTGCGACGAAAAATGTGTCAAAGAGGCGTAGAAGGAGTAAAAGAGGAAATTACGATAAGAGTATAGAATTGCAAGGACGGAAAGTTGGACGATGATTTTCAAGGAGTGACGTCTACACGAGTGCTGAGGAGATCAAAACTTGTTCTCGTATTTTCTCTCGTCTGTACGAGTTTATCTCTAGATCAGCCATTCTTAGACTACTCGTACGAAGCTTTACCGGATAGCTGATACGTGAGTTCTATCGAGAAGAGACGAGAATTTTGTGAAAATGTGTCGGGTTTGCTTGACTTTTCTTATCTGTGGTGAAAAGTCTATATAGTATGAGTAGCAGAAGTGGTAAGAAACTAATAGATCCTCAAAAAGTTTCATTCGTGTATTCTTCACTCATCCACTCACAATGTCTATTGCATTGGACAAATGTTCATTCATCGATATCCGATAATTGGCGATTATCTTTTTCGGACACGTCAGAAATTCTGAAAAAATTTTCGCAAGTCCGTATTGATGAAAGAAATAAATCAAACTGGACGCCAAGGCCAAAAACGTGATTGCAAGCAAGAAAAAAAAAATTAAAAACAAAAAATGTCAAAAATCTCAATTTCGCCAATTTTGCCCTACTTTCATCAAGAAGACATACTCTAGAGGTCAGAAATATGTTTATCGATGGCCCAAGCTCACGGTACTGAATGGATTAATGTTATTATCAAAATAATAATAATACTAGGAAAAAATGGAGGAACGAGAATTCATGGTATATCAGCTCAATTCAACTAGAGTTGAATTCGGTTATAACGATCCGATACAATGAGAATTCGGTCATAACGAGCAAAATTTCTTGCGAAATTCGGTCTCGGCACCAGCTTTACCGAGCAAATCGATGTAAACGCCGTATGACTCTGAGTTCAGCAACTCATAAGACTCGAAGTAATCACGAATATCAATGCGAATACACATGCAGTATGATTCTACTGAGCAAAATGGGTAAGATCG
The DNA here is from genome assembly GCA_029851415.1 of Eretmocerus hayati. Lineage (NCBI taxonomy): Eukaryota > Metazoa > Arthropoda > Insecta > Hymenoptera > Aphelinidae > Eretmocerus > Eretmocerus hayati. Next base: position 95,511,911 of record CM056744.1, on the reverse strand, counting down.
AACACAAGAAAGAGAAATTTCATAACGAGTGCAACCTCGTAAGCTTTGACGCAACTTTGGAAATCCTCAAGCACAACTTTTTATTTTCCACCATGGGTATTTGTTCATTCTTACCTGGCGATTTTTTGAATTCATGACAAATGCGATTTCCTAAATATTTTATGTCTATACCATTGAGTGGAATAATGCACATCTACATCATTGTCGCCTTGTCATCGTATTCGGAATGTGGATTATCATCAATAACACTGGTCGACATATTTTAATATCTGTGATGCGAATTACGAATAAAGACCCATTCCAAATGCGAGGTCCCGCCACGCGCTGGCTCGGTAGCATCAGTGCAGTACACCGATCTCCCTCTGCTATTGCTGCATGCTATACTCTCGCTGTGCAAATGTATATTATGTACGATATTGTTTTATTGATGTTGGATATTGTTTTATTTATATTGTATATTATATATTATATTGTTGCTCTGAGACTTATCCCAGAACTCATAATCCCGAGTGACGTCTCAATGCAGATATTTCTACTGAGCTCCCAACTCGCCGCAGAACGCGGGTCGAATAACATTCACACAATCAGCGGAAGAGAACAAGAGCTGAGAAAGAGAGAATTGAACTGGTCTCTCGGAATTGTAAGAGCAATCCGTATCCACTATGGTGTCATGCATTCACGGATCAGGTACTCTCTTTGACGATAATACCTCTCTTTACCAAGTATTCGTAATTTCACCATTCATTCAAACTATTTACAGAAACACAAGTTTGAATCCAAGGATATACCACGAGATCTTGACCTGCTGCACCGAGTGCTTGTATATGTCGTAGGCTGTTGAAATCTTCAGGTCACTAGGATTCCACACGCGGCGCAACACTGAGTAGTGCTGCACTATAACTTGAAAAGTGATTTTTTATTCAACACTAATCAATCCCTCTTGTTATTGGCTCCGAGGAGATGACAGTGCTGTTATCACCTCGGTGATCGGTAACACGAGGGCTGGATTAGTCTTTAGTGCAAACCCATTGTTTAAGCAAACTTTTGTGATGCTCCTTACGCACTTACGCGCGTAAAATACTCACGTCCTTTTAGTTCTAATTTTCAAATCTAATGGCCCACGACATATATTCATAAACGAGAGCAGCAAAGGGAGAGCGGTGTACTGCAATGCAACCAAGCCAGCGTGTGGCGGGACCTTAGGGCTTGTCTTATGGTCAACCGTTACATTTTCACGCGGTCGCGTCATTGATAAAAACGATTGCATCTCAAAATCTATGATAGCCAAATTAATTCTACAAGGCTTGCTCTGTAGCTCTTGAGTTCTCCTTTTCAGTGGACATCATGGAAAAAAATCGAAAAATTCAGCATCCGCGCTAGATTATTCCCAAAAGTGTCAAAATCGACCATTTTAGCAACTTTAACATTGTTTATTTGAAAATCCTGACGTGATAAAGTAATTTTGAGAACGGATTCGGATTCAATTGCTCAATTTGCATATAGAATGTGTCTCCCCTTGTAATTCGCATTTTCATGTTCACCAGTGTAATTATTTGGACTTTTGATAAAAGAGGCATTACGAACTCGAGATTCGTTTTTTTGACAATCCACGAGAGCTGCTCATAACTAAATCATATATGAATTTGGATCGATCGATGAATGCGGAGTCTGGTTATAACGCGCTTCGGTTATAACGAGCACTTTTCTTCGGTCCGTTGAAGCTCGTTATGGCTAGATTCTAGTGGGCACGTATTCTTAAATTTGTGGTAAAATTTTGCGGCAAATTTTTACCGCAAGATTTGCCGGCTTCGGTGGCGCTCTGTCGGTAACCTGTAAATTTGCCGCATTTGCTGCAGTTTGTCGTCACGGTTTGCCGTGTTTACGTTGCCGATGGCGTTTGCCGTAAGAAACACGTCAAACCGTGAAAACAAACTGCAGCAAATGCGGCAAATTTTACAGGTTACTTACCGACAGAGCGCCACCGATGCCGGCTAATTTTGCGGTGAAATTTGCCGGAAAATTTTACCGCAAAATTTAGAATACGGGCCCTGAATATAATTCTCTAATATGATAGATAGTGAAAGTGATGTTGAAAGAAATTAAATTTCCAGAGTACAGAAATCTCAACCGTTAGCTACTAAGTTGGTCAACTTTTGTCACTCTCAAAATTTCATATCAGTATGAAAGTCCCTACCTGTGGTTCAGTTGTTGGTTGTAAATTCATACTCTCGAATGATTTTCCAAATTCAACACTCCCAAAATATTTCAGTTCGTCTTATTTTCACAAAATGAATGAATCAGGTGATCAGAATCAATCATTGTCAAAAGTCAAAATCTTCATTTTTAGGGGATATTCTTGATTATTGAGTCCCATTTCATTGAAAATCAGATGTTGCATTGTATCAGAATCATTTTGAGAATGAACTTTCCAATTCTGTAAGTGATTTTTTTTTAAGAGTGGAACTATTCGACAAAGTTCTTTCCTAACTCTGACTCTAAAGAAATTTTCAGAAAATTTTATGTCTTTGAGAATGAAACCAGTTTGCTCGACCAATGCACAAGAAGACCTTCATCAGTTCCAAAAAATGTATGAGCTCGCTTACAATTGGAAAACGTTTACACTAATTTTTGGATAGCTGAAACTTCCACAGAATTGGAAACTTCCACTTTATATTCTATGTCATTCATTGCACAAATGTTTAAATATTGAATGAACTTAATTAGCATCTACTACATAAATATGAATGACTATGCGTTCGAAATTCAACCGTATTACAAGAATCGCTTGACTCGCAGATCATTCTGTGGACCGTATTAAGAGTCACAACGTATATCAACTTTTGAGTGATTTTTTTAATGTGAAACACTGAGGCCTTGGAGGCTTATAAATCTTTACTGGTGGTGAAACTGTTCACTAATCTGTGCACTGTGCACGATTTTTGCGTAGCGTTGGACTATTTGCATACCATGACTATAATCGATTCAATGATATAAAAGTTGTTGCTCACCATCCTGTACAATCCTCAGAAATCAGCAAAAAATACTACATGACTCATGTAAGTTTCAAATCGTTCGAGAAAGTTGGTGCGAAATTTCCTTTGTAGGCCGCTTTCACAGGTCTACAGAAGAATCATTTGATTCCAATCTTAAGAAAAATACCACGCCTAAGTATCCATCGAGGCAGTGTGAGTATTTTGAAACAATAGAGAATTTTTTTCGTTATCCTTGTCCCTAACTAAACATTTTCCCATTTTCCCAAAAAGTTTATGGGCATTTTTTCATGGATCTTCCAAAAATCCACGCATGATCACAGCGACCGTTTTTCACAAAAATCCACGAGTTTCGACTTACAGCTGCAAAACTTGAAAAAGTGGGGATTTTGAAATGTTTTCATCATTTTTTGTCCCTAAAATGCTACTACAAAATCACTTATTGAGGATTTTTTCGACATAGTTCGCCACTTACCGGAGCCTCAATCCGCCAGGATAAAATTTGAACGACCTATCGAAAATATGCCGTTATTGTACATCAAGAATTTTCCAAGCACAAAATTCCTTCTGTCCCTAATATTTTTCCAGAAAATTTCATCCACTAAAGATGCATATGCCAAGCAATGTATGCATAATATCAACCGGCTATATGTATGGCGAGGCCTAGAGCAGACGCGGAAAGCCGGCTAACTCGAGCGGAAATCTGCAACTGAAGCCGGACTAGATTTGAGCTTTGGGCAAAAGCTTGAGGCTAAGGGAGACCGAGTGAGTGAGAGGGACCAAAAGAGGTCTAGAGGTTGAAGCAGTCCTCTAACGTACGGGTCATGTGCAAACACTCGTCGAGTTAACTCCGTTGCCGAGTCAGAGCAGCACAGAGCTTCTTTTGCATGGCAAAAATAAAGCTTAGAGATTCGAAAGCTGAAGCAGCGCATGCTGTTTGCGGAAGCAGAAAATGAGCGATTCGCCGGTTGGATAGACAAAGAGAATTGCTAGAAATGGGTTTATAGAGATAGAAAAAATGTACATGAAAGGGATTTCATATACTTGACTCTCTGATTTTAGATCCTGTGAGAAGGGCTGGAGATGTACACCGTTCTTTTCGTTGGAGAATTGAAAAATGGAATATTTTATCGAAATACCGTGGAAGTTCTTCTGAAAATCAATCATGTTCAAGGAGATATAAAGAATGCAAAATAGAGCATGTTCAGGCTAAGTTGATGAAGATACGTAGGTCAGTGAAAACTTTTGATCTTGTGATGCCAAATGGATAGTAGTTGAACTCGGTTGAACTAGTTTTGCCTCAAGTTCGTGAAATGAGAAAGCGATCATGGGTTATGTATACTTGATTCTATCTTTGACGGTATGGCTTCAAAATTTTCACAAAAAATGCAGAAATTCTTCTGATCAACCAAGTAAAAGATACGATTCCATGAACATGTATGAGGGCCATTTCGGAGCATTTCGGCCAGGGCCGTCACCAGGGGATCTGAAAAAAATCCCAAGAAATTTCTTTCTGTTGGTACAACGTTTAAATAAGTAGTAAGAGAAATTTTTTTTATTTCTCCGTAGCTCCCATGGGTCTGGGGGCCCATAAAAGATCCATTTAAGGCCCTGTTTAGCCTATTTTGGAAAATCATAGCTCCGACTAGACTCAACTTTTTCCAACATACTTGGGCGCATTTTTTTCCTTAAAACTAGACATTTTGACATATGATCACGGAATTGTATGTTTTACACGAGGTTTTACATGGGTATGGATAATCCCAGACTCTGCGGACAAGAAAGAACAAATTTCAGAGAACGCGATTATCAATGATACAATTTTCACCGAATGAAATCCACTAATTGATATTTAGACTTTTCTAACGCGGTTCAATTTTTACTGAAATCAATTTGATTACAGTAAACCTGAAAGTAATCAACGAAAGTCGCCAGCTTCCAATGAAAAAAATTGCAAAAATACACATCAATAAAAAAATTTTTTTTAAATATTTCGGACCATATTTTCCCTGTGAAAACGCAAATGCCCAAGGTCAATCCACAGGCCCATTCAACAATTGAATGAACATGGGCGTTATTCTCCGAGACAGAGATGTGAAAGAAGTTATGGCGTTAATCTACGAAATGAGTGTCTAAAAGCGTGATGCGTTCTCTGATGGCAGTATTCAAGAATTTTGTATTGCTTATCCTCTTATGACCTGTTATCAAAGATGTTTTCAAGCGTTTTGATAATCCATGCCGAATATTATATCAAATAAAAACACGAGTTTTAGGATTCTGATACAACTTGAATCTAACCATTAGATATGAATTTATATGGAAAAAATCATATTTCTGTATGGGCTCAAGCACCTCTGAACTTGTCTATAATAATGTCTAATCAAAGAGTGAGAAAACTTCACGTTAAAATTTCCTCAGAAATTACTATTTGGTGAACTTTTCAAGGCGAGGCCGGAGTCTGCCACCATTTTGAATTTTTCATCATCATTTTAATGGAGCTTCTTTCCATATAGTAATTCCAACATTCATTCTAGTAACGCATACAAAATTCCATTCGATTTGATACAGTAATACTCGAGATATTTTCAGAACGAATCCCGCGGGTCCACCCCTCTAGGCTATTCAACATGTCGTCGTATACTCCTGCCTCGTGTAGTGGAAAATTGAGGAGTCCAAAATCAGCAGACACGAGTCTCACGAGTCTGTAAAACGAGCATGGAAATCCTCAACCTCCACAATCATCAATTCAAAAAGCTTAAAGAAATAGGCGATAGAATTTACCTAACAACCTCACACAGATTTGGAACGTGCATCTAAATCGCAACTTTGGCACCCAATCGTAAGCCTGAAAATCCTCATTTCCAATTCCAACCCTCATCAGATTAGTCCAGCTCAGATCTTTCCACATCTCTCGCTTAGCTAGAGCGCAGCACTTTGACGCCGACAGACTTGGAAAGATCTTCCATTCCCAAAAACAATAAAAGTTCTATTCCAAGTACCCAGTTTTTCTCCACCTTACTCTCTTTTAACATACTCCAGCATCGTAGCGCATAATAAATGCAGGCTGTTCTCAGAGTAGCTATATCTAACCTAACCTTAAAATAAAAAAGTCCCCATTGTGGCGTACAGAGACATGCATGCACACACAAAATTCACAAGCTTCTCCAAGCGTAAAATTTGCTCTCATCATTCGCACCCTATCTCACAGGCAAAATGATCCCGCTGACTTTGCTACTCTACTCTCTACCTCTTTAGGGAGCTGTTTCAAAAGCTTGAATCTCATGCTTCAAGACGTCGTCGTCGTCGTCTTCGTCGCCTCGACATTCTGAGCTTCGCATATAATATGGGTAAAAAGATGTGTACCTCTCGTTTATCCGTCTGTCTGTCTGCTTTCCTCATCCTCTTTTGGAGCAAACAAACGAGATGGAACAATGGCGGTGCTCGGGTGGAAGGGAAGGCGAGTCAGCAATTCAGCATTTTGTGTAACAGAACAGAGAAATGTTTCCGTGTAGACCCTTTTTGGATATTTGTTCCGGATTAAGGTTTTAGGGAAAGAGTTTGAGGTTGAATGTGAGCTTGGAGCGTTTCAAGTAGAATGAATATTTCATGGAGTGGATAGGGTTTGTGGGTCCGGAAAAATATAAGGGAAGGAAACTGTGGATAGTTTGCGAGATTTGAGCGTGTGATTTTATGCAATGTGGGCTATGGGTGGACGATAAGGAAGTCAGTATCTATGCAATCGGCTTTTGCTAAGCACGTAATTTCGATTTCCGTGATGATGATATTTTTTTCTTGAGTGTACTACATGCTAAGTGGATTTTCACGGTTTTTTGGTTTCCTTAGGTCTGAAGTTATGGTATGGAGTTTTGAAATCGTAGAATCTTACAGCAATCCGATGACTCAGTGAGAGACTGAAAAGTTGGGGATGCATTTGAGATGTATTGACTTGAAGTCGGGCTGTCGCAGAATGAAATTTATTACTGATCTCAAAATTCTTACCAGGAGTAGTTTTGCTTTCTCAAAAGAGAAAGCATTCATTTGGTGCCAGGAGAATTTTCGTCAAATTTTTTCTAAAAAAATTTTTTTCTCCTCCAGTGAACCTCTTGAATACATGAAATTGGTACAGTCCTCTTCCTTTCGCCAAGATCTATCGAATGTAGCTCACAGTTTTTCGTTATAACCCCTCACAAAATTACTACACCCCGTCTTTCGAGCCCTCTGTCCGTGCCTGTGTGTGTATGTATGTATGTTGTTTTCTATCGCTCAGCAAAACTCCTCACTGGATTGATAGATCGTCCTGAAATTTTTATGCCATGTTCGGAGGCGTCTCTAGATGGGAATGCTAGATTTTGAGTGCCCCCCGATGATTACTTTTATACTTATGAATATTTTTTCATTTATGTATAATTTTTTTTCATCTTAAAAACTAAAAATATTCTCTCCTTCCTGCTCAAAAAATCTGAGGCTGTTGATTTACACGTTTCTCGACGTGCTTAATCGATTGGTTAATACGGAATTTTGATTGAAGCTCATTTTATTATATCTTTTACACACCTCTCTTTCGTTGGGCTATGAAACCTTTCTAATCACAATTTAACAAAATTCCGTATCAGCCAATCGACTCAGCACGTCGAAAAACTTCTAAATTACTTCCTTTACATTTTTTTTTATGTAGTAAAATGGAATACAAATCATTTATAAGATTTGCTTCTTTCAGAAAAATTCCAAATTTCTCATTAAAATACGCTGCTAAAAGAATTTAGCAGAATGCTTTCTCATTGCCATAGAAGAAGTCAACTAATCTCATATTATTCACTCGAAAATCCAAATACATTAATATGTTACATTAATCAATTCTCCTCATGAAATTTTTATTAAAATATTTATTCATCCAAAATATCAAAACGTCTCCTAACCATGATCCAGAACATGAGATATTTTTTCGAATTTCTTCATACTGACTTTCTGTAATATCAATTGGTAAAGATCCATGATCCTTCATTTATCTTTGATCTTCATCTTCAACATCAATCAAATCCACAATATCCTCCTCAATGTTTTGTTCTTTACTATCTTGCTCTAATTCATCATCCTGTGATTGACATTTTACTATGTTAACAGGTTTATGGTCTGATGAATATGACTCGTATACATTGAAAAGGAAAAGAATCTTTTTGAAGAAAATCAAGTAAAATTGAGTATTTTTCTACAAATTAGTTATTTGAAGAATAAATTATGGAGTGTAAATTTCAATTTGCAGTAGGTGGAACAGAGTGACAATAACGTAAAGGACTTTATTGATTTTCATTAACGCGAGAAATTGATTGATTGATACAGAATTTTGGTAAACAGGTGATTATGTTAGGGAAGAAAGCAATTAACTGTCGGTGAACGTGAAAATTGGAATAAGAATGTATCATTTGGAACGCAAAATTTCGAGATCGATTTGACAAAATCTTTCGAGACTCTGTAGGTGTATTTTAAAGACTGAGACGATGATGCCAGTGAATTTTGAGCATGATCGCATGAATATTTTTTGACTATTGAATTTTTTAATGAGAAATTCGAAATTTTTCGGAAAGAAGCAAATCTTATAAATGATTTGTACTTCATTTGACTATATGAAAAAAATGTCAAGGAAGTACTTTAGATATTTTTCGGCGTGCTGGATCGATTCGTTGATACAGAATTTTGGTAAACAGGTGATTATGTTAGGAAAGGAAGCAATTAACTGTCGGTGAACGTGAAGATTGGAATAAAAATGTATCATTTGGAACGCAAAATTTCGAGATCGATTTGACAAAATCTTTCGAGACTCTGTAGGTGTATTTTAAAGACTGAGACGATGATGCCAGTGAATTTTGAGCATGATCGCATGAATATTTTTTGACTGTTGAATTTTTTAATGAGAAATTCGAAATTTTTCGGAAAGAAGCAAATCTTATAAATGATTTGTACTTCATTTGACTATATGAAAAAAATGTCAAGGAAGTACTTTAGATATTTTTCGGCGTGATGGATCGATTCGTTGACACAAAATTTTGGTAAACAGGTGATTATGTTAGGAAAGAAAGCAATTAACTGTCGGTAAACGTGGAAATTGGGATAAAAATGTATCATTTGGAACGCAAAATTTCGAGATCGATTTGACAAAATCGTTTGAGACTTTGTAGGTGTATTTTAAAGACTTTAATGATAATGCCAGTGAATTTTGAGCATGATCGCATGAATATTTTTTGACTTGTGAATTTTTTAATGAGAAATTTGGAATTTTTCGGAAAGAAGCAAATCTTATAAATGATTTGTATTCCATTTTACTACATAAAAAAAATGTGAAGGAAGTAATTTAGAAGTTTTTCGACGTGCTGAATCGATTGGCTGATACGGAATTTTGTTAAATTGTGATTAGAAAGGTTTCATAGCCCAACGAAAGAGAGGTGTGTAAAAGATATAATAAAATGAGCTTCAATCGAAATTCCGTATTAACCAATCGATTAAGCACGTCGAGAAACGCGTAAATCAACAGCCTCAGATTTTTTGAGCAGGAAGGAGAGAATATTTTTAGTTTTTAAGATGAAAAAAAATTATACATAAATGGAAAAAAATTCATAAGTATAAAAGTAATCATCGGGGGGCACTCAAAATCTAGCATTCCCATCTAGAGACGCCTCCGAACATGGCATAAAAATTTCAGGACGATCTATCAAACCATGGAGGAGTTTTGCTGAGCGATAGAAAACAACATACATACATACACACACAGGCACGGACAGAGGGCTCGAAAGACGGGGTTGTAGTAATTTTGTGAGGGGTTATAACGAAAAACTGTGACCTACATTCGATAGATCTTGGCGAAAGGAAAAGGGCTGTACCAATTTCATGTATTCAAGAGGTTCACTGGAGGAGAAAAAAATTTTTTTAGAAAAAATTTGACGAAAATTCTGCTGGCACCAAATGAATGCTTTCTCTTTTGAGAAAGCAAAATTCACAAGTCAAAAAATATTCACGCTCAAAATTCACTGGCATCGTCATCACAGTCTTTAAAATACACCTACAAAGTCTCAAAAGATTTTGTCAAATAGATCTCGAAATTTTGCGTTCCAAATTATACATTTTTATTCCAATCTTCACGTTCACCGACAGTTAATTGCTTCCTTTCCTAACATAACCACCTGTTTACCAAAATTCTGTATCAACGAATCGATCCAGCACGCCGAAAAATATCTAAAGTACTTCCTTGACATTTTTTTCATATAGTCAAATGAAGTACAAATCATTTATAAGATTTGCTTCTTTCCGAAAAATTTCGAATTTCTCATTAAAAAATTCAACAGTCAAAAAATATTCATGCGATCATGCTCAAAATTCACTGGCATCATCGTCACAGTCTTTAAAATAGACCTACAAAGTCTCAAAAGATTTTGTCAAATCGATCTCGAAATTTTGCGTTCCAAATGATACATTTTTATCCCAATTTCCACGTTTACCGACAGTTAATTGCTTTCTTTCCTAACATAATCACCTGTTTACCAAAATTTTGTGTCAATCAATCAATTCCTCGCGTTAATGAAAATCAATAAAGACCTTTACGTTATTATCACTCTGTTCCACCTACTGCAAATTGAAATTTACACTCCATAATTTATTCTTCAAATAACTAATTTGTAGAAGAATACTCAATTCTACTTGATTTTCTTCAAACCGATTCATTCCCTTTTCAATGTATACGAGTCATATTCATCAGACCATAAACCTGTTAACATAGTATGTAAAATGTCAAACACAGGATGATGAATTAGAGCAAGATAGTAAAGAACAAAACATTGAGGAGGATATTGTGGATTTGATTGATGTTGAAGATGAAGATCAAAGATAAATGAAGGATCATGGATGTTTACCAATTGATATTACAGAAAGTCAGTATAAAGAAATTCGAAAAAATATCTCATGTTCTGGATCATGGTTAGGAGACGTTTTGATATTTTGGATGAATAAATATTTTAATAAAAATTTCATGAGGAGAATTGATTAATGTAACATATTAATGTATTTGAATTTTCGAGTGAATAATATGAGATTAGTTGACTTCTTCTATGGCAACGAGAAAGCATTCTGCTAAATTCTTTTAGCAGCGTATTTACGTCTGGATCACGGATTCGTCTGAAACCAAAAGTGTGATCTCCGTGTTTCAAGCTTCCCCTAAGTTTCTACGACTTGGAATGTAAATTAGAGCAATTTTCTAGTTTGTATTCTATTGATGTACAACTATGTTGATAGCTTTTGGAGCGATTCTAATTCCCCCTTATTTTGTAGTGCTTCATGAAGGGTTGAAATGTCCTTTCCATCCCTTGGAGGCAGTTCACCTTTGACTTTTGACTCCACCATCACGCATATGCAGAGTCAAAAATCGTGATGTGTAGCTATACACTTCAATTTGTAATACCCCAAATAACATAATGCATCACTTTGCGAGTCGAAATTAAAATCTGCGCTCGCGTAGGGTTGAGTAGGGATGCCGCGATATTCGAGATTTCTCGTTCTCGTCTTGATCTCGTCTCGCACTGGCGAGACGAGATCGAGGCGAGAGGGTATCAGTAATTTATCGCTCGAGACGATAAGAACTTTTGTTCTCGCCGAGGCTCTCGTCGAGATATCGACAAAAAACACTCTAAATTGTAGCTCATCATATTTTATCATATTTATTCGATCGAAATAACATATTTGTTCAATTGTCTTTCTGACAACCTACAGGAATATTTGTTTTGGAGCAAGAACACTTCATTTTTCCTATATATTAACTTTATAGATGGCCCCTTTTGAATTTGATTTCATCCATGAATTTAGACTTAAGGATGCTCTGATACTCTCATGGCTCAGCCGATTTCTTAAATGAGTCATTATCAATGAAACATCAGAAAAAGCGCGTTCAACTGGCACTAACGTAGCTTGTATGTTCAAGATATTTCTAGCCATTCGGCTTAGTGATGGATACGTGTATGAGTGGTCTTTCCACGATAAAAGGATGTCCGTTGTTCCTTCAGTAGCTCTGGCAGCTCTCAAATACTCATTCATCTCTTTCTTCCAACTTCGGGACTCAGACGTATCAGTCTTAACCCATAGATATTTCAGATTCAACAAGTTTTTGGATTTCTGAGTTTTAACTTGAGTTGTGGTATTACAATCATGCACTTGTTGGCTATTGAGCGCATATGAACCCGAGGAGTAATGATACATCATTATTATTGAACAACTCTCGTCGAGAGTCTCGCTCGATAACGAGACGAGACGAGACGATAACGAGACGATAACCAAATTTTTTAATTTTTTCGAGAGCGAGACGATAACTCCCAATTCCTCGTCTCATCTCGTCTCGCGGCATCCCTAGGGTTGAGTTATCTGACACTTTGAAGACGACTTTGCACCGAAACTGCTTGCACAGCACTAATTAGCTCGACAAAGTCCTCAATCATCCATTAAGCTTTTCTAACCATTAATCGATGCGCGACAGTAGCCGAAAAATCGAATCTGCAACCGCCCGCACTATGTAAACATCATTTCAGAATGGCGTACAGAATTTCTTACCGAGCCGTGGGAATATTTTTGAGTGGAAATATCCATTCCAGCCCTGTCAATCTCGTACCTCTCTGCGACCCCTTCAACATGACATATCTTTGTCTGGCTTTGATTTTCAGACACATATAGCTCTGGATACGACCCACCGAAACTCGTCTGAGACTAGAATAATTTTTCAACCCAAATCCTCTCCTTTCACGATTTTGGCCCCAAAGAATCTCATTTCCGTCCGAATCACCTATATGTATAATTTGGGCTTGTAATATGGATACCGCTAATACTTTTGGCTTTAACTCGCAAACGCTTGAGCGTTGAGGTTCATAATTTTGCGTCTTCTTAGGGTAAAATAATCCTAGTCGAGTCCCAGAGTTCCAGACGAATCCGTGATCCGGCGATATGAAAACCTCTCCTGGTTAGTTAGGTACATTCTGGCTCAAAATGTGATGAGTTCGGCATGGAATTCTTGGGCTTTGCGAATGGAGCCAAAGTATCCGCGGAATCATTCGTTTACGCTTTTTATGTTAACGCCACGATCAATTAAATCATAGAATATTTATATCGTACGGGCTTTGATTTGAATGAAATCGCGACATTTTTTGTTTGACTCAATGAAAAACTTCGCAGTAAGATTTTATATTAAGGGATGTGAAAACATGTCATACTTTTAAAAATTGGCAGTGTGTTTAATCTTTTTAAAAAATGAGCCAGCAAATCATGCCGTTCATCTCTTTATTAAATTAGACTTATAAAACTAATCTGAGCCACGCGATGTACAGATAACAGCAAAATTTCAGCTAAGATCCCTCTTCATCATCTGATAAGGTTTCATCAATGAATTGTAAATTCAATATCGATATCATATCGTAAAAATAATAGAATAAGAAGAAATAAACTCACATTTTTGGAACCGATGGGAGGATGAGTGTCACACAAAATTTATGATGTTAGTCAACTATGATGTTCATTAAACACAATTTGCACAATCACAGGCGGCCTTGTCTTGAATTTGACGCCTCAAAAACACTCATAGTCACTGACGGAACCATAATTCACCAAACACACCTGGCTAGTCGAAAATCTTATCCCAATCTTGTTAAAAACAATTATAAGTTAGTGTTAGATCGTTGTGAGCCAAGTCCGTTCACGATTCGTGAGTAAAAAATGATTGAAACAGAACAACACATTACAATCACTTATCATTACTTTCGATTTTTGCGTATCCAATTCAGTGACACAAGAGTATCACGTACGAATCCAGAATATATATTTATCATCAAATCAATCATTGAGATATCGAAGAATCACTCTTTTGTTTAAAATTGGACAGCAATCTCGGTTATCGGACTAATTTTCTCATCTTTTCGCGTCAATTTGACTGAGATTCTATCGAAAATTTCAACTTTTACGTGGGTGAGCAGTCTTCCATTTCTCAAATAAGAACACCATACCGATAAAATCTTCAAGAAGACAACTTTGTGCTGCGTTATCGAGCATTTAGTTCATGACCTCGCGTCGAACAAAGATATGTATGTATAGGTATAGACAGAATGATGCACAATCGGCTGCATCATAATAAATCTGCACAGAGTTGGATTGAAAGGCGCAGCAAATTGCGCTTGCGCATTGCAATACACGTGCTCTTTGCTTACTCCCGCCCGATGATGCGTCTGCTTGGTTTCGCGAAGTGAAAACAGTGGATGATTCAACACTGAAAAAAAACCGTTACACTCGCCTCTATTTCCGAGCAAAAAGTTTCACTACAACACTATATTACACACAAGTAAGAGTATTTCAACGAATTTCAAAAAATCTTCACATATCGAGAGATGAGTTAACAAAACTGTTCGTTGTTCGTAAGAAGCATCAGATAGATGAATATGCGTGAAAGAAAATCCGGAGCAATAAGTCACTCCGCGCACTTTTTTGTAATACTGTTCTTCAAAATCACTCGAAAATTGAACATTCGAATAACTGTTCATGTCGAATCACCCATTTCTGATAATTGAACACACGTGAGTACAATATTAGGGATGATTGATAAGCGTCCATCACAGCTGATGAATCTGCAAACTCTGCAGAACGAATATGATACAGTACAGGTTAGGTGTTATACGTCCCCCCAATAAGCGCGAGTTCGCGAGGAGTAGGGAGGGTGACGCTGCAATCTTCATATACAGTTACGTGAAGTTGGCCCGCCACTTTGAGATGAATATATCAAAAAATCAAGCAAAAAATCTCGAATTCAATGGTGCAACTCCTTTAATTTGAACAATTTGACCATTTGAGCAATGATTTTTCAAAGTGCTGAAATATTACCCCCCACCAAAACACAATAAACGCTCATTATGCCGCGAATATATGCAATAGGAAAACTTACGCAGACTCAAATTGAAGCTCTTAATTTGACCATATCGATTCAATCATCAGAACTTATCACTATTCACGCAAAATTGTTTAAACAGACTGGGAGAAGTCCCCATGTATAAGGTATAGACCGGCAGAGGAGAGGCAGCGAAGGAGGAGCACGCATGGTGCGCATAGTCCCCACCAGCCGACGCCGGCCTATACCTTATACATGGGGACTTCTCCCAGTCTGTTTAAACAATTTTGCGTGAATAGTGATAAGTTCTGATGATTGAATCGATATGGTCAAATTAAGAGCTTCAATTTGAGTCTGCGTAAGTTTTCCTATTGCATATATTCGCGGCATAATGAGCGTTTATTGTGTTTTGGTGGGGGGTAATATTTCAGCACTTTGAAGAATCATTGCTCAAATGGTCAAATTGTTCAAATTAAAGGAGTTGCACCATTGAATTCGAGATTTTTTGCTTGATTTTTTGATATATTCATCTCAAAGTGGCGGGCCAACTTCACGTAACTTTCATATACAGCATGCGGGCTGTGCAGATATATAGATATACCCTTATGGTCATTCGCAAAATGAAAGGTGATGAAAGGCCAATGCTTGTTGATATATGTATAAGTAGCGGTGGGGATCAGAGTAAATATGAAAGAGTCATTCTATATTAATTAGATATACAAGTTTTTTTTTTCTAAATTTTCACTCGTTTCAAGGTAAAATACGTGGGAGAGAAAGGATTGACCTTTTATCAATGATTATAGTACTCAACAAGCTGATTTATAATAAATTCAAATTTGCGCGCCAAAAATAATTTAATTAATTATGATGTGATCTTTTAGCTCTTTAATATTGGATGAAAAATTGAGATTATGGAACGCTGATTTAATCTCAATATGAGGCTTGATGATATAATACTTGAACAATTGGCGAACCGATTCCTGAATTCCCCGGAAAGTAATAATCGTTAGTGACTTTTCTTAGAACTTCATCACGCTCCGATCCAATTTACAATTTTGGAAATTGAATATTTAGATCGAATCGCGGATTGATTGAGCATTATATGCATCTGTTGAGCCACAATTCAATGGAATCAATCAGACTTCTTCGAATATCAATCAAGGATTCCATGTAAATATCGATTTCTTATACACTGCACGTAACGATTCTCTTGACAGGATTCGAGAAATGCAATAGTATATCACTAGCTACTCAAAATTCAATATCATTTTCCTCGAATTTTTATGAGTCGGACATTGAATTACAAACATAGGGGAATCAATTCCACCAAAAATGCAATATTTCTATCATTATTAGTAACTCTCAGAAACTCAATTGAATGAAGATCATAAATTATTCCTTCGAATTGTTAACGATGATTAATATTTTCATTTGATCAACTTCATGACTGGAAAATTTATCAACTATGAGGATTCTGTATGATTGCGTTTTTGAAAATTTGACTCGAATTCTGATACAGCTTGCGTATAAGATGAAATTTGAGATGTAGATTTATTTTTTTGATTCGACGTAAAGAAATTTAGGTACTGATAACAGCTGCTGCGGTTATAACGTATCTACGAATTCAATTACAATGCTTAACAAGGAGTTGTGGAATCTTCAATTTCAAGCTAAAAATGTTAAGAGGGGGAACTTTGCGTATCTCTGGAATATGTCAAGTTCTGATAGTAATAAGAGAATCTTACAATTGAGGGGGTGAGTGGAAGAAGGGCGTAACCGCCATATCTTTCACAACATGCCCAGGAACACTCTCAAAAAATTTGGAGACGATTGGACTTGATCTCGAGTTTTTATCCCACTTTTCGTAAGGATGAAAGGCCAAAATTTGACCCTGTATTCGGAAAAAGGACGTAATTGCATTTCTTGAAGTTGTTGAAAAAGAAGCTCAAAATCAAATTTTACCCCCCTGCTCGGGTTGGGCTATTTTGAGAATGCTATCTTCTTCGAAATGAGACAGGTCAACTCGTGCAGTTATGACTCTAGCGGTTTTTATCAAGTTTTTATTGATCTTCTCGAAATTACCGTTTTGCAATTACGCCCTTTTTCCACTCACCCCCTCAATTAATTCTTTGATCATGATGAATAGGAGTAGATATTCTGAATTTGACTCACCGAATGTGGCATGGAAAATCAAATTTCTTCTTGTATATTACAAAAATTCACGAAAACATTCTCTTCATTGCACGATGGTTGAAATCTCTCATGAAAAATTCATTTCAAATCTTTACATGTGGGATATATTTGACGTCACTGATACGGACTCTAATTTCTTTACTCTCACTCATCGACAATTTATCATCAAAATCTCATATCCATAAAATGTTGACTCTCAAAATATATACCCCGATGAAAATAGGACAAAAATAAGTAAGAGTTGAAAAGAATTTTTAAGATACGCTTTCATTAACTATGCCAAGATACGCTATAAAATTTGACATTGTGTTCAGTGGATCAAAATCTGTACCGAGAAAGTTGCCTGAAATTTGCTCAATACACACAACACAGGTTGAGCATATAGTATGCGTAATCTGGGCGGCAAATATAATGGGTATCTCATAATTGGATGTGACGCCGCCATTATTCTGTCGCGATTCACACTCATGATTAAATGCAGAGCACACTTGCAGTATTAGGCAAAAAACAAGTATTGCACTGATTGTGCAATCGCGTCGATACATCGATACCCACTGCACTGATCATCCTCGAAACTACCCATGACTTCCTGTTTGATACTTATGACGAATTTGCACATGCGCGTGCACGCTAGAAGCCGGTAGGTTAAAGAATTCAGACTAGATGGGGATCTATAGGTGCGAAAAAATTTGCTCGGGCAAGTAGAATAAAAGCGTATAAAAATCAAAATGAGGATTTCCAAAAAATTTTTGGTTTTTGTTTTTTTTTCGCTTGCAATTAGGTGTTTGGCCTCGGTCTCTGATTGTTTGACTAATTTCTTGTATCAGTAGGAACTTTCGAGAATTTCTCCAAATTTTTCTGAGGTGTCCGAAAAAAATAATAGCCGATTATTGAAAATCAATGTAAAGAATTGATCATTACAATGGACATTAAGAGTGAATTGTTCAATGGGCTATAAAGGTCTAGAAACTCATAATTCATATAATAGCCCTTGAAAATTCTGGCAATATCTGAAGAAGGGCAAAACTCCACCAATAATCTCATCTCGGAATATTTTGATCGCAAAATTAGAGGCAAAATACTATAGAAGTTCAACTCAACTCGTTCAAACGATGAGCATTAATTTCGTAGATTTCCCCTCGTGGGTTATCTCAAACTTCTCGAATGTTCAGTTTTCACACAACAAGGAGGTAAAATAAGCGTATAAAACATCGAAATGCCACCGTTAGCTGCGGTACTTTAAAAGGCGACAATGCGACTATACTTTCTCTATCTCTGGCACGAAGCTTGCAAATAAATATATATTTATATAGATGTGTTGAAAATTTGAGGATAGTATACTTATTCGTGGATGCACAAAATGCTATGCAAAATTGCTCAGCAGCGATGAAAGCGAGAAAAGATGAGGGTGAAAATATAGACATAAGTATACAGAGATACATGACATTGCGACGCGGTCGAGAGATGTATTTCACAAAGAGTATGCTCTGAAATAGAGAAAGAGAGAGAAAAAAAAGTGGTATATCGAGCCGTATAAAAGTCTTTGCATTCGAGCTTTTATCATCCAGACGTACAAAATACAGTCTTACTCTAGGAAAGATACAATATATAGGCCTCCTGTGCATGCTATGTCTGTATATGAACAATTGTGTGAATATGGATCGATCGATGCGAGCGTAAAATGTTTCTAAAATCGGTAAAGCGACGTTATATTTTCACGTAAACGATACCCGCGAGACTTTCAAAATGTGAAAAATTTCAGTGCTAATGGCAATTTTTGCATATACACACACAGTCGGTATGCTTCTAAAGTTGGAAAGATGCAACGTTTTCCGATTAGAAGCTCTTGTAAGATACAAACTAATTTCTATAATAGAGAGCAGTTTCAACTCGTCGGGGAATTTTACAATCAAATTTTTCCGATATTTTATATGTATGGTGAACGAGGGAAAGGTAAAGTTTTTAACTGGGACTATATGAATTGCTCGTTGGAGAACCTGATTCATTTTATAAAGCAACGATAAGATTTTTAGCATTTTCTCATGGATAAAAGCTCTCGTGGTCCAACAGAAAAAGGATTCACGATCTCGATTTTCCAAGGTCGAATTTTAACCAGCGATCGGCCCCACCGGTGAAGCCTACTCGAGCCTACTCGTTGAACACAGGAACCGAACGCGATTCTCACCGTGGCATAGTGAACGTGTTAATTTCTCGTTTTAAAAAAAATTTGCGTTCGGAAAAACATTTTTGTGATTGGTGGTTTCACCGATGATTTTCGATAGGATAACGCGACGCCGGATTTCTTCAAATGAGAAAAAAAGATGAACTATTTCCTTCCAAAATCACACGGGTACCAAAATTATGGCTAAATAGTACATTACGCAACTAGGGAGTAAAAGAGGGCGAGTCCCTCCCGGGTGGATATTAGCGCTCGAGGCGTAGCCGAGAGCGATAAAAACCCGGGAGGTGGTCGTCCTCTTTACTCCCCAGTTGCGTATATTACTTTTCACTACGAGGGAACGAAAACTCGCATCATTTACGCTCCGCGAAGCGGGAGTAAAACGCGTCTTTTAGTCCCTAGTAGTGAAAAATCTCTTTCAAAACCTATTATCTATACAAATTGAATAGTTGAGGCTTCACAGTTATTACGAATGGATTTCAAGATTAATAAACATCACGAGGTTGTCTAGAATTATTCAAAGCATCATTTCAATATTATCAAAAATGGGGCCATGATATTTTTTCATAGCAATCGGGTTGAAAATTGAATTTTAACAAAGTCAACATTAATGGGTTAATACGTTTTAATGTATCGAGATTATGGAAAAATTGAATGCTAAACAATGAAAAATTTTCGATTCGTGAAATTGCTGATTGTTGCAACTTCGTAAGGTACATGCACAGTCCATATGATGGCGAAACAGTAGATCGTGGCTCTTATTTTAGATTGAAGAGATAACCAGATACTACCATGACAAGGCACGCCACGATGGCCTGATATTAGAAACTTGTAATGACCCTATTTCAAAGGTGTTTAGGAAAGTAAATCGTACAAGCTTGTTTTTATGTAACGAACTCTAATTTTCATCCAAGTCTGGATAATAATGTACCATCAGCAAGACAGAAAAATCCGAAATGCCGAGATCAAAGGTCCACGCACGCACGGACAGAAGTTCAACGTGTCAGAAAAAAAAAACTCCAACAATAAATCATGATTATCTGTGAGATAAATTCATGAGCTAATTTTAGAGCCAATTGTTAAACTATCCCAAAATTTACGACTGAAAAGTCTCAAGTCTGTCTAAAATAAATATCGAGCACAAATGAGTCTTGACTCTGTCAGGTTTAATCACTCAAGAACAAGAATTTAGGTTATTCTCATAGAGTTTCAGTTTTGAATTCCGTAATGAAGATTTCTGCAACAGCCCCAAAATACTCAAAGAAAGCACAAGTCAACCACATTTTTCTAAACCTGTCCGCAGATAAATCAAAGTCAACTCTTCTAAAACTAAGTATTCGATCCATTTCAATCTATTCTACATTGGAACTGTCGCGTTGCTATTAGCTTTATGACGATATTCTTGAGAACAGATAATGACGAAACAAACAATCTCGTATATCACTCAAGACTTTTACTAAAATTCCAAAACTGATTCAAAGACTCTTACACCAAGTCCAAAATAAACCCCTAAGCCACTAGCTGCAACGACGATCTTGTCATGGCAATCTCAAGCACTTTGATGCTTCTTATAAATAGTTATACCATTAAAAAGTTATCCACGAGGCGATGGAACTGATGGCAGCAGCGCAAAATAACACTACCTATTATAGTGTACAAAGACAAAAGCAGCCAAATATTCCTGAGCCTGAAAGTCATCCGCAGGAACCGCGCTGAAATCTGAGAGTGTAAATGAGAAACTTCACCCGAAAGCGGAAGCACTCAACTGAATTCGGGTTAACGGTTTTGAGATTCAGATATACTAAGATGTTTAGAATCGTGTACTGGTGGAAGTTTCCTGGCTTTGGCATAATTACACGTATAATGTGTCGCTCGGCTGGTATCGTTTGTTAATGGAAGCCTTGAGTTATTTTTTTGGTCAAAGCTCTTGTTCCCGCGATGCGAAAAATCTCTGTCTACTACTGGAAATTTTGAAATTATACCCTTGCTATATTTCAATATATGATGATAGGAACGGCCGAATTACGAGGCACTCCTTATCGAAGCAAGATTTCTTGACAGAGCTTACGTCACACTGATTGTCTGGGGGAACATACAACCCCTGTAGAACCACAGAGCCATCGGGAAGATATCAAGAACCCAACTTCAATATCATTGTTAGTCTCGAATGCAGAGCTGATGATACTTTCCATCCTTGTCTCTACATCGTAATGAATTATTTAAACTGTGAAAGAAAGTGTGTGATATCCCAAATCAAACAGAATTCCGGCAAAGATCATTCCGATGCAAAACATTGCAAGCCCAAGTTCCAATAATATTCCGGAATTTTAGGGCTGGTCCTTGTGGCTTCAGTAATGTAGGACCTTCTATCGAGGACACTCAACTAAACTCAGAAAAAAATTTCAAGATAAATCATTCATGCAGTCCCATCAGTGATATTTAATATTTCAATTGGGGTCGATTTGACCCGAGTATGGATGGTATGGTCGATTTACGAAACGTGTCGAGTATAAGTTAATTTTTTTTTTGTAAAATTCGTCAATAAGCATTACTCGTGGTTAGTTGGTGCCACATGGAAACAAAGTGCAGTCGGTATCTGCAATCAACACGACACCACAATAATTGCTCACCCACCAGCTTTCATTTGGAATCGAAAATGAGTAGAATTATCTAGAGGGAAAATTAAAAAGCTACAGAGTCAGATAAAGCGTTGATTGACAATTTGCCACTGCAACCCGATGCTGAATTGTAATGAGCCACTTTCAAGAAAGATTTTGATTTTGGATAATTTTTTGTCAACAAGGAAATTCAAGTGAGATTCAAGGACTGCATAAGGTAAGTGTGCCTAATCCCCCCCCCCCCATCGAAGTTCTCGAGTGTACGCGCTCGCAGGCCTTGCCACGCATTTTCATTATGTTTGTTACGTTATAATATGAAAGAATGAATGAATTGGACCGATGCCGAATGACCCGCGCAATTTTTAGAACAAATAAGTGGTTTTCTGTATTTTTGACTTTTTTGCCAAGTCATCGGAAGTTACGCCAAAAAATGGGTGCAACCTATCTTAACGCATTACCTTAGCTCATTTTTTTTACTTTGTCCCAACTTAGAAATGCTTTGTACAAAATTGTGAAATTCGATTCCTAGCCGATTCTACGTCTATATTACTAAAAAAAGTGCAGTGTCCCTACTTTGCCCTCATTATAGATTCTTTCCAAACTCGTTCTCCACTCCCCTGACACTCCACCAGCTATGGTCAAGTTATTTGAAAGTACCGGGTTTTGAAAGTGGGTAAAGAGACTGCGGATTGAGCTGAAGTACGTCTTATTTGGAGGTGGGGGAGTCAGAACCGCCTACTTTTACGAGAAACACGCACAATCTCATGGGAAATGGGCCTCTTTTCCATGTGAAGGCAAATTAGGAACATACTGTCAAAAATTTGCGAAAAATTTTCTTTTGCAAAAATCAAGATAGCTTGTCTCGAATCCGTTGAAATTTAACGTACTTGAACTCATATCGAAGGCCTTGGAACAAGCTTCGAAATGAGCTAAGAAACGTTGGAAAAATTAAAATAACCCAAAACTATGAGCAAAACAAAAGTAGTGGGGGCATATTAGGCACACTTACCTCATACCCAAGTGGCGTGGCTGTAGTTCGCGGTATTCGATATTTCAATTACAAAATAAAATACCGAGTAAAAAGAAGAATTGCACAAATAAAAAAGAGGTAAAGTCGACAGACTACTATCGGAACCAGTTTCGAACGCGCCACTCTGATGTAGAATCTTCCTATCTCAAAATCACTTTGGAAATCTCGACGTTTGTCATCGCTATTCAGAATCCAGTCAAAATTTTTAAATCGAATTGAAATTAAGCAGACTATCTGCCATAAACTACGAGATACCACGACCTCAAATTCCTACTCATTTACAACCTTGCAATTCTATCTAGTTTTATATGTAAAAGAGTAAATCATGAAACATCAAAAAAACCTCAACGTAATTCTTTTGTGAAATATTTCGTAATACTGATTGTAAGTCAGCGTCAACAGCGATTTGTACATTCTCGTGTGTACTAATACGTTAGAGCAACTCGACAACGGAAAAGGGAACAGCAATAATGGTTGCTGTGTAGTTGTATGTATTATTGTACACGGTTGCTGAGCTCGTATCTGACACAGGAATGAGATCGTCTGCAGCAGTTTAGTTCGACGTAGAGGCAAACCGGTGGAGATTTTTCTATGCAAACGACCGTTAAAAGCTCAAGCAATTTTGTTCAGCTTGCGCAGTTAGCCATGAGTAAGTATATATATGTAGCTTCTATGTGTACAAAGGCCAAAACGAATTTAGCATTCGAAACGACGGAGATACATTGATGGGAAACGGTATCGTGATTTTTGTAAATTTTTTAGGTAAAGTCAATCTCGAAAGAGGATATTTTTTGGTTCTCGAAATCTCAGTTATCTGATTGGCTACAAGAACTTTGACTAATACTAGATTTTATGGGTATTTTTAAGTCGGTGTAATTGTAGGTAGGATTACCACATTGTGAGGAGGTTTCAAAAACACGAGGATAACATTTTCTACTTTTTTCATGATCATGATTGCATTTGATGATTTTACTTTAATTAGAGTATGAATTCGATACACAGAAAAATTTTTGAAAAATTTTGTATGGGAACGCCGTAAAAATATACCCTTACTTTGGTTACGGATTATTTCATTATTCGCTGACCCACGATGCATCAAATTCCGTGATCGTACAAATCACGAAATATACAAAAGTCAGAAAGATGACGGAAAGTATTTTGCATAGATTCACGATACAAACTTTTCATTTTAACTTGGCTATTGCGTTACACTCAGGGTTGTGGTCGCATAAAATCGCTCACTGCCACCATGACCTTCGCTAAAGATTTCATTCTACAACAAATATTTGCATATTGTCTAAACCTCTCATATTTAACGCAAAAATGTACCCGACAATTCCTGATACAAATCTGAATATTCCAAATTATTTGAAATTGAACAGGGTGACATGAAATTCCCATTTCCAGCAAATAACGACTAGCGTTCTCGGAATCTTCCTTGACATTTTTAGGAAACAAAAACTGCAGAGCCAGTTGTGTTTTTTTCTCTAACTGTTGAATTTTCTCTCGGGCTCTCGACGATTTTATACACTCTAACTCTACAGGACCGAGGCGTAGAAGAACATAAAAGAAGTCTCGAGTACACGAGCTTCCATGAGATTTTGGTAATTGCACGACATTCTTGACTTTAAATGGAGTCGCGCGAGAAGCAGGTATTTCGGTGTTGAACTCTGACTGTGATCATTTTCTACCCTCTCTTCTTGCATCACCTTTTACATTGCCTTACAGTAAAAATACATTTCTGAAGGCTAGGATCTGAAATATTCTCCCTAGTCTGTTCATCTTCAGTCGACTACTTTAGTAGATCTACTTACAAAGTAGATCTACTTTGAGAACTCTGCAGTTCAGCCTGATTCCGATTGAAATCTCATTTCCTCCCATCTTCAATATTTTTCCTCCGTTTAAATAGAATCTCTGACCTAAATACCGAATCTCCAGGATTTTCAAACTTCAATATCTCATATTCGAGATATCGACCAGAATCCAGTGTATTAAGTAGCTAAGCAAAAGTTTTTTTTCAAAATTCCATCTGTACCTACATTTAACAAGAAAATCGACGGGTTCGGGGGAAAAAAAATCAAGAGGACCTGAGATCATGTTCATTTGAAGAGACTCGAAATAAGTTTCGTGGTTAAAAGTTGGAGTTGAATTTTTCCATCATTTGGGAATGAAAATTAAAGCAATTTATTGGGCTCTAGCTTGCACAAACAACATTTACCATCCAATTGAGGCCACGAGCAAATAAGTCATTTCAATTTGTAAAACTCTATTATACCAGATTCTCAGGCAGTGGTTGATTACATTTACGCGCAATATTACCAGAGAGGTCAACGTAATAGAGCTAGAGTCACACTTGTTCCACAGCACTAGATAGCTTTCCGGACATTTCTAACCACGCATCTACAGTACCCACCAAAAATAATGGAACATCGATACTCGCACTCAAAAATCGACTGCTCAAAATTATTCTTCTTCTTCTTCTTTATATTGGCTTTGTCTTCTGCTACAGAGGCAGGTGATGACTTAAGCCATTTCGATTGGTGATTGGTTGAAATCATAGGCTGAATGTCTGATACTGTGGAATGTTGGGTGTCCCCCCCCTTTTTTTTTTTTTTCTTTTTCTTCTTTCTTTCTTTTCAAGTGGTTTGAAACATCAGGTGTGTCCAAGGTGTTTGAAACTGTTAGATATGTTTTCCTCAGATGATGTTGACGTTTGATTTGGCACAAGGTGCGAGGAGGGGTAGAAAGGAAGTGGAAGGCAGAAAAAGGATTGTAGGAGTGAGATTGACTAAAAAGGACAATTAATGTGAACAGAATGGATTAAAAAATGGATATAACAAGGTATAATATGTACCTGGAAGAGTGATCATAAGTTAGTATTGATATCAAATGAAAAGTGAGCAAGCTTTTAAAACTCAAAATTATTGGTCGTACGGCAATTTTTAAAAAAAATGCATCTTAAAGATGGAAAAAATGCTAACTTTTCATGTATCTCAAATTTATTTTCATGTATTTTTCTTGCCCAGTATTCACTGTCAAAAAGTGAAATTTTTCAAGTCGCGTCAATCACCTGTGATTTTCACGGGCATGGACGGATCGAAAAAAACTCAACGGGATCTTGTAGGGCTTTTGACCTTCAATTTTCTTTTCGTAAAAGTTTTCTACGATGATCTTAAGCCAAACAGTCGCTCTCGGACGACAATGATGAAATATGCGTGCCACCTGTATGGTTCCAAGGTTGTTCCGCCTTATCTTGATTCGACCTCGGTTGTGAACATGAAATATGATTTTGAAAAAATTTCACAAGACACATTATCGACGTAAAATTGTCTGAACTTCCAGAAAATGTGGTTGGAATTGACCTAAAATGCGCTCCTGAGCTACATTCGTTTTTCTTCATATAATCATGACTTTTCACTCAAAACAGTGTTTTACGAAAAGAAAATTGAAGGTCAAAAGCCCTACAAGATCCCGTTGAGTTTTTTTCGATCCGTCCATGCCCGTGGAAATTACAGGTGATTGACGCGACTTGGAAAATTTCACTTTTAGACAGTGAATACTGGGCATGAAAAATACATGAAAAACAGTTTTGAGATACATGAAAAGTTAGAATTTTTTTCGATCTCTGAAATGCTTTTTTTAAAATTGCCGTACAACCAATAGATTTTGAGCAGTCGATGTTATAGTGCGAGTATCGATGTTACATTATTTTTGGTGGGTACTGTATCAAAATCAGCTTTGGTGAAAAATTCAACTACTGATTGCTAGAGTAGAAAATTAATCTGGCTTTGTAATTTGGAATTATCATTGAATGCGTCGTCTGCGCGTGAGTTTGATAACATTTATCTGCATAAATCTGTTTGATCAACTTCCATAATCCGATAATCGTATTTCCAATAATCGTTGACCTGTTTCAAGCTGATACATTATATCCATCCGTTTTCCGTTGAAACTCGGCTCATAATAATATTTTTGATGTGGTAAAGTGTGAAATTCAGATATCCATGGATCACCAGTGATGCTTGAAAAGCGCGGAACTGGTCGATAAAGTTCACGAGCTTCAAGAAAGAGTTGAGAAAAGAGGCGTGAGGTGAGTTCAAGTTCCATCTTCTAAATGGGCGTCAAAAACAGATCGCTCGGAATATTTGCGAGAGCTTAGTCAATTTTTCGAATATCAATGATATCCAACGATTATGAGAGAGAATAATTCTGTAACGATTTGCAGTTATTGTAAATTGATAACAACGCCTGGATGAAAAAGTTATATCCAAACTAGAACTCCGGCAGAACGAATGACAAATCTTTGAAATTTGAGATTTTGAGTACCTATACGCTTGTGCGAATGAATTTCGGGTACTTTTGTCAAGTTTGCATCTTGTACTCTCAAAAGAATGTTAATAATTTTGAAGTAATTGGAGAGGCATTTCGTACCTCAAAGTGCCACGAAGATGTACAAGGTTTCATTATCTAATTTATTAAATAATACCAATACAATTCGCAAACCAATACACCACATAGTAACTTTCGAACTTGCATTCATAGCTTCATTCTTTGTAGCTCACTTGACTGAAACGATCTTTCGTCCTTTCAGAAAACATTTGAGTGATTCTTATAAGCCAAGACCGTGGTATAAATGATACCGACAGAGGCAGGATTGACGTTTGCCATGGAATTTCTACGTCTCTACAAGAACCTAATTGATCGTCATGAAACTCTAGTACACGATTGCATCGACAAATATCACCACGAAGGGTTCATATTCCTATATAATTTGTCTGTCAAACAATGAATATGCTCAACCAGAACTGACCCATTTTTCTAAGAAAATCGTCAAGAAGACTTACACTTTTTTTCCTTTTCCTGAGATATTTCTCGAACTTTTGGATATGCTTTTTCTTTGAACAGAGCGCCATTTTATATGTGTGCAATTTTCTCGAGCCATTGAATATTCAGACTTGGGTGAACAACGGCCCTAACAATAAAATCAGGTGAACGAAAATTCGATTTATTACAATTCATCTCCTCGAGTTTTCTCAAACACTCATTTTTCACACTCTATTGGGCTCGCTGCTACGAAAACCCTGAATCCAGTGCTCTTCGAACCAAAAGTGTAATTTTTGTGAAAGGTAGTGCATATCGATATAAAAAAACTTTAGATACAAATTAAAAGGATTTTCGTTATGGAAAAGAAAACAACAACAACAACAACAAAAAACGAACCAAATCTATATGCTTCGATGCAACTAAATTTCATATCTCCACAGGATCTTTTGAACTTTCTCTGAAACGTCAACATTCTCACCCACTTTAGTTCGTTGAAGCTTCAAAGCTTTGCAGGATTTAATATAACCAGAATCAACATCGAAAAATTCCGAAGAAATTAATACCGGCTTGATCACTGCAGTCCATTATACAAATAAGGAAGCATTCAGTTTCTTTCTCAGGATACCAGTTTTTAGTTTCTATCCTCCCTGACGGATCAGCATACTTTATATCAAGTTTGCAAAAAATTCTCGATCATACTGTTATCGCCTTTACATCTCCTATCAATCATCAAGTTATAGTGCTATACTGCAATTAAAGAGGCACTTAACCCATCACAAGCTGACATGGTCGAAAATTGCAGCTAAACCATGCAACTGTGGAACAGGCGAGCAGGAGTCTCCAGTCGCGTAACGAGGTTCACTTCTCAAAATCTCATTTCCAGATCATTCCATTTCAAAAACCCACCTTCTCGAGTCTTGGTCCCACACACTCTAACACACGGTCAACACCATGATTATTCGTAAACTGATAATGCTAAGGACATATTAATCTACTCACCAAGGTGAATGTCCACTCTGCTGCTGTAAAGATGGCAGTGCTCCAGGAGGCATAGATCTTCTTACGGCCTGACAACAAGACGCCCTCTGCCCCACCGAATTGTTTGTGTCCATGCAACATTTCGGCTGCTGCTGCTGTTGTTGTGAAGGTTGTTGTTGTTGTTGTTGTTGTTGACTACTTGTAGTCGTATGCCTGGGTGTTGTTGAGGTGCCGTTCAAATCTCGGGTCTTGTTTCGGAGTAACGGTGATGTAGAGTATCCATCCCTTTGAACGGAATTTGAACTGCTAGAACTACTAGAACCTGGACTTCCAATACGGCCAACTGGCGCCTGATATCCGAAACTGTTCCGGAATCGGAATTGATTCTGGGGAGTTGGGTATGCTTGATAGGTGGCGCCATTTGCGCTACTGGCGGTTGACGTTGGCACTCCTCGGTAGTGATTGTGAAAGCCCAGATCGCGGCGAACGTAAGAGTCGTTCGGATCCGTTACGGGAACGTAACGGTCGACTGGAGTGTGAGCTCCAGGGGGAACATACCTATCGGCGTAACGGTCCGGGTACAGAACCTCTGGAGGTGGTTGTGGGACGTATCTGACAAAAGATGAAACGTTTGCATGTGATTATGCTTAACTTAGAGCTTGTGACTAGAATAGGTTCTTCATTGAGATTAGAAGGTTAAGGTGACTGGTCCTATAAATAATAACAGTCAGCGCTAGGTATCTGACTGAAGATCTCATAGATATTGTCAGGTATATCAATCGCTGTATAAGGTCACGTTTGTGACGAAGGATAATACTTTTGAACGCAATAGTAATTTTAGGTCTTTCTGGCAGATTCCAAAAGAAGCTTGTGTAGTGCTTATTTCAGGTGTCTATGGTTTGAATCCAGTCTTTAAAAAATGTACTATTCAAAGAACAAGGGAAATTCTTACCTCTCCACTGGAGTGTGAGCCGGTGGAGGTATGTAGGTCCCACTTCCAGATACGTAACTCCTGTCAGTCGTGCTAGACGAGACAGATACACAGGAACTGGCCACACGTCCTGATCCATTATACCTGTCTTTAGGTTTTGGCAGTGACAGGTATTTGTCGGCGTTACCTCGAGCTGGTGAATATCGACCAGTCGTAGTACAATGGTACCTATCTGAGCCCGTCGTCGTGTAACGTGAATCATTGCTTGAGAACCGATCTAAGCCAGCGTAACGGTCTGGCTCATTCGAAGCCAAATGATCGTAACTGCCACGATGGTCAGAACTGACATATGCTTGGATCGGCTTATTCAGTTGATGATGATGCTTTTCGGACTGCTTGGAAGACTGCTGCATGTGACAGCTGACTATGTGACTTGAGGACGGATTCGAGCCGTCCGGCGTAGGCGAAGGTGACGCAAAGTGTGACGCCTGATCGCCTATGCCCATTGACTGTGTGCCAATACCACTGTTAGATGGAGTGAAAACATGATGATGGATCTCCCGACTCAAAGTCGATTCGCTTAACGACGGAGACGACGATGAGGCTAGTAGTCGTTCCGTTGATGAGTTGCAGGTATACCTTGAATGAATTAATGCTTTTCTGTTATTGGGTTCAAGTATCACGACAAAATTGTGACGTTGCGTCTCTTCACGCCCAATTAGAAAAACCATCATGGATTCAATTCGTGCGGCGATCTTTAAATCTCAATTACGGTTCGGGTTTTACGCAAAATGAAGAGTTCTAATGGAATTCCATCGGAGGAATCGGAACTTGTATTCTCGAGGTCAGTGAAGTTCAAAAAGAAATATGTAAATAAATTTGGTATCATCGAGCTTGACTCGCCGTCCCATTCTGGGTCGTCTATCGTAAACCTTTGATATGATTGAGAATATTGATGATTTTAGACGGATGGCGTTGACGTCAGCGCCATCTTACAAGGGCAGAAGACAATAAATTTGGCATGGCTGTCGGCGGTGAGCTGAAATAATACACGAAAAATAATCTATCTCTGTGTCTAAGTCTAAGTTGAATGTGCAAAGAAAAGCCAAGGATATTAATCTTGAATCGGTCGTTGACATACCTGGCTAACTCGCCACCAGAACTCTTGGTATCGTGAGCGGAGCCACCGCTACCGGACACATGTCGCTCGTTGCCATGCACGAGCCTATCGTTTGGCCTGCTCTGAGCGTATCTTTGCAATGCCAACTCGTTGAATCTATCATTAGTGGCTCCATATCGTTGGCTCGCCGACATGCTTCCACACTCCGTGTAGCCTTGGAATCTGTTCGCGAAGTCCGCCGCTGGCGCTGGCGAAGCCCTACTGTCCGCATATTTTTGGCATGCGGTCTCGTCCGTCGAGTACCTTCTGCCGATGGCCTCACTCGTGCTCGACGTCGTCGTCGTCGTCGTCGCCGATGCGAGGATCCTCTCGCTGGACGAGTAGCGTCCTTCGGTCGGTTTTGGCGAGTACCTTTCGGAGCTACAGACAAAGTGTTGCTGTGGCGCGTAACGCTCATGGATCGGCGATTCTTTGAGCTGATAGTTGCCTCCACTTTGCGCGGAAGACTTTCCAGCTCCAACGAACTTGTCCGGTACAGGCGCATGGATCGGTGATGACGAAAGCAGTCTTTCGGTGGACGACAGTCCGTAACGCATCGAAGAGCTGTCTTTGAGACTGGCAGCTGCGTAGCTGGCTCCGAGAACCCCCAGAACTGGTGATGCAAGCAATCGCTCTGTCGAAGACGTTCCAGCGTATCGTTGCTGCTGATCCTTGGCAATCTCCCCACTTGGCGCTCCGGAGCCAACCAAAAGCCGGTCGGTGGACGCAAACCTTTGTTGCTGCTGCTGGTCCACCGAAGATCCAGCAGATGTCGCTGTGCTGGAGCTGTGAGGGTCTCTGGAGTTTGCAGAACTTGTGGACACGTGGCGATCAGCACCATGACAACCAGCCAAAGACTGGGAAGACGAGTACTTGTCGCCGACGCTTGGAGACAATGGAGGGGGAGGCAAGAAGTGCGCGTCACTTGCGGGAGCTGGTGACGGTGGCGACGGAAAAGTGTCCGCGGAGAAGGGATTGCAGCCAACCGGTACGGCCACGTTGGCGTACTCGCTGCCACTAGGGGGCCTTTTTTGCTGATAGCGCTGCTCGGTACCAGAGGACAGCTGCTGCTGTTGCTGTTGATGGTACGCGTGGTAGTCATTGTTGCCGCTAGAGGGTGCATGCCTCGATGAACTGACGTAACGGTGCTGCTCGACCAAAACACTTTGCGAAATTGGCTGCTGTTGACGGCTCTGGGAGGACTGTTGCTTGTGGTAGCTACAGTCGCCAGAGACGCTCTGAGTCCCGGCTGAGCTTGACGACGATGTGCAACCTCGGAGGGGAGACGCCGGCACGGATTGACCGTACTGAGTGCCGGGGTGCTGGTGCAACAGGAGACGTTCTCTTCGTTGGCTATAGTCATCGTCTGTCGGCATTCTGGTGGCCCGTGGCCCGCTGTCAGGACATCTGTAAATAAGTAGATTATTTGAGTCTTGGGTACGAAGATGAATGACGTATCCAGTCATATTTAGGTTGGAGTAAATCTTGGGGGAAAATTCATGATTATATGGCATTTCAGATACTCTTGGGATTTCTCTCGTTTTATATGGATCAGTCCATGGTAAACTAAAGGGATGTGATAACCATCCCCGATCTCTGGGATTGGAATCGAGGTAGTCATGGAAAACGGATTAAACTTGAATCTCGGATTCAACACTCCATTGTTCGCTCCATTTTTAGGATGATACAGAAGTCGTGCAGAATCGTGAATACGAGAAACCAATGGATCAAGTTGATTTGCAATAATCTAAATCCACCACAATTGCTTCTAGTGAAATGTCTCGAGTCATCAGAGGAATCGCAGAGTATTGATTATATCGTTACTCGTTCTTTTATACTTGCACCATACGAGTTCCGACAAATTTACATAAAAAATGATTTTCATTATTGACGAACATGCACGATCAGAACTATTCGTTGTTTTTAAATGCTGAAACGTTGGCTGAATTCTACGAGATTAAGATAATTGGTATTCCAGATGAAAAATTCAGCCAATGCTGCATTAAATTGGCAATCCCATCATCGTCGTTGCACGCACAGCCTGCGCGTGGAATTAAAAATTACGAACACGTTCGGACTCAGCGATAAAAGCTATCGCAAGCCTGAACGATCGTAAATTCAGTGCACCGGGAAAGCGGAACGCAGTGAGTTTCCCGTGGAAAAATAGGATAGCTTTCATGAAAAGCATCAGCTGCATTCTACTGCTAGTCTGTTCCAGCAAAAATGTTCAAATGTTACTTCACGTGAAACATAATTTTACGTAAAATTAATCGAAAACAATGTTCGCAACTCGTTTGCATACAGGCTTTTGACCTCTCGTCGATATTCTGTGGTATATATTTTGATGGAAAATACGACATGCTCAATAGCTAGAGTGTTTCGAGTATGTTAGCAATTTGTGAGATGTGCGTTTTAGAGGAAAAATGTGGGAGTAATTTGAAAATTGATATTATAAAATTAGCGCTGGCATGATTTATATTTTTTACTTCGTTTTAACGTTGTAAGTGTTCACGGTCGAATCAGTATTGCGCAAGATAAATTACGACTTGCAAAGTTGGAGCTGTTCTTATGAGACATGTTACCTCAAGTTGCAGACATCAGTCATGCAGATGAGTTGCGAGGTACGCATAAGCTATACAAAGCTGGTTGCGCGGCTTGTTTCAATTTATCTTCGTCAGTGTCTTACGCGTGCTTCGAAGCCACTGTAAGATTTTTCTTCAGTCATCTTTGAATACGAACTCTTACATCTTTCAAAGAATCTGAGACAAGCTTCTCGCACTCTCTGTCGAAAAGAAAATAATTTAATTTGTCAATATTCAACACGGTTCAAACACTTCTACACATAAATCGTCTGTTCGAAAAATTGTAATACACACACATTTTCTTTTGTACCGAGTTTTGATCCCGAGTACTCGTGATGATCGCATTCCTGTTTGAAAAATGGAATCTTGCTCTGATTGACAATGTTAAAATTCACGATATCCATGATACAAAAACAACTTTAAATACCACGAAAATAACGTCTCTGTGAATACGCAACATGAAATCTCAACTTTTTCAACCCACGAACCGTGATGACCTCATACAAATTGACTGTTCATAATTCAGTTGAATTTTCGGACCCGATTCTATTGTTTACCTCGTAGTTTTACTGCAGAATATATACAATTTGTGAGCGCTGTAACTCGTTGCTTGTATAACTAAAAGCGTTTGCTTATGCAGGACTATTTCTTTATTTCCCGAGCACAATGTGCAAATTTTACCGCGACTTTCTCGACAATGGCTCTGCGAAAGTAGAGTAAACAAGCAAAAACGAAGGCAAAGGCTGAAAATGAAAGAAGATGGAAGAGGAGAAAAACAATGTCACGAGCAAGACTTTCAGCTCGTACGTTGTACCTCTTAGAATTTCCTGCAATTAAAAAGCCAAGGTGTACGAGTAATTTTTCCAAATCAACGTTAATACGTGCTCGTATTTTACTGATTTAATAGATTCCTTCACACCCTTTCATTTACGCGATTTAGAGTTGAATTTTCTAGAACTGTGTGATGAGTTGAGGGGGATGATGGAATAAATCTTTACAGATGAGAAACCCTAACAGAGTATCTATAAACGAAAACTTTTTATTTCTGCCCTGTTTTAGAGATTCTATTCTGGGTCCTGGGATTATAAGATTCGCTAGCGAGAGAAATTAGTCTCCCGGGCCTGAAACAGCTGTCTGAATTCGGCGCAGAGAATTTTTATCAACCGAGGGTCCCAAATCGCCCCTGCAAATATCAGTTTAGGACAGAGGGATGAGAAAGACTTGAGTGTATTGATCAAATTTTTATAGGCCATAAAATTTGTTTGATTACAATTTGTAGATCACTTTTTCATGGGAAACTCCCTCTACGGTTTAAAAAAGTATACTTTCGATGAACAAAATCAGGCTGGTCTAAAAATCCAAATTAGTACCTCATCAAAAGGTGATCAGTTTCTTAACATTATTCATTTGAATCTAGTTCGCTGGGAGCTATAGAATTCTTCGTATTTGATTCATTCCTCCTTTCTATTTCTAATAGACCGACGAGTACTTCGTTTCTAGTACATTTCCAAAGTTTTCAAAAGCTTAAAATGTGAAGCCCTTCGAGTGGTTGGAAGGAATTGTCTACAAATGTTGACTACTGGACAAATCTGCAGGAAAAATATCCAATTTTAGGTAATCAGAATTGCTATTAGGAGAACATAATTTACATGGTAAGAACCAATAATCTTAAATTTGATGAGATACACTACGAATTATAAAATATTCTCCTCAAACTAATTGAAGGAGGAGGAGGAGGAGCAGGAGAGGGGGGGGAGGTTTCAAGGACTTCCTTTGACGAGGATTGATAAATTATGTCGTACGTGAAATGGGTCTGCCATGATTGAGTAGAAGCAAATTTAGAAAGAGCTCGAATCCACTGGGGTATTCGTATTGTGCATATCGGAAACTTTCCACGTACTGGTGAAGCTCAGCATACTGAATTGACATCTGAGTATGTCAGTGCTTTGGGGCTTCAGGAATTAGATTGCATTGAATATCAAATAGCCGGATAATGTTCTTCGGACTCTGTGTCCTACATTGTAGATTTCAGCTCTGGATGATTTTATGGAAATTATTGAAGCATAACCTTGATATTGTGACTGGAGATTTCGTTGGTCTACTTATAAATTGTCGAATGCTCTTCGATCCCATCTATCGATTCTTTTGGCAAATTGGAAAAAGATTTCTGAATAGTTGAAAGTATCTCAAATATAAAGCTCCATCTAAAACATGTTGACTTAGAGATCTGAGAAATGATTAATAGAAATGGAAAATGCCTCTCGCAAAATTCATCAAATGGAGATGTGTTCACTCGAAGACTAATGTTTCATAAATTTGAAATTGACAAGACTAAGATAACTCGACGTAACACTACATGAATCTCCTTCTGGATATCTTCCACTCGAAGAACTGGGTCAAACACCTGGATAATTTATCGCCTGTCTTTGTCAGAGTTGACTAATTGAGTTTCTGACCCGGAAGTGTGACAGTTGCGTCTCGGCGGAAATTTGGAGAAGATTCAAGATACAAGTTTGAGCTTACCGATATACATCTTCCAACTTGGTATGCAAAATTCCTCGTGATGAACTGAATATATGTTATACGTATAGCATAGCGATTTCTACCTGCGTTTGGAATAACCAGAATACGCCACGTGATTAAGAATTCACCGGAATTCACAAAATTTCCATCCAAAGCACGAATAAAAAAGCGCAAATTCATCAAAACTTATCATCTTTTTATTGAAAATAATCGAGTATGCTTTAAATTCATTCAGATATTCCGTGGATTGGGGGACATACTGAAAAAAAGATCGGGTGTCGAGACAAAATTGATGTTGGTTGGATGTATTAGCTGGATAGATCAACAACTGTAAATTGATCAGAATAACGAATTGGAGTTGGTTGTTTCTACCAATTTAAAAAAGGTTGCGTATTGCTTGAATTCTTCCAACCAAATTCGAGAAGAATGTTAAAGTGTAACTGGAGTGATGGCATTTTCATCGTTATTACTCTTAGTATTCTTTGAAAAACCTTTGCTTACTTCGTGAAAAAATTATTGAAGTTCGAGAGAAGTAAAATTGAAACGCGTCTCATTACTGATACAAAATTCTTGGAAGATTTCAATATAATTAGTCATTTGAAGGGTTGCTGGTTTTTCACAAAGCCCATCATCTTTAACCATTATTTGTGATTCTGCCAAATAAGTTTAGAATTTAATCCAAAATATCTAACACAGTAAAAACCAACCAACTTTTTTCGATTAATGTGATTGATTTCGATGTTGTCGTAGCCAATTTTTTCCTTTTTCCCACTAGAATATTACATTATCAAGGGTCTCAGATTTGAGAAGGCACAAAAGCAACGGGGATGTCATAAAACATCAATTCATTCCGTTAACGAAACTCATCAACGTCAATCTAGAATATTACACTCTTGAGATGGGATGATGGGAACCCACCCGACGAGGGTTAGT
The DNA here is from genome assembly GCA_029851415.1 of Eretmocerus hayati. Taxonomy (NCBI): domain Eukaryota; kingdom Metazoa; phylum Arthropoda; class Insecta; order Hymenoptera; family Aphelinidae; genus Eretmocerus; species Eretmocerus hayati. Next base: position 95,475,078 of record CM056744.1, on the reverse strand, counting down.
GTACGAAAAATATGTGCAAATTATACATCAGAATTTGACCAAAACGCAATATATATTTGCATATGCAATATTCCATTTTCTAGCCTCTGGATAGTTTTCAAAATCATTTCCAGTTATGAGTGGAATTTCTAGAAAACAAATTAGGCCGACTCTTTGACACTTATTACTTTCAAACTTGATTTCGTGGAAATATTCCGTCACCATGTTGCTTTTCTGTTGACGAATCGGCCAACTTTATTTGATTAAAATTTCTTACTCATTTCGCCCAAAACACTTCACCATGAAACATTTGATTCATATTTCCAACTCTGATCATAATTTCTAACGGAATACAAGCAATGAAATATGTAATCTGGCAACAGAATCACAGTGAACAGCTGGACTAACAGTGAAGATTTTCAAGATGTAGATTTTTATGTCCGGCCATTGCAAAATTGAAAAGTATGTTTCTCTTCAAAATTTCAAAACTTCCCGCCACGACCAGTTTTATGCTCGAAGAACCGGAACGAAGCAACGTTACATCCCAAAATAATCGAAATCCTACATAAAGCTCTTTTCCTCGAGTATTTCCTGTCACAAGATCATAAAAGTAGCATCTCAGCAGTAAATCCAGTGCTGATACGGATGATGGTAGGTATATATACATAAGTCTGTCAGCAATAAAATGCACTCGTATACTGAGACGACATTCTTGTTTGCAGTGGAATATAGCAATGGAAATGAGAAATGGGTGAGATTCAAGTTGTGTAAAAACATGGCTACGATGTTGAGTATAGTCCTTCTTTTCATTTATACTCGAGCTTTTTACTACTTCTCGTCGTCCCACAGTATAACATCAAAATTTTCTATACTTTGACTTTTGCTTTAAAAAAGTGTTCTTTGAAGTTGAAGTCGAGTTGATGTTTCCTCCCTTCGTTAGAAAGTAGAACAGAGCCTTTATACGAAATGCTAGTTCTCCATTTTGTCAATTCTGTGTAAATGTTCAGATGGATAAGTGCTATGAAATATATGTAGGAATTACACTTGTGAAATAAGGATCAATTAGTAGGAGAAGAGGATCATCGATTAAGGAGTAGCAAGAGAAGAATATAGATCTTTTATTCCTATTCGTAAAGAGGCCTCAGACTTGGAATATAATTATCGGTCATAGCGAAAACGATTGTGGGTTTCGGAAAATTGGCTGATGTCTGAATGTATTATTCCATGACTTTTCCTCTCGTTGTCATTTCATGCATGAATTCCTTAATTCCAGGCCATAGTCAGTCGCCATATTGAATGTAGCCCTGAATCCGTTCGGAGGATGAGTCGAATTTTACTAGACCAAATGACTTGAGATTTTACATGTACATACAGAACGCATGTCTGAAGGAGGGTACGGAGCTAAATGTGTCTATTTCACTAAAAAAAGTATCCCGACGAGGTGTACACTAACGTCGTCTGCTAATGAATATGGCAACATACGACGCGCGACGTCTCGAGCAAACCTCGTCTGGATACTTTTTTTTAGTGAAATTGACACATTTGGCTTCGTAGCCTCCTTTAGACATGTATTCTGTAGATGCATATGAAATCCCAAGTCATTAAGTAAAAATCGACGTATCCTCCGAATGGATTTAGAGGTTATAACGGACTACGGCCTCACCTTGATATTTATGCTCAATTACAGACAAAACGAAGTTATATGAGTACCGTAAACTGGGGCGAAGGTGAGAACCGGGGTGACTTTGTAACACTATTATTTTTGCGTTTGCTCTCGATTAGATCATTTTAAAACATAGTGAAAGCTTTGACCTGGAAGCTTTTGGATTAACCAACAACAAAAAAATGAGAGCCTACAGAATGCTCCAGAGTGAGCTAATCACGAGCGAACGCAAGAACAAAAGTGTTACAAAGTCACCTCAGTGTTGACCTTCAGCCTGATTTACGGTATCAAAATCATAAGACAAAAAAAATCACCATCTATAAATCGTGTAAATTTCGTCCAAGCATGTGTTTTGTATGATTTCAAAAAATTGAGCGATCCTAGTCTAGTGAGGTCGACGCAAAATTTATTGACTGTTCAGACAAACTAGAAGTTTCTCTCAATCAGGGTGGAACCCAAAATTTATTTTTCTCTCATCTGGTTTTCAACAGTTTGCTCTACACCTTATGCAGGTATTTCATTTCGGACATCATAATTATCAAATTCATCATTATTGAGACGTTTTTGATGAAATTTTGTGATGAATGCAAGTGAAATCCATTAATGACGAGTTCAACCAAAATTGAGATTCAAATTCAAGTTTAGGCATGTCCAGATCTAAATTGGTCGATCTGATTGGATAATGATCAACTTTTGACAAAATTGAACCGCATCGAATTATAAATCTCGAGATTGAGGTTTAATGTTTCATCCGTCTTTCGTTTTATATTGGAATTTACCAGCGGTCTCCCTTCGAAAATCGACATTTGTAATATCTTTTGATCGCCCCGTGGTAAAAATCTGAAAAATTTCTCAAAAATCTGTGCCAACGTCAAAAATGTATTCCCACATTCATGAAATCTCTACAAGATTCTACTAGAAAAAAAAAAACGGGAAAATTGAAATGTTTGTAATTTTTCATTTTTTATGAGTTTGCAAGTAATTATTGGCTTACTTCTCATCGGAAATTATTTTCAAAGCAGTGTGGTTTTTTAACTTTTCGTCATCGTGATAGAGAAAATGTTGTCATACTATTTGACCCCATTAAGCAAAATGATTTGCTCTCTCTCTCTGTAATTATCAAAATCTTCGATAAAGACCGAAAGTGCCAATCTCCAAAACTTCCTCATCTCATTTTGGCCACTCTAACAAAAATAACAGAAAATATCTCTTGAATTCGAGAGAGACCTAATACTTACACTTCGCAAACCAAATCGGCAGCAGCTAGAAAGGGAGGGGAAGTGGTAGAGCAATTCCGTACCGGTCAGCTGTTGAACAAATTTTCAACTCTATACAGGAGAATTGGTTAGTCGCGAAACAGCTTCAACTCTGACCAAACGCGAGTGAAACTGCGAATTTCGTGAGATACATCGAAAATACTCTAAACCGTATAATATATAGCTGTATAGCGGCATCGATAAAAGCGTCCAAGTTGTCTTGGACCAAAGCAAATGGCAACTGACAGCTTTCGAGTTCACTTAACCAACTCTCTCACTCACTCTCTAGTAGTCAAATACATCAATGTGTAGGTACAAAATATGTGTATATGAGTGTGTAAAGGCCATGTCTCTGATTGGCAAACGAAACTTTGTGACAAAATTTGAGGCGCACGACATGCTATGTCATCTATAAATTACAGGAAGCGAGTGACACCAACTAGTACATACGAATGTATAGATATAGAAATATTTAGGTTTATAGGTTGATCCGGGTATAGAGGAGGCGCAGTATAGCCAACTTTGAACAGAAGTTGCGGAGAGAATCGAGCCGGGATAATCTGCTTGAGACAGCTCTATCCTATGATGCACAGACGATATCTTTCTATATCGCTCTTGCAAAGTAAGCGGAGTACAAGTTCCGAGCCTCGCTCCGAGCGTTGTTACCCCGGTCAGTAAAAAAAAAAAAAACTTGACTAGGTATCCATTCAGCGAAATGGTTGAAAGAAGATTGAGATTTGTAGTAGCGTGACTGCTTTAATTTGATATGGTCTTTGAGCCGAATTGGGGCGTGAATGGTGAATGGGCGTGAAGAGCCCCTTCATAGTGACCTTTGCGTTCAGAAAGTCGCATTTTTTATGAATTCGTATCATAATCTTGGTTTATCAGGAAATCACATCCTGATTAATTTCATGAACTTGTTTGAGGTAGTTGTCCTGTAAAATTAATTGACAAGAGAATTCTTTGTAAGTTGTCGAAAATCTAGTTACGGAATTGATGAGTATGCATGCAAAATCTGATTTTCTCGGTTACAAGAACTGTAGAATCACGTTTCAAACGCGGCATTTTGAGATTAGAGCAATTAAAAAATACATACTTTCGAGGTATGAAAGGTGTGTGTGTTACCGGGATGGCTTGCGCCACGGGGCAACTTCGTGGACCACAACAGTGGTTCGAACGTTAGAAGGTTGGTGGACCTGAAAAAGGCATATTGGGGTTTGTGGGTTAGCCCTGGAAAGAGCTGATGCCACAGTTTGGTGGTCTCGGAGGTCCGTCGATGTTGGCGATGTTCCAGGAAGCTGATCAGAAACGGACCGATCAGCGTGAAAGTTGCTCCTGCAACCTTTATCGAAGCCCCAAGTGTGGGAAGCACGCCATTGGGGCCAACATCGCCTGCTCCAGCGAGCGCGTTGTGGAGAGTGTGTGACTGGTGAATCCGGTCTCCTTGGGTTGAGACTCCGATCCCTGGGGGCCGGCTAGTAGATGGCGTCGTCCATGGTCGTGCTGGGCCCGTAGAACTCGCCTCGAGCTTCCGGTTCCGTGTGGTCCTGGGTCGAGGATGGTCTCCGACGTGAAGAAGTCCGCCCGAGCGACGTAAGAGCTCCCGGGCGCGTTAGTGCCGAACAAGCTGTAAACATCGGCCCGAGGGACGGATAAGGACTGCCACTAGGTCTGAGCACTCCCGAGCGCGTGAGCGCTGTAGAAGTGGACCTAGGTATCCGTCCGGTGGTCTCCCGAGCACGTCAGTGCTGTAGAAACCCAGCCGGAGGAGCCGTCGTCAAAGTTGGTTTGGGCACCGGTTTTGAAAACTAGCGGTGGCGTGGCAAAATGCTCGGGCTTTCGAGCCACCCGAGGCTATGGTGAAGGGAGAGGAGGTGAAGAAGGGAGATTGTGCGCAAGGCGTGGGATTTGGCAGTTGGTAACATGTGTTAAACAAGCCAAACCGACTCTCATATCTCAAGTTATTTTTTATTGATTTCCGTCATCTCAATCCACTCAAGTACAAGTATATCGCTAATTCATGGAGTCCGCAGGCTAGAGATTTTTTTGTGATCAGATCCGGTACAACCATCGCTACGTTTTAGATAATCTGACAGCATAAAAATATTTACAAGACGGTCAAAATAGTCTACAATCAATTTTCTTCAATTACGAGGCTCACATGATCTGTATTACCAATTTGAATATTCTGCAATTGTCTAGAAAGGACCCCGCCATAAATGATAGGACTTTGGCTTTCAGCAAAAATGACCGAATCGGCAATCAATCGATAGAGCTCGACGTGCTGAGCAAAAGTCTCCATAGCCGCTAAACCCGAAAAATTCTCGTTTTCGAGTGATTTGGTTGCAAAGTCGCCGATTTTACCGAGCCAAAATAGAGTTATGGCATCAATCGAACAATAACATAAGTTCGAATTCGTTCGGCTCGCTTGTATTGGTATTTGCCAGCTAAATACCTCTGATGAAGCAAGAATCTTTGCATTACACGCGATTTGAGAATCCTCTCAAAAGAATCTTTCACTGCCGCCATTCTCGCGGGATATTTTCAAAGTCCGCACAATCGAAACGCTTCGAGAGATTTTGATATTTCAAACGGTCTGCGGGACATCTATGAACTGAAAGTCACGATTAATGGATGAGAATCAACGGATTGATCGATTATGATGAAGATTGAGTTGTTAATAGATGATCGCATGCCCGAATATGATCTTGCTGATTATCGAACAAGAGAGGTTGTATGTTTCGTCTATCCACGCGTGGCCGGAGGAGGGCGTTGGCTCAATTGGAAAAGTACACAGAGATATTTTTGAAAGAATTTTCCAATGTCATTAAGCATAAATCTTGCATTGGCGATTTTCAAAATCGTGGGCTATGGGTTATTTCGGTTGTGGAGCGTAGGATCGATTAGAATAGATGTTTTTATCACCGTAGGGATTGTGCATGCTCTACAAGAGCACTCAAACTTAAAGTCTCGAAACCATATCGTATTGGTGGGCTTGATTGGTCAGAACCGAAGTTTGATTAGTTAGTCCCTGGTGGAAAAAACAGCGTAGTACTGCAGTAGTCTACTGTCTGGCTGATCGTACTACTGTAGTAGCTTACTGTCGTACTACTGCAGTAGCCTACTGCAGTAGTACGACCGTAGTCTACTACAGTACTACTGAGCGTACTACTGTCGTACTACTGGATAATAGTACTGAGCTGGATTTCGCTGCTGTGTTTACTTTTTGCCCTTGAGATGATAGAGGCAAGGAGAAAAAATTATAAAAGGGTGAGATCTCTAGATGAGTTTAGGCACACTCATGAGGAGCACCTTCGTGAAAGACTTGTGCGCTACTTTTTCAAAATGCTTCAAACTCATAACATAACCTAACACACGCCACGCGCGCGCCCGCTCTCCCCGCAAACTCACACAGCAGAAGACCAGAGTCGAACTGTCGCGGCCGTAAGTACTCATCGTTCTGTTTTGATGAGTCGAAGCAACAATTTAACTGTCTTATGTTGATACATTCTTTCGGATTCTGCCATTTGAGTATCAACGATAGGCTATGGATAACAAAGCCGGTTGTTATTCATGCCGATAAACAACAAAAATGAGGCCCAGATCACGAGCCCCTCGTGGGGGCTCGACGCCTATAAGTAACATTTGAGCATACAATGTGATAGTGAGAATTAGCGCAAGTGGCAACGGGTCCGCCTCGCACGCGGGAGGCTCGGGATCGCTTCCCGGAGACGAATATTTTTTTTCTTTTTTTCCCGATTCTGTTTTTGTTTTGCTTTACGCAGACTTGCACTTTTTTCCTCGGTATCGAAAATGTATTCAATCCTAATTTTATTCATTTATATATGTAATTCAAATTTTGACATTCAAGTTTTGAGATAAATATAGGCACCGCTACAGCATATTTCTCAATCCAATGAAAAATTAACGGGCTATTTTTACATCTTCAAATATTATATTTAAATCAATTAACTAATTACTTTCTACTTTTGAATAATATTTCATAAATGCAGATTGGATTTATTCAATCCAAATGAATCAAAAAAAATGTAACTCATCAATTCATGACTGAATTAGAAAATATGCTGTAGCGGTTATATTTTGAAAATTCAATCATATAGATTATTAAAACTTGAATGTCAAAATTTGAATTACATTGTGAATGAATAAAATTAGGATTGAATACATTTTCGATACCGAGGAAAAAAGTGCAAGTCTGCGTTAAGCAAAACAAAAACAGAATCGGGAAAAAAAGAAAAAAAAAATTCGTCTCCGGGAAGCGATCCCGAGCCTCCCGCGTGCGAGGCGGACCCGTTGCCACTTGCGCTAATTTTTACTATCACATTGTATGCTCAAATGTTACTTATAGGCGTCGAGCCCCCACGAGGGGCTCGTGATCTGGGCCTCATTTTTGTTGTTTATCGGCATGAATAACAACCGGCTTTGTTATCCATGGCCTATCGTTGATACTCAAATGGCAGAATCCGACAGAATGTATCAACATAAGACGGTTAAATTGTTGCTTCGACTCATCAAAACAAAACGATGAGTACGGCCGCGACAGTTCGACTCTTGTCTTCTGCTGTGTGAGTTTGCGGGGAGAGCGGGCGCGCGCGTGGCGTGTGTAGGTTATGTTATGGGTTTGAAGCATTTTGAAAAAGTAGCGCACAAGTCTTTTACGAAGGTGCTCCTCATGAGTGAGCCTCAACTCATCTGGAGATCTCACCCTTTTATAATTTTCTCTCCTTGCCTCTATCATCTCAAGGGTAGAAAGTAAACACAGCAGCGAAATCCAGCTCAGTACTATCATCCAGTAGTACGACAGTAGTACGCTCAGTAGTACTGTAGTAGACTACGGTCGTACTACTGCAGTAGGCTACTGCAGTAGTACGACAGTAAGCTACTACAGTAGTACGATCAGCCAGACAGTAGACTACTGCAGTACTACGCTGTTTTTTCCACCAGGGGTGTTTTTAAGCTATTTGGTTACCGCTGAAATCGAATCTGGCATAGCGCGGAGACTCGAAAATAAATTCAGCATCTACATCAATGTCTCATTCTTGTCCGTTCATTTTTCGGTTTACACGAAAATTTCCGAGAACAATATTAATTATAAAATAGTTACAATGATCATCGGAATCCAATCTACCCTGCAACAAAATTAGAACGTCCCCTGCGAAGGCAGTTTTAATGCAACTGTATGGGGGTAAATTCTTTTCTGGTTTTATATCTATATCCTTGGTGAACCCAAACTCCATGAGTTATTGTAATTGAAAATATCTCTCAAGCAATTATGAGTCGAGAGAATTTGAATTTTGAAAAATCGCGGGACCCACCGGTAAAGCCCATCTCAGATAGCTCACAGTCTAGTTACCTTGTCAATATTTATAACAATTACAATATATATATATTTATATATATATAGGGGCTCTCACCTAAACGCCTAAAAAATGTTCCAAAACCTCACATGAAGAATAATCCACATCAAACCGCAAATTTTTTTCAACCCTCACAGACAGTTTGAGTCAACCACTCACAAAGAGAGAGAGAGAGAGAGTGACAGAAAGGTATGCACACTCGACGAAAGCTCACTCCTCTCTCTTTCACTTGGTGCTGAGGGTGAAAAACTTCCGGATTTCTCGTGTCTGTACCTATACTTGGAGCTAGCAACAGAAATATAGGTGCAGGAGTCGCAAACCCGCGCGTACATAATCCCTTGAGAATTTACCAGGGTGACATTTCTCTCTCTCTCTCTCTCTCTCTCTCTCGCTCTCTTTGGCGCGTCGCACAACTTGCATAAGTACAGGAAGCCGCTGCCACCGGGTATATAGCCACGCGCTCTTTGCTGCTGTGGCTCCTTAATTAATTGGTCTTAATTAACGTACGTGCCCGAGAGAGTAAGAGTAAGAGCATGAGAGAGAGAGAGAGAGAGAGAGAGAGAGAGAGAGAGAGAGAGAGAGAGAGAGAGAGAGAGAGAGAGAGAGAGAGAGAGGAGGCAGATGTGGTTCCAGTAAGACTTGCACGCGAGAATCTCAACGGATTAGCCACAGAAAAGCTCACTGTATATAACATTGCTTGCACCGGAAAAGCTCGGCTGGACAACGTGGCTGTCATTCGAGTGGGTAGTTTCTATAGCTGTTTTGTACTTTCACCTCTCGTGAGAGCTTGACGGACGTGTAATGAGGCTTGTTTTATTGGTCGAGATGGTATGCATGGAGTCATGATGTCGGTGTGGTTGTTGATTTGTGGTTAATGTGGATTTTTTCGTGAATTTTGAGGTTGGAATGGGAGAATATACTTATCCTAATTTATCCAATTGAACATGATTTGAACATGTTATTAGTTAACGTTCCATAAGCTATTGATATGAAAGAACTGTGAAATTGATACTTTGAACTTGTGCTATTCCTGCTTCTTCATAATTCTTTAACTAGCTTTACTGCCTCTCTCGACGCTACCACTCAATCGGCTTGTAAATGTTTTTGATAAGACAGAGGCTCGTGAAATGTTTCTTTTGCAGCTCAATACTGATATTTGTGAAATGATGTATAATTATCGATTGATGATATTGAAATAGTACATTTCGATACAAGGGTGGAATAATAAGTTTTATGCATCAATTGTCCGATGTTTGAGTGCTTACAAAATTGAATAAAATAGCATTCGCGCCTCGATCATGAGGTTCCCCGCTTCCGAGCAATTATTTCGACCTTTCGCCTGCAGCTCGGGCCGAAAACCAATAGCTCAGAAGCGAGCTACAACCTCATAATCTCGGTGCGAAATGTACTATTCCACCCTTGTATTGAAATGTACTATTTTAAAAACTGCGAGAGAAAGAGTGAAAAATCAGTGCGGAAATAATACTTTATGACACTGCACATGGACGGGTAGTTTTGTACAAAGGACTGGTTATGATGACACGAGCGAAGCGAGTGTTATAAGTTCTTCGTAACAAAACTATCCGTCCGCACGCAGTGTCATACAATATTTTATGTTACGAGTGCTCAAAAATCATGTTCAAGTTGCGATTGTTGGGCACTAGTAACATAAAGTTACTATCTCGCACAGTGTGTCTAAAAGAGGTTTTCGACACGCTGTGCGGAAAAGTGTATTTATAGCGCCCTAACCTAAAAATCGCAGCTTTGAACATGATTTCTGGAATCTCGTACTATAAAATATCATATGAAACTGCGTGCAGATGGGTAGTGTCATAAAGTACTATTTTTGCACTGACTTTCCACTCTCTCGCACAGTTCATCGAAAAGTACAGTTCGATACACAGGTGTGAAACTCATTTTCGTATCCTAGTATTGATTCCGACCTTCGCCTACGGCTCAGGAGGCCGAAAACCCATCACTCAGACGCGAAAAAAAGTTTTTCCATCCTTGTATCGAAATGTACTATTCTAATGAAATTCAAAAAGATGACACACTGTGAATCAGTGATTTCATCACCCACTCCCACCCATACTTCACATACCGCTACGCAATATAACTAAGCCAGACCAAACCGAATTAAACCAAACTAGATCGAATTAAACTTGATTAGCGGGGAAACAAGATCGAACTACGTATAATCAAGCCAAACTAAGACCGAACTGGACCGGATACTCACATTACACCATGTTAGTACGGCAATTGTAGTACGGTACTAGTTACGGTAATTCTAGTACGGTGCGACTCTGGTAATTCTATAGGATGGCCATAGTACGATACTGAAGCGGTCCTACTGGACCTAACGCTACTAGCACGATAATGATAGAACGGTATTAGTGTGGTCCTAGCAGTTCTAGCGGTCTTAATAGTACTAGAACCGTACTAGTATCTAACTAGATGGAAGACCGAACTAGACCCAATGATACTGACCTAGACTGCACTAAACGGCACTTTGACCATACTAGTATGGTAGCTGTAGTACGGTACTAGTACAGTAGTACTAGGTACGGTACCAGTATGGTGATGCCAGTACGGCACAAATGTGGTACTAGTACGGATCTAGCGATTCTATGCAGTTCTAGCGAACCTAACGGTACTAGTGTGACAATGCTAGTACGATAATAATACGGTAGGTACTAGAGCGGACCTACCGATACTATGCGGTTGTAGCAGACCTAATGGTACTTACAGTTAAGATGATACGTCATGGTATATGAGTGATTCCGCCGAAAGTGGGATTTTTTGGGGTCAAAATCGTCACCGGGCATGATTTGGGCCAAAACATTATTTCAGCCCCAGACGAGTTTTAGTGGGTCGTTGCAGTTGATTGACACTTGTTTTGGCACAAAAGAGAAGTACCTAGAGCTACGTAGCTCAAAATTAGTCCGGGAGCTGGTGAATTTTTTTGTGTCACATTTAGTAAAATCTAGAATAGTGTTTAAAACATTGTTCTCTGTCTCCCGACCCCAAAACCGGCGTCAGACGGCCTAGTTTTGGGGGGTTATTTTTTTATTGATTCTAAAAATGATTATTTTGACAGGTTTATGTGTCATAATCCGTAAAAGCTGAATATCTCGAGGATGATAGTTTATGATTAGAGATGCCCAAAAATGGCCGTCAGACCGTTCCAGAGTGGGGGGATACGCGTCAGCACAATTTTGAAAATCGATATGCGATAAGATCGTGTGTCATATTTAGTGAAACTTGGGAATTTGTAGTATCGTAGATCTCATGCTTCTTAACAAGATTTGAATCGTCAGACCACTCGATGGTGGAGGGGGGGGGTCCAAATCAGACAGCCCATAAGGTGCCGGGTAAGGTCACGGGAATAAGGAGTCAAAATATCAATAGAGGTCCGAAAAAATTCAGGCACGCTCTTTCTACCGTGAAGAATGGAATTCTCTTACTTTAGACCAAATTCTGTGCGAAACATAACCTACAAAAATTATTTGATTTTCCGAGATTCTTTGCAGGTATATTTTACGTATGAAAATGTCTGAAAACGATTTCTAAAAAGTAACTCGAAACGCCACTCTCAACTTCAGTCTAGATTTTTACAAGCTTCTGCAATGCACGATGCACCCTCGGATGTATCTTTACAAATTACTCCAACTCTAGTACGATAAAAGAAAAAAAGAAACAGAGTCAGTCCTCTTTAGATAGGTATGGTTTAGTATTTTGCCGTGAAAGTTGTGCCACTGTGACACACCAAGTTTTCGGTCTGTACTTATTTCATTTTTTCCTTCACATACCTATAGGTATTTATCTAGCGTCTACCTAACCTCGTCGTCGTCGGTTGTGTTGTCGTCGGTCGTCGGTGTGAGGGAAGACATTATTTACGTTGACGCGAGAGCACTTTGCGTATCTAGGATATAGCGAAGCATGAATCACGAGAACCTTCTGCGATAATGCATTTTTTTTTCTTTACGCTTTTACTTGTATGTACAGTGCGTATGTACATATATATATATTGGTCTCTTTTCTGAGCACAGTTGGCGCGTTAGCTATATTGCTGCTCTTGATGATATGCTATGCGCGCGCGATGCAAAAATTCGCTAAAAAAGACTTTTTCACCTTTACTTTGGCTTGGAGGTAAAATTGTCTCGAAAATCGATATACAGATATATTTATACTAAAGGGTTCTTAAGTTTGGTCGAGAGCAATTTTGTTTGATTTTGTAATGTCGAAGTCATTTATACCAGGCTGTATTTTTTTATTTTTATTTTGTATCGATAATTGAGATGCTTACGCTCGATTTGGGTGGAGTGTATGCTATTGATTTTGAAGGTGCAGTGAACTGCAAATGCAGACCACAGTGCATTAGCGTTTATGTGGGCTAGGTATTTTGTAGGTTTTTTTCTGCAGAATTGTAGGCGCCTCGATTTTTGCGAACACTTGATTCCGAATGACTTTCCAGTAGAAATGGCCTATTTAATCGACAGATTCGGGAAATTTCCAAAAGATTCGGCTTGGAAGTACTTTTGCAATGTTTGCTGTGTTTCTCGTATTGAACTTTTTTGTGAACGTTAAAAATGTGCCAATTTCGTTATGCAGATTCAGGATGCAGGTTTTTATCTACCTATTTTCGACGCTTCTCGAGTTCATATCATTTTATGAGCAATGAGTACCATTTAGACTAGGCGAAATCACCGCCATCGCTGGAAAAATCCGTCTGATGGAATTTTTTTACGGGATCCACCCCAGAAGACCCTTCTGAATCCGAAAATCCATGTTGCCAGACGAAATTCTGGTGCAAAATTGTTTAAACTGAAATTGTTTAAACAAATTAGCAATATCAACTTTTTTGGTCCCAAAGCAACTTGGTAAGGTTATTTGATACATTTTAAAAAGAAAATCTCTCTTGTCATTTTTTTCTAAAAGTCATCGTTTTCGAGCTGTGAGCGTTTCAAAGTTGAAAAATTGCGAAAATCGCGATTTTCAGCGATTGATTAGAGTGAGAAAAACGTAAAAATCTCATGTTGCCAAAGCGGAAGAATGTTGATTGAGATGTTTTTAACAATGTCCAATAGCAAAAGTTCATGTTTCCGAACGATAACCCATTGTTTTTTCAATGTAAACAATGGGTAGTTGCGCACGATATAGCCATAGAGATTCAACGGTGGCGGCGTCGCGTCGTCTGCTTCCTCGCCGTTGCTGTAGCCCGCAAATCTACCTTTTGTTAACATTGGAAAAACAATGCGTTATCGCTCGGAAACATGAATTTTTGCTATTGGACATTGTTACGGACATCCCAATTAACACTTTTTTGCTTTAGCAACATGAGATTTTCACGTTTTTCGTACTCTAATCGGTCGCTGAAAACCGCGATTTTCGCGTTTTTCCAACTTTGAAACGCTCACAGCTCGAAAACAACGACTTTTAGAGAAAAATGACAAGAGAGATTTTCTTTTTAAAATGAACCAAATAACCTTACCAAGTTGCTTTGGGACTAAAAAAGTTGATATTGCTAATTTGTTTAAACAATTTCAGTTTAAACAATTTTGCATCAGAATTTCGTCTGGCAACATGGATTTTCGGATTCAGAAGGGTCTTCTGGAGGGGATCCCGTAAAAAAATTCCATCAGACGGATTTTTCCAGCGATGGCGGTGATTTCGCCTAGTCTATATTGACTCATCAGAACGAGTGACTTATCTTTTGGATGAACGAAATGAAATGGGATTGCCGATCCCAAGTATCGAAGACTAGAATATATCATTTTTTTTCAACAATACTGATATATTCATTCTCTTTTTTCCAAGAAAATTAATTGGTAGCTCAATATTTCTAATACAATAAATATAAGTCTTACTGAACCACATGCGCGCAATAAACGGTTCATACCGTTATAATATCCTGATTAAACAACAGATAGTCAGTTACGAAAAGAAAATACTGTGAACTGAAAATCCAAAAACCTGAGAGAAAATATTTTAAAATAAACGTATTCGTTGTCAAAGACGAGCATCCATATATCGTCTTCAAGTAACTCTTACTGATATGCCAGTAGAAAATTCCTTTCTCGCTTTTATTCGCACGTTTTCCAACAAGTGAACTCACAATGCGCCACATACGAGTCAAAGAATGCAACGTTTTGTTGACTTTTCTCAACTGTGGGTGGTAGAAATGGCGTGTACGCGATACGATAGATACGATTCTCTAGTAATGTCAAGATTTTATCTCTGCTTTTATAAATGGTTCAAGAGGAAGCATAAAGCTTATAATGGCCCTATATTGGCTGCGAGATCGAATCTTACACACCTTTACCGATACCTTTACTCACGACCTCACGTAATATCGTAAATATATTGTATTGACTTTAAATGCAAATTCGATCGGAGCTATTCGAATTCTGCGAATCTCTATGAGTTCTACTATACAGTAGGTCATTTCATTATTGGTGCTGTTTTTCCTTTGTTTGTAGCTGTTGCATTTAGTGTACTCTTTCTTCTTCAACTTCCATTCTGAATTTTCGTTTTAGAGGAAATTTTGGATTTGCTCATACGAAGTAAGAAGTGAAGATGGGTGGAAGGGAGGGAAGAGGGGAGTTTGAATGATGGAAGAGCTCGTGGAAGAGATCGTTGTGAATGAATCTTGGGTTTAGTCGAATTTTTTTCCACTTACATGGTCGATGCGACAACACCTGAATCGATTGATCCTGTTTGCATCTGTATATCAGTGATTCCGTCGAAAAAGGGATTTTCCGTGTTCCATGTTCCTCTAACAAGGGGAGTCCGAAGTCTCCGGGTCCTGAAATCTCACCAAAATTTGTTTACAGTTTCGTACCACCTAGAATATGGAGAACCCAAAGCAACTCTGTCAAATGGGCCTCCCGTTCAGAGCTACAGCCTATGACATTAGCAATGCCCATATAGGCCCATGTTAAAAAGTGATATATATAGATATACTGGCAACGCTAACATTTTTGCTTGTAGCTTTGGACAGAAGGCCCATTTGACGGAGCCGTTTGAGATTCCTCATATTCTAGGTGGTACGAGACTGTAAAAAAATTTTGGTGAGATTAAGTTTCTATGGCTCGGATGTGCACTTTAGCAATTTCTTGTGGTGTATTCTATTGGTGCGCAACTATGTTAATGGTTTTAGAGACGATCCTAATGTTCCTGTATTTTGTAGTGCCTGATAAAGGGTTCAAATGTCCATTCCGTCCCCTGTAGTAAACCGGACTTGGACTTTTGAATTCATCACGACGCATATGCAGAGTCAAAAATCGTGATGTGTAGCTATGCACTTCAATTTGTAATACTTCAAATAACGTAATCCACCACTTTGCGAATCGTAATTGAGCCCTCAGCTCGCGCACGCACATCCGACATTTTGAAGACGGGTTTGCACCAAAACTGCTCGCACAGCACCGATTAGGTCTATTTTGATGTTATTCTACTAACTGGGCCGTTAACGATTTGGTGAATGTGTACTTTTTTCGATGTAAAGGTAGTGGGAGGCTGCGAAAATTTGATTGGAGTCTTGGCAGCGATCCGATGAATGTGTACTTTGTTTTTTTTGTTTTTTTTTCTTTTGTGGTTGTGGGTGTTTGCAAAAATTTGATTGGAGTTTGGCCTTGTTCCGTCGTTTGTCGAAGAGAAATAGATCGAAATCCAGAGCTATCTGGAATTCTTTATTCCAATTGTAATTAAAAGTATTTTAATTTACAGGACGAATTGGAAAACCTACTCTTATTAGTCAATAGATTTGTTGACAATGTTGTGTTTGCGATTGATGTTATTTGATGGAATGGATACTTTTGATTCCACTCGATATGCATCATTGACAAGGTATCAAACTATTTTATGATTGGACGAGAGAATTGCGAAAAACTAAATTCTCTAAGCAAATATTCATACTCTTGTACATACCCAATATGCATGTTCGGCAACGTTTTCATATTTAAAAAGTAAAGATTCTGATCAATGGCATATTTCAATATTTCCTGACCCAAAATAAAATTTATCCACGAGCGATATATTTGCAATAGAATTGCAAACTGCACTTTGGTTCAATTTTTTTCTCATACAACGTAGAACACATTTCAAAAATCGTACTTAATTAAGCCAATGCATTACTTTATTTTTGATAGACTGTCCGCGAAAGTATCTTATTCGCACGGATTTTCCACTTTCTCTCACAGTTTATCAAAATATGAGTTGATTATTTGGTCTCATCGATCTTGAAGGACGGTGGGGAACTAAATAAATTCCCAAAATTTCATGATAGAAAATTTATTGCTACGTTTTGTCCACTAGGTTTCGTGGACCTCATCAGGCTCCAGGTTTGTTATTCTTTAGATCGTCATGATATTTTTGAACGATCTTGTAATAGAGCACAGACATAACGTCTGGCTCTTGTCGATACAGGTAAATTCTATCTATCTGTAAAAAATATCATGACGATCTAAAGAATAACAAACCTGAAGCCTATGATGAGGTCTACGAAACCTAGTGGACGAAACGTGGCAATAAAATTTCTTTCATGAAATTTTGGGAATTTATTCAGTTCCCCACCGTCCTTCAAGATCGACGAGACCAAATATTCAACTCGTATATTAATCATCAAGGACGAAAAATCTACAAAATTACTCAGTTTATCAAAATAGTACATTTTGCACCGAGTTCATGAGGTTGTAGCTCGCTCTTGGGGGATCCGTTTTCGGACTTGAGCCACCACGTAAAATGTCGAAATAATCGCTCGAAACAGGGGAACCTCACGCACGAGAGGGGAATTAATTTTTTTTCCTGCAATTTTGTAATCACCCAAACATCGGAAACTTGCAAATAATAGCGTAGGTACGACACGTGACTGCAAAATCCGGATTTCTCATCCATGTATTCTATTGTAATGCAATATTTTAAAATTTTGAGCCTGAGTGCGATTGCTAAAATGTCTGAACTTTACAGATACTTAGTCTGAGGCGAATCTAAAATTGAGTGATGCTGCCGTAAGAATAAAGAGCTCGATAGAAAGGAAGAGAAGAGAGAAAAGAAGGTTAATGTCGGCAAATTGAATCTCTCATCGGGTCATGTTTTCCTCTCAAACTTCTTACACTTTCAAGGGTAAAACTCTCGAAGAGGTGTAAAGAAAAAAAAGAACTCGGTTCGAGGCGGTAAAATGCCCGTAGGAAAGAGGATTACAGCCTCGCTTTTCGTATGAAAAAACTGGTGTCTCTTTCACATCGTAACATTTTATGCTTTTCTCATGCAATAGTTTCAAATATTTGACCGTAATATAGATCGCAATAGTGATGAAGTTAAGTAAAAAATTAGGCCTAATCAATTTTAACAGCCCATAATAGAAACATGATCAAATGAAACTTTCCTGCGCACTTATTTCATGTACTCAATTTAGTGATTACCGAGCGATGAAATATAATGAACCCGATATACTTCAAGAAATTTATGATACAACCAAGAGCTTTCATTAATTACATGACAAACGCAGACATGGAGAACCTTCAAGATCATTAACCCGCCTCAAAGCTACTACAATTAGAATTGAGGAATATCTTGGGCAGGCCAATTCTACAATCAATCCAATAATGAAATTGCCCCTATACAGAGGAAGCAGGGCTTCCACGATTGAGATAGGAATGTCTGTATGTAAAGCTTGTCTAGGGCTCGAGAGGTCGAAGCTTCATATATATCTTAAGAGAAGCTTATATAGACTGAGGGGATTCGTGCAGCAATGCATGGATTTACGAACACGAGGTTGCCGTTATACCGGAATGCCAGACGCCTCGCAAATTCTAAGCTTGCTTTCACTCACAACTATACATACTATCCTATACAATCGTACATTTGCTACGCCACCACAATCCGTAGCCAATAATCCAAGATTGCTCGGTCTTGAGTGAACAATTTCACGTCGATCTGTTGGGACTAGGTATTATATATGAAGAGAGCCGGATTCTATACCATCGTCTTCGTTGTCGTCGGATGATGCTATTCTGTACTGTTCTGTTATATTCGAGCAACTTGATTTGGATTTTGTCCAATGAACGAAGATGTATTTTGTAGTGATACGTTCGTATTCGCACTAGGACAGCGGGGACATTGGTCATGTAGATCGATGTACGGGGATATAAAACTTTGAGTCAATGTTTTGGCTTCAGAAGAGTTCAAGACAATGAAGAGGATAGAGGAATTGTGGTGGTCTGGCCTCAACGAAAAGGCAATGGTGGCACGGTCTCAAACTATGTGTGCTAATACGGTCTCAACGGAAAGGCTATGCTAGCCTCGAGAACCTCTGCTTCTCCCTTTCTCGTGGTGGTACAGCCTCAAGCGGTTCCATGGTGGTAAGGCCTCGAGCAGATTCATGGCGGTAAGGCCTCAAAATCGGTAGTATGGCCTCGAGATTCAATTACACGAATGGGGAGCTCCATGATACCACCAGATGGCGTTTTGCCACTCAAACACCCAAGGCAAGAATGTACTCGACAGTCCAATTCGATCCAGGCAAATATCGTATAGAATAGTCTCGATTCCACCGATGCTGATATACTTGGGAGCAATTTGCTACCCACCCCCCCCCTCCCCGCAAGGGGGATCTTCGGATCTTGGGAGAGTAACGACTCCCCGGCCCCAGTTAACCCCAAGGAGGATCCTCAGTTGATCCTGGGAGACAGACGCACTCCCCGGCCCCAGTCCTCCGGCAAGGAAGATCTTAGTATCTCGGGAGCACACGACAACTCCCCCGCCCCCAGTCTCCAGCCGCAATGTGTGTGCTTTTACCACCTCGTCCGCCTCAGTGCGTATGAGCCCTGAGTGGCATCTTGGACCGCTTCAGGGCTCCCGCTTCTTCGCAAGCCCCCCTGTATCTCTCATCTTCCCTCTACTCTCTGTTCCTTCCTTCCTTCTTCTGGGACTATAACCTTCGGGTTGGCGCCCTCCGGGGAGGGGTTTTAGTCGGTAGGTGCCCGAGTTTTCTCGGGTGAATCCGACACTACACACACTTTTGCGGGTGTCTGTAGAGATTTCCCCTTCCCGGCCTACCAAGAAAAACAAAAAAAAACTACCCACCCTCTATTGCGAAGGAGATCTTCGGGTCTTGGAAACCCCTTTTGATCGCAAGGGGGTCCTCCGTTGATCCTGGGAGACAGACGCACTCCCCGGCCCCAATCTTCCGGCAAGGGAGATCTTAGTATCCCAGAAGCACACGACAACTTTCCGCCCCTCCCCCCAGTCTTCAGCCCCAGCACCCATGTATGTGCATTCACCCTCTTAGTCGCCTCTGTGCGTATGAGCCCGGAGCGGCATCTTGGACTGTATTAGGACTCCCGCTCCTTCACAACCCCCCCCCCCTGAATCTTTCATCTTTACTCTACTCACTGCTCCTCCCTTCCTTCTTCTGGGACTATAACCTCCGGATTGGCGCGGCGCCCTCTGGGGAGGGGTTTCAGTCGATATGTGACCAAGTTTTCTCGGGTGAATCCAATACTATATTCATCCCCTTGTGGGTGTCTTTAAAGAGTTCCTCTTCCCAGCCTGATGTGCAGCAGTTCAGGTCAGTACCCAGTCGAAAGATTTATTGGGAGTGAGGATGAGCAGAATTCCTTTTTTTTTTGGTCGGCCGAGAAGGGGAAATCTTCATAGACACCCGCGAGAGTGTGTGCAGTGTCGGATTCACTCAAGAAAACTCGGGCATCTATCGACTAGAATCCCTCCGTGGAGGGCGCCAACCCGAAGGTTATAGTCCCAGAAGAAGGAAGGAAGGAACAGAGAGTAGAAAAAAGATGAAAGATACAGGGGGAATCGTGAAGAAGCGGGAGCCCTGAAGTGGTCCAAGATGCCGCTCAGGGCTTATTGGCTATGGTCAAATTGCTTGCGCGAGACATCTAGCGGGTAGCTCGCGCGTTACGCCGTGGTGGTCCTCACGCACACAGGCAACGTTTCGATATCCGTGTGATCTAGGCCTCTCCGCTCTCCCCCCGCTGCGACCGCGCAACTCGCCTGGACCACCACAGTTTGGGGTTATTTTCTAACACCAGCGGCGCTACAGTCTACTTTTTTTTATATAGCACATTCGTGACCATAGCCAATATGCACTGAGGCGGACGAGGTGGTGAAAGTACACACACGGGTGCTGGGGCTGAAGACCGGGAGCGGGGGAGTTGTGTTCTGCTCCCAGGGTCCAAGGTTCTTGGTGGAAGACTGGGGGCGTGAAGTGCGTCTGTCTCCTAGGATCAACGAGTGAACCCCCGTAGAAGTTGACTGGGGTCGGGGAGTCGTTACTCGCCCAAGATCCGAAGGTCTCCTTTGCGGAGGTTTAATACATCATTTCATCTTGTCTTAGCATGCAAAGAAGGGGGAATCTTTGACGACACCCACAAAAGTGCAGATAGTGTCGGATTGACCCAAGAAGGATCGGGTGCCTACCAACTAAAATCCCTCTC
This sequence comes from Eretmocerus hayati, assembly GCA_029851415.1. Classification (NCBI taxonomy): domain Eukaryota; kingdom Metazoa; phylum Arthropoda; class Insecta; order Hymenoptera; family Aphelinidae; genus Eretmocerus; species Eretmocerus hayati. The sequence continues at coordinate 95,454,344 of CM056744.1, read as the reverse complement.
CCCGGATGACACAAACCCGAAGGTTATAGTCCCAGAAGAAGGAAGGAAGGAGCAGAGAGTGGAGAAAAGATGGAAGATTCAGGGGGCTTGCGAAGAAGCGGGAGCCCTGAAGCGGTCCAAGATGCTGCTCAGGACTCATATGTACGAAGGCGGAGGAGGTGGTGAAAGCACGGAGTTGAAGACTATTAGGAGCGGGGCAGTTGGAAATAAGATATCCCTAGTCAAAGGACTGGGGTTGGAGAGTGCGTCAGTCTCCCAGGGTCAACGGTAAGGAACCTCATGCGGGTAACTGAGGCCGGGGAGTCATTTTTCTCCAAAGATCCGAAGATCTCCAGGCAGGTGGATGGGCAGCAAAATTGTTTTTGAAGTATATCAGGTATACGTTGCAATTCATATGCGCACACGGTTAACCATGGTGGCTGCAGCCACCACCTGCATGGCGGTTCCGTCCGGAACTAATTGATACGGTATATGCCTGTATTGAATTGGATCGTCACGTACACTCGGCAATGGTCTAAAAGAACCTAGCTTTGATCAATCGATCGGGCTCAACAACTTCAGGTTCTCCTATCTCGCGCGTGTTTTAGCCATGCGTCTAAAATTGCTACTCCCGATCAATTGATCGAAGCCAGCCAAATTCAGACCGTCGCCGAGTGTACATACTTCTCTTGGGCATTTGAGCGATGAAACGCCATCTGGTGGTGTCATGGAGCACTACAGTTGCGTGATCGCACTTCAATTCCTTACTATAGATTTTGAGAACACGAACTTCCATGGGATTGTTCGAGACCATGCCGACATCGAGCTGTTTGAGGCCGTACCGCCACTCTTACAGTGCTGAGGTATCGCATTGGAAACTATGCAACCAGTGCTGGGCATGGTAGATGTGCTGTACTGAGATCGTGACTTGTGTCCAGATCCGGCATCCTAGCATCGTGAGTTTTCACTAGTTTGGAAATTGTACAATCACAGGTCACCTGCAAACTTACAAGCACCGTGAATTTTGCACTTCTCAGCACGGGTCCTATAGTTTCTAGCGCCCAGAACTGCGGAATGACGTTGCCAGTATTTGACAGTTCTATGTATGCGGTCGCTGCATGTGAATTCACGAAACACGTGTCATTTTTAACGGCTCTCTGTAAATATAACGTTCCCAGAACCGTGCTGCCCTATACGGGCTCGCCTATGAATCTACGCCGGCGTTTTCGCAGTGTAACCTTTCCGATGAAGCCGTACCAGCATACATGGTGCCATGCCATTATTGCTTTTCTATTGAGGCCGTACCACTGTTCGGGTGATGACAGACAACCCACTTCAACACAGATCTCACGACAATACACCGCCATACACGACACTAAATTCATTCTTGTAAACCAAAGCATCGATGGATTCGTTCATTCTCATAATACATGACTGGCTCTGTAAAAATGAATCGACTCCATGGACGGTTGGGTTCGCTAGAATGAATTTTGGGTCATGGCATACGATAACGCGGCGTGGCGTGTGGTGACAATCTTGTCGTAGTGTGCTGTCTTTTATCACCGTGTTATCACCCTTACTCTTCTACTGAAGAGTACGTGAAAATCTGTATGGGAAAATTTCTTGTTTGATTTTGTAACGGTATTACAGGACGTTTTGAATTATTCATATTGATACGACTCTTTGGAAAGAGTCAATTCTAGTTATAACATTGGTGGTGCGTAATTATTTAGGCCGATGTGAGGTCGTAATTTTTCAGTGTTCAATAGGGTAGTTTTTCAAAGTATTGAGTCAGTATTCTGAAGGATACTTAAATTCAAACATGAAAAAGACTAACAAAGGTGAAATTGCGTGGATCATCTCGATTCAATCAGGGACCAACATGTCCACATTACACAATTGTACTCCATTACACAAAGTTCGAAATCCAAGAAAACCCCGCTATCACGAGATGAAAACTCACCGTCACATTTATTTCTGGAACAAGTTTCTTCGTGCCCAAAATTTCAAGTTCGATTGAAACACGAAAGTATCCTATAAAGAACATCGACTTAAGCTATCAAAATCTAGCTTTAACTAACTATGGCAACCCCAATCTAAGGTATAATCCGCACGTGTCTGACCAAAACCGATCTCTACTACTGCTTCAGCCACTTTTCCAGCGTATTTGTCTTCAAGAACTCAAATGTTTCGCGATCGTACTCGCTACTATAGAACTGAATATTTATTACGAGTATGGTCCTCAAAAATCACAGAAAAACCTTGAGCACAACAACATTGATAACCCCATACACATAAGTATATCCTTGGAGTAACATCAACGAGTCACGATCGTCAAGCTCTCTCCTTTGGATGTCTCTGATGTGGTGGAAGTTCGCCCAGCTGCGAGAGGGAGCATCACCCACATCAACGTATACATAGCATAGAGAGAAAGCTAGACTTGGTGCGGCGATCAATATCTCGACGAGCGCGCACTCGCAGCAGCAGCAGCATCAGCAGTAGCAGTATTTTACCGTCACTGAAAGTAGTGAAAAGTAAAACCAAGTGCTGTAATCATAGATAGATATACTCAAGCGCCTTGTCTGACTGAAAATGAAATGAGTACTTTGAGATATCAACAAGATAAAAATCATAATGAATTATCAGTTTGTGGACTGTCTAATAAAGAATTGAGTTTCCATAAGTGTGCATGAAAGTGCAAACGATGATAGATCGTGAATGGGGATGCCGGATCGTTATAATTTAGACTGATTAAGATGGATACATTCTTTGAAGAACTGTATCGATAGCATTAGTCCGGCTTCAGAGTCCATCGAGATAACATTATGTATATTCCATCGGTCCGTCATGGATAGTGAACTGATCAACAATTTTGTTCCTATCATTGAGAAATGAGAATAGAACTCAATCTGATGAAATGAATATTCAAGACGAAGTTACGTTATGCGATTTATAATGGGACAAAATCTATTTCAAAAATGTGTTGTCTACCTGAAGGTAAAAAAATACCGATGAGAAGCGGAAATACTTATAAGACTAACAACCCATCAGGCTCACAATTTTTAAGAAGAAAATTCAAGTCAAAAACTTTTCGACTCGCTTTTTGCCACTTTTGATAATTCAGTGCTATTTGATATTTTGACTGACAGAAATAACGGGAATGCTGAGAGACAATATTCACGTAAGTGACCATGAGCTACATTACATGCAGTTCTATTTTCCGAAAAGTAACACCAGGGAGAATTGAAAATAATTTGTGCTCAAATTAATTACGAAAGCGTTATCATTTATTTCTGATACATAAATTTTTCAGAGTCAGAGTGGACTTGGCCCACTCTTGAAAAGTGGTTTCTTCTGACCTCACTTAATTGAATGATATCAAAAAATCTATCCGTCTGGATTTCGTGTATCGGGCTGCGTACGTGGAAGGGACAAATTTTAACGTATGACCGTGTGGTCATGGATCGATGGGTGAATGGGTTGGTGGGTGGGTGAGTAGGTGGTCGAATGGATGGGTGAAGAGATGGGTGGATAGATAGATGGATGGCTGGTCTGGTCTGGTCTAATTCGGTCTATATAATTCGCTCTGGTCTGGTCTGGTCTGGTTGAAATATATTATGTGTGTGTTGGCTATGAGTGGGATTGACTGATCTATTGACTAATTGCACAATATACATACTGATCGGGCGTGTGTTATGCGTTGTGATGTGTCGTGCGCTGTACATCATTTGTTGTTGTGTTGCTTTGAATGCGCCGTGATACATCTCAAATCCGTTGCATTATTGAATATTTTTCCAACATATTTACTATCCATAAAAAATATCTCAAAATATATCGGTACTTTGATATTTTCAACTAATTGTAAGCCTTTTCAGAAATTTACGACCAGAATCTAGATTTTTTAATAGACTATCATAAGCTCTCGAAGTTACCTTCCATATCTCATGTCTGATCAACCATGATTCATACTACTCACAATAACTAAAAAATTCGACTATATAATATCATTAACAATCAGCAATTCTTGAGATCATTCGTAGATCCTCTAGATCCAGAACCATCGATATTCATTCTTCATCCTGTGATGCGAATGAAACGTATTGTCTTGAATGACCCGAAACCGTCATCCCGCTTACTTATGTGATTCGAGTTTTCATCGTATGTACGTTTCAGAACTATTCTTGCTGCTTACCAAAAGTTGTAAAAACTATGAGTGCTATCGGTTTAACGTATTATCTACTTTACGAAGTCCGTCAAAAACCTCTATCTGATGCTATGAACAGATCCATCATCCATTATTTCACAAATATCATTTTTACGGTTGAAAAAGCATCTCAGGGGCCTCTAACTTATCAAGGACAATCACAAGCCGAAGACGCTTCTAAAGCTAGCTTTTAAGTGAGAAAGGCAATAACACTAGTCTTTTAATTAAGCAGAAGATTTTTGACCAACAATTTTCTGGCATCTTTATTGTGTTCTCAGGCTGACAAAACTTCCAACAACTTTTTGGGATTAACCTCGAAAAATGGGAAAGAAAGTCTCTTCCTGTTCAAAATATGAACTTGGTCCACTCATTTCATTCAAAAAACCTTCTCCTTTATTCAACTCATGCACAATTTCAATTTATGTCAAGAATGGTATCAAAATTCGTATACCAATGATCTACGACGAATATAATCATTCTACGAAACTTATAACCTATTATCGACTCTCATTCAAAAAGCCCCATCTTTGGCTCGCAAAAACACTTCTACGTCTTTGCTTCCCTTTGAAACTGAAGACTTAATCACACTTCCAGGATTACCATCATCTAACTCAGCATTCTTTTTAATCCATCCATAATATTTTTGAATCCCAGTATGTACTGCCGGACAATCATATCCCATTTCATCATTGCAAGTATTCAACTTGTACGAAAATATACCAGCAAGACGACCATTAACAATCATCGGATTTCCAGAAGCACCACCACAACCACCCATTTCATGTGTAGAAACACAAATACTACCATCAGGTAAACCACCATATTCCTTATAAGTTGTATAACAAGAATCTCGATTCATACTAGGTACCCAAGATATTAATAATCCCGTACTATTGAAATAACATCCGTAGCTTAAAATTTCAGCTCCAGCATCAAAATCCATAACATCTTCAGGTCGATATAAATCAATAGGTTCAATATTGTCTTCTCCGCGAAAGGGTTCAGTAACTTTGGCTAGAGCAATGTTGTTTGTGGGGATACCAAAATCGGTATCGAGTATGAAATATTGATGAACAATGATTTTTTCAACGTAGTGAATGTGTCCACTGTCCTTCATATCTGTAGAGCCGGATGTGATGGTGATATTTTTAGGATCTTTGTGTTGAAGACAGCGAGCTGCTGTGAGAACGTATTTAGGCGAGATCACAGTTGCGATGCAGAAAAATTTTTTGTTATAATTTAGGAAGACTTGGGATATGCTGTCCATTATGATACTGAGACCATCAGCGTACATCATTGGGCCCGCTGGAAGAGGTAAATTTTTACTAGATTCTTTATGGGTTTGTTGAAGCTGTGATTTTACTTTTGTATAGGAATTTTCATTTTCATCCTTCAAAAACTCCTGATTTTAATCCATCCAATGGTCTTGATTGAATATTACTTGAGAATCCAGGGCAGCCCGAAAAATGATAATTTTTCTAATTAGTCACGCTTGGGTTCACAGTTTTTGCCATTTTGTATGTAAATATGAAAGTTCTTCGATGTTCCCATCATCTATAAATCATCTCGCTAACTATCGTACCTCATGTATTAATCACCCGTGAAAACCGACCGCGAAATCCACTCAAGCTTCAGAGGCTAGGGGTCTTTGTAAATTCTTAGGTACCGATCATAGCGACAAAAACGGCACTTTACGGAACCACAAATAGGCCTGAACTCTTAATTGCCGCACTGTATTTTGCGATCTATTTTAACCCCCTGAATATGATTCTATTGTTTCCATGAAGCTTGGATGCATTGGATTTAAGTTATGAGTAAATAACGACCGATGTATCAGAACCCCTGTACAAGGGCAGACACGTCAATACGTACAGGTAGGGCGAAAATTGTTCGTCATTATTGGCTCATAGCTAATTTTTCACGAACTCTCTTCTTAAAAGCAAATACGTGGGATACCATGGTGCAATGAGAGTCCAGGCCTATTAGAACTCTTTCCCCAGCAACGCACCAATTCAAACAGAATTTGGTGTTTTTCGGAGAAGTGTCATTTTTCCGCTACGGTCGGTACCTCGCAATACACAAAGTCACCTAACTTCGAAGTTTGAGCGGACCTCATTTTCGATTTTTGCGGATGAAAATAAATAAGAACTGATAATTAGCTCGATTATTTAGATGACGAGAACATTCTACATTTTTTCCAATCAATTTCATGAGCAAAACCAAAACTAAGCTATTTTCTTTATTTTGAAGAAATCTTCAGAGCGCTTGCTCCACCACAAGGTCTCATTTCTCAGCACTCAAGAAATTATTTCTCATATCTACAGACAAATTGTAGACCTCAAGCGTAAGGATTTTGAAAAATTTTCATTTTTTAGCCCACCATACTAAATATGGAATATTCAGAATTAAAGTGGACTAACTATAAGTCCACTTTGAAGACTCGTCATTCTGCGGTTATCCACGATCAAATCATGATTCGAAGCCAATCGGAAATTATTTCCCAAGTCGAGTAATATTAAGGAGTAGATAGAGATACTCTTCTGCGAAAGATAAGAAATCTGTCATGTGGGGAACTTTGGGGTAGTTTTTTTGCTTTTTCAGAAGAGGATTTACATCCACTCTTATGCTGAATTGTACATAGACTCGGTGTACATCGTATCTGTTCAGATCTGGGAAAACTTTTTGTCCCTGAGTTGTTGTTTCAATCCAAATCAGATCGTTTTTGTGCTTCGGTAATCGTAACCTCATCCTCAACATCTCAGAATTGAAACCCAATCTCAGGATTTGAAGTAGCAGTCCAGGGACAAAAAAAGCTTCTTCAGATTTGGGCAGGTACGATGTACACCGAGTGTACATATGTAAAACCACAAACAGAAAGGTTATGAGACCATTTTGGTAGTTGTAAGAAAAAACTTTACGGTGAATTGTAGAAAAGTGAATGACGGTGAGTTTATTGAGTGGAATTGACTGTGTCATCATCAACATAAGGTGAGTGCACCCAACTTGCCTTCATTGAGCCATTTTCTCAACAAGCCTGGGTTACTTCACTATTCTAGCCCATCTCAATATTTTCCAACGTATCTCAGCTTATTTTGTAGGATTTAAAACAAGTTTTGAAATGAGCTGAGATACGTTGGGTAATATTGAGGTCGGACAAATAGAGAAGTGCACCAGAGTTCTTGAGAAAATGGCTTAATGGGGGCAATGGATACCTTATATTCCACTGGTTTTCCGTGCATTTTCTAATTCACTATCCTTGAGGTCAAGTTCATAGGCTATCACTCAAGAACTGCCAAAACTCTAGCACTTACATGAAATTCATTTTCATCTCCTGAAATTATTGCAAAAAATGCAAAAACCAATTTCAATCGCTTCACAAGAAAAAGTTTGATTCGAAACCAAGATAAGTTCTGATTATTTCTGGTTTGCAATGTTCCGTAATATGATCGAAGAGTTGTTGGTTTAGCAACTAAAAATCAATTTCACAGCTATTAAAATTCGTATGGAAGCTTACCACCAAAATTATCAATGATCATAAATATGGCTAGTCCAAGCCATAAATGAAGCATAAAATGCTTCGCTTTTGCAGTCATCTTGACAATGTATTCTGATAGAGAAGGAAGTTCAACTGATGACTCAAAGAAAAACGCTTCAACGTTATCACCTTGGACTACTTAATTTCGTTCAAATGCTCTTGGTTTGAAAGGAATAAAAATGGAATTACCTAACATTTCTAATCATTTTTTGATAAAATATCAATTCTCATCGGTGTATTCACGGCAATCATTGTCAACACAAGTGTCTTTCGTGAGGTATATTAATTATCAAATTGAGAGTTTTGAAACCATTTATACCCATTTGACAAGAGGATGGTAACAATATCCTCATTATGCATAAATGTCAATTAGAATTCATCTCATTCCATCTCATTTCTCAAATTGAAATATAATTATTCATACAATCTCTAATAGGTAGTTAGAGTTCTTTCCAGAAGACGGTGCTGGTGAGAAAATATGGCTAAAATCGGTACAACAGGATGATTTTGGTCCCAACGATAGGTGGAACATCCAATAATTGAAAGTAACAAGCCCAGATGGCAAGACAGCTCTCTGAGAATTGTCGAGGAGTACCCGGAAAAACTCTCATAAAGCTTTTGAAAGGGTTACACCGGAGAGCTTCCGGGAAATCGTCAAATTTCCATCTCAATTTGATTCCTCAGAGGTAACCGTTATTACTCCAAATGCTCCCAAATTATTCCCATAAAGCTTTCTGAATTACTTTCCGGGAATTTCCTGCTAGCTCTCCGCATTGCTTCACAAAGCTCCGCTGTGGCGCTCGCACTCGGTTAGCTTCCCTCATGCTCTCGTAATTATCAATACGTCCAAATTAATCTTCACGAATTAATGAGTGCTATACCATTATTACTTCAATGAACTTCAGAGCGTAAATAATCGAAAATATTCAATCTCAAATGTAGAACTGTCTGATAGGATACTGTTAATTAATACGTGGGAAGTTTGCATCAATTCTTTCATCACGATATCATCGAAGTTAATATGTACACATAATATCTGAGAAAGAACTGGAAGGGCAGGGGTTGGTTGGATCGCATACGTTTTCCTAAGCATCGTTGCTGAATGTTTTTGTAGCTATAACTGTATTGTTTGATGTGGTCGTATAAGGAAAATGAATATATGCATTTTTCCATGTCTTTTTCGATTTTTCCATTACAAGTCGGAGAATATCGATTTTTCGGGAAAATTTGTACAGAAATGGAATTTGTTCAAACAAATTCGGTTTTCACTTCGATGAAGAATAACTCCGAAGGGATGCAATTTGCGAGGAAGAATGAGAAGATCAGTTTTGCAGGTCTTTTCAGTATCTACAAGATATCTTGATACAAATTTTATCGAAAAATCAATATTTTTCGACTTATGGCGGAAAAGCTTAAGAAAACGTGAAAATTTATTTTTTCTCTGTTAATTAATGCCACGTTACAGTTTTTGAACAGTAGTTTTTGATAATATCAATTAATTGTAGAACTTGCCATCTATCGTTTGGACTCAAAATCGTCCTGTTGTGCCGAGTTTAGCCACGTAGTGACCGAATAGCGCGAGGGTAATTTAACTTATACCATAAGCACAGGAATCCCATGTGAAATTGCGTTTTGTTCAATACTTCCATTTTTGTGGTTACTTGGAATAATTTTCTAGCATACTCATTCGGAATTTTCACTAGAACTATCTTCCAGTAACGTGAGGTCACTTTGGTATCACAATGTGATCGCTCATCAGAGCCACCTCGTTTTGAGTTCTCGAGAAAGTCTCACATCAAGTTTTCCAGATAAATGACAGCACAGGGTATCAAATTGAGAAGATCCATCATGCTCGTATTTTTGAGCGATTTGAGGAATAAGATTCAACAACGGCAGCAAAATCTCCAGTCTTACTGACGAAATCATTAGATTATTCATGAGTGCAGTTAAATTGGCTAATGAACAGTTTATTACGGTATCAAGATCATCTTGCATCGAAAAATCAAATATGAATGAATACGTTTTTAACAGTTCATTCAATGAAGATGTTTCTTAAGTCAATTTTGAATCTGCCACAATACAACATAGAGTTTTTCACATTCGTTGAAAAAAAAAAAAAAAAAAAAATTGAGAAAGCAACGCACTTTGATCAATTTTTTCACTAAATCGACCGAGGCGATAACTCTGTGACAAAGCCACATTAATGATTGCTCTGATAAACACTGTATTCAGTCACTTGTTCAAACATTGCACTGTGGTCGGAGCGCCTCAACCTATGTATGTCTGGAGTCAATTTTTCAAGAGCACATGATTCGCATCTGTTCTACAGGCAACCCCCGCTATACGCGGTTAATGGGAATAACGAAAATACCGCGAATACCGAAACCGCGAAAACCGGGACCTTGGCTTTATGGGAAAAGGGGGGTTACGTATACATAAATGGATCCTTGAGTAAGTAAAAAATCCACACATCATCTTCAATAAACAAATTTATGTAAGAAGCCTAGCAAGTTGACTCAATATGTGAAAGATACGAAGTAAGAGTATGATACGATTGAAAAACTACTGGAATTCACTCGAAAATCTGTTGGAAAAATTCATCCATGAGCTTGCGGATGAAGAGCTCTGTCATTTTTGACTAGCGAGATTGACAAACATACAATCTCTGGTGAGTGGCCATTGGAAGTTCTCAGAAGCAAATTTGACATTTCCAATTCTTTTGAAAAGCACACAGTTGATTATCACGTTTTCTAACTGACGAATATGCAGCCTTTCCACGGTGCCATGAGTACAATACCCATGGTGCCATGAGTAGAATTCAGATATTACACAGGTACACTAATGACTGTGTCATATAACGAATTAATCAGTCTTGGGAAACAATAACGATAGTAACACCCTCGAAATGGTGAACATTCAATCACAAAATTAGTTTGGAAGAACACATTCGGATGAAATCCATCGAAAGTTGACGTTTCATGAACTAAGTTATCTAGAAAATCCAGATCCAAACCGCGAATAAGCGAGTCAGGACACCGCGAATACCGGGGAATGCCGCAAATCAAAAACCGCGAATAAGCGAATCCCGCGAATACTGGGACCGCGAATACCGGGGGCTGCCTGTATATTAGTAACGCTATCAAGAAGTTTTTTAAAGCAGATAATCGTTATTTGAAGACATATACAAAACCGTTGATTGAAATTGAGGAATCACTCAGACAACAACCAGGACACTTTTGGACAGATCGATCGAGAATGAGACACAAAGAATCTCCCTCGGCATTGGAAAAAAGACCTACATAAAAGTTCACGAGAGTTTTTCGCAAATTCCTCATAGGTTTCCTCTTGGAGAATTTGGAAATGCATCTCAAGATTTATCAGAATGAACTAGAAATCATACGAGCGTGGATAGAACAAATCATAGTCTCCAAATTCTTCATCAAATATCTGAGGATAATTAATTCCCACTGCAGTGGTGTAAGTTTCATTTCTGAGTAGATTTTCGGACTTTTTCGACCACGGGGGTTATCAGAGGCTGGAATATGAGGGTCAATTTATTCAGCTCTTTGAATTGTAAATTTACATCTCCATCTGTATTGACCTGAAAATCTCAGTGAAGAACGATTTGAAATTCTAGAGGGTCAGTCCAATATCTTTCGATGTAATGAGCTGAAAAAGTACATAGCTGGTAATAGTTTCCTAAATAATAGTGCGAAAAAAAATCGGCCAATCGTGAAACCTGATTTGGAAATTCCAACCGATAGCCTCATAGAGTTTCTGCACCACCCCCCCCCCCAATATTCTTCAAATCCCGTCGGCGATCACTATCCACCCTTCAAAATTCCCTAGTACAACCCCCTCCAAGACCCATAAATTGAATTCTCGGATCAACGAAAAATTTCCAATTTCCAACTTTTCATCGTGATTTAGAAGAAGATCCTCCTAACAAGTTACAGTCATAGCTAAGGCACTTTGATGGATCTTGGTTTATACAAGGAAGATCCTGCTAAGTCAACATCGAGGGAAAGTAAGAGGGTGAGAGTGGATATATAATATGAAGTTATATCGATCGACGCGCAAAACCTGGCGCGCGCAGAGGGCCATAGAGTCGTTTCCATATAATGTACTTACATACATACATATATACATACAATTTTTGTGTAAGGTTAAGATAGGGCAGACCTGATGTGCGAAGAGGGCAAACGAAATATATATGTAGCTCTAGCAACTCGTTATAAGCTCACAAGACGTAGACCTCCAACTCGTCGTCGTCGTCTTTGCTGCTTTTTCCATTAGGGAAATGAGGCGGACTCTCTGCTCTCGCCTTTTGGACGAGGCTTATACGGTGGCTATATACTGTGTATATATATTAGGGGTAGGTATTATGAAGAATCGGTAATTTTGCGATAGTTGCTAGAGGTGGGGATCAAGGTTGGGATTACGGTGATGATTTTATGGAATTTTTAGGTTTATGGGGATGAGTTATAGTATTGATTGATTTTGAAAGGATTTTGATGGATTTTGTGTACAATTTTATACGAGATGAGAGACGACAAAAATAACTGAGCCGAAAATGGCCAGAGGTAGACATAGCGAAATGAAAATTTCATGGACTGAAGAGTAAGTAACTGGAATATTCCCGATAAATATTAGGAGAACGACGCAGAACTTGGGATCCATTCACCTATTACACGCGATAACAGCTCAACAGATGGATTCATCTTTCAAGGGACAACTAAGTTTCATTTCTATCAAAAGTTTTGCAATCCTCCAAGCACGATGAAAAACAGAATCATACATTTGAGAATGATCTCCCTCAGATCTCCTGTTGAATAAATCCAATCCTATAACCCAAGGGTCATCCACAAACTACGTAGACAGCTAGGAGGAAGGGGGTGGTCTACAGATTTTTTTCCATCGACAGCGCGGGAAAGGGCCATTTTTGCAAGGGCTTTTTCGATGATCTTCCCCACGCCGACGATAAAAAGTAGTATTCGACCCTCGGGCGGGGTAGTTTTCGCTTTCGATAAATGATTCTAACCCTCGCCAAGGCTTGGGTCGCGCATCTTCTGCGCGGGAACCGACTATTCCGCACGGTTTCATTTTCGAATTCCCCGCACAGCTGATGAAAAAATATTATTCGACCCTCAAACGGGGTGGTTTCCACATTCTCGTGATGATTCCGACCCTCGCGTTTGGCTCGGTCCGGAAAATATCACTCGTTGTGCGAAAACCAACATTCCCGTCCTTGTATCGAAATGTTCTATTTTAAAACTACGAAGGGAGAAGGGGTCTACAGCCCCGACTACGTCGGCCGATCTACATACGAAAAAATTCTCATCCTCTCTACTGCATTTCATATTGTTCTATCCTTTCCTAATGCAGAAACCACTTTACAATCAATTTTCTGGAGGGTCTTCTCACGATTCTAGAAAATGTACATATTTTCAGAAAGGAAAGGCTTGAACTGCAATTTTTCCTGATTCATGATCCGACCATGTGAATAATCTGATACCGTCAACCGGGGTAACTTTGTACCAAGGGGGGGGGGGGGGGGGGTAACTCTGAAACAACCCATGACAGAGTGGTTATCACGCTCAGTTGGCCAGGCAGATGATCCTGAAGCCTTCATACCGATTTCTCCCACTTGGGACAAGCATAAACAATGTGTTGCACCGGCGCAAAGGCCTCCATCAGCTGTTAATCCGTTTATAAGCTGACTTCTTCAGGAATATGTTTTCGACCCAACAAACACTCTATCGGAAAAAGTGGTGTGGTTCCGACTTTGGCAGATTGAATCCAAGGTAGCTGAGCTGGATTTCACTCGTCTGTACACATATCTGGACGAATCCATTATAACATTAGAGTATTCTTAGCCAGTTCTAATTTTGTAGAGTGAAAACTGACAAGTACGTTTTTTTTTCAGAAACCGGGGTGACTTTGGACCACTTCTGCATATACTCTCGATTATCTCCAAATTTCTATACCATCATTTCGTTGACGAGAGCTTCAAAATGAGCCAAAGAACGTCTCATTTCGTCCCACGGAAGCCGAGTTATGGCAGTTTTTGTCAAAAACCGACTGTGAAGGTATTTTTCTCCTCGAGAGTTAACCGTGAAGCAGACAGTGAGGTATGCCAACCAAATGGACTCTTACAATAGGTCAATGGAAAGTTAAGACACTCAACGCGATTACTGATGGTGAAAATCGATTGACTGACCTAGTTTATGAATAAATTGACGAATAAATAATGATAAGAATTTCTGTTCCAAAGTTACCCCAGTCCATGTCTAACTTTGGAACACGACTCCAACCAGAGATGTTCAAATGGACCTTACAAACACCGCCATCGAAAGCTGAAACTGTAATGCACTTCTGATGTAAGACGTACACGTTTCACGAGGTTTAAGTAAAAAAGTACAATTTTTGTTCCAAAGTTACCCCGATTGACGGTATTTAAAATCTTTTTCTGCTGTAATGGACTCAACTATCACTTTTGAATCGAGTGACCTTACTTTTGTCTCATGTGGAACCCTACTGAGTGTAAACAGATGATCTATACCGTGCATCGTCGGTGTGTATGTCGCAGCCTCTTGGTGAAATCAGCCTTTTCATGAAAATCCTAGGCTCTTCATGAAGAGCCGGCCAATCGTGTCAGCGCTCATCCCTTTCACTTCCTTACACCATCGGCCTAGCCTTTTCGTGAAAAGGCCAAGTCGGGTTAGGCTCTTGGTGTACAGATGGGCGGAACCGCTATTGCCGTCGAGCAAAGTCAACGTCGCGGTCCAAGCTGTCGTATCAACTTATCTTTTGGAATTATATGCAGTTGATGATAAATCGGTATTGGTGATATGTTTACAATTATATTCAATAATTGAGAAATCGATGATATATTCGATTGAACATTGATTTTCATATTGATATCCCCTATCTATGATGAATACTTTGATATGAATTAATTAACTGTCGAATAAATAATATTCTTCGACTGTACATGAATAAATTTTCGTCTCACATGCCCTTACGAGGAAATAATTACCGGTTATACCACCCGGTCCCGTACCCGCGGGGACATCCCTGTGGGTTTCCTCGCGGGATTTGGACCCAGAAAAATCCCCGTGGAACACTCATGGGGACTCACCGCCTTAATTTGCACATTGAACGGTGACGATTGAACTTGAGCAATTTTTGTTTAGGAAACAAAATTATTCATGAAAATTGAAAGAATCAGGAACAAATAGAAGAGCAGGCGCGGCGTTGTTGTGGTCACAACTGAATCAACCATAAAGTATATAATGCAACCTCAATCTGTGACCTCAACAACGCCGCGCCTGCTCTTCTATTTGTTCCTGATTCTTTCAATTTTCATGAATAATTTTGTTTCCTAAACAGAAATTGCCCAAGTTCAATCGTCACCGTTCAATGTGCAAATTAAGGCGGTGAGTCCCCATGAGTGTTCCACGGGGATTTTGCTGGGTCCAAATCCTGCGAGGAAACCCACAGGGATGTCCCCGCGGGTATGGGACCGGGTGGTATAACCGGTAATTATTTCCTCGTAAGGGCATGTGAGACAAAAATTTATTCATGTACAGTCGAAGAATATTATTTATTCGACAGTTAATTAATTCATATCAAAGTATTCATCATAGATAGGGGATATCAATATGAAAATCAATGTTCAATCGAATATATCATCGATTTCTCAATTATTGAATATAATTGTAAACATATCACCAATACCGACTTATCATCAACTGCATATAATTCCAAAAGGTAAGTTGATACGACAGCTTGGACCGCGACGTTGACTTTGCTCGACGGCAATAGCGGTTCCGCCCAGCTGTACACCAAGAGCCTAACTCGACTTGGCCTTTTCACGAAAAGGCTGGACGAGTCAGCCTTTTCACGAAAAGGCTAGGCCGATGGTGTAAGGAAGTGAAAGGGATGAGCGCTGACACGATTGGCCGGCTCTTCATGAAGAGCCTAGGATTTTCATGAAAAGGCTGATTTCACCAAGAGCCTGCGACATGTATACGATTTGAGTTAAAACCTGAGAGCATTTTCTGGAAGAACAGAGAACTTCATGTCGAAGTCACGTACTCGCAGCTTAATATTCTATCAAATGAATTCTCGAATTAAAATATGCGTAAAGGAGTAAGGTTAGTGCTAGATTTCTCGTCTCACAAGGTGAGGTCCAATCTTGCGGGTCCTGAATTCGTCTCAAACTCTGGGTACCATCTTGTTTGGGTGAGGAATGAAGGTATCTCCGAGGATTTAATCCAATGGGCCTCCTATCCAGAGATATAGCTATGGAGATTAGCATTGCCAATATAGGCCCATGCTGAAAAGTTGTATATATAGACATACTAACAATGCTAATCTTTATAGCTAAATCTCGATATAGGAGGCCCATGGGATTAAACCCTTGGAGATACCTCCATTTCTCACCAAAACAAGATGATTACCAGAGTTTGGGACGAATCCAGGACCCGCAAGGTTGGACCTCTCCTTGTCAGTACTTTCTGCCATGAGAACTTTTTTCTTAAATTTCCTCGAAAAACTGCGTAGTTTTCTAGAGGAAAAGGGTTAGGAGTATAAAATGTTCAAAATGTGTCTACGTAGTTTTTGGTCGGCCCCAAAAAACTCGTGACGAAGTGAACATTTCTGTCCGACAAACACAATTTCAAAATTTTCAACCACTTCTTCTTGGCATTCTAGAGAATTGAAAAAGTATAAGGGCGGGCTGGTCGAGATGCAAAGAGTTTGCGACCCAAAACGAGACTTCTTTTCCATTATATCAGCAACAATTCTTATAAGTCTCGGTAGGGAAAAAGAGACTGACACAGCCCTATACTGTGGATGACTGCACAAATCTCAAAACTTTCACCGAGACTCGCGCTATATAATACGCTTGCGCTGGCTGCTTGACGCGCAATGAGTTTTCTGTGAAATCCATTGCGAAAGCTAAAGCTTCATGCTCTACTTGAAGCATCATCTTCCAGGTCAGAGATTCTCCTCTCGTTCTCGCAAGCTTCAGTACATTCTCATCTTGGCATTCGAGTTCGTGACCCGGAGTGAGTCCTCCGGACGAGAAGAGCCTCGAAATTTACCCTCACATTGGATGGCTAAGGAATATACGCGGAATCTCAGTACACAGAGATACGAACTTTCCAAGAATGTTTCGAGTTTTCCACATTTTGAAACTCCATTCCTGGATAAGATTGAGCTATATACGCCAGATTGAGCAAAAGAAGAAATTTCCAATTATTTTTTGACGATTGGTGTGATCAGTGCAATGCACCCATGGGTGGTTAAATGAAACGAGAAATTCATAGATTCTTGGTTATGCTTGTGAATAGATATTATGTCGTTGGGTTTCGTCTTACATCAAAGATTTCTCATGCGTGTTACATGAGAATACGAATAATGAACTTGACCCGCGCATTTCTCATAACAAAATTCCTGTTTTTGGGAGTTTTGACTCATTCCTTTCTGAACACAGTACAAATGACGCCAAAAAAGTTTAGCACAACTGATTTCGATGTCCATTAGCTCACATTTTTTGTCTTTCATTCAACTTTGAAATACTTTTTGCAGAGTTGCAAAATTTGATTTAAAATTGATTTTATGAGCATATTACTGCAAAGAGTGCAGAATGCCTAATCTGCCTCCATATCATTGTTCTTGGTTTTACTTCACCCCGCATGGAAACCCGTTTGAGTCACTACCTTAGAAAAAACTGCAGGATGAGCTACATCTCATTGGGGGCACAGGAGATCCGAGATATCCCAATTTTTACAAAAAATTCACGCATTCTCGAGGGAACAGGCCTTTCATCCTCGGGGGGGGGGGGGGGCTAATTAGGAACACCCTCTCTGTAACACATGACAAAATTTTTCTTCCCGAGAATCAAAATAGCTCGGTATTGGATGATTGACTCTAGATGTGTTCCAGCTGGTTCGGTAGGTCATGGAACAAGCCTAAAAATGCGCTCAACTGCATTAAAAAATATTGGAATGGACCAGAATGGTGACCAAAATAAAAGCAGGAGGGGCAAATTGGGCACACTCACCTCATTCGAAATGGAAAATTGGAACGAATCTAGTCAAAGCAGTGAAGATCATTCTTCAAAAGTGAGCTGCATGCATGGAAGGGATGCGGATTAGACTAGTATGGGTCAACTTTAAATTTTTCAAAGGTGTATCCATTTTTTCATAATACTTGAGCGTAAAGTTAGTGCGTAAAGCACCAAAAAAGTGTGTAAAGCAGTGCTTTACGCATAGCGTGTGTAAAGCAATTGCTTTACGCACGGTTGTGCTGCTTTACGCACGCTGTACGTTGCTTTACGCACGAGCTTCTAAATTCATGGGGATTCGTGTAGCTTCGACAAATTCAAAGTTCATCATACTAAAATTGGACACTGACGGGGAAAATTATGGTTCTTTTCGTATCAATAACGAGCCAAGTGCCGTTCCCCCGTATGGTGACGCAGAGGGCGACTTTCCCGCCAATCCTGATTCACTCTTTCTCAATCCCACCACAGAATTATACAACTTGAAATGAACAGTTGTTGATAACCTCATTGTGATTGAATAAACCTGTGAATATTTCATCTCGCAACCGCCGTGAAGGTCATTTTCAAAAGGAGTCACTCGTAAATGCATCTCTTCTTCTTCGGTAGGAATGCAATTAAGAGATAATGAGGTAAGTGCACCCAACTTGCCCCCGGTGAGCCTTTCTCTCAACAACCGTGGTTTAATTCACTCCTCTGACCCATCTCAATATTTTTGGATTTATATTAGCTCATTTTGAAGCTTGTTTCAACCTATAGAAACTGAAATGAGACACGTTCAAAAATATTGAGATGGGCTAGAGTAGTGAAGTGCCCTGGGCCCGTATTCCAAATTTTGCGGTAAAATTTTGCGACAAATTTTACCGCAAAATTTTCCGGCGAACGTGACGCTCAGTCGGTAACCTGTAACATTTGCCGCTATTGCTGCAGTTTGCCGGCGCGATTCGCCGTATTTGTGTTGCCGATAGCGTTTGCCGTGAAGAATACGGAAAACCGCGCGGGCAAACTGCAGCAATAGCGGAAAATTTTACAGGTTACCGACAGAGCGCCACCGATGCCGGCGAATTTTGCGGTAAAATTTGCCGCAAAATTTTACCGCAAAATTTAGAATACGGGCCCAGGTTTGTTGAGAAGATGACTCAATGGGTGAAAGTTGAGTATACTCACCCTAGTATATTTCGCACCAAATTTTCCGAAGTTGTAGCTCGCTCCTGAACGATTGGTCGAGATATTGAAGATGAGCGAGATTGCTAATATATCGATCGTCTTGTTTAGAGAAATCTATGTCAAAACAAAATTCTTCCCAGAATTCGGTTGAAATTCTCATCAGATTTAATGCACTTACATCAGACTTTTTTCCTCAAGTGGGGGGCTCCGCCTCCCACACCCCCCGCCGGGGGCTTTGCCCCCTGGACCCCCACCAAAGGTTGCACCCCTGGACCCCGCTCCGCCCCAACGCGGGCCCTCAACTAATTACTAGATAGCCAGGAGGACAATGCCTTATTCGACGCGGCTTCGGTGTACACGGTATTTTTCTGGCTTGAAATAGTTGTGCCAAATGAAGGATCCCAGTAACTTGATAACGTAATTCTCCGAGGTCTCGGTGCAGGTGGAATTGAAATAATCTTTCGATGATCCCAGCCCCTACTGACTTAAGTTCAAACAAACTTATATCCCATGATACATTCAGAACTTTTCTCAACCATACTTCGCTCTGCACATCGCCTATATAATACTCGAAACTCCTAAAATACTCCTCTCCTTGTTTCAATATTGACTGGTCAAGACCCTGCGTCGTTGCACAACCATTGCTTGATTGGCAATTTTTTGTATCGTGGGTTTGTTAATGGCGTATTGCTAACTTTCCGCTCATTATTTTGAAAAATACTATACGCAACTCTGGCGAAAGTCTTTCCACCCGCACGCGATGCTTTCCGCACTCATGTGATGCTTTCCGCACGGTTGAGATTGCCTTAGGGTGATGACAGATAAAGCGCTACGCCACGATTTTGCGACACGCCACGACGCGCTATCGCACGCCACGACCCAAAAGTTAATTCCAGCGAACCCGACCATTGATGGACTGGATTGATTGTTACAGTATCAGTCATGGATTATGAGAATTAACAAATCCATCGATGGTCGGGTTCGCTGGGATGAATTTTGGGTCGTGGCGCGCGATAGCGCGTCGTGGCGTGGCGCGAAATCGTAGCGTAGCGCTTTATCTGTCATCACCCTCACACACTCGTCGCTGCGCTCCTCGTGCGTAAAGCAAGTTTTTCGCCATCGTTGCGTATAATACTATTAAGGCTTATCGGTGATCATCCTTTGGAAACATTATCTTTGCATCGTACACATGAGCTCCTCTGTCAGAAAAATGTCGTTCAAATTTCTGCAATGATTAGATAATCATAGATCAAAGAAGGTTTTCTCACTCTATTATTGCTCTCAATAACTGCAAAAATGTGCGAAAGTGAGAGGTCGAGACTGAGGAAGCAGATCGTGACGCACGCTGCTGCGGCAGCAACGAAATGAAGAAAAAAAGGAAGAGCAGAATGGTAGCGTCGCAGTGGCGCAAGGCCATTGGAAACGATCCAAGAGACCCTTGCACGACCTCAGCGTGTATGTATGTATAATAGGGATGAAGCGCAACCACGAGGACGTGTGGCCTAGACGTCAGACCCCGCACGTTCAAATCCAAATGTGCGACCGAGCGAAGATTCATTAGAGAAGCTTTTTCTCGACGCGCGAAAATTTAAGAGTGCCCGCTCTCGTACTGATTCGAGTGATGTAGTGAGTAATTTTTCCAAGTTTTCGAACGTCATGCTGACCTTTTGATTTCGGTGTCTGTAACAAGGGATATTCTCAATTAATGCTCTTTTGATCTTTGACGATACGATGTGTATGAAAATTGGTTTCAGGTAAGCTGAAGTCTAATATGATATCGATTTTTGTAGAAGCGAAAGATGCAGTATATCGATTTTTGCTTGTATCTAAGGTAAGTGTATCCAACTGGCTCCGATGTGCCAATCTAAGTAATGGTCACTCGCTAACTTCCCTACAGATGATTTACGTTTGTTATCTTTAAATATGAAGTTTCGTTTACAAGAACCGTTGACAATTCTTCGAGTTTGACCAATCTCAACGTACTTGAACTTATTTAGGCAAGCGGGAAGTGGCCAAAAAGTCACTCTGTTAGAAATAGCGACCACGGACGACCTACTCGTTAGAAAAGGTCTTACTTTATGTTTTCGAGGGTGCTGAACACGAATATGAACTTTGTTTTTCTCTAAAATTGGGGGAACCGTCATGACGGTCAGCGGCCATTCGAGATCTCCCATCTCACTCGCACCTAATAGATTATCCCATGAGTACGAGGGAGACGACAGATCTCGAACGGTCACTGACCGTCATCCCATTGCAGTTCACCTTGTTCCCGAGTGTACATAAAATCTATTTTTCCACCCTAGTATCGAAACGTACTATATAATGAGGGCAAATTGGGTACACTTACATACCTTATTTGGATCAGATTTCATTGCGTCCTGTGAAATTGTCTCTCAAAAGGATCAAGGAAATGCTGTACCTTCATGATCAATTAACTCGTGCTCATTTTAAGCTGCAAGTATTTGTATAGTGAGAAAATTTCCAATGTTAGTGATATTTTGAATAATTCATTTAGATCGAATCATGTTTTGATTCAAATGATCAAAACGAGAGAAAATACTTTTCGGAAGGAGATATCACGCTTCTGGCATGAGGAGTCATCCCAATCATGAGTAGAAAATGATAATTTTGCGAAAAGATTCTAAACATGCTTCCAAAAATTTGTTGGTTATTGTGTAAACAAGTAGCACTAACAGATACACGCTCACATATTTAGAAGAGATTTTGAAAATTCAGCAAACCATAAAGATACATAACATCCCTACTATCATTCAAGAGTACCTCAGTTCAAAAGTCCATCAACACGGCACACCTCGCAAATTTTCACAATCTTTACAAGTCAAATACAAGCTCTAGCATAAGGCGACCCATCTTGAGTAAATAAGTGCAAAGTACCTTGTCAGACAAGAACATAATCGGATGCAAGTGGACACGGCAAGAAAAGCGAAATCTCACAGCAAGCCAAACGAGGCAGCGAAGCCAACGTAGAATTGGGTCATCGCATCCGCAAAGTAGGACAAGCTCGTGTCCTTTTCTATATACATAGATATACCTATCTCTCCTTCTCAGATTCGATAAATTATGGCTCCTCGCCAGCCGAAACACCTGGACCTGTTTTGGATAAGCTCTCTTTTGGTAGATGTGACACACGTCAATATAAAAATCACTTATTGATCATGGTTGAAGAAACTTTATCATTTTTCATGGCTAAGTCGATTTGGAAATGAATAATTTTGACGGTCCATGACACGCCTGCATGTTCGATGCCATATTTTGGAGTATAAAGTTGCTCAACCTCAAGATGCTTGCCCTTCAAAACTGGTTTTGCCGGATTTTGCACACTTGAAGTACACGATGAATAGAAGTTTCTCCCGCAAGAATTGAAATCGTTGGCGGAGCTATTTTCGAAAAAAAACCCAAATTGAAGAAACTATCGATTCTTCCGGTTATATGATGGAAGATTGTTCTGCCAGGTTTCTGGGAATACTTTGTACTGTCATTCCAAACTTATTTGATAGAATTGAAAACTTTGACATTCAAGGAAAGATAATCGTAGTGTTGAATTCCCCGCGATGAGTGTCAGGAAAATTCTGAATTTCCATTTTATATTTCATAGCTTACGCAAATATTTTGCTGTTGTACGCGCCCACTATTCTCGAGGGTTCATTATGATCAATATTTTTTTATGTGAAAGAGCACTGCATGCATTTTCGGGGTGGCAAATGATCTTGAATCTAGGTAGCTTTTTCAAAAACTGCTCATGCATATTATGTAACAAGCTCTCAACGATTTCCAGAGAAGAATTCAACCACTGTTTTAATATGCTTAAGGGCATGAGCATACTTCTCAAGAAATGGATTTTTACAATAATTTTCTTTGACAGCAGGATAACCGAGAGTTATTCCGCGTTGAACGTGGCACACTCGAATACGGCCCATATTAACTTAACATTTTATTAAAAATTTTTGTAATTTTGTTGGTAAGAAAAATCGGCATTTCTCTTATTTTCGACGTATCCTAGACGACTATGATCGTCCGATTCTGCGAGTCGAGTACGCAGGTAAACTCCATTTATATAGGTTCTGTCTCACCAGAACAGTTTTTGAACCAGATTCATCAGTTTGAGATCATCGCAGAAATCGCGGAAGATGCTATTCTGAGAAACATTATTTTTTAGCATGTCAGAAGAATACTGATGTCTGCAGGGGAAAAACGGGCTGCGGTTTATTTGGTTTCTATCACCGAAAATTTAAGAAGGAGTCAGAGTTTCGTGAGTGCTCTACCCAGAGCCCAAAATTTCGTAGACCAGCTTCAACGACGCATGCTTTAAGAATTTAAATAGTTATTTACGATACAAGGGACCTAAGAGCCTTATTATTACACGGCGTGAAGTTGGCGCCCGAGCGCTTGCGCGAGGGTGCCAAACAGTGGGTGGCTAGGGCGGGGTAAGCGGGGGGGGGGGCGGAAGCCCCCCCGACTGAAAAAAAGTTAAGAATCTGGTCCTTTAGAATAGATATCACAAACCCGCGAGTAAACCCATTGAGTGATGATAAAGACGTTGCTCGTATGGATAACACAACCCCTCATACACTAATAATGAGTCATAATGAGCATCATCGTTAATTACCATAATCATACAATGAGTGTGCAACTCTAATCTCGGTTAGAATTTTCTCTTACAGACTTAATTCGAAAAGCAATTTTCAAATTTACACTTGTAACTCATAGGTTTTTGAAATATTAGCATCTTGTCATTTGAACTGTTCATAACGGTTGTCTTGGAATTGATAACTGTGTAGTAACATCTTTACCGCAAAGATGATAAATCTGCATCTAATCTATTCAAATAATAATCAGATGTTGATCATTAAAAAGAATCAAATACAACCTCCCATCATACTGTAAGTCTCTAATCTTGTTATCCATTGTCATTTCTTTACGAGGACGTATCGAATCGAAATAACGATGAAGCATGGCCAAAGATTTTGTTGCGCGAGTCAATTTGAGAATGGCATGAACAGCAAGGTTAGCACGTACACATGTGCAAAACTCAACCACGTGTTGATGTTTATGTTTATGTTGTTGATGATCTATAACCATAAAAAATAGTGTGTAAAATCTCAACTAATTTTCTTGCTTTCTGGAGTTATTGATGTGGGTGCACTGCTTCAGACACGGTCAATCAGAGGTATTTAATAATTTTTCTCACAATTTCGATGACTGCATACGAAATTCACGAAAAATTTATCAAAGATACCCTCATTATCTCGTAGTGAAATAAACCGATTTGTTATGTTTCGCACCCGCGTGAAGTGAGCGAACGCGTTATTTCACAGTTGAATAATAGATAAGTCCCGCAAATGCGTTTAATAAACGCGGGTTTAGGTGACGCAGTGCTATAAAATTCAATTTTTTCCAAAAACCCCACCACGGCCGATTTTAATTCCAATAGATTGTTGCTCTTGTGACAAATACTACCATTAAGAACAAGAATTGACGAATGAGATTGTTCATAAAAAATCGGCTTAGGAGAACCGTAGATGGATACTATTGAAATTCCTGTTTGTCAGTAATGAGTACTTTTTCATTTGTGAAATGTTCGATCACTTTTTTCGCGAATAGCTCCATAGAATATTCCATATTCTGCGGGAAAACTTCCATCTACCATTACTCTAAGGGTGTGAAACCATTCTCGAAAGGCAAGCAACACTTGAGATTGAAATCATTCCAACAAAATCGTATGCTAATGATGTTAAGCTAATTTTGTAAGTACTACACTCCAGATTCCACGAGTGAACAGCACAACAAACGGAGATAAAACTCTCGATATAGCCAAGATGGCGCACTACAAAAAGAAATCCTTACTCTCAGATTGCCGTGGGTCTCACTATTGCATCTTACATTCGTTCAAATCTGACCGTCAGATGGAAAAAGACAGCTTTTTTCTTAATGTCAGAAAATACGACGATGTCAAGAGTATTCGACTTCAATAAAGGTTCATCGTCTAAGGATCAGGCGAATTTCGACTTACACATTGTCTGCTGCACGAACAATGTTTACACATGTGAAACTGTTCAAAGTTAAATATTCAACCGCTCAACAAATAATTTTGTGTATGATTGTGATTTTTGTGTATTCGCGAATCGTCAAAATCTAAATCGTGGATTTATAAGAGGTTTTAAAAGTATATGGAATTATTTTTCCATCTCTCGCAGAAGAAGTATAATCTAACCTATTGTAAACATAAACATGCATCGGTGAGCCTGAGAGTTCTGCAGTTCAGCTACAAATAATGCTTGCTGTAAGATCAAATCCCGCTTTAGACGAAGCGCTTACTCATTTTGGAGATTTTCATCTCACATTTGTTGCATCTTGCAATAAGAACGAAATCAATCTGAAGGTAAGGATTTCTTTTTGTAGTGCGGGGATTGTGAACTTATTTACGAATTTATTCACGAATTCAGATAATTTGCTCGAAAGAGCTTTGAGAATTCAACCGACCAATTCTACGAAAAGAGGATCAAGCTTGGGATCAAGTAAGGCTGAACTTCTACCAAATTCTGGAAATTGATGATAAATTTCAAAGAAAAATTTGTAGCGCGCCATAATTCTCGAATTTTGTCAGGAATAATTTACTTATTCACTGTGAAGCAGCTTTAACAAAATCGAAATATGCATTAATCCGGATTTGCGGATTACGCAACTTGCTCTAATTCCTCGAATCAAAAAATTAATTTCAAAGCTCCCTTAATAGACTTATGGTTTTCAAAAAATTACCTCGACCCAAAAGATTTCTTTTCCCACTACATAGTTCGTATACCAAAGCAATGTGCCCTGCTTTTTCCTTTGACATAAAATATCCCAAGCTTCTACCAGAACTCATCTTTAATCCAAAATCCTTCCCCAAGGGAAAAAGAATCGTCGACTGAAATATATATGTATACGATGGGCAGAAGTAATAGCGTAGTACACTATAGCAAAAGAAAAATTGCGTTTGATGGGTCGGTGCTCGGTCGGTGTGCACTCGCTCGCCTCTGATACGATTTAGAAAATCCCAAAGCTTCAGCTGCTGAGGCAATACGCGGGATGGACCATAGGACGTTCAAAAGCTCGGCCAGCAAATATAATCTTAATCCTGCCTTTCTACTGAGTAGGAACTTCCGCCCAAGAGATTTTGTGCTGCCTTTTGGTATTAAGTATAGTGGGTTTTCAGGGCTTGTTTTTATTCGATGCTCCAGTGCTGCCGAGATTTTCATATTGCTACTTTATCAGGTCGCGCCCGATTGCTAGGTTCAATGAATTCTCGAGGGAAATGTTATCCCTGCAAATGTTGGCTGGCCTATATCTGCGATCTCGGCAATCAGTAGGTCGATAATGGTTAGTATACCCGAAGAGATGATGAGTAGAATGATAAGTATCGATGTGATGACGGATGAATTCTTTATTCGAAATTTGGTATGATTAATTTAGAACTCAAAATTAAAAGGGTCCTTTGAAATGAGGCTGGGGGGATTGGTAACATGAGTGAGATATGAGGGAAATATCGGAATAAATAGGCACGATGTATTATTGATGTCTTTTATATGATACTTAGAGAATGGAAGTGTGTATGCGTGTATCGCGGCGCGAAGAGCACCCAAGATGGTCTGCGGGTGGCTGGGCCGTTGCGAGCGGTCTCTCGAGCATGCCGAGCGCGTCGTCATCGACGATGGTCTACCTCATGTCTAACTCTCGATGAAGTAGTACTCAAGGCGAGAGTATATCGCCACGTCAAGGAACGAGGAGAAGCGCGGGCAGGAGGCTCGAGACTCACCGCGTCACAGAAGGTTGAACCGTGCTTCAGAATCTTACACCATAAATACGGATCGTGTTGGCCATTTTCTGCTTCGGCTATCAATTTTGACTTCATCATACAACTTTAATGGCTCAATTGAGAGGTCAAAAATACAGCTTCCAAGTGAGCTCTTGAAGAACGATGGTAACAATATTCATCGGGAAATTGACTTGGCGGAAGAAGTGTTCTGAGTGACTCGAATGTATGGTAATCTAATTTTCTCATACTTATACTGATTCCAATGAACCCTCACGACACCGAGTTTAATTGACCAGAATATGTTACATCGCAGGTCAATTCTTCCAATTTATCTGAAATGTAACTCTTTTCGATGCAACAGGGATGGTCAAGCCACTGGATCTTAGAAAAGGTACTGCAACAGTTTCCATTTTTTTCATTCCAAATCTCTTTTCGAGTTAATTTGTGTGGCACTACAATTTTAGGTTTCATCCAAATCACCGGAGCGATCAGATGGGTACTTGTGACAATTTTTATTGAAGCCGGACAAATTTCGAACCCAGCCTTCCGCGCCGAAGGCGAGGACCTTGTCCACAAGGCTACGGTAGTCTCTAAAAGGAAAAGTAGTTGAGCCACCATAACGCGCTGGGATGCTACAGAAATTGTCTTGAAGAATATCATATATTTCGCAATTCTAACCTAAGGACTCTTTTTCTCACTGAGATTTATCCCGAAGATCTTAGAGCTAATATATACAATTGAATAATTATGGCCCCTCCGCAAAACTGACTATTTGAGATATGCACATTATGAAATACCATGGAAATCATCAAGAATCCTTCCAGATCTATACAAATAAAT
Source organism: Eretmocerus hayati (assembly GCA_029851415.1). Lineage (NCBI taxonomy): Eukaryota > Metazoa > Arthropoda > Insecta > Hymenoptera > Aphelinidae > Eretmocerus > Eretmocerus hayati. The sequence goes on along the minus strand of CM056744.1, from coordinate 95,426,734 downwards.
AAATTCCTTCGAGTCATTTCCATTATTCAGTTTGAGAAAACTTTACAACTTAGAATGCAATGAAAACAATCAGGGCCGGCCTTAGCCCTCATAGCGCCCTCGTGCAAAAATGATCTTGGCGCTCCCGCTCCCCCAAGACCCAAGAAGAGAGGGAGTAAGGGTATATTATTGAAGGAGCTTGCGAACCATTGGTGTGCTACTCACTGTTTTGTATCTAAATATAACTGTTATAAACTATCTACTTACATGATGAAAACATTGGACAAATTTGACTTTTCGAGCTTTTTTTTCTCGACAAAATCACGAACGAGCTCAGCTCACGAGAATGATGGATGAAATGACTTCATATGACTGGACTCACCATCTCACATACAACGCCACTGGCTGCAATATGAGGAATGCTACATTATCTCATCATATCTAGTATCTTGTGCTGCACGATTGTAGTGTGCTGGCATTGTCAAAATTTTCGCTAATGTGGCTCTAGATGAGGAGCCAAGGAGGTTGGCATCCCCACCTCCTTTCGGAACCCGGTGCTGTCAATGCTGTCATCATCATCATTATCAGGAACTGGCGCGGGTAACGGGCTGATTCTTTGAGGATATTCCATTCTTTCTTCTTAATCCGTTCCAGGCTGCAGCCTCAACGGGAGATTTTTTTTGCGTTTGGAGGTGTACTATTTTCCAGTTGGAGATGGGTTCCTTCTTGCGAGCTAATCTTGCCGTGCTCGAGTGGACTATTTTGTGTGAATTTGAAGTAAGAGAAGTCTCATACGAATTTGGTTTGCAGAAGCGCGAACTTGATTTTGTATGAGATGTTTTTGATCTTTGGATCCTGGATGTTATCAAGTGATTCTACTTTAAGATCACTGTAGAAGTTTTTGGATTGCTCTATGATGACATTGGCTATCAGATGAACTTTGGTTTGCGCATGTAGTGATGTGATTAATTCTTCCCTCGATGCTCCTAGCGCCAGTCTCAATCTGCTTTAGATTTTTTGCAGTCTGTGGATTTGTGGATTAGATACAATACCTCCCCATACTGGAGCTGCGGCGAGGAGGGCTGGTCTGATGATGATCTTGTATACTAGGGTTTTGTTGTGTGCAGTTATGGTACTTCTCTTGCCAATCATGGGCATGAGGGATCTGATCGCTTTGTTTACTTTGTTGATTGTGTTGACCAGATGTTTGATGAAATCTAGTTAATGGTCCAGTCCGAGGTATCTGACTTGGTCTCTTTTAATATCTTGGCTCCAAAAGCGTGGATGGATGGTGGGTTCGGCTCCTTTTTCTTGTTGGTAAAACAGGCTGATTTTGACCTTCGAGTCGTTGGAAGAGGTGTCCAATCCTTCAGCGTGATTTTCCACGTGTTCCGTGGCTTTTGCCTTCCTCCATGAGTGAGTGAGAGTAGACTGCAGTGTTATAAGCGAAAAGTGCAATTTTTGTACTTTGGCTTTTAGATAGATCGTTGGTGTAGAGAATGTTCAGCACTGGGCCCAGGATAGCGCTTTGTGGGACTCCCGCGACAATTATTTTTTCATACTGTGTCGAGCGCTTTTCCGGTTTCGGGAAACAGAGTTGCCGTTGATGTTTAAGTTGTGCCTGATGTCGCAGGTGACTCGAGTCAGTTGTTTCGTGGTACTTCTTCTTGCTCTGAATCCGGATTGGTCGTCGTTGAGTAGTGTTTCTAACTCGCAGTCTCTCTTCATTCTGTTTAGGGCTATATTCTCCAGAATCTTGCCAAGTGTCGATAGTAGGCTTATTGGTCGGTAGCTAGCTACTTCTCTGTGATTTTTCCGACTTGTGGAAAGCTAGGACGCAGGCTTTTTTACAAGCTGCAGGAAAGTATGATAGCTCAAGGCATGCCTTCGTGATGTGGCTTATCTGAATCATCTCAGAGCTTTGTTGTTGAGGTTTTTGAGTATGATGGTTGGTATACCATCCAGACCTGGTGCTTTACCAGTCTTGAATCTCTTGATGATTTTCTTGATTCCAGATGGGTATAGCTAGCCGAATGTCATCTGAGGAACGCAGTTCGCTTCGGGCGTGATCGGCTAATTGTTCTAAGCACTAGTTTGATTTCTGGTCACCAGATTCCTTGGTTAAGATACGTCCTATCTCAAAGTGCTTGGCGAGAGTTTCCGCTTTTCCTTCATTTGAGAGAGCCTTGTCATCTCCGTCTTGAGAGGTGAAATTTTCTTCATTTTGCCTCGTGTAATCGAGCGAGTCATCTTTCAGAGTTAGTTGTCCTTCGGGTTGAAGGTTTCAAGTTTTTTGCTACATTTCTCGTTCTTCCAGTTTGCTATCTCGACTCGAATTTGGTCAATCAGGCTGTTCCTCTGGTGGCGCAGGCTTTCTGTTCTTTTTTGTTGATAATCTCGACGAACGGTATTCTTTTCCTTCGTCATTTTCGGTATGTAGTCAAGAAGCGGATTGTTGGGGGTCGTTGTTTCGTCTTTCAAGGTTGCCTCTTTGATTGACCCGTTGATGCTGTTGGTTAGTGTGGCGATGCTTTGGTCTAAATCCTCGGATTTTGGTATCACCCGTTAATTCCCAGTGAGACGAGATTCTGATTTTCGAAATTTCAGTGCGTCGCGCGGGTCCCCCCCCCCTCCCCCAAAGGCCGGCGCTGATAATAATTCTTCAAACCATCGAGCTTTAAATATTTCCATTAGATTCAGTGTCATGTAACCAATTTTTATTACATTGTCATACCACGTGATTTTCTAGATTGGCTGTCCTACTCTCATCGTGTGATTTTTCATTCAATATGAAGTTTCTCCGACCAATCTTGGGAGTATTATTGCAATTACCAAAATGACGACAGCTGACAGATGGAATTTGGGCCTCTAACTTGTACCCATCCTAGAATAATGTGTATTCTCCAGAATGGAATACACCAACAGCAAGCTATCTCATTAAAACAGAGCTTGTCACCACAATGAACGATAAAATGCATCACACACATGCAATAATTTTTCTATTGAAAGGAAAACTCTAATCGAAATTCAGCCGGGGTGGCTATGGCCACATTCGTCGAGCACCACAAACTTCAAGTATTTTTCACACAAAAACGGGTATTCTCTCGTCGGAACAAATTTTCTGAACACGAATAAGTCCAGAGACAGAACTTAAGAGTCTTATAAAGTGATGCGGATCAAATTGAGACTCGCCGTCTTAACCTGAACTACGAAACTTAGCGAACGACTTTGGAGTGGCTAAAGTCACCTCGGGCGAGTGATCCAAAATACCCCGGATGACCGAACGGTTCAAGAGAATGCGAAATGACAATTTTATTGTCAAATTTTTGATGACAATTGGAGTGGCCCCAGTCGACCTGGACGCCGTAAGAAATAACTACTTGTCGTTCAAATGGTCGGTGTAAGTGGCAGCAGAGGTGGCCAAAGTCACCCTGGGGAAGCCAAGAAATTGCAAGTTTTCGTTCAAACGGTCATTTTACATAACTTTCGCACCTTAATTCAGTCGGCAATAGCGCAAAATGTAGAAGACGTCATTACCTACCAAGAAAAATCATTGAGAGAAGACAGAGGTCGATCTAGTGGGATTTTGCGGCATGGATATTTTACTTAAAAATTTTCACTTCATTCCAACTAAAAGAAGGGTCAATGGGACCCATTTCATCACAAAGGAGCTGGTATATTCTAAAAATGAATTTTTTAAGCTCCAAAATGAGCATTTGAGGTCCGTCTAGGTGGTATAGCGTCGGAGCTACGATTTTGACAATCTTTTTCCCGCAAAAGTGGCCACAGTCACCCCAGTTCACGGTATATTCAATAAATAAGTTTCCATCGAAATTTACATACATTCGAGGAACTCAATGTCTAAAAGAGTGGAAGACTTCTTTCAAAAATTGCCGAGTTGACTGTGATGCGGAAAACGAGAGACAAAAGCTTCACAAGCGGTAATGCCGAAATTGACAGAACGAGGCCGAGACAAAATCGATGGAAAGAGTGAGACAGAGATGATATAGACGAGTGGAAACTGGAAACTGAAGAGTGGCACTACCGAAGCGATGCGACAATCCGGTGTGGGTGGGACTGTTCATACATTCATACTAGCATATTAGGTATCATGTTAGAGAATACTCTGCACTTGCGGATCAACCACAACGTACTTGAACGACGATGAGAACAAAAAAAAAGAAAAGTTAGCACCTAACGCAGGGTTATTTCAGAAGTATTTTATCCAACCGTGATGTGGGCAAAGCTCATAGCACTCGTTGAGGTGTACTCATCGAGGATTTTGATTTTAATTGAGAGATTTTGAGATTTTAGTTACTATCCATGTTTGCGATGATTCGCATAACTTTGATTTACTGAAATATTGAGAGAATCGGTCGTTATTTGATAAATATCATATGCAATGGAGTGATAATGCAGGCCAACACTCGTTTCAACGGCTTTCGTGAGAATGCCTCTTAGAGCCCTTTATGCACGAGTAAAAATAATTTCTGCATTTCTGGAACAAATCATCAAAGAGAAATACAATGTATAATGATGAAAATTCGTTGGAAATATGCATTTACTTTAGCCATTACACTGATCGGAAGTGAACTTTTTTAAAAACTGCTATAAGCCGAGATTGCGTCTATACAATTTTGAATATAATTTGGTTCAAATATGGCTGGACTGTGAGTACAAAACAACATTATCAATCAGAATTATCGTCTTTATTATGGGCTCATTACGTTGTACAAAATAAAGACATGCTCGTCCTAGGCTTATCTGATGAAGTACCCAATTTACTCGACGTACTTCTCTACTTTCCCATTTACACTTGAAAACACTGACATCACCATAAGGCCAGAGATTTCAGAGAGTCACCAAGTAGAATAAGATCTTCGAAAAGATCATTGGTTGTGTACTATCGTATATAGGGTACCCTTGGAAAGGCTATGAACCAAAATGATTAACAAAGTTTTTGACTTTTTCCAGAAACTGTTTAAGCTTATGATGAGTTATATTGGAATCACACTCCCGAAGATATTACTTATAGGATTTTGGAGTGGCTTATTTGAGGATCACTTATACATTAAAATACGCTGCTAAAAGAGATAAGCAGAAAGCTTTCTCTTAGCGAGATGTGCGATAACTTAGCAAAAATGAAATTTTTCAAGCGACAATTTCTCATTCACTCTTCCATACATCTTTTTGAAGCGACTTTGAATTCGAGTGGATCAAATTCGGTTTCAACCAATTGATGGAGAGTGATGGGTGAGTATCTCTGTAGTTAATTAAAAGGTGGATAGATTAATTGTATGAAGAGAAATGAGAATGGAAGGAAATTTAGATGAGATTTTGTTGAGTTACTTTTCGAGATTGCCTCTTAGGGGAATTCAGATGATCTAGAGCAGGGTTTTTTGGGCAAGATATATCGTTGGGTTGAGGCAAAGTTTCAATATAGTTTTTTGTAGAATTGTTGGTTGTTAGAGGATAAATTGAATTTAAATCATATTTAAAACAATTTAGAAAATGTTGGTATGAACCAATCGATTAAAAATGCTGAAATAGAATCTCTCTAGTTCATTGACAGGTGTATAGATTAGTTGTAGAAGGAGATATAAGCATAGAATGAAATTTAGATGAGATTTTGTTGAGTTATTTAAAAAAGATTCGCTCTTAGGGGATTTGAGATGATCTAAAATAGGGTTATTTGGGAAAGATATATCGTTTGGTTGAGGGGAAATTCTAAAACAGTTGGTGTAGAATAGATCAAAATGTAGTTTTTTGTGAAATTTGTGATTTTTGGAGGATAAATTGAATTTTAACCATATTCAAAGGAATTTAGGAGATTTCGGTATCAACCAAGAGATTAAAAATGTGGAAAAAGTATCAACTTACAAGGGGAGGTCCAACCTTGCGGAACACGAATCCTTATGAAACTCTGGGAATCATCTTATTTTGGTGCAAAATGAAGGTATCTCCAAGGGTTCAATCCCATGGGCCTGCTACTCTGAGATACAGCTATAGAGATTAACATTGCCAACATAGGCCCATGTTGAAAGGTCGTATATATAGATATACTAACAATGCTAATCTCTGTAGCTGTATCTCAGGATAGGAGGCCCATGGGATTAAATCCTTTGGGATACCTTCATTTCTCACCAAAACAAGATGATTCCCAGAGTTTCATCAAGATCCGTGTTCCACAAGGTTGGACCTCCCCTTGTTAGTTCATTGGAATTTTAAAAAATCAGTCTGAGAAAGAGATATGACGAAAATATGAATATTGAAAAAAATATTTGTGCTTATACTGAGTTATTTTTTTGAGAAAACTTGTTAGGGCGATTCAAGCTTCCTAAAGTAAGGTTATTTCAGGGATATCTGGAGTTTGGTTGAAACGGAATCTTCATAGAATTAGTTTGAATATATTTAGAATAGAGTTTTTGGTGAAAATTTTGATTATTTCCTGAAAATTCGAGTATATGAAGATTAAATGAAATTTCGGTATTAACCAAAAGATAGATTAAGTCAAAAAAACACTAGCTTAGGTAACCCAAATTGGGGTAAGATAAAGTTAGAGAGAGACATTGTACTATGAGAGTAGACAATTTTAGAGATTTCACCTCAAAGAACGTTTAAATCAAATTCAATTGGGAAATGAGAGCAGCCAAATCACTGGCCTCATCTCCGAATGATTCTCTACAACTTGTAGAAGACGAAATTTTGATTAGGTGAACCGTACAAAAGAAAGCGTGTCGGGAAAAAAACAACACACACACACACAAAGGTACGGAAAGATGACTCCTTCACATATCTTGAAGGCCTTTGGAAGGAAAAGTGTGACCTACAATCGATAGATTTTGGCGAGAGGAACAAAGTGGTTGAGGCATTTTTTCGATAAGAGGGATTTTGGTGAAGAAAATATTGGATTGAATAGAAAAATTGATCAAAAATTTGCTGAACCAAAAACGAAGCTTTCTCTTTAGAGAAAGCAACATGGGATTCGACATGACTCTTGTCACTCTCACCGTCTTGGAACAAGAAATACTTGAAAACTCCAAAGCGTGTCAAAGAGAGTGACCTGAAAATGAGTTTTCATACCTATAGTGTGCCGCGGGGGAGGTTGAATAATGTGTGTGTGTGTGTGTGTGTGTGTGTGTGTGTGTGTGTGTGTGTATAATATTTGAATTTACCATAAAAGTCGATGTAATTATCCTGCCACACGAACTTTATCCTAACCTCTCAAGAATTCATTTTGCCTGAACGAACAAATTCCATTCACTCAGAAACCACTAATGTAACCATTCTTCAATCGTATCGGTCTAAAAAGGCACACAAATAGATTCTATCACACAAACATAGACCTAAACGCAAATATTTGGTACAAGTATTTTTCGCGCTGAAAAATGTGCACAAATAGCGTATCTGCACGTTCAGCTCAAGTTGCTGATTTTGCGAGCTCAACGGGAACAGGATTGAAAATTTGCTATCATATATATCTACTACGGGGGGTGTTAGAAGAAAAAGGAGAACGCCCAGGCGGGGGCGCACAGGGTCACGTTCAACAAATCGGTGGGATGAAACTCGGCACGAGGGAGCTGCAGCAGTCTCTATACCTTTTTCGTACATACATCCCTCGTTTGCTCTCTGCTTTCCTTATACTTTCTGCTATTTCTTGGCTGCTTTTCAATTTTCCCACGCTTTGCGCAAGCCCGGGTTTTTCTTGGTACGTTCGTTCCAAGGATGCGGGCAAGGATTTTCTACTCGTCAGAATAGAAGCCTCAATCGTATTTGATTTACTTTGCTACATATAGGTGTGTTGTTTGATGAAAAATCAGTATGCCAAGGGCTTTGATGTGTATACGTATTCTTTATTGTGCCAGGTGGATCGATGAAAAATTGCTATGATTGGTTTCTTCTAGTTATGAAGCGTTTTTTTCGGAGAATTTGATGAATGCTACACAATTTTTCCCAAAGGATCGCATCCATTAACAAGTTGATCAAGTATTTTCGACACAAGAGCACGAAATCTCGCACAACTGTCTGCTGTGAACTGTTTTTTGCTTGACTGAGAATGAAAAAAGGAAGAAAATATGAACGTGGGTGTGAAGCTCATTTTTCACGGACGGAAAGTTACACAACTATGGCAAAATATTGAGATTATACAAGAGTAGAGGTCCTTGCATCTTGATCAAAATTCGCCACTGATATGTGATACCTCACATCCCTGTATGAGGATTCTCACTCGTACGTAAATTCGGCTTTTTGATATCGTTTCATAACACTTTGTCGCCATTTAAGTTTCGAGAATTCATTATTGTTATACTGTACGTTAAATAACCTTTCTGCATGAGCTTGTCACTTTTACTTACAGCTTGTCAAAATATAGCTCACGATAAGCGGCCGCAAACCTAGATTGGTCTCAGAATTCTTTTTGAGTAAACTTTTTCGATTCTCTAGGTCAAAATATGAACATCTGAGCCAGCATGAAAAAAGTTAGAAAAACTTCTTCGGACCCTGGCGCACTAATCAAAATTGTATTTTGAACTTATTTTTTGCAAAATGTTTGTAACTTTTTTTACTCAAATCGTTATAGCTCAAAGGCATTGTTTGATAGAGGAGCGCGATTCAGCGCATCTAAAAGGTGAGTGAAAAATCTATCGAAAACCGTTTCGAAACTTCGGTTTTCATCCTTTTCTCAACTTTTTCTCAAAAAGCTTTTTTTCTATTCCTCGGAAATTGATTCCTCGAAAGTACATATACTTATGTGAAAAGTTGTGTTCTTCACGAAATAGATACCTTCAATCTACAGAAGGTGTTTTTTGGGTAAGTTTTAAATTGTAATGATGAAAATACTCCTATCCTGCACATGCGCACGAATTAGGGGTTTCGAAAACACTTTTTTCGAAAAGCAGAGAAGATTTCCTTCAAAATGACGTCTTGTTGAGTTGAATTTCGTTCATTTAGACCTAAGTTCCAATGACTAAGAAGCAGGGTGATGCAAGATTCCGTATTCACTCGAGCGGTTGAATTGAACTCAGCGGTGGTCATTTGGAAGAAAATTTTCGCAGCTCTACGGAAAAAGTAGTTTCGAAATTTCAAATTCCTGCGCATGCGCAGAAAATTGAGGTTTTCTACTATTAAAATTCAAAAACTACCAAAACCAGCTTCATACTCGAAAAACCAGATAGTAATTATTGTTTTCTCGTGAAGAATATACTTTTCCTACATGAGAAAATGTATTTTTGAGTAATTGAAAAGAAAGCTTTTTGAGAAAAAATGGCGGAGTCATCTCCACGGAATCATCCATGTATAACCGAGATAGGATGAAAACAGAAGTTTCGAAACGGTTTTCAAAAGGTTTTTCACTAACCTTGCAGATGCACTGAGCCACACATCACCATCTAATAATGATTTTAATGAAAAAGCCACAAATATTTTGCAAAAAAAAATTCAAAACATAATTTCGATAGGGCCCAGGATCCAAAAAAATTTTTTCAATTTTTTTTATGGTTGCAGATGTATTTTGACCTATAGATTCGAAAAAGTTCACTTAAAAAGAACTGTGAGACCAATTTTTTTTTGTATGTCGCTTTCTCGTGGAATTACTCAGGGAATCTTTTGTACATTTGTATCTCAATCCCATGAGCAGGCCTGGCCATGAGTGTAGAAGTAATACAATTTTGGATATCAACGACGACGTGGACGTTAATATGACAATGAGAGAATGGGTCAGTGCCTAATAAATCTTGTGCTCATGTAAAAGTACGTGTTTTATGCTATTTTCCGATGATTGAACGCCTATTACACAAAACAAAGTATTCGCTTCTTGTTCTTGAGGTTCCTCACTTTCGAACGATTATTTCAATGCGGCTCAGGACAAAAACCAATCGCTCAGAAGCGAGCTACAACCTCATCAACTCATTGCGAAATATATTTTTTGCACTGTAAGTAGTTTTACGCATACACGCGTAGACTATTGATAGTAAATTTTCGGAACGAAAGCGTAAGCTGGATCTCGCACATTGAGTATGACTTTCTTTCGATGGAGCCAGAGACAGTCGCGAGGGTCGGATTTATAACAAGAATGCAAGATTCATACTTTACGGTCTTGTATCAAGTCGTATTTTACGACGATGGAGAATGAAAATCTGAGATCCTTATGTAAAAGAACTTTTATGCACGGAATATTAAATGAGTGAATCATGCTTCAAGTTCACGTATATGTAATTGCAAAAATGATTCCAACATATTGCAACAAAAATCACCCTCTGAAATTAAAACTCTACTACTCAAAAAGTTGGTCAAATGCACTGTACAGTACAGCCTTTCATTCAATCCCCTACACATAATCTAAATCATATCAAAAGAAATTATACACCTCAAGGGTTTTATCTTTGGCACGGCTTTTACTTTTGTATCTTTTTAGATACTCGTCCATCATTTTTAGCTGCGGCAAACTTGGTATATTTTTGCTCGACTCACGAACGAAAGGTTGTATATATTCAACTTGAGATATAAGCAAAAGCCGGTAAACTCGCTTCATTTTCGTTTGGACGTTGATTGATGAACGAGCCTTGTGGAAAAGACATAGATAGATATATAGAATCCTATCTCTGGGAATTCTCTCTTTAATGCACCTGAATGCATTTCAACCATGTGATATGAATATCTATACCTCAAAGAGAAGCTGTTGCCATGTGGCTCGATGAGTTTATTTTCAGCTCGGTTGGATTCAATAATCGATCGCGGAAAAGCCTTCTACGCCGAGGATACGCCGCGTGCTTTTGATGCGCGCGGTTTTGATTTTCCTCTTCTCTCTGTTTATCCCTCTCTTTCATGAGCGTTATAAGGGAAATCTTTTTCAATTCTTGTTTATGGTACCGTTGCACTGGATTCGCTATACGAGAATGGAATGAGCACATCAGGCTACGGGTTCTGCATCAAATGTGTAATTTGGAAAATTTTACAATTTTTCCTATCTCTTGAGATGAATCATTTGATAGGTGAGTATTTGAATGGGTGCCATAGAGTGTTCTGGCATATTATGATTAGCTTATTCAACTGGTATCAGAATGTAATTTTTGCAATTTTTCGAAGTCTCGGTACTCACAAAATTGCAAAAAATAGTACTCGCACATCGTCAATGATATCCCCCACTTCTGAGTGATTGTTTCAACTTTTGCCTGCGGCTCAGGCCAGAATCCAGTCTCTCAAAAGCGAGGGTACAACCTCATTAGTTCGGTGCGAAATGCGTAGATCCTGCTTTTCGACATCGGTGCGTAACATCCTACTTTGCGGACGTTTGTGAGGAACCGTAAAAATTTACCCCTCCCCTTCCACGGGTGATATTTTTTGCGATCGATATGAGTTAAATTAGACTTTATACACACATCAATTGCAAAAAATATCGTACCTAAGGAGGCAAAATACATTCGGCCCCCTCGTAGAAGTTCACAACTTACGTGATACTTTACGTTTTTTTTTTCAACCTACGCGTACTTTGTGCCCAGTTTGCCGATATTCTCCAAGTTTATCAAGAAATATAGCTCAATACACGGGAGTAGAACCTACTTTTACACCTTTAAAATGTACTGTATATTTACTACAGCATTCATATCAAAATGCACCGTTCAAGAAAACCGTGACAAAAAAATACTTTGGCGCACAATTCGTCAAAACACTCAAAACAGTACACAAAGCAACGATATATGGCAAAAAGAGGATTCACACACGAATCAGAAATTTTACACATGAGTCTATAACTTCGTATACTGGTGAGATTTTTTGAACATTGAAGACGAGCGCTGCAAAACGATGAACGTTAGAGACAACTGAATAGATAACTACATCGTATTCAAGAAGGTTTAAATTACTGTACTTTTTGGCATTAGCGTTGATCATCATTATCGTCAAAAGAATGGTCATCCAAAAAATTATCCCTTTGAAGAATTATAATGTTGATTAACTATAGAATCAAATCTCATTTCAAAAGCAGCAGAACTTCAAGTGAAATTTCAAATAAAAGATATCATGGCCGAAACCAAGTAATGAATTAATCGTGAAGGAAATGGAACTTTCATCATTAGCAAGAATGTAAAATATAGATGGGAGTAGGTCAATGAGAGTAAAAGACCTTTGATTGAATACGCTGTCTATTAAGCCCTCAACTGTGCATACACCCAAAGCAGGCTATTCGGATTATTAATTGATAGGAGATCTCTTTTTCACCTCATTCTGTTCTAGATTGAGAGTAATTCTTCAGAGGCTTTGAAAACTATTGATAATGAAGAATGAATATTACGGGAGAGAGAAAAATGTTCATAGCATTACATAACATTTTCCTGGATTCATAAATTGAACAGAGTGAAGTGAGGAGAATTAGAGATCTTATTGGACATTTTCGAAAGAGTATTGTAGAAAAGTGTATTGGACGAGTTCGAGGTCCATCAACTCGTTAAGAATATTGAGATTCATGAATCTTTTAAGCATTGAAAACTTTCAAATAGCACTAGGGACACCAGGCAAGAGCGTGTAACACAAAGCATGTAATTCATGAGATGGAAAATTTTTTCAAGTTGCAGCTTTCGAAAAGTCCACTTAAAAATTCCAAAAACTGCGGTTACCACCCAAAAAATTTCTTACCCGTCACTAAATTTTTCTCAAATTATTAACAATATTTAAGATGCCGACAAATGATCCACAAAACTCATTCATCCAACACTATCAGACACCCGGGTTTCAAAAGCTCTTAAAACTCCCACAGTTCTCCAAAAACCCATCCTCATCCCAAACGATTCCCACTCCCAATCGCCAACCATATTCCAAATAGATGAAAAAAAAGTTTACAACCCTACAAAATAATAAAAAATAGTAATATTTTCCTTGCTAACCTGTTCTGTTGTTGTTCGGCGCTAGAAGAGGAGGCGATGAGGCTGACTAATCGCTGACGATTATTAGAAGCCCTATCGCCCCTTCGGGCCGCCGCTCACCGAGCCTCTTCATTTCGTTCTGATTCCTCTTCGCTCGTCGGGGCCTGATGTGAAGGCCCACGATGGCCCTCGGTTTCTTGATTATGTACATCCTCGGCACGTTGATGCCTCTGCATCGTCGCGCACCTGTAAAAAAAAAAAATACAAAAATCACCGTATTCATAAGTATGTAAGTCTTGGTAGTGCATACATTTTTCGTTTGGGGATATTGGGTCTCCCAGATCGAGTTTTGATACTGTTTGTAGCATTTTTTACATTTTTTGATTGGCAAAATTGAGAGGGGGGAAAGGATGATGATTGTATTATATTCAATTTTGAGATATATTTAATGAAGAACGAGGGGTTGCCTTGTGAACAAAGAGCCTCTTGCGATTTCGCCGAGAAAAATTCATGATTGAGTTCTTGATCACTGAAAAGAAAATACAAAGCGATTGGAGTCAGAAATGGACGGTTACTCTCCACGTTATTGGAAACCGACATGTCAGTTTCATCTAGAACTTGCAATTTTTTTCAGCATTCATCAATGTTGGCAAACTGTTCTAGGATATTTTTATCAAATTTTCGATGTTCAGCTCCTTTTTATTATTTTTACAATAGCATCAACAATTTCCCGAATCCTGAGGATATTTCCAAACACTCATCATACCTCATCGATATGACCAGGATCTGAGTAAAAAATTCTACGCATGGCGATGTAATGTCAACAGTTCCACATCAAATCTTTCAATCTCTAAGAAAGTCACCAAGGTACTAAGACGACCACTGATAAATTTTACAAGTTTTAGTATCACAATAGTTCTAAGAGCCAGAAATGGCAGAGATACTTCGAAAGTATATTGTTCTATGAAAGTACTTGAAATATACCATCTCTCTCGACGATCAGTTGCACAGATTTCCTTTCTGTAAAAAAAAAACCAACCTCAAATCTTTCGGGGAATAGAGTTGGGTATAACACAATTCATCAAAAGAATGTGCTGAGCAAATACAACGGATATCTAGTTGTCGAAGGAATGACCGCACCATCGTGACAAATTGCTTGGAAGTCTCTTAGGAATTATTTCGCTGATTTCTGACTTCTCCCGGAAACCCCGAAGTTCTGAAGGACCACGGAAGGAGAGAGCAGGGGATAAATTTAGTATTGTGAAAGACGAAAACATAGTGCAAGCTTGCCCCTCTTTTGACTTCTTCTTCTCCACCCTAATACTATAGTGAAACTCTCGTTTTTTTCATTGGCATTGCGAAACCAATAATCAATAATATATATATCGTACATAACAACTCCGGTAGAGCTGCCCTGCCGGATTTCCGCGACTTGTTCTAGTTTCTCTCGAATTATTTAGGGTCTGCAAAATACTCGCTCGAGTGGCCTCGCAAATCGAGCGAGAGATTTTCAAACTTTTGCTGTTTCTCATTCTCTGAAATCTCGTAAACTCGCTAACGCAAAAGTGATTAATGGTCAGCGAGATTTTTTTCGTATAGCTGAAGACTTGTTCTGACCGTAAAATTCAGAAAATCGTGAAATGTTAAAGGAATGGAGTGGATGGTAGAGGTATATTCATAAATCTCATGAAAGAATCTGAGAAAATTAAGGGAGTTACACTTCTAACTGATCATGACCGTTGATGAATCTGAACATAAGTCGGAAACGAGTAAGCTCTCGGGTAAACTTGATGTTTGAAACTACTTGCATATTCCATTCGAGACATTCACACGTATTTCTGAGGTCAAGTTATATCGTATTTTACAAGGCCAAAATAAATTTCTCTCTCTTCTGGACGTAAGTAAGAAGAACCTTATGAAGAGGAATCCATCTTTAATTGGCAAAGGAAAGTCCCCATCACCTTTTCTGGATTCTATTAGAATTCTGAGATATTCCTGGTTAGATGACGAATGAATCAATTCTCAGGGTTCCGTCCAATTGATTTTGATTTTTGGGACACGTAAAGGATTGAATGCCACGCCTGTAAAATACCTATAAGAACGATCTTTTGACATCAATCTGTAAAGACAATCTTTGGATTATTCTGTGTTCCATCTCACAAATGAGACCACTCAACTAAATCCTCGGGGTCAAAAATCATTTCAATAGGCATCTTGCATTTTTTTGAAGAAAGGTTTGGCAAATTCGAGCAAATCGAGATAGATAGGGTGCAATTGGAAAAAAAATCCCCAAAAATTTTTTTCATCTCGCGCAAATTGTTTGAAAGTCTGATGACTTGCGCTCTGTGACGTCACTCCGACAAAGTAGTCGACTGCCGCTATTGTATGGCGTCTTGCAATTTCTTTGATCCCTCCAGGGAAAGGTTTGGCAAATTCGAGCAAATCGAGACAAGTATTGTGCAATTCAAGAAAAAATCCCAAAAATTTTCTTTGTCTTGCACAAATTGTTTGACAGTAGGATGACTTGCGCCGTGTGACACAATCGTCTGATTTTCAAACAATTTGCGCAAGTTGTAAACAATTTTTGGGAATTTCTTTTTAATTGCACCTTACTCATCTCGATTTACTCGAATTTGCCAAACCTTTTTTTTGGGGGGTCAAAAAAAATGCAAGATGCCTATTACAGTCAATTAACAATATTTCGGCATGAAAAATTATTCCAATTGCATTTGTTTACCAAATATGCGTTTCATGATATGTATTACAAACCATAAAGATTTTCTCTCCATCTCACAACTTTTCAAATAGAGTGAATGTGCGAATCGAAGAACTCGGGCGATATTAAGCAGGTTATTCTCTTCCGATTGGTTATTCCTGAATGACACTATCGATCTGTGGTACGGATGGTATGCCACATTAATGCTAGACTCAATCTATTTTGAATACCAAGTGAACACTGCATCGATGGTAGTTCCGTAATTCGTTAGAATTTCGCGTTCTTCATTTGAGTTGACTGATTCACATACGTGTAAGTAATGGAAGCCCCGATGCTTCTCCTTCATATTCCCATCTCGACTCGATAATACTGCAATGATTCATCCGTCCAGCTGAAACCAACATTCTCATGGACGGATGGATGGATGCATAAGATGGATAGGATCAGGTTGGATGGGATGAGGTTGGGTGGGTTGAGATGAGATGGGAAGAGATGGGAAGGAATGGGAAGGAATGGGATTGGATGACATGGCATAGGATAGGAAGAGAAGGGATGGGATGTCATGAGATGTCATCGGTTGGGTTGGGTTGGGATGGGATGGGATAGGATGGATTAGGATGGGATGGGATCGGCTGGGTTTGGGCGGGATGAGATGAGAAGGGATGGGATGGGATGTGATGTGAAGGGAAAGGATGGAATGGAATCGGTTGGGTAGGGATGGGACAGGATAGGATGGGATGGGATGAGTTGGGCTGGTATGGGATGAGATCGTGATCGGTTGGGTTAGGACGGGCCGGAACGGGATGGGATGAGATAGGATTGGGTGGAATGGAAAGGAATGTTATGGGATCGGGTCGGTTGGGTTGCGATGAGATGGGATGGGATAAGATATCATGGGGTGTCATCGGTTGGGTTGGGGTGAGGTGGGATGGGATGGGATGGGATGGAATGGGATGGAATGGGATATGACGGGTACGTATGGTAAGGGATCGGTTGGGTTGGGTTCGGATGGGATCGGTTGGATTCGGGTGGGATGAGATGGGATCGAATCGGTTGGGATGGGATGGGGTGGGTCGAGTTGGGTTGGGTGTCAGGTATTAGGTTGGGTTGGTTGTTGGTTTGATTTTGATTGGGTGTTGAGTTAGGTAATGGGTTGGGTTGGCTGTTGGCTTGATTGTGGTCGGGTGTTGGGTTGGGTAGGTTGAGTTGGGTTGGGTTGAGTTGGGTTGGGTTGGTTTGATTGTTAGGTTGGGTCGGGACGGGATGGGATGGTCACGGATGTGCGTTGGGTTTGTCTGAGTTGTGTTGGGATGGGATGGGATCAATCCCATAGAAAGATGGATGGATCGATAGATGGATGGATTGGTTGATTGATACACATGTCATAGGCAATTATGCAAACCACGGGTTGACTGTTCTTGTGCAGGCAATTGCGCTTTGCCTACGTAGCCTGCAGGCAAAGTTGAATGCATGGGTCAGAGTACTCGAGTTTTGATTTTTGATGCGTTTCGACGAGAGTGAATGATGAGTGTGAGTAATCATTAACGTATCTCGCATTATAAAACATTCTTGAAAGATGAACATGAAACCTATGCAAATGAAAGAAAAAATAAACCTCACTCAATTCAACCTGAATTTCAATCTGAATTTCAGCCATTGCAACAACTTTTACAGGAGATTACAAATAGTTGCAGAATCAGATGAACTCGGGGTTTGTTAGGATCAAATTTGAGTGCCAACATTTGCTTCAATAGCAGTTTCAATGGGATTACCGTATATTTTCAGAGACAACAGATGAAATGATCATTCATCAAGAATATGAGCGATTTCCTGCGAAAGCGGACTACGAATTGCAACATGTCTCAGATTGCATTTTCACCACTTGTATGCAGTCCATGGTCCACTTTCACGCGGAATCATTCATACATCAAATGGGGGCAAATAACTCCGAGATGATTGTTTACAGCTCGGAAAAGTGGAGATTGATAGATTATGAACTAGATGTTCTTCCATTTATAGTTTTCTTCCGGAGACAAGATAGTAATCTAAGCAACTCAAAATCTCAATGCGGTATCCATTTTTAAACGAGAAATTTTAGGGAAATATAAGAAACTGGCCTTGCGACTGTTGAGGAGTTTCTGAAGATCTCCTCATTACAATTTAAGCCCAAACATTGTTGTAGATGACCAAAGAATCAAGGGAAGTAGCATCAGTATACACTTTGACATTTTGTCTTGAAAAAGTAGTATTTCGAGTCGTAGTATAAATCGAGATCAAGAAGTCATTGTTCATCTGCATGCTTAGGAGAACTTTTGAGTGATCATCTTGATTATTTGAGACAAATTAGCGCATCAAGCACGGCACATCCATTCAGAGCTCGATTCGGAGTAAGTCTCGTGGGATACTTATTGTAGGTGAAATAGTACGAAAGAGTAGAGACTCGGATGCGTTCGAATGTTCATCAGACACGTGAATGATTACTCCCACTCATCATTCACTCTCATCAGAACGCATCAAAAGTCAAAAGTCGAAACCTCTGGTCCATTCATTCAACTTTGCCTGCACGAGAACAGTCAATCCGCGGCTATTGCCTAGGTGGTTAGCGGATTGCCTGCATTCCGGACTTTGACGGTAACATAAACATCAGTATAGACATATATGTCGCCGTCAATGTGTCCAATCTGGGCTTTGTATAGAACGCCCGGGGAATCTATAGAATCCCCGGGCATTCTATACAATGCCGGGTAATGTGTTCAATGAGCGCTCATCGAACACATTGCCTGCCTCCAAACGGGCATTCTATAGATTACCCAGGGATTCTATACAATGCCCGAGGCTGCTTGGGCGATGTGTTCAAGAACCCTCGGACGAGATGGGAAGTTTCACACCAAGTTGATCAAGCAGTATTTTCTAGTGAACAACTGAATGAAATTTATGTGTGAAACAATCGTCGAAATAATAATCATTTAATGGTAATAACAATAGATCAATATTAATAATCAGTCTTACCATTATTTAACTCGAATGGAGCACAAACTCATCGTTGTCATGATATCTTGAAATATGAGGTAATTCCAAGTCGTACATATAGTACTACTTATTACAACATGTAGATGAGTTATGGCACCGAGAGCCGATGATGCTTTTATTTAAATAAGAACAGCGATTAGTTTTACATTGATTGGTTGCGAGCTTATAACTATACTTTACGACTCCATGACCCCTTGGTTTGGATTGCTTAGTAGCAGAAATCCATTGCTTAGTCACAATTTGATAACCACCATGTTGGATATCAATGACAATTCCAAATATTCGAGGAAAGTCGAAATGGCCCTCTGTCTACGGTAGGTAACAGTATAACTGTGACAAGTACATGTTGTTATAAGTAGTACTATATGTACGACTTGGAATTACCTCATATTCCAAGATATCATGACAACGATGAGTTTGTGCTCCATTCGAGTTAAATAATGGTAAGACTGATTATTAATATTGATCTATTGTTATTACCATTAAATGATTATTATTGCGACGATTGTTTCACGAATAAATTTCATTCAGTTGTCACTTGAAAATACTGCTCGATCAACTTGACGTGAAACTTCCCATCTCGTCCCAAGGATTCTCGAACACATCGCCCAAGCAGCCTCGGGCATTGTATAAAATCCCTGGGTAATCTATAGAATGCCCGTTTGGAGGCAGGCAATGTGTTCGATGAGCGCTCATTCTATAGATTCCCCGGGCGTTCTATACAAAGCCCAGATTGGACACATTGACGGCGACATATATATTGTTACGCATCAATTCCTTATGAACGCGATCAGGGCTCGCCTTTTTCATCCAAATGGATTTACTCCCGGGTGTGAGATATCGGATAAGAAGGTTTGACCTTGAACAAGTGCCACGTGATCACATATGAACCTGTACCCGGCTGAACTGAGGTCATGTCATATATGACCACTTATAACCTATGAGAGTACTAGGGTTGCATACTCAGTCATAGGTACACGAAAGTGACTCATACATTGCTGTAGGGTATTGTAATCGGGTGGGTATTGGTTTTTTTCGATTTTGTATAGAGGCTATAGCAGTTGGAGGCACGAGTGAGCATATTCCGAAGCTTTGGTTTGAGAAATATTTTAATTTGGCAATGAACCGTCACATTTCCAACATAAATACCTATTACTGAGCCTGGGGATCTATAAAACTATATGACTTCGGCTCCATGGTCATAAGTGGTCATGTATGACCACAGTGCATTCTGGAACATGGTCATATATGATTATACGAAGCACTTATTGTTATTAGAAAAGATGATCCCCAGAGTTTTCAGCCAAATCCACGACTGACAGACCGTGACCTTTCCTTGTTAGCACAAAAAGTTTCTCTTGTTCAAATCAATTTGCGGGGAAAATCGAGATTCATCGGGTATGATATATCACTCAGAGACTCAATTGAATATGAAGCATCATGGAACTTTTGCATTGTGAAAATGTTCAAATAATGAATAAATTTGACTGAAAGTATATTGTCTGGAGATAGTTTGACGAGGAAGCAGCTGTGTCAACTCACGGAAACGATTTCAAACGTAGATTGAGACTATTCAGTCAAAAGGTTTTTGATTATTTAATGATTTTCGGATTAAGACTAGAATGAGTGTCTCCATCCAATGGGAAAAGAATTTCACTTGAACCAACAAAATTTTTAATCGTCCAAGAACCTTTCTAAACGCTTTTATTGCACTTAACCGAGCCTGAGCTCCACTTAGCTCATCTAGAAATTCACTGTTCCTAAGCTTCCGGTCACATATTTGTCAAATAGTAATGTAATGATGAGGACTCAAGGGTCGAAGAATTTAATCAGTTTTAGACTCATCCTCGGAACCTCGAAAGATTATTTAGTGAGGCAGAGGCAACTGAAAAGTGGAAAAATCTGAGAAATCATCCGTATTATTGAAATTCGACATAACCTACAAAATTAATGTGAAAGTCATCCGAAGAATAACTTCTTGTAAACTCGCTAGACGAAACATATCTAAAACTCATTCACTATAAATGTTATCCTGATAAGACTCATTTTGATTTGAACTTGCATCGCAAACGTTGCACAGAAAACTTCGGGAATATTTCCATTTTTTGCAGTCAATTAGGGGAGCAGTTGACTTTGTCGCCTCCAATCAAGCATTTGATCCAGATTTAACTAAGACAGCATTATATTTAGATCAAATTTCTACCAAATAGTTGCTTCAAATTTTGATGATCAGGTCAAACGATTTGAAGACTTTTCCAACACGGGACGGGGACACGGCAATATTCAACCGGTTGATCTTGTTCAGTGATGACCATAGACATAATATGGTGATGATCAATACGTAACCTTGTTGTGACCTCACTACTTTGAGTATCAGTTGTATGTATTTTGTGAGAGAAAACGACCGCTATTTAATATATTTGGTGAGCACTCTATCATGTCAGAACTCAGTTTACATGGGCTGAATGTGGAATTGTGTAACAATTCACACGGAGAATCACTGATCTGTCAGTGCCACCCTGCTGAAAATAGTTCCGTGGGACCCCGTGGGATCCCACGTGACTTCGTGGGACCTGGCCCTGGGAGAATTGTTTAACTTGAAACTTGGAAAATTTTGCATCCGAAACATGCAGCATACAAATTTTGACCAGTCTTCACCCAAAGGACCCCGCCCTAAATCATAGGAATTTGGCTTTCGGTCAAACCTTTTGCGGGTGTACTGAATCGATAGATCTCAAAACACTGAACAAGAGTCTCCATGTCCACAAAACTCAATGCCCTTTTCGTTTTGAGTTATTTCATGTACAAAATTCCCCTCA
Organism: Eretmocerus hayati; assembly: GCA_029851415.1. Taxonomy (NCBI): domain Eukaryota; kingdom Metazoa; phylum Arthropoda; class Insecta; order Hymenoptera; family Aphelinidae; genus Eretmocerus; species Eretmocerus hayati. The sequence continues at coordinate 95,405,336 of CM056744.1, read as the reverse complement.
TTGCATAGGTGTAGTGGAGTTATGTGCCCATTTCTCGATCAAACTCGAGCCTCAGGCCAGTGTGAGTGCGCATGCGCCTGAATTTTTAGTTCCGAACACACGTCTTTTTGTGTCGCATGAAATAATGCATCGTGATAAGTCCGACGAGATCAAATGAACAACCTGATTGAGTGAGGAAAGGTATTGGGGGCTTGTTTCATCATTCAATTGAGTTCGACAAACACAAGAGCTATTGCGCACCAATCTCTTGGGTCTGCTTTTGCGATTTTGTGATTTCCAATACAAGAGTAAGAAGCTCATCAATCATGGATTTAATGAGAATATTTCATTTGCCGAAGTCTGAAGAACATATGACGGAGCACGTTTGATTTTGATCGATCTACAATCAAATCATATCGGATCAGATCAAAGTCTAACCCGATTCTTGATATTCTATTCAGACTTCGGCAATTGGAATATTCTCATTGAATTCGTCGTTAATGAGCCACTTACTCTTACATTGAAAAACACAAAATCGCAAAAGCAGCTCCAATAGATTGGTGCGCATCAGCTCTCATGTTTGTCGAACTCAATTGAATGATGAAACAAGCCCCCCATACTTTTCCTCACTCAATCAGATTGTTCATTTGATGTCGTCGGACTCATCGCGATGTTGAGCTCATTCATTACCTTGCAACGCAAAAAGACGCGTGTCCGAAACTAGCCCAAGATTCGGGTGCAAGCACAGCACACACACGTGCCTCGAGTTCGATCGAGAAATCAACAAATAACCCCACCACAGCCATGCAATGAGGGGTACTTTCTACATGTAATAACTTAAAACAAAGAGGGCATTGAGGTTTGCGGCCGTGGAGACTCTTGTTCAGTGTTTTGAGATCTATCGATTCAATATATTATACACTCGCAAAAAGTTTAACCGGAAGCCAAATTCCTATGATTTAGGGCGGGGTCCTTTGGTTGAATTCAGTCGATTATGGTCAAAACTCGTATGCTACACGTCTTCAATGCCAAATTTTCCCAGGGCCAGGTCCCACGAAGTCTCATGAGATCCCACGGGGTCTCACGGAATTATTTTGAGCAGGGCACGTCTCAACTTTTAATGGCATTCACAGCCTTCAAGTAAATAAAACCTGCAGTCATTCTTTACTTCAGTAGTCAATTGTGATCGTGGCATGTCGTCTCAACGTGCATATCCCCTTTCGAAGGCGAGCCTCAATCATCAGGCAAATAATGTAATCGATTGATTCCAACTCATTAATAGGTCTTAGATCTTAGATCGAATACTTAAGGCGATGCGGTCACCGTGCACGCTGAACTTCGTTCACACAACTCTCAAAATCTTTCCCATTATGGGCTAAACGCCGAGTTATCCAGGCTTTATTATCATCTAACTTGGCCTGGATAACTCTTCGTTTCGCCCAAATCGGACTCTAGTTTTGTGAACGCAAATGTGCCAATTTGTAGGTTAGAAAGTACCCGCGGGCAAGTTATTCTCGTTTATTAGTGATAGTCTTGTGATTGGTGACAAATAATGAGTTGTCCACCACAATTCAAATGATAATACGTAATGGAAAAATCGTCTCCAACTTCGTTTCGTGAAAATTTTTTGATTTACATCCAAATAAGATAGAATTTCCGGGTTGCACGGTGACCGCATCGCCTTAAGCACTGTCTCAAATTGAGGTTCGTGTATTGCTAATACATAGCTTTAATAATTCATGTTCTGTATTCAATATGGTGATCTGGAGTTGTTGATGATGAAAATGTTGATCAAGAAGTGGATGAAAGGATGAAAGTTGAGTTGAACATGAATCTTCTCACGGACGATTCTGCCTTGTCAGTCTATCTAGTCTCACTCAAGTAAGTTGTTTAAAAGATCGACTTTGAATGAGTCAAGTGCTTCAGGTATGTATGAAAAAAGGAGGTAGTGAACTGAGGAGAGAGGATGCCTGGTGCATGAATGAATTTTGATAGCAGATAGTGCGTGGAGTTGGTGCGAGAAGGTGGCCTGTTGCATTTCTTGCTGATCCTCTAATGTTTGAGTTGTCAGTGAGAAGAGTGAATGTACGTGCAAGGTTGAGAGGTTTCTGAGTGGCAATGATTTAAAAAACCAATGATCGGATAAATAACTCTGTTCGACGTTTCACACTAAGCCAACCCAGTGATAGTCGGAATGACGCGACATGTTTACGTGGTGGGATGTTTTTGATAAACAAATCTGACGCACGCGTTCAAAGTTCTTTGATTTGAAATCTAGTATCTCTGGTAGGTTCGATATTATGATAAAGTACACATGCGTAGTCTAGCGTTGGGAAGATAAGTGATTACGAGGCTTTTACGGAGCTCAAATGACAATGACCGGCAATAGAATTTGAGTGAGTGAAGTGATCTATGGATTTCCGATGTAAGCATATCTAAATGAGAGCCCCAATTGAGAGTAGAAGAGGGAACAAGCAGTCGACGGTTGCGAGCCTCATTGACAACATCACCGATTCGAATTTTCGGGAGAGTATTGAAATCAGCCTGAGAAATGTATTTGTTACTCCTAATTATCGTTACCTTTGTCTATTTGAGATTGAGCTCAAGAGCATTAGATGAAGCATATTGTTCTACAGCAATTGCATCATGAGTAGCAGATAATATGCCATTCATAAGTTCATTGGGATATCAGTGAAAGTAAACTGTTGCGTCGTCAGCATCGATGACGTGTTTGCTGAATTTGAGGCACCAGCGCAAATCATTTATAAAGAGAATGAAGACGAGTGGGGCCGAAACACTCCCTTGTAGGACAGGGGCAAGAGTATCAAGCCACAGTGAGGTTACGTTTTTTTTATCAACAACAGCTTGTTTTCTATTTTTCATGCATTTGAACTTGAGCGTGTTACAGTCATTACTATAGGATTAGCTCGGGACGCATTGTAAGGAAAATAATCAATCCCAACGCAAAGGACGCGAAGAACAAAGAATCTTACGTCAAAAAATGCATAGATCGATTACCAATCAAAAAGAGTTCATTGGGCCAAATTCCTCACATTCCTCACTATCAAAGGTATCCTCAAAAAGAATTCAGCCAAAAATGTTATGGTGTGTTAAAGATATTGGATTTTGACGACTTTACACAAAAACCCGGTTTCCCACGAAGGTAGGCCCTATTTTCACAGGCCCACGACAATTTCCTATTTATCACTCACCCATCAACTAAATCCAACAAAATTCAGGTGGATATATATTGGGGGCTGGGAATAAATCCTTTTTTCTGATTTCAGATGGTCAATGTCGCATTGTCCACGATTATCCTATATTGGGCGTAATTCTGAAACGAAGTGAGTTGAAAATACGTGTCAGCTCATTTTGGCTATAGAATTATATACTTCATCGCTAGAAAAATCCGTGTCATGGACCATTTTCGCTGCATAATCTTATATGGAATCGGTCTAAAATCATATTATTTTCAACGTGAAACACAATCTACTGTTGCATTATCGTACGGAAACGGATCCAATTAAGGTAAAGGTGGAAGCTTTAGGCAAAAAGGGTAAGGAGGTTGACAGCGTGCCCTGATTTTTTCATCATTTTAACACAAATTTCTCGGGCTCCAGGATCCTCTTGCTCACTTTTCACTCTCAGATCATGAGGTGAGTGTGATTAATTTGTCCTCACTCAAAATCTCGAAAGAGAGCAGTCGTAGATCTTGCCGCTCATTTTTCTCAGGTTTGTCATGTTGGAATATGGAAGAGTGAGCACTTTGACATTACATAGAATAATCCCCCCTCCCCCAAACATCCACATTTTGATTTCTCTTCAGTCTGAGACAGAGTAGAGATGGAAAATTTGATAACAACCATCGAGTGTCCGGCATAAGTATCTGTGAATAATTACAAATGACATTCCACACTGCCAAGCTGATTGGTATAAATATTGTCTAGTCAATCAGTTGTTTCACATTTCCACAAGAAATTTTATGATTGAATGGCGAGATCATAAATCGAAGACTCGAAATTCCTTCTGCTCCTTCCATGAATCTTTTCCTGCACACGTGAACAGTGCGAACCACGAACTGTCAAAATTCTTTGTCGGTCAAAATGATGATCATCACAGTGTCATCGAAATCTATTGTACTTAGATCAAAGTTTACGGACTTTCAAAGAATGTTCAGTACTCAAACTGGACTTGGCACGGCTTGATCTTGAAAATGGAATTATGAAATAATGTTTGAAATATTAGACTTGGGTAACTTTTGTCTCAGTCTGTTCATGTTATTAGAATTTCTAAACATAATTGTACACTTTGAACATTAACTGTATGCAAGATAATAAATAAGTCCAGGCTACAAATATATCTCTGAAATTAACCCTGCGACAGTCATAATAGCCACGAGCTTTCCACAAAATGGACCACTAATGAGAGAAACATTCAGCATTGCCAAGAAATCGAGAAATGAAGTTGGTTGCACTAAAAAAAATCAAAATTCGTTGGAATGGTAGTCATATTCTACAAATTTGATTATCTCATTCTTACCTTCACTTCTGAATTAATCGTTCAGCGACCGACGGATGAGCATCGATTTTGGAAGATATAAAGTATTGGATAGAATGATACAAGCGAACGGTAAAAGTTACGGTAGAATAACATTTTCGAAAGAATCATTCTATACCACATAATCCATCGATGATCGAGTTCAATGTATGACCATGAAGATTTGTTTTGAGCATCAAAAGTAGTTCATGGAATCTATCTATACATGAACAAGCCATGGTAGCAGACCATAAGATAGTGAACTAAAGCAAAATTTTTCTCAATTCTCACACTTATTCAATGAACGTATTTTTTGCTCAACATCCATTTAGCTATTCTTCAACACTCAAGTTTGGCCATTGTATAGATTCTTTGGCAGGCATGTTCTTTGGCCTACCATGTTCTTTGATCATTGTGGTTTACGGCCCAAAGGTTATAATTTCCGACTTATTCAAAACAACTATAAGTATTGAGATTTTGAGAATCTAGATTATTCTAGGTTGCTTTTATGAACCTTTTCAAAAACTATCCCAGTAGAAACGACCACCTCAGACAAAACCATTTATCATTATTACAACACTTTCACTACCACGACACGAATGCATATATGATATGATCACTCGAGGAATTATTATAGGCTTACCATTCTGTTCTGGCACACTTGAACTTTCTAGAATCCACACACACGCACAACCATTGTCTGCAAACTCTATATGTCACCCCGAAGACTCAAAATCGTTGACTTTGCACATCAAAATTACATTACTCATTTATTGGCGTGACAGGAGTGAGTTAAATCTTGCTCAACATCAATATAACTCAGACTCAATCGGATGCCCAGATCTCGACCCATTTCAAGATCACCAGACAGTACGTTAGAGAAGACCCCAATTTGAAAGTGTATCAATTTTCGATCTGGGAGACTACAGAAATTCCTTAACAAGGGAAGACTCAATTAAGCAATCAAATAAGTCTCTTCAGATGAATACTTACGACTTATACGATCCGAAATGGATCCGTTGCGGTCCAGTCGATTAACTTCCGTAACGCCCTTAGCTCGCGCACGTCCAACGGGTTGAACACTAACACACGTTCAAACACTCATCCAACTAAAGGTATCACAAATTTTCACTGATGCATCTTGCTAATAATGATGTAGATAAACGAGCCCAGAATTTAAAAACTCACGGGCAGCACTAAACAACAATAACAACAACAATAACAAAAACTCCCGATGACAAAAACATCAACACAACGAGCAGCCTTCGAGATTTTTTAGGCCAGCGCCCTCAAATATAGCTGCAGCTTCACCTTTCCATCCGAAACGATATGACAACACGACACCACCCAGCAGCCGTTATAACTACTGCGATATTTTTCATCTAAATTATTAACCAGTACAGCGATGGCAACGGCCTCTTGGCCTCGATTCAGTGGTCGCCTCGTGACAGCAGACCCATCCGCTGTAGCCGCATTTGCTTTGAAGAGTAGGTATAGTCGGATCGATCGTGGTCGTTCATCACAACATCAAGCTTGGCATGTTGCGAAATCAGTAAACTTCCTCAGACTCCATCATAATATCGGCTACTGTATTCACGTCTTCTGCTCCGTTAATTTGATCACTATTTTGCGACTTTGACGACATTTTGATGAAGAATCACAGGACTGCAACTTTTACACAGCTTCAGGTACATCCTCGATATTTGTATAAGTTCGAGGAAACCCGGTGCATTTCAGATTCTATCGTACTGATTAGCTTGAGAGGTCACGATGTATGCGGTGCTCATCCACGGCGGCTGCTGCTGCTGCTGCTGCTGCTGCTGCGGCAACGGCGCGGCCATGTCAGCGCGCACACACGATTGACAAAATGGTGGACGCTCGACACTCCCGTAAGCTCTTTACAGATTTTGATCAGCTGCTGGATGATGTTACAAGTTTCTTAGGATCTTCTTCGCGCACTTTTATCACACTAGGAGTTCATAGAATCTCGGTAAGAAAAATCCAAACGCGACTTTGCACTCGCGGCGACGAGCGTCAATTCCGAGCTTGCGACTTCCTGGTTTAACGCTTCTCAAAGCTCCCACCCTCTGTTCATGTATAGTGGGTTGCTGGCTAGCGCACGCGCGCACACACATATACACATATATATAACGGAGGGAGCTGCTACTGCTGCAAGCTCGTTTGTACGGGGTCCAAAACAAAAACGCCACTGGCGCGCCACTTGGTCGCTCCAGCCGAGAGGTGCTTGCTTGCTTGCTTGCAACCCTCCGGATAACGATGTAGAACGCGGTATATCCTGTACGCGCATGCCCTCGTCGCAACCAGCTGCTCTCCCTACCTCCTTTCATACCCCTCAATGTAAAACCCTCCATCGGGATATATGCAGCTTTCTATCCCTGAGCTTTCGAGAAGATACACTCAGCCGCTCAGCAACCCTCGATCAAGACGGTCTCAACCGACGACGAGCCAAAAGGGTGAATCACGAAGTACTTGCTGTGCTCAGAACTTCATTTTGAGCTTACTAGTATTTTGAAAGACCTTTAGGTTCGGATTCACAAATAGTTATTCACTAATATGAATTTTCGCCACGATGGAGTTGAGTAATATTTCAAAAATCCATTAGGATGAACCAGTGCCCTCTGATGTTGTGTAAATTGTAAGCTAGGATGGAAATAATATTCGGGAGAGTGTGTGGCATAAGTGAAGAGGACTGAGTCTTATTCTGGAGGATCATCACTGAGACCTTGACCATCAAGTTCCATGGAAGGCACATATGACTCTAATCTAGTATGGGGAAATAACACGGACTTTTTCGTGAATTTCGACCATGGAATGAAAGATTCAATCTAGGATTTCCATCGATTTTCTCCAACAGAACTTGTAAAAAAGGAGACATGGATTTCTTCAGATATCATGTTTGGGATCCGCAGGATGTTTGTGGGTCCTTTAGACAATGGAACTAAAAGCTCTACAAATTTCCAAGATATTGGATATTCGTCTATGCTTCTATGAAAACTCGCATCAGTTGAAGCAGCCTGTCGCAAACTATTTACTTCGCGACAGAGTTCTTCGAAAAAAAGTTCTCACATGGGAATCAACCGTATGGGTTTTTCAGTCTTGAAAAGGTCATGTTACAGAGATTGATCGTTGAAAAGAATGCCGATCCACCTAGAATTCCTTCAAAACTAAAAAACCTTCAAAATTCGAATTTCATCCATGTAACGTACTCTTAAAACCAACCGTGTACTCATCATATTCTCAACATGACGGAAACGGAGTGTGAACTGGGGAACCCCTTAAGATTTAAAAAAATCGAGCCTACATAATCAGGATCCAAAAATTAATACTGACGAGCATGCATGACGGATAGGTATATGGAAACGTCTACATATGAGTGAAAACCGCGAGAAGATGCCTATAAGAGCGAACGTCGACCCAGTCATTCTTTCGAGAACGGGGTGGCGCGTGCGCATATCAAACTCAGTCCAACCCCTCGTGAGAGTCGGCGAGGCACTCGACCCGCGATAGAGGCCAGACGGGGCCGATGCACCTGCGGAACATGTAGGTATATCTTGAACCGCTGACGAGGCGAATAAGCAGTGGCAACCCCCAAGGATCGTGTGATTACTTCCACCCCCCCCCCCCCCACGTCAGATGTCAACGAACGCGGAACGCGCGATCTACAACGCAACTGTTGAAACAAATACGCGTTCGAAAATTGTCGAACTTTTTGTGTTCTACTTTACCGATCAGTCTGACTTAGCATGACTATTTCTACTTGTTCTTGATACTCGGGTAACCTCAGATTATCTCTAAATTAGTGAAATTAGTTTTGTGGAGGTGCAATGATAATTGTATCAATTTAGTTGAGGATGAAGTTGGAAAATGAAGTATGATTTTCTCTTGACAATGAGAAATATTTGTTCCTGAAATTGAGTTTGAAATATGTCATCGAACGTACCGAGATGCAAGAGCAAATAACGGGAGTCGAGAAAATTTATGGCCAACATTTTCAATGATCTTGATAATGATCATCTGATTGATAAGAGAAGCTGGAAACGATGAAAATATCATCAGATACCCGACTTTAAAAAATTTGAGACATGCACCTAGGAAATGTCAGGAACAGTTAGAAATGCACGTTTCATGCAAAGATATAATGTGACTCGATATTTCTTGTCAAACTTTTAAATCATGCATGACTTTAATATCGAGATCTGCTCACTTTTAAATGAATATTCTACTGCTGAGATTAAAGCCTTTGAAAGCTGACAAACGAATCGCTTAGTAAGTTTCGTAATGAAAAGATCGAATGAAGGTAATTTGCATCTTTGATCGGAGATAGTGGAAGAGAAAATATTCGACGACGAATCACGTTCAGTACGATGATTAACACCAAGATCTCATGATACTGTAGTTTTCAGTGAATCAGTGATATACCTTAGATCGAATCATGTTTGGAATGAGTTATTGATGGTTCTTTTCTAATAACTGTAAGCAACAAACAAAGTAAAAAATCGAAATTCTATAATATTTTTTCAGTTTTTCCGACTGATCATGCTTAATTATCCTTTTTTCATGAATAAATGTGTACGGGCATTTATATTCGAATCTTAGTGACACTTGTGGATGGCTACGCCGCACAGTCAAAATATTTAGATGGTCAATTTTATACAAACTCAAGTCGAATTCATGACAATTCATTCGTCACTAAAGAGGGACAATTTGATATATTGTCGCGGCAAAAAGAAGAAATATAGCGAGTTCAGTCGTTTGGTTTTATGTAAGACTAGAAACCGGATTTTATCACGATTTCCGGCTTATTGTTCCTAAACATGCTCACAGTGTGCGCGGAAATAAACAGCAAGAAAACGAGTAAAGCCTAGTCTTCACTTTCGTTTCCGAGTGACCGACAGCTATCTAACGAAATTTACTAAATTTTGACAATGAACAGAGAGACATCATTCCAAAATGTTGAGAAATTCCGGATAAGAATCAATTTTATTAGCAATCATTCGGTTTTATCGAAAACAGATCAAAAAATCACTCAATATGATTGAAGTGAGATGTAGTGGAGTTGAGTGAGAAAGTAATTGCAAGTGATTCTTCAGCAAAATTCAAATTTTCCAATATAGTATTTTATCAAAGCATATAAAAATGCAATCTGATTGTACTGTCGAATGTTGTAAGATAAATATGAAGCTAATCAAAAAATAGTGCGCAAAAATCATTGTTACCATCACATAAATATCCAAATGCTTCTATCAAAGCTATTAGGTATACCGAAAGCACTTCTTGGAGGGGATATTTGCGTTAATAAGACGAATGGAGCGTCGCTCGTCTTGCGCTACAACACAAAATGCAACAAAATAGGATTGAAGAGCCAGTTGTCAGCAATACAAAAGTACAAGATGAAGAGTCAGCGAAGAAAAAGAAAATTTTTTGGTCTCAGCATTTGGCAAGTGTGACTTGTAAGTACTATATGTATATTCAGTTCCTATTCTTGGAATCTTCCTTGCCACGATGAGCAAAATTTTTGACTCATAGAAAAGGAGGCGAAAAAAAAACAGAACCCCAGCAGAAATTTCTACGTGCATAATCGTCCATGAGGTGAAGAGTAGGTCGCGGGCTAATAACTAATGCGTTTAAGTGTGCTACGATTTAAGTAAATCCGGTACACGACTCTTTCCAATGTCGTGATAATTTCCTATGATTCTGCTGATTTTGAGATAACCGAATGTAAGACCGCGGTCAGAATTCCTTCTCTTAAATACCCCGATACTTTGAATTCCAGAAAAGTTGATTCAAGCGATCCACTAATTCCAGAAATCATGACGTCGGATGTCATGGTGTACTGAACAGGCCATCAAGAATACGCGAATCGTCAACCTGATTAATTTGAACAGTAATCCGACTCCAGTTTGAAAATAATACCATGAATTCCTCTTCTGACAGTTACGATGTGATGGACATTCAGTTTTTGAAAATGAAGTAGATTTAGCCACCAGAGTGGCGGTGAACTCGAGTCGAGTCTGTGAAATGCTTGAAAGAGATTGCATGAAGTTGGATCGACTAGATTCTTATCATCGTGATATGAAAAAAATTGCAATAAGGCATAAACTGTTATGAATCATTAATCTTTTGCAATTGAAGGATAGCGTGCTCGTGTGTGATTTTAGATGGAAGAATAAAGTAACGTTATACTGGTCGCTCGCTTTTCAATCCAAGCTATCACATGTATGGTATAAGATTTCTGAGGGGTCTTTTACTGCATCAACTAGATTTCTTTGTCCCAAGGAAGCCCAGGATATAATTACTCAATTACATAAGGATACCCTAATAACAATACGGAGTGTTTGCTAAATACAGGCACCATTCAATATCATCTAAAAAGCATCACAAAAATCTTGATCAAGAAATAATAGCTTATTTCGCACCGAGTTTATGAAGTTGTAGCTATTGATTCTGGGCGATCGGGTCTGTGTCTGAGATGCAGGCAAAATAGATTCACCTTTATACAGTCATCATGGCCGAAGAATGAGAGTCAAATTCAGATCTGTAATGACATTACATCAAAATAGGCCTTGAACTTAACATGTATCACATTTTGGATTATCTTTGATTCAGAAAAGAGATGAAATTTGAGATCATTCCGTGTCAGTTATTCCTCATTTTTCGAAGCTTTGGAAAATTTTGTAAGGCAGCGAATATTAGTATGCAGACATCTGTAACACGTTAGAGCAATTGAAAGCGTTGTACGATCAATATTGATTCTACGCCTATACTCCTTGGGATCTATTCAATCCCGTCTACTCGAATACTTGTGGAAAGAGGACGTCTCAATTATGATGAATAAAATTCCATATGCAAATCGTGTTCACTTTGTAATTACTGGCTCTGCAGTGGCTCGTAAATATTGACATTGTTGACAAGCATTAGCTGCCGAAGATTACAGATAATTAGCCTCAGATAAATTGATCATTCTGGAAGACGGAAGACAAAATCAATGTCATTACTCGAATTTGATTCGTAAAGACAAGAGTATAAGTCATTATTTGATAAAAATGATAGTTGAATAAAATGAGTATGACAGAATAAAACTTTCGTTGCTTGTTAGATTGTGGGATGTTGATTAAAACAACCAAACCAATCAATTTACTCAATTCGATTTAAGTCAGGAACTATCTTTATAAAATCATGCAGTACAATTTTCTTCAAGTCTTGATCCACAGCATATTTTCGAGATCCGCAAGGCCAAAAATCGGCTGTTATCAGAAATTATGATAATAAGCATTTCAAGAATAGCTGGAGAATTTATGCCGGATAACAATTCATGATTAATTTCATTCACATACACGTGCCTTTCGTGTTTTCGTGGCTTTGATCAGAACACTATTTCTTTACCATGTACATCAAAGCGTTGATATTAGGAATTTTCTATGTGTAAGGGTCAAAATGTTCTTTTCGTCCCCTGTAGTTCGACTTTTGAGTTCATCACGACGCACATGCAGAGTCACAACCCCCCTAGTTATGCACTTGCATTTGTAATGCTTCAAATCACATAATCCACCACCTTGCGAGTCGGTATGGAAGTCTCAGCACGAGCACGGCTATCCAACATTTTGAAGATGAGTTTGCACTAAAGCAACTTTGACAGCACTAATTAGATCGGTAAAGCTCCTAGTGAGAGCCTACTGCTATGAGGCCTTTCCGACCATTGAGGTTCTCATATAGAAACCCAAATACACCTAATCCATATGCAACAGTAGCCGAATAATCAAACCAGCACCCATGCAGGCGCACTATATAAACGTGTGTTTTCGAAAACAAAATTGTTTGTCCTTTCTGTTCCGGTGTTGCGCTCCTCCTTGGCGCGCAAAATGTGAAACAAATTTTCTTGCAATATTTTCTTGCATTGGACCGAGGAATATTTTTGAGGCAAAATGTGGATCTCGTCCCGGTCAATTCCATCCCTATCAATTCCATCACCTCCTGCGACCCCTTGAACTTGACATATCATTTTCTAACTTCAGTTTTGAGACACGGACCTCCATTAGATACTTCCTGTTTGCGCCCAAACAAGTGGAAATCTATTGCAACTAGCCACCAAAACTCATCTGGGGCTAAATTAATTTTTCGACCCAAAATCACTCCTCGTGAAAATTTTGATCCCAAAAAACCCACTTTCGGCGAGATCACCCATACATAAAGAGTATCCCGAGATATGATTCACAACGGTTCAAATAAGAAGTATTCACGTAAACAAATTTTCATAAAAACCTTTGGAATTTTGGATTACAAGAGATACTAATTTTCCTAGATCATGCCGAAAATCGTCAACTTTGTCAAGTAGTTATTGAAAAAACTATTCTGATCAGTAGCTATCGTAATCAAAATTGTAAAAGTAACATTTTGATTATCTTTTCAGTAAGCATCCTGATGATTCTAGTCGGATTGGCCAATGGATGGTCATCTCCATATTTAGCAAAATTATCTTTGAGAGATAGCGTCGATGGGATACCAATGGCTTCTGACACTGAATTGACATGGGTGGCATCGTTAATGAACATCGGACGAATATTTGGCGCAGCTGCCGGTGCGGTGGCACAAGGTATCAATTATATAGAAGACAACTGACATCTTAGGATCATGATTCTGAGATATGTCAGCTGTCTACACTATCTTTATAAAATAATGCATTATTTTATACTATTGTAGACTATGGTCGTGATGAGGAAATAAAAGAAAAAATACACGATGCAACCATTTTTTTTTGACGTCTCGCATATAGTTCAACAAGTTGACTGCAGCTCGATTTTCTATGGTGTTTTTTCTGTCTTCTTTTCACATTTAGGGTTGTTGTCCCCTCTCTACTATTGTAAAAGTCAAGTTACAGAACCTCTATCTGATCATCTAAAAGTCAGTCGCGGTCCATTTTTCTTCTGAACAAATCAATAAAATTTTGAATTCCATGACATGTGAATTCAGAATCTTGACCTATCACAATAAATTACACTCAAAATTTCCGCAGCACATCCTCTCACTCATTATTCCAGACTAGAAACCTGGCTAAAATAAAATAGTCTCATGAAACCGAAATAAAATTTCTCCGCTAAGTCATCACAGGTTACATCTAAAACATGAACCTGGCAGTATCCCAACGCCAGATTAATTTTAAAAGGCGGTATTATAGTATTATAATGATTTCAGACACTATAGGACGAAAGATGTCGTTATGCTTCGCAAGCCTGCCAATGATGAGTGGCTGGATCTGCATTGCGGTAGCGGTTTCCATTCGATGGCTGTACGCAGCAAGGCTACTCTGGGGCTTTGCCATGGGCATGATATGGACTACATTATCACTCTACCTGGCTGAAATAGCCGATCCCGAAATTCGAGGCTCTCTGGCAAGCAAATTCAATATTTCATTATAATTCGTGATTACGGTTGCCGAAGGAGTGTCTTCATCTTCAAAATACATTTGTTTTGCTGGAATAGTCAATGACAGCTTTAAAGATGGTTTGAACAATTTCATGGCTTTATTTTTGACTAGTTCTCTAAGTGAGAGACTCAAATGAATTTCAGTTCGTTGTACTTTTTTTAGATACCGCTGAAAAGACTTGGTCAATGATTAAAATCATTATAAAAGTAAATTCAAGTGAAGATTTTGAAATTGAGAACTCGTGAGCTTGCAGCTTCAGCTGTAGAAAACCACACGATATACTCATATATTTTATCAAGCTTTCGACTCGCTTGATTGTCACAATGAAACAGACTTGAAAAATGTCCACATGAGAATGAGAAATAACGAATTCGAAACACTTCTTTGACGTTTGATCGCTTAGCCCAATGATTTTGGCATGTTCAGGTCCTGTGGAACATTACGGTTCAGTCCATTGGTGTATTCGTAGGCAATCTGATAGGACCGTACATCTCGATGAGGACGTTTGCCTATATCAGCCTTGTGCCCAATGTACTATTTCTCGTACTGTTCCCTCAAATACCGGACACTCCGTATCGTCATGTAATGACCGGTGATTTGGACAAAGCTGAGACATCGCTCCGATGGTTTCGTCGACGAGACGATGTAAAACAGGAGCTTCAGGAGCTCCAGGACTACTGCTGCTCGTCCAAGATTTCATTGATGGAGAGGTTGGCCGAGCTCAAGCAGCCAGGTGAGTTTGATGTCCCAAACTTTTAGTAATCTTAAATGACTTAGACTATTTGATATCGCCTCAACATTCAGATTTCCAAAGATAGTGAAACCTTACATTTTGGTACAATTCCATAACGCGAGATACCACGTGCATCACAGGAATTTCCGATTTTATAACAGCTCGAGCTGTTATAAAATCGGAAATGTTTATTTTGATCAAAATGAAAAAGCCAGTTTCCCCCTTAGAGTTTGCTATGATCGAAACTCCCACCTCCCTCGCCAATGTTAATTCGAACTTTTGGTCATCATATTGTTCTGTGAGACATGTCTTACTCGTTTCAAAATAATTTGGGGAACAGAAATAGCTGTTGGGAAGTTGTACAGTTTGATACGAGGGCGGAAATGTTGGTATCTCTACAACAAGTGATATTTTCCGTCCAGAGCCGAAGTCGAGGGTCAGAATAGTCACGAGAAAGCGGAAAACCACCCCCTCCGAGTGTCGAATGCTACTTTTTCCATCAGCTGTGCCGGAATCAAAATCGAAAAACTTCGAGGAAAAGTCACATTTCCGCACACAAGATGGAATAGTTCTTGAACTGTCCTGTTTCACAGTGATTGCAACATCTAAATCCTAAAATTGAATTTCATTGCAGACCATTCTAGATGGATAGTCCTGTAACAGGGCTGAAAGAGCTTTAATGAAAAATGAAAGAAAAAATGAAGGATCTGAATTATGCGTAAGAATTTTAGACCTAGGTTTTTATCCAAATTGTGTATTGAAATTGTGAGTTTGGAAATCACGTTCGAGTTTCAGGATCAAAGTACTACCTTCATTTCCCAGCCCGTTTCATGCCCGTGTTTAAATCTGCGTCCGTATGGAAATATCAGTTGACGGTATTACAGTAAGCAGCGTTTGTGATCTTCTCCGAGAAAATGTCTGAAACCGTTGCATCTCGGCATTTGATTTGATAAAATCAGAATAACCAAGACGCGTATCCGAACTTGAGGGTCAATATTTCGTTCGATTATTCCTATAAAGAGTAAATCGTGGATCGATTGTGATTTGCTCAATCCGCTCCGTTGAGTTAAACAGATCTCGTGAGTTTCAATTTGAAAATTTCCAATGTTTACAAATGAAATATATTGCTCAAAATGCGAAACTTCGGCATCGGAAATGAATTCTTTTTGACCAGCTCATTTGAACCATAGCAAAAATTAAAAGAATTAACCATTATAATTTCAAAAAATCTCAATTCAAATGAATTTCTCAACAGCTTACCGCAACAGTTTCCTGATGATGCTTCTGATAAACGTGTTTAGCTTCTTCGGCGCCTACAACGTCACCAACAACTACATGGAGATAATAGTGACACGCAGCGAAACTTCCGTTACACCGAGTCACATCGTAACTTTAACCGGATTCTTCTCAATAATCTCAGGTCTCGTTGCTACTTTTCTAGTCGACAGATTTGGCAGGCGTTTTCTTCTTGTACTCTCAAGTCTTGGAATGGCCGTATCACTTACAAGTCTCGGATTACATTTTCAACTTCTCGATCGCGGTTTCGATCCAGCCAATTTGACACTCTTACCAGGTGCCTGTCTTCTGATCTACACAATGTCTTATAATGCCGGATGTGGATCAATACCAAGTGCTTTGGTAGGTGAACTTTTTTCACCAAAACTCAAGACAATCGTCAGTCTTAGTTTTAGCGGAACTGCTGCGATATTTTCATCTCTATCTACTGCATCTTTTGTTCCACTTGTCAATCTCGTGGGTTTTAGTTATATTTTTTGGACTTATGCGGTAGGAATTTACGTTTCGATTGTGTATTATTATTTGTGTTTGCCAGAGACGATGGGAAAGAGTTTGAGAGAGATTGACGAAGAGGCAAAGGAAGACCAAAAAAATAGGAAATGAGCGAATGGATAGAATTTTTCAAGACCAAGCGTTTACATTAATTGAATGAGTGGTGTGAAGAATATGAACTTTCATATTTTTTTTGCTAGTTAAAATATGTTACGTTGTTGTAACGTAACTCACGTTTTAACGTATGTGAGATTCTTTCGTGTGCACTTGTAATTTGTTTGTCGAGCGAAAAACTTCTCAGAAGCTTGATTTTTTCAGTTCTTCACAACTCGCTTCGATTTATAAACGACTTTGTCTGCATTGTTTCAATTGATTATTTTATTTTTGAGGATGGCATGCGATGGATAGTGATAATTTCCAAACGAAATGGAAAAATTAATTCAGAGAGAATTTTTTCTATAGAACAAGATTCACAAGTTTTTCCATTCACATTCTCCAACAAATTCATGTCTTCTTAGAATTTTATGTTTCCGCTTCAATGTAATATTGGGGCATACAGAAATGTTCTCAAAATCTGAGGCTTAGATGGTGAGTTCAAGTATTTAAATACTTGTTATGAAATGATCATACTTTGTGGAAAGTCGCGAAACTTTTTGTGAGTTCTCATGTGTGTGTAGTTATGTCCTATCCTCATGTATCATGAGTAAGTATTGTCAATATTCAGAACATGATGAGACGTAATCAAATCTACAGTGTAAAATATGTTAGGGGATAAAAAAATTCCAACTTCTAAGAGAGAATGCGAGATGACTGTTGTGACTTGTGAGTTGTGACACGAAGTAGGTAAGCATTAGGTAGTTGGACTCTTTGATTCGAATATGATATTTTCTTATATTCCGAGGAAATCCAAGAATATTTTACAAAAACATTCGAGTTGATACTGTGAATTTTCGTAGCGATTTATTCAATAGTAGAGAATGCGAGATGACTGTTGTGACTTGTGAGTTGTGACACGAAGTAGGTAAGCATTAGGTAGTTGGACTCTTTGATTCGAATATGATATTTTCTTACATTCCGAGGAAATCCAAGAATATTTTACAAAAACATTCGAGTTGATACTGTGAATTTTCGTAGCGATTTATTCAATAGTTTATTAGCGAGACCATTGTGTAAGATTGCTGTAATGATGCTATGGAAATACAAGACTGCTATCATTCATATAGTTTGTGGTCTTTTTTTGCCCAAATGTCTTAAGGCGATGCGGTCACCGTGCAAGCTGAAAATCATTCCCAACTTTCTCCAATTTTGTTGCGATTTGGGCTAAACGACGAGCACACAAATATTTTTTATCATCTAACTTAGATTTGTCTGCTCTTCGTTAAGCCCAAATTGCAAGAAAATGAGAATAGCGTCTCGTTCGATACAGACCATTCCAGATTATTTATTCCAGCTCCAATCAATAAGCATAGAATAGAATTGGCAATTGATAGACGAAACAGAGTTGAAAGAAAATAAAGGAAAAGTTCATAACATAACCTAATAAGAAACAGAAAAGTGAGTGTCTGGCAGATTTGGTTTTGGTGAGAGCTTTTCTGTGGGATCTAATTATAGCTGAATCGTGAATGGAAATATACATATTTTGGAGAATTTTCGTGTCCGTGTAGTTGTTATGACAGTGATAGCACTCTAATTTAGGTAGAAAACCACACTGTTTCCAACTTCATCTGCATGAATCACACGCGAAAGGCAGTAAACCAATCTTCGATCAAAGAACTGAGACTCTAATTGATCGAACAGCGATGTTAGGTGAGCACTGAGTTTGGTGTATTTGAAATTTGACCTAGCTCTACATCTTTTCGCGCGTCGCCCTAACCTAACCCAAAATGTAGCAGAAGACAAATAACTTCAAAACTTGAAATAGCTTGAAATTGTTGAAACTTGATTCGATGTCTCAATTTCGTCTTGAACATTGAAATTAAGTCGTGAGAAATGAAAAAAATGATGCATAATGTTAATATCCTGTCCTGCACTAACAGGTAGGCTGAAGAGTTGTTTCTTTGCAAAGAATTTCAAAGCCTATGCAGTGAATTCACTCAATGGACATCAGTTCAACTTACTAGGTACTGGGAGACAATCAGTTCTCAAAGGACCTGTTGAGTAGTTAATTGCTTGATTACATCAACAAATATTATCACGGCTCTATCACGAATAATGAAGTTATCCTCTTTTGTAGGGTTATTCGAAAGTGGTCACCTTTGGAAGTATTATAGAAATGGAAAAGGAGTGTGAAAAGCCTGCTCGACAATTGAACTTCAAATCATTATCAGAATGTAAGAACACTTACTTTAGTATCGATGAATATGACTTGATTGCAGGATGATCAATTGATAATACGAGGTTGGATTGAAGCGATTGGTTTTTCCTGCTAGAATTTTTAATTGCGAATATGCAACGTTTCGATTGTGAGAGTACACTGAATGATCAACAACACATAATCAAACATCTAATTAAATGGAAAGTTGTCATCATTAGATGCATCATCCTGTGTTTGAAAGAGAAAATAACAACTCCGAGATTTACTTGGATGAAACAATGTGATCCTTCAAATGTGACTGTTTGAAATTATATGAACCCTGAAGAGGATTGTATTCTCACAATTTAATGGCATCGAGATACATATTTGCAATTAAGAATACTAGCAGGAAAAACCAATCGCTGCAATCCAACCTCTTAGTTACTTAAGTGTCAGCAAAGTTATTTAGGGACTGGACTTATTAAGCAAATTCTCCTTTCAGATAAAAGAAAAATAAAGATCGAAGTGGTGCCACCAACAAAGGTGAAAAAACCTAGAGCTATTGTGGATTTGAAAGAAATGAAGAAAGAATTAAAACAGTTGGAGGATCCACCAACCACAATTTTGGAGAAGCAGCTCAGCTCTAATAGGCTTCCTTATTCATTCTATGATGTTCCTTGCACAAGTCTAGCAAAAAATATGCTTGGTACTAAGAAAGATCTTCAATTCATCATTCAATAATGACTAATACTTCTCACAAGGTTTATTATTTTAAAGGGAAACTTCTTGTGAGGCAGTTGGAGAATGGCATTGTTTTGAAAGGACGAATCGTTGAAACAGAAAGTTATTTAGGCATCGAAGATAAAGCATCACACACTTATGGTGGTAAAGTCACTCCAAGAAACATTCCTATGTTTATGCCTCCTGGAACAATTTATGTTTACTTTACATATGGCATGTATCACTGCTTCAATATATCTAGTCAAGGTAAATATTTGGAGCTGCCTCCAGTTTTAATTACTTGAAGGGAAAGATTTATATAAGAGTTAGTGTTATGTTAGTGATCAAGTGCTGAATTTGTATCCCATGATTCCATTGCTGCATGATGTGTAAAAAGAATCATGTACTGAGCCAAATGTGACCACAAAATGAGATGAGCTTCTGAAACGTTCCAGAGGAAGGCAGTGCTGTGCTGATAAGGTCACTGGAACCAATAGAAGGTGTGGAAACAATGATTGAAAATCGCAGTAGAAAACCAAACGGTAAAGAACTCAAAAAGTCATCAAAAGAAATAAAACTTCACGAAATATGTAATGGACCATCAAAGACCTGCATGGCGCTCAACTTGGATAGAAGCCATACCAAATACTCCATGTGTGATTGGAAAGGGCTATGGATAGAAGATGATGGAGTGATAAAGGACATGGAAATAGTTGAGTGTCCAAGAATTGGCATTGATAGTGTTGGGAAAGAGTGGTCTAGTAAACCTCTAAGATTTTACATCTATGGTCATAAATGTGTGAGTAAAAGAGATAAGAATGCTGAGGCTCTTATTTCAAAAGGTTGAACTCTTGGAGCAAGAATCTCTTGGATCACACTGATAATTTGAGTCATGCCTTATTTGCACATGATATTGGGCAGCCATAGCCACCAACTGATTCTTTATCGACCCGATACCATGAAAATACTCGCTTGAGTCGATCTCGAGCAAAAATGTTTTTGTATTAATCTTTAAATTATTAAGGGACAGCGAGCATGTTCAAAACTGATTATATGAATGAAAAAACATTGTCACGGAGTCATTCGAGCATCGATCGAAGCGCCGCTACAATATAAATATTTATTATCAACATACGTTAATATACATTCAACTAGTTATTATCAACAAAATATGAAAAACGATAAAAATTGCTACATTGGACAAAATATTTCTATTAGCGTGAAATTACACCTTTCCACAGTCTAGAAAAACATCTTACATTATATACAATTCACTATCGTTATAAATCACGATTGGGTTTTTTTGTTCGAGTAAACAGTCTTGGATACGCCATTCACGGGACAATAATATTTTCTTCAATATAAATTTGAGAAAACTCACTATGGCATCGAAGATTTTGCAGCTGATTTCGACAGTTTGGGAGCCTTGCCTGGGGATTTATGCCCATTCTTTCATAACTCTATCATAATCTCCTTCTTCGATGAATGGTTTGTCGATCGAACTGAAAAAAAAGATTATTGTAAAAAAGTACTACTACTTCCATTTTCTACCTTTCAAATTGACTCAAACTTAACAACCATGATAGAGTAATGACACTACTTTCAGCTACTCCAAAATATCTTTGAATCTTCCATAGAATCATTGAAAGATTTGTATCGTGAAAACAAAGAAGAAAATTACTTTTGGATTGGATACTTACTCAATCATGAGTTCACCGCAGTAAAGGCACTCCGAAGCCACAAGATCGTCAATATCGGCTTTGAGTTGTTCTCTACTGCACAATGAGGCAGAATTGCTACTCACGGCATCTGATTGAGCTGCAGCTGCCAAAGTTTGTTGCTGCTGTTGCTGCTGAGTTAATTGGTGTTGCAGGTCAGCTAGACGAAGTTGACTTTCCAAAGGCAACATCGGCGTGAGAGCGGCTACAAGGCAATCGCTGTGGAATCGATGACCACAAGGAAATACGTAAAATGGTCGTAACAGGAGTTGCACGTTGCAGCTATTACAAGAGTCCTTTGTGGGCACAAAAGTGCAGCTGAAATCAGGAAATTCTAGATTTTTAAAAAGTTTCAGGTCGAACAATCAACAGTTATCATTTTGTTTTCAAATTTGAAGTCTTGAATGGCATACATTTTTTGTGATGTAAACTTTTGATTTGGAATTTAAGGATACGTCTTTTCAGTATCTTAGTGTAGATAAAAATGAAATTGGAAAATCTAATAAAAAAAAATGCGAGTTTTCAAGAGGCGTTGAATCTACAGTTGATATTGTATAGTTGCGTGGGTAATGATTATAGGATTATCACATGAAATACTACCGTGTACGGAAAGCTTGAATATCCTTGCGAATGATCTCAGCAGCTTTGGTTGATTCCTGCATTTCCTCTTTCAAATCTTGGATATGTCGATTATACTCCTAGAATTAACATCATGTTAAACCATTTCATTCAACAATTTAAACCCGATTTAATAAGCAATTACCTGTAGAGAATTGCATATGGCCTCTTTGAAATGATCAATCGTAACAAAGTCTGAGAAAAATGGCAAAATATCTTCGATTCGAACTAACTCGCACTGTTGTAAAAACTCCATTGCCTGTTGAATATCATCTTTTTCTCTTACAACATGCTCTGCTATCTTCAACCACAACTTTTTCCTCAGCTCGACATCTCCTTGATGAGACGGCATTGCAGCGATTTGCTTAGCTAAATCGACACTGATGCTCAATGCAAGATCGACAGCAGTTATCCAGAGACCAAGTAATGCGGAAAGTTGAACACATGCTTCCGTTAAATTTGCTTCTTGGCATAGTCTCAAAGCATAATGGACATCATAATGCACCATGCTTACATCTTGACCTAAAATTTTACGGATGACACTTATAGATTCCAAGTAGCTCGGATGATATTGAGAACTATAGCATAAATCACCGTTAGCGATGATCTCGTCGGGAATGATAATTAATGCAGAAGTTCACAGATCATTTGGAAATCTCAAGTTTGCTAGGAACTCAAAAACAGTGCGTCTCATTAGAAAATAAAATCTCACCTTGAGAACTGATGTAAGACATCACTTCTTCTTTCTTGTATCTTGCATATAAAGACAACAAAAAATTGTGGATGGCTTGCTCTTGACAACTCTGTTCATAAATACAGTGTTCCAAATATCTGATAATCTCTCGCGCCTGAAACATGAAATGATCGGGAAATAGTCAGGAAAAGTCTTGGATTAAGAGAGAATGACATTTGATTTCAAAATGCATATAATTTGAAGTCTTACGTGTTTCTCGTCGCTATTACAAGATACTAAAGCAGGCAAAAGTTTTGAAGGTTTCAGACTAGACCCTTGCGATATTAGCGCAGCTACGGTAGGTTTGGGCAATTCTTGGAGGAGAATCCCGGCATACTGATAGAATAAATCTTTGTTTCCCTGACTTTTGAGAACTTCAAGTGCTTCTAAATGCTTATTCTTGTACAAATGCTGTCTGATCACTTCTTCATAATTCCTGTTCATAATTGTTAAACGCAATAAATTCTCCTTGTCGCCATGGCTTGCCATAATGCTGCATATAGTGCTGCGATTTTTTCGCATACATTCCTTTGTAAAATTCATGACCCAAACAATTAATGAATTTTACGTAACATGAATGGGTAAAGGGAGTACGATGAGCTTACCTCAACTTTACTAGTGGCCATGAAACTATCAAACTGCTTTTGAAGCTCCAAATAACGAGGATTTTGGAGATAAGATGTATCATTACTGCGAAGGTTACCCATTTGATTCATAAAAAGTTCAACGACCCAGATAACTATCATCGTGATCTGAGTTTTGTCTTGCGATTTCAAACCTTCCAATTTCTGTGGGAATGACATATTTTCATGGATCACTATTAATAGCTCAATCGAATAACTTAACATTTGATCAACATTTCCTGCTTTGTCTCGAACTCTCAAGCTCTATATGACTTTATACGTCCATACGAATAAAACTGCATACGCGTCTCGTGCGGAAACATTTTTCCTTCGGGAAAACCAAGCTGGACGGTGCCTTCGCCCACGTCCAGCTCGATTTCCTGAAGGGAAAAATGTTTCCAGCACTCGACGCGTAATGTACTATTTTCAAAAGGCAAGAGCTGCACTATGAGCAGTCAAGCTCGGAAAATTCCAAGAGACGGCAGTATCTCGGGTTAGCGAAAGGGCAGCTGAATCATTTCTAGTTCGTGCTCGCGATGATTCATTGAAAAAAAGTGAGAGATTGAATGACTTTGCTATTCTACAATAGAAGTAATAAATAAAATACTCCCTTACCTTCCGCAAAAACATTTTGAGAGCTTCTATTTGATTTTCTTGTAAGAATTTGAGTGAAATTTCTTCAAACGATGAGTGAGTGTCGGCATATATGAGAGCACTTTTTTCATATCTGAAAAAACAATATGAATCGTAAGATGTCGAAAATCAAAACGGGAAACTGAAATGATCAGTCTTACTCTCTATTTTTGAAGAGCATTTCTGCTTGCTTAACGAGCACTTGATCCACATGAGCAGGATTACCTTTGCAATATTGCTTTGCTAATTCAAATTCTCCCTTTTCTACGTAGACCTGTTGTTTAGAAAAAGGTTTAAGTCATACTTCATCCTTACTCTTCAGCTGAGATGTTAAGAAAATTTCCACGATTGATCGGGCTTAGGTAAGAATGTGAGGGCTTGAATCAGTTCGTTAAAATTTTTTGTTGTCATTTTTAAACTCAGAATAATGGTAACTTTTTGTTTAGATATGATCAAATACCTGCCAAACGTTGCGGTCCTCTCGCGTTACTTTGTATTTGAATACAGCTCTCTCACTGAAAGCCCAAATCGACCCCGTCGCGGCATCCTTCGTAATGTTTATCAATTTACCGAAAGCCTGAAAAATTTTAATGTAGTACATCAAAAATATTAACAATATCAACTAATTTCCCACTCACGTCATTGTAGGTATCTTCAAAAATTAGCTCTTGATTCAGTAAGGAAACGCCCTTGACATGATCGCTATACAATAGTAAAACGTGAAACTCAGTCAACACCAAGGATATTGGTGCCATACTTTTTCGCGTTACACTGCTGGTCAACAGACTAGTTTCGGGACATGGCAACATCTGTTGATTGACTAGAATGTTCTCTGGGTCAACTTTGGAATCAACCTGAATATCCAATAGAAAAAACTACTCTTGTAAGAAGACTACAATTCACGATATAAATGAAGAGATATGTACGACACTATACTACACTCTTACCTGAGCTAGCAGAATACCTGTTTCAGTCAACCAACAGAATAGTTTTGGAAATTCTTGAGGTGAAGAATAGAAAAATTGCATCCTGGAGTACGGTAATGAACTCTCCAATTGATTGAAACGTTCTGAAAAGATTCAGTTTAAATACTTATTACCCCTGTCACAACGTTATCTCAATGCTACTATTACCTTTTGTATTCAAGTATTTGTTAAATACTTGTTGCAAAAGTGGTTTTTCTTCGTGACTCGTTACAGCGCCGATGTATTGATATATTCGGATAAGAGTGGTTAATAAGATCACGTATTTGTCTGTATTTGGTATTCTTCGAAATTCTAAGCCAGTGATTGGAGGCTTGCTCTCCTTGCCAATATCAAAAACCTATGGATGGTAAGAATTGATTTGTAGTCAACAGCACAGAGTGCTCTAATGCCATTTTCTAAGCATCTGTTTCACACGATACGATGAAAATTTTCGGCGATGATCTAGAGCTTGATTTCAAAATTCGAGGACTCTAGGAAATCGCGGATAAAGGCGCGATTTCGGGGAAGCTCCGTCACGAAAATGATTTATCGGATTTGCAATAGCTTTCGTTCATTGGAAACCAATTTCAATAAGGCATGCACAGGAATCACACGGTTACAGCCTAATCAAGGGAGGAATGCAGGCCGTGTCGGATACCGACCTTGTAGACTTTCGAGATTATTTGATGAATTCTTAAGATATCGCGAATACTCAAGTCATCGCCGGTTCCTTGTAACGTCTAAAATCGGCAATGACTTTGATATTCATATCTCAAAATTTCATTGAAAAATTTCAAAATTCGACAATGTCGGTAAGAATGCAATGAAGATAGGACTTCGACATCCCCTTAGGAAATTCATACATGCAATAGCGGACTTTTCATCAGATTTTGAAAATTGGAATCTAGAGTATAATAAAGACAAATGAACAGATATCAATATATCAATATTATAACAAGACGAAAGTGTTTCAATAGTTTTGCTACGAAATCAGATAAATGAGATGTTAGGTACAAACTGAAATATACAATCCAGAAAAAATTTAGATCCTATCTTAGAGCCAAGACTCACCAACCCTTCCAACTCTTTGTTGCCATGAAGAGGCAAATAATTTGGGAGCTTGGAATGATAAAGTTATTGTATGAATTTCACCCGTTGTATCCGTTATCATTGATGAGGACAGATTCAGAATATAAGGGAATCAAAAATGAACAAACACATGCTCTGAGCAACAGTGACTTGAAGCCACGTCACGACAGGAAATTACAAAGATGAATAAAAAGGCTAGCATTATGAATGGACGCAATTTTTTTTCATAATCTTTCAGAATGCATAGACAGTGAGAAGTTTTTTTGGAATAAAATCTTGAGAATTTCATACCTGTCTCCAATATTGCTCTAAGCTGGTAGTGAAAATTTTGTCTCCTTCAACACCTATTTCGGTCTCAAAAATGAGGCCTCTTGAACTTCCAAGTAAGATTGAATTGGAAGTAGTTTCAGATGTATTTGAAAAATTCCAACCAACTGCGGTAATTTCATGACCTCGAAATTTTGAAGCCTAAAAGAGAAGTATACCCGAAATAGAAACTCACTTTGATTAAATTAATTGATATTCGAGTTGAAAAAAGACGCTGAGGCGTTAGAATCACAGTTGAAGAGTTTAATTGATGGAGCGATAAGAATCTAGGAGCCAAAAGTATCCACTTTAAAAGGGCTCAAGATCAAATGCACAGTGCTAATTACTGTCTTTAAAAATTTTCGAAACTTGAAATAGAAAAAAAATTGATGATCGAGATGACAGTCTAGATACAAGTGTAATAGCTCTTGTGCAATAAATGTAAATGGTGTGTTTCCTCGTGGAAGTTACAAAAAAGTTGTTGCACTGCTCACCTGTTTCAGCTTTGTTGTCTTTCTGTGTAAATAAAACAGCTCTGCAACTGAACTAATATCACCTTGTTTTGGTACAGCTGAGATCAATAAATGTTGACCTAAAGGATCTAGAAACATACTGGAAAGACGCAGATTGCCAATGTACTTTGAAATATCAATTTCTAAAAAGTCAAAAGAAAAGCTTAGTTTTTCGAAAAACTGGATAAACTTGGATGACTAAAATATTAACCTTCAGGTTTATCAGGATGTTTCATATCTATTCTTAGTAAAATACTGTTAGCCATTGCAATGACAATGTAATTGCTGCTGACACACATGCGCAAGATTTTATCTGAAGGCATGAAGTTGACCTTCTGTTTGATAAATATCGGAACCTCATCTTGGAGTTTCATTTGAATAAAACCTGTACTACTCTGTAAAGAAAATAAGATTCAAAGTCAGTTCTAAAATATTCAATGGATGTTTAAAACACTTCCTAGTTGTTAAAAAATGGACTTACAATATCAGGCCTTATTGCCTGTGGTGTGACTTGTTTGGATCTTTGAGAAGCTTGTTCGAATTGATCAAACACTGAAGTCATCTTGATCTTGATTATGGAGGTACTTGCTAGGTTGAAAACAGTGTTGTCATACCTTGTAGTCCATCAAGTCTTTACCTCAAAAAGCCTCATGATTGAGTCTCTAAGCTAGACCTGTACATACCACAAATATACAGATACCAATGCTAGATATTCATAGTTCATAATGAAATAGGATCAGAAAAGAGATTACTCAGCAATGGTATCAAAATACATAGTCAATTTGACACCTCAGAAAAATGTAGCCAAATCAAGGCCCATGAATCAAAGGAAGAGGTTTGGAATAGATAGGAAAGGTTGTACATTAAAACATAGGCATTTAATGTATTGAGGAAACAACATTTTGGATGGGAATTTCCATGATGAATTAGACAATATTGAACCAGCTGCACTGTCGCCTCTGAGTGAGTTATTCCCAACCGGATTCTAGAGGATTTTCGTTAAAATACTTAAGGATAAGCCAATGACATATTGCTTAGCTTACTTGTAATCTTGATGATATTTTGTTGCCCAGGACTCATGAGTCATGACAGTACTAAGATTCAACGAATACATTCAAAGACAAGCAACCTCATAAGTACACCATCATCATCATCTAATCAGGCACTTATTTCATTGATTGCACTCATTTTAAAATATTATATTCAACTCATTTCTAGGAAAGCCAACCTGGTTCCAAACGATCACTAACAATCACAAGTCTCCATAAAATTTAGGCGATGGGGCGTGTTGAAAACAAACTAAAACCACCGATATAGCAGTCGCCAAAATTTAGCAGACTGAAAAGATATGAAATTTGATCCAGCTCACTCACCGCACCGACCGCGAGCCACCGACAAATCCGTAACATTGGCTCGGAATATGTTGAGTTATCTGGGTCATTTACCTTCACAGACGACACACTAACGTAGTTTTCAAACGTGGTCTTCCCCATGTTTTCAATCGCGTGTTCTGTGCATGGTGCGTCAAAAAAATCCAAGTTTTTGGATAATAGAGGACGAAATGTCAAATTCCGAAGCTATGGAAGATGACGGCGATCCTGTAATCAAAGAGGTCAGCTGTCATTTAGTGAAATTAAAGAACTTTATCGAAACTGAAAAATGAATTATTTCAAGGTTAAGGAGGTTGTAAAATTTGATTTTGAATTGATTTTGTGTAAATGAAATTGCTTTTGAATTTGTTTTCATCATGACTTCAGTATACTCTTAAACTTTTTCTTAAATCTTTAAGTCCTATTTGTCTTGTTTCCTAACCCCTATAAAAGGATATTCATGTTAAAAATTTAAAATATCCTAAATCAAAACCTTGTGATTTGTTTTGGTCGATTTGAAGCTTCCATTTGAGTCATTGGCTCGAAACTACGTTCCATTTCGACGACAAGGCATCTTTGCTTACCCTTTCTCTTTCAAAAATAACAATAGAAATAGCTAACAATTTTTTTCAGCCATATTATCGTGTAAAAGTATACAAGATGAATCTTATTTTTTTCTTGAATTTCAGATTCCAGTATTTCTATCAAAAAGACTTGCTGAAAATCTATTCATTTTTCAATACCCTCTCAAATCCGCTAGCAAAGGTTATGATGATGCAACCTTTGTGAAGACTGCCATTAAACCAGATAATCAAGAAGTTAGTATTGAAGTGGAAATCAATACGAATGATCATCACTACAATTCTAATAGAGGTGAAGCCATTGCTGCCAATGCTGAGATCCCACCCAAGCGTGATCAAGAAGAGTGTGAAAGATACTATGATAGGTAATTTATCTATATGTCTTTTTTAATTTCACCAGCACTTAATTTCACAACAATAATCTCCATTTTTCAGCAACCAAATGGACAAAATTGTTCTTCAATCCTCTAGAGCTTTACCCAGCTGTGATAATTATGCTGTTGGAACTTACCAGGATGGTGAGTTTCACATTACTCCTCTCAAAGGAATGGTTCAACTTCGTCCTGAATTTACTTATCTTGACAGAGGTGATAAACGTGGAAAAGAGGATGGCAAGAATGGGGTTGATGGTGAGAGTAGTTTCTGAGTTGATATTATGATCACTGAAGCATTGTTTTCTCATTCAACAATATCTTATCTTATAGACATGGAAGAAGAAGAAGAACCTGCCAAACAAGTTAATGTAACATTTGCCAGACAAGTTCCAGATTTTATTAAAAAGATGCGGGAACAATCTTTCCAAACACATTCTAAAAAATTGATGGAGGAGCAGTGGATACCTTGTCACTATAAACCCGCCACAAGTTCTCAGGCAGAAGTGTGTATTATTCAACTTTTATTCCCATGAACTCATTTTGCAATCCTTACATGTTTACAGACAAATATCAACAGCACATCACAACATTCTTCTCGGAATCCCAATACACTATTAAAAAATATTCCAAGCTAAATCATTTATTTATATCACAGTTGACTAGAATGGAGATGTTCTGCAGTGCCAGTGATGACTCTGTCAATAATTTAAACTTAACAGCAAAACAATACTTGGATTTGTTAGCTCCTCCAGTGAAAGAAGAGCAATTCTCTAAAGCTAACATACCTAGTCATACAACATCATTAAGCTATATTCGCACCTTACCTCCACTAGACCAAGTTCGAATACTCATGAAAGATGGTGAGTCAGATTTTCTCACAACATACTCTTGTAGCATTTATATTGTACACAGCCATTCCGTTTCGAGAATACCTTGCTGAAATAGTCTAAAAATGACCCTTGAAATTTTGATAGATGGTCATTTGATGAGAGAGTAAATTGGTTCTGTAGATTAAGCTTATCGTGCTTTGTTCTAACTATATTGAAAAAGGGCTGTCCTTGTGGTGGTTTCGAGAGTCCAGTAGCGATTACGTAGTGATTCCGCAATGGAGAAAAATCAGTCAAGTCATTTGTCGATCATGTTGGGCATCTTGTTTGAGTAAGAATTTCTATTGATCAAAGTTCGAAAAGCGTTTACGCGGGAGTGGCATTAGATCTTTATTACTAATGCAGGGCATCCAGTGATCCTGGAAATCTTAGCTTTCCCGGCAATATCCTGAATTTTGATTTTAGGGTTGTAAAACCTGGGAAATGGTCAAATCGTGTTCGGACTCGGGATTTTTATTTTTTTATTTTATTCCATTCACGGTCAAAATGACCTTTACCCATATCGTAATATCAGATTAAACATTTCATATAATATCAAATTCAGGATTTTTTGTGGAATTCTGGATGAATGAGCTCCGACGATTTCACGTGATTTTTGATGAGTGTCAGAAATTCATCTTGGCTGTTCACGGAAAACTCCAAAAAAACACTAATCAAACTTGAAATACATCTAACGTAAAATTGATATTGAACAATCTTCGTTTTGTAACTACAAATCTATCTGAAACTTTTATGGTACAATATCATGTATCAATGGATTCTAGTCATTTTGCGTCCGAAAGATCGTCTATCCTCGGTCGGAGACTAGTTACTTCTGTAACTCTGTTGGTCATTTTCATGACAGAGAGCTATGAATGCATTTTCGCGAATCTTGGCTGACTTTACAAGTAGTCTAGGTTCTTCTCATTCTATTTGTAGTTCACGAGAGAAACTTGATTTCTCTGCTATCAACATAGTTATAACAGAGTATTTTCAACTTCAACCATTTCCGATCGATGAGATCGTATTTCTTCTACGGCGCACAGCGAGAAATCAAAACAAAGTCTTGGTCGCTAGCATTCATGCATCTAAAATCATAGGTGCTAATGGCAAGAAATTCGCCTCGATTTCTTGTTGTGGGGCGTTAAAACAGTTCGAAACCACAAAATTCTTACTCTCACGTATAATTCATGTTTATGCTATGGAATCGAGGTATGAAGAGGTATAAAGTTATGAGATTGTTTGCGCTAGTATTGATCAGTTTTCATACCTGATGAGAAACGCTGAGATCAGAAACATTGATAGATAGAGCTCTAGATCTCAGAAAAATGAAAGACTGGTTCTTTCTCGTTTCATTATTTACCGAAACTTTCGAGCGCATAAATGCTATTTAGCGTTTGAACATCGTGAATATGGGCCATTTCGGAGCATTTCGACGAATGCCTGCACCAGGAGGGTCTGGAAAAAAACCATAAAAATTTCTTTCCGTTAGTACTATATCGATATAGTACAAAAATTTTTTTTTGGATTTTTTCGAAGGCCCCTGTGCCCTGGGGCATATGAAACGTCCTTTTTAGGACCCTTATTAGCCTATTTCAGGAAAATCATAACTCCGACTAGAATCAACATTTTTGGACGTACTTCGGCGCATTTTCTTCCTTAAGACTAGTACTTTTGAGAAAAAAATTGTCCATGGTCGATACTTGAGCCTAGCAACTTCTAGGAGCTATTTGCTGAGAGCACATTTTAGCGATTTTTGGGCTTGCTTCAAAGTGATGTAGCTCCTACTAGACATGTGATGATCGACTTTTACAAGTGGTCATTTTGAAGGTCTTGAGAAAACCTACAATTTGACCACTGGTCGAAGTCGATTACTGTACTTTCTGTGGGAGTTACAGTCATTACAAACTGAACAAATTTGTGAAAATGCCAAACTTTGAGCTCAATTTAAAAAAATCACTTTTTTTTATTCGACCCCAAACCTGTGCGACTATGTTTTTCGATACAAATAATACCAATTAGAACAATAACCTGTATGGGATATTGAATAGCCGATTTTATTCAGCCAATTTAAAACACCCTTTTTTGACTTTTTGCTCAAAATGACCTCAAAGGTATGGCTCGCATATGCTTTCATTTGAACTAATGTGCACCAATCTGTGTGGAATTACTCCCCAACGTACCCCCAAATATGTGTGAAAACTTCCGGAGGCGAGCCTCGAGCTAGACGGGAACAGGAGGTTCTATTTTACGAGTTGAAAATGGGCATTATTCCGTCTAATTGGACGCAGGCGAGTGCCAGTGGGATTTCACTCATTCTCGCTCACAAAAGAGATGAGCGGCTGGAATGAGGATACGAACATGGTTTTCTGACTCAAAATGATCATCTAAACACGATTTCGGGATCAGTTTGGCTCCAAAATATTGATACTTGCTCTCAGACTAGAAAACACTTTAATTACATGTTTTTCGATGGAGTGGCTTCAGACGTTGGATAAAAGCCAAATCGACCATGAGAACGTGTTTAGATGATCATTTTGAGTCAAAAAACCATGTTCGTATCCCTATTTCAGCCGCTTATCTCATTTCCGAGCTAGAATGAGTGAAATCCCACTGGCACTCGCCTGCGTCCAATTAGACGGAATAATGCCCATTTTCAACTCGTAAAATAGAACCTCCTGTTCCCGTCTAGCTCGAGGCTCGCCTCCGGAAGTTTTCACACATATTTGGGGGTACGTTGGGGAGTAATTCCACACAGATTGGTGCACATTAGTTCAAATGAAAGCATATGCGAGCCATACCTTTGAGGTCATTTTGAGCAAAAAGTCAAAAAAGGGTGTTTTAAATTGGCTGAATAAAATCGGCTATTCAATATCCCATACAGGTTATTGTTCTAATTGGTATTATTTGTATCGAAAAACATAGTCGCACAGGTTTGGGGTCGAATAAAAAAAAGTGATTTTTTTAAATTGAGCTCAAAGTTTGGCATTTTCACAAATTTGTTCAGTTTGTAATGACTGTAACTCCCACAGAAAGTACAGTAATCGACTTCGACCAGTGGTCAAATTGTAGGTTTTCTCAAGACCTTCAAAATGACCACTTGTAAAAGTCGATCATCACATGTCTAGTGGGAGCTACATCACTTTGAAGCAAGCCCAAAAATCGCTAAAATGTGCTCTCAGCAAATAGCTCCTAGAAGTTGCTAGGCTCAAGTATCGACCATGGACAATTTTTTTCTCAAAAGTACTAGTCTTAAGGAAGAAAATGCGCCGAAGTACGTCCAAAAATGTTGATTCTAGTCGGAGTTATAATTTTCCAGAAATAGGCTAAAAAGGGGCCTGAAAAGGACCTTTCATAGGCCCCGTGGGCCCATAGAAAGAATCCAAAAAAAATAGTACTAATATAATACTAAAGGAAAAGAATTTCTATGGATTTTTTCCAGACCCCCCTGGTGCAGGCATTTGTCGAAATGCTTCGAAATGGCCCATATACTATCAGATCTGTTTAAATGACTTGGATTTTCATATTCTATCATCGCAAGCATGCGATGTGTGTGAATGGGTGTCAAGTCTGAAGCCCGTGGTTTCAAGTGTTGCAAAATTTGAGACATTCACAAAACTATGTAAGCTCACCTCACTGCCGTAGTATCTTATCACGCTACAGATTATGAACTATGAATGCCTCACTTATTTTGAAATGTTCGCGTATCATTGCCTCTAAACTTTCTTCGCGTACGATGTAAATCAGTCATGATCATGTGATGGTCCAAAATTCAAAATTCTTCTCATTCATTTCCAGCCAAGGTGATGTCTTTCGTGCAGTTGAGGACAATTCTATCTTCTGAACACGAGACATCTACTATTCTGAAGTATCTTCAGCAGGTGTCAGTCCTTGTTCAAGGAAACTGGATTGTAAATAGTGAATTAATTTATCCCAAGGATACAATGTCAGCCCATAGTGGTATCCCTTCTGAACTCATGTGTAGAGCTAGAGATTATGTTGTGAGTATGAGTTCTTGTTATAGTTGTATGAGATAATTTGAGACATACTCATGAATATCTATTTACGAACTCATCTATGATTTCAGCTTCTAGCTTTTACAGAACACGAGTACGTCGATAGGAGGGCAATATCGTCCGTTGTGAAACTACCTGCCGAAGAAATTCGGGAGATCTTTACTAATATAGCCAAACATCAACCAAAGAAAGGTTGGCGATTGATTGTTCCTCCCAGCAAAGAATTTCCTGAAAGGTATGCTAGATACTTGGAATATCTTTGAGCAGTTCCGCGGAAAGTTTGAAATAATGTGTGCCTGCTTGTACGAGCCTTTTAAACCTTTGGGAAAAAAATCGTACGAGTTATTGTCGACGTACTTTTCGGTGCTCTTCTTGGCGCAGCCATTCCTTTTTCGATCCAAGGTCTTTCGAAGAATTCTCATCCAAAAAAGGGACAAAATGTCAATTTTGTGCTTTGTGATCCTTCTTTTTTTCGGCCTTTATGAGTGTGAAGCGAGTGAAGCGCCGAGGTGGGGCTCGTTCGAGATTCAGGCTCGCAAATACATCGAATTTAATGGTATTGAGCATCAAATCCCACTCATCGACCACTTTTTATCTGTCCGGTGACCCCGTGCATTTTATGGCGCAATCTCGACTAAAATTCTACCCACTTAGTTATCCTCTGTAAAAATGAATTCATCTCATTTCAGTCCTTCCCGCGCCGTTTTTTTCTGTAAAATTCGTCGTCAGACGCAACTTTCCATGTCCCAAAGTATCATTTATACTTCGCGAAGTATTTTTGCGTAAAATCTACTTTTGCTGAATCTTTTCGTCAGTTCCGTGTCTTACTGTGGCGACACTTAAATGCGAGACTACGAAAGCCCTAGCCGGGTACTTCGAAGTATCTCGTGGCCAAATTTCCTAAACCTCAAAACTCTAGCTTGAATCTTTAGCCCGTGAGATCAATTTTCGTGCAAAATGTCAGGTTTCGGGCCCTGCTTTAAAAAGTCAAATTCCGTGCCCTGACACCGCTTTATCCGTATGATACAAATGAATGGGAATTTTTATATCCGTGAACGAGTTGATTTGTATTCTAAAGGTATGTTTCAAAGAGTCGAAAAATTTATGCCAGAATCTTCGGAAATGGAATTTGGGATTAGCTCATCATCGACCAGCAAATATCGAAATTTCCCTGAAACTACTCATATCCTCATTTTTTGTACTATATTACAATCTATTCTCCAAGCAACTGGTCGTATCTATCAGTATCCCACCAGCATTATGGGTTCATCTTCTACGCTTCATCTTTGTGCTCGTATTGAGAAGGGTCAGCCTATAAGAATTCTCATTTGATCCGTGCATGAAAGAGGTCGTCTAATTAGTTTTCAGTTCGAAATCAAATTCTGGATCCATCTCGAGTATTAATCATGTAACTCGCCGCAATCGGCTGATCTAACAATTTCCAAAAGAATCATAATAGAACGATGAATTCCAATGTTTCTTAGATATCCGGAGATATCTCAACGCCAAGATATGATGTGGGAGGCCAAACGTAAACAATTACGCGAAACGATGGAAAATCAAAACCACCTGACGCCACCACGCCAAAGGCGGAAGTCTAACAGGGACTCTTTCTCCGAAAAAGGTTTGTAATCCAAATTTGTGTTCAATATCATCAACTATCTTGTTCATTGCTACCATGATGAGATACATTAATTTGAAAACACCTCGATTATGTTAACCTTAAGGGAAAGAAGGTGATTTCCGACAATTTACTAATAATCCTTCTTCCTCACCTTTTAGTGAGTAGCTCAGAAAATGAGGAGCGAAGTAATCATCGAGGTAGTAAAAAATCATTGCGTGAGTCATCCGTATCCGACAACGATAGTGCAACAGAAGGCGTCAAACAGAAACGAGTGAATAGAGGTGGATCGCGCTCGCAGAAATCAGACTGATGAATCCTCTTTTTGCTGATTGGTAATCAATCTTCCTCTCAGCAATTCATGAGCATTGTGTGAATGAATATTTGAAAAGTTTGTAATATAAAGGGTGCCTGTTTATAGAGATGTTGAGACAATTGTTGGAGTTTCTAAGCATTATATGACTTTAAGTTGATCAACAAAAATTTTGATAAAACAACCTTCCCTCATAAAGAACTCATATTTTCTCTATAAAATACCCGCCAATGATATACCTTTCCCCTACAAAGAATTCGTGTTGTCTCTGTACAAAAATGGACCAACAATACACCCTCTTCATTACAACACAATTTTTAGTTTTAGCTTTATTTCGGAGAAATAGTACCTTCAATTCGAGGCTCGCTCTGTTCGTCTCGAAACAATTTTTCATGGATGACAGAGCTCATGAAAAATGGCTGTCACTCGAAAATTTTTCAAAATATTTTATTCGAAGCGGACCACTTTTGGGTATTTTCTCCAACAAATATTCATTATTAGCTCAGTCATGTGTTAGTTGCATTGACTCCGCGGTTGCACGTTGAACTATCGGTTCCGGTCGCAACCCTGTTGGAAATAATTTCGTGGGACCCCATGGGGCTTTGTGGGACCTGACCCTGGGAAAATGTTTAATCCGTGATATAAGCGGAATTTGAAAACCGGAGACGTGCAGCATACAAATTTCGACCATTATTCTTCCGATAAGTGTCGGATTTGGTCGAAATTTGTATGCTGTACATTTCCGATGCCAAATTTCGCTGATATTAAGATTAAAAATTTTCCCAGAGCCATCAGGTCTCACGGAGTCCCAAGAGATCCCACGGAATTATTTTCAGCAGAGAAATCGTGATCCCTGCGCATAATAAATTGGCAGTTCCAATTTTCACCCAGTTGATATCTCAAAGATGAACAAAACAGTGAGCTCAGTTTCCAGATAGTACAACATTCAGACTATTGTAGTTCAGAGATTTTGTTATGGTCGAGTTATTGGGGCTCGTTGGGGTTCGGTGATTCAGGCTCATGGAGCATTTTAAATTCAGTTGCTAATAATGACTCCACCTAAGGAAAAGTTGAAAAAAAGAGATCGAAGGAAGTCTTGAACATTGCTACCCAAGGAGAATATTTTAAGATTGTTAGAGAAAAGAAAATAAATCATTGTGCTTGCAAGAAGACACGATGTCGACGAATCCACAATCCATATTCCCTTCGCGCTACCAAACTTGTATATGCGCAAGAGGGTTTCCACGTTTTTCTCGACTCAAACTTAGATTTTTTGTAAAATTTGTGAGCATTTTTTGTCTAAAATGTTGAGATCTACAACTCTGGTCTCTTATGTTTCCCTTCAAAAGCGGGTGTTTTTCGGGATAGTTGCAAAAAACCGCTATTTCGCGAGAAAAATAGTCATTCGCAATCAAAGGCTACAATTTTCGGGCAAAACTTGCTTCGCTCGTGCCGTAAACACTGCTTCGTACAAAACTAATACCCATCTACAAGCAGTGTAATAATATACTAATTGCGCACATTTTATCGATTTTATCTCATAGCTTATCATACAGTATAGTCCTTTACACAAGAGTAGGAGCTATTTTTCCCATTCTTGATTCTCGTAATAATTTCGATCCTCACCCGTGGTTTGGGTCAAAAACCCACTACTCGGACGCGAAAAAGTAATAACACCTTTGTATCGCAAAGTGATATTCTGATATAAAATGACTCGCAAAACGTGATAAAGCTGAAGCAAGAGTTTCTCGAAGAGCTCCAACTATGAAAGAATCATTGATCGCAACTTTGAACTTTGTAGCATGCAAGAAAAATTGTAAGAAAAAAAACATAGAGTCAATTCTGAAAATTGTTGTGCTTATAGGACATGAGTATATAAATTGATGATAAATGTAAGGATGAATTCCTTCTAAGACATCCAAAAACTTATGAGTTGTAGCAGAATTTTATTTTCATGGTAAGACCGAAAGAGACGAAATAACCCTCAAGAGATTTTGAAGCTACTCAACTGATAGGCTTTCGATTCTTCCTTTTCGATGCCATGATGTGTAATACTCCGTTCAAGGTTATTCGCAGAATACGATGGTGAGTTTCATCGCCTAAACTAGAAATAAATTGCTAGTGCGTGTAAGTCTAGATAACATCAAAAGAAAATTTTGGTCTGAAAACTGTTAGTAATGTTTTATTTCTTTTGTACGATCTGGAATGGAAGAAACCCAATGGGAAAATAAAAGACGTAGAAAAAGCTTGCAGTTTAGGCATAAAATTACTCGCATCTATACTATGTGTATGCTCTTCTTATCAATTTCTGAAATGTTTTTTTTAATTCTATTATTCGATGACAGGAAAGTATGATAAAACACGCGTGCTCCTTTGGCTGTGAAATGAGATATAACTCCTTTTGATGTGTGTTTGATCTCAGCTGTGAGTATATTTTCCGTAATTCACAAGATTGGAACTACGTAATTTACATGGCTAGCTCACTTATTTCAATATCTTGAAGAGAGTCGTACGTAATATTTAAGTCGTACTGCCGATGTTGGATCATTTAGGCCGAATCAATCTTTCATAGACGACACAATGAATTCTATTTCTTATCTCTGCGTGTTTACCTTGGCCTCTCAAGCTCGCGCGGAGTCAATTTTGGATGGTGAGTAAAAATTTTTCATTCGCACAACAATTTGAATTGGTGATCATCATTCTTGTTGGATGAGTTCTTCGAAAAATCTGCTATAAGACAGATTTCTCAAAAGAACTCTTTACTCCATAAGAATGTAGAAATCAGAATGAGATTGCAATCATTTTCGTTGGACCCCAACGAATAGTATCCACGCTCTTTTTTCTGAGTATTTCACTCTTCTGCTCAGTTCTTTTTTTTTTTTTTTTTTTTTTTATGCATTTTTGACCACTTCAAAGGCGTCTAAAAAAAAAAGAAAGAGGAATTTGAATGCTTTTTATAAGATAATGATCGTGGAACTTTTTATTGGTGCTGGGTACCAAGATGGGAATATATTTCATATCGTCATAGTGAATATTAAACGTGAATTGACAGATGATATCCCTATAACAGTTGTTTGAGATTCTACTGAAATAAGCTGAGAATCTTTGATACGAATCTGACAAGAATATTTTGATAACACATCAAGCGCATCGCGATTTTTCTGGGTTTCCGTATGGACACTATTTTGATGAGGGGAAAATGAAATACATGCTCCCCGTTGCTCAAGATTTTGATTTAAATAATTTACGACGGGTTCGCGGAAGACCGGGTAATTTGAGGTATGATGAAATAAAAAATTCTGTTTGAGCCCCTGTTTCTACATGGCCCTGCGGTCATTTTCCTACAAGGATTCAAAATTATTCATTGATTTGTCTTTCAGGAATCATACGTAGGAAATCGTCTCTTCCAACGGCCTGTTTTCGTCAATTTCGTGGTT
The DNA here is from genome assembly GCA_029851415.1 of Eretmocerus hayati. Taxonomy (NCBI): domain Eukaryota; kingdom Metazoa; phylum Arthropoda; class Insecta; order Hymenoptera; family Aphelinidae; genus Eretmocerus; species Eretmocerus hayati. The sequence goes on along the minus strand of CM056744.1, from coordinate 95,366,070 downwards.
TATGCGCCATGACTCGGCAGGAAAGAGATTCACCGGTAAATTTGTGGAGTTTTTTTGTAGATTTTTGGAGATCTACAAGATAATCAGTCTCACATTAATAAAAAAGCCGGACCCACTCTTATTAACCCTCTAGCGCCCAAGGTATCAAGAACACGGATTCTTTTTTCTTTTTTTACTTCAAATGTTTTCATTTGGCTCCTAGATGGGCGTGACAAATCGCAATTTCCTTAAAATATCCGGGAACAGCATTTTTTCGAGTGGGTCCTGCAGGACCCATTGGGCGTTCAGGTCATAATATTGAATCCACACAAACAATCTTCTTGTTTCAAACAAAGGGCTTATATTTTCAAACTTTTAGAGTAAATTCATGACGAAGAAGCTCACAATCATGGATCAATGAGAACATTATGAAATCGCTCAGTTAATCTGAATACTTATGATGGAAGTCACAAAAACAGTTTTTTGGATACATTACCGCAAAGACTTACTTGACACTTCTCACAAAAAGAGTATACTTTACTCTTTAGGCAGAGCTTGCATCTTTGTTTGCAATCCGCAAACTTGAAAAAGTGCTCTTGCGAGTCATACCTCATATCCACAACAATTTTCTTAGAGATTCGACGGCTGGGATTCTGAGTTAAGCTTGATAGAGATCGATTCGAACGACCACGTGACTTCTGTGAACGCGAACGCCCAATGGGTCTTGCAGGACCCACTTCACGCACAATTACACGCCCAAATATTTTTTTACGTGAAAAATATTCATGCATGGATACCATGTCGCGGAAGTCCAGTGGGTCCTGTGGGACCCACTTTCTAAATTGACCAGCCTCTAGACAATTTTCCCTTTTGAACCATTCCAACGCATGGACACCTTCAAGGGGGGCTCAAAGAAGATGTTCCAATAGGTATTGGATACTTAGGAGTTATTCGCATCTCTAGATGGATCGATTTAGACCGTAAACTCACGTCCTCGTCGAGCGACGCGCGAGCGCTGAGTTTCGCGTGATCCCGAAAACTGTGTACGCTTTATCAGGGCCCCGTATCATGACAGACTTTTAGTTTCGGCCTAGAAAAAAGCCATTACCATGCACAACTGCCGAAATATTGCCGTGGTGCTTGTCATGTCTGGATTCTGGAAGTGGGTCCCACAGGACCCACTGGGCGCTAGAGGGTTAACTGAAGATTCAGGGAAAGGTGTGAGACATTCGTGAATTTCTGTAAACTTTTTCCTTTCATCTGGACATTCACAAATGATCTACGAAAAACTACTCTATGAGTTTTTCGATAAAATTAATCGCTTCTGGGTTACCTATGGCGAGCAAACCACGAAAGAGATGGAAAACCGTGTAAGAGAAGATTCTTTTACATGAGATTTATCGAACGGTTTGTAAAGGAGAAATCGAAGAATTCACTTCATTTCAAAATTGCCCGAAAGGATCTGAAAAATTCATGATAGAAAGATGTTCCTTATCTATCAAATACTCATTGAAATAGCCCATGAATAGATGAATATTAACCTTGATATGAGCAATGAATTAATGAATTCATAGAATTCAAGGCATGGAAGCAGCTTTTACAATGAATTTATCGTAATAGTATATTATGTAGTCCAACAGCGAAGAGCTCCTCTGAAGGCTTCAGCTTTAAGAGCTGCAAATTAATAATAAAAAAATGACTCTCTTGCAGATAATCTCGGTTCTCACTGGTTTGAAAAGAATTACGCCGTTTCAAGCCAGAACAAATTTCTGATTCGGTTTCTGCGAGGAAGAAGTATGAATAAATTATAGTCTGATATATGCACTATTTCGAACCCAAAATATTTTTGATCAGTATTGATGAAATCGAAACATCAACGATTCGAGAATCTGTCTCTATTCGAAGCCTTGGTTTCAGTAAAAGCCACAGATTTTACGCAATTTGAACATGGATTTGATCCAAAATTCTACTCACTCGAGGTCACGTGTACACGAACCATCATCCGCACGAATGAAAGGAAATCCCAGGCTGTATTTCTATGAACACTGGAATCGTAGGGTCACTGCACTCGAATGTAGTGTTTGCCAATGTTTCTGCATTTAGAAAGAATTCTTGAGAAATTCATTGTTTAAGATAAGGTAACCTTTGTGAATTTTCTAATCTTTAGTGGTTCCTGTGATATTCATATAGCACAAGATCGCGTCATTTTCATGTTCTAGTCTCTATATTTTGACCAACTGAAACGATGAACTTCTTACCCTGCACAGAATTATTTTATTGTTATTTAATACTTAGGGAATAAAATATGTGAAAGAAGGGACTCATTTTACGCGAAATTGCTCCAAAAAAAAATACCACGTTCACTGCGAAGGCGAAATCGCGATTCCGGTCTGGATTACGAGAGAGTACAAATGTGCGTTTCATCACTTTCGGAAGTCAAACCTTTTGGAAAATCATCAGTTTGACATCTATTTACAGTATCTACATGAATTTTAGTGTACACACGGTTTAGTGCACACAGGGAAGGACGCGTGGACCCCACGCCGTGGGGCCTATCGCAGTGAACGTGTTAAGTGAATCTTTACTCTCATGGAAAAAATTATATTTTTTCCCTTGACATCATGAGGAAAGGAGTAAAATGTCTCGTGATTCACTCGAAAAACTTGATCTTATATGTCAAAATCTTCAATATTTTTTGTAAGAAATCATGATACCCCGTAAAAAAGCTTCGCATTTTCCAGAAGGGCCAAATCCACTGGACGAGACGCAAAACGACGACCTTACAGTGAGACAAGCTCGTTTTCAAGGATACTCGGTAACAATAAGGAGCAATCCTCACTTAGCTACCGTACAATACTATGGATCACAAGTGTGTAGCGGTGCTATCATTGGTCGAATGATCATATTGACGTCAGCTAGTTGTATAGACGGTCGACGGTTCGGGGGATTTACCGTTGAAGTTGGCAAGAATCTTCAGAATGAAACTTCTCTGTACCAGGTGGTTGCTGTATCGTATCATCCTGATTACAATTCGGTAAACGCACGAGCTGATGTGGCTCTATTGAAGCTTAATGATTCCATTAAAATTTCGAAAGCATCAAAAATAGCCAATTTACCCGATCCAATGGAAAGCTTAATATACAGTGCTGAGGCTGGTAATTTGGGAATTTTGACGGGCTGGTCGGATCTTAGTAGCTCGATATTCAAGTGGAATAGTAGAGCATTAGTGATCCAGAGTGCTAGAATTACGCACAGGCATCATTGTAAAAATATCAAGGGTCAAAATGTATCTATCGACGATCATATCTGTTTGCGAATCTTGGAAAGAGGTACCTGCGGAGCTCATGCCGGTGGACTTTTCGAAGTTGATAATATTCTGGAAGGTTTTGTATCCGTCGATTGTGATCCTCATCAGAAACTCATCAGTTGTACTTCCATTCGCCATTATCTACCATGGATAAGACAAGAAGAGCGAAAATTGTTGGAAGATCCGAATCCCCCGATCATCATACATGCCCGTAAGTGAATTATTCCTTTTAAAAAGTCAATACTATTCGATTTCTCAGAGGCAATCAAAATGACTCTGCTTACTAACTCCCAAGCAATACACTGATGATGACTGGTTTTTGAGCTTGAATCCTCCTAGAAGATTGTATCACCAATAAAACAGTAATGGCTGTTTGTTTTGCTTCAAATTTTTACCAAAAGGACCCCGCCATAAATGATAGGATTTTGGCTTTCAGCGAATTTGACCGAATCGGCAATCAATCGATAGAGCTCGACGTGCTGAGCAAAAGACTCCATAGCCGCTAAACCCGAAAAATTCTCGTTTTCGAGTGATTTTGTTGCAAAGTCGCCGATTTTACCGAGCCAAAATAGGGTTATGGCATCAATCGAACAATAACATACGTTCGAATTCGTTCGGCTCGCTTGGTATTTGCCAGCTGAATACGTCTGATGAAGCAAGAATCTTTGCATTACACGCGACTTGATAATCCTCTCAAAAGAATCTTCCACTGCCGCCATTCTCGCGGGATATTTTCAAAGTCCGCACAAAATATCTAACTCTAGAAATCATCAGAGGTGTATTTACACTCTTGACCAGTAGTGTACATTCGAGAATATATCTATCGAAAATCAGAATGCAATATCTCTTGGTTATCAAACGACGATTACATTTTCTGTCAGATCGCACCTATTTTGAGAAAAAAGAATTCGATGCTTCACATGGTTTCAACAGAGTACTTAATTGACTTCTCATTTCTGATATCATCTCGCTGAAACGAATATATTTTCGAAAATCAATAGGCGTCTACTCAAATAACCGTACAAGTCTCAATCCGCAATCCCGGAAAAAAATTAAAACGATCTTCGCAACCTTTACCGATATAGAGTTGGGCCTGATTCGATTTTCGTATGTTCGAGCCGAGTGCGATACGACGCGGAATTCAATCACCACCCAAAATTCCAAACGAATATCTCTCTGAAATCCCATAAGATATTTTCAAATATGTGTAGGCCCCCCCTCCCGCCCCGCACACTAGAAAGGTGAAAATCTCGTTACCTTGAAACGATAAACAGTTCGGAAAAAAAAGATCCAATGGTTTTGTTTCAAAGTTGTACTGAGAGCTTAGACGTATTTTTCAACCATCCAGCGGGAAAACGCTCTTCTCAACGCATCCTTGCGTGAGGTATGAGCTCTAAATACTGTATGTATCTCGTTGATGATGAAACTCGTCATCCGCTTTGCCTTGATAATATACTATGTCCCGCGGACCGTTTGAAATATCAAAATCTTTCGAAGCGTTTCGATTGTGCGGACTTTGAAAATATCCCGCGAGAATGGCGGCAGTGAAAGATTCTTTTGAGAGGATTATCAAGTCGCGTGTAATGCAAAGATTCTTGCTTCATCAGAGGTATTTAGCTGGCAAATACCAAGCGAGCCGAACGAATTCGAACGTATGTTATTGTTCGATTGATGCCATAACCCTATTTTGGCTCGGTAAAATCGGCGACTTTGCAACAAAATCACTCGAAAACGAGAATTTTTCGGGTTTAGCGGCTATGGAGTCTTTTGCTCAGCACGTCGAGCTCTATCGATTGATTGCCGATTCGGTCAAATTCGCTGAAAGCCAAAATCCTATCATTTATGGCGGGGTCCTTTTGTATAACGAATCATTTGTTTGCCTGAAAATTGGCTACGAATTTTCGTAAAAAAGATCTGTGTCGAAGATATTCTGTTGGAAAAATGCACGTGGAAAAATAAGTAGAGACGAGATTATACTTTCAGTTAATCTTGATAAAATGTACGACCAATATATTTTCAAGAGAATAGTTTTCAAAATATGTCCCAATCAAGCTCCCGAATGGGATAAGTTATATATGGAAGAAAATGATAATCTTAAATAGCTAATAAGAGGATGAATCTAACAGACTGTTGTATTAGGCACAAATGCGCCATTCCATCAATACAAGGACAACAAATCTATCGTGTCAGTCTTTTCCACAATGTTTAGACTTGTTGACGACATTGTCGAGTTCCTGAAAATTCCTATGAATCTTTGAGATAACGCCAGCGTCGATTAAATGTGGTTCTTAGAATCAACGTCAATCATCAGAATCGCTATATTTCAAAAATTCGTGAAAATATTTGGGAATTCGACAGAACTAATACCAGACATCTTCGCGAAATGCCATTCAGAATCTTGGACTTCGGACCTCAGAATGACCTGAAGACGTCATTGACGGAAATGGCAAAGACTCGTGATTTGTCACATCTCCAGGGGTCCAGATTTTAGAATTAAAATTAGGGGTTTCTATACAAAAAATCAGCTTGACACCCAACCCGAAATTAATATTATGCTTACGGTCAAGAGCAATACGTCGAGGGTCGAAAAAAGTTTGAAAAACGTTTACTGAGAAGTACTTTCCTAAACGAGATTATCGCTGCAGCTTTTGATGGTAGCTTCCAATCATATCTAGGAACGCCCCTAGAGATCATCTAAAAAATGATGAAAATTTTCATATTTGAACGTGAAATTTTGAGCTCCTCCAGATCTCAAAAGTTAAAAGTAGTCAAAGAATGGACTCAGATCTGATCTTGGACGTCATTTTTGAGTTTCTCTCTTGAATTCAGAGGACACATATTTCGGAGCATTTTCATATCCAGCCCCATTTTCGAGTTCCTCAGGTGAGGAGGGAGGGGGGGGGGTGGTGCAACGTTTGAAAAACCTTGTATGTATTATCTGATCATCATTCTACTCCGTCAAGTGTTCTGGTTAAAATGGTCGTCATTCTCTTGTTTTCATTCGCCCTTTCAAGGGAATGAAGAAATAGAAAAAATGATTAAAGTTCAAGGACAGCAGTTGCGATATGATCGAAACATGTAATTTCAAATTATATGTATGATTTTCAACAGCATCTACGGAGGTTCTGGAAATGAACCGCAAGAAGCAAGAAAATTTTACAACAATAGACCAGGCTAATTTCATGGTGTCAATCATAAATGCCAGAAGTCATCGGTTTGTAAGCAGTGGAATCATCGTAGCACCGACCTACGTTTTGACTTCATCTAAATGGGTTTCAAAAACGCGTGGTCATTACAAAATTCGTGCAGGATCAAGCTTCTGGAATGGTGGCGGAGAATTATATGACGTGGAACGAATTCACGCGCAAGAGCATATAACCCTTGACAGGAATTTAAATGACATAGCTATAATAGAAGTGGATCCACGATTTGAGTTCAGCGATTCTATTGGAAAGGTACCAATATTGAATCCATCCTTGATGAGTGATGCTATCTACGATACCACAGCTACAGTTTACGGTTGGGGTAAGTTACTAACCGCACAAAATTGTATTCAAATTTTTTCATATTATTACCACGTTTGCTGTAGAACCAAAAGTTGCAGTTCCGTTCCTAATGTGAGCGGTGAAACTCATCGTAGGGTCCCGCGTAATACTAAACTCCATAAGACAAAAATTTTTAGCACACAGAGAAGGACCCGCCGCATTGGACGTGTTGAACTTATGACATGAAAAAATTCGTAAATTGTGTTGAAAGAAAATGTATATATACCACCAACATGGGTAATTTTTGTACAATTTCGGTACTTTTTATTTTGTTTGGCTCGGCATTTCAACATACATTGACAAAACCCACTTCTATTAGTAGTCAATCTAAAGCTTACAGTCTCAGCTTTCGATTGACGGGCTACAAAGTTCAGTTTGATGTGTCTAACCTGGTGCTATTAGCAGTTGAAGAAGTGTACCAAAGTTAAACCCCGATAGGGCAACTTTGATACATTTACAAAATATTTCAGTTCTACTTACAACCAAGCGTAGGAATCAATTTGAATCACTCAGAAGTCTTGTTCCAAGCTTTTTGGCACATTTTAAAATCTCATAGACCATCACTCGACTCAAGATGAATTGAAAAGGAACTGTCATAAAGAGTTGAACCGAAGTTATCCTGCCGTAATGACTCTTACGTAGAGTGGGGTAACTTTGGTACACTTTTTCATGGGTTTTTTCCCTGTTTTTCATTCATTAAAATTCAGGATGCTTCAAATACTCTAATGTAACGATGGTTTCTTCGATATGGTGATATATGATATGGAAATGTAGCATTATACACCCGTAGTTCGTCCCGGAACACTTCTTGCCAGGTATACTAACTGGACCACTCCCGTATCGCTGCTAAATCAGGCTTTTCGGAAAAAGCTTCGATAAACGACTACAATCATTCACACGGGATCTACGGTGGCTCAACACATCGTCCATGTGTTTATCGAGGGGAAAAAATAGATTTTAGAGCGACAGTCCAATGCACTTTCAAAGTAGTTTTGCAGAGGTGTATTAAAGTTGCACCCGCTTTGTGCCCACTCTACCGAAATTACTCAATTTGACGGTACATAATATGTTTATTATATTGATAATCATTTAGTTACTTGAGATTTATTTCAATTCAGGAAGCATTGGTGGCCCGAGGCATGAACCACAACACCATCAGCTACAAATGCTTCACTTGAATCTATCATTTAAGGAAGGTTGCAATCAAGAATTTACAAAAGGTGGACCTGCCACACAAGATTTGATATGTACGGAGAGCAGGATTGGAAACTGTATTAGTGACAAAGGTGGACCTTTGATCGTTAATAAAAGCCTGCTTGGAATTCTTTCGGAGACACCTCCTGATTGTGCAAATCATTGGTTTTCTAACATATATACAAATGTGACTGTTTACGAAGATTGGATTCATAAGATAGTCACTGATCCCAAGTCAGATGAATTATGATGATGAAATTTGTGCAGTAGTATACCTCGGATATAAGAAATTATCATCTATCGTTGATTATGGTTTTTTTTTTTTTTATGTACTTATATGTATTGAATATTATTGATGTGTATCCTATCATGTACGAGGAGTAAGGGTATTTTCGAAGTAATGCGAAGAATATCATCACTAAGTCAAACGGTGAAACTCATTGTTCAACAAAGTAATTGAGTTCAGGCTTATCTTACATTTTAGATGAGTCAATATTGTAAGGGAATTCAATTTTGTTTTGTCTCGCAATGTTTTCATTCAGAATTACAATATTACAGATCAGCTAGATTCAGTCGGTTGTCGATATCATTGTTCGATTAAAGAAACTCGATTCGTTGATCTCAATAAAAAAATATAATCTAATTTTAGTCTGACATCTGTTCCAACACCATAAAGATGAATGACTGTACTTTCGTTGGATAGATTACGTTTATATCGTTCCGTGCTTCAAGAAAATTGTTAGTTCGTGGACGAAATAACTTCTACAGCAGCGTAAAAATATCTGCTTGTTAAGGAGCTTGGGAGTCAATTCCGTACGAATGTTGATTTTCCTAGAGCCATTTTTTCCATCAAAAAATTTCAAAAATATTCAGATGAATAGGCGATCAAATAGAAGCCATACACATTGTACCATATCTTTTTGTGAATAGAGATTATTTTATCTATCACCCTCAACAGCTTTTCTTACTTTTTATCGTAGTTAATGATATCCACACGACTCGAAGATTGCAGAAAAAATTCCAGCATATCGTTATTGTTTGCAGAAAAATTTAGAAGATACTCAGATAAAGATGACCAAGATCCAATAATCTACCTAGGTTGAGTTTCTATTTTGAAGATACCAAAAAATTATTCTGCAAATGGAAATTGAGGCAAGCGACTCGTGCGAGGAATGATCAGATACCTCAAAACAATAGGTTGACCCCATGGACCAATAGAAATGGAGATCAAAACGAGTCTTCTGTACATTCTTCTATCATGATATTTTGTAGTCCTGATGAATGTATAATTTCAGCTGGCAAGAAATTCGTCTAAGAATCTAAAGGAAAACACGGGACTATTAACATCGAATCTACATCTAGAATAGAAGCAAATATTTAAACTGTCTTTCAAAGTATTCTCACACAAAATTTCAGAAAAGCGTAGTTTATACCTCAGAAGCTGAGAATTAATCAATATTCCATGTGGCTTTATTCGGCAAAATTACCCTGGCACCGGAATTGTGAGCTGTGGAAAATCCAAAAAGACAGATCGATGCACCGAAAATTCTACCTCCCGAATCCGCAAGGGGAAAATCTCTACCTTTTTTCATTTCATTAAAATTATCACGAAACTAGATCATTCCGCCCATCCTGGTGCGCCTTTAACCCTAGCTCGGAGCGATACACTCTTGGTCTAGAAAAATTCTACCCGGTCTAAAAAAAATTCTACCACCTCGGTTTTTCCAAATTTTCTATTGGGTTCTCCGCGTGATCGGTAGAAATAATTTCCAATCCCAAGCCCTGGTGTGAACGTGCTACATTAGGCCACGTTCACACCAGCAAGATGCGCCACACCGCGGTAAATGTATCAGCTAACTGCAGTTGACCACGAGTCAAAGCCTAATTACTGCTAATCACGGAGAATCCAATAGAAAATTTGGAAAAAGCGAGGTGGTAGAATATTTTCTGGACCGGGTAGAATTTTGCTAAGTAGACCAACAGTGTGTCGCTACGAGCAAGGGTCAAGGCGCACCAGGATGGGTGAAATGAGCTAGTTTTCTGATGATTTAAAAAAAATGAAAAAAAGGTAGAGTTTTTCTCCTTGTGGATTCGGGGAGTAGAATTTTGGTTGCATCGATCTGACTTTTTAGATTTTCCATAGCTCACAATTTCGGTGCCACGGCACCTTTGCCACTTAATTCATCCCTGCACACTGTAGCCGAAAGATATAGAGCCTATTGTTAGGATGGTTTTCCGATCAGAGACTAACATTGTCAATTGAATAATTTCCTTACATTCGGCCAATCCTGGCATGTAGATCGTCCTCGATCATTCGACTGAAACAAAACAAAAAGAATTTTATCAATCTCCTGGTATTCGCAAAATTATGATGTTGATCCTTCTCAAACTTCGGAAATGATTTTTGAAGCATTCTATCTGAATCAGATCTCTTATAATACTCGACTTTTCGAGCATAATAAGTTTCCATGTCATTCGACTTTTCGAACGTCAATTCTGGAATCACGTATCATACCGATGTTCGACTTTTCAAACATCATCATCGCCGGATGTTCGACTTTTCAAACATCGATATTCACTCAATGATCGACTTTCCGAACATTACCTTGCAATATTCGACTTTTCGGACATGCAAGCACATATAACTATTCGAAATGTACTTCAAATTCCTTACCAATTCATTCCATGGCGTCGAAGTTTACCCACCGCTGAATGCTGTCTACCGCAACAATGCTCTTCCGTTGTTTCAGAGATTTCTTCATTTCTCTCATATCCACAACTTCATACCGATCATTTGGTAGTACTGCAGATATCTTGAATGGTCCTTTTGCTTTCGCAGCAAGTTTCCTGCTCTCTCCAGTAGCCGCTGGGCAGTTTGCAACCATTACGACGTCATCAATCTCGTAACGTGTCGCTTTGAAACGTTTGGCATCAAAACGTTTTTTCTGGTTGATTTGGTCTTGATCAATTGCATTTTTGGCTTCTAATCTCAGTTCTTGAAGGTCAATTTCGTCTAGCGTGTTTTGGGCTGCTGCAGATAATTTTGCATCTGCCGTGCCTCTTGGCTTGAATCCAAATAGTAGTTCGTTGGGACTTTTCCTCGTTGATCTATTGGGAGAACAATTAATAGCACTCTGCACTTTCTTCACGTGGGTGTCCCATGCATTTTCTGGGTCACCAGCAGCCGTAGCCACCAAAGAGCTTAGTAGAGTTCTATTTAGTCGTTCGCATAGGCCATATGCTCTTGGGGTGGCCACTGCGTTAACGATGTGTTTTATATCGACGGCTCCTACGAAGAGTAACACATTTCTTATCAACACTACAAAAAGAAATCCTTACCTTCAGATTGATTTCATGCTTAGAGCAAGATGCAACAAATGTGAGATGAAAATCTTCAAAATAAGCAAGCGCTTCGTCTGAAGCGGGATTTGGTCTTACAGCAAGCATAATTCGTAGCTGAACTGCAGAACTCTCAGGCTCAGCGATCCATGTTTATGTTTATGATAGGTTAGATTATACTCCTTTTGCGAGAGATGGGAGAATAATTCCATCTACTTTTTATTCCTCTTGAAAATCCATGATTGAGATCTTAACGATTCGCGAACACACAAAAATCACAATCATATACAAAATTATTCGTCGAGCGATTGAGTATTCAACTTTGAACAGTTCCACGTGTGTAAACATAGCTCGATGCAGCAGAAGACCTGTGAGACAAAATCCGCCTGATTCTTAGACGACGAACCTTTATTGAAGTCGAATATTCTTGACATCATCGTATTTTCTGATATGAAGAAAAAAACTGTTCTTTTTCATCTGACGGTCAGATTTGAGCGAATGTAAGATGCAACAGTAAGACACGATGGCAATCTGAGAGTAAGAATTTCTTTTTGTTGCGAACGACGAAGAGTAACACATTTTCTTATCAACGACGAAGAGTAACACATTTTCTTATCAACGACGAAGAGTAACACATTTTCTTATCAACGACGAAGACTAACACATTTTCTTATGAACGACGAAGAGTAACACTTTTGTATGAATGACGAAACGGGTTGCCTCTCCTGCAGGGGTCGAATACAAGTATTGGAGCTGAATGAACTGATGAATGGACGGATGCGTAGATGGGATGGATGGGATGGATGGATGGATGGATGGTTTGGATGGATGGTATGGATGGAAGGATGGGTCGGATGGATGGTATGGATGGATTGATGGGTCGGATGGATGGTATGGATGGATGGATGGTTTGGATGGATGGGTCGGATGGATGGATGGATGGATTGATGGAATGGAACGGAACGGACCGGACCGGAATGGAACGGAACGTAATGGAACTGAATGGAAACGAATGGGATAGGATGGAACGGAATGGAATAGAATGAAGAGGTGGGGAACGGAACGAACCGGAACGGACCGGAATGGAACGGAGTGGAGTTAAGTGGAATTGAACAGAATGGAACGGAATGGACCGGAACTTTTTTCCCACTCCGTTCCATTCCGTACGTTCCGTTTCATTCCGTTCGTTTCCGGTCCCTTCCGTTCCATTCGTTCATGGTCCATTCCGTTCCATTTCCTTCCATTCCTTTCAATTCCGCTCCATTCCATTCCGTTCCATTCCAGTCCGTTCCGTTCCGTTCCATTCCATCAATCCATCCATCCATCCATCCATCCATCCATACCATCCATCCGACCCATCCATCCATCCATCCATCCATCCATCCATCCATCCATCCATCCATCCATCCATCCATCCATCCATCCATCCATCCATCCATCCAAACCATCCATCCATCCAAACCATCCATCCATCTATACCATCCATCCGACCCATCCATCCATCCATCCATCTATCCATCCATACCATCCATACCATCCATCCGACCCATCCATCCATCCATCCATCCATCCATCCATCCATACCATCCATCCGACCCATCCATCCATCCATCCATCCATCCATCCAAACCATCTATCCATCTATACCATCCATCCGACCCATCCATCCGACCCATCCATCCATCCATCCATCTACCCATCCATACCATCCATACCATCCATCCGACCCATCCATCCATCCATCCATCCATCCATCCATCCATCCATCCATCCATCCATACCATCCATCCGACCCATCCATCCATCCATCTATCCATCCATCCATCCATACCATCCATCCGACCCATCCATCCATCCATCCATCCATCCATCCATCCATCCATCTATCCATCCATCCATCTATCCATCCATCCATACCATACATCCGACCCATCCATCCATCCATCCATCCATACATACATCCGACCCATCCATCCATCCATCCATCCATCCCATCCATCCATCCATCCATCTATCCATCCATCCATCCATCCATACCATCCATCCGACCCATCCATCCATCCATCCATCCATCCATCTATCCATCCATCCATCTATCCATCCATCCATCTATCCATCCATCCATCCATACCATACATCCGACCCATCCATCCATCCATCCATCCATCCATCCCATCCATCCCATCTACGCATCCGTTCATTCATCAATTCATTCAGCTTCAATACTTATATTCGACCCCTGCAAGACAGGCAACCCGCTTCGTCATTCATACAAAAGTGTTACTCTTCGTCGTTCATAAGAAAATGTGTTAGTCTTCGTCGTTGATAAGAAAATGTGTTACTCTTCGTCGTTGATAAGAAAATGTGTTACTCTTCGTCGTTGATAAGCGGCTATGTGTTACTCTTCGTAGGAGCCGTCGATATTGTATTCTGTGCACAGGGCTTTGAATCGATGAGACGTGAATGCCGGGCCTTTATCTGTTATAATGCGAGTAGGGACTCCAAATATCACAAAAATCATTTCTAATGCTCTCAGGACGAATTTGGCTTTGGTGCTGCGGACTGGTTCGAGAATACAAAATTTGGTGAAACCATCAATGATAGCTAATATGTGCATATTGCCTTTTTCTGATCGAACGAAAGGGCCAAGGTGATCTAAGTGCAAGGTGTGAAAAGGTATTGAAACTTTTTCTATCGGGTGTAAGAAGCCTGGTTTTTTATTCGATTTAGATTTATAGTACAAGCAGTTTAAACAAGACTTGATATATTTACTGACAAATTTACTCATGCCTTTGAACCAATATTTTTCGCGAATCAGTTCTAGAGTTTTTTCAATACCAAAGTGACCACTATTGTCGTGGAACATCTTTACGATGTTCCACCGTGACATTTTTGGGACTACCCACTTGTTTCCTTCTTTTTCTGTTTTTCTGAAAACGACTCCTCCTTTCAAATCATACAAATCAAAATATTGCTTCACATTTGGTTGGATATCTCCTGATTCTAAGATTTTTCTTATAACTTCAATATCTGGGTCCTGTAATTGAACCGCTTTGATCCACTCAGAATCAGTGATGTCTACTGATAAGCAATCGATGGGGTTTCTACTGAGGTAATCAACATGTGATGATTGTCTACCTGGTCGATGAACGATTTCGTAGTCAAAGTCTTGGAAGTATGCCCACCATCGAGCGACCCGTGGTTGGATATCTTTCTTGGTAGCCGTTGCTCTAATAGCGTTGCAGTCTGTTACGATTTTGAATCTAATTCCCAATAGATAAACGCGAAAAGCCTCCAGACCAGCAAATATGGCTAGCGTTTCCAGATCGTAAGAGTGGTATTTTTGTTCTTGTGGGGTGGTTTTTCGACTATAGTATGCAACGACTTTCTTATCCGCCCCAACTTTTTGCATGAGTATAGCACCTAAGCCGATCGCGCTTGCATCTGTGTGCAGTTCGGTCTCGATTTCCGGATCGAATATCGTTAACACTGGTCTTGACGAGAGAATGCTCTTGATTGTTCGGACAGCTTCTGTTTATTCTTGACCCCAATGCCATTCAACATTATTTCGTAATAAGTTAGTTAGTGGAGCGACAATGCTAGCAAAGTTCTTTACGAATCTCCGGAAAAATCCGGCAAGGCCAATGAATTGTCTAACTTGTTTAACATTTTTAGGTTCAGCAGCTTCTACTAGTGCCCGTATTTTCTGTTGCCCAGGGCGAACTCCTTCTGCCGAAATTTCCCTTCCCAAATATTCTATCTCTTCACAGATTAAACGACATTTGGGTAAGTTTAAGGTCAAGTTATACTTTTCGAAAGCAGCAAATACTTTCTCTAATTGTTCAAATCCCTCTAATATTGAACAAAAGGCCAGAAGTACACCATCTAAATAGCTGAGACCGTCTGTATCTTCTAAAACCTCGCGTATTACTCCTTGGAAAGATTGGGGTGCATTGGCAAGGCCCATAGCTACTTTCAAGAATTCCCATAATCCATCAGGTGTAACAAACGCAGTTTTTCCGACTGAATCTTTATGCATTTTGATCTGATAAAATCCCGATTTGAGATCAAGAATTATGAATAGTGATTTACCTGATAATTGATCTATGAGGTCTTCAGGTAAAGGCAAGGGAACTTTCATGCGTTTCGTTATTTTGTTGAGTGGTCTGTAACCAATAACTAAACGTTTTTCGCCATTTTTCTTTTTCACAAGGAAAGCTCGACTAGCATAAGGTGATTTGCTTTTTTGAATGATTCTACTTTCATATAGTTTTGCTACAAAATCGTTCATTTCTTTCCGTTCTGATGCTGACATGCGAAGTGGTGTAGTACTCACTGGCTCATTTGTAGTCAAATCGATTACCATTTCGCCAATCGTGCATTCGCCAATTTCTTCTAGTGTGAATGCAATATTCTTTCTATACCGGTTCAAAAACTGAACAAGTTTTCGTTTCGTCTCCGCATCAATTTTTCCACAGATGACGTCATTTTCAGTGACGATTCGAACAGTTGTCGACTCTACATCAATGCTTTGGACGAAACGCTCTGGTATTGTATCAGGGCTTTGGAAAAATAATAAATGGTTTGCATCACCTTCTAGTTTGACCCCCGGTTGTAATATGTTCCGTCTTATAAGTATTCCTTTCGCGAGTTGATCATTTGGCATAACGAATACCTTGATTCTAAGGGTAACTTCATCAATTTTTAAATCTATAGTCGAGTGGGCTATCGGGCAAAGAGGTGTGCAATTTGCGGCAGTCAATATTTCATTTGATTCTACCAGCTCAAGATTCAGTTTGTGTGCTTCTTCTTCCCTTATCAGGGTGCAATCACTACCTAGGTTAATCGTACACTCTCTTTCTTGACCATTCATCAAACAAAATTTTCAAAGGTTTTGCTGCAATCAAATTCTCAATCTGTAGTACCGATAGTCCGCACTCGCTCAACTCTAGTCATTTCTTTTGAGTATCTCTTTCCGCTCTTTCAGGTAACAACGCTCAGTCGTATGATTGTCTTTATGACAAAAGTCGCAAACTTTCTTTGGTGTATCTCCCGTCTTTGTGGTCGGAGTTCCGGTATTCGGTTCTGGCTTTACTTCGTAATTCGCTTTACAGAAACGTTTGATGTGATTTGGACCTTTGCATTTGAAGCACGTGATAGGAGGACCCGGTTCTTTGTTCTGATTTAGACTGACTCGGTCTGAATTCTCCGATTTAGTTGGTCCGTATCTCTTAGAGTTGTTGAAGTTGTTTTCTCTTTGACTATCACGATCTTCCGGGTTTGTATCTTCTTTTTTCGAAGTCTTTTTCGAATCATTGAAAATTGACAGTCGTTTGATCAATTTTGCATCGGTACTAATTTGGGCAGCTAAAATGACTGTGCGAACGGATTCATC
Source organism: Eretmocerus hayati (assembly GCA_029851415.1). NCBI lineage: Eukaryota > Metazoa > Arthropoda > Insecta > Hymenoptera > Aphelinidae > Eretmocerus > Eretmocerus hayati. The sequence continues at coordinate 95,349,311 of CM056744.1, read as the reverse complement.
GTCTATTCCTGTCGCTATCATGTCTACGATTTTATCTTCAGAAATTTTGAGCTTGAGTTTGTTAATTTTTGCCAGTTTTGTGTAAGTATACGTAAGTAGGTCGGGTGCTGCGGAGCTTCTATATTTTACGGCTTCTTCAATTAATTTACCGAAACTCTCATCACCCGGAAATTGTTCGATGATTTTTTCTGAAAACTTTTTCCATGTTCCAATACCTTTTGACAAGCCATCGTACCAAATATTCGCGTGGCTTTTCAGTCTCAAAATAGCAAAATACAACTTTGTTTCTTCACTCCACTTATAAGTTTTACCACTTGCGTTTACTCGATCAACCCATTCGTTTGCCGTAGTTTTCCCAATCTCCGGCTCGAACTCTGGCAAAAATTTTTCGTTGATGTAGTGCGAATTTTTCGGACCGGTCGATGCCATACCTGTGAGAATCTGAGCAAGTTGTGATAATTCCGAGGTCGTACTTCTTCTTCGAGTTGTTGGAGGACTTGGCGTGTGACTTCGATTGCGATGACGCTTATGTCTCGGACGTTCATCACGTGACCGGCTCCTGCTGTTGGAGCGATGGAGCTTGTGTCGGCTTCGAGAACGTCTCTCCCGGCCATAGAGATATTACGGATAGAGGACCGAAGAGGGGCTTTTGGGGGAATCGCTGGTAGAGTGAGACAGACGATCGGCGACCTTTCTAAATATAGATATACTCTGTGTTGCGCGGTGAGCGTATGCGCGGTATACGATGCGCGGCGCTCCGGCTCTATGCTCCGGCCTAGGGCCGGACGGCGGCATCAGCGGCAGTCGTGTCAGCTGGCTCCCCGGGCAAACAGGTGCGTGCAAACGTCCGACCAATTTACTCTGCTCCAAAATGCTGTAATCTGCTCCGGTGCTCCGAAATTTTGAGTTAAGTAAAACGAAACATTAACTCATTAAAACAAAAACGCAGTCATCATGGCAGGCCTACGCCTCGGCGTATGTGTTGTTTGCACGCACCACTTAATTCCAGAAGATAAATCCCGGAGCTTTCACAGGTAAATATTATACTCTCCTCATTTTACACGAGTATGTACTTGTTGCTAACTGCTCATCTCATACCATGAAAATTTTTTGTGCTTTTCTCATTAACGTTTGGAATGAAGGTGTTTTTTTCTGTCATAAAAGTAAATTCTCTTTCTCCGTTTTCCTCAAACAACAGGTTCCCAAGTAAACATGAACCAAGACAAAAGTGGCTTGATGTTCTTGGGCTCAAGAAAATAACGACCAAGTCCAGAATGTGTAGTGATCATTTTGATATAAGCTGTTACCATGACACAGATGGTTACACATCTCTCCGAAGGCTGAAATCTACAGCCATTCCAACACTCAGACTAAGAAATGAAGCTGACGTAAATTCACAAGACGTTTTGGGAGATGGGCCTCCAATAGATGCTAAAAGCACTTCAGCAGTACTGGATGAAGCTCAGAGAAGAGAAGTCACAGGTGAGAATTCCTTCCAACCATTATATATTATATTATCATTTGATGCATGTCCAAATCAAAACTCATAGGTGAATATTTTCTTGTGACTCTTGGTACCTTTTGAAGTGATGAACTACTGAAAACTTTTTCTGCCTGTTCATTTCAGATAATACTCAAGGCGTTACTCAAGGCTCGCCCATAAGGGATAGTACCACGTCTCCCACCAATACAATTGCGATGGACCATCCAGGTGTAGCGACACAAGAGTTGCCAACATCAGCATCAACCAGCACGACAACCACAAATGCCACAGCCCCAAATGAAAGTGATACGCTGGGTGATGGATTAGGACAAGGCTCCATTCCTGTTCGCCCTCCTACCAATAAAAAGAAACCGACAAGGTACATATGACATCATTACCGTAGAACACTGTTAGACTAACTTGAATGATTATTTGCAATGTGATATTGTTTTGTATTTATTTAGGAAACTTCTGAAAAGGGACATTGCTCCTGTATTCCATGACAACGCTTCTGGTGAAAGTGGTGTAGACAGTTCAAGCGAGGAGTCGAGCAATGAACTTAATTCTGACGGTAGCAGAATTTTGAAAAGGTTTGGATATTACTACAACATTTTTGGTAATTATTCCTCAAAGAAAGATACCTAGATCAGCAAAGACTGACCAGCTTTCTTTTTGTTATTTCAGGAAACACTCAGACGATGTAGTGAACAGAGTGCCAGAAAAGAAAAATAGAATGAGAATGAAAATGAGTGCATACAAATGGGTAGAATTCCATGAAGACATGTTCAAAAATCCAGAAGATTTCCAGAACTTGCTAGAGACAACGAGGTACAAGGATCGACTGATTACGACATATCGTTTGAAGAGTAACAAATATGCTAGAAAAAACACATTCCTGAAGGAAATGGTTAGCAGCTTACAACAACGGGATGCACATGCAGCTGCTGAATATTTGAAGGTTTATGATCCTTTATTCGATTAGTATAGTAAAATCAGCTAGGGTCATTTCAAAATCATTTGAAATTTTTTGATGTTGAATTTATTGGCACTGAACTTTCGTGGTCTTTGAGTTGAGCTTATGAAGGTTTACCTCTTGATCCTTTATTCGATTAGTATAGTAAAATCACTAGTGTCATTTCAAAATCATTTGAAATTTTTTGATGTTGAATTTATTGGCACTGAACTTTCGTGGTCTTTGAGTTGAGCTTATGAAGGTTTACCTCTTGATCCTTTATTCGATTAGTATAGTAAAATCACTAGTGTCATTTCAAAATCATTTGAAATTTTTTGATGTTGAATTTATTGACACTGAACTTTCGTGGTCTTTGAGTTGAGCTTATGAAGGTTCACCTCAACGTGTGGGCATTACATACTGAACAGCTGGTACTGTTCAGGATTCGCCTAGCTGAATCATGATCATTTGCTGGTCTCAGTTCATTTTGTGTATTGATGCGATTATCTCTGGTGGATCTACTGTACTGAGGTCCGTACATGCCTTTTTTGGAGGAGGTCTCGCGAGATTATATGAGATGGATTGTTGACAATGTTATGCTTAGAATTGGTATAGGTTGTGGAATTATTGGTGGTTTGGTCGTTTATGTTGCAAGCGTTCATGTGCACATCGTTTGTCGTTGGAATATGAAAATAATGAAGTGCTGGTGGTCTTTATCTTATTAAACGATAAATATTTTTATGATGATTCTTGATCTCATTGACATTCTGTCTCTTTCGTCACTGCGTGCGTGTTATTGTGTGTGTGTGTGTGTGTGTGTGTGCGCGCGCGCGTTCGTCTGTTCATTTTCATTAAGGTGGATGAAGGTGGAATCTCGTCGAAACAATCCTGGATGTCTCAGCCTGCATTTCAAATTATGTATGGACGAAGGAAACAGCGCCCATGGAAGTTGCACCGTTGACGAGTCCAAGGATACGGGAAGGATGATGTTTTCGCAGTTGATGGTAAATATATGGTGTGAGGATCCTGTGAGATGATATCAACTGGATATCAAGCTCTAGAATTTCTGTCGGTTGTCAGCTCCGTTTGATTTCATTATACGGTGTCTACTGCGGGGAAAAAAGCAGGAAAGTTGAACCACTTGACTCGGAGAACTCTACCTAGACCTATTTTCAATCTTACATGACTCGCGAATTTCTCAGAACAAAGAAACTGGTTTTCGGTACTTTCGACTTCTTCTTTGTAAGTCACTAAAATGTGCTACGACCAATTTTGCTTGACATAGTTATAATTTCAACGTGTACCTTAGCTCATTCTCTTTATTTTGGTCTCATGCACATCTTCTCTGTACTTCAAGATGGCATAATTTATTTTGATTTGCTCAGGTTCGAATCTTTCCAGTCTTAGCTTGAGAAAGTGTCAATTTTGATGACTGTTTAGAGAGTATCTTAGCTTCTGCAATTCTGAGGCACGGGAGTGCTCTGACGCGGAACTTGTGAGAGTCGACAGGGCATATTTCAGGCTTCAGCATCCGTTTTTAACGTCTCCCAACGTCACGTCCGCTTCAAGATATGACATTTTTTTTTGAGGAGAGATTATCCGCAAAAAATAACACTTCAATTCAAGGAAAACGAATGCATACATTCCTTGTGGGACGAAACCTTCATTTCAAGTATCGTTCATCGATATCTTGACAGGAAAAACGCCGGACCTTGCAAGTATACCCCAGAAGAAAATCATATCTTTGCCACTTTGGGATACAAGTCATTTTTGATATATTAAACATCATAATCAGAGGTCCGAAACTTCGTTTGTCCCTACTAACTAATAGAACAAGATAGTCCAAAACAGTTCTTTCCGTTTTTACGATTCGTAGAGAATTTAATTTTTCAGATGTTTGATTGATTTCTTATCAGTGTGGGACGCGATAAATGAATCATCCAAATGACAAATTTCGGCATAAGAGAAGCAGAAATTTATGACAAATATACTTCTAGAGTTGTCAAAGGTGAACATAACCTCAAAAAAGTGATTAGCTTTGTGTAATACTTGGTTTTGGGGCCTTAATTAGGGCCCTACTGCATCTCAAATTTTGCCATTTTTATCAAATTACCCGTCCAATTCCACGTCGACGACGGTTTTGAAATAATTGCTCTGAGTGTGGGTAAATTGTTCATTACGGGAGGGCTTCTTGTTGCACTGGACAGCGAAATATTTTGGGGCAGAAATAATGCACTGACGGAACAAAACGTCCAGAAAGTTACTCAAAGCTCGATTTTTTGTACTTAGGGGCCACTAAAAGGAATCTGTAAATTCTAGTCACTGCAAGAAGGCTTGAGCTTAATTGATAATATAAAATGACATATTTCATCGGGAAGATATCAGGCATTTGGCGTGCCTCCTAGCAGACACCGACACCATACATTTTTTATTTTGTTCTTTATGAAAACTTTGCTCTCAAGCATTTGCTCATAGATAACACGTGTTCCGCAACACGATCTACGACAATGACTTTTCAACCTCTTCTTATTTTCCTCTTTCTATAGGACTTGCCAAATCATGTTCAGGAAATCATTATAAGGATGAAAGAAAAAAAGAAGACGAAGGCTTTTCCTGCACACCTGAAAAATTTCGCCAGGACTCTACATTTCCATTCGCCTGCAGCCTACGAGTTCGTGCGACAGTCCTTCCTGAAATGTTTGCCCTGTTCAAGTACCTTGAATGAATGGAACTGTTCCAATAATTATAAGCCCGGAATTTCTGAGGAAACAATTGACAAATCGAGGGACATAGTACATAGTGAGAAACAGAGGGGGAAAAAGCCGAAATTTTCAATTATTTTTGATGAGGTTTATATCAAGGAATGTTTAATGTTCAATAAGAGTTCGCATAAATGGGAGGGCTTAGTCGAAACGGGCGGTCAGCTTAACGAAAAAAAGAAGCAAAATAATGATGTGCCGGTTACAAAAGCTTCTCATGAAAAAAAGGGTTTAGACGGAACGTGCGGCAAATCCAGAGAAGCAAGCGAGAAAGTTGAAGATTTTCCGGGTAAAGAAGCTTCGCAGAAACCGGAGGGTTTAGTCGATTTGGGTGGTCAACTCGAAGAAAAAGACGAAAAAGATAATGATTTGCCAGCTAAAAAAGCTCTAGTATACATGCTTGTTAATCTGAATGGCCCATTCAAGGTTCCCGTCGCTTACTATTTAGTGAACTCTCTTTCTGGGCTTGACGAATCCATTTTACTGAAAGATCTCTTGATCAAACTACATGAAAATGACATTGACGTTGTGAGTGTAACGTTTGATGGAGATGATGCGAATCAGAGAGCTTGCAAGGTCATGGGAGCCAATTTCAATTACGCAGATGAAAAAAATTTCAAGCCGTACATTCTTCATCCTTCCACAAATCAAAAGATTTACGTCTCTTTTGACCCTTGCCATATGCTCAAATTAGTTAGAAACTATTTTGCACAAAAAGGCCCAATCATTTATAACGGTAAAGATTTCATCGATTGGAAATATGTACGATGGCTCAATAATAAACAGTATTCAGAAGGCTTGCACTGTGCTTGTAAATTGAGAAATCGTCACGTAAATTTTTACAACGAGAAGATGAAAGTCTTTCTAGCTGCGCAAACTTTGAGTAATAATACTGCCAAGGCCTTGCAAGTGTTGGCAGCAAGTATTGATTGCCGTGATTTTGAAGGAGCTATACCTACGTCAGAGTTTTGCAGTCAATTCAATGATATGTTCGATATCGCCAATACAAAAAACAGATTTTGTAAGACACCCGGGAGGCGAGCCATCAACAAAGAAAATCTACCGGAACTGAAAGAAAGAGTCGAGAAACATATAAATTACATTGAAAAGCTTGAAGTTGATGTTAAAACCAAATCTGGCTCTACCACTGTAATAGAGAGAAAATCAGTTCTTGAAGCATCTGGCACCAGAACCGGATTTTTAGGATTCATTATTTCTTTAACTAATATTGTTTCCCTAGCTGAGTCACTTCTGGAAGAGGGAGCAATTTCATATTTCCTATCTTACAAAATTTCTCAAGATCATGTTGAAATGTTTTTTGCTCTTATCAGAAGAATGAATGGATTCTGCAGCAACCCTACAACGGTTCAGTTCAAATCTGCTTACAAAAAGCTGCTTCTTAATAGCATTGACGTGACAGTACCTCCATCTGCCACTTGTACTCCTCAAGATGAAACTTTTTTAATAACAAGCGACATGGATCTGACCAAGCAACAGCTTGAATCATCTGATCATGATATTATCAAAACTCCATCAAGCCAACAAAATGTAAGGAATGCCCGCAAAGTTTTAGGTGATGTAGGTAATACAGCTCCCACAGCTTCCAACAACGCAACTCCTTCTGCCAAGTTACCAAAACGAAGAAAGTTATCTGAGAAAATACCAAAGAGTTTTCAAAAATTTGATATTGACAAATATTTACACAGGAGTTATGGGAATGTGGACACCACCTATACTGAACAATTCAGTTGGGTAGGAAGTGAATATATTGATGATGTGATCAGTCACACTGCAGGGGCTGTTCTCCACTCCATCATTCCAAAAATACATTGCCACACCTGTTTGCATACGTTGATGAATGGTAAAGTTCCTCGTAAATCAGAATTGACTAAAGCTAAAAATAGAGGTGGCCTCACTTTTGCTTCAGATGATGTTGTCCTGATTTGTAAAAAAACTGAATGTGCACTGAGGAGTCACAAAGGCTCTTTGACTCATCCCAATATCAACTACAAGCTTGTGACCGAGACTCTTTCACTAATTCCATCTTGTGTTCTTGAGAACGATGAGCATATTTTTGAGCAAGAATTCTTATACGATCATAGACAGCAGCTCATTTATTTAATAGTGCAGAACTATATAGATAAGAGGTTGAGCCATGAGTCTGACAAGATCAAAGATCAAGCTCACCGAATGAGATTAAAAATGAACAAGTTGGTTCAATTCAGTGGTCAGTGAGTTTTCAACATTAAAATAGTAGTACGTGATAGAGGAGTAGATGAATGAATATTTGAGAAAATGATGAGCAATTATTGCATGTATGTAAGAGATGGACTGGATCAACTAACAAAATTTTAGTGGCATATTGCAATATTCAAATGATATTGTAAGTTGATTTAGTGTAATTTCATGTGATGATCACTTGTACATACTTTACGCTGTGAAATCAAATGAGATATTGTGAGTTTACTTCGTGTAATTTCATAATGATGAATTTATTGTACATACTCAGAACTGGTAAAAAGATAATATTGTCATGCGACTTTGTATAATTTCATGAACATAGATCAACTGTATGTACATAATAGAAGAGTAGATGAATGAATTTTTTGGAGGCTGATGAGCACTTATTAAATATATCTAAGAAATGTTTTGAATCCACCAACATGATATTAGTGGCATGATGCAATATTCAAATGATATTGTCAGTTTACTTTGAGTAATTATATAAAATGGATCAATTGCACATACTTTACGTTGAGAAAAATATTATGCTGTTGGGAGTCGACTTTATTCAATTTCATAATGATAGATCAATTGTGCATACTTAAAGTTGTGAAAAAATTTATATTGTGAGTTAACTTTGTGTGACTGCATATAAAAAGATCAAAGACACGTTGTTTACACTAACGGTTTACTCCATATTGAGTTGGATATATGGTTCGCACTTTGATTCAAGTTCAGATCGTCTTTTAAATAAAGTCCATCATGAATCTTAAAGAGATGTCAGAAAATCATTTATCCCTACTTAGTCACTAGTTCCTGGGTATTGCCAGATTGCTGCTTTGAGAACTTTTATCGGTAAGATTTATTATTTCCTATGTTTCACCAGCTTGCTCGTTTGATGTGAGTCTGAACTATCGAGACTTTTTCCTTCTTGTCAGAATCATATTCTTTTGAGCGCATTATTAGTATTAGCAGCATGGAGAAGCAGAACATAACCTAATATCTCTATGATACGAACTCAGGACTCGATGTGGCCGACGCACACACTCATCCGCAGACCGCGAAAGAGCAATACAGAGTATATCTATATTTAGAAAGGTCGCCGATCGTCTGTCTCACTCTAGCAGCGATTCCGCGCCACTTACGGGCAGGCCTATACCTTCGGTCCTCTATCCGTAATATCTCTATGCTCCCGGCTCCGAAAACGGCGATCTCTGTCTCGGCAACTACTTTGGGGCATGATTGCAGCAACCTCTTAATAAGCACTTATCACAATCTGTTATCAGCTGAATCTCAATCACAAACTACACTTGCACGTTAGAACCTTTTTTCAATTCACACGTGGTCGATTGGTTCCTTTGTTTTGTGTCACGCCAACGATTCGCAACTGTTTAACTTCTGACACCAACTGTTAGGATGGTTTTCCGATCAGACTAAAATTGTCAATTGAATCTATATTTATTCACACGAACTACATCTCAGCAACTCCAAGGACTGATTACAATGGATTTTACATACCGTATTTACCCGTGTAAAAGACGCACCAAAAAATCAGTTTTGAGCACTCCAAAACAGGGGTGCGTCTTATCTATGGGTGCGTCTTATCTATAGGTGCTTAATATTTTCTGTGCGGAAAATTTGTTGGCAGCACTCGTGTATAAGACGCACCAGGAACGTATAGAATACCACCATACTCAGCTGCATATTATTGAAATTGTTCACAATCGTAAACACGCGTGAATGTACGCGGAGTTGTGTGATTTTGTGTACGTATTTCAATTACATCGAAAGCTAAGTGGTCGTCATAACAGCATTGCCACATCGCGAATGAATATGATATTCAAAATTTCATCAACATTCGATAACATCAGTACACTGTCGAATCTCAGTAGCTCAACAGCTGAGCGAGATTACAAATATGGAGCTCAAAAAGAGAAATTCATATACAAGTGCTTTCAAACTAAAGGTTGTGCGACAAGCTGAAGCTGTTGGAAATCGAGAGGCTGGCAGAATAAACAAAGTTTCTGAAGTTTGTGTCAGGAGGTGGCGTAATGAAAAAGAGAAGCTCTCTCAATGTTATAGAGTGGACAATGAATGCATTGTGATGTATCGAATGAATCTCTATTGTCCTTCATTTGCCCGGTTTCATCTGAAATTTTTCACTCCGAGCCCTAGTAAACCGGGGTGCGTCTTATCTATGGGTGCGTCTTATCTACAGGTTCTTATTATTTTCCGATTTTTCCCCCCAAAAAGTGGGGTGCGTCTTATCTATAGGTGCGTCTTTTACACGGGTAAATACGGTAAGTTGTGACGTTTTTCGAAAGCGGGATAAATACGTCTCTCGCACGAGAGCTCTGTCCAATGCGAGGGCGCAAGCGGAACTGCTGAAGCCTCACGTTGCTTGTTTGTGCTGCAGCTTACTGGAGCTGCGGCTGCGGTTCGTGTTCAGACCTGTCGAGTGTTCGCAGGTCCAAGTCGTCGCCGGGTTTGAGTCCTGCGCGTGTGTGTGTGTATCTTCTAAGTCACAAACATCACGATCAGTGTATAGCAAATAATTTCCTTACACTATTTACCGAAGAAGGATAATAATTTCCGAGATAATTTCATACCCCGCTGTTCACGGCAAAGGTACCCTGGCACCGAAATTGTGAGCTGTGGAAAATCCAAAAAGACAGATCGATGCACCGAAAATTCTACTTACCGAATCCGCAGCCGGAAAAACTCTACCTTTTTTCATTTTCTTAGAACTATCAAAAAACAAGCTCACCCATTCTGGTGCGCCTTAACCCTTGATCGTAGCGCTCTTGGTCGTACACTCTTGGTCTCAAAAAATTCTACTCGGCCCAACAAAAATTCTACCACCTCGGTTTTTCCAAATTTTCTATTGGGTTTTCCGTGATTAGCAGTAATTATAGGCTTTGACTCGTGGTCAACTGCGGTCAGCTGATACATTTACCGCGGTGTGGCGTATCTTGCTGGTGTGAACGTGGCCTAATGTAGCACGTTCACACAAGGGCTTGGGATAGGAAAATATTTCAACTGATCACGGAAAATCCAATAGAAAATTGTGAAAAACCGAGGTGGTAGAATTTTTGTTGGGCCGAGTAGAATTTTTTGAGACCAAGAGTGTGTCGCTACGATCAAGGGTTAAGGCGCACCAGAATGGGTGAAATGAGCTAGATTTTTGATAATTCAAAGAAAATGAAAAAAGGTAGAGTTTTTCCGGCTGCGGATTCGGGAAGTAGAATTTTCGGTGTATCGATCTGTCTTTTCGGATTTCCCACAGCTCACAATTTCGGTGCCAGGGTACCTTTCCCGCTGTTCACGGCGTTTGCCATGAACTTCACCTACACGTTGAGTTCAATGACGTAAACCTCTATTTGAAGTTGCAAGGGCGTGACCTAGCAGTGTATTTCAAATAAGAATAGGCTTTGCGAAAAATCATGTTTGCTCATCTCATAAACGTTCGCATCTCCGATATGTTGGCGCTCTAGTCAGGCTTGATACATCGAATACCCTTGACACCCGAGTAATTCCACGAGAAAACGATATACAAAGATGGGTCGGGTCTCAGATTACTTTTTGAGTCAATTTTTTCGATTCTATAGGTCAAAATATGAACATCTGCCACCATAAAAAAATTGGAAATTTCTTTTCGGACCCTGGCGCATAAATCAAGATTCGGTTTTAAAATTTTTTTCACAAAATTTCCGTAACTTTTTTTTCAATAATATGGATTATAACTCAGAGACGACTCTAAGCACAGCAAGGGGGTTCAGAGCATCTGAAAGATGAGTAAAGAATCTATCAAAAACCACTCCGAAATTTTGGATTCCATGTCACCTCGATTATATATGGGTGATTCCGTGAAAATCGCCCTCGACTCGTTTTTCTCAAAAAGCTATTTTTTTTGGAATATTGAAAAGTACATTTTTTGATGTAAAAAGTTCTGTTTTTTTTTTCGAAAAAAATACTTTCATTCTGCATTTCTGGGTACTATGGTGTTTTTTGAGCGGTTTTCAATTCCAATGTTAAAAAACCTCAATTTTCTGCGCATGCGCGAGGAGATTCTGAAACTAATTTTTTTTAAAAGCTAAGAAAATTTCCTTAAAACTGATCACTTGCCGAGTTCAATCTCGTTGATTTAAACCAAACTTTCAGTCACTTTTAACACTCGGTCAAAAAGCAGCTTGGTGCGAGGTCCCTATTCGATTCGATAGATGCCTTCATGTTCTCGCTCAATGCAACCTTTATCTTTTGGAGGCTGCAACTCCGGTTCTAGTTGATAAAATTGAACTCAGCAAGTGGTCAATTTCGAGGAAATTTCCTCAGCATTTCAAAAACATTGGTTTCGAAATTCCCAAATCTCGCGCATGCGCAGAAAATTGAGGGTTTTTAGCATTGGAATTCAGAAAACGCCCAAAAAACACCTTAAAACCCAGAAATGCAGGATGAAAGTATTTTTTTTTTTTTTTAAGAGAACACAACTTTTTACATCAATCAATGTACTTTTGAATATTTCAAAAAAATAGCTTTTTGAGAGAAAGAGTCGAAGATGATTTTCACGGAATCACCCATATATAATCGAGGTGACATGGAAAACAAAATTTCGGAGTGGTTTTCGATAGACTTTCTACTCACCTTTCAGATGCTCTGAACCCCGTTGCTCTACTTAGAGTCGTTTCTGAGTTATAACGATTTTATAGAAAAAAAGTTACGAACATTTTGTAAAAAAAATTTTAAAACCGAATCTTGATTCATGCGCCAAGGTCCGAAAAAAATTTTCCATGGTGGCACATGTTCATATTTTGACCTATAGAATCGAAAAAATTGACTCAAAAAGGAATCTGAGATCCGACCCATTTTTGTACATACATCGTTTTCTCGTGGAATTACTCACCCAACAGTGTATTTTTTTGATGACTAGCTGACCAAATTCTCAACGGACAAAATATGATTCCTCACAAGAATGACCTAAATTGGGTTGAGAATTAATGTCAACCATTTTTTCCTTTTATAATTTCATGGACTCTATTGAAAATGGGATCATTTTTTTAACCACTTATGGGCAGTAACAAGACGACTTGGTCAATTATTGGCCAAAAAATGCTTACTACTTTCACCACGGTATTTACTGATTCCGTGTTAGATCGTGTGACGGATCCCACTTCAAATCTTGTATCGCTTTGGTGAGATATAAGGGGCTTTTATCTCTTTGTTTTGACTAGTCTTGCTTTGTTCCAAAGATATCGAATTCTTTCAATCGGAGCCACACCGCGTCGTTTGTCAAAAAATTAGCTTTTTTAAATCAATAAACGTCATATTTCGAACCCAATCGACTTTCGTGCAATAAAGCATTCCCAGGGCGATCAAATGGGCGATATTGAATGGAAAAAATCCTAGATAGCGGCTCAATCCATCGAAACCAAGTATAATAAAAATGAAATTAATGAAAAACAGTCAAAAACAAAAATCTCAAAACGCACATGTCCTTTCTTCTGGGATTTTTCAAGAATTAGTTGAAATATGAGAAACGAAAAAAAGTATATCTGATTTCTGATTTTTGACCCATGATGGCGTAAAATAGTATATTACGCAACGATGTCGAAAAGTTGGATTTACGCACGTGTGAAAATCTTTACACACGAGTGTGAGTCTTTACGCACTGGTGAGATTCTTTACGCACGAGCCGCGTAGCGGCTCGTGCGTAAAGTATCTCAACAGCGCGTAAAGATTTACATCTCGTTTGTAAAGTTTTTCCGAGTGCGGAAACCTTTCGACAGAGTTGCGTACGATATTTTTCGAAATTTTGTGCGGAAAGTTAGTATTCTGTCAGTCACCCCATACGCCAGTAATCAAATCGTGATCGGGGCAGGTGTGGGAAGATTGCGTAGAGCGGGGTCCAGGGGTGGCAGCCCCTGGTGAGGGTGCAGGGGGCGAAGCCCCCGCCGGGGCTGAAAAAAAATTCTGAAAATGAATCAGAAAAAGATCTTTTGTTTGATATATCATATGTTACCGCATAGTTTGAAAATATCGATCTCAATTCTCAAAAGTACTAATAGTGGACAAGATCCGAAGTATGTAAGTTCATAAGATATTATCAATTCTGAATTTCGAGGAAAATTATTATAGAGTTTTATTAATATCGTCAAGGACGGGCATAAATAAATCAACGGGTTGATGGAATAATAGGCTAGAAAGAACTTGGACGATTATAATCATAATAATAATGTTCTGAATACACGGGATAGAAAGCGATTTCGAAAGAAGAGAACCTATGGATTATTTCTTATGAACAAATATGAATACATCACCGACACTCTTTATTGAGGCGAAGTATCCGAAGAGTGAATTTACATTTCCTTTGGACGTACGGTCCAAGGTAGATTTCAAACCACCGAAACCACGGTGGAAGCACTCCAAAAAGCTCTCAGTCGTATATATTGTATTGAACTCAATTAAATTCATAATCCACCGAAGTGAACTATTTCCATGTTCAATTCGATGTCCGACCAAGATATTTCAATCGTATGGACTTATCAAGAGAGCAAGATCGAGAATAACAATTCAGAGAGCTCATAAGTATTCATTCTATCGAGTGAAAGAAATCATTAACACTTGCTTTGGGCAGATTCAAATAAACAATTGGAGCACTCCGATTCTACAGAATCAAGACAGAGATCATTTTGTTAAACAACGCAGAAACATCAAGAGATTTGTAGAATATCAGGCTAGAAAGAAAATACGGCAGTGCGTAAAGATACGTACCGGTGTGTAAAGACACACCTTACGCACTGTTGGTGACTTTACGCACAGGTCTTTACGCATTCCGTGCGCAAAAATTTCTTTACGCACGGAAAAATGTTCCTTACGCACTAACTTTACGCACATGATTTCGAACATAAACTCGGTGCGAAATATACTATTTCGAAATCATGTGCGTAAAATTAGTGCGTAAGGAACATTTTTCCGTGCGTAAAGAAATTTTTGCGCACGGAATGCGTAAAGACCTGTGCGTAAAGTCACCAGCAGTGCGTAAGGTATATCTTGACACACTGGAACGTACCTTTACGCACTGCCGTATTTTCTTCCTAGCCTGATATTCTACAACATCTCTTGAAGTTTCTGTTTAGCAAAATGATCTCTGTCTTAATTCTGTAGAATCGGAGTGCTCCAATTGCAATGACTTCTTTCACTTGATCGATAGAATGAATACTTATGAGCTCTCTAAATTGTTATACTCAATCTTGCTCTCTCAATAAGTCCATACGATTGAAATATCCTGGTCGGACATCGAATTTAACATGGAAATATTTCACTTCGGTGGATTATGAATTTAATTGAGTTCAATACAATACATACGACTGAGACCTTTTTGGAGTGCTCCCACCGTGGTTTCGGTGGTTTGAAATCTACCTTCAACCGTACGTCCAAAAGAAATGTAAATTCACTCTTCGGATACTTCGCCTCAATAAAGATGTCGGTGATGTATTCATATTTTTTTATAAGAAAGAATCCATAGGTTTTCTTCTTTCGAAATCGCTTTCTATCCCGTGTATTCAGAACATTATTGTTATCATTATAATTGCCCAAGTTCTTTCTACTGAACCATGGAAATAGCATTTCATTCCATCAATCCGTTGATTCATTTTTGCTCGTCCTTGACGATATTCATAAAACTCTATAATAATAATTTCCCTCGAAATTCAGAATTGATAATATCTTATGAACTCACATATTTCGGATCTTGTCCACTATTAGTACTTTTGAGGATTGAGATCGATATTTTCAAACTATGCGGTGACATATGATATATCAAACAAAAGATCTTTTTCTGATACATTTTCGGAATTTGTTTTCAGCCGGGGGGGGGGGGCTCCACCCCCCGGACCCCCCGGCGGGGCTTCCCCTCCCCTGCGCCCTCTTCCCCCACCTGCCCCGATCACGATTTAATTACTGGCGTATGAGGTGGCCGACAGAATACTAACTTTCCGCACAAAATTTCGAAAAATATCGTACGCAACTCTGTCGAAAGGTTCCCGCACTCGGAAAAACGCGTACCGGCTCGTGCGTAAAGAATCCCACCAGTGCACAAAGACTCACACTCGTGTGTAAAGATTTTCACTCGTGCCTAAATCCAACTTTTCAACATCGTTGCGTAATATACTATTCTAAGTGTTCTTTCAAACTCCCAGGGTTTGAAGATTTTGTACGTTGCTAAAGTGCGTAAAACAAACATAGCTCACAATTTTGGAAAAAGTATGATTGCAAGACATGTGTGCAGATTTTGTACTCATATCCCATGCCTACCCCATGCACGAAGCGTTGGCTCAGATTGGGTTCTCTCAAACACTGTCACTCAATTCATCATTGAAAGCATCAAACATTGGAGGATATTCAATAATTGAAATTGAGTGCGATTGAGAGTGATGGACATTCAAGGGGACAATAAAAAAAGATCGGAGTAATCTTTTAATAACCATATGCCTGTAACCTCCACTGCGAGCGATACTCGTGTATAAGATCAACGGTAAAAATGGCAAGTTGCTCCTCCCTCAATACTATTATTTTCAAAAGAAAAGCCCTTCCATAAATGCTGGGCAGTCCTGGCCATCTTCCTTGAATTGCCTCAAATTACTGTGATTTACAGGTTCGGCATTCCAGGCATGATTTTGGATTCCATTGATTCGAATCAATTCTTAGGCAGCTGTCCACTCTAATTCATCCATTTCCTTCAATATTCAAAATGTGATCATGGTCATTACAGTACCGCATAATTGTAACTCTGATGTGCCCACTGATGTTCGCTCATTGTAAAGTACGTAAGAGAGATTTCTGCATCAATTGTATAGTTTGATCATTCATATCTAGATTCTAGAGCCTCTACTTCTAAGGTTGAGTCCATAAAGTACGTAAGGGTTCTTGTATACGGAGAGTAAGAAATCGGGATACACCCCTGCTTGCTAGAGCCCTGCCCTTCCGTAGTTTATGGACGCACCCTTCGGGATTGTCAGAGAGTCAGAGTTCTTATCGCATATAAACGTCTTCTGCCATGATAGACTTATTGACTAGTTTACTTCATACAGTATAGTCTAATATGAGTCATTAGATTGAAGAACTGTGAATGATTTGATGATTATAAAGATTCGATGAGATGGAAGACCTACCCTTAATGAGTAGCAGACTATATTTTTTTCGGTCGTGTAGTTTCGCCCTCGAACGCCAAATTGAGATAGTTAAAGTTATCGGCAGATTTACGATTAGAAAAATATCTTCTGGATTCTAAAGAAAGTGTGTCTTAGGTTGACCATCGCACCAGCCTTCTTACAGCAGACGATTGTAAAAATAATGACTTTAGAGAGGAAGATGACTCAATAATAGTTGTTGCAAGATATACCTAATATCGCCTGCTCGTGGCATTGTTATTCTAACCTAACAAACATGCATCTCCGAACGAAAAAATCACGAAAACGTAGAAAAATGCAAGCAAAGTAATGACATATCCTTGCAACAATACAAAAATGCATCGCACCTGATTCAAGCTTGTGTAATTCTCGCAAATCGTTGATGATTCTATTTGACAACAAATCTGTAATCCAAGATTATGGAGAATACAAGAATACAGAGACTGCTACGCTGCGAGTACAGTGAACTGTTGGGCGATGCTGTACTCGTAGAATCGCCATTCGCTGAAACTACGAGAGATGGACAGGGTCTGCGAGAAGTTGCACTAGCTCTAACCAATTCTAAACTTATCATCGCTATGGATGCATTGAATCGAGAGTGGAAATTCTGGTGCCTGCCCTGTGTTGATCCAAGTATCGAGTGTCTCGAACTTGTCTGCATTTATCCACTCGAATTCGTTTCCTTGAGTGTTTTTCGCAGGAAGCACAGGCAGGCTTTGAAAGCCAGGTGAGACTTGTGCATTTACTTTCAAACTTACCTAGTAGACTGAGCCATTTTTTATGAGTTTTTATATAGATATATTGTAAGTGTTGCTTCTTGTTTCTTTGCCAAACTTTTTCAGGATCTATTACGAAATGTTTAACGTTACTGGCATTTCAACAACCATTATCAGCTAAAGCTCCGTGAACAACTTGATACAACTTGATAAAAAAGAAGAAAAAAATTATATAGCATAAGCGAACGCCAACAGTGAGCTGAATATTACGTTGGTTCCTACGAAGACTAGCACTCATCTCGACTTTCTCACGAAATCTAACACATTTCTACAACGCTTCTCGGGAGGTCCAATCCTATTTACACATTTACCGACATGGGCGAGTTCACTAAGTATTCGACAAATATTCTCGCAATATCGCAAATCTAATCATTAACGCCGATTCTACAGACCAAACGGAATCTGCGTTGCTTATTACAATTGCGATATCTTGTAAATTCATTGGATGGTTTGTGAACTCGACAGTGTCGGTATCCGACATCCTCTTGACATTGGCGAGATGTGCTAGTCTTCCTGGGAAAGTCAAAATGTGCTATTAGTCTTCGTAGAGAGGTGGAAATGGGCTTCGTAGGGGCCGACGATTAATTTGCTCAGAATTAATGCAAAAGAAATTTCTCAAGAAAATGTTGGATGAATATACGTCATATCAAATTCTACAGAATTTATAGCAATGTGCCGTTAACCGGGTTAACTTTGAAACAGTTCTGAACAGTTTTGATTAAAATCACCCTGTAATCTGTGCGTTTTACGTGAGAACTTGGCGTTGTGTCTGGTGGTCAATGGAAAGCTTGTTCCAGCTTTTGATTTGCAAAATTATTTGCACAAAGTGCATACACATCATCAATCCATTGCTCTAAAAAGTTTTCTTAAATATCGATTATTGAATCGAATGACCAGTTTTGGTAAAGAGTCTCACGAGTTTCTCAAACGTAAGAATCTTGATCTTCCACACAAATACAGATTGGTAGATGGCAGAGTCAAGTACTACGAACTAGGCGGTATGGACGATCGCTCAAAGTACTGGGCTATCTGGTGCGAGCGAGTTCGTGAACTTCTTCAGATCAAAAGTTTGGGAAGTTCATTATCTGAAACTTCAGCTGCGGTGAGCTCTAGTTGCTCCGGGAGCAGTAGCCTGGCTCCGAGCTCGGGTTTCGAATACGATCCAACAAGTGGTAGATGTCGCAGAAGCCCAGCCTGGACAGTTATACAAACCAAACGCCAATGCCCAGCCACGTGGACCCAGAGAAGCCTCTATCTTGGTCCTAGCCACGATGAGCTATTGATGATGCGGGGAAAGTACGAACCATTGCCCATCAGGTTCGCCGGTGCCAGTGTCCAGCAGGTCATGTGAGTTCAGTACTTTCTTATAAAGAGTAACCCCCCTGCATAGGCTGTAATTATTTTGTGGTAGTCTGATTTTTATGAAATACCATTACTACGTTGACCCAAAATCTAAAATCCTATTTAAAACAAAAACAGACGAAGATACATTCAAACCTGAAAATTGAATTGAGACCGGACGGTGTTTTTTCCATCACAGTCAGTCACAAAGTTGTTCTCGTTTAATATAATCTTCTACCTATTGAAGTTCCCTGTGTGATATACATGTTCCATCGTGAGACCTGATGAATTGAACTTCTCAAGGTTCCAGGAACGAGCTAAGCGGTTCATCTACCAAAAACAGTCTGTCTTCTCGTAAGAGTTGGCCACCATACTGCGGCTTACGTCAGAGGCGATTTCGTCAAGAACAAAAGAATGAATACTGTAACGTGATCTTTACCCGTAAGAACAGCAAACGATGCGTAGATGAACGTCTATTAGCTTCTGCAATGAAGCAAACTTTGGTTTATCAAAAACAATGTCGTGATTTGACAGACTTTAGTCTGGAGCAACGAAGTCCAAGTATGGTCTTGGACATCGACTGCCCCGAATCTGACTCTGCCGGTTGTACTTGCACATCGTCAGCTAGTTCATCGTCAAAAGAATCTGATTTGAAAAGAAAAGCTATGCTACGAGCCAACAAATCTGTAAGGCTGTTCAGATTTGGTCTTGGAATCGAAGAAAAATGCGTAACGACATTAGTTCTGGCGCCTATCCGAGATCAGTTACCGTTTGTACCTTTACGAGATCCAGAAACTCTGATTGAAGCAGGAGTTACTGTTTGGGAAGAGTATGGAAAAGCTCGTGGTGATGCTTGTAAGGTAATTACTCACGATAGACAGGTTTCCTGTACGTACTTATGAATAATTATGATGTCTTATTATATTCAGGCCGCACCTCATCGTCGTTATGGACTATCTCCAGTGACATATTTCTTACGCGGTCTTGGCCCCTGGTGCGTGCAACCAGGCGAGCGTGACTCAGCAGTAGGTCTATTAGGTCGTTCGCGCAGTTGTGTCTCGGTGCGCAGACAACCAGCTGAGCCAGAATTAAGACTTCCCGTATCAAGGCGCCAACTTGCCGCGAGCGTCTCACTGCCATCAAGACTAGATCGAACTTGTACCGCTCTCGCTGGTCTCACTCACGGACAGGTTTTACTCTTTTGGACACCTGATTATTGGTACAGGCCTCAGGCGGCAACAGATGCGTATGAGCAGACAAGAAGGCATCTAGCCGATCTATCAAATTTTCGTGCACGGTCTTGTGTTAGCAGAAAGCGGCAACTTCGAAGCACGGTTTGTAGAAGACGCGAAGTGTTGAGCGAGTCTTGTGCAGGGTCGACTCAGTCTGATATTGGTCTTAAACAGGTGAGCAATTCAAGGTTCATAGTTGTTAGGGAGTATTTTATGGTTTGATATAACCTCTGAGGCTGCCATAAAAACGACTGAAATGAGAGGGAATTGGATTGGTGTAAAGTCTATTATGACCAGAATTGACCTATTAGGGACAGTTACCAGTCAAGACAATACAGAGTTTGAATAGTTTCCATCTTTCATACACAAGTCATTGCTACTTTCAGTATCGAGATAGATAGATGAATCTTCAACTTTTTAACAATCTTAGATCTGTGTATCAATGAGATGAGATAAAACAGTTTCATGGCTGAGCCGAAGGATAGTTCATGTGTTTCTCGGGATGAAGAAAGATTAGATTCAAAGTTTCCATCATCATACTTGAGTTTGTAAGGTCCTAGTTAATTTGACTAGAGATCTAAAGTTTTAGTCACAATCTTTGACATGTACTTGAGGCTATTTCAAGATTAGTGCAAATCACGTAATACTATAAAGAGCACCAAGGGCTCAAGGCCATTAGTTATCTTCGCGCGATCACTGATTAGATTCACTGAAACGTACACCAGTTCTGTTCTCTTCATTAAAAACTTTGAGCACTGGTGTGGTCTCGTAGAAGGTTGACTCGTCTTCGTTTCAGACCTAGTTTCAATTTTCTGGATGGAGCCGTGATGAATCAATAAGAACTCCTTAACTAGTTTTTAGATATGGTCCGCAAGTGATGAAGTCGTCATTGATCAACACGGGAGATCGTATTTCGTCAACGACGATTCATATTATTTAAGGATCATTTGCACCATTGAAACTACAGTCAAAGCCCGGTATCCGCGGTCAATTGGGTCCTGGAAGAGACAAGAGACCGCGAGTATGGGAATCGCGAATACCGGGATATCCGGCTTATGGGAGGTGGGAGTTCCGTTCGAAACACCATCTAAAGTCGGGAATCTTTCTTTTCAAGAATCGAAATATTAGTCTGGTCTGCGTGATTTTGGAGCATTTTCTATGGGCACCGAAGTGCCTATCAGCTTCTCGAATCTTGCGTTAGTTGTCACGAATTGAATGGATCGTGGATTCGTTGTCATTGTGTCTCCTTGCAAGCATGCTGACTTCTTTTCCCTCCACCAACAATTCCAAAGTATTCAACTTGATAGCAACGTTACTAAATTCCTTCGATCTCTCTTTTCCAATTCTTCTTCAATGCAAACTTTCTTTAGGTGGAGTCATTATTAACAACTAAGTTGAAAATGCTCCATAAGCCTGAACCACCCAACCACAATAACTCGAAGACAACAAAGTCTTTGAACGGCAACAGTCTGAATATTGTACCATCTGGAACCTGAGCTCACTGCGTTGTTCATCTTTAAGATGACTGAGTAGAAATTGTAATCGTCCATCCAGTATGGGGGATAATGTCTTGCATCCAGAAATGATAATCCAACGGGCACAAACAGATGGAGAAAAACGTGTCTACTCAACGAAATTTCAAAACTTGAGTTGTCAAACCGCGAATACCGGAGCAAAATACCACGATTACAGGACATGGTCCTCAATTGGGCAACCGCGGATATGCGGGAGTCGCGGATACCGGTATTTCCTTGTATTTTAAGTCTGTGAAAAAGTTAATTGAATTTCTACAAGATGCTTCATCAATAAAATTTACTATTAGCTGAAGTTGATAGAGACTAACTAGGAGAAAATTTGACAGTAATCAGCTCGGAAGTTTATCTTTAAAGATTTCCAAAGGAACAGGGATGAGGATAGATGAAATAATGTAGCAATAATTTCTCGAAAAACAGTTAGAAACATTATAATTGTGTAATCGTCAAACCGCATCATGCAATCAGGAGCAAATTTGCAAAATGACATGATGAATACAGGATTATCTCCAGAGATGCATGTATTCGATTAATGCATCATGTATGGAATACCTTATCCGAAGCCTGTTTTCAAAATTGTCTAGCTCACACTAGGAGTGATTCCACCTTGGATTTCACTTACAATTAGTTTCTCGAAATCATGAACAGATCCATGATTTCTCAGACTACTCAGTTGGGCTTAATATCAAATTATAATATATGATGGGAGGAACGGCCGAATTGCGAGGCACTCCTTATCGAAGCAGGATTTCTTGACAGAGCTTACGTCAATCTGATTGTCCGGAGAACATACATCCCCTATAGAACCACAGAGCCATCGGGAAGATATCAAGAACCCAACTTCAATATCACTATGAGTCTCGAATGCAGAGCTGATTATGGTTTCCATCCATCTCTCTACATCGTATTGAATTATTATTTAAACTGTGAAAAAGATGTGTGATATGAACTGTGTGTTTCGCCCTGGTCTCTCTCTTGGGCTCGTCAGTGAGACGAAGAGAGACCTATCTCAGACACTATTGTAATTTGGATGGATTGATGATATAGGGGTTGTATGTTCCCCAGACAATCAGAGTGACGGAAGCTCTGTCAAGTAATCCTGCTTCGATAAGGAGTGCCTCGCAATTCGGCCGTTCCTCCCATCATATATTGAAATATAGCAAGGGTATAATTTCATTATCAAGTTATAATATTGAGATTCACAGATGACTCTTCTCCTGTACAGAGTACCAGCAGTACCTCTAGGAGCCATTTCAAGTCCGTTACTAAACGAACATCAAAACCTTCGTCAAAATCTCACCGTAGTCGTATTGGCAACAAGTTTCATTATGAAGAAGTTTGCAGAAAACGGACAACAGTACAGCATTTGAGATCTCTACTACATCTAGACTTCAAAGTGACTCTATGGGATGTTGACAGTACTACTTTGGCCCACCAGTTAACTCTCGTCGATCGTGAGCTATTTGTGAGATTACCTGAAAGCGAGCTTGAACTAGTACTTCAAAAAAGAAGCTCTCGAGAGGCGCCAAATTTTGCCGCATGGATTGCATTTGCACATAGAATGTCTTGTTTGGTCGCTAGCGAACTGCTGTCAGCTGGAAAAATTGATATGAGAGCTCGGCTTATCGCAAGACTCGTCAATACCGCAGAAAAGTTATTCGACCTAGGCAATTTTCATTCGGCTAGGTCTATTTGTGCAGGTCTGCAATCACCAGCCATCTACAGGTAAGTGATATTTTATCTTTTGACTGGAAACAATGACATTTTTTCAGAATTTATGGCAAAGAAGATTAGTGACTGGGTGCGATTGAAATGTTTAAATGTCATTGAAATGGACTCGATCAGAGTCTTGCAAATTCGAGCTGCATAGGAAATTCTCAAGAAAATTGGCTGTAACAAAAATTAGTAATTGAAAGGCGCGAATTTAAATCGGAATAAAAAACAGCGATTGTTGACGTTTAGCGAGATGATTCGTGAAAAATATCATTAATAAGAGCAGTATATTCAATACAGATGTTAACAGAGTTGTAGTTGAGACGTGGTCTGGTAGAATGGTATACCTGACTTTTTCTTCTCCCAAAAATAATTGACAAGAAATATTAATACGCATGAAAACGTCGGCAACCAAATGAAGGGCTAAAAGTGTGAAACGATTGTGCGGGTTTTCTCCAGAACCATATGCCTACAATATCGAAACGCAGAGAAAACGTGTTTAAATATGACGAATGAAATCAGTCTCGCACAAAGTTATTTTGCTACTTCACTGCATTTGAAAGCTCAATTACGCATTGGGAACAAGGATGAACCACGTATCTCTGCCTTGAACCTCCAAATAATAAATCAGTTATCAATCCGGTGTAAAGGGAATCTGATCACAAAATTGTTATGGTTACAGACTGAAAAAAACTTGGGAATACGTGAAAATTCACCATGCCACCAGATATGACACACTGGAAAAACTGTGTAGAATTTTCAAGAATACAAATGGAAATATGTATAGGCAAGCTTGGACGACTGCACAAGATAATCCTCCATCCATGCCATTCGTTGGAGACGTCTTGACTAAGATTCTCGATATTTACGAGGGAAAAAAGACATCCAATCGAAACTTGAAAGATAGGCACAGTATCAAATGCCCAAAATCATGTTTGGTATCGAAACAAAAGTACAAGCCGAAATTGACGGGACACGGATGTTTGGAAAAGTAAAATTTCTATTTCATTCAACTTTAGTGGTACACTCGGGAGAAAAATGAACTGCACTTCATCGAGATCTACTGTCTCACTCACACTCATATGTTAGGGTGTGTCCACAAATAAAGCTCACACACTACTCACGGCTCACAGCGCATACCCACGGCTCACGTGCGACGTGCGCTGCTCATCGGATTTTAGCTGGAGAGTGATGTGGATTTCTCACGTTACCAGCTGGATCCAAGACTGAATTTGAGACCACCGACCGAGGATGATGGAAGATCTCCTGAGGGATCCATATCACTTACCGACGGGAGTCCGATGAGCAGCGCACGGCGCACGTGAGCCGTGGGTACGCGCTGTGAGCGTGAACAGTGCGTACGCTCTATTTATGGACACACCCTAAGGCTCGTTCTACATAAGATGCGCTCAGCGCATCTTTCGGGGTGTATCTCTCGGGATTTCCCCAAGGGAAGAGTTGGTTGATGATTGGTGGGCCCCGAGTGACATTATTGATCCAACAAATCAAGTTTCTCTGTGTTATTCCACGAACAAATGGAGAAAAACATTAGCGTTGGCTGGGTGAGCCTCTTCGGAAAGAAATATAGGTTGAGCAAGATTGTTACGATTCAGTATCCGGATTGGTGACCGCTCATTTTGCTTTTGCTTAGTTTCTGATCCCAAACAGAGTTAAGTCTTTGCAAACTAAGACGGTTGGTCACCAATCCCGATACTGAATCGTGGGACCGTTGCCCAACCTATATTTTTTCCCCGAAAAGCCTCGCGGTACCACTGCTGGTTTATGCTATTTGTTCACGAAAAAAAAAAACGAAGAAAATTTCTTTTTTGACCCAAAGGTGTCACCCGGAGACCGCCATCATCCAATGTCATATGTCCCATATTTCACCGATAATGAAAGAGCGGGTAATTCTTAGGGTGGTCAACGCTGATGTTTTGCTCTGATTGGTTGCGGAAAAACATGGAGAAACTTGATTTTTGGCTCGATAATGTCACTCGGAGCCCACCAATCATCAAACAACTCATCCCTTGGGGAAATTCTGTATAGAAAACGACTGGTAAGGCTGCTTCATGGAATTCCCTGCATTGAGTGCTTCGAGCGCGAGCGTATGCGCGTACGCTCACACGCTGAGCGCATCCTATGTAGAACGAGCCAAAGGCTACTTGAACGAGCTTGTTCTACATAGGATGCGCTCAGCGCGTGAACGTACGCGCATATACTTGCGCTCAAAGCACTTGATGCAGGGATTTCCATAAAGCAGCCTTACCAGCCGTTTTCCATTCGGAATTACCAAAAGTGAAGAGTTGGTTGATGATTGGTGGGCCCCGACTGACATTATCGAGTTTACAAATCAAGTTTCTCCATGTTTTTCCGTGAATAAATAGGGGAAAACATTAGCGTTCGCTGCGCGAGCCTTTTCGGAACAAAATATAAGCTGAGCAACGTTTTCGCGATTCAGTATCTGGATTGGTGACCGCTCATCTTGCTCTTGCCTAGTTTCTGATGCCAAACAAAGTTACAGTCTTCGCAAACAAAGACGGGTGGTCACCAACGCGGATACTGAGTTGCAAAAACGTTGCTAACTTGGATATTTTCCGAAAATGTTCGCGTGGCCACCACTGCTGGTTTCTTCCATTTGTTCATGGGAAAAGATGAAGGAAATTGTTCTTCTGACCCAAAGATGGCACCCGGAGACCGCTATCAATCAATGTCATGGGTCCCGTATTTCACCGATAATGAAAGAGCGGGTCTCAAGGTGGCCAACGACGTTGATCTTTTTCTCTGATTGACTGTGGAAAAACATGAAGAAACGTGACTTTTTGGCTCAATAACGTCACTCAGAGCCCACCAATCATCAATCAACTCTTCCCTTGGGGAAATTCAGAGTAGAAAACGACTGATAAGGCTGCTTCATCAAATTCCCTGAATTAAATACTTTGAGCGCAAGCGTATGTTTCATACGCTTACGCATTGAGCGCATCCTATGTAGAACGGGCCTTATAGTGCCCTATTCTGTGAGTGCGAGTGAGACAGCAGATCTCGATCTTTTTTTTTCTAATTAGTCATCTCGATCTCTATGCCCATCCATAAAAAACTGAAACCGTTTGCGGAATCTGATGCAAATCATTTTATTAGGAAAATCAAACAATTTTTCCTTCCAAGAACAGCTATAGTCTTGAATTAATAATCTCATTGTTCTGCTGTTTAGGCATCAGTACTCCCAAGAAATTTTTCAAAAATGTTTACTAAAGAATGTTATTAATTTACAGACCCTCCACACCCAACACCGAATCTACCTACGAGAAGTCAAGGGGTAAAGTTCGCCCTCCTCCACGGAATATTACTCACGAGCGTGATTCTCAACAGCAACGACCACATCCCAACAAAATCGAAGAGCTGACCAAGTGGTTGTTCTTATGCCAAAGGAATGCGCGACTCTACGATTTTTCAGGTGATTCTCTAGCTTGGGAATTTTTGTTAAAAGCTCGCTACAGAGAGGACAAAGACAACTTCTTTATGAGCTTACAATTGGAGCCAGATATCATCAAGTCTTCGTTGAGATGAAAACCGACATCCAAAATTGAAAAGATGATCGAAATTTGATCGAAGCTGTTTTGGTCAGCCAAAACAATTTTTGAATGGTACGTAAAATGAACAATGAGCACGAGTAAATTCAGCCTGGCTTCGATAAACAGATGAAAAACTACAAAAAATGTCAAGAAATTCACGAGTACAACTCATATTTTGACCGAAATATTTTTAGAATTGAGAAATAGTGAAGAATCAATACATTTTCCATATAATAGATGGTCCTATTAACATCCTGATACGTATGCATTTCAGATAATATAGGAATTTTGCAGATCAAATAATAACCTGCGTATGTCGGTTAAACCCAAATTAGGATGAGACCTGTTCAAATTTCGACCGAAAAAGATTTCATCCTGCATCTACCAACATTCTGACGCTATTTCGACGACAAAACTCGGAATAAGAGACAAGGCTGCGAAGAAAGCTTAGATAATTTCTCGTAGGTTGGGCCAAATAATTTTGAAGGCCACGAGATTATGATAACTGTATATTCATACTCATACTTAGATTAGATACATCCTCGTATATATATTTACAATCTTGGTTTTTAACTCATCAAGAAACAGAAATTCAAGATGGTTCATCCTTTTCATTTTAATAATTCCTCAAATTATGATATCATTGAAACATATTTTCCCACTGTGACATTTGCGTACTTTCAATTTTCGTCATTTATGTATAAAAAATAGAATGCGTATGTTTTTTCTTCAAACTCCATTCACAGGAACCATTTATTTGGCAATTTCATTTTTAAAAAACATAGCCTTGAACTTAACTTCATACAGAGATTGTGAGAAATTGAGAGTTCATCCGTTACTCATATTAAATTGAAAAAATCCTTATTCAATGGAATAAAATCCATCGAGTCAAGCTACTATCAATCGAATCATAATTGAAAGTACGAGCTAGACAACATGGTATTGGAACAGAGCTTGAGAATTGAGGGCCTAAATCATAGGAATGAATATTATTCTAGTGTGGTTTTCGTTCTTAGTTTCGTGATGTTTCTCTTGTACGTAAGAGATATTAAACTTAGAGGCTATATCTTATCTCCTTCACACTTCAACATTCAATACATGATTACTTCGAATAAAATTCTTTACTTTTACAAAATAATATCAAATTATGTAAGATATATTACAATTCATACTATCCTACTATTTTACATACTCTATTTAATTAAATTACAATTGATTCGTCTGGTGACTGAAGTTTCCACGATTTCAGTGGATCCTACTTCAATCAGAATGATACATATGAATCAAAAAATCTCAAGCTATGAGTGATGCGAATAATGAAATAACGTATCATACTTATCAAATATTTTTCAAGTTTTGACTTTCCGTCGAATGAACAGACTTTAAAATATTTGAATTGATTCGTTCACATTAGATTTGAAGAAACATCTCAGTGGAAATAGGTGCTCTGATGCAAATATCCAACTGCTGTACGAATAACATCTAAATTCTATAGAAATAGAATATTTATGGAACGATAATTTATAAAATAACGTGATATGCCGCACATGGAAAAATTCGTTATTCATTATCTCAACACTGTCGCAGCAATAGGCCTATTTGAAGGACTCAAATGAAAACAGACATGAGCTGCGACGAAGAATTCGACGTCAATTTTTTCATCAACTTTTTCATCCTCGCTTACAAATGATCTGAAATTAAATTACGCTCACTCCGCTATTATTTGCGGTAATAATGAAAATGTTTACTCAATTTAACCACCGGTACATGGATTGAACCGCATTCATTGATCTAATATTTAGAAATGTTAGTTTTTTACCTAAAAGACAACTTTTCGAGATAAAACGGAACCCTCAGGCTCGTGGAGATTTTCAAACAGGGTTATTATAATATAAGGCCAAAAAATAATTATTTTTTGGGCTCATTTCATTCGTACTAATGCACAAAGTGTTTCTCAGTAGTTTTTACTTGATGCTCAATACTGATTCATTCCCAATCGCAGAAAATAGGAAGTATCGATTCTAAAAGAAGAAAATATTAGCATTTCTGCAAAAAATCGATGTTTGGAAAGAATGAAGTGAGCGATGGGCCAGAATAATTAATTATGATGGCGTATTATTTTTTATCGCTATACCTGGTCATATGTACATGTCATTTATTAATTGCTCGTCGATTGCTCAACTCACAATTTTTCCCATTCAAGGAAGAGATTTCAAGTGGAATTTGCCCCTGAGAAATTTTTCACCAATAGTAAGAAAATTTCACTAGGTAAATTTCAAGAACAAATGCCAAAGACTATTGCTTCGAATCAAAAGGTACAAAATTGAGACATTTTTACCCATAAAAACTCAAAAAATGACAGTAATTACATTTTCCAAGCAGTTGGGGTCATGGTTTGAGTCTAGACATAACAATCGAATTAAACTCATATTTTGATGAATAAATAGTCAATCGATTACAAAATTACTTGAGCGTGTGTGTAAAAAGTACAAAATACTCGTCAAAAATTCATAATGATTCATTACGATGAAACTCAATCAACGCTTTCGATGACCGTATCGACGGTGTGTTATCAACAACTACCATGACCATAATTCATAATAATACAATGTATCATTTGCTCAACAGAGAATATTCATTTTGTAGAAACATCTGTTGAAGCAAAAATAGAAGTAACGAGATAGAGTTCCATTGATTAATAAGTCCATCGAGAAGAGAAATATGTATTTTTCATTGATTAAAAATAGTTGATCCCAGCCTCCAGTTGGGCTAAATTCGTCTGGTATACCACACATCTTTAAAATGAAATCAGTCATCGTGAGCTTGTGACACGGGCTCTTGAAAGACTACAGTATGTATCATTCAAATTGAATTTCGTTCGACATTATAGATTTCGTTTCAAGGGCCTTATTCTACTGTACTTATACCTCCTGATCCTTATTTTACCTTAGTCACTCGCACACTCATGAAAAAAAACACTTTGTATGATTTAATATGTAACACCTGATGAGACAGAAAGTCCAAAGTTTCAATAGTCTGAAAATTTTCGATTTCACTCTGATCACAACAAAATCCGATCTTCGTATATAGATGCGAAAAAAAGCCCGGAATAAAGTGACGAAGGGAAGGCTTCAGATGTAAGAATCAGTTTGCCACATCAGATCTTCTATTAGTCGTTGATTTGGGTAGAACATCAAGTTTGCTCGTCCAACATCCAAACATTGTCCTATAGAAGCCTACATTCCACCTGGTTTGGGTAGATTCGTGTTGTATGCCCGTATTACGTCCGTTTGAGAAACTGTACCTCCCTCCTCTTGAGAAAATGCGAATCCATCTGTATGATCCAGCAACGAAAAAACATATGTAAAATTATTAATTTTTGGATTGTGTTTGTTAAGTGTGAGGTTTTTTGTGTGGATTGTGTTGTAAATGAAGAGAATCGCTGAGTTGGATGAAATTTTACGAATTCAAGGCTCTGCATGAAAATTTTTTAATGATTGTTTGAAAAGTAATAGAAAATGGGATCTGTGCAAACTGCAAGGTCAGGAGTGAGAAATTTCTAATGATGCTATTGAATGCATAATTTTTGCGGTGAAAGTTATTTTTCTTCAAATTATGATGATAATTTTCACCCGATAATTAAACTGACTTGAAAAATGCTTGCGAAAGAATTTAGACCATTCTGAACGTCTGAGTTTCCATCAACGTGCGATTTTATTACAAAAGTCTTAGTCAATATAATCATCAGCTTGGATAGTAAATTTTAAAAGAATATCAAATTTATTGTTGGAAGACATGTATTGCTTCAAAATTGAATAAAGATTGAATATGATTTCAATTATTATTCATAGATTTTGGCTATATGGTAAAGCCATATCACAAAGTCAATTCACAAAGATATCTTTTCAAATCGTTCAGGATCAAATTACAATGTGTTTCAAATTGCAAATGGTTATTTAAAAAGTCATATAACCATCAATGGACTGAATAATATGTCAACCATGTGAGCCTTAGAGTCGAGACATTGTGTAATCAACAGGATTCAACACCTTCATTTGTAGTTATCACTTTTGAACCCAAAACCAAAATCATGCACTAGTTCAACTATGAGGATCCCTAAATAACCATGTATTCATTTGTGGGATGAATTATTGCACCTATTCTACCGGTAATCTAAAGTAAAATTTAGTACTTCTAAGGTTTCATAATTGGTGGCTTCCATCATTTTTTAGTGAAAGCGTGTGAAATTACTCAGAATTTGTGAGGTATTAAGCTAATCTATTATTATCGACTTCTACTTGTATATAGTGTCGAGTGAGAGAAGCGTGTAAATTACTTGATGTAAGCTTTAAGGATTGATGGTGCTGGAAGCTAAGATTGACTTTTTTATTAATAGTCTGAAATGCAGTTTCGGTATTTCATACGTTTTTTATCGACCCTTGCATTTTTTGGGTGTGTTTGTGTTTGCCCTACTCATCAAACACGAAGATTATTGAGATAAACTTTGGATTCTGATCAAGCCCAGAATTTCCAAAAAGCTCTGGGAAATTCATTAAAATTAGATTGGTAAATCAATGGGTCACATTCACAGTTGATGACGTGCAAAATTGCAACTCCCGAATCCACGATCAACAGAAAAGAGATGACTGAAATTAGTCAATTCATCGATTGTTACTATGTAATCGAGATTATTAGTACTTTCATGTTTCACTCATTCGCATAATCAACAACACAAAAAATCCACTTTAAAAAAATACACTCAGTTACACACATGTCCGACACGCACCAAAAGATGTATCACGATTTTCGAAAAAAGATCAATTGCGGATAGAAGAGAAATCTCCATCATTCAGGAAGTTAGTTGAAAGATCACCACAATTCTTCATTGAAAGTTTACCCAACGAGGAAAAAAGATAGTCCCAATAGTAAATACATGAACGATCGAAGCCAATGGCTAGTTCTCAAGAATATTGATACAGTCTCTGTCAGAAAAAAAAACCCCTCACTTGGTGTCAATTACACATAAAAAGGAATTCGAAATGAGTAATTTATATATATAGAGCTGGTTCACAACATTAAATAGTTATCAAAACGTGGTTCACAAATCTAAATATGTAAGTATACATCTAGCTGAGGTGTGCATCTCACTTCAAAAAAGTTGGGTAAAAATATTAGTCACTCTTTTTCTCTACATCTAAGTAGTGAGTTTGACTTATAGGTGCGAATATTTCAGGTCAAACTTTATTCTGTTCAACTATATTATCAATCTAATTTTTCACGATATAAGATTGATATATGACTCTTTTTTACTAATCGGAGGGTCATTAAACTCTGCTTTATATCATAAACTTACGTGATAGTTCCACCTCGACATTAACTCTTGTTGCGGCGTTTGAACGCCTGGTGAACACACTTTTTACATTTTTCAGAAGCCGTGCAGTCTCCGTCAATCTGTAATTTTTGATTATTCCATCTTTCTTTCCTAAATTCCTACACATTTCCAATCACAAAAATATTGATCGGTCTTCATAAATGTCTCCCCCTCTTAGTAAGTCATCCCCCAAATTATATTGTAAGGGCTTAAACTTCGCTTTGTACATATTCTGCTTTTTTTGAACTGTTCATTGACATTCAGGAATGATCGACTGACTGACCATAAATTGAGTGATTCTTAATCCAAGAAACTGCTTTGATTTTCACGTCGGCTGGCTCAAATCGCCTCTAAAAGTTTGTTCAATACATTAGATCTGTCGCGATGACTTCTTCGTGAAAAAATTAATCGATTCTCTAAAGGAGCGAGTCTACTTCAACCGTCACAGTATACTAGAACCCTGGTTCGATGTATGTGAACTGAATAACACCTGATTGAAGATTTCAACAAATACGCAATCGCATTGATACTTAACAGAACACGGAATCATCCTCTTGCAGACAATATTACATATATTCTACAGTTAGCAATGAAGGCACCAAACCATTCACTGAAGCGCGTTTTGCATCGGAAGAATCAGTAGAATCGTAGACATACAGTTCCAACACAAACAAACTTCGAATAATTAATATTCTTACGATTCTCCCAATTCTTCTGATTCTTCAACGCAAAATGCGTGCCAATAAACGCGCTTCATAGCTTTTAAGACTAGAAGCAACGAATGCAAAAAATGAATGAGATGTCTGGTTCCAAATCTAACAGGCTCGTGGAAAAATCTGCAATTATTCAGACACTGACAATGAAATAGAAAAGTACGCGCCGAATGTGTTAGGCAAAAATCGGATCTCGACAGAAATGCTTCTGGTTCGAAAAAGTTGCTAGACTCGGTACAACAGGACGATTATGGTACATCTAATAATCAGTATCAATGAGAATGATTGTGAAAATTGAAGTGCGAGATAAATAAATGATGAAAGCATGCATTTTTCGCCTTTTTCGGTTTTTCCTTTTATAAGGCGGATAATATTGGTTTTTCGGGAAAATTTTTACAAGGGAAATTTGTAAATCTTCAACAGATCTACAAAAATTGTCCAGAAATTTTTTCGCGTGAAATGCACTCCTTAGATCTATTCTTGATCAAGGTTATAATTAAATTTGTTTGGAATAAATTCGCTGAAATTGTTTATAACGGGTTTAAACAATTTTTTCAAGATAATCAAATCATTTCAAAAAAGGTCTGGGTCTCTTGATATTTTTCCCCAAATTTTATCGTTCTCAAGAAATTAAAAAAGCCAATTACGCGACCTCCAACCCTGAATGGGGTGCTTTCATAAATGCAATTAGAGTTGGAAGTCGCGAAATTGGCTATTTTCTTTACTAGGAAGCGCTCAAACTTAGGGAAAAATACCAAGTGATGTTCTCTGTTCAAAACTGACTCAATTATCTTGGAAATTTTAGCGAATTTATTTGAAAAAAATCCATCCAACTTCAATATGAAACGATTCCAAATGAATGCATTAAAAAATGTTGAAATGCAATTTTAAAATGTATCCTTTCGAAGCTCCGGGGAAAAAGTGCAAAGCTCACTTTTTAGATCTTTAACAGGTCTACAAAATACATCTGCACAACTTTTCCCGAAAAACCAATGATTCACGACGTATAAAGGAAATCCCGAAAAAGACAAAAATATGCATATTTCATTGTTTATTCACTCCGAGCCTCAATTTTTTAACAATAATTCTCATCAATATTTGTTATACGATGTGCCACCTATCATAAGCCTAAAATCATTATAAAGATCAATGGTCGAACACGTTGTGACAGCTAACGCACGGTAGATTCTTCCATATCACTATAGTGAAGAATTTTTTTCTGATCCACGATGACCAAAACTATGGAAGTTCTACCTCATTGGTGTAGGTTTAACCAGTTTATTCAGATATTAGGATAGTGAAGGTGTAGGACAGCTCGGCAACACAATACTCAAAGGGATGGAAAGTCATTCAGAAAACCCGTAATCAGCATTCAATACAATCACGCTGTAGATGTGAACACATAGGAAACGAACTATCCCTTCAGGCTCAGACAATTTCGTGCACAGCTGTACTTGATCATCAAATCTGGCATGCTAGTAAAACACAGAAGTTGCGAGAAAGTACCACAAAAACTCATTCAAGTACATTTCGATACAAGAAAGTAATAGTGTATTTCGACACGAGGGTTGAAATAGTACATTACTCGCAGTACGTGATCAGGTATAGTTTTGCGACACGGGGATTGTTTTTCCCTGATGGCAACGAGGGACAAACATTCGCTGGTCCGCAAAAAAACCTGCCGAGCGAGGGACGTATGCTATTTTTTCGCGTCCAGGTGATGCTGCCTATCCGAGACGTATAGACAATAAAGGGTCGGATTGATCACGAGGATGCGAGATAGTGCATTTTGCACCGAGTATTATGAGGTTGTTGTTTGCTTCCGAGCAAGTGGTTTTCGACCCGAGCCGCAGGCAAAGGTTGAAATAATTGCTCGGAAACGGGGAACCTCATGAAGGAGGCACGAATACTATTTTTTGCAATTTCTTAAGCATCCAAACTCCGAAAAATTGCAAAAATAGTTTTAACTCTCGTGTATACTTTTTGATACAAGAAGCGTAATAAAGGACGTTGTGCACAGTTTGACGATTTTTCCTCACAATTTATCGAAAAGTTTAGTTTGATACACGAGAGTGAAACCTATTTATCGCATCCTCGTGATGATCCTGACCTTCGCCTACGGCTCGGACTGTAAACCCATCATTCGGACGTGAAAAAAGAGTTTTCACACCCTTGTATCGAAATTTGTTATGTTGATGGACTGTGAGTTGAAGTCGTTAGACTGTGCGCCGTGTACGCTTTTACGCACATTGTACCAAAAAAAATCAAATTCAGAGAAAAATGAGATTTAAATTACCAGAAACTATGCTTTTACTCTGTTTCTCATCTTGGATAATGTAGCGAAAATGATCTTATTCCTATGTAAGTTGGAAAACCCCACAGACATTCAATTCTCTTATGATAGAGCAAATATTTACAGAGGAAATCTTATACGACAATACGCGCAGGCATACCCAATAAAATTATCTCAACATTATCTCAGTGAAATGATGAAAAAGAAACGAAGAAGAAGATATCGCATGTCAAATTATTGGTTGGACGTTGCGTCAAGCAATAATGAGAGTGAATAAAAATTATTGCTAATGAAAACATCCATATGTAATGTAAAGTAATAATGCAAGGTGCTTTCCATAGAATTAGTTTGACAAAATGCAAGCTAGAAACCATCTAAAAATATCGTTATGGTTGAGTAGATGGTCGTTCCGACTTTTAGTGTGGACGATTATTTTGTTTTGAGTGTATAAAGTTGTGGTGAGAACGGGCGTCTACTTAGGAGTACTTACACCTCGCGATACTGGCGATGGCATGCACAGATCTGCACGAAGAAATTTTTCATGAAAGTAGGGAAAGATATTCTTGCATGATTTAACACAGTGATCAGGGAGGGAGGAGATTTTTCCTAGTGGAGAATTCTGAAAATGATCGATAAGCGTCTACTTTTAAATTTTCATTTCTCTATGATTTTCCAGTCATCATTTACCGTTTTCAATTTCTACAACTGTCAAGACAATGGACAGTCGCGATGAACGAAAATGATTTCAACCCCATAATGCCGATCACTATTCCAACTTACTCTGATGTCAATTCTTCATCTTTAGTGAGATAAAAAGGGTTAGTCAAAGCAACAATTAACATTTGGGCATGTAATTTGGAACGACACAGTGTGCAAATATTACCCATAGACATACACTTTTTTTAGAAATGATATTATGAAAATGAGCATCAATGACGTGTCAAGACAATACTCCACAATTGGGAAAACGAAGAAACGAAAACGCCAGTTCTATGATTCGCAATGAGAGTGAAATTCGGAGTTGACGCTTCACGTGCCTAACTCAGCGATGTAAGTACGGGTGTATACATTCTTGGGGTACACAATGTCGACAAAGTGAACTTGGTTAAAAGTTTCATTGATTTCATTTAGAATCTCGGCCCTGTACACTAAAATAGAATTACATTGGACATTGTTATATTTAAATATGATACTTACGCTGATATCATTCAAAACGGTTGGGGTGGTTATTACGATTTCCGGTTTCAGTACAAAATTCTATATTGCAGTGAACCGTGAGTATTTTTGGGAGGCATTATAAACTTCAAGTAATTTTTCTAAGTATAAGTAAATTAATGTACTCTAAACAGCACGCAGGTGGTGTAGCATGTACGTGCACTTGCTGGAAAAATGCAAGTATTGCCCAAAACAGCCATAGGTCACAAAATATTTTTTCTTTCAGCAAAACTGTACACCATCAACCCAGGCTGAAATTTGGTGGCACTGACTACACGAACTTCGGAGAAAAATAACAGACTGGGGAAAATAATAGACTATTATTTAGATTGAGTACATCTAAACGTGCCATGTGCTGATCGCCTTTGTACGATTATCAGCTATTGGAAAACTGAAAACTTTTTCAAACCATCACTAGATTTTCTTGATTTTTGTGACTCTTGAGAGACTAATAGTCATAATTTTGGCCGAATTTATTATCCCTCGAAAGGAAACGATATTATTGCTTATTTACAAAAAAAATTCAACTAGATTTTGGTAGCTTCCTGATTAGTACATTCAAAAGAAAACTCCTCAATCACATGAAAACGCTTCTTGGCAGCTACTTTGACCTCAAAAAATATCACATGACTTCGTCAGAGGATCGGCGGAGACGAGGACTATATCTCACTTGTAAAATTTCTTCAAGGAAACGGGGAATGAATCTGCGTCTTGAGGTCCTTTGCGATCCAAAAAGTGTGAGCAGTCTACTACCACATCGTCTACGGTGCAGCCAAAATCTTAAAGGACTCCTCTTGGTTCGGACTTCTGAAGAGTTTACTCTCGATCTGTATTATGAGTACATAGTTTTGAAAGTAAGATGAATTTCTATTCAAAAAGTCTGCAAGCTAATGCATCGAAAGAAGAAACTGATTGCCAAAGTCAAACACAATATGAGAACATAGCCCGATCACTGAGCAAAATCCTTTATGGTTGAGAATTTCGGTAATTTTGAGATCGACTTGGGAATGTTAAGGTTGAAGCTTTCACGGTTTCAACTTTATGATGTATCCATATCGCCGTTTTTTCAAGGATATAGGTGGACCTGTATCAGAGATGGGTTCGAAATAATATTTTGCGCACGCTCACAGGTAGACAACAATTAATGGAGACTGCAAAGAAGATTAGTTAAAAAGTTAGACACTAATTGCACCTTTGAGAGGAGAAGCATGCACAGTTAACACGAGTCAAAAACAAAAATATAATGTTATAGATAGGAAAGAGGCTGTTATGCTTCACACATTGTTTCATGCAGGCGAGAAAAATTGAATCTGGAGTGAATTTCAGGTCATTGTGAGGAGTTAGGATGAGCGATGATAACCGTTTCTTAGTACGGGCTAAAAATGAGATGGTATTTTTAACCACGAAAAATTTTGATATTCAAAAAACCGGCTCATCATCTGGTTCCCAGAAATTTTCCGCGACCTTTACCTATTTCAAAAGCGAAGCCCCTTGTACCGACCAGAAAAATTCATCAATATAGATTGAAAGTAGTCAAGGTAATTTTGATCAACTTACGAGCTCCTGTAATCTTGATTATGGAAAAGATCACTGGGATCTGACTTTCGAATTTCTTGCTCCCTGGCAGCTTCCGCCAGTGACTTCCAGATTGTATTTTTCACCCTGCAGAAGAAAAAGACACTTGAACATAATGCTTGTCAACTACTCCAATTCCAAGTTTTCACAAATTTGATCATATTCATGAAGGTTTCATCTATCAATGTTTCGGATATAAAGTGATGTCATGCATCACGAAAATTTTGCGATCATCAGAGCTTGCATTTTTTGAGGTTCCGTCCAAATAGCTAGGGAAACAACTAGATGTACGCTAAAAGGTAAGAATTACACTCACGATTTTGCTGTAAAATCAACCAACAGGACAGCTGGTGGAATGACGACTAAGCCTAGCCAGAAGACTGGAGAAGAGAACAGCATCCGATCGTTGCCTAGCATCACAGATCCCACATTGATGAAGGGCCAGATGTTACTGAAAGTTTAAAAGAAGGATGATCATCAATTGATCGTCCGCTGAGGTATCTTTTGCAAGTCCTACTCACCTATAAATCAGAACAAAAAGGAACCATAAAATAATGGATCCCCACATAGCGACATGGGTCACCCACGTCCACGAATTCGTTATCAGGCCTGCTTTCCCACACACGGTTACTACAACATACTGATGAGTCGGAAAATCAAATAATGAGAATGAAATTATTTGAATCTGGGAATTTCTTCCACAAAAATGATGTAAAAGTAACTCACTGTATACACAAAATTCCCTAGAACAAGATAACCACCATCTCGTCCATTCGACCATATCACATCTTTCTGGAGAGCAAAGAGGGGTAGCCAGAAAAGGAGTGCTGAATGAAGGAGTGCGTTGATGACCCACACCCAAAACACCTATGGATAGAATTTCGCACTTTAAAATTTATGAAATAATACTAAACACATGTTTTTATAAAATATTAGCGCGAATTGACAAATTCGTGAAGATAACGTTAGAGATTATTAAATAGCAATCACCTTAATATTAAATGTAGACTCGGTTGCATTCTTCGCAGCGTATAAACTGGGATGAGCTAGATACGTTTCAGCTGAACACACTTTATCGAACAAACCTATTGCTAAAGGTGGGGCTGCTGTAAATACCTGAAAAAGGTGAAAAAATTCTAGAATTCGTTCTGCAACACACGAGAAAATGAGTTTGCAGCACTTGCAAAAAAGATATCGCGTTATACTTACTACATTGTACAAACCAATGGACCATCTTTCAAACAAAATCTGCCCGGACCAGCCGGAGTATATAGCGAACCAAAGTTCGATAACATACAGGCAAATATTTTTATAGAAAGAATACAGAATGAGTTTACACATGCGGCTATAGTTCCATGACCCATGAACGAAAAGTAATCTTTTTAAATAACGAAACTGAGCTATCGAGTAGTCCGATGCGCAAGCTGCCTGGAGCCCTTCAACGCCCGAAATTCCTGGAAGTGACGATGTGAAATGACTTAATTGTATCCAGCGTCCGTAAAAATTCTATTCATCATATGTTTTTATTTGAATTAATGTCTAAAACTTACCAACGCCAATGTGGGCTTTTTGAATCATAGCAACGTCGTTGGCACCATCACCAATCGCCAATGTTACAGCGTTAGTGTTACTTGTTACTAAATCCACAACCTGAAAAAACATTTTTCACGTTTCATCATTAGTAATTCCATTCCTTTATCATAGTAAGACCTATGCTAAAGATCATTTTATCTTTATTGTATAAGGGATTACCTCTGCTTTCTGCATCGGAGATACTCTACAGCAAATAACAACTTTACAAGAAGTGCATAAATCTAGAAAGTCTCTTCTGAGATCACAAGACAAAGCATATTTCAAACTGCTTCCATCAATAACAAGTCCAACATCATTTTGGCACCGTAAATCTTGACCAAAGTCCAAACATCTTTGAACGATCACCTCTCTCGTTTTCTAAGGAAAAATGAGATGGTATTATAAATGATGGCGCAATAGTTAGCCTCGAATGCATTAGAAAAGAGTCTCACATCTAAAGAACCCTCGTTGATGATAATAAGGGGCATAGATTGAGTTATCAGTCTGCAAGAGTAGCCAATGTTTATGGCCGTTTCTTGTTTATCACCAGTCAATACCCAAACATTTATGTCTGCTTGGATGAGGGATTCAATCGTTTCCGGAACCTGAAAAGCGAAAATTGATGGATTCAGACGAGAACCTTACTAATAAGAAAATGATTTCATATTTCAAAATGAAATTATGAGTGATCGTTAATCATTCCATACGTAAGCTCGAAAACCCCTACTTATGGGGGAAATTATCGTAATAGTCTCTTTGGGTGTACCAGAATGAATTGCATATTTCACATTCATTAAACTTTACATATCTAATAACGACGATTTGAGAGACCTTAAGCATGAAATAACGATCTCTTAATCTCATAGTTATCGGTAAGTAAGGAAAAGACACTACAGAAAATTTAGGGCCAACCTGTTCCTGTAATTGATCCTCAATTGCTGTAGCACCCAACAGCGTTAGTTT
The DNA here is from genome assembly GCA_029851415.1 of Eretmocerus hayati. Classification (NCBI taxonomy): domain Eukaryota; kingdom Metazoa; phylum Arthropoda; class Insecta; order Hymenoptera; family Aphelinidae; genus Eretmocerus; species Eretmocerus hayati. Next base: position 95,308,844 of record CM056744.1, on the reverse strand, counting down.
GGTTTCAATGAGGTTGGCAGCTTCTTCACACTTTTGCTCTCGATTTGCCAAATCTGCCGCTGCTTTGAGGTAAATATCGTTCCACCACTAATGACAGAAAAGGTTCAACTCTGTATGAGCGCTATCGAATATTTATAAAAAATAGATCATTTTTCTTGTGCGCTTCATTTCTGCTGTCTACAAATCAAAAGGCCATTGATGTTCATTTGCAAATTTCTCTAAGTACTTGCAGGGATGAACATCATTCGTATTATACTATATGAATGATAATATAACAATGGTTCTCAAGCATTTGGAATGATATCACATAATAAATTGTAGCTAAAGCATGATACGCCAACTCAAATTGTGCAATTGTTGGCCACTTGAAACATATTGAATTTTTTGTTGAATAATAAATACGCACCAGTCGAATGTGTGCTTTGAGAAATTTCTACTTTGATTGAGCATCAGAATAAAATCTATAGATAAATAGCTCAAAAGGTCATACCCAATTGAGATCATTTTTCGGAGTATTTCCAAGAACTTTGATCTCGACCGATTATTTTCAAAAAACTAATCTAATAAGGGTAACTTACCTCATACTTATTTGCTGGAATCTCAGCAACAGCAAAACACAAAGTCCTCAAACCTTCGCTGGCGAAAGCTTCAAGATGCTGCAAAGTCGACTGCCTAAAGTCATCGTCAGAATTTCTAGTTGACTCGGAGTCACTCGACGAGGTAGGGCCGAGATCTAAACGCTCATAGATTACAGAATCTGCACCTTTGCAGAATATCTTGATTCGACCGTCGGGTGTGCGCACAATTACCGACATGCGCTTCCGGGTCGAAGTAAACTCAATTACATTCAGAATTTCGTATCTTTCACGATTGCCCAAAGCTGAAATTTCTACAAATTGCGGCGTGCGTGTATCGAAGACATAGCCAAACTTCATCGCACCGTCCACCAGCGCCCTTTCATCTGCAAAGCAGAAAATCATTTAGATTAAACGCTGTTTCATCTCATTTTTCAGATTTAGAGTCGACTTAGCAGGTGGATAAAAGTTTTTAAAAACATGAAGATTTTGATGAAAAGTTTGGATGAAGATTAATCAAAGTACCTGGAGATGCCGCGTGATATACTATGCTGTCGTCTACTTTTTCAGGTATAACTGTGTGACAGACCGACAGCATCACCATGAACTCGTGCAGAATGGCTGAGTGCTTCAGTCTTCTCGAACTAGAGCCTTGACCAGTGCGACCTTGGACAATATCTTGTACCAAACTGCTGTGTAGCTCGGTTCCTACTCCCGCCCCATTTGGGCTCGACGGCAGTGGTAAACTGTACACAAATGAGAAAGTTTATACAATGAAATCACTACTATAAGATCGATTGGAGTATCATATGAGTTGTTAAAAGGATGATAAATAATTACCATCTTTATATAAAGGTTGACAGTCTATCAGTAATCAAGACATTGATTAGTCTTGCGCAGTGAAATGGAATGCATCACTCGAGATGGAATCTCAAACAGATTTTTTGAAGAGTTTTTCCTATAACTATTTCATGGAAGAAAAAATGTAAGCTTGAGCGGGGGCTATTGTGGCCAGAAGAATGTTTTTTGTCTAAACAAAGAGACAATAATATCCGTTTTGACAACCCAAATGATAAAAAGCGAACCATTTGAGCGAAAATACCATGTATGTTTTGACTTTGACTCGCAGAAAATGGTTCGTATGTGTGTAAAAAATGGGGCATGTGGGTGTAGCGTAATTACTAATCTGTAAGGACTAGATGGTGAGACTCAATAAGTGAAGATTCAGTATTCTTCACGGTTAACACTTTAGATAATTCTAATCGTATTCGTAAGCAGAAATAATGTCAACTAGATTAGAAAAATGCCAACTCGTAGTATTTATTGAAGGATAGAATTTTCATCAGATACTTACTCGTAAAGTTTTCCAGCGATCGAACAGCGTTTGAACTCCATGACGTTGCGAGTCAGGGTTCCAGTTTTGTCAGTGAAAATGTAACTGACCATGCCAAGTTCCTCATTCAAATTACTCGTACGAGCCATCGCTGGGGTATCCGATTCTGCATGGTACATTTCAATGTCCATGTTGATAAAAGTGGCCTGAACGTAGCGAACCACCTCCAACGTCACTTGCAACGATATTGGGATCAAATTGTTGAACAAGATTATGAAGGTAAGCAGATTGAACGCAAAACTTTTTGATTTTGCCCCTGAAAAGATCATGTGAAATTATCATCTTGTTGTGTTGAGTCAATGATTGTTATCAATAAAAACTCATCAAATTCTGGAGTCAAGGGTCATAGAAGAGCGCTTATCTAAAAAATTACGAAATTGAGCACTTAAAGTTCAAACCGAGCAATTTTCACCGATAGATCGTTAGAAATAACAAGATACTGCAGTGATTAATTTCTATCCTCATTTCTCTGCCATTGTTATACTTCACTGTTCTAACAGAACTCTGATTTTAATCACGTGCAACGAATCACTTGCCACAATTTCGACACACCCATTTATCCCTGAAAACTGCATTGCCAAGGACTTTTCCATTTCCCGAAACTTCTAGCCATTGCGCTCGATCGTGTCAAGTATCGATTATCAACAAGCATCAAATTTCAGAATTACTACGCTACACTGATCGGGCTTGACCGCGACAAGTCTCAAATTTCTGTATGGCGTTTCAAGTATCAACGTTGAGCTTGATCAAGTCCCATTAAAAAACCGCAGACTGCTCAGAGATCAATTAATCATGTTGTTTCGAATTTTTTTGCACTAATTACATAGTTTAAAAGAAATAAGTACCAGTCAAGCTGAGACTATCTGTATAGAGATACCAAAGACCGGATTCATTGGCGTTGGTCCACAACATGTTGAAAAAGGCGGAGAGCAAGCATAGCATAAGAAGGATGAAGAACAGCATAAGAATCTGAGTATTGATGAGACGATCGAGGGTTGAACGTTTAAGGGGCACTCCATTAGTGTTGTTTTGCATTAGCTTTGTGTCGTGGCCTGTGTAGATCACTACACCAAACACCCATCGAGTATTACGTAACATTGCACCTCGCAGAAGTAGCTGGTCTGGACCCAATGGAACACTCCTGCAATCAAAATTTGCATTTTTTGAATTGATGATTCAAGAAAATCGGTTGCATCTCATCGATTGTCAAGGCACCAAAAGTTATAAGTCTAATCGATCTACCGGATATAATAGATCCATCAAATTTTACAGAGATTTCACGCAGCAATGCAGAAAGCTTGTCACCGACAGAGATCAAACTATTGAGAGTCTCGGAAAAGTTATCGACCAAGTTTTTTTGCTTTATCGGGTATTGTTTCAAGCCTAAAATTATCTCCAAAACTCAAATTAAATACGTTTTTTGGAAAATTTTCATGCTAAATCACAACTGCAATAACTAAAACAAAATAGACTTCTGCCTCGGCGATCAATTCGTTTGCAGAGGACGATTCATTGAGTGAATGATGAGATTCAAATGATGGAATGTGATATAACCAAAAGAATAATTTTAAGCGAATGGAATAATGCTGTAAATTCAAGCACTTACGGTTTGTTGGTATCTCGGAGGATCCCATTGAATTCATAGAGATGACGATTCGGTGGCTCACAATGAATGTTTGCTTTGAAATTCATGAGCTCAGCGGTATCGAGGAGGAGAGCAGTTTCCGGCAACGCCTGTCTGATCTTCAGATTGGTTTCACCATCGAGATTTGCCGTCTCAATGAAGGACATCGATTGCGGCTCGGATGACGAGAGCAAGATTAGATCTGCAGGGAAGAAGTTGTTGTTGTGAACCTGTGGAAATTCGACACAATTTTAAAATTTTTGTACCCAAGTGTACAGAAATGTATCTTTTTATTAAGAATATGGTGTCATCATCATATAATCCAACCGAAATTCATCGATTGGTAAAATAAAAAATTACATAATACGGTACCTTAACGACATCTCCCACAGCAACGAGCTTCCACTGTATCCATTGCCACCTACCATCCCTCAAAACTTCTACTTCGCGTTTGTTGATTTCATCGTCTGCTCTGTGTCTTTTCTGAAAAATAAATTCCGGATTTAGTATAAACTAGGACATCGAGTGCTGATTTCACGGAAATAAGGAAAAAGAATTGAGAAAAATTGACTTACAAAATCCTCGACTATCTCTTTGAGCGCCGATACGCTGAGGATGAATACAAGTGGTACAAGTGTCGTCCAACGACCAGTCGGAGATACATCTGGGATTTGCTGTAATCAATATATAATCAATCAGATTGATGGTAGTCCATTCCAATTTCAGGCGCATATTTGTATAAATTATTAAAAATGGTAGTCAGTCAGATATGTCTATTTTCAAGTCTATTGGCCGAAAGATCCTTCAGATATTGAAATGTTTGAAAAGAAGTCCATTTAAACAAAAACGATGTCCAGATCTACTTTCCTTTGTCTCACAAAATACGCCAACTCCTATGGAGAAATGGAGCTTGGTTTTACGCAAATTCGTAGTTATACTTTACACAGATGTATGATATTTCGGTATCAAATAGAATACTAAAAGATCTGAGTAGCTCAAGAAAATGTGAAATCCTCAGAGATCTGAAGAAAATATAGTACCCAATAATTTCGGATGGGATTCAAAAATTCAATGAGAACTGTACAAAAGACGAAAATTCAATACTTCAAAATCTTCATAATAATCTACACGCCAAAAAAGGACAAAAGTCGTATAGGTTACAAAGTATACCATACCTGCATGAGAGCAATGAAGAGAAAGAAGCAGTTGCTGTATCTGCGAAACTGCTCGAACAGAAATGCCGGTATGAAGGATATAAACGAATATTTTGCCGTGGATATATGATTATTTTTGTAAGTGGCGGACTGATAAGCGTTGATAAATACAATGCGGTCATCCTGGCCATCTCCACCATGTCCGTTTGACTGATCCACCGACGAGCCTCCATTCGCTGCTCTTCCAGTACCTACAGAAAATTTTCAAAAAATCAATGAGTTTCGATATAATTTCAATGGAATTACAAGGGAAATATGTATGAAATGGAATAGTTGTTGGCTGAAAATATGGACGATGAAATGTGAGAATGATCTGCCTCTCTAGAAACCAAAATTATACATTCTAATCATGTAAATTAGATTTAGATTGAACCATTCATATTATTGATGAGCACATGTCACTTCTGGATCCAATCATGTTGCCTTTTTCACTTTTACTGCGGTATTTTGATATTTGGGTATTCATTCCACAGATACAGATGATTTGCGTTAGTATTATTTACACCCATCTAAACACGTGTTAGAGTTTAAAACATATTGTGTGAATTATCTTAGCTCAACTACTGTATAACATTATCTGGGTGGCCCAAATTCAGTTAGATTTATCGTCGATGAAATAATGAAAAGGGACATCTGGAACGATGGGCAAAATACCGAAAAATCTTGAAATCATCAAAAAGCTCACGGTAAAAGTCGAAAAAATTCAGTGAAGTTATAATAGGTTAGCCAGTGTTTTCAAAGTACCCAATGACTATAAATCAATCACATTTCACGTGGATACTGGAAAAAGGATAACACATTCAGCATACTTATGGTTACAGATGCGTTTTAAAAATCTCAATCATGAAATCGTTTCTACCTATCTTACTAGGAAAAAATTTCAGATCCGCGTGACGGATTCGGCTGAAGTTTTGAAAAAATGTTCGGCTTAAAGATGAAACCCAAAATCTAAACCCTAACGCTCAATAAGCGTTTCCAAGCTGCAGCCAAAAACATAAGCATTGCTCGTATGGGCCCATGTATACTGTAATGCATGGATTCTAGGCTGTAGCTCGGAAACGCCAGAGCGTTAGGACCTATAATTTTGGGTATCTTCTTTTGGTGCTGAAAAAAGACTACCGTCAAATTTGGTACGATTTCGTTACTTTTTATTTTCTTTGGCTCTTTATTATTATTATTTTTTTTTTTTTTTTTTTTTTCGGCATTTCAGTATACATTGACAAAACCCACTTCTATTAGTAGTCAATCTCAAGCTTACAGTTTCAGCTTTCGATTGACGGGTTACAAAGTTCAATTTGATGAGTTTAAGCCGGAGCTATTAGCAGTTGAAGAAGTGTACCAAAGTTAGACCCCGACTGGGCAACTTTGGTACACTTACGAAATATCTCGATTCTATCCACCACCATGCAAGTGAACTAATTTCAATCGGTCATCAGAAGTTTTATTTAGACCATCACCTCGACTCAAGATGAGATGAAAAGAAGCTGTCATAGGAAGATGTTCTGAAGTTACCCTATCCTCATGCTTCTTACCTAGAGTGGGGTAACTTTGGTACGTTTTTTCATGGTTTTTCCCCCTGTTTTTCATCCATTAAAATTCCGAATACTTCAAATACCCCAATGTAACGATGGTTTCTTCAATATGGTGATATATGTGGTCGAAATGTAGCATTATTCATCCGTAGATCGTTCCGGAACACTTCTTGCCAGGTACACTAACTGGACCACTCCCGTATCGCTGCTAAATCAGGCTTTTCGGAAAAAGCTTCGATAAACGACTACAATCATTCACACGGGATCTACGGTGGTTCAACACATTGTTTATGTGTGTGTCAAGAAGGAAAAATAGGTTTCAGAGCGATAGAATCTTTTTACCTTGCGAAAGGCAGCTCTGAAAGTCATTTTGCAGGGGTGTACCAAAGTTGCACCCACTGTACCAAAGTAACCCAATTTGACGGTATTTCCAAAGTTTCAGCCGAATCCGTGACTCGGATCTGAAACACTATCCTGGGTTAGTCCCATACGGAGTTTTGAATAAAGGTGTATGAAGAACTAAATTCAATATAAATATGTGCTCTGGCGGCAGATTCAAATTTTGGTATGAATGTGAGATGTATGGCTGTATAGAGCAATGCCCTCGGCAATGCCTTTCAGATACCAGTTTATGTACTGGTTTCCACACATACTCAATTAAATGTATTATATTTTTGAGCATGTGTACCCCTTCGAAGGTAACCCATGAAATATGATTGTGATGAATCCACGAAAGTCAGATACAAAACACAAAATTGCATATGATGTGCCTTATTACAGTATTACAATATCATGTACATGGGTGTTTTCATGCAAACATGAAATGAAGTTCAACCAAAATTATGATGAATGTTAAGGTTGAATGATCACAAATACAAGCCCAGTTATTATTCACACGCAAAAATCTCAAAACATGCAACATCGTATAAAAAAAAACTTGAAACACTCAGACATACATGATAAATACAAGCAACCAAAAATTGCATTATTATTTATGTGAAAGAAAATGTCATAAACTATGCAAATAAATTAGCATCGACTACTCAAACAGACCCAGCAAATGTTTGATCTATAAATATAGGGGTTTCTGTTGATATATGATGTAGTTATATTACTCTCAAAATTCAACAGATAAAATACCGTGAGACTTCTATGTCTGAAACTTACGGTCACGCGAATAAATGTAGGCGTCAACGCGTGATCTCGCTGTGCTCAGCCATCTGGCAAACTTCGTACCGTTGAATTCCATTGTTGCCCCTCCTTTTATAATATCATCACCTGTTCACAATCTATCGGCCAATACGACCGACACCTTGTGACCTCATCTTTGCCTCGTGAATCTTATCCATTTCACTTTGAAACGGCTAATTCTGTTCGTCCAAGTTTCACAAAGGAATTTTGCATCTAGATGGTAAAAGATAGATTTTTCATCTTTTGAAATGATTTTTTTACGTCAATGGAAGTCTCAATTTTTAAGAAACTAATGGATGATTTTGTCAAGTTATTTCCATTTGATGAATATTTCTGGATTTCCATTTTGCATGAGGTTTGATTCAGCTTATAGAGATTTGGTCGAGCATGAGGGTATTTCACAGAAACATTCTCATTAATGGATTAGTCAACTAGTTCAATTATCGGGAGCTAAGGAAATTGATTAACCTGACTATTTTGTTCTTGTATAGCCATACATTGTTTATTATTACACGTTTGATTCAGTCCTAATTTCTGTCGCATAAAATTTACAAAATCAGTCAAAGCGAAAGCTATGACTCAGAGGTAAAATTAAAAAAAAAATTGCAGATAGATTGCGACATTGATAATTATATCATAATCTTCGCACAATTATGAGAGACAAACATGGTATATCAACAAAATACACTCAACAATGGATGGAAGTTTGGGTGATAAATTGTATATTCCATGAAAATTCAGGAATGTTTGTCATGTCACAAAAATTAAACACAGAAATTCGAATAGTGTTGCAATTGAGATCGAAAAAAAAATCACAAAAACTCACGTGTTTTACAAAATGACTCTGGTTTCCCTAGAAGTTGCTCATCATCTCTCCGCTCGTCTCTCTGTATAATACTAATTTGAACAGAGGAATAGATTTCGATCATAGGACAAGTTTTTGACCCATTTCCATTTCAATGTGCATGAGTACTAATATTTTTTACGTCAGAAATCGCGGTAAGCCCAATAACTAAATCGATCTTACCAACAGCTGGAAGCCTAATAATGGAATAAAGATACGCAAGACAAAAATGCAAAAATTGAGGACGAACCTTATTTCGCTATTACACTATATTTATAATAAAGTTATGTTCCCTGATAAAAAATCGAAATGAATTAAATCCCGATTGAACCTGTAACCTATGTGCAATTGCACAGAAAGCACGAAGCAAACTGTTGAACGCATGTCTATATCTTCATGATAAAACTGCGCTGTTCTCTCTTCTCGGGTGGCCTGATCGATATACCAATAACCCTTGCATAGTCTGGAAAAGGGTGGGACTTGTGAGTGCAGTAATATACGCGTCACTGCAATATGAAAAGGGATTATTATACCCTGAAACTTGCATAATGCGGATTCACCATCCCATGAGACCAGACATGGCTTCAATCACATTATTTTATTCACGAATGTAAAATGGGAGAAATTTCTTTCTTGTGACCTTTTTTCATTTTAATTTCGATTCTTGACTTTTAAGGAAAATTGTACGTTGGTCTTTAGAAGATAAACACGTGGAGTACTTGTTGCTTGATGAAAAGTCCTCCCATAATGAGTTGATATATTAATAATTTAGGCGGTTTTTGATGAAAATGATAGTCTGCGTGTCACATTTCCAAACTAAGAGACTTGTTTTCATCCAATATTTTGGAGTAAATTTTTTACAAAATGTAAAAGAACATGAGATACTCTCGCACATTATATGATTTTTTTTTCATCGTACCATTGGCTAACGAGAAGCTGTCAAAAGTTTCTTTCGCGTGTTCAACTTCGTAGAAAAGACTCTTCATACAAGAGACACAATCATCAAATTCGACCATCGTCCTGAACTTCTTTCAAATCATTTTTGAAAGAACATTTGATAAAAACTGCCTAGTGTGATTAGGATAAGAACTGATGATAACGCCAAAGAACAATATTTACTTTTTTTTCATTGAAAAAATATTTATACACACCTTTCAAGTCTTTTTTGTTACGATCAAAAATTTTTTATGAGTTTATGAAATGCAGGACTTTTATTCCATTATTGAGGTGCTAAACTTTATAAGATGAGAAGAAAAAATATTCTATAGGGTCAAAGCTTCTGCGTCACAGAACCCACATCACGGAAGGAAGTAGTGACAACAATAAATAATTACGAGGACCACCTAGAATTTTGTGCTTTCGCTTGCGGATGTTCTTACATTATATGGCTAGAAATTGAATAGAATAAAATGATCATCCTGCGGGAGTGGTTGTAGATTTTTCAAGAATCAGAGTTCAAACCAAGAATATATTATACAAATTTGATGGAAAAAATTGAACTTGTTCTTGACCATTGTTACAACCAACGGCATTTGCAAGAGTTCTTTCTCGTAAAATCTTCCTCGCAATTGATTACTTCAATACTCTCTAACAACTTCAAAACGATACGAAACTACTACCTCTTTATACGAAACGCGCAACTACGACGAAATTGCAATCGAGTATGGCACACAGTTGTAAGTTTTCAACTGTCACGAGAAATTATTAGCTTTTCCCTCTGACGAAATTATCGAAAAATCAATCGAATTCATCTAAGGTGTGAAATTTCGCGGGGCATTTTTCCAGAAGTTATAACTATTCAGGAAATAATAAAGATGTGAAAAGAGATATCATATAATTTCGACTAGCATGAAAGAACCATTTTCAAATTTTTTCCTGTTTCACTAATAATGCAAAGGGGTGATTTTTTGTAGTTCTGCGTTGAAACCGAAATACCTTATTTATTCTCCGATCATTTGCTCAATTTTTCACAGATTCAATCCCAATTATGTAATTATGGGGATAAAAGTTCAGGCCAATAAGAACAAGAACACTTTCGCGAGCAGGAAAATTTTTACCGTAAATTATTGCAATTTGAGGCAGTTTATAACTTTGGGCAGTTGAATATCTTTTTTTCGAAAATTGGAGAATTTGAATCCAAAATATGTGACGAGGGACAAGAATGAAAGTTTCTTCTATTTTATCTGAGAAGCCATCAAATTACACCACAACAACGGGTCAAATAAAACATTAATAATTGAATTCATGACTCGAGGCTTGGCGATAACGTGTCAAAAACTTCTTCAAAGCACCTATCATTACTGGTGCACTATCAATCATTCGGCCTGAAAAGTATTCAGTAAAAAATACCAATATCCAGTAAATCGTGTCATTTACTCTCTCGTATTTATACGAAATAATTTTATGGGAATATTTGTAACTTTTACGTGTTTCACATATTTCTCACCAAACCAATAAACTTGATTGAACATTCTGTTCTAAACCTTTCAGAATGCGCACAGGCTCTTGCCGACTGAACAAGAGGAAATATTCATATTTTTTCTGTCTTGTCTCGTCAGAGGCAAAACTTGATTTTACACTTTCTAATTCTAAAACTTAATTGATAGTGCTAGAGAGAATGTGATGGGTTGCAAATACATTATTTTCAATTTGTAAACGTAATTTTACCAAAATTTTGTAAATTATGAACCCGAATAAAATTTTGCTCTATTTTTTTCTATGAATTGAAAAGGTATTAAATTCTTCAAATCTGCAGACTTTTGTTAACATATTTTTCCTCTTAAGAGGAATCACTTCACACATAACCTAGAATCGTTGTAAGATTCTGCAGCTCTCACTTTCAATCTGTCTTTCTGCATATGGTGGAAACAATATTTATGAAACATTCAAACTTTGCCAAAAAAACAATTAGTACATGAATATCTTAAACTTTTGCTCGTCAAAAATTCTTTCTTTTCAATTTAAACGATAATATCCACAGAGTAACACATCGATTTTCCACTTGTTCGCCCCGAAACAGTATATATTTCAATCTACTATGAATCACAAGGCCAGAAATTTATAGTTGAGCTGTCAAAAATGAGCTCATCGTTGTACAGAAGTAATGTAGAATATTCACAAGACATATTTGTGTTGACGTACGCGTAAGATATTAGATGCCATATCTGGGGTTTTTCAGTGATGTCGGTCGATATTTTGCCAGAGCTTATAATACACGTAGGTATACAACGAGCGCGCACACGCGGACACAAACGAGACAAGCGCGTTGCAGCTCGACACTGCCGCGTTGGATTTCACGAACGCAATAGTTTGGCCCCAAGTAGCTGGATTTACCTATCTCAAAGAAGGGGGAATTGCTCATACATATAGAGGGGAACGCATGACATGCGGTCAGATTATAGAGGATGTTCATCCAGGAAGAACAAAATTAAACGATAGAAAAAGGAAGGAAAAAAAGGAATCAGAGATGGAGTCAGCCCGAGATAGCAATTCGTTGATATTCGGGACATGTGATACGCATGTAACGTTTTAAAATTTATTTTTTTCATCATTTGAAATTTAATTTGATGATAGAAATTTCTATTGGGGTTTAAAATTGCTTTTGTACGTGGAGAATCGTCATTGATGAATAGAGCTCTCCTATCTCTGACCTGATAACAATGAGTTTGGAAACCAGTGAGGACTATTTTGAGAATTACTTTGAAGATTCTACGAAGCCATGCTTTCATAAAAAGAATCTTTCCCGCGGGATTACTGTTACAATCAGTAGATGTAGGTCAAACCATTATGGGTTGGCAGCCTCTCTAGCCACAGTAAGGGTGGTCAAAAGCCCAAAGTGTGCATGTGATGAATACGAGAGGAAAATCTACATCATGTAATATGGCAATACCCATGCACGGTTTGAAGAGCATAGAGTTAAGCTCATCAGATCACTACGTGAAATTGAGTTACAACTTCCAATAAAAATTTCCAGTTTACTAGCAGAACCCAAAATAGCTGCGTTCAAGTTTATTGTTGAATTTTTGAATGACTGCGAATTACATGTATGATTGGATTAGATAAGAAATAAGGTTCGGTTTTTTGCTAGATATTATATGAATATTATGTGTAACTGATAAATCTCAAAAGAGATTCCAGAGCTTTAAATAAGAAAAAAAAAATCAATAGAGCTTATTTTTGCATGTATTTTTGAATCAGCAGCACGTATTATCTGAGCTCAAGCATCATACGTATGTTCAAATTAAAATAAGAAATGCTGGTCAAGAAGATTGTATAAAAATTATGCGGAGAACTGAGGTGCGTGAAAGATATACTAAATGTATTTCTAAATCATTTCGAAAATATCAAATGAATTAAGTAATGAAACTGTCAATGATATCTATATGAATTATATTTCACCTCAGAAAGTTTTTAACGCAAATGGTTGCAAAAGGAACGATTTGCAGATTATGAATTAATAGAAAAAAATTATACTTGAATATTCGGCAAAAAAGCTTGCGAAATATGAAAAATTCTTATTTGCTCTCACACACAGTTATCCTACATTATTGAAAAAAAAGGAAAGAAATGATCTAAATGGTGGAATTTTCCGCTCAAAATTTGAATTCAGTATCAGAAACGCTCATTTCTTGAAAATAGTTCTCAAGATTTCATCCTGTAAATCAAAATTTTAAATGATTTTGTTGACAATAAAAACCACGATGCTTATTTTTTGAGATATGAATTTCCTCAAAAACAATCTGAAATTGAAGAAATAATTCGGATATGGTCATTCAATAGCGTCAGAACAGTAAGTGGTTAGCATATAGCTCAACTGTACTACGCGCTGCTATATAACAGTAATCATTTATAAGTTTTTAAATTTTTTTGAAAAAAAAAAAAACTTCATTTCAATAAAATTTGACAAATATAATAATGTAAAATTGAAAATCACGAAGAAAAAAAATTTGTCAGGAGTGGGATTCGAACCCACGCCCTCAGAGAGGACCAGAACGCCCACTAACTCGGTTTCAACCGAGAAGGTACAATGTGCCTTGAGTCTGGCGCCTTAGACCGCTCGGCCACCCTGACAGTTGAACGAGAGAGTCGTTAAAGCGCTTGATACCGTGAGACTCATCATATGACACAGAATTCATGATTCTCTACCACGTTCTCTACCGATATATTATCCACATGGTTTGAGTATTGCACGGGTACAATAAAGTGTGTTAACACCTAAATTTCGAACGATGATTCAAAATGAAATCAGTGAAGTTCATTTCATTTTCATCCAGACTTATTTATGTGAATCCAGCCGAGAATTTGTAGACATTTCTCTGTGAAATAGATGCATAGAGAAATCGAAGTTTTAAAAAATCAGAGCAACCCCCGTTGATTCCGTGAATGCAGTAAAATAATGCGTCAAACATTGAAAAAGTGTACAAAAAATGAGATAAATAGAATTTATCCACTTTATTCAATGATCGAATAATAAGCTCTGAGCACAAAAATCATAGGATTTTTCTAGGATTTATATAGAGTTATAAAAAACACTACAATTGACTGAGAACTAAAATGACTTTAAAAAGTTTTGAAACCAATGAAAAAAAAAATCAACATGGCGGTTTTCCAATTTTCCGATGTCATGAAATATTAATTTTTAAAATAAAAGAGTGAACAAGAAAGTGTATCTCAGTGACGAGGCTATACAATTTTTATAAGGACCCGTATTGTGCTGCACTCTGCAGTGGGTAAGATCGACATCGATTCTTATTCGTAAATCGACGAACTAAATATAATAAACATAGCATAAAGATACACAAATGCTAGAACTGTCAAGGCCATTGGTAAAAAAAATTTCTGCAGATAATTAAATGAAAAAAAGACAGAAGATAATTAATGAAAAACGACCCTTACTGCATTAGGAAAAAGGATTGTCATTTTTTTCTCAAGAGAACCTATTTGTAGGAGGGGATGGAACTATGATTTGTCTCTCGATTTTTGAGGTGTCGCCTTAGTTCATAGAAATCGTTGATACTTCATAGTATTCATACTTCATCAATGATCAAAAAACACTGAAGTGGAATACACTGAGGAGAGGTAATAGAAGATCCCTGCATATCGACAATGAGGAAATCCAGAGTTCAGGAGCCATACAGAAAATTATGTTTCAGATACTTCTATACAATGGAATTAGTTGAAGAAAAGTCATGTCTATCAAAATAGGTGTAACGAAATTAATTTTTCTATAACTGAGGAAATACTTCGACTTTTTTCAAGTCTCTACTCGCGTTGAGCATCTTGTTTCGCAAATGACTGTATAAAATTTGACTCATTTGATTCGAAAAAATAGCTCCACTAGTTTTTCACACCATGTAATAAGCGAAAAATTGGCCCAGAAAGGTTCAAGTGATTTTTAAGTAAGAAAGTAGAATTCATCATCTGAAGCTCAAGTTCTTACATTCTCTGATTTACACCAGAAAAACAGCTAGCAATGAAACCTAGAATATTTTGATGAACTCAATTGTATCAATTGGTTTATAGATAATTCAGACGAACATGAATAAGACCGGTAGTGATCCATACACTGAGGTCTGTTTAAACTATTACAAAGTTGGTGGTCTAGAGTGGCCTCCAATTTACAGCTATACCTCTAATGTAAGGTCACTGCCACGGCTCAAGCTATTTTTTTTTTTTTTTTTTTTTTCTATGTAAGTTTCAAACCATTTCCTTGAATCATATATGCCCATGTAGTCATTACTCCATAAATCAGGAAATCATAACAAAAAAAATTACAAAAATAGAAAAAGTTCAAGGATGTTGCGGAAAAAATCTTACGCTAATGTATTTCAGAAACGGTAAACTTCGACGATCTACTTTTTGGAGATTTCGTGTATCAATCTCAGTTTTCTTTGGATACAATGCTACTTCTTAAGAAAAATCACACGAGACTTGCTTTTCACCGAGAATAATCTAGTTTGCGCCAACGTGCTCTCAGACTATTAACCTATTCACGACTCTTATATCTTATACGCGACGGACCTTGATAAGAAAATTGATCCAAGAACTCGTCCCAATCCTCTAATTCACCATATCAATACTCGAGATTATCGAGAAATTTACCAAAGCCCAAGAAATTACCAAGCAAGAATATTTCACAGTCAATAAAGAGTAATACCCAATATTTTCCCTGGAAAATCAAATTGCAGAATAAAAAGGAAGCATAAATTAAATGAAAAATATTCAAAAGCATCAAGTGCCGAAAGCAGAAATAAATTACGGTGCATAATAAGCGTCTACACTTATCACAGCCATAACAAACATTTTAACTTATCAATAAACAATAGACATTCACAAAAGCTCAACAAAAAAAGCTTACCTGGCATCTCAGATCCAGGCGATTGATCGTGCAACTCAAAATGTTGACTGAGTCTTTGAACCCTTCTCGATGTCGATGATCTTCTGCTACCAATAGATCCTCTATTACCAGGACCTCCTAATCTAAGTCTTATACTATCAACATTATCGATATCTCCCAAATCAATTTTGCTTCCAAGTATGTAAGGCCCCGCTGCCGTAGTTGGATTCGAATCTACGGTTGCAGCAGTAGTAGAAATATTGGGCCTCTCGTCATCGGTTCCAGAATGTAAAGATCTTTCGCCTAATTGAAGTATTGTGGCTTCGTCCATGTGTGGTATCGATGATAAATCTGGTGGTGTAAAAGGACGCAGCTGCTGATTTTGTTGCTGCTGCTGCGTTTGTTGCAGGGGCCCCGAGGCAGATGATGAGTCGGCGCCCCGGGGCCCCCTTGACGGCGGCTGCATGTCTCGGGCAGGCGCCTGTAATAATCGAATTTTTTACACTTTAGTATTGAGATTATTGAAATTTTTCTCGGAACCACGAGTATTTTTGAATTTCGAATATTTTGAAATATATTTTATACGCGGCTTGTGCGGAAACATTTTTCCTTCGGGAAAACCAAGCTGGATGTTGCCTACGCTCACGTCTAGCCGGGTTTCCCGAAGGAAATAGTATTTTTCGATTGGAGGGTGGGAAGTTTGGTTTTGCTTTTCGAGTGATTGTTTTCGGCCCGAGCCCTGGCGAGGGTCGAAATTAGCACGAGTAAAGCGGAAAAACTTCACGCGCCCGAGTATCGAAATACGTTTTTCGATCGACTGGGCGTGAAGTGAACATAAACTACCGTGCGTAAAGCAGTGCTTTACGCACAGTCGATCGAAAAATTGTTTCCAGCACTCGACGCGTAATGTACTATTTCGTTATAAAAAGGCGGTGATCGGCTCGGTGATGGGTTTTGACACATAATCGAAACTCGGGACTGGGATTGAATCTCCGAATTTTTGGATAAAAAATATTCAAGATCTGTAGAAATGTGAAAAACCAGCGTTTCGCTTTGATCAGATTGTCATTATTGAGAAGAGGAATTTTTTTTGATGATGATATGGAGCGATGATTCGTGGACTTTCGACCAATTTTTGATTTAAAAAACTATGTATACGCAAATTATGGACTGGATGCCTTTTTTCATTTTCAAGATATGGTGTAATAGACAATTAGAACTAGATGAACCCAAATGGGTCTAAGAATTTGCTTCTTAAAAGAAGAAAAATATCTATAAAAGATCTAATTGTTTGAGAAAACTTTTGCAGAAAATCTATACATGCAACTATGGAAATTCTCTATTTCATGATCCAAATTTGGACAAAATGGGATGTTTACACCATCAACTTTCTTCGTAGAGCTGTTTTACCTTTGTCAGGAGATGTCAATTTAATAAACTGAAATTGAGAGAGGGGAAAAGACCTTCTACGTAGATTGAAATGAAAAGTGCGGGCCATAGTTTCACAACCCCCATTTACGAGTGTTACAATAAGTGTTTTGCTATAGTCACGTATAGCACTTGAAAATTGAATTAAAAGAATACATAAAAATTGAAAGATCCGATTTCGGTTCTGCACAAAAAGTCGAAATAAACTCATCGGATTATCAAACTTGGGATGATAAACAACCTATCCGTTCACAAAAGTCATTAGTTCTTTATTATATCAGTCGAATCTTATAAACATAATAAATTTAACCACTACCAAATCGTCATCCTACCGTCCTCATTACCTGCAAAACTATGAAACATTTTTATGAGACAGTGCTTATAAGTACTGTCTCACAAAAAAAGTTTTATAGTTTTGCATATAGTAGCCCAATGAGCACCGCCACGAGTTAATCTATCACAAAAAACTGAGCGGTTCCCTCATTTAGAATTCAAAGCATCCTCAATAGCTGTGATTTATTTAGAACTAACACAGCTAGACAATACCAAAAGAAAAATTTTTAAAAATACGCTGGGACTTTGTAAGACCCTAGCGTCAATTTCTCAATCTTCCACTTATACAGGTTTTTCAGCTCATTTTTCAAACAAGTTCTTCCTCCTCAAGTACCAGATATAAAGCCAACAATCATCTTACAGAAGTGGAAAATTATACTCGATCAAACACGAGTGAGGTGTACCATGCAACTTTCATTCAGATCAAATCAATCAATATTATATTCATCGGACTAGGAAATCTGTGTAAGTGAGGCTTCTTTCATTGACCTCGTCGTAGCATCTTTAAAAAGTCTCAAATAACTTGGTTTCTTAGTCGAACATAACCATTTGATACTAGATTGAAATCGATCGGATCCTCAATTATTTCATTGCCAAGCGATACACAATTTTCTAGGATACCAGAACGGAGAATCGATCGGTAGAGCAGAAACTTACACTTTCATTTTGTTATTAATTTTTAAAATCACACAGATGTATTATCTGATCTTCAATTCCACTGAAGATGTGAGATTCATTCATGTGATATAATATTAAGTTATGGAATGCTCGGATCGACCGTAACTGTGTCAAATAATTGATGATTTCTTACCCCCAAATTACAAGTGTTTAAACAAATCCACGCTAGTTCCCTTCCCTTCTAATACAGAGTTATTAAACGAATGAATGATGAATTATTATTATATTACAATCAAGATAGCCCTGGAGTGTGGTATTTTCTTCGGAAGATTCTCTAATGAGACTGTGACTTGCGTCCAAAATCGAAATGATCAAAAAAATAGAAGAAAAAAAAGGACGAATTCATGGCTATTCAGGTTTGCAAAACGTGTACAAATAGAAATACCTTATTCCTGATGGGCTCATTCTAGTTCTAACAATTTTCAACAGTACTACAAAGTTCCAAAATGACTAGCGAAGTAGATTCACGAGTGAATGTCTTCAAACAACTGTGCGACAAAACACTTCCACGGTGATTGACAAAAAAAATCTCACACTAGTGCAATTTCTACTTTACTGTATACATTCATAACCGATAAATGAACGTATATTACCATATATGAATTGCAACAAACAAGATCACCCCTGATCACGAAAATCAGTAATGGTATAAGTACAAACTCACCCCTGTTTGAGCAAAAGTACCATAATTTTCTTTTTTCGGTTTAGCCATGCGATAGAGAACGATGACCAGAGAATTTCTCACGAATAATCAGCAGTAAAATCAGACTCTATCATAAGGGTGTAACACGTTTTTAGTATATTTGGAGATAAATAAAATTTTTGAAGTCAGGTCTACTTCACAGAAATTGTTGAGTGTTATGAAATACACGTTATTTGAGGGTTCTCTGTTCATTTGTGTCCGTATTTTTGTAGTCATTGCTCAAGTTCTCTGGAATAAATGCAAGAGCTACACTGTCATTCATATCTGACAGGCTCAATGAAACGTAGAAAAGGAGAAATAAAATCTTTGGCTTAGAGTGGCGTCTTGAGATAAGAACAGATAGAGAAGATAAACCTCAGCCAGTCAAAACTCATCGTCTAGTAACATCTAAGATATTGGTTATAAAATTGAATAACTTTAGTAACCGCAGATTGAAACGAGAGTATTTTGATTCAGCCACATCCAGCTCAGTGTGAGCAATTCATCATATCTTATGAAGAAAATGATTTATTTCTAAGGAAATGATAGAGAATGTACAATGACTCGATTTTTTTTATGAGTGCCTAATTATGTAAAAAAATCATCTGAACCAAGAATTATATCATCTAACTAATAATTCTTATCAAAAGCCATTTTTTGGACAAAAGCAAACACAAAAATTTGTCAAGATTCAACCATTGCGGCTGTTGTCAATTTTTAATAACCATTTTGATTTTGCATCAAAACATTGTTTCAGGCCAAGGAATGGATTTCAAAATGAGTAGATTGATATGTTTTGGGGAAGAATTATGTCCAAAGTCGAAATATGATTATTATTTCGTTCTTCTGTATTCGTCTAACTTTGAGAAAAATCATTTCTCAAACCATTCACGCGGAGAATAAAGCTAGGTAAAAAATCAGATAAAATCGCGTAAAATCAGAGAAAACGGAGCACGATGCGCGAGATGAGACGTCATGGTCAAGATGCGACTTATATTTTACATCAGATTTTGAAATGGTGTAAGTACTTTTACAACCCGGGAACATTCCAATAAAAATGGTCTTTCCGTACAACAGAGGGCCAACATTGCATTCCCATCAACATTTGCTGTGAAATTGATCAAAGTTGAACTCAAAAGCGATAGGGATGTGACGATGGCGTGTGAAAAATACGAATTTCGTGTCGATTCGAACTTTGGTTTTCGTAACGGACTCTGTGATCATTCAGAAATGATACATTATTTGATTGGATATGGAAGCATGCAATAACATTAGTCTAAAATTGTGATAATTGCACGGTTCTCCTTATATCTGCAGAAACATAGGAAAAATATTGAAAATTTTTGCTGGTTAATCGTCATACAGAAAATATATCTCGTGTTTGATGATTTTTTTGTCAATAAGGATATTCCCATGAAGAACAAGTACCCAGAACAAGTTATCGATAGAATGAGAAAGACATTACGAACATGAGACGAAAAAAACATTTCAGAGAGGAGTTTTTCATTAAGTAATAGACATTTTTATTCCTACCTTTGATTGATCTTTGTTCCTTGAAAACCATCACCAAGAATTGACAAGATATTGAATATTATCGACTAAAAAGAAGATTTGTCTCTTTTGTGCCTAATCGGACCCTGTGACAACTGTAGCGATGGCCATTTGCAAATACAAAAAAATGGTATTTGCAGGTATTTCTCTTTGCACTTGATATCATGGTCACGAGAAAACGCGAGCGATTACTTATAGATTTTTCACAAAAAGAACGGTAAGCAACCACGATTTTGTCAAACTTTAGAGCCCGCACACTCTTTCTTATTCTTTCCCACCGTCAACGAATGTCACATGATCAAGAAAAACACTGTAACTTTTGAAATTTTAGAAAAATTTTTCCTTGCTGGAGATCCTTAAGAAACCTCTCACCAGACGCCGAAATCATAAAATGATCATTTTTCAGATATACTATACATCAGAAGAATTTTTTTGAAGATTTTACTACATTGATGTAGGGCCTGATATTGTCATTTGAAAGAGGCAAAAAAATCAGCTGGATTTTACAGACTGTTACACGGTATTGTAGGCTTGGAATAAGTGTCAGGACCTGCGAATGGACCTGCCAATGAATGTTGTAACTCCATCAAATTATACTTCATTGAGCACAATAGTTGCGGTTTTTTAACCAAACGAATATCGTCGTTTGTTTCATAAATAAACATTTGTCGCTAGAACCAATCAATTTGGATGATCAAAGCAACCACTAGAGCGAGAAATATTCGATAAAAATATTTTGAAAGTTCACATGAAATCACTGAAGCAAATATTCAATGCATTTTGATATAATCAAAGCAACAACTGTACGCTTTCCTCTCACTGATGCCGAAAAATGGTACGCTCACAATTTTATACTGGAATTCATCTCGAATTACATCAGGCTACAACTATTCAAGATTTTCAGTGAACAATTTGATAGAAAATGATTCCGATTCAGATGAAAATTCAAATTACTTTAGACTGATGTAACATCGACTCGCAACCAGGAAGGACCAGGTCTCCGGAATACCAATCCTGTCTAAACTTTTTTCGAAGTTTTGTATCACCCAGTATATGAAAAATCCAGAGTAACTCCGTTAAATGGGCCTTTCGTTCAGAGCTATACGGCCAAAAACATTATCATTGCTAGTATATCTATATATATATATATATATTTTTTTAAACATGGGACCATATGAGCAATGATGATCTCAGTGGCTGTATCTTTGGCCAGGAGACCTATTTGACCGAGTTACTTCGGATTCTTCATCATTTTGGTAGTACAAAATCGTGAAAGAAATTTGGACGAGATTGGTGATCCGGACACCTGGTCCTCCCCTTGTCAGTGTACCTCAATTTTTCACCACAAATGGGAGTCTCAAAATCGATCTGATAACCAAAATTGAATATGAGATCGTCTTTCAACGGACAACAAATTTAGAAAAAAATAAAATCAACATTTCCAGCACTCAAATGAGGACCCTGATGATTAGGCTCTGTTGTTACTGCACCGCGGAAAGCTCAATTTTGGAATAAACTATTTCATGCAATCTTATGATCGTAACCTTCCTCGTACTCATGCTTAGTAAAGACGAGGTGAACTTGGATATGTTTCCACTATCAGAGTAAATAGTCTAATTTTGAAATTTTCACAAACCATCGTTCAATAAAAGCATAGCCTTTGAAAATTGAAAAAATTAATTATACAAAATACTGACTATCTCTAAAAGAAACAAGAATAAAAACCCGAAAATGTTGATTGAATACCTTTTTAAACACGTGCAGATCAATCGCAAAATCTTTAGTCGCACACTGAGATGCTGTTGCCAAACGTGAAACCACACGTGATTTTTATTTCCACACAGCAGGTTACTATAATAAGCACTCACCACATCGATTCGCATCAATTAGATCCTCGACTTATTATTTTGTATAGGTACATATCAAAACTTTTTACCCCCCGCGGATTAGTCTTTGGACAGAGCTATCGTCATACTGACACTCCGTATTGCAGCTAGAGGGATAAAAGCAAAGCCACAACCAACCCCTTGATGGTCACATACATATAAACACTATAGATTGTAAAATCCTGTGTTGAGCCCTCATTCATGTGTCGATTGAACAATGTATACGTGTGTATATATATATGCACGATAGATAACGATTTGGAATAGTACTCACTAGGTATGTTGTTGTGTTATATTGCTATCGTGAATCGCGAGGTGCGCGGACGTTGTTTTTATCGCAGAGTCACTCGAGGGCTAGCGATTTTATTTGACGAAAAATAAAAAAAAGGAAGAAAGAAAGAAAAACGAGTGGCAGGTGGGTGCAGCTAAGCAAATAATGCTTGCATTAAAATTGCTTTTAGTACGGATTTGCGGTGAAAAAGGAAATTTTGAGCAACTCATCTTTTGCGAGAAGAGTGATATATTGTTTATGATTTATGAAAAATTTATCTCATTGCTTTGCACTATAACTAGTGAATCATAGTGAAAATCTACCGAGGATAATTGAGAAGGTTTGGGAAGAATTAATCAATTTAAAAAAATAGAAGCTTACGAAAGTTTTTGATGCCTAAATCAAATTCATCAGAGTATATTCAAGTTATGGGCCAACTACATAGTGTAGATTTCCTATCAACTGGGGATCGAAAAAATTTTTTCAAAAGATACTGCGACGAAATATGTTCTCAAATGAATTGATGGAATATTGACATTTTGACTGGTGAACGATTTGAACTGGATTATCTCATTATTGAAAAGAGTGGGTAAAGCACAAGATCTATCGTAAAACTTTCGTACAAAAACTTTTTCGTCTGCAATTTCTTTGTTAAGATAAGGTAAGGTAAAAGCGCCAGTAGGGGAACACGGCTAGCTGGGCGCCTATAAAGGAACATCAAATTGACACGGATTTTTATCTTCCAAAAATTAATGTATCAACGAGGTAAACATTTCAGTGTTTTTTGATACGATTTGTTTCAAATTGATGCCTTACAAGACCAACAGACGATTCATGAATTAAGAGGAAGAAATCATAAGAAGATGAGCTTATAAACACCCTTTTGAGGCTGTTCGACTTGACGAGCCTTACTTGCGAGCTTACTTGAAAATAGAGCCAATAGCGGAACAAGAATCTGCCCTCGACTGGAACAGGTCTTATATTTTTACTTTATGAAAAAGTCAGACGGGAATCGATTTTATCCGGTCACGCGTCATTTATTCCATACAGACCAACACAAATAAACCACTAATTATCTACCAAGTAATCTCAGAATGATTCCAGAGCGCTGTTCCACTATAGGAGACTTTTCACGTTCCAATGAAGACAACAAGCTTAGAATTCGTTGTTCCACTACAGAAGACAAGGGATTCTTTGGTAAACATTCAGTTAATCTTATTGTATACAAGCAATCGAGTAGTACCTTTTCTCAAAATTTGCAGAAAAAGTATATCTATAAGATGCGTTGCTTCCAAATCGCAAAGGACTCAAATTCTATTCAAAAAATGTAAATCACTGATTCGCATTCATATTTTGTTCCACTACTGGGCTATTCCAGTTAAGACCGTCCAATGAAGTAAGGTCAAAAAAGTAGATTCCCTCCGCGATGAAGTATAATATGATTCTAGAGCAAAAATGAGGTGACACGTGTTTTTTTGTTTAGCCCAGATTGACTTTGCATCGGAGCTATGCGAATTTCCAGTTGGGAGCCGAAAATCGAGATTGGCATTCTGAAATTGGTAAAAGCTCCACAACTTTGCTCTCAATGGGTCTTTTGAGATGGGATTTGATGGGGAATATGAAACACAACATGTTCTATCAGAACAGAATCCTATGGCGCTCAAAGTTTCACATAGAGTCCCAAAAAGCGACAATTTGATAAGAAATGAAAAACTATAATTACTCAAAAACTTATCGTATCCCTTCGAATTTTTGTTTTTTTTAGAGTGAGTGCCAAATTTTTTTCGAACGATGCCAAACATGATGCGTTTACTCCGGTAAACGCTGAAAATTCGTGGGAGGTGCTAAAAAAAATTTTCTGAAAGAAAAATGCCAAAAACCAAATTATTGTTGAAATTCGGTAACAACTATTGTGGAATAGTACATTTCGATACAAGGGCGTAAAACGTTTTATTCGCGCCCGAGTGATGGGTTTCCGGCCCGAGCCGCAGGCGAGGGTCGGAATCATCACGAGGATGCGAATAATAGGTTTTACGGCCGTGTATCTAACTATACTTTTCGATAAACTGTGAGTAAAAGTCGACAAACTGTGCGCAAAGCGCACTTTTACGCACAGTGTATCGAAAAGGTCTATCTCCTCTTCCAAGAGTATCGTAATCCCATGGGAGTGTTCCAAGATGGTTAATTTCGGGGGATGTCACTAAATTCCGTTTTTGAGAGATTAGTGCTCAATTTAACGATGGATCCCGAAATAGATCATCTTGGAACACTTCCATGGGATACCAATACTCTTGGAAAACGAAATAGACCTTTCTCACAATAGTTGTTACAGAATTTCAACAATAAGCTGGTTTTTTACATTTTTTTCAGAAATTTTTTTTTAGCGCCTTCCACAAATTTTCAGCGCCTACCGAAGCAGAAGCATCATATTTAGCATCGGTCAAAGTACTCTCAAACAAATTTTCAAAGAGATACGAATTTACCTTTTTGAGTAATTGCATTCTTTCATTTTTCATCAAATTGTCGCTTTTTGGGAGTTTATGCGGAATGTTGAGCACCATAGGATTCTGTTCTGATAGAGCATGTTGTGTTTCATATTCCCCATCAAGCCCCGTCTCGAAAGACCCACTAGGAGCAAAGTTGTGGAGCTTTTACCAATTTCAGAAGAACAACCTCAATTTTCGGCTCCTAACTGGAGATTCGCATAGCTCAGATGCAAAGTCGATCTGGGCTAAACAAAAAAACACGTGTCATCTCATTTTAGCTCTAGAATCATATACTTCATGCCGGAGGGAATCTAATTTTTTTACCTTACTTCATTGGATGGTCTTAACTGGAATAGGTAGCCCTACTGGCGACTTTACATTATACAATAGTTCTCAATTCTGCTACAATTTTTTTGACGAGAAGATTTGATGATGAATTTTAATTCGCACACTTGCCATTCATTTCTTTTCGACATACGTAGCATGCGGGACTCGACTTTCATTCCACTTATGATACTGAATTGAAAGTATGCATTAATGAAATATTCTGTGTCGGTATCCCTCTATAATACCATAGAATTGGATGAAGCGCGAGAGTAGCTCTTTAACCATCAATCAATTTTGATAAGTGTTTCAACTAGAATTCGAATAGATAATTCTATATCATTCAACGGGGCAGAGCTTCACAAGCATTACAGTTTTCTATCTGTCACGTTCTTCCAAAAACAAAATTTTTTTCAGAAACTTTACCTATAATCAAAAGCCTAACCATGTTATTGGATTAATTTAGAAATAAAATTGAGAAATGAATGAATCAATACCTGAATTTTCAAATCTGGATAACGTTTGATAATATTATTGGTGGATACGGTGAGATGGACGCATGGAAAAACATATTTCGAAAAGATGAATTTGCAGCGAACACTGATTTCAGGGTGGTAATTAATGCGGTGATATAAAGGATCGTATTTGATTCATTTGATTCACTGCAGTGAACGCTCAAATGTGACTACCATTCGAGATGACAACTGATGCTAATCAGAGTATAAATGGGTAAGTGTACGATATGAACAGAAACTCGAACTAGGATGAGAGTCTGCAAGATTCATAGTTGAGTGACGGTTACACCAAGAGCTTTTTTTTTATAATTACGATATTACAATCTTGGAGAAGTCAATCACTGGGCTTTGAATGAATGCCACTCAATTTGACAATTTTTGTAGAGAATTTGGTCAATCTCTAGATCGAACTGACTTATTCTTCTTTTGCACTGATTAGCGATTCGAGGAGGGACAGACTTTGAAGGGTTGAATAGAATAGAATTCTCTAAGACATACAAAAGCTATTACAGTCCTCAAAAAGAAATGACTGTCGCAGTGGAGTACTGCTTTTTGTCTACAAATTAATTGGAATACTTTCTTCAATGTCAAAGAACAAGTGCAGCAGGCGAAATATGGTCTTGTCATAGGTGGTCCAAAAATACCACTTTTGGGTGGAATATCAAAAGATAGCCCTCGTGCGGCATCTTAGGTCTTTTAATCGACTAGAAAGGAAGTTTTGGTATATTTCACACTTTGCTGATATAATAATAATGTAATGATATCGATTCATACTCTACAAGATTTGAGATTAGCTTTAAACTCTTACAAATTGAATAGAACCGCATCTGGCGAAAAAGACATAGCTTTTTTATGATTTGAGTTCCAACTAAAAACTAGAAATAGTTTTGAAATTTTGGTGCACAAAACAATAATACTCATCATTTTTAGAGTACAATGGATGTGTCATTATCTGGAAGATGTCTATTAAAAGGAATTTTAATGGAAAAATCTCAACGTTTCCGAAAAAATTTTGGCTCATCCGCAGGTAGGAAGCAATGAGAAATTTCGCTACAGCTGGATTTTCCATGAATCTTTTCCTCAGTAGTATGAATGCACTGAAAAATTCGCTAATTTCATAAATCACGATCAGTTTCGAACTATTCAGAATGAAAACCAGATTTTAGATTGATATGACGAGAAAATCAAAAATCCCTCTTCAATACGAACTGTCTGCATACTGTTCGCACGCATTCTTCTCAAGATGTGACATCCTGCATAGTTTCTAATGCAATCTCAAAAATTGCCTGTCATGAATAAGGCGCAAATTATTCAATACTTGAAATACAGTTCAGAATATAATGTCACGAATCGCACCGATTCGAATGTGAATGAAACTTAAAATATGATGGTCGAATTAGATCAATTATTTTACCAAACTGTCTATTTGTTTATAAGAAACTATTATTTCGGATGATAAATTTTCATTGTGCACTAAAGGTAGATCTAGCAATAATTTTGCCCGTTTGAGATAGAAATTTTACGAGAAGCGGAGATTGAATTGGACAGAAAAAATTAGACACGTGGCACCTTATGAATCAATGACCAAGTTTTTGATGGCTCACAAAATTGGAGGAAATTACTAAAGGTGAGAAGGCGTGGTTATGAATGAAGTCTCATATATCACCCAAAAGCTGTAACACTACCCCCATCACGCAACCAACCCTCTGATTTCTTTTACGCGCTTTATTTGAGTTTGGTAACAAGTTGAAGTAGAAGCAATCACGCAAGATATTGTACTGTGTAGATATTATTTCTTCAAGATGTTATTATCGTTATCTTGGAATTCAAGTATGATTGGAAAAGTTGAGGTGAGAAAAGAACAACTAATTCAGATGTCCACTCAACGAAATATCCTTCAAATAATATCTGAGTTCTTAGAGCTCGCTATTTCATTGTTAATAAAGTATATGAAAGAGAATTCCGACTATACTAATAATACTTTCCTAACACGATAAGCCAAAATGAAAAATACACCCCTTATAACAAGAATTAAATAGACAAAAAAAAGTTGTACTATGCGATAGAAGGGTAGATTATTCTAATTATGAGTAATTTTCATTTCCTGCTTTTAGCCAATTCAAGTGTGCACTCTATGTCAAGTCTGATAAATACGTGAATTTCATCAACGAACCCCCTCATTGACACACTATATATATGTATGTAAAGAGGCTCTTGATGTTCTGTTGTCGTCGGCTTGTGCATCGGGGGTGATACTCCCGAGTCCCGATACGACTGCACCCTAACCTCGCGCCGCCCGCGCCGCTCTTCGCGTGTGGCAATTTGTCGGAAAAGACGCGCCGCCACCAGCGCTTTTATCGTGTGAATCTAGGACAGACACGCGACATATACAAAACCCACCCACAAACCATCACGCGTGCCACACCCACACCTCACTGATGCACGTTAGGTATAAGCTAATCGACGATAAAATCGAGTGACATCATGGATTTGATGAGGATGAACACCCCGAGAGGAGTGTTTCGTGTTCTGGTGAGAGATTGATGAGGAAATCGATTTTCATTATTTATCCGTCCCGTCGATTGACATGTGATTTTGACATTTTTCACCTTTTTAAAATTGGAAATTATTTGATTTTTTTTTTTTTTTTTTTTTTTTTTTTATTAACCGACGTGATGATTATCTAAGTCAAGTGTTTTACCCACTCTGAATTGGGCACCGGTTGACCTTCGCGCAATTTTTTTTACGTTTGTTATGTTGAAGTATGAGAAAATAAGTGATTTGCATCGACCCCGAATCATTTCTGCGTTCCCCAGACCAATTGAGTGATTTTGTCATTTTTCGTGATTGCACAGGTAAGAAATCACCGAGGAGATTGCTTTCACTAACACCGGTGCCAAACTTTTTTTTACAATAGTAATATAATTCTTGTAATCGATCTTGGAGGACTGGTGTTGTGTAAAAAATTTTTTTCACACAAAAAAATGCCAAATCATTTTGTATATTTTGCGACGTTTCGTCAGCATAGTTTGCCGACCTCATCAGGCACCAAATTTTCACACACAGTACATAACTATTAGATCTTTTCAAAGGTGTTTAACTCACAACAATGTGAGTTAAAAAAACTTTTTTTTAGTTTGACCAATCTCAACGTACTTCCACGCATTTGATTCCTTGTATTTTTTCAGAGTTGCCAAAAGTCCGGTCTGGAGGCATTTAGTGTGCAAAACACGAAGATAAGTTGTAAAACAAGGAGGTCGTTATCGAAGTGTACCCAACATTCCCGTATGTGGTTATCTCAAAAGGGCGTGCTGTGTGACATTTTTTTAACCACTCAGAACGTGTCTACCACGTCAATAAAAATAGGTCGGACACCTAATGCTTGGGGCCGGCGAAAAGCTCAAAATGTAGTTGCACCGCACGGTGATAAAGAGGGGTGGAAACGATTTAATGCACTTTATCGCCGATTTACATTGTTTCAAATGACGAGGACAAGTTGGGTACACACTTTTGTAAACTCTCAAAATTTACTCTTTGAGAAAATTAGAAAAGCTCGGCTTCAATTCCTCAAAACTAGACGTACTTTAGCTCATTTTGAAGCTCTCTAAACAAGCTTTGAAATGAGTTGAAATACGTTGAAAAGTGTTCAGGTTAGCCCAAAGTTATTGAGTAAATGGCTTAATGGGGGCAAGTTGAGTACACTTATCTTATTTTACTTGAGTGGATTAAGTGATCCGACAATTTTTTAATTTGTAAGTTTTTGGCGATACGATGTAGAGTCCCTGCCATAAATAATGGAACATGTATACCTGTACTGATTCGACGATAACTTCAATCTTTTTTGGTCTACAAGGGCGTTTGTAAAAGCTTTTCGAAAATCATGAAATGACCTTTCGAATCATGTAGGATGGGTTTTTTTCCAATTTTTTTTTTTTTTTTTAGTGTGTCCAAATCGATAACTAAAATGGAAAAAATTGACTTCATTCAATCACCTATCATTTTGACGGGAATGAGTCTATTAGAAAAATTCTTGTGGCATCTTGTATGTCTTTTCAAGGCCTAGAATTCGCTCTGTTCAAAGTTTTCTACGACCTTTCTGATCCAAAATGGAGCCAATTTACGGCTAACATTTGATACATGCGAATCCATGTACCCAGTAGCTGAGTGGCGCAAAGGTTTGATATTCTCAAGTTTTGATTTTTAATGCAAAAAACCATCATCGGAAGTGTTCAGAATACATGATTTCTACGTAAAATTGTCTCAATTTTTGGAAAACGGAGTCAGAATTCCTCTACAAGGTGACGAAAACGACAATCAAACATTTCCGAGGAAACTTCGATTTTCGGCAGAAAACGTCCTTTTAATCATTTTCGTCACCTTGTAGAGAAATTCTGACTCAATTTTTGAAAAATTGAGACAATTTTACTTAAAAACCATATATTATGAACACTTTCGATGCTGATTTTTTGCATTAAAAATCGAAACTATTCGCATGTATCACATGTTAGCTGTAGAATGGCCCTATTTTGGATCAGAAAGGTCGTAGAAAATTTTTCAAGAAAGCAAATTGTAGGTCTTGGACAGACCTACAAGATGCCACAAGAATTTTTTTTATTAACTCATCCTCGTCAAAATGTCAGGTGATTGATTGATGTCAATTTTTTTCCATTTTTGTCATCGATTTGGACACACTGAAAAAAATAGGAAAAAAATCGTGTTACATGATTTAAAAGACCCTCTCATGACCTCCAAAATGCCTCTTTAAACGTCCTTGGAATTATCGCCGAATCAGTACAGATATGCATGTTCCATTATTTATGGTAGGGGTTGTATCCAGACTCCGTGTTCAACAAAATTTTCTAAAATTATTTCAATACGTGTCAAGAACATCAAAATCAAATTCTCAATCGGATCAACTTGCGCAACTGACGGGGGTCAATTGAGGAAAGTATTGATAAGGTTCACATTGTACATACAATTCAATATTAGGGTGATTAAAGTCGAAGCAAAGGATTCCTCGATTCTTGCAAGTAGTCAGGAAATATAAAGATGAGCTGATAAGCTGGTACGATTTGAAAGATTACCAACGCAATGAGACTTCACGATTTCAACTTTTCAATAGCTGAATAGGACACTCGATAAGACACCATATAGAGCGGATTCAAGACACGCGCGATCATCTGTAGCTTTCGGACTAATTGATTTTGAAGACCATCAGTAAAGCCCTCACTCCTACACTTTTTCGAGATAAATTATTTGATATCAAAAGTTTCTCTTCGTGGTTTTGATTCCATTGCAAATTTTACTTCATTTCGATTTGAGTACTGTCAGCACTTATCGTGACAGAAAGATGATATACAGAATCACTTTGCATCATGAAAATTCCAAGTAATTCAAACTTTTGCGAGAAAATTAAGTAGTTGTTCAGTGAGTATTGTGCCTCACTATTATTAAGAGTAGATTTTTCATCTAAATTCATCATTCACAATTTTTGTATCGACCATGATTATTCGTTACAGTCGTATCGTATCAATTAAATATTAATATTAGTATATAGAAAGTCATTCAACATATTGCAAGGCTACGTTATGATGGTAATCAAATTCAAGATTCACTTCGAGAGCTTATGATTGTTCATTGTGAGATTCAGATATCTATTTGTTCCCTCCGTATGAATAAAGTTTCTGAATTCAAGGGAGTTATACCAGCTAAACTGACTTTGTTAATCTTATCATTTATAATACATGGATGGTGAGATCAAGCGAATAGCACAATTCCGACAAGGTTTATATTTCCAACAAAAAGACCTTTTGCATTACATTGTTCCGGCTTATTTAACGGTCACAATCTTCGGAATCGTAAAGTACCCTCCACAGTACCCGTTTTAGTACTCGCATTTGATTTCCTCATCGAATTTTCCACGTATGAATTCATCAAAAGTATCGAACTCGTGTATTATTTTCTGCGCAATCAATAGTGATTAATTCTGTACAATTCAAATAGTTGAAATGTCTAGGTAACCGAACCACGCATTCATTACGAATTTTTTTCAAACAAAATTTGAAAAATTCTCTTTCGACATTTGAATCCTCATGAATAATGACATGGATTGCCATCCATCTTTTTAGCAGTAATAAAGTTGGCTCTGTGCGTATATGTCTCTAGCCAGAGGAATATATGTATACTTCAGCATCGACTTGGGCTAGCGATCAATTCTGAAAGCAGATGTCAGTCAGTGACTAGGTAATATGCCGAGAAAGTATGTAAATACACCAGTGTGGCGTCATAAAAAATTGAGCAATATCTATTTCCGAGAGCAACTACCTCTCTAACCGTAACTTGTACTTTTGTAACATTTTATCTGTCAGACAAGTTTTATTGAAATGAAAAAAAAATTAACAAACTCGTAGATTTTTTATCTAGATACGTCGCGATCGATCTTGATAATATCAACATTCTACACAAAAGTAAACCGCAATCTCTATCTATTGATCCTAAAACTAACAATGGCAAGGTAAAATGTCAAGGGAACGTCCAATCTTGTGTGAACATCAACACACATGAAACAACGGGAATCAAATTTCACGAAAGGTGCCACACGAGACACGTCAAAATCTCGGCCTGGATCAGCTATTTTTGTCGAAAAAACGAGCGAGGAAGAAAGCACATCATCTCAGAAATCAAGCGAAAAATGAGAAAGCTGGCTTGGACAAGCCACCTCGACTTCTTTCGTAATCGCAACGATGATTATTCTCTTTCAGCGAGGAAAAGACAATGCCACATGATAATTTTCTATTTCAAACTTTTCTCTACCAGTCTCATACTATTCGAGTCACGTGTGATTATTAGAATGAAAAAAAAAAAAAAAAAGTTACGCATGTTTACGATGGGATGGCGGAGCGGGCTGCTGCGTTTGTAAACAAAGGAGCACGGATCTGAGCCATTCACTTTTCCACATCATCCGGGGATTCCGCGCCCTATACACAAGATACACAGTTGACCTAACCTCTCGTCGAGATAGTTTTTCAAGCTGTATGTAAGTCTGATTCAGTAAATAATAATCTGGAAAAACATTCCTTTCTTCACTAACTATTCCCATATTCACAGAATTCAACGCACGTAAAACACACGTGTCCTCATAAAGGCAGGCCGAGCTGAGTACCGTATAATATCGATGGTCATGGACTCACCGAGCAGATGATCAAAGGGCGGCTGTGTTATTATTATTTTGCAACTGCAAGCATCATGATGATGATGTCTCCTATTTGGCATAATATACAAAATCCAAAGGGTCAGATTCTGTGGACACTCGCGCCCGGGAAAATTGACAACGAGAGCGCGAAAAAAATAGCGTAAAACGTACAGAACATTATGTGTAAACGCCCACGCCCGTTGACCACCGTTGACGGCCGGGCAATATACCAGGGCCCTCCAACTCCGTGTTAAAAAAGCGGCGTGAGTTTCGAGGACCGAGCCGAGGACCGCGCGCTGCGCCATCCGTCGGATTTTTTCGGGAAGCTTGTAAACTAGCCGCTGCCGCGGGGTAATCCGGGTTTTACAGAGCACCGACGAGATGCTCATCAGGGGTGCTCAATGAATTGCTCGAACATGGAATTAGGATTCGCGATAGCTGTGGTTAATAGTTATGTAGAATCTGTATAACGCAGTATATGTCTCTTATCATTGCCCTAATCATTATTTGATCAGTACGTTATAGTTGATGGCCAGGTACAGAATTTCAAACTGAGATCCCATATGGGGGTCGACAGTTTATGTATAAGCTTTCATCCCACTTATTGTACAACCCGTGTAGTGAAGTGGTCACGAGCTTCGCCTCGCACGCTCGGGAGCGTGAGTTCGAACCCCGGCTGAGGAATTTTTTTTTCCACTTTTACAAGCTGATTTATTTATTTATTTATTTTTTTTTTCTTCTTTATGAAGATCAACTTTTTTTTCATATCTCGTTGTAAAGGGAAAAATTGTTATCCGTGGCGACCTGAAATTTTACGAAATTTTTTATTATTTCCTAACTTGCTCTGGAACTATGCATTCTTTTGAGGCAAAAATCGTTCCCAAAACCTAGGGAGGTAGATCGACCCCCAAATGCTCTCGGACCGAAAATTCTTTTGAAAATAGATTCATTCCCAAAACCGAGTAAAGCAATGAATCCCCGAATACCCGTATGCTCGGATCGAAATTTTTTCTGAAAAAAGAATCATCTACAATATTTAGGAAGGCAGATAATTCCGCGCTTGTCTTGTTGGACTGTATATTCTTTTAATAAAATAATTATTCCCTAAACGACGAAGGCAGATGAACAACCAAATGCTCGAAGGCTCGGACCAAAAATTGTTTTGGGGAAAAAAATCATTTTCAAAACTAAGCACAGCAATTGAAACCGATACCCGTATTCGCGGGCTGAAATTTTTTTTGAAGAAGGGATGTTTCCCAAAAACCGTGGAAGGCAATTACAACCGCAATAGGTATGTATATGAGTAGTTCTGTGGAAACTTTGAAATAATGTACTTATGCCTGCTTGTACGAACCCTTAAAACGCTTGGGAAAAAATTCGTGTAAGTCATTTTCGGCGTATTTCCGGTGCTCTTTATGGCGCAATCATTAGTTTGACGATCCAGGGCCACCCAAAAAAATTATCATCGAAAAAAGGGTCAAAATGTCAGTTAGTTCCGTGCGTGGTGGTTTTCTTTTTTTTTCGGACTTTATGGGCGTGAAGCGCCGCAGTGAGGCTCGTTTAAGATTCGTGCGTGCAAATGAATCAAATATCATATAGTATTAAGCACCAAATTCCATTGCTATAAGAGCCCAAATACCACTTTTTGCATGTGCGCGGAGCACATACATTTTGTGGTGCAGTTTTACTTGAAAATCTACTCGCTCAGTTTTCCTCGATAAAAGTGAATTTGCCTCATTCTCGACTTTTCCGCACCAACTTATTCTTAAGGTAAATCGTCAGGCGCAACTCTTTCATGCCCCAGAATTTCGAAAAAAATTGATTTTTATACTTTGCGGATCTCTTTCCCGCGAAAATCTGGTTTTGCTAAATTTTTTGGTCAGTTCCGTGTGGTACTAGTGCGACTCTCAAACGCGAGATTACGGAGGCCCTATTCAGTTTTTTTCAAAGTATCTGGTGGCCAAATGAAGACCCCAAAACCTCAAGACTGTAGCTTGAATCGTTTGGCCGTGAGATCAATTTTAGTGTCAAATGTCGGGTTCCGTGCGCCGCTCAAAATGTCAGGTTCCGTGTTTAAATCTGTGCGCGACATGAATTATACATTATATGTTTGAAGAACTTGAAAAATACACATCAGAACCCTCTGAAGTGGGATTTGGGGTTGGCACATTTTCGGCCTCCAAGTGTTGAAGTTTCAACGGAACTACTCATATACACTTACGCGCGGGACCGAAAATTCTTTTGGAGCTAAAAAGTATTCTCAAAATTATAGAAGGCAATCAAAATCGCAAATACCGGTGTATGTATGTATGTACGCCCGGACCGAAAAATGTTTTTCCCAGAAAATCATTTCGATAACCTACAGGGAGGCAAATGAACCAGCGAATTCGTGAGTGCTTGGACCAAAAATTCACAGAGAGTAAACTATTGCCGTCCAAACAAATACGACTGTATATTTAACGTGGTATCGCTGTACGACCATTACTGGATTGCCATCACAGTATTTTGGTTTGTTATTTCAGTTAAATAATTTCCAAAGATCTTTGGATTAATAGATCAATTCACCAGTATCAAAAAAATGCAAAGAATTTGATGTCTTCCGTGGCAAAACTGCTGAAAATTGGTTTATTCATAAATAGATTCCTCCTGGATGGACAAATAGATTTTCTGATTGCTTCCCAGCATTAATCGATGGTATTCAGCTCAGCAGAAGAGCGATATGAGTTTCCATTTCATCCTTGGAAAACTCCTCAATGGTTTCCCATGTTTTCTCGTTTTCCCATTAAGTGGACTTTTTCGAGGTACAGTACCTTTCATAAATAATGGGTCATGTAGGGTCTCACCAAAACAGTGATATTTTCAATATACTTCGTCGTATGGAAATTTTGAAAGAAGCACCTTGAAGATCACAGAAATCTGATTGATTCATGTGTTTAAAACATTTCTTGCATCCTTTTTGCGTGCCCGTGCTCAACGATGAAAATCTAAAAGATTTCTCCTTCAATCAATAACCTACCTACAACTTTGGCGGAAGTGATCCGATCACAAAAATTCTGACGGGATCTTGTAAATCTTTTCAAAACCTACAATTTCCTCTTTTTAAAGTTCTCTCTACGACCTTTTCTGCCCGAGTAATGATCTAAGAAGAAAATTTTGTATTACATGGACTGCTTATGGAGGTACCGCGGCTGGTGCCTGTTTCGTCTCGCCTTGCTCTATTCTAGCGCGAAAATTCTCCAAAAAACATCATGGCACATTATTTTCACGTAAAATAATCCCATCTTTCAGAATATCTCATCAGATTTTGCCTTGAATGTGATCTATGGGGACAAAACATGAAATTAATCAATTTTCTCGGTAAAACTTGAGGAATCGGGATTGCCTCCAATCCAAGACCAAATCTGATCAAATATTCTGGAAGATGAAATTATTCTACGTCAAAATCATGGGCCATGATATTTTTTGATGAATTTTTGTGCTAGAATAGAGCAAGGCGAGACGAAACCCGGCGCCAGCCGCGGTAGGTATCTCCTAATATCTCCATAAGCAGTTCATGTAATACAAAATTTTCTTTCCAAGCTTGTTACTTGGACAGGAAAGAACGTAGAGAGAACTTAAAAATAGGAAATTGTAGGTTTTGAGAAGATCCACAAGATCCCGTGAAATTTTTGTGATC
Source organism: Eretmocerus hayati (assembly GCA_029851415.1). NCBI lineage: Eukaryota > Metazoa > Arthropoda > Insecta > Hymenoptera > Aphelinidae > Eretmocerus > Eretmocerus hayati. The sequence continues at coordinate 95,272,113 of CM056744.1, read as the reverse complement.
GGATATTTCCCGCAAAAGTTGTGAGTGACTTATTGAAGGAGAAATTTTTTAGATTTTCATCGTTGACTACGGGTACTCGAAAAGGGCGCAAGGAATGTTTTGAACACATGAATCGATAGATTTTTTTGTGATTTTTGAGATGCTTTTTCGAAATTTTTTTACGTCAAAGTATCTTCGATATATCTTTGTTTAAGTGAGACCCTACTCGATCCATTACTTATGAAAGGTATACTGTATATATACTGAAAGGTATACTGTATACTGTATACCGTTCCAACTCCCAACCATTCAATGGTGACTCGATGAAGTATCGGGTCACTCGAAATATATGGTCTGTGGTTATTTATTCTGGCAGAAATACCAGATGCCAAATCATTCCGATGGCCTGGAGTAGTGACAAGATCAATGTTGCGCTCCAACCGTTTCTGATCGCATGGCAAAACGCGTGGCTATACGACCGAGAATTTTTTCTCAGTGAATTCTTTCAAAAGTAGAATCACGTGCAAAACCGGGGGAGGTGACTGAAATCGCCATCGTATGCCCAGATTGAAAGTATTTTTGGGAAAAGCATCATTCCCACACCGATGAAGGCATTTAAAGCCGCAGAATTCGTATGCTCGGACCGAAAGTTCTTCCGAAAAAAGATCTCCTTTAGAACTCATAACGGGAAATATATGCCCGCAATTATCCATCATATGAGCCGGAACTTCTTTCGGGAAAGAGAACATTCCTTCAAAGTACGAGTCGAAATAGATTAAGCTAGCCAAAACTCTCTTCAACAGAATTTTTGGTCCGAGCATGGCATTATTGTATTGCGTGATTTATTGTTTCCTCCGGTTTTGGGAATAATTCTTTTCACTGAAGAATTTTTCGTCCGCGCATACGAATATATCGATGGTTTTTGCCTTCTTTGGACTCAAGGATGATTTACACATATTTTTCAAAAAGATTTTCGGTCCGAGCATCTATCATAAGCATGATTGGGTCATTACCTAATACCTTCATGGTTTTGGGAATGATTCGATTAGAAAAAAAAACTTTCGTTCCGCGCATCAAGGCCGTCGGGGGTTAATTTGCCCTCCTCGGGTTTAGGAATAGATTCTTGTTCCAAAAGATTTCCCAGTCCAAACATTTGAGCATTTGCTGGTTAATTTGTCTCTGGGTTTTGAGAACAATATTCTACTTCCAAGAGAATTTTCGATCCAAGCATACGGGGATTTGCGGGTTTAATTAATTGTCTTCCTCAGTTTTCGGAATCATTCTTTTTTTCCAAACAATTTTTGGTCCGAGCCTTCGAGCATTTGGTTGTTCATCTGCCTTCGTCGTTTAGGGAATAATTATTTTATTAAAAGAATATACAGTCCAACAAGACAAGCGCGGAATTATCTGCCTTCCTAAATATTGTAGATGATCCTTTTTTCAGAAAAAATTTCGATCCGAGCATACGGGTATTCGGGGATTCATTGCTTTACTCGGTTTTGGGAATGAATCTATTTTCAAAAGAATCTTCGGTCCGAGAGCATTTGGGGGTCGATCTACCTCCCTAGGTTTTGGGAACGATTTTTGCCTCAAAAGAATGCATAGTTCCAGAGCAAGTTAGGAAATAATAAAAAATTTCGTAAAATTTCAGGTCGCCACGGATAACAATTTTTCCCTTTACAACGAGATATGAAAAAAAAGTTGATCTTCATAAAGAAGAAAAAAAAAATAAATAAATAAATAAATCAGCTTGTAAAAGTGGAAAAAAAAATTCCTCAGCCGGGGTTCGAACTCACGCTCCCGAGCGTGCGAGGCGAAGCTCGTGACCACTTCACTACACGGGTTGTACAATAAGTGGGATGAAAGCTTATACATAAACTGTCGACCCCCATATGGGATCTCAGTTTGAAATTCTGTACCTGGCCATCAACTATAACGTACTGATCAAATAATGATTAGGGCAATGATAAGAGACATATACTGCGTTATACAGATTCTACATAACTATTAACCACAGCTATCGCGAATCCTAATTCCATGTTCGAGCAATTCATTGAGCACCCCTGATGAGCATCTCGTCGGTGCTCTGTAAAACCCGGATTACCCCGCGGCAGCGGCTAGTTTACAAGCTTCCCGAAAAAATCCGACGGATGGCGCAGCGCGCGGTCCTCGGCTCGGTCCTCGAAACTCACGCCGTTTTGCCTATGCGAGTTGGAGGGCCCTGCAATATACTGGTTGTTTGAGCTTGCTTTTGTGCAGCACATGCCGTTCGTTTTCATCGTACAGTACTCGTCTGCTACAGCGAACGCTATATATATATTGCGTGAGTTTGTATTTGTGCCCGTCCATGTGCTTTCAAATTGCCAGAGCGCGTGCGCAAATTTAAAACGCGGGAAATTTAAATTTCCAGCGCCATTGCATCTTTGACAATCGATGCAGTTGGGGTAAAGGTATAACGCAAGAGGCACTCAGTCGGTTCGTCGCCACATGTCCCACTGACCTTATTAGATAACCCCCCCCCCCTCAGGAGTGCATGCGGCATCGGATGCGTGGGTTATTGTTCCCGCTTTCGCTTCGGAAAGAATACCGAGAGTGTGACCACGCACCCCCTTGATTTCATCCCCTTTTCAACGCTCTTAATATTTTAATTCTATCTGAGTGGGAAGAAGATTTGGCTAATGTGATGAATGTGTAGGTGGTTAGTTATGCATGATACGCTTAGCTTGAATCCCGGTTCTGGGAACTTGACGTTTTGAGCTAAAAGCTCTTTTCGTGGAAACGGTACGAAATTCTGCGGTTTGAGTGTACTCGTATATAGCGGCTTGCAATCGACTCGTTATCTGCTCGCCGTGATTGAATTGCTCGGCTCGTCCCTCTTTTTCATTAAAGTTATGCTAGAGTAAACGTGATAGTGAAAGTTTCAATTCGAATGATCTATATACGATGAGCTATATATATAAGAGAGCTTGCGAGAGTATAGAACACGAATGTGGTTTGAATATGATGGCCATGCTGATATTTCATCCTCGTTCCTACACATCGTGTTGACGAATCTTGATATCGCTGATTCAATTCATTTTATAATGATGAAAAAGTCTCTAACAAAGTTTACTGATAATTCAAATGTGATTAGGAGCTGAGAACATTCTCACTCAGGTAGATTTGGTTATCGAGCCGAGTAAATCATTTAAAGTCTAATGGTTGCGCTTACTAGACACACAATCGATGATAATAAACCCTCGAGCAAATGTATGACTAGAAAATGAAATATCATCTTATAAGCGTCATAGGCCCTGCAAATGGCGTTTCAAGTAAATTACATTTTATTTTACTTCAATACGTATGATTCCCTGCCCACGAACTAGATAATACAAAAGATCTAGAGTCAGTCAGGTGATTAAAATAGATTTAGACAAATCGTAAGTGATTTAACACGTTCGCTGCGAAGCCGGTTTTTCGTGATTTTATTTCTCTCATGAATTGGACCCCCGCGTATCCTGGTAAAAATGCTTGGATCGAAGCAAACTTTTTTTGGTTCGTTGGTTAGCCCTAGACAGAGTAAATCACCTTGAAAAGTTCTCTTACTGGGTTACCCAGTCTGGATATATTATTCGAGACATTACGGACTGGATGAGATTGGAAAATGAAAAATCGCGGGACCCACCCGTGGGTCCCGCCGCGAACGTGTTCATTGGATATGGCTTTCCGCAATGAAAAAACAACTTTCATCAGGTTTTGTTTTTTATCGAATCAGAGTCGCTGAATATAAAGTAACTGATTAGTTGCTAATAGCTGAAATCATTCATGTACATAAAATCAACTCAAGTTACGCAGAACATTTTTTAACCTGTTTTAAAAGAGGCACTCTCTAACCACTTATCGGCCAGGGTTATCGGCCCAAGCCTTCTCAAGTTCAAAATGAAACGAAATTCTACTTTTGTTGAAGATCTGCATCGCAGAGTCCTAATTTTACAACTACCAGATTTTTCAGTAGCTTGATGTGTTATAGATTTGCCAACACTTGACACTATCGTAAAAATCTGTATTATCACGAACACAATGGTGATTCTCCTATAATGTACCCGAACATCTTAGTAAAAACGGCTATCAGTGTTGTGATGATTGTCGCATACCAATCATTAGGAAGTTGAGTATACTTTGTCGTCAACATTATGGCATGAGCCAGATCCTCAACAGTATCGGAATTTCCATCAAAACTTCCATCCCTCAGTGATTCGAATATTTTGTTGCACTTTTTTTGAGCTTGTAGAGTTGCATCTATAGCAGAGCGAGATAATGAACAGTACACCTGTTGAAAGACGTAACAAGTATTAGAGCCAATATTCTGCATCTCTCTTCTGCGAAGTGCGTGGAAGTTATTTCCGGAAAGACTCGAAACCTCGACATGTTTCATTTCTAAATTCAGAACACATAACTCTTCAAAATCTTATATATCAAAATTTGGAAAAATGCTACATGTTACTTTTCGGAAGATTGTCTCAAATAAGATTCTACTCATCTTGGTTATAATATTCTGAGTGTAATGAATGCGATACTTGGAACATCATTGAAAGTTTGTTGGTATCAAAAGAAAATGAAATTGAAATTTTGAATGTGTAGGCGATTTCAAAACTGAATTTTTAGAACGATCACCAATGATTCATAAACACTTCTTAGTCGAAGTAACAACTTACCGTGTTTCTTTGAATTATATCTTTAAAAACTGGCCAGTTTTTTTCACAAGCGACACAATTACATTCGAAATGGAAACGAGTTAGGAGTTTCTGTCTCTCTGCATGACTCATTTCAAAATACATTGGCCCGTAACTAATGAAGATCTAGACAAGTGGATAAAATCGGCACCTTATACAATTGAAAAAATCAAACATTTGATCACTCTCAGAACATTAAATTGCTGATGCTCGCACCTGCTCATCCTTAGCGATTGGTCGAATCGCATACAACAGGCTCTGATGATCAGCTGCTTCGCACTTGGCAACATTTGGATGACAACTATGATTTAAGAGACTTAAGAACGATGTCAGGTATAATCCAACACTACTTTCCTCTTGAGGAATTATCCAGTTCCAATCCGTGGATACTTCAGTACCGGCATCTTTTACCTGAAAAGTATCAAAAGAAGATTAGTAGGCGTTCGCACTCTTCTTATTCTGAGCGAGAAACATTAATATATTATTCAACAAAATATAAATAATTTTACTTGCACTCAGAGAAGACTACGGTGAGAAAACAATTAAGAAGGAAATTTAAAAAATTACAAGTACTTATTTACCACTGAACTTGCGTTAATGAGCACGATGTGTTGATAACGAGATAAGAGTTTTCCAATGAACAGGGCTGTGTCGTTCGTAGCAAGAGCTCGCTCATCATAATCGAAATATTTTCTGAATACTTTTGTATATCTAGCAAGCAAATACAAAAGCACAGCTGAGTCTTCTGATACCCAATTCAAATTTTCTTTGGCTTTCTTCGTCATATTGTGCGATAGACTGTAGATGCTCTTGTAATTGTTAACAAAGACAGAGTGATTATCTGAAAATCCTTTCGTTCGGTGATCTAAAGGGATAGAAAATAAAATAAGTGCACCGTTGGTCAGTTGAGTGCAATTTCAATCGAAACATTGTAATTTATAAAAGAAAAATTGTGGGAATTTGACATATAATGAAGTACTCTATATATTCTCCCCAAGTTCACAGAATGATTTGCGTAGAGAATACTTGGAATAAGTTCCAAAATATTGATAAACTGGCCAGAAAATATTGTAGGAGTGATTCTCAGTCTTACTCGTATCAATTCGATGCATAAAAAATTAAGGCTTTATTTCATTATCGATTCGAAACTATGCCAGTGCTTCAAACTGTACAAGTACAAACTGTGCGTAAAGGAACTTTTGCGCACGGAATGCGTGAAGACCTGTGCGTAAAGTCACCAACAGTGCGTAAGGTAGGTCTTTACGCACTGGAACGTATCTTTACGCACTGCCGTATTTTCTTTATAGCCTGATATTCTACAACATCTCTTGAAGTTTCTGCGTTGTTTAGCAAAATGATCTCTGTCTTAATTCTGTAGAATCGGAGTGCTCCAATCGTTGATTCGAAGCTGCCCAAAGCAGGTGTAATGACTTCTGTCACTCGATAGGATGAAAACTTATGAGCTCTCTAAATTGTTATACTCAGTCTTGCTCTCTCGATAAGTCCATACGATTGAAATATCCTGGTCGACCCATCGAATTGAACATGGAAATAGTTCACTTCGGTGGATCATGAATTGAATTGAGTTCAATACAATATATAGACCTTTTTGGAGTGCTTCCACCGTGGTTTCGGTGGTTTGAAATCTACCTTGGACCGTACGTCCAAAGGAAATGTAAATTCACTTTTCGGATACTTCGCCTCAAAAAAGAGTGTCGGCGATGTATTCATATTCTTTTATAAGAAAGAATCCATAGGTTTCGAAATCGCTTCCTATCCCGTGTATTCAGAGCATTATTATTATCATTAGAATTGTCCAAGTTCTTTCTATTGAAACATAGAAATGGCATATTATTTCATCAATCCGTTGATTTATTCTTGCCCGTCCTTGACGATATTCATAAACCTCTATAATAATTTTCCTCGAAATTCAGAATTGATATTATCTTACATATTTAGGAACTTATATATTTCGGATCTTGTCCACTATTTGTACTTTTGAGGATTGAGATCGATATTTTCAAACTATGCGGTAACATATGATATATCAAACAGAAGATCTTTTTCTGATACATTTTCAGAATTTTTTTTCAGTCGGGGGGCTACCGCCCCCCGAACCCGCTCTACGCCCTTTTCCTCCACCTGCCCCGATCACGATTTGATTACTGGCGTATGAGGTGACCGACAGAATACTAACTTTCCGCACAAAATTTTGAAAAATATCGTACGCAACTCTGTCGAAAGGTTTCCGCACTCGGAAAACTTTACACACGAGATGTGAATCTTTACGCACTGTTGGGATACTTTAAACACTCGCCGCTACGCGGCTCGTGCGTAAAGAATCTCACCAGTGCGTAAAGACTCACACTCGTGTGTAAAGATTTTCACTCGTGCGTAAATCCAACTTTTCGACATCGTTGCGTAATATACTATTAATAGCCAATTTTATACAAGTGTGTAATAGAACGATTTGATGCATGATGATGACTTGATGCAGAAAGAGCTGTTGCGCGTTCATATTCCCTCAAAATTTGTTGAACTGACTGAATGAGGACTACATTCATAACATTTAAACGCACAAAAAAACTGATCAACTATAAATTAATATTTCCAATCGAGTAAATTTTAGGCATACTCACCTCGATGGACATCAATGGCTTCGAACTCTTTTCTAAGTCCTTGCACATCGCCGTCAAACTCTCTTATCGCCATCAGCAATATCCTCAAAGCTAATAATCTACCAGCGTTTCCACACTCGCGCTTCCTTCGAGCCCTACCTGCTACGAGACACTCAATCTCGTGATACATTTGTCTGGCCTCAATCATGCAAGCTTCTCCGCAGTAGACTGCCAGGGTGCAGCCCGGACAGGGTAGACCCGACCAAAGAAAGCTCAGACAGTGAGAACAGTGACTGTACGAACGAGACTCCATGGGAAGAGAAACGTAAGGACGTCCTGCAAAAAGTACCTCGCCCGGGATGATTTCACGATCTGCCTTTACGTGACGACCAAAGGCACTGGACTCGTAATTGATTTGAAGAGCTATGCTCGCATCGGGTACCTCTGCAGATAGATTTTTTGAAAACTTGCGACCTGTGAATTTTAAAATTTGCAGTGAGTGGGTAAGTTTCAAACTTGAGATTAAAATTTATGAGAGCTTGGTGAACAGAACTGAAGCCAATAGACTGATCAACTGTTCATTATCATTCTTTGCTGGGCTATTTCGAGCAAATAATTTGAAACATGTTGATTAATTGATATAGCACTATCAATTTCTGACAAACCTGATCGCATGTTTCAATTAGAGTTCCAAAACATCAACGGAGGCTTATATTATCGATTTCGTTTTTCATCAAACTGTGATCAGAATTCATCAACGAGAACGAATCACAATTATTCGCATCGAATTTTATCCAAGAACCTCGGTTCAACATGTGCATTGTTGGAAACATTGTGAAAATTTATTTCAACAATAAATGATTTATTGGCATTATAAGTCCCACATTCATCTAATGTTGAAACAAGTGAATTTTTCAAGAAAGTTTACAGTATTTTCCGGGAAAATCTTTTTAGTTGACTTCGTGGGAATTGATTAGAGTCAAAACAAAGAATGCCATCAGATTTTTTGAAGACGAATTAGTTTTCAAGGCTGAGAAAATGTTCCTAGTCATTAGTGGCGGCACTCATCAGATTTACTCCTCAAAAGATGATTGATCAAATAAGCAAATTTTCTCGTGATAGGGATTGCTGCTGCGTATATTATTATTGATTGAAAATTTGAGACGCGAATAAATAGAAATTGAAAAGATTCTCGAACAGCGAGAGGTAGTGAAAAATAATATGAAAGTACAATTGAAAAAGCATGCGCTTACGATTGTATTCTCACGGAATTCCTTTTACTGGAAAAAGTTCGAGAATATGTTGATGTCAAATGAATTCAAAAGTTTCACAACCTGTGCTTGTTTCTTCAAATTTCCATACTACGTGAGATGGTTCGAATTCCTTCTTGTTGAATCTAATCATTGCTTGAACCAATTTCAGCACCAAATCTTTCTTCTCCTCTATGTCAATGTCCAAATTTTGTAGAAGTATTTTCGTTTCTTCGCAGGTTTCCTCGACTTCTATCTTTCCTAATGCTGCTTGACACTCGACCTTGAGGGGAGAACATAATATGCGTGAGCCCCGAAAAAAAATTATTCCATAACCACAGTTATGATACCTTTTCATAGATCAGCGTATTTGATACCGATTCCAACTTGAGCAGGAGTGAAGGAATATTTGGCCAATGAAGTATTCTAACCCGCTCACGTTAGATCTCACTATTCGGTATCGGAAAAAGTTTTCTGAAGCGAAAAATAATAACAACTAGTTGAAAAAGTACAAAAAAAATGTCTAAATTACAAAATTGAAAAGTTTTGGTTTTTTCAATTTTTTTCCAAAATAGAGGCATTTGTCACAGGAATGTGTGCCTAGGATTTCGAGAGATTTTTCAAAATTTTTCTAGATTTCTACAATATGCGTCATTCAAAAATTATCAAAAATATCGGTTTCCAGCTCGGTTTCCGGTCAATGCTGTCCACGGTAGTGAACAAAATAAGTGAGGGGTATAAGATAAATTATGCGAATTCGCAGAGGGTTGGCAAATAATTCAAGATATTATTTTTAAAATCAAAACACATGGTGCAATTAAAATATTTTCTCGAATCAATTAGTTACCTTTCGCACTAAATACTTCGTCTTGAGAGAATCGGAAATGGGCAATAAGAGGGCTCTGTCGATATCAACGATGCAATCTTCATACCTAAACGGTGCACGCGACCAATTAGAATTCTACGAAGTTCAATTATCTGAGGAATCACCACATATCAAGACTGCATTGTGTTATATTCATACCTTCCTAGATGACAGAGAAGAGCAGACCTGTTGCCAAGGGCTAAAGCGAGTTCCAAAGAATCCGAATGTGCAAATGCAGCCGCACGCGTGTACAAAATGAGAATTTCCGCGTGATGCACGATCTGATCGGAATACTGCATATCTTTCAAAGAATTGTACAACCGATTACCCTGACTACGCAGTTTCGACGACTCAGTAGAATCTTTTCTCGATATCGGTTTCCATTGATCCGATGACAGTAGTTGATCAATTTTTTGAAGAGAATGCACCAGGCGACGTTCTTCACCCTTCATGATTCTGCACCATACTGACCATATACTGACCATACTGATATGAGCTATACTGCAATCGAGCAGAGGATTCGATGGTTCGAAATTTTAAAAACGCGACGGTTACGGGGCTCGTTGATCGACGAAATTCGGGGTAACGTTTCGCGCCAGCCTCGATTTCGGGAATTGTGCAAGCATGAGCTGCTGAGTGTTCCACGATAAGAACGAAAAAGCTTTCGTTTTTCTCTATTCAACACCCGTAGGATTAGATTGATTCGTCATTAGTGATTAGACCTGAATTATATTAAAACAGTGCTCGAAGTTTGTGTAAGCAAATAATGCGAGGCAAATAAGGTATTATCAAGGAGCAACGAGGACGCAAGTATAGCGGAATAAAAACGCGATCATCGAGAGCAGTATCTAAAATCGAGCTTGTAAGTACGTATGACTCATTACAGGGTGTCATAAATTTTGGTCAAATTTTGACGCGGATCGGCATTTAGAAATTTGACATTGGAAAAGTATATTTTTGGGGAAATTCCGAAATATTCCTAAAGTAATAATTTGCATTAAAGCGTGCACATTGTAATAAGATGAGCACGGGTGTGGGAAGGTTTCCACCGACCTGAAAGAATTGGTGCAAAAGTGGTCTAATATAGAGCCGTACACAGACAATGGAAATGTTGATAACCATTTCGAACCGTCACTCAAAACGGTTCGTGTCATGTCGATGTAGGACAATGAAGCCAAAATCTCCGAGTACTTGAGCCAATTTCCAGCGAGCCCCCAAGAAATTTCACATGTTCTAAGATTAATGATGTAATAATTACCAGAGAAACTATAGATCCAATGTGTCAAATCAAGAATCATGGTAAAGTTTATAATTGGAAGCACGTATAAATTATTTTTTTTTTCTTATGAAAACGAATAAATTATAAAACTAGGGTCATCTATAAACTGGCTGATATGACTTAAATTACTGAATATGAGAGTTGATCAGTAACAAGTTTTCTTTATTACACATTTTATTGATTGAAAATTCTTTTGGTTGCTTTAGCTGCCTTGAACAGATACAGCAAATCATAATTTCACTCCCTGAAGAAGTATTCATTATTCTGATTTTGAATAAAACGAAATAACGATATACTACTCAGTTCCACCATCCTAAGCACACAACTCACTAACAGTGATAAAACTATAAAAGTCAAGTTAAAATTGACGAGACAATGTAAGATAACATGACTAGGCATTATTGCAAACAAATCACCATTCAAAAACTTGCAGCTGCAATTGATTATGGGAACCAAAATAAAGCTGATCAGAGTACATGGTAATTTTAATTTACAAAATATACTATCCGTAACAGAAATCTAAAATTACATAATAATATACCGTTTTCTGAAGGAGTTCTCAAGTCGTTTACAAAATTCTTCCAAAGTTGTGATAGAAAATCTCATACATGAGCAGCCTAGTAGTCACAGATACTTATTCACGACATCGAACATATTCACAAAAGAGCTCGTCTGATTCCACAATCATTCAAGGTTTAACAAAGTAATTCCCATACGATGTATGTACACTATATACACAATGAGAAAACGAAAAAAATTTGCAGTCTTAGTTCATCTACTGGGGTACGTACTTTTTGGAGGTAGTACAATGTGTTCAGAAGTGAGGTAAATCTAGGATGATTCAAGATACAATCGCACATTATCAGTATTATCAGTAAAACAAGTAGCACAAGGTTAGCTGCAACTGGCTGCAACTTGGAAGTGCATTAGCTTTTCTTCTTGTCATACTCCGATTTTCCACTCAAGAATAGTCTTACAAAATCATCTGAAATTCTCCAATGATACATCTTTGCCAATTGCACGATTCAACTGGAATAGTTGAGAAACGCTGCGCCAAAAAAAAGCGTGAAACAAGTTCAATTATTGGTCATAGAACAATGTGTTATCAAACTAGATTTATCTTGACCCTATGATAAGCATTGCAGAGGAAACCTCTTAAATTCCAAATATTCTCAAAGCTCTCAGGTTGAACATTGTATGAAGAATCAACGGCTTTTGCCCAGATTTCAACTTGACCTGCAGACTTGTCAACTGGCAAGTCTAGGTTCCACAGTGTCCAGGCGTAATGCCTACCTACTTTTGCATTTGGGTCTTGCGCTGTCAACTCAGCAACATGCCAAGATTTTCCGTGATCCGCTGTGACATCTACTCTGATTATCTTTTTTCCTCCCCCAGACCATGCGTAACCTTTGAAGAAAGAAAATTAACAATCATGTCCAGATTATTTTAAAGTAAGATGAGAGATCAAAATCTATGGATATTTTCAATATTACGGTCAAAGCTCTGGCAGTGAAAGCATATAACAACGAGGGAAACACATTTTTGGATTTTGACTTTGGTGAACAGAGGAAATTTTAAATGACTCAGACAAAATCCGAAAATTTCCCTTGCATGATCGACTCAAATATTTAAAACTGACCTCCAACTGTGATGGTGCCATTTTTCTGAACTGGTACTTGATCATCTTTGAGTGGATAACATATTGCTGAAGTAACAGGCATTTCTTGTATGGCTGGAGCTTTCTTAAAGTCCACATTATCCCAATCTATACTAGGTGAGAAACCTTTATAATCGTTTTGTTGAAACTGTGAAGGACTTTCATCCTTTGAAAAGATTATTCTATTGACCCATTTAACGTTTCTGGCACCTACGACACCAGGTACTATTACACGCAATGGGAAACCATGGTCAATAGGAATATCGCCATCATTCATTTCATAAGCAAGCAGAACATCAGCTCTGGGATCCATAGCTTTGCTTATGGGTATACTAGCACCATAAGGCTTGCCTGATGGATCTAAATCCATACCCTCAAACTGTATATGATTGTAGTCCTCTTCATTCACCCCTGAATATGATATGAAATCAAGAATTAGAAAAAAAAAGTCATTATAACATGTTTAACAAATAAGGTTAAAGTAAAAAAGACAATTGCATCCAGATGGTGGGGACATTTTAAACAGCTAGTATGAAAAAATAAAATTTAAATTTGAATGAAGTTACAAAGATCTTTTCCAATATACTCAAAATGAGTAAAAAGATTGCATAAACAGAATTATAAAAATTTAACTAAAAAAACCAACATTGGTCTGAGTGAGAATAGTGATGATGAATAAAGTGTTCAACACGTTTCTCTATAATTTAGATAACTCGCAGGCAACTACTAATTCTGAGATACTCACCCAAGTTTTGAAGAACATCACAAAGGCGAGCTCCTGACCACTTGGCATTGCCAACTGCACCAACATTCCAACTCAAACCTCTCAGAGGTTTAGCCTCTGCCATTTCTGACCTTCGATTGCCACCACACATTATAGCACTTACAACTGAGTATTTAGGATATTTTCTGATGTCATCAAGCTTGATGGATTTAACAGTTTTGCTCTCAGCAGCAAATTCCAACTCATAATCATCTATATCCATTAAAGGTACAGGTAGATGATTTCTTACATAGAATATATCATTTGGTGTGATAAAATTCTGTACTAGTAGTTTAGATGGAGGTTCAGCACAAAAAGGTTGCTTGCCGTTTACTTTCAATACCTGGGAATAGCAAAAAAAGTTACAAAACAAGTCAAGAATTGCAAATATTCCTAGGATTCTATTCAACAAACAGGAAGACAAATACCTTATTCCGAACAGGTTCCAGTGCATAAGGATCATGAGAATTCTCATTGCTTTGAGGGACATCTTCCTCGCTCAGATTACCAATCCTCATTGATTCCAAGAGCTGCAGTATCTCAGACTTTTTGTGATTGGCAAATACTATCCAAAAAGGGTCAACAGAACCACCTGCTGCCATCATGATCTTTTCTGATCCACCAGGATGCTTTTTGATAAAGTTGGTGATATCATACACACCCTCTTTGTAACAGACCCAAACTCCGTCCTTCAGATTGTCGTGCTTGTTAATTTGTTGTAAAGTAAAAGTCGGCAATCCTTTTTGTCTTGAGCCATAGACAGCATCAGCTCTGTGGAGAGACTTTTTTAAATACATATGCAATTATGAATGATCATACAAATTGATCTATCAAGATCTTACTTTACATCCCGCTTTTCTAGAGCTTGTACTCGAGCGAATTGGTGTAAAAAGTAATCTTCATTTCCCTTGTATAAAAAATAAGAAAACACCCCTAAGAGACCAAATAGGGGTACGGTTGATGCTCTTTGATTGTCATCACTTTTATCTCCTTCATGTCTTGTATGTTTCAAGTTGCTGGCACATCGTATCATGGAATGTTCAAATGATCTACAGGTGTTTTTGAAACACAATACAGCTGAACTCCGGAACATCTTCACTGAGTTTGGTTTTCAAACTTCGACAGTTCAAACTTCTTCAAATGTTATCCATCTTCTCTCTAACATTACTTTTTGATCAAATGACACTTGACTCGGCTTGGTTTAGCGTTGACACTTTTGACAGACATGGCTGGAACTGGAACATCTCCTTTCCACCATGCATGGCTGGAACGAAAAACTCAAAGTGTATGTGAGTTGTGTCGGTAACATAACTCCCTACTATACTCACATCTTCGGATTTTCCGATGACTTTACTTTTTTACATGTAATAATTGAAAAAATGAGAAGAATAGTCTGAAATCCTTAGAAACCACTAGAAAATGATCTCAATCACCTATAAACAATCAGATTGATAATCATCACAAACAGGAAAAAAATTTCACGGACCTTGTGAGAGAGTTATTTTTGATAAGCGCAATTTAGTTGCGATGGCATTAGTGCAGTATAAAAATATTTTTTAGACACATTCATTGTATTCAAAATAATTGCACAGAACAATGTGAAAGATACTTATTACTTGGGGTTCAAGACAAAGGCGATGCAAGTTTAGTGGGATTTGATCAAATCGACATCGACATACACGCAACGCGCACCGCTGAGTATGCAACTCTGGCACCGTTAGTTACTGTACAAATTATTTGTATCCATTCATATATCAGCGTTATGACCTCGGTTATGACTAAGTTGTTGGCATGGTGGATTTTTTGTTGAAGATGAATTATTGCTATTCCTATGTAATATTTACAGGATTCTCATTCACCGGGAGCACATCTTGTAGCTTTGACAATTTTGAGAGCTGTAGTGACACGAGAAGATTTTAAAACCAATGGAGGCGATCCAAAACCGTAAGACTGACTTCTCTGCTCCCCAGAGTTTTGCATGGTGATCATTTTCTTGGAACTGTTTCTGACTTGGAACGGCTCTTCACATTCTATCAAGAAATTTCCAGATCAAAAGCCCAGTAGTTACCGCTCTTTCAAATTTTTAGATTCCCACGTTTTTAGTTGGCATGCTTATATATACCTCCATGATTCCATTTTTTAATTGATTCCACACTAATTTCCGTCTTCAAATTACATTTTTTTTTCTCTTAAACTACTGCATAGCTAATATCCAAGATTGATATATACTAGGTATCTTCTCCACTAGGGTGACACTTATTTCCCGACCCCCCTGGATCCTTCGCGCACGTGCGGATATTTCAATTTCAAGATAAAACTAGATCGATAAAATTTTTTTCAGATTTTTAGAGGTAGCCTATATAGTGCTCATTTTAACATGTATTTTCGATTTTTTTGCAGTTTTAAGATGTTATTCGACAAAATTCGTCAGCGCTTTACTTGCACGGCAAGCACTTGCAATCCAAGTATGATGAAGCAAACCGAGCTGAATGACATTGATTGGGATGGTCTTAGGAAACTTTCAACGCACGGAGCGGTTAGTTTCAGTTGAATTCAAGGGTGAGAACGGGGCCAGAACGGCAGAAATACAGTCCTAAAATCACTTTTCATCGCAGTTTTCAAGTTCTCCTGTGCATGCGTGATTTTCTACGGTTTTGATAATATTTTCAATCGATTGCCCGTGCGATTTCCTTCAAAATGACCACTGCTGAAAGTCAATTCGATGCAATGGGACCGGAGTAGTGAATCATTTTCGATGAGGTGGAGTCCAAGATAGAAATCCGTGCAAATAGGTCGAGATCGCCTGCGATGCTGTTTATCTTGTTCAGCGTGTTTTG
Organism: Eretmocerus hayati; assembly: GCA_029851415.1. Classification (NCBI taxonomy): domain Eukaryota; kingdom Metazoa; phylum Arthropoda; class Insecta; order Hymenoptera; family Aphelinidae; genus Eretmocerus; species Eretmocerus hayati. Next base: position 95,256,153 of record CM056744.1, on the reverse strand, counting down.
CTGGTTCTCCTGCACCAAATTGACTTCACCAAGGGGCCATTTTGAAGGAAATTGACCGAGCTATCGAAGTGAGTAGGCTAGGGAGTGGTAAGTTGATGGTGAGTTATGGGACATTGAACATTTGGTAGTTTTCAATCAAATAAAAAAGTGTTTTCAACTGTTGTGCGTAATTATATTGTTACTTACCAGCCACTTAACACGCCGCAATCTACTAATTTCGATAGCTCAGACAATTTCCTTTAAAATGACCCCTTGGCGAAGTCGATTCGATGCAGGGAAACCCGAGAAACACGTTGGACAAAATCAATAGCATCGCAGGCGATCTCGACCAATTTGCATGGATTTCTATCTTGGACTTCACCTCATCCAAAATGATTCACTACTCCGGTCTCCTTGCATCGAATTGACTTTCAGCAGTGGTCATTTTGAAGGGAATCGCACGGGCTATCGATTGAAAATATTATCAAAACTGTAAAAAATCACGCATGCGCAGGAGAACTCGAAAACTGCGATGAAAAGTGATTTTAGGACGTATTTCTGACGTTCTGGCCCCGTTCTGACCCTTGAATTCAACTAAAACTAACGGCTCCGTGCGTTGAAAGTTTCCTAAGACCATCCCAATCAATGTTATTCAGCTCGGTTTGCTCCATTATACTTGGATTGCAAGTGCTTGCCAAGTAAAGCTGACGAATTTTGTCGAAAAACGTCTCAAAACTGCGAAAAAATCGAAAATGTATGTCAAAATGGGCACTATATAGGCTACATCTAGAAATCTGAAAAAAATTTTATCGATCTAGTTTCATCTTGAAATTGAAATATCCGCACGTGCGCGAAGGATCCAGGGGGGTCGGGAAATAAGTGTCACCCTATTCTCCATGCATGGATCGGATGTAAGGTTTTTTTCGATTCCACTCGTTCACGATTTAGAGCGTAAGAGCATAACAAGTTGAAATTAGAATTTTCAAGTTGAATGCCCATTGTTCCCTCTAGATTACTCTTTGTCAATTAATTAGCGATATTCTATTAATTTCGATTCCCACCTATACTTTGGCTTTATGAAACTATTTCTGAGATGGTGATGAATACTTCATTACTGCTCTCTGAAATTTATCTTGATTGCATATTGTTAAACGTAAAAGTGCACGTTTTCGAATGTGAAAACAAACATTTTCCTTGTGACGAGGTACTTTCAAATGATGCTAAACGATCTCATTAATTCAATTCAAGTCTGATTGGCACGGTTTTATAGCTCTTCCTCAAACTTTTTAAAGCTTTCCATTTGCTGATTTTACTTCGATTGGATCACTTGTCGTATACGAGCGAAGTTGCATCTATCAACGTCTGTCGTTTCATCAAAATTGAAGATACGACGTAAGTCCAATTTTGTCGTAGCATCATATTCGTAGAATATCGCAGAAATCAAATAATTTGTTAGTGAGTAGATTTATTCATGCATCTAATAAATGAATCCATCTATCTAAAATTTTTTTGGTTCTGAGGACCATCCAGAGATACTCATTTGACTATTCAACACAAATCTTCCAACAAACGAAGAATTGTTTCATATCCAGCCCTTTACAGATCAGCTTTGATAGTTTTTTTTTAACAATAGTATATACAATAAGTACTCCAATACATAGATAGAAACAAATTTGTGACTGCCACGTGATCAAGTGTATTCACATTTGACCCACCCTGCATTAAAATTTCGATATATTTAACAATAAAAATGAAAAGTAGAGCATTTTTTCCGTTGCCCCTTTTCGCTCATCTCGATGACAAATCCATATACCTATAACCACCGTGAAAAATATGCATCTATGTTGTTACAGTTTTTTAAGCTTTAGAAATAAAGTCCCTACATAATTTGCTAGTTAGGAATTCAACAAGTCTACCTTTCGAATAAGAATAGAAAGCAGCAGATGGTCCTTCTAGAAAGCATTAGAATAAAATTAAGGCAAAGAGAGGTCTACCTACAAAGAGCAGTATTGAGCATTCTATTGTCCATGCAAACAGCCAACTGCTTATCTGGGTCACTTTAATCTGTTTGGAAGTTCAAAGACAATATCTGTCGTCGATTCTCGAGATTTTGAACGATATTTATCATTGTTGTACTGATATTTTTTGAATCAAGTTCTTGGATCAATAATATAGTTGCTTATGATCTAGATCAATAACTTGCTCAATTATTATGTGCCGTGGCTCTTGAATTTGAGAGCAACTCAAAGCTTTCTCGGGTCTGGGTATAAAATTATTGAATGATACAAATATTTGTAATCATGGCAGCCCTGCACACTCAATAATATATTAATCATGTGAAAGATTCGTTTCCATAACATAAGCTCGATATTGGAACTTGTGAATCGAAATATAAGATATCTTATATCAGAATTCGCTACTGCGCATCTATCACATTCAACATCGCGGTAGCTAGGCATGAAAAACAATAGGTAGTGGCCGGGAAAAATTTTTCTATGAATTTAGATTAGACAATACTGCACTCAAATGTTGAGGAATATCTATGACCACTTATGTAGAAGTTCGTCTGTACTCTCCACAAAGCGAATTCTGAGAACGTATTCGTGAATTTTACTTCAGGAACTTTTCTCAATTTGTTACCACAAGTTTATGATGTGCAGGCTTACCAAAATTATAAGAGGACGGTTTTGAGACTGGAATAGAATTTGATACTACATCAAGGCCAGCTTTGGTCGAGGAAAATATTTCAATACACCACATCAAGGAGCAAAAATGTCACAAAAACTGTCAACTGACGAAATTGTCATCAGTGGAATATCTGGGAGGTTTCCCGAATCCGACAATGTCGAACAACTTCGACAAAATTTACACAACAAATTCGATATGATCACGGATGATGAGCGTCGTTGGACAGTGGGTAAGCCAGAATTGTCGAATTCTTGCATGAATGATTTGAAGACTCCGATGAGTAATTCTATTGAAAACAAAAGACTTTGTGAATTTTCTCTTCAACAGAACATCCGGATATTCCGAAGCGCACAGGCAAAATTAGCAATTTGGAAAAATTTGATGCGCTTTTTTTCGGTGTACCTCTAAAAAGTGTTTCTGTTATGGATCCAATGTGCAGATTGCTAATGGAGCACAGCTATGAGGCGATTTTAGATGCTGGATTGAATCCTCGACAGTTGTACGGAAGAAAATATGGAGTTTTCATAGCTGCGTGTGTATCAGAAACGGAAGTCTGTTTAGTGGGAGATCGATACAGAGTGAGTTGAAACATTATTCAAAACGAATCCGAACTCAGGACAGCACCTTTCCCTATCCGTTTTTTAGTTACTATACTCATGTTTGTGGATCACAAAAATACCTGGGTATGAGTTTTTACGTTTTAGAGTCAAATTGAGACCTTTAACAGCAAAAATATGGGTGGGATCGTTTCATCCATCAAATTTTACGTCGTATTTTGTTGAAAATTTCCGTTTTCTCAAGGGGGTTAGAAAACCCCTAGATGTGCTCAAATTCCTCATTTTGACTTACGAGGAGGGGGTCAGGCCTTCGGATCACGGATTTGCTTGAAACTCTGGGAATAGTCTCCTCTCAGCACAGAAAGAAGATATCCAATACCGCGCTTGCCAACGCCCAAGCTTTTTTGAGCTACAGGCTAAAAAATATGCGTTACAGTATATCTATATATACGATTTTTGATGAATATGGGTATACTGTAATGCATGGGTCGAATGCTGTAGCTCAAAAATGCTTGAGCGTTGGCAAGCTTGGTTTTGGATATCTTCTTTCTGTGCCAAAAGAAGACTATTTTCAAAGTTTCAGGCGAATCCGTGATCCGAAGGCCTGACCCCCTCCTTGTTAGATCAAAATGATCACATAGATATGTCAGAAATAAGGCCTGGTTCGAATTCTACGTCAAAATTTACATCAGAATTATACTTTTTCGATACAGTGTGCGTAAAAGTGCACTTTGCGCACAGTTTCTCGACTTTTACTCACAGTTTATCGAAAATTATAGTTAGATACACGGGCGTAAAACCTATACTATTCGCATCCTCGTGATGATTCCGACCCTCGCCTGCGGCTCGGGCCGGAAACCCATCACTCGAACGCGAATAAAACGTTTCACGCCCTTGTATCGAAATGTACTATTTTGATATTGTATGCGTAAAGTTGTGCTGAAAAGTTACTTTTCGATACACTGTGCGTAAAAGTGCACTTTGCGCACAGCTTGTCTTCTTTTACTCACAGTTCATCGAAAAGTATCGCGCCCTTCCTTCTCCCAGTCCTTCAGGGTATAGACCGCGGGGAACAACTTTCCGCACCAATATGAAAAAGTGTAGTGAGCAACACGGGCGCAACTTTTCCGCTCTCGTTCCAGAAATTTTTGTGCGTAAAAGTGAAACTTTGCGCACAGTTGTAACTCTGACGCTGTGCTCACGTCGCAGAAATTACAACTGTGCGCAAAGTTCACTTTTACGCACTCATTTCGGAAAATCGTGCGTAAAAGTACTTGGACCTTGTTATTTAATGTACTATTTGAGAATTTTTAGCAATGATAGGAACTAGAGATAAGAGACAGTTCAAACTAGTGAGAAAGTCAATAAAATTACTCTGCATCAGAATATGGTTATACGGAGTCCGATATGTGTGATTTTTCGCTTACGTTGCCTTTCACCATCCCGGCATCGCTGAAAATTCTCAAAAAATACGTTCCCGTAGTAAAATTTGAAGTGAAATTCGATCCCGTGCTAGGACAAAATTAAACTCCGCTTGGGTGATTTTAGCACAACTAGGGGGTTTTGTCACATCCTATTGAAGGGTACAAAAATCCCTGAAAAATACGTTTTCGAAGTAAAATTGAATGGCAAAATCCTGCCTTCACTGTAAAAAGTCTTGCAATTTGTCTCCAAAACGCGAAAACATATTGAGGTATTTTTGTAACATATAATTATGCCTATAACTCAAAAATGATCAGAGGAACGCGCTATCCTGAGTTCGGATTCGTATTTAGCAGCTCAAAACACCGTCAAATTGGGTAATTCTGGTACAATTTCGGTACTTTTTATTTTGTTTGGCAAGGTATTTCTATATACATTGACAAAACCCACTCGTATTAACAGTTAATCGAAAGCTTACAGTCTCAACTTTCGGTTGAGGGGCTACAAAGTTCAATTTGATGTGTCTGAGCAGGAGCTGTTAGCAGTTTTGTAAGTGTACTAAAGTTAGACCTCGATGAGGCAACTTTGGTACACTTACAAAATATTTTAATTCTACTCACCATCACGCGAGTGAATTAATTTTAATCGTTCAGAAGCCAATTTCTAAACTATTTGAAACATTTTCAAACCACATAGACCATCACTCGACTCAAGATGAGTTGAAAAGAAGCTGTGATACAGAATTGAACCAAAGTTACCCCATCGTAATGCTTTTTACGTAGAGTGGTGTAACTTTGGTACATGTTTATGGTTTTTTCCCTGTTTTTCATTCATTAAAATTGCAAATGCTGTAAATACCCCAATGTATTGATGGTTTCTTCAATATGGTGATATACATATGTGGTCGAAATGTAGCATTATTCATCCGTAGTTCCTTCCGGAACACTTCTTGCCAGGTACACTAACTGAACCACCCGCGTATCGCTGCTAAATCAGCCTTTTTTGGAAGAAGCTTCAATAAACAACTACAATCATCCACGTGGGATCTACGGTGGCTATCATCTACCTTGCTAAACGCAGCTCTGAAAGTCATTTTTCAGGGGTGTACCAAAGTTACCCACTGTACCAAAGTTACCCAATTTGACGGTACGTCAGAAAAGACATTCTCTCTCCTGGATCATGAAAACTTGTCTTGGGGGCGTGCGTGATTTATGGTACAAAACAAGAATCTCATAAATTTTTGATGTATCAGCTCCTACAATGAATTCGACAGTATGATAACCATCAAATTATAAACGCTCTTTGATCGTCCATGCATAAAAGTGACATTCTCATACGTATTGTTATTTCAATTTGAATTGTGGTTATTCCAGAAATTGAGCCAATACGCATCTACAAGAATCCCATCTGTAAAAATCTCCCTCGAAATCTCCAATTGAGACCGGGACAAGAAAAGATTGCTCGGTGTTAAGAAATAGATTGCACTTGTAAATCTTGTATTCGAGTTGCAGAGCTGACATAAAACACCCTAAGGGCCCATTCATCGTGAAAATCGGTTGATATTCAGTGATTATCCGAGGCAAATGTGTGCTCATGATAAATAATTTTGATAGCCACAAAATCACTCTATATCAACCGATTTTCACGATTCAAGTTTCTATGAGATCGTATTGAAGGCACAAGGACGGATTGAATATTTGCAAACATTTTTGTGCGGTTTTAAACAATTTTGCAATTTAGAAGTAGGTAATTAGAGCTGGGCCATAAACACTCGGGCCCGCGCGCTCGCCCATTCACGACGGGACGTAGAGTTTCAAACTCAACGCAAACAAACTTTACGATCCTAGCTTCGTTCGTTTCGTTCGGTTCGTCCGATCGGTTCGGTTCGTTCGATCCGACCGAAATGTGTCCCAATGAATGGGCCCTAAGAAACCACGCAAACAAAACATTTTTTTATCGTTTGCTCAAATCGAAGGATAATAGCTATAATTATGTTTCGTCACTCCAGGATGACATGCATGGTGCCATTGGTTTTTCTCGGGCTTATTATCCAAACAGAATTTCCTACTCATTTGGATTCACTGGACCAAGCTACACTGTCGATACAGCTTGCAGCTCGAGTCTTACTGCATTGGAGAATGCTTACCGAGCCATAAATGACGGACTCTGCGACGGAGCTATAGTAGGAGGTGTCAATCTTTGTCTCCTCCCGCAGATGAATCTGTGGTTTATGAAGTTAGGTAAGTATCTCTCTATTAGATACCTAAATAAATTTTGAAACCAAACGGTAAAACAAATGTAAGCGCGTACGTGTAAATGCATCCATTGACAGTAACTGATTGATTTATCTTACCGATTTAACCCTTAATTACTAATGTGATTTATATATAATTTCGAAAATCTCGATCCATTGCAATGCGGTAATTGATTTGAACGTCTATTTTCACATTATTCTAGAGTAAAAGCTAAAGAAAGGCAATGCACCTTCTTCTTGGCATTTGATTGAAGAAATTTCAATCGGAAACAATATTAAAATGTGCCAAAATAGTAATTAAGGGTTAAAAACACTCGTGGCTCTATTGATCTTCGTGATATATTTTGTTAATAAATTTTCCGTGATCGGTAAAATTGAGCTCGACAGCTATGGGTAAGTCTTACTCGCAAACCGTGGCATTGATGGTCGACTTGATACAACTAACATCAGATATTGAATGCTCGATGTAACCGAAGATCATCTTGTGAAACAAATGGAAATTATTTTGAATACACCGAGACGTGAAATCATTGAAAAAGTGCGACACTATTGGATATCTATCAAACCCCACAATACTAGACTCACTTGCGGGATTCAAAGTGAATAATATTTCCGTATGCAAGATTATGCTCATCGCAAATGGATGATGAACAGAGAGACAGGTTATTGCTCTCAACAAAATGCGATATAACAATCAAGTAAGAACATACAATTAGGAATTCTCTCACAATTATGCACACGCTAGAAAGGCAAAGTTCACGGTAAACACAATTCACGATCTACACCTGTTTTTCAGGAGTTCTTTCTGTGGATGGCCAGTGTAAAGCTTTTGATGAATCAGCCAATGGTTATGCTCGGAGCGAAGCCATCTCCACAATATTGTTGCAAAAAGCAAAAGACGCCAAAAGGGTCTATGCAACAATTGTCAATGCCAGAATTAATTGCGATGGCTTTAAGGAACAAGGAATTTCATATCCATCAAGCACAATGCAGAGTGAGTTGTTGAAGGAATGTTATTCAGAGTGTGATCTATCACCATCTCAAATCAAATTCGTCGAGGCTCATGGTACGGGTACGCATGTGGGCGATCCCATCGAAGTTAAATCAATCGATGAGGTTCTTGGAAAAAATAGAGAAAAGTCAGATCCACTATTGATTGGTACGGTCAAGTCAAATCTGGGACATTGCGAAGGTGCCAGTGGAATGGTGTCTATTATCAAGGTATGAACCAGATATTGAAGTTAGAGCATATACAGATACTTTCACCGATCAGTTGATCCAAAATACAATTAATCAATCAATGAATCGTGAACTTCTGTTAGGTACTGCTTGGTATGAACAACGATGTCATCTATCCAAACTTACATTTGAAAAATATAAGGAAGGATCTCGAACCTTTAATAGAGGGCAGGATGAAAGTTGTCACTGAGCTTACACCTTGGGACAAAGGCTATGTTGGAGTTAATTCATTTGGTTTTAGCGGATCCAATGGACACGTTATTTTGAAATCGTTCGACAAGAGGAAGATTAATGGCGGATCTCCATCTGATGATTTGCCACGTTTGGTTACCATATCTGGAAGAACTGAGGAAGCTGTGCAAACATTTTTCGCTGATGTGAGTGAAAGATCATGAATGGTTCTAGATTTTTAATTCATTTGCAAATTCTTGAACATAAATTCAAGACATGGCATTCAGAATACTAGCATCTATGATACACCTCACGAATTTTTAGCGGGTTTATGAAAATATATCATCAGCTAAGAGAGTAAAAAGGCATTTTCGACATGTCTTTAAATTATATTCCTCAAAATCTGTCACCGCGGACTGATTAGAAATGAAGCAACAAGAGATCTTACAGAGACCTGTTCAACACACTATCAATTTTGTGTCGGGATACCACATATCATATATTACTATACATATTCTGAATAATTTTGCAGCCATTCTGTATGAGTGATCAAACAGATTTCTAATTTGCACTCATTGTTTTCAGCTCGAAAATAATGAAATAGATGTAGAGTATATAAGATTATTACATGATATTCATTCACAAGATATAACTGATCACCTGTTCAGAGGATTCATATTGTTGGATCGGAATAAGAAAACCTCAAATAATCAAACCAGAGAAATCAAACCATTTGACGGGAACCAGAAACCAATTTGGTTTGTCTTCTCTGGAATGGGTTCTCAATGGTCCGGAATGGGTAAGGGCTAAATTTTTCATTATCGATTGATTGTCGAGTTAGAATTTAATATAATTTATTGAATTCCCAAATAAAAAGGGAATGCATTATTGAGAATCTCAAGTTTTGCCAATACTGTCCAAAAATGCGACGAGATTTTGAGACCTGTTGGAGTAGATATTTACCAAGTTCTAACTTCTGAAGATGAATCAACGTTTGAAAACATCTTGAACTCATTCGTCGGAATCACTGTCATTCAGGTAGAGTGTAAATACTATCTTGCAATGAGACAATCTAACAGGCTTGTAACCGCAATAATAAAATCTCCAACAAAATGTTCCCCTGTCGCCTGAAGGGTAATCTTGACAAAGTTTTTCACAGATTGGTTTGGTCGATATCTTGTACTCGTTGAACATCAAACCTGATCACATCATTGGTCATTCTTTGGGAGAAAATGGTTGCGCCTATGCCGATGGTAGCTTGAATCTTGAGCAGGCAGTAATGGCTGCGTATTATCGCGGTTTGGTTTCCATTGATACCGAAGTTATTCATGGATCTATGGCCGCCATTGGACTTGGGTACAACGATCTGAAAGACTTATGCCCGCCCGATATTTTTGTAGCCTGTCACAATTCTTCTACCAGCTCTACCATCAGTGGACCTACAATTTCAGTGGATGCTTTTGTTCGTCAGCTTGAGGTATAAATGATTCCACACATGCGATTTGCCATGAGAAAACCGTACTCAGAAACCTTGAAAAATTTGTCACACAATAATTGTTATTAATGCGAGACGTTTTTAAATTAGCAAAATCTTTTCGCTACAGGAAAAACATATATTCGCGAAAAAGGTGCAAACTGGTAACATTGCTTACCATAGCCGTTACATCGAGGACATGGGACCAAAATATCTGAATTTGATGAAGAAAGTTATTCCAAATCCTTTGCCTCGCAGTAAAATATGGCCAAGTACATCGGTACCCAAGGATGAATGGAATAGCACTTTGGCTCAATTCAGCTCAGCTGAATACTTCACAAACAACCTTTGCAACCCCGTTCTCTTTGAAGAAGTTTTACATCTAATTCCAAAGGATGCAATAACTATCGAGATAGCACCTCACGGTCTACTTCAGGCAATTCTGAGACGATCATTGGATCCTCAAGTATCCAAACTATCTCTGACAATGCGCGATCACGAAGACAACGTTAAATTTCTCCTCGAATCGATAGGGAAGATGTACAATCTGGGAGTTCAGCCGGATCTAGGTGAGTTATAGATATTCCTTAAATCCTTTTTTCTCACTGTCAATGTCAAGCCAAAGAACCAACAAAAATGAGGAAAATTCTGAGCTGGCAAGTACCATTTATTTTATAATTCCAGCCAAATTCTATCCTGAAATAGAATACCCAGTGAGTCGGGGAACACGAACAATCTCACATTTGGTCAAATGGGAGCATTCGGTTGACTGGGAAGTGCATACGTATGACACTAACCAGAAAAATACTGCCGGTGAACGATTTGGCGAAATATCATTAGCAGACAGTGAATACTCATCTTTGGCTGATCACGTAATTGATGGGCGCAATTTATTCCCAGCTACAGGGTATTTGAAACTTGTTTGGGAAACTTTCAGTATTATGCAGGATAAGTACTTCGTGACGACGCCAATTCTTTTCAAAGATGTTCGCTTCATGAGAGCTACAATCATACCCGAAAATGGAAAAATTGTTTTTAGAATAAATATCAATATAGGTAAGCAATGAAATATCTCAATTTCTATTATTTTTGTCTATCAAATATTCAAAAACTCTGAGAGGTTTCTTCATTTGCTGCCTGTCATGACTCTAGTGTACCTGAACTTACTAACGATAATTTTTTAGAATTACTAAAACAAGACCAACATTCTATAACTAAAATACTTCCAAAACCCGATCAATCTTCTATCTTGAAAAATTATTGAGAATCCATGGATTAAGTTCTAAGTGGCAACTCCAATCCATTAGGCAGTGGAAGTTTTGAAGTCGCTGAAGGTAAAACAACAGTTGTAACGGGTTTCGTGTTCGACAGCTCACACCCAGAAGCAGAAATCCTAGAAGTGGATGATTATGATGACGAAGAAGAGCCAGAAATACTATTGGCGAGTGACATTTATAAAAAATTCAGGCTGTGCGGCTATGATCACAAGGGCACATTTCAATGCTTGAAGAGTGCTACACTTTCAGGACTGAGAGGACATATAAAATGGCACAACAACTGGGTATCATTTCTAGATAATATGTTGCAAATGTCTATTCTTCGGCGAGATATTCATGGACTTCACATACCTTCTGGGATTGAGAAGCTTTTCATTGATCCTAATGCTCATCTTGAATCAGTAAAATCATCTGACCACGATGCAGGTTAGTCAAGCATCGATTCCAGTGATTAATTTAATTTACTCTTTGTGATACGCGATATGTTATTCTAACATGAATTGTACTGTTGAATAGTCTTCACGGCTATGATAATAATCGTTGGTGTTGTCAAAAAATTATTCCAACTGGTGGAAAGAATCTGTGAATGAATATTATCGAAAGATCAAACGCTCTGAGTTGGACGAATTTCACATACTGATCAGATGTGGTTTGATCGAGGGTTTGATTGTCCAGTCTTGCTGATATTGTATGACCCATTCACTCACAATGCCCATTACAATGGATAGATTTCCTTTTATCGATATCCAATAATAAATTTGGCTACTATTTGTTTACACGTTGGAAAAATCTGGAAAAATTCTCAAAAGTTCCTATTGACTCAAATTACGCTGCTAAAGGAGATTAGCAGAATGCTTTCTCTTAGCGAAGTAGTCTAAGATGATCACTCAAACTAATGATAAATTTAGAAAACTGATCAAATTCCAGAATCATGATTGGAATTCTCACAAAATAGTTCCATTTTCGCTGTGGTCCAATCCATTTCATTCTCACCTCATATTATACACATATATAACATACAAAAACAATCGTTTGGTTGAGGTGGAGTTCTGATACTGTTGGTTAATAGATGATGGAAATGGAGTTCTTCAAGGAAATTTTGATTTTTGGAAGGAAAATTAGATTTTGATCGGGTTCAAAAGTAGTCGAATCAAATTCGCTTTCAACCAATTGATGTAGAATGCTCGAAAATCGTCTCTGTAGTTTATAAAAAGTTGGATAGATTAGTTGTAGAGGGTGATATGAAGAGGAAATTAATTTCAGTTGAAACTTTTTCATTATCTTCTGAGTTATTTTGACGATATTCCCTTTTAGAGGAATTCTGATGACCTACACTAGGGTTTTTGTGCAAGATATATCGTCTAGTTGAGGTGAAATTTCAATATAGTTGGTATAAAGTTGATAAAAATGAAGTCTCTTGAAAATTTTTGGATTTTTTGAGAATAAATTCAATTTGGACTGAATCAAAACGGATTTTGGGAAAATTCGGTATCAACCAATCGATTTAGGATGACGAAAAAGTACCAACTTAGTTTGTCAAAATTTGAATGAATTAGTTTGCAGGGGAGATATGAGGAAAGTATGAATATTGAAAAAAATATTTTTGTGTATTTCGAGTTATTTTTGTGAAGAAGCTAGTTAGGGGGATTTTGGATATCTAAACTCATGATTTTTTAGCAGAGCCTGTAACTTGGTTGAAAGAGAATTCCGATAAAGTTGGTTTCAATATGGTCAAAATGTAGTTTTTGTTGAAAGTTTTCGTTCTTTCGAAAAAATTGAGGTCTATGGAGATTAAGTGGAATTTCGGTATTAACCAATCAATAGATCAAGCCAAAAAAACCATAGCCTTGGTACCCCAAATTGCCGAAAAATCAAGTTGGAAAAAGATATTTTAGTATGAAAGTAAACAATTTCAGCGATTTCACCTCAAAAAAGCTCTAAATCAATTTCAATTGCAAGAGGAGAGCAGCCAAATCACTGCATGGTCTCATCTTTGAGTGATTCTACACAAATCATAGAAGAGCAAAAATCAATGAAGGGGATCGTAGAAGAGAAAAAGTGGCGAAAAAAACAACATACATACACACATACACATGCAAAGGGATGGAAAGACGAGTCCCTGGAAGGTTTTGGAGGATATGAGGAAAAAAAGTGTTACTTACAATCGTTAGATTTTGGGGAGAGGAACAAAATGGTGAAAGCATTTTTGTGATAAGAGGAACTTTGTTGAAAGAAATATTGGATTGAATGGAAAAATTGATCAAAAATTTGCTGGACCGAAAACAAAGCTTTCTCTTTAGAGAAACCAAAATGAGTCAAACCAGTGGCCGAGACTAAATACCCCATTGACAGCAAAAAAATCCAAAAAATTGTGAAAATTCTAATATTGCCTTCTCTCGTCCTATTTCTATCAGGAAATCATATTCTGAATGTCAGAAATACGTTTCTCGATGTTCCAAACTCGCGGTAGTGAATAGGATAACCCGTTAAATTTTGACATGTATTGCAAATCGCAACTGTTCGCTCGATTCAAAATTCTATCATATATCGAGCGCAAGCAAAAGATATGCCTTCGATAATTTCTAATTGTTCTCTTTTCCATAAACTTTCCTTCTAGCGGGAAAAACTTCTCTTTTTTCTATTACCCTAAAACACGCTAAAACAGCATTGCCTCAAAAAGAATTTTCTACACCACTTACATCATGAATTCAATGTATTACTTCCAGAGTACACGGTGTACGTCGATGGTTTGAATGATACTATTACATCTGGTGGAATACAAGTGCAAGGTGTTCAAGTAGCTTCGATGAATCGGAAAAAGATCAAGACGCAGCCCCTCCTTGAAGAGCATAAGTTTGTACCACTCTTTGATGAAGATGAAATGGACATAAGCGATATTGTACGTGTAGCAAGTCAAATAGTTTATGAAAATCTACTCGAAATTCAAATAAAATGCGTAGAGCTCATCGATGAGGCTCAACAAATATCAGCTTCAGATCTCATGTCTTCTATGTTTGCAAAAGCATTTGATGATATACCTGCAGTCCAAGCAGATATTACCATAATCAGTACAAATGCCGATTACAAGGATAATCCTCTCACCAGTAATTTTAGCGTAATACATTCCAAGGAGATAGATGCCATATCGAATATTTCGATTGCTGCTGGTTATGGTTTATTAGAAGATGATCAAGAATCTCGATTAATCCTTCTTGTATCAAAAATCAAACCCGGAGGCTTCCTTTTAACACATGAAAAACGAGATCTTGGAGATTTGAGAGTCTTGGCAAAAGAAAAGAAATTGGACATCATTATGAAGAAGAAATATAACGGAGAAAACATAATTCTTCTAAGAAAGCAAAGAAATTTGTGTAAAAATATCTTTATCATGTACGTTACCAATGATAAATTTGATTGGGTGGATGAGATGCGCCAAGTTATGAAAGAGGTCTTGGATGACAGAAACCCCGAAGATTTTCGAGTTTTGGTGATTGGAGAGGGTGATTTCGACAATGGTATGTTATTTCTCAGACAAATCTTTAATTAATGACCTGATTTAGCAAAATTGAATGAGAACACATGCTACACATGTAGGTTTGATGGGGCTCATAACATGTCTAAGAAAAGAGCCAGGAGGGAACGTCTTACGAGGTATTTTGATTCAAGATACTGCAGCGAAAAAATTCAGCCTAGAAGATCCATTCTACGCTGAGCATCTACAGAAGGATCTAGCCTTGAGTGTTCTCCGTCGTGATCGTACATGGGGTACTTACAGACATTTTTTGATGCCTCAAATGCGATCAAAAGAAGTTAATCGCATTGTAGCAGATCAAACGATTCGAGGAGACGTGTCAACATTATGCTGGATTGAAAAACCAATTCTCGATTGTTCAAAATCAACAGGTCTCGCTAGGGTTGTTTACTCATCACTCAACTTCAGGTGAGGTTTATGACCAGTACCCACTCTAACCCCGCCACATAGATTTGAACTTCCAAAATCTTGCAGACTTTTTCGTTCAGATAATACGATCATGCAAGCCATTCATGTATCATTTGAGGTGCTTGCACCATCAGGGGTTGGTTTTGAAATACGAAAATATTTCACGATTTTTTACTATCTAATCATTAAATTCCCAGAGTTGACAAGCTCGCACAAGTGAGAGTTAAAAACTAAAAATTCTCGTTTATCAAGCTATGTCAATGTACTCGGGGAAATATTTTTTACTTTTCTTTATTTTTGGGATGATTCTACGGCTATGAACATGCTATAACAAGAAAAGTAATTTCCTTGGCAGATTTCCGAGTAAATTTATTTGAAGCCGTCTGTATCGGAAGGAAAATACCGAGAAAATTGCTCCCAGCGGCATATTGTTAACCAGCCGGGTTTATTTTTTACTGAGTATTTCTAAAGATTATTCTCCATTATTTCAGAGATATAATGCTAGCTACTGGTAAACTTGGAAGAGAATTCCTCGATAGAAACGGTGTTCTCCAAGAGTACGAGCTAGGTCTTGAGTATAGCGGTTACACTTGTAAAGGTGAACGCGTAATGGGATATGTGTCAACTACTAGTCTGACAAATCTTCTAATACCTGATCCAGTGGCAACAATACCGATTCCCGATCATTGGACTCTTGAGGATGCTGCTACAGTATTTTCAGCTTATGCAACAGCTTACTATGCGCTATACATGAGAGGTACGATACAACAGTTCTGTGAGTCCCCATTTTTGTTTGATTGCAACTATCCCGTCTGCTCAATATTTCCTCACTATTGAACAAAATCTGAAAAAGCTAGAGTATATGTGACAAAAGAATTCCAATCATACTGAGAATACTATTACTTTGATCAAATTGTAAACGTTCAGATATTTTTCTGCATTATTGTATTCTAGGAACCACTTGATCCCATTTTCCATTGCATTAATATAGAAAATTTTTTCTCGAATGAGAGAATTCTCCTGCCTTATCCCAGGGATTTTGAATTCAAAAGTTTGCTTTAAACTTCTAATGAATGAATATATCACAAGATGATTCATAATTTATTGATTCATGCAGGTGGAATGAAACGAGGTGAAAAAATCCTAATTCATTCAGGGTCCGGAGCCGTTGGACAGGCTGCTATCACTTTAGCTCTACACGAGGGTTGTGACGTGTTTACAACTGTGGGAACCCCAGCAAAACGAAAATTCATACTGGATCATTTTCCAAAAATTAAGGATGATCACATCAGTAGCTCAAGGAACATCAAATTCAAGCAAATGATTATCAAGCAGACGAATGGTCAAGGCGTTGACATAGTTTTAAACAGCCTTGCCGAGGAGAAATTATTAGCATCAGTGGCATGTTTGACATATCGAGGAAGATTTTTAGAAATAGGAAAATACGATTTGACTGCCAATAATCGGTTGGGGATGAAAATTTTTCTCAAAGATGTCAGTTTTCACGGTGTCATGTTGGATTATTTTATATCAGAATCAAATGAGAACAAATCGATCATCTGTCGATACATCTCAGAAGGTATACGAAACGGTGCTGTCAAACCTATCAAGAGGTAAGTTGAGCAATAGTAGCTTGCCGAATTCGGTAAAAATTTGTATTTCTCTCGCGGCCATGTTGAAGTAGTAAAAGTTGTTTTTGAAATCATAACACAAAATGTGTCCATAATTTTTTGAGTAGCACACTCTGTTCCTCATATGAGAGTGATAGTATTATTATTCACGTGTTTAGAACGGTCTTTTCGAAGGATGACATTGAAGCAGCGTTTCGATTTATGGCAAGTGGAGAACATATCGGTAAAGTTATACTGAAGATGCAAGATGAAGAAAACGCTCCTCTTAAGACAATTGAAGCCATACCACGGTATCACTGCATCGAAAAGCGAAGTTACATCATCATCGGTGGTCTTGGAGGCTTTGGTTTGGAATTAGGTATCACTGGTCTAAGCTTCCACTCATATTAATATTAATATCAAGTTATTAAAACAAACTCTTTCTGAAATATTCTCTGTGTTCTTAGCGGATTGGTTGATTCAGCGTGGCGCAAGAAACTTGGTACTATCATCTAGATCGAAAATTCAAACTGGATATCAACAACTGAAGCTCAAAAAATGGAGGGAGAATGGTGTTCGAGTTGTAGCCGTGACTGAAAAAGATGCATCAAAACTTGAAGATTGTAAATACATAATCAAAATGGCAATCCAGCTCGCTGCTGTTGATGGTATTTTCAATCTAGCAGCGGTATTACGAGATGCAACGTTGGAAAATCAAACGTCTCAATGGTTCGAAGAAGTATTCCGAAGCAAAGCACTAACGACAAAAAATTTGGACTCGTTGTCGAGAACTATGTGCCCGCAATTGAAGAATTTTGTGATTTTCTCATCTTGTGCTTGTGGGAAAGGAAGTGAAGGACAATCGAATTATGGCATGTCGAATTCTGTAAGTTTCTCTCGTATCAGATGAAGTTCAAAGGTTTCCTCTCGGAATTTATCAATGAAACTCGGACAATTTGATTATGATGCAAACTTATAAATATAACCTTCTGGAAATCTATCTTGCAGTAGGATCATAACTTATCCAGGCATACTTTCATATTTTGTAACATCATAATGATTGATTGAGAAACTTTATCCAGGTAGTTGAAAGAATTTGTGAACGTCGGGCTTCTGAGGGTCTACCAGCTCTAGCCATACAATGGGGCCTCATAGGAGATGTTGGGCTGATTTCCGAACTTCCTCATCTCGTAAAACAATCTAATCTAAGAGGATATGCTGTTCAGAGGATATCGTCATGTTTGGAAGAGTTAGACAAAATGATGAAGCAGAATAAAACTATTGTTTGTTGCATGATCCTTTCAGAAAAGAAGTCAGACATCTCAAGCTCTGTTAGTGTCATTGAAACGGTTTTGAATATCATGGGTGAGTTGAAAAAATGAACTGGTTAATGCTTTTTTCCAGGATTGATTAAACTACAAATATATAGCTTATGATGAAACAATTGAGAGCAAATTATGCCAATGCATCTGTAAAGCTCGAAATTTTTTTTTAGACATGAAAGATCTCACTGGCGTGAACTTAAACACACCTCTGTCACAACTTGGTATGGATTCCATGATGGCTGTGGAGATCAAACAAACTCTTGAACGTGTTCATGGGATATTTATGAACGTCCAAGATCTACGGAACCTAAATTTTAAAGAGTTACAAAAAATGTCAGGAGTTGATTCGTCTTCGAATGCAACTCAAGAGAAGAACTCCGATCAAACATTAAGCCAACACAATGATCGAGGGGAATCTTATCTACTCTCCAGACTAAAAGATTTGATTATAGGAGCAGAAAATCCTGAAATCGGAGTCACCAGCAAGTTTTTTGCACTTAATAAATTGCATGGAAGAGAAGTATTTTTCATTCCCGGCGTGGAAGGATTCGCTTCTGCTTTTGATCTCTTAGTTCCAAAACTCAAAGTTGCTGCCATTTGTCTTCAGTTAGGGGTTGACAGTGCCAATATTCGCATTGAAGACATGGCTTATCAGTTTTTACAGGTAGTTTTGAGATCTTTCTTATCTATCAAAATCTTCTCGAGTTGTAATAAGAATATTGAGATTTTCAACGATCTCGTCACTTTTATTGCGTGCTGTACATACTAGACGAATTTTTCGCTGCCCTTATTGTGTAATATTAGGGATACCTAAATGAAAATCCAAACGAAAGAATTCGCTCGATCTAGTTTTTTTCAACGATGGCTGATCGATACTTAGGATTGTGGAATGTTGAATAAATTGGTTGGTCTTGAGAATAGCTCAACAGGTATTATTTTTTTATCAGTCTTTCAAAAGATGATACCCGTTTCAGCACGTACATGAGCGGAGCACGTCTACAAACAAGTTTGTTATAGTAGCCTACTCATTTGGTTCACTAATTTCTGTAGAACTTGTAAGATCACTGGAAAAAATGGGCTTACAAGGAAAGTTGATTATGATTGACGGAGCACCAGAATATATTAAACGAATGAGCACAACTATTCCAAAAGATCATCTGGATGACCCACAAAATCAAATCCTGTTATCCATGAGCATTTTATTATCCCCCGAGAAACACGAAGAGGTAATAATACCTATCATAGAAATTTTATTCACGTACCGATGCATGCATGACTGAATCAAACACATCATGAAATGGAAAACATCTCGAATTTTTAGTTTGCATCGGCTTTGAAAGGCTGCAAGACATGGGATGCTAAAGTGAAAACATACTTTGATATTGCCCCTGGGCCAAAATTTGGCGTATCAATTGAGTCTCAGAGGGATCTTTTCAAAGCATTTTATACAAGACATAAAGCAACGTTGGATTACGATATCTCATCTATAGAAAAAATTACAACTCCAATCACCTTGATCAAACCCACCATAAAAATCGTCCAATTGGATCAAGAGGATTATGGTCTATCTCAAGTGAGTAAAGAATCAATACTCTCCGAGCTGTTTACTTTGAGCTCCTCGTTTTTTCGAGACATCTAATATTTGTTACTCTTGAATCACTGAAAAATGAGACTGTTTTGGGATGCCATTAACATATCATTCTTGTAGGTCACTTCTGGCCCAATACGTATTATCTACGCCAAAGGGAATCACAGAACTATGCTGGAGGATGATAAAATTGCGGATGTGATAAACGACATTGCAGCTAAAACACTGGCTTAACCTTCTCTAGTTGACGAAAGAGTCAAATTGAACATTTACAGATTCATTACGAGACAAACTGTAAAATAACATATTGAATGTGAAAACCCAAACGATCAGACTAGTCATCTATTTACGCAAGTAGCACAGTAATCGATACTTTTGTAATTAGAATGAATGGTGCTATCAATGAACATGATATTCTTTATGATAAATAAAAATATTCTGTAGCCTAGAAAGGATCTCCTCATACATACCATTGATGAGGATCGTGTACTCTTCCATCAACTTGAATGTAGCTTTAACGAAGACATCTTGGATCGAGCAGTTTATATTATAGAAACAGATTAAGTTACGGAAAAAGGTGCTCGTAGGTTCTAGTCATCAGTGTGAACTGGGCTACGGCAACTCCACATACAACTGTATATCATAATTTATCATTATCTCCAATACTTTTCATAGGATTCTTTATACAACTTTTGAAATAGAAAGAAAAGAACAGTGTCTGTGAAGTGAAATGTCTGACCGTAAACAACTAAATACCATGCGACTTTTTGAGATAGCCAAGAGGCACCGTCTGATCTTGCAATCTTTGATCCAAACCTGGAATGAAGAGAAAGTATACACAATCTGACGATCGGCTATAGTTTCTTTAACCAGGCGTTTCCTGTAATAAAGAAAAACGAGGAAATTGACAGAAAAAATTTTTAGACTGCTTGGACCTAACATTGTATGTACAGACGATCAGTGTTTACAACGTAACATCCATTTCCAATTTTTTTCAATTTTGGTGATGTGCGGTTTCAATCGAATCTATCCACGACATCTTTCAGAACTGCTTCTTTGTTAATAAGCATGACAACTATGATTCTTAGGGTTGTAATTTCGATATGAAAACGAGCATTGAATAATTTTCCACGCCCTTGAATGACTTTTCGGACTTTTGACCGGGAACCATCTCATGAGATATATAATGGATTTCGTTCAAAACTCTTGAAAATATCTTCCTCTTCACATGAAAGGAGAATAACAAGTGTCTGGTCTGGACACCCAAAACTAACTCTATTCAACTCCTCAGAGAATAAATAATGGTCTGACTATAATTGCATTGTGTGTGAAGCCGTCATTATTTCCAAGAATGAGGAAGATGTCGGACTTCTCAGTGCAGTCCAACTTTGTTTCTTTGGTGATCAACTTATTATGTTCGCTGTGGAATTCGGCGGGGTCCACTGCTGGTGGGCCAAGCGTAGTGATATCTCTCATAAGGCCAAATTCTCCAGCTCTAGAGGATGCTCGGAATGAACACGTCGGGCACGTCGCAGATTATGTGTACATAACTCCCGATATTTCATTCTTTGCAAAAATTTCATTTGTTCAATATTCGTGATGTTTCGGCCCCTTTCGAAAGAATACTCATAAGCCAATCTGGTATAATTGATGAGAGTAATACGAAGACTTTTTAATAACCAAGAAACTAGAAAAAATGTGAATTTTGAAAACGTTCCCTACTCGATATTAGACTATTCTAAAGTTGACTTCATCGATATCGATTTCAGGGCCTACTTAGGATGACTGTTGATCTGACCATCACTTTTTAATTGAAACATGAGTTAGTTGAAAATGTTCTAAACATTCCTGGTTCTTTCTACGTCAGTTCTTAGTCAAGAGGAATTGAAGTGACCATTGAGAACATATTCTAGTTAACGTCCGAGGAACTCGAACTCACAATTAGTGAGTAATTTAGTAAAATAATGGATGATCGGGTCATAGAAAAATGGAATACTTTATCAAAACCTGAGATGGCAAACACTATTCTGATAATCCTCAAAATAATTAACAAGACTCTTACGGAAGATCAAGATAAATACTCTTATCAAGAATATCGTCACCCGCTCAATTTCTAAGAAGCATGAAATGGCCTGACCATTCCCGATACTCACTACTTAAAGTCTGAGAAACGTACTTGTCTGACCATTCCCGGCATTTTCTACTTGACGAGCAGATAACGAATGGCATTTTCAATATCTTCCACTAGACCTCTGGGGAATATCAATCGGTCCTGCGGGTGAGAATTTTCACAAATGAGAAGAAAAGAGGTTGGTAACTACAAAATCAAACAGTTCTCAGAAACTCTGTAATACATTCATCCCTGTCAACAGTCTATGAAAGTGCCATTGCGGCACTTATAGAAGAATGTTTGATGATTAATTATAGATACCGCTTAAGTGGGGATTTTCTTCGTAAATCAAAAGAAAATTTTTTGAAATTTTGAGGTTGTAGTTATTGACCTATTTCTTTCCGGTGGCAGAATGAACAATTTTTCTCCAGAAGTCTGAGGACGCCAAGCAGAAATCGACCAATAAAAACATACCTCAATCATCTGAAATGAGAAGAAGTGACCTGGCATTCAACGATATTTTCAACTAAATGTTATGGATCAAAAAGATACCTGTTCATCCGAAGCATTCCGAAAACATTACTACTGACGCTGATAATTTTTTCTCGAGAATATAGGTAATTTTTGTTATCATTGAGCTTCAATATGAAGAAAATTCAAAGTCTCGTCGATTTTGGAGGATGAAAAGACCGTCCTTCGAAATCGACGAGACTTTGCATTTTTATCATGCTAATATTTTTTTGTAATCGTCTTGGGAACGATACGACCCGAATTGTGGTAATACCACATGAATTTCAGCATTAATCTTTACATCTCGCAACCAGGCCTGCTCGCAACAATTAGATATCACAAATTATATGAGGTCAGCTAGTTTTTTGTGATTAGCGGGTAGAGTCATAAGGAATATTATGTCGTGAACTAAGATACATTCCAGGAAAGACTCTCAAACGCTTAGTAGAAAAAGAGTTCACACTGTTTGTTGGCTGCAACAACGTAAATTGTTGCGTCTATTGAATATTTAACACGTTCGCTGCGGAGGCCGAAATTGATTATCTTTCCCCAGGTGCGGCTGGGCCCACCAGTGGGACCCTCTCAATGTTATTTCCCATAAGGCCAAAATTCTCAGCACTGGGGGTAAGACACGCAGGGCCCACCGAAGGGCTCTGCCGCAACGAACGTGTTAAATAACAGTCAGTCGTAAAATTTCTATGTGCATCGACCGCTTGAAGCCACATATTCTCAATTTACCGAACTCTTCATCAGACAATTCAAGCTAGAGGTTGTACACAAATCAAGTTTCGGTATCCGTTTCAGCACCATTGTCATTGAACAGCAGTAAATTGAAGAAAGTTGTTATAATGTGATGAGATCACATGGCATACTCCTCGGACACAGGAAGTATTGGCAGAGATTCAGCAAACGAGTAGTTTTTTTTTTAAATATCTTTGAGAAATCAGTAGTAGCCCTTTCAGTTTAGGCTTTTTTCTCAGTCCTCTTGGGCAGAAAGATGGTCTGGGTATTGGACATATCATTTGGGGAGAAAACAATACGAACTATCCCAGAGAATGACACGACTTCACCAAAGCATCAATGTTAATTACTGTCATCTCAAAGAAAAATAGTAATTTTCACGTTAGTTGTGAGTAATTTTCAGGGCTATCTGTATTGGTTGTTCACAATCCGGATTGGTATTCTTGAGTAGAAGAATGGCCTGGCATTTTGAATTGGAAAATTTGTTTATTCATCTTTAGTTCTTGGATACATCAAGTGATACATCGAGAGTCCATTCATTGATTTATATATCATTGTGCCCAACCCGCTTGGGATCGTACCAACACAAATAAAATATATTGTCTTGAATTTATAGCTTTCGCAAGTCATTTGAAAAATGTGTGACTTCGTCTAGTCTTGATTGTAATGCTATTGCAAAAATGTGGCCTGGATGTTGGGCAGGACAATGTCATGTCCTTGAGGTATGGTCACTCCG
The DNA here is from genome assembly GCA_029851415.1 of Eretmocerus hayati. Taxonomy (NCBI): domain Eukaryota; kingdom Metazoa; phylum Arthropoda; class Insecta; order Hymenoptera; family Aphelinidae; genus Eretmocerus; species Eretmocerus hayati. The sequence goes on along the minus strand of CM056744.1, from coordinate 95,232,532 downwards.
GAGAGCAATTAGTTCAGCTCCTCGTGGTTACAGATGGCGAATGGCAAGGCGATTACTTTTAATGTGGACTCACCAACGGAGTTTACCGCAAAGAGCGACAGCTACAAGATGAGCAAAACCCTATCTAATCTCACTTTTAGTAATCGAATTCATAAAACATAGCCGAGAGTTCAGTAGGCTACAGTGAGGACTAACCCAAATCGGGTGTCTCTATCTTCTCCGTAGCTGCTTTCAAAATGCCTAAAAAAATCCGCTGCTGAAAGAGATTAGCAGAAAGCTTTCTCTTAGCGAGATGTGCGATAACTTTGCAAGGATGTAACTTTCCAAGTCACAATTTCTCATTCACTCTTCTATTAATCTTTTTGAATCGACTTTGACTTCGAGTCGATGAAATTCGGTTTCAACCTATTGATGTAGAGTGATGTGTAAGTATCTCTCTAGTTAATTGAAAGGTCAATTGTGGGAAGATATATGAGAAAAGAAGGAAATTCAGATGAGATTTTGTTGAGTTACATTAACGAGATTGCCTCTTAGGGGAATTCAGATGATCTAGAGCAGGGTTTTTTGGGCAAGATATATAGTTTGGTTGGGGTGGAATTTTAATACAGTTGGCGTAAAAATGATCGGAATGGAGTTTTTTTGTGAAATTTTCGATTTTTTGGGGATAAATTGAATTCAAATCATATATTCAAAACAATTTAGAGAATTTCGGTATAACTATTCGATTGAAAATGATGAAAAAGTATATTTCTAGTTCATTAACAGCTGTATAGATTAGTTGCAGGAGGAGATAGTTGAGATAGATTAGATAGTTGGGGAGATTTGTTGAGTTATTTCAAAGAGATTCGCTCTTAGGAGAATTGAGATGATTTAAAATAGGGTTCTTTGGGCAAGATATATCGTTTGGTTGAGGGGAAATTCTAATACAGTTGTCGTAAGATCGATCATGTTCGGAAATGTGCAAGCATTTCCTCGTAGCTCGAGATATTTGAGTATTTTTGTGACTCTCGAATGTTCGAGAAACCGAGCTGCGACGAACAGAGCGATGACCCCCTGTACATAACTTTATATATATCTATATATATACTTTTCAGTCAGATGATCGATTGACAATTCACCTGTTGGTGTATTTAAATATGAAATTGGGCAACGTCGCATCTTGTCTCGCAACTTGCCGTTGTCGATCATTCTCAAGCATAAAGTTGCCAGTTGACCATGGATCGGCGAGACGACTAGTTGCGCCCCTCTCGCGCCCGCAATTCGCGCCGCGAGCTCCCGCGTAAATTCATCACGCAATTTGGCTTTTCTCCGCGACTAATTCACCCCTCACCTCTCCCCGCGTCCTATCTTTTTACAAGTTTGTTATCACACTAGTTTTGTGATTAAAGTGTCATTTTATTCAGTTTTAAACCGAGTGTACTATAATTTCTAATATGAGCTTCAGCTGCCCTGCTCATTACGAGCGCCCCATCCCACCTCTAAATATTTTATTCATTGGGCGAGTATATTTTTGAAGATTTATTTATTCATCTCGCGCACAGATCAAAATGTAGTTTTTTAAGAAATTCTTAATTTTTGGAGGATAACTTGAATTTTTATCATATTTAGAGGAATTAAGGAAATTTCGGTATCAACCAAGAGATTAAAAACGTGGGAAAAGTATCAACTTAGTGTATTGGAATTCTGAAAAATCAGTGTGAGAATGAGATATGATGAAGATATGAATATTGCAAAAAATATTCGTGCTCATTTTGAGTTATTTTTTCGAAAAATCTTATTAGGGCGATCCGAGCTATCTAAACTAGGGTTATTTCAGCAATAACTGGAGTTTGGTTGAAACGGAATTTCGATACAGTTGATTTGAATATGCTTAAAATGGAGTTTCTGGTGAAAATTTTGATTTTTTCCTGAAAATTCAAGTGTATCAAGATTAAATCAAAGGGAATAAGCGGTTAGGCATGGTGAAGTGGACCTTGTCAGGTATGGCCCCGAAAGTATTTTTCCCTACTTTCTAACACCAAATGATGGGGGAAACAAAAAATGATAGGTCTCAAAGTTGCCCCTGGGCCCGTATTCTAAATTTTGCGGCATCGGTGGCGCTCTGTCGGTACCCTGTAAAATTTGCCGCATTTGCTGCAGTTTGCCGTCGCAGTTTACTATATTTTTCAGGGCAAATGCCACCAGCAACGCAAAAACAGCAAACCGCGACGGCAAACTGCAGCAAATGCGGCAAATTTTACAGGTTACCAACAGAGCGCCACCGATACCGGCAAGTTTTGCGGTAAAATTTGCCGTAAAATTTTACCGCAAAATTTGGAATACGGCCCCTGTTTTCTCCGGCACCCTAGAAACCCTCTAAAAACGCTCAAAATCCCTGTTGCTTCTATCAAACCGCATACTGACGCATTTCAACGAATCAATCTGAAAATTCTTTGACATACTCTTATTATGAATAAAATATTTTCATCCCGACGACTCTCAATTTAGGCCCTAAAAAAAATTCTTCAAAACTTCAAAGTCAATTTCTCATGTAAATTGGAAAGAACTATGTTAAAAAACCATTGCATCGTGTCTATCAGGTTAATTAACATCGAAAACGAGTATTTTTATAATTTTTTAGGTGGTGGAACATGGTTAAAAAGGCAAAAACCCATTTTCAAAGCAAATTTTGATTCAGTAATGAGCATCTTCTACGCATGCGCGTCCTTTTACGTCTCTGAAAGCATTTTCAGTCGATAGCTGGTGCAATTTCCTTCAAAATGACTCCTTGAGGAGGTAGATTTGATCCAGTAAAACCTGAGATCTAGCTGGTCCAAGAAATGAAGAAATCCGAGGTACCAAATCCGTGAAGCCGTGGCTCCTTCAATGGGCCCGAAATGTGCGAATTTTGAGTCGGACTGTTTCAAAGATGTAAAAATGTGTTTTTGATGTAATTTTTGACGTAGAAACCAAATCCGTGGTCAATTTTGTTCCAAACCTTCAAGATTTTGCATGATTCTCAAAAAACCGACCGGGGGTTGTACGGAATTTCCCTCGGTAAAAACATCTCACGCGAGATCTCACGTGAGACAGGCGAGATCTCACGTGAGATGGGTCATGATACAACGTAAGATCTCACGTAAGATCGATAATTGAATATCGTTTTTCTGCTCTAGCAATGATTGTTTTCGTGATTAAATGATCCTCGGGGGCTCCATGAGGAACCAGATGCCCCAAACCACTGTAAATTGGATTTTTTTTTGCATTTGAAAATTCGTTTATTCATCTCTAGTTCTCGGATACATCAAGTGATACATCGAGAGTCCATTCATTGATTTATATATCATTGTGCCCAACCCGCTTGGGATCGTACCAACACAAATAAAATATATTGTCTTGAATTTATAGCTTTCGCAAGTCATTCGAAAAATGTGTGACTTCGTCTAGTCTTGATTGTAATGCTATGGCAAAAATGTGGGGAAATCCATATAACAAAGATAGTTTGAGCGAGGGACCTTTTGAAGTCGCTTTGTTTACACACACATAACACTCTCTCATTCATCCACCGCTTATTACATACGTAGTATTTACATGATGCATCTTCTGCGCTGTCAGTGCTGCTTCTCTCTTTATTTACATCATCTGTATATGTATATGGAGTATACGTCATAATATCACAGTAGGAGGAGCTGGTGGGGAAGTTTGTACTTTATTTTGGACGGAGCGTTCGCGTTCAAATACAAATCATTCAATATATCTATATCTTTGGTCTGCTCTCCATAAAATTTTTTTGAATAAGTCAAGTATTCATCTTTGATGCTACACATTTCAGATGCTTTTCTAATTGATCCAGATGACATACCCGATTCTGAATTCATCACCACGCGAAGGACTTTATTTTGCACTCTCTCTAATAGCATCACATTCGATTTGCACGTATTCCCCCATATTGGGGCACCATATAGTATAACAGGTTTTATTAGGGTCTTATAGATAAGTAGCTTATTCTTGCGACTCAATTTACTAAATCTATTCAGCAGATTGTATAAAATCGGTATGTGTCCTTTCGCGCAATTGGCGCAGGTGGGTTTTTCCTTCTCTTCTTCTGACCGCGTGCAAATTCTTATGGTGGTATGCTTGCCAGCGCAAAAAGGCATCGTGGTTCTCTGTGGCAATTCATGCTGTCATGACCATATTGTTGGCAATTATGGAATTGCGTTACTTTTCTGGGATTACGATATTTTCCCATTTTACCATGACATCGTAGATGCACCGGGTTTGGCGAACTCCTCTGATATTCACTGAGCTGGCGAACGTGATGATATACAGTGGCCTATGGTCGCTGTGGCTTTTTATTTTCATGACGGCGCATTTTGTGCACTGGAAGCCTGAGTCTGTGAGTTCTTTCACGGTGTCGTCGGTGTTGAAGAGAGGTTAGCCTTTTAGCCACGAGATGTTTCTGCTTCTCGCTTGATAACTGGTGGGTGTAAAAGTTGAAGTGTGCCCCTTTGCCAACCTCTCTCATGGTATTTGAACCAGACCTTGGACAAGTGTTTGGAAGCTATTCTTGTTGCTGCAGACCCCTTTGTAGCCCCGTGTTGAATAAGTAATTTCACATTTTTTGTCTTGAGCTATGGATCTTATCCTTTGGATGAGCAGGCCGTTCTCAGCGTCCTTGAGTTTGGTGGTGATGATGATTGGTGGTATGCGTTCCTTGTTCTCTCGTGCGGTCCTCTACTTTTTGTTGTTGCTTGGCGCTGCTGTGCCGTCGTCGAGATCGCTCTCCTCTCAATCGATAAGTGCGTCAAAACGATTTTGTAATGGAATTAGCACATCATCGTGTGATGTTTGTACTTTTGATGGTCTCTTCCTCTTGCTTGGAGTCAAATGGATGGGCTGCTGACCAGCACCCGCAGCAGGTGGTGGTAGTCCACCGTGGAATAAATTTTGTGGAGCAGCGATGGGCCCCGTGTTCAGTTAGGGATCATGGTTATTCGTCTGAGGCTGTTGTTGTGCCATGAGAAGTGCGGGTGTGAACCCACAGTCACCCGGCGCGCTAGCGATGACTGTGTGCTCTCCCATCGGATATCAAACCGGCGTGCCAGCGAATGATACCAATTTGCACTGTTAGACTGGATGATGGTGTCGGTTGAACTAGATGATGGTGACTGATGATATCAATCTATCTGATCTAGATTTGATCTTGACCCAAAGATCGATCTGATGACCACCATAAATTCAGATATAATGTGAATTTTTACTCAATCGGTGGACTACGGCAGACGACATAGCGAGCGCGGACGGGCAACTACCGCGCCATCGTGTTGCAGGCATCCAACCTCTGATCACGTACGTCAACCTGGACCGCGACCAAAATGTGACAATTGTTTTGGGTAGGGCTCTAACCGTTCTAATTGTATAGAAAATTTCAGAATTTGCCTATTTTGCCTTCTCGAGAAAATCGACTTTTAAGTTGTCAAAATATGCCCGTCTTCCAGAGGCCATAGCTCTTCGAATATTGAGCCTAGACCAACGTATCTGGGCTCAAATCGAAGCTCTGAATTTGCCAAAATTGTTTTCGGCGTCAAACAGACCACACAATGAGCGAAAGAGATAAATTACATGGTCAAAGGTTTTCGCGTGTACTGGGTATACCTATATGTATATACGGCAAGACGGCGCGCGGAGGGGGCACCTGATCTCGAGCAGACGACAACACTGCTTTTGCGGGCTGGGCTCGCCTGGATCGACGTTTGACGGGATGACTTGGGGAATATCTGCATTGGAACCTTCTACGAGGCCAGCAGAGCAGATTTAACCCCTTGCAGACGTAAAGCGGGTGCTAGAAACCTATGCATGCATCGAGATTATCGCGAGACTTGTCTTCCCGCGCTGGCGCCACCCGTCCGCCATCTCACCATATATATAGGTATACTGTGACCACGTGAAACTTATAATCGACGGTATCATCCTTCGCGATAATCTCTCTGAAGATCTAATACCTAAAACAATTTTGGCAAATTCAGAGCTTCAATTTGAGCCCAGGAACGTTGATCTAGGCTCAAGATTCGAAGAGCTGTGGCCTCTGGAAAACGGGCATATTTTGACGACTTAAAAGTCGATTTTCTCGAAAAGGCAAAATAGGCAAATTCTGAAATTTTCTATATAATTAGAACAGTTAGAGTCCTACCCAAAACAATTGTCACATTTTGGTCGCGGTCCAGGTTGACGTACGTCCTCTGATCTCACCTGAAATCTCATGAGTAGGATCTCACGTTGGATACTACGTGAGATCTCTGTATGGTTCTTTTATAATTCTTGTACACAATATTATCCCAAAATTGTTACTTGGATACTAGGTACTCACTTTTTTGTAGGAGACTGTAACACTGATCACTTTTTCGTAGGAGACTTTTTGGCGTAAATAAATAAAAATGCGATTCAAGAATATAAGTGTGATGATTGTAGAGTAGGGTGGGCTGAAAAGGGGGCGTTTTTCGAGAATTGATACGCCCTAGCGTAGAAATGTTGTGTTTGTATGTATATATAGATGTGAAAAAAATTTTGCTGGACGCTGGGAAATGAGATTTTAGGTCCCAGATAGAGCCATCAAGCTTTTATTGAAATTAACACGGGTTTAAACGGGAATGTGCCTAATTCGAAACTTTTTACGCTTGTCACAAAACCTACAAAATGAGCTAAAGTACGTCCAATTTCGACTAATCAGAGCCAATCTATCTCAATTTTTCCATGAAGTGATTAGTTTCGAGAAATCCCAAAATGGGCGACTTCCCCCTCCCACCGTACTTCTTCCAAAACTCTAAATGAAAAAATTGAGATAGATTGGGCCCGGGTTAGTCAAAATTGGACGTACTTGAGCTCACTTTGTAGGTTTTGTGACAAGTATAAAAATGGATTGAAACACGTTAGAGGATGTTCAGATTCTCCAGAAACACAAGCAAAGTTAGAACGGAGAATCGGCCTATTTGTGACATTTCTAATCATGATCACTGTTTGAACAAACTAAGATAGATTTGTTCTGGTCAGTTGAAATCAGACGTACTTCAGCTCATTTTGTAAGATTTGGAACAAGCTTCAAAATGAGCTAAAGTACGTTGGAAAATGCTCGGATGCGCCAGAAATGTAAGCAAAGTTAGCAGAAAAAAAGTTTCGAATTAGGCACAATCCCATTCAAACCTGTGTTAATTTCAATAAAAGCTTGACGGCTCTTGCTGGAACCTAAAATCTCATTTCTCAGCGTCCAGCAAATTTTTTTTTCACATTTATATGTACATACAAACACAACGGTTCCACGCTAGGGCGTATCGATTCTCGAAAAACGCCATTTTTCAGCCCACCCTCCTCTACAATCATCACACTTATATTCTTGAATCGTATTTTTACTTATTTACGTCAAAAAGTCTCCTACAAAATAGTGAGTACTTAGTTTTCAAGTAACAATTTTGGGATAATACAGTGTACAAGAAAAGTACGATACAGAGATCTCACGTAGTATCCAACGCGTGATATTCAACGTGAGATCTCACGTGAGATCCAGAGCTACTCGTGAGATTTCAGGTGAGATCAAAGGTTGGACGCCTGCAACACGGTGGCGCGGTAGTTGCCGGTCCGCTCTCGCTATGTCATCCGCCGTAGTCCACCGATTGGTTAAAAGTTCACATTATATCTGAATTTATGATGGTTTTGGGCATCTGGTTACTCATGGAGCCCCTGATGATCGTTTAATCACGAAAACAATGATTGCTAGAGCAGAAAAACGATACTTAATTATCGATCTCACGTGAGATCTTACGTTGTATTATGACCCATCTTAAGTAAGATCTCGCGTGAGATCTCGCCTGTCTCACGTGAGATCTCACGTGAGATGTTTTTACCGAGCCAGCCGTTTTCTACACATTTGGGATGTATGTTGAATATAGGGAAAGGTTTGGACTTGTCGCGTAGAGGATGCAAGTATGTTTTCCTATGTATTCTGACCAGCTGAAGTTGATGCCGATGATTTCGAGGCTTGGGAATGACTTGGGAGTCAGATTTGGGCTGATGTAGCTATATTTTGTTTTATGATCTTATCTGAGAGAACTGCATCATGCACCTTATATCTCTCTCTCTCTCTCTCTCGGGTCATTCCTGTGCCTCAAAACCATCGATATCATCTTCAGCTGTTCAAATTACAAAGGTAAACATCCTTGCATCCTCTACGCGACAAGGCCAAACCTTTGACTATAACTCAACATACATCCCAAACGTGTAGAATTAGGCTGGAAATGGCCGTACACGCTCCGGTCGTTTTTTTGAGAATCATCAAAAATCTTGAAGGTTTGGAACAAAACTGACCACGGATTCAGTATCTACGTCAAAAATTACATCGAAAACATATGTTCACATCTTTGAAATAGTCCGACTCAAAATTCGCACTTTTCGGGCCGAAGGAGACACGGCTCCACGGATTTGGTACCTTGGATTTTCTCATTTTTTGGACTAGCTAGATCTCGGGTTTTACTGCATCAAATCGACTTCCTCAATTGGTCATTTTGGAGGGAATTGCATCAGCTATCGATTCAGAATACTTTCAGAGACGTAGAAAGACTCGCATGCGGAGAAGATGCAAATTACTGAATCAAAATTTGTTTTAAAAAAGTTTATTGGCTCTTTTGACCACTTCCCACCACCTAAAATTATATGTTCCAAAGCGATTTTCGATGTAAAATTACCTGACAAACACGGTGAGATGGTCAAATCCCGTGCTAATCCCCAACCTCTATGTGAAAAATCGATTTTTAATATTCAAGAATTTTTTTCGGGGCCTAAATCCAAAGTTGTCAGTATGCAAATATCTTTCTCCTATTTGGTGAAGTTTCAAAAATATGTCAAAAAAATTTCAGATCGATTCGTTGAAATGCATCAGAATGCGATTTGATAGAAGGAACATCTATTTTGAGGGTTTCTTAGAGGGTTCCTACGGTGCCGTAGAAAACAGGGGCGACTTTGGGACCTACAAATCTTTGCTTTCCTCATAATTTGGGGTTAGAAAGTGGGAAAAAATACTTTCATGGCCGTACCTGACAACGTCCACTTCACCATGCTTAACCGCCTGGTCCCTTTTAACCGAAACCGTCATTTTAATTATCCTCAAATCAATTTTATCGAAATTTCCTATGAACAAAACGATAGATATTGCTAGCGAAACCCCGGTTTAGATGCCCTAAATTCTGTTAAGAATCTTCCTCGAAAAATAACTCAAAATATAGTAAACCCACTCGAATCAACTTATCCAACTCTTAATGACCTACAAAGATACGTTTGTTACATTCTAAATTGATTTGTTCATATGCAATTCGATCGAACTACTCAGGCAAATTTCGTCAAGAAAAAGCATTCTGCTAATCTTTTTTAGCAGCGTATTTACAACACCTTTCAGCATCTGTATTGCTGACAGAATCCTCAACATCCCGTAGGGCTATAATTCTGAAAAGACAACAATCCTATTCCCCGAGCTCAATCGTTTCGATCCAAGCTTACAAATGACATGGGCTGCACAAATACTCAATTGAAGCTGCATAGCCTTTTCTCAATTGAAGCTGGATAGACTTTTCTGAATCGAAGCTGCATAGACTTTTCAGGTGAAATTCATGCCGTCGAAGTATTGAGAAGAGAGATGAAGTACACCCATCAGTTTTCTCAGTAACAAAGCCCGGATAAATATCAAAGTTAGGGACTACTTAGATATTGCCTTCTCAGTAAAAAAGGGTGAACTGGCGAATACTGAATAACAGCTGGTTGTAAATCCCATCAGCAAGACCATAAGTCCCTCACGCAATTTTTCCGAACCCTTCAAGCTGACTCGGAAACAGTAATCGCGTGCAAATACGTGAGGGTCCCGCAACTACTTGGTCATCTGGATTTCTCAATCAGCAATAAAAGTTGAATGTGAACCCGAATGTGACAACCGCTATTGTCAATGGGCTGTCAATGTACACCCCACAAAAGGTTCCTTCGAGGGTTCCTTCCAATAAGAGAATAATACCTAACGTGCTTTTCACACACTATGTCAAATTGACTCATCAGGACAACGAGGAATATAATATCTTAGTAATACCCATACCTCAATCAGGGCGGTACCTCGTATTATGATTGGTCATCGTTCGAAGAAGGTCGCGGTCAACCGCGATGATGGTGAGACTAAATGCCAACATCCTGCACGGTATATATGTTACCGTGAAAGCCCGAAATCCGTGATTGCCGGGCATTCACTAGTGAATCCTAAGTTTCACTGGTCGAGGCCAGTGAATGCTGACATTCACTAGTGAAAGCCCGGAATTCGTAGCTGATATCGTTGCTGAGGCCATATTTCGGGCTTTCACTAGTAATTGTCAGCATTCACTGGCCATCGACCAGTGATTGTCAGCATTTACTGGTCTTGACCAGTGATTGTCAGCATTCACTGGGCATCGACCAGTGAATGTCAGCACTCCCTGACCCGGACCAGTGAATGTCGGAGATCGGAAGAATTGGGGAATGGAAGTCGAATAAAATGACAAACACATTGTCTCATTATCCCAAGATTCCGAGGCGGGTTAGAATATGGAGAAATATCGATTATCCATCAATGAGGAGTTGTCAATAAAATGTCTTGTCAAATACTTGTCGATCTCAGAAATACCTCATAGAAAATGGTTGTCAATGACAAAAGTTGAGGGACATAAACGTTTCACATTCCTCATTCGATGGGTGATGAATAAAGAGGCCATACTTCCTCAACCTTTCTGAGTGAAACCCCCTTTCTGTAGCAATTCGGAAATAATGAGATTCACTTGGACCTGCGTAAAATTCTCACTCCAAAAGAGTGAGACTCACTCTTTTCGGATTCAGATGACTTTACATACCACTTACAGGTCTTTCTCACAAGCTACGGACATTTGACACAGAATCTCGGATCACGTATCACCGTAAGAATTTTGAATATGAGGCTGGAAGTTTCTGCTCAAACATTTTCTGGGAATATGACTTGCTACCCATGGACACAATAAGGGATACATCCATACCAATCGGTCAAATATGTTATGGTACCCTTATTCTCTTGGCTGCCCCACCTGTATTAATCTTGAAAATGTATCAAACTGATTTACAAGCAAATTTCACGGCCATTTTATCGAAGAATTGCAGAGAGTGCATCAAGCACTTAAGACTCGAGCACATAATTTGCACTCTCGATTGCACCTCCTATGAAATTGGCCGCTCTAGAATTCATGTATCCCATCAAAAATACATTTCTAAGAATTTTTAACGGGACCAGAATCGACACATACAAAGGGTTTGCGTTATTTACAAAGTTTCGATTTTCCACGATACCACGGTGGATTTTTAATCTTTGATAATTATAAGAGAATGGGGAAAAAATTTTGCTGATGCGCCTTGAGCGACGTATCCTCCTTGCTGCACAAACACCACTTTTAACATTGAAAACCCCTATACTGAAAAATTTGCCCTCCCAACCCTCCGTGCCTTCGAGATCACTGTGATTCTTTATGGCCCCTCTTGGACCATAAAAAATATGAAGACTCACCATTTTGATGTGAAATTCTACGGGGAACACGATGGAACCGTACGTTTTGAGTTTCAAAGTGACCCCGGCGTGATACTAGCGATTGTTCATAATGTTAAAACTAACATTTCCATCGTGTTCGTCGTGAAATTTTACATTGAAACTGTGTATCTCGATATTTTTTATGGTCCAAGAGGAGCCATGAAAAATCACAGTGATCCCAGAGGCACGAAGGGTTGGGAGGGCGGATTTTTCAGTATAGGCTTTTCAACGGTTTTCAATGTTAAAAGTGGTGTTAGTGCGTCAAAGCAGGATATGTCGTGCAGGGTGCGGCAAAAGTTTTTTCTCATTTTCTTATATCAAAGATCTAAAATCCTCCGAGATATCGAGGAAAATCGAAACTTGCAAAATAACGCACACCCTATCATTCATAGAATAAAAGTTCTTCTAGCATGAAGTTTGAAGGATTTTGTTTTAGTATAATAGACATCCAATCGTTGAGATTCTGTATTTGAATCTCGCTCAATCGAGCGCTCAATATTTTCAGAGCTTCAGACAAGGAAAATTTCGGAGTTCGTTTCCATTTAGTTCATTCAAGATGGATAAGACCTAAAACTATGAGCTGTGGATAAAAAATTTCTTACCCCGATGATTCTTGCGGAGCATCTATGCCTTGAGCGATGTGTGATTTGCAGCGGAGTCACACGATGGCCTCAGATTCAGCAACGATGTCTAGCCATTCGAAGGCAGTTTTGAAAATGGGAAAGATTCTCTTCAGTCGTTGAAACTCCAAAGATAACTCTGAAAGGGAATTTCTTTTGACTCTGGTGTATAGTGAATGATTAAGATTTGTAGTTGTAGCCGAAAAACACGATCCATCGTGTGGGTTGCCGTCTGAGTTGAGATTAAATTGAGAAGAGAGTTAATAGATTTCACCAATTACTGCTACGCTTCGGCAATCTGAGAGGTTTTTGTGAAAAGAATTTCTCAAGGGTACAAATTGTTACCGATGGAAACATACTGAAATCACCCAATAAAAAGGAAAATCAGGCACGGTTTTGAATAGTAGTAATCGGTGGAACAAGTCTGGACGAAGTAGGCTTCTCTCCGACGTCCGCGCTGTGCTAGTCTAGCTGGCTCGTACCCCGTGTCACAAGCACTCTTTCGACGAGCCAAGCCAAATAAAGCCCCTGGCCCTGACAGAATTTCAAACTTTGTACTCAAAAGGCTTCCGCATGTGGGATTCCGTGTATTGACTGAAATCTATAATGCATGCATCAAACTCAACTTTTTCCCGGACAAATGGAAAGAAGCCACGATTCTTGTCTTTCCTAAGCCTGGCAAAGACCTGACTCAATCCACGAGCTATCGCCCCATCAGCTTACTAAATACCATGAGTAAAGCATTTGAGTCTTGCCTAATTACTAGATTACACCGCGAGATCAGTGAAAATGCTGCGATTAGACCGGAGCAGTTTGGGTTTCGAGCGGGATATTCGACACAGCATCAAATCCTCAGGATTACTGAGCGAATTACGAAACTTTTCAACTGGAAACGCGACACCGGCGCGGTCCTTCTAGACGTCGAAAAAGCCTTTGATAGCGTTTGGATAAATGGTCTCTTACGTAAACTCATCGAAGCCGGTATCAACAAAAAACTTATACTACTCTCGGCCTCATATCTCGAAAACCGAAAATTCAGAGTCAGACTGAACAATTTCGAATCGGAACTCTTCGATATCAAAGCAGGAGTCCCACAGGGAAGCCTTCTTGGACCTATTTTATTCACTTTCTATATCAATGATATGCCTTCAACCGAAAATGTCGAGATCGGAATTTACGCGGATGATACGATTCTAATAGCAACGTCACTCAGGAGAGAAAAGATCGTTAGGCTTCTAAATAACGCTCTTGATAACATCAGCGCCTGGTGCGAAAAGTGGCGCATCAAAATTAACGCAGGAAAATCAGAAGCTATTTTATTCTCTAAGAAGCAAGCATCAACCTCAAACCTCGACCCTCCGAAGTTTAATGGCGTAGATGTTCAGTGGAAAGACTCGGTCAAATACCTAGGAGTCATTCTGGATAGAAAACTCACATTTTCCAAACACACGACACATGCACGGAATAAAGCAGTTGGCTCTTTGAGTAAATTATATCCCATTCTGAAATGACATTCAGAATTGGATATTAAAAACGGTGTGATAATTTATAAAATGCTCATAAGACCCGTTCTCACCTATGCTTGCACCGTTTGGGGTGGAGCGTCCAAATCAAGTCTGAAAAAACTGCAAGTTATTCAAAACAAGACACTCAGAAACATTGTCGATGCACCAATGTACACCAAGAACTCCCTCATACATAAAGAACTGAAGATTGAATCATTAACCGATTACATCAAAGTTACAGCAAAGAACTTCTACGACAGCACCGCTGAGTCGGACCACGAGCTGATAAAAAACCTAGGTTCCTATGCTTACGATCCTCGGGATAAGTACCCGAGGCCAAACTACTTCCTACACGAGTAAACATACCTAGCAAACACGTGCGCAAGCACGCACGCACACACACACATACACACACACTCACACACACACAAGCACTCAACAGTATGAATGAACAGCAAGAAACACACCACATAACTACACGGAATGAATGAAGTATGAATGTGACCAACCAGCACTAACAGTTCCGACAATCTAATCAAATCCACTCTGTTTCACCTAGCCGCTCAGTTCCCCCAGCCCCGTATGATATTGCAAACTGCCAGCCGGTAAAGCACAAACATCCTCTTCCTTCGATATTCCCTTCCCAATTCCCTATGGAGAGGTCACGAATCATCTGTGCACCCGCTATGCGCGTCTTTTTTGCCGCACATATCTAGTCCACAGGAGATGAACCCACTTAGCCTGGGAAGGATCTCACAGGTTGCGGCGACGGAGGGGGCCGCACCATCCCTCCCATTTCCCATTTCCCGTCACAAGCATATTCTCTAGTACGCTAGTCCCACAGAAACCCCCATCGCTGCCCATCGCCACGATGACCGACACAGCAGCAGCGCCAGCCCCAGCAGCGGCCCCTGCGGCAGCCTCGCCCAAAAAAGCCGCGAAAAAGGCCGCAGGAGCGAAAAAGCCCGCCAAGCCCCGCGCACACCCTCCAGCGGGTGACATGGTTCTGGCTGCCATCAAGGGACTCGCCGACAAGAAGGGATCTCCCTCCAGGCCATCAAGAAGTACATCACGGCCCACTACAAGTGCGACGTCGAGAAGCAGTCCATCTTCATCAGGAAATTCTTGAAGTCCGCCGTCGCCAAGAAGACCATCACCCAGATCAAAGGCAGCGGAGCCGCGGGTTCATTCAAGTCGGCCCCAAGGCCGAGGGCGTGAAGAAGGTCGCCAAGAAGCCCGCAGCCAAGAAGGCAGCCGGAGCCAAGAAACCAGCGGCAGCCAAGAAGCCCAAGGCCGCCAAGAAACCATCCGCGGCCAAGAAGGCGGCCTCGCCCAAGAAGCCCAAGGGCTGGAATTTATAGTCGTTTCCTTACCAAAACCCTTATCGAGCGCCTTATGCGACACTTTACGGCAGCGTCCAGAATTTTTGACGTGGTCGCGCGTCTACCTTATTCGTTCACTCGGAGGTAGACAAGAGCAGAAATTTGAAGGATAAATGAGCTAACTGTCAGCTCGAGTGGCTGCTTGAGCCACAGAAAGTACAGGCAAATAAAGATGAGCAGCCACCGTCAAAAATTTTTGACCCTGCCGTAAGGTGTCGCGTAAGGGGATTGGTAAGGGGTTTGGTAAGGGAACGACTATAAATTCCAGCCAAGGTGGCCAAGCCCAAGTCGCCCAAGAAGGAGAAGAAGGCAAAGGCACCCGCCAAGCCCAAGAAGGCCGCAGCACCCAAAGCCGCCAAGCCCAAGCCAGCAAAGAAGTAAATCCGACCCTGGTTTATAATTTCCTCCCTATCCACCTCTCAATCGGCCCTTTTCAGGGCCACCAAATACTTCTTACGTATACATGCTATGCCTCGTTCGTGTTGAAATGGAACAAAAAAACATCATGACGGAATAGTTTCACGCATCTATGCACTCTTTGATAACTTCAAAAACGCATTATGAAGTCATTTGTAAATATTCATCGAAACTTATGATTTCCGATGGCATTTCAGTGTACTGTTCAGTTACACAATCACTGATGGTATATCTTTTTATTGTGGAGGGCTCAAAAAAAAAAAAAAAAAAGAAAATATTAAGGACCTTTTAGATCCAATGGAATATGTATATCGTTTTACTCTGTTATTCAGATTTTCACAAACACGCTCGCAGCTATGTTACCAGGAACAGTCGCGCCTGTACGACTTGACTTCTATAGCAAGTTCTATAGAGTATAACATACAGAAATTCACGTGCAAGAGTCAGCACACGAAATTTGTCATATTGTTTGTCAATGATGAAATATTTGAGATATTGATGACCATTTTCGTAGCGTACGACAGTAATTCTTTAGTACAGTAAGTCTAAGTGATTTCAAGAACACATTTGAATAAACTGCTATTTGAGGTTGTCAGCGAGATCAGTGACTTGTAGATATTTTGAGAATGCTTTATGTTGAACCTATCTGACCATCTCACAACATATTTGAATATTTATTAATACAGGCTGCAAAAATCAAGGAATCAACCGAAACCTGCTTTACCAGGATGTTACATAATTTTGTTTGGGAAGATTTTTACATGCATAGTCCTATTCTGTCTACCCTGGTAGATTCGAGTACGGTTTGTTATTTAATTATATTTCTGTAAACCCGGAAGGCGACTGACCAAACTTGAGCTACAACGCACGCAAATTGAGGAATCAATACAATTGCAATATGCTTCAGCTTTGACTAACGTATGATCGAAATTATTTCCGGGGGCTCATTCGAATGAAGATCTTATTTAATTAACTCTCGTAGCCCAACTCATTCGCCGAATTTTTCCCATTTCTCGGGTCTTATAATCTTTTCCAAATAGTAGAATGTAAAAATACCGACAAATACGTAACATCGCTCGACAAAGAACGGAAGTGACACAAACGCGGGGGTATAGGGTGGGTATGTAGAAGCCTTCTACTATTTTAAGGGGAGGACCAGGTCTCCCGATCACCAATGTTGTCAAAATTTCTTCTACAGTTTTGTATAACATAGAATATGAAGAATCCAGAGTAAGTCTGTCAAATGGGCCCTTTGTTCAGAGCTACAATCAAAAACATTAACATTGCCAGTATATTTATATAAGGTCAGTGTACCCAACTTGCCCCCATTAAGCCATTTTCTCAATATCTTTGGCACATCTCCATATTTTCCAACGTACCTTGGCTCATTTTAAAGCTTGTCTTAAGACCTTCAAAATAAGTTAAGTTGCATTTAATTTGAATCAACTGGAGCCAAACTATTTTAGTTCTCCCAAAAGGTGATTTTTGAGAGTTTACAAAAGTGTGTACCCAACTTGCCCCCATTAAGCCTTTTTCTTAATAACGTTGGTTCACTTCAACGATTTTCAACGTGCTTCAGCTCATTTGGAAGCTTATTTAAAGACCTTCAAAATGTACTGAACTACGTCCAATTTGGATCAATATGGAGTCGAACTGTCTCAATTCTTCCGAAATAAATGATGGAAATCGTCGATAAAGTGTTTTCATCGCCGTGCACGCACACTTGGAGCTATTCGGTGGTTCGAAACACTATTTCTGACCTATTTTGACGTGATAAACACGTTCTGAGTGGTGAAAAGAATCGTACCGCACGCCCTTTCGAGATAAACATATGGGGGCATGTTAGGTACACTCCGATGTTGGCATCCTTGTTTACGAATCGTCTCCGTGTTTTGCACATAAAACAGCTCCATATTCAAATTTTGCAATTTTGAAAAATGGATTTTGAAGGTCTTGAAACGAGGAATCGAATGCGCTAAGGTACGTTGAAATTGGTTGGAGTCAAAGAATTTGGCACCGATTTTACTGAACGCAATTCCCTCGGTGCTTTCTTAGCTAAGCAATCACGAAAAATAGAAAAATCACTTTAGATTTTCTGGAGAACGCAGGAATGATTCGGGGTCGACGCAAACAACTTACTTTATCATATTTCAACATGACAAACGTAAAAAAAATTGCCGGGAGGCCAAGGAGTGCCCATTCCCGAGATTGGCATCCCGAGGGGACAAGTTGGGTACACTTACCTTATATAAAACTTTTTAACATGGGCCTATTCGCTCCGAGATTCAGCGTAGCGCTGACTAGCGGCATCTTCCAAACTCCCCAAAAGCGTCTGCACGCAAGAGTATTGGGGGACCATAGCATATGCAGCATCAGGCGCGGACGTGGTTTTCGTCTAATTGTGAGAAAACCGTGGCTCAAACCAACCAAGAGAGAGCGAGAAACTTGCTGGTCATTTAATTACGAAGATTTTGAGCTATTGTAGACATCAATCAGAGTAATATTGAAAGACTTACAGAATTCGAAAGTATCGGAGTGAGCCGGTGGCTTGAGAGGCGGCCACGACACCCACGAGATGCAAAAAGCATAGGCCAAATATTGAAATCGCTCCAACTCACTCAAATTTGTTCGGATTTTGGATCACGACCTCTCAAACTCTTTATTTTTGAACACCCTACAACTTCCTCGCATACTGTTGCCACTTCTGAGCTATGGTTTCTGAGTTGAACGTATGAGAAGACCCACGCTGCATGCTGCACTGTATAACGCGTCCCCCAACACTGCGTACAGCGTAGTGCATGCGGTGGCCACCTACAGCGCACGACCGCCCGTTTTGAATCTCAAAAGCGCGCGGCTCGGAGCAATGATATATAATCTCAGTGGCTGTATCTTTAGACAGAAGTCCCATTTGACAGAATTGTTCCGAATTCTTCATATTCTAGGTAGTACAAAACCGTAAAAAAATGTTGGACAAGATTGGTGATCCCGAGCACCTGGTCCTCCCCTTGCTAGTTAGAAGTTGGATTAATTTGGCGGCAGAGAAAACCTATGACCATTCTCAGTGCCGAAACCAGAGATTACACAATGAAATTTGATCTGCTTTCGACGTTCGATCTTTATTAGTAAATCATCGTAGAACGCGCTGATACCCATAAAGAATTGACAACAAAACTGAACCTTCTTTGATAATAAATACGGGGGGCCAAACAACATAGACTCGGTAAATCACCGTAATCGCTGGAAAAATCATTTGATGGAATTTATTTGCGGAAAGCCCTCAAGAAGACCCTTTTGAATCCGAAAATTCACGTTGCTAGGCAAAATTCTAATGCACAATTGTTCGTCTGCTTCCTCGTGTCGACAACCCGCTTCTGTAGCCCGCACAACTACCCCTTGTTAACATTGAAAGAACTGTGGCTTATGTTCGGAAACATGAATTTTCGCTATAGGAAACTGTTGAGAAAATCCTAATCAACGACTTTCTGCCTTGGCAACATGAAATTTTCACGTTTCTCGCACCCTGGTCGGTCACTGGCAAACGCGGCGTTTGCGTTTGTCTCACTGTGAAACGCTCACAACTCAAAAACGATGATTTGTAGAGAAAGTGGCAAGAGAGAACATCCGTTTAGAATGAGCCAAATAACTTCCAACAATAGTACGTTCCGAAGGAAAAACTTCCATATCGACAACTTTGCATTACAATTTCGTCTGGCAACGTGGATTTTTGGATTCAGGCGGGATCCCGCAAAGAAATCCTATCAGAATAATGTTTCCGGCAGTGGCGGCATCCCCGGTTCCGCAGTTTAGCACGTACCGACGAATAGGGCAGCAGATACGTCATGAGTACATGGTGGCCCTGAAAAGGGCCGATTGTTAATGTTTTGTTGATTTTATGGTGATGATTTAAGCTCGCTCTCCACGGATACGGCGGGCCAACTGGATGTCCTTGGGCATGATGGTGACGCGCTTGGCATGGATTGCGCACAAGTTGGTGTCCTCGAAAAGACCGACGAGGTAAGCCTCACTGGCCTCCTGCAGAGCCATGACGGCCGAGCTCTGGAAACGGAGGTCGGTCTTGAAGTCCTGGGCGATCTCACGCACCAGACGCTGGAAGGGCAGCTTGCGGATGAGCAGCTCGGTGGACTTTTGGTACCTTCTGATCTCACGGAGGGCCACGGTTCCGGGCCTGTACCTGTGGGGCTTCTTCACTCCACCGGTGGCCGGGGCACTTTTACGGGCGGCCTTAGTCGCGAGCTGTTTGCGCGGGGCCTTGCCTCCGGTCGACTTCCTGGCGGTTTGCTTGGTACGGGCCATCTTGAGGTGCTGTGTTGTGAGCTAGGGCTATACAACAGAACGAATGGTTCCGACGCGGAAAGTGGCCCGTTTTATAGCCGGCGCGCGCCGAGTCGATCGAGCGGCAGATATCGGGGCGCTCGTTCTCTGATTGGTTGGTTCTTCCCGCCCCATTCAATCACACTTTGGGAAGAGGGGGACCATTTTATGGCCGGCCATAAAACGGGCCACTCCTGCATGTTCGAGCATCGATTCTCTGTGAAATCTTCGGAGAGTTCACATCGTGTAATATTGATCAAGATTGGATGGAGTTTCACATGCGCGTTCACCGAGTGAACATCGTGAAGTGATAGATCGCGTCAACTGACTATCACGCGCTTGACAGTGTGTTACCCTCGCGGAAAAACTTATATCCTGTGCCATTAGTGTACAACATCAAAATGAAGCCCTCTAGCCTCCCCGGAGGCGGAGGCAAATTCAACGACGACCCGATGGGCGACGATGACCAGCGCACCGACGCCATCTCTTCCACGGGTGCAGCAACCAATCACAGCATCAAAGGGGCGGCAGGTGAACGACCCAACGATGATGTGGACAAAGACGGCTTCCGACGACCCAAGGGTACAAGGAAGCGCAACTCATCGGACACTGCTTCGGTTGGCTCCAACAACAAAGCGGCGAAGACCGACCGCAACAACCGAGGTATGAGTGACATACTCCCCACCCAAAATCGATTTTCGATCCTGACTGACCACAGCCCTGCTCAACCAGAGCCTGCAAAGAAGGCTCCAAGAATCGCCCCCATTAATGTAAAGATAGATGAATTGAACTTTCCATTCTCCATACTGAAAGATATCCTGAAAACACTCAAATTCAAACCGGTTGTCCATAAAAACCGTGACCAATATATGTCCGTGAATGTGGCATGCCTCGAAGACTATAGAGCCCTTCTGAAGGCCCTGGATGAGCAGAAATTTGAATACTATTTGTTCAACTCGCCGGAATCTGAACCACCGGTGAAGTACGTGATAAGAGGCCTCCCCTCGAATATACCCATAGATGAGATAAAATCGGAACTCATAGATGAGGGTCTTAACGTTATCGATGTTGCCCGGATGACCCGTGGGTCCGGGGCTAGCAAATCACCACTGCCTTTATACTTGCTCACTCTTAACAAAAGTGATGGTCTTAGCAAAGCTCTGGATGAGGTTAGAACTATCCAATTTCTCAGAGTCAGATTTGAACCATACATCAAACCCAAAAAACCAGTTCAATGTTTTAACTGCCAAGGATTCAGTCACGTTAGTAAATTTTGCCATTCCAGTCCTAAATGCGTAAAGTGCGGTGTGGCACACGAGTCCAAAGATTGTGAAAAGCCTTTAGAAAAAAGCAGAGTTAAATGTGCTAATTGTGGCGATAACCACACGGCAAATTACAAAGGTTGCAGCACCTACAAAATTCATTCTGATTTGATAAAAAAAACGTGCCAAGAAGTCAGAGGAACGCACACCTCACTCGAACGCTCGCAAGACCTTCAACATGCACGACGAAAATTTCCCCAAATTAAAAAACAAAAGCACCCAACCTGCAAGCCCAAGCTCAGCTAAGACCATCACCTCGAGAAGAGTGACGGAAAATTTCAACTACTCACAGATGGTTCAGAATTCGACTCCAATACACGAGGCGGTGCATCACATGCCAAGTAAGGATAGTTATGACCGTGGATCTCGTCAGAGAGACCCACATGCCACGGCATTCAAGAAACTTGTCGACCTCATTCAAAGAGGATCAGCTCTCTCGATGCAAATTGCAAAACGCGAAATCCCACTCGCAGATGCTATGGAAAAAACTCAGGAAATTCTTGGCATGATGATCAGCGTCTCTGTAGAATATGCATATCCCAATGGCGAATAAAAAGCTGAACATTTGCGCATGGAATTCGCACGGTCGGTTGGCTGAGAAAAAACCAGAGATTGAGGCCCTTTTACTAAAATACGAGGTTGACATATTGCTTCTCAGCGAAACGCTTCTCCCTGAGAAGAAAAACTACAACATTGTCGGCTACAAAACGTATCACAATAACTCATCCAGAGGTACTGCGGTGATCGCTAGGGAAGGCCTTCAGCATTTTGAAATTCCCATCAGAGTTGAAAATTTAGAGGCAACCGCCATTGTGATCAAATCACGTGGTACCGAGATAGCTGTCGTTTCCGCTTATAATTCTCCTACGGTTAAGTTCCATAAGCCTGATTACAATAAAATCTTCAAACTTAGAAATTCAGTCATCACGGCTGGTGACTTCAACGCCAAGCACACCAGCTGGGGGAGTAGAGTAGTCAATAGCCATGGTAGACAACTACGACAATACACTATTGACCAAAACATACACGTACATGAACCGAACGAATTCACACACTACCCATACAACAAGAAGCACAAACCTGACATCATAGACTTTGCCATGTCAAAAAACATTGCCTTTACAACTAATGTCACCACACTTCATGAACTAGACTCGGACCACCTGCCAATTCTAGTAACGATAGATCTTGATGCCACCTTTCACACCCCTCAGCCTAAATACAACTTCACCAAAACGGATTGGGACATCTTCAGGACACACATTATAGAAAACTATCCGGAAAAGCCTAAACTCGATACGAAACAGGACATTGACACAGAAATACAAAAGTTTACGGACACAGTCAACAAGGCTATTGAACTCTCCACGCCCCTACATGAGCAAGGCAGAAAGCAGTCAAAGCCACTTCCTCCGGAAATCTTGAAATTAATAGATAAACGAAACGAGCTGCTCCGCTACAATCGGGATAAGCAGAATCCCCACATCAAATCAGAGATCAATAAACTCCGTCGGGAGATCTCCCTGAGCATTAGAAAATTTCGATGTGACTCCTGGAATGAAGCACTGAAGAAACTCAATATTAAAGATAACAGCTTGTGGCATATGACCAAGAGGCTGACCAGGCAGCAACCTAGCATTCCGCCACTCAAAAATGATCAAGGAGATCTCCAATTTTTCTCCCCTAAAGATAAAGCTAATAGGCTGGCGGAGACATTCGCAAAAACATTTACACCGCATGACTTTCCATCTTCCCGAGCTTTCACCCAGGAAACCGACAGTCTTGTAGATGACTTTCTACGAGAAAACTCAGGCAACGGGGACCTCGAGTTGGATAAAATTAATCTCAACGAAGTTAAAGCTTTCTTTCGAAGAGCCAAGCCAAATAAAGCCCCTGGCCCTGACAAAATTTCAAACTTTGTACTTAAAAGGCTTCCACATTTGGGATTCCGTGTTTTGACTGAAATTTATAATGCATGCATCAAACTCAACTACTTCCCGGATAAGTGGAAAGAAGCCACGATTCTCGTTTTCCCTAAGGCAGGCAAAGACCTGACTCAACCCACGAGTTATCGACCCATCAGCTTGCTAAATACCATGAGCAAAGCATTTGAGTCATGCATAATCACTAGATTACACCGGGAAATTAGCGAAAATGCCGCGATTAGACCGGAGCAATTTGGGTTTCGAGCTGGTCACTCGACACAGCATCAGATACTTAGGATTACTGAACGAATCACGAAACTTTTCAACTGGAAACGCGACACCGGCGCGGTCCTTCTTGACGTCGAAAAAGCCTTTGATAGCGTCTGGATAAATGGTCTCTTACGAAAACTCATCGAAGCCGGCATCAACAAAAAACTTATACTACTTTTGGCCTCATATCTTGAAAACCGCAAATTCAGAGTCAGACTGAACAATTTCGAATCGGAACTCTTCGATATCAAAGCAGGAGTCCCACAGGGAAGCCTCCTCGGACCTATTTTATTCACTTTCTATATCAATGATATGCCCTCAACCGAAAATGTTGAGATCGGAATTTACGCGGATGATACGATTCTAACAGCAACGTCACTCAGGAGAGAAAAGATCGTTAGGCTTCTAAATAACGCTCTTGATAACATCAGCACCTGGTGCGAAAAGTGGCGCATCAAAATTAATGCAGGAAAATCAGAAGCCATTTTATTCTCTAAGAAGCAAGCATCAACCTCAGACCTCGACCCTCCGAAGTTTAATGGCGTAGATGTTCAGTGGAAAGACTCGGTTAAATACCTAGGAGTCATTCTGGATAGAAAACTTACATTTTCCAAACACACGACACATGCACGGAATAAAGCAGTTGGCTCTTTGAGTAAATTATATCCCATTCTGAAAAGACATTCAGAATTGGATATTAAAAACGGTGTGATAATTTATAAAATGCTCATAAGACCTGTTCTCACCTATGCCTGCACCATTTGGGGTGGAGCGTCCAAATCAAGTCTGAAAAAACTGCAAGTTATTCAAAACAAGACACTCAGAAACATTGTCGATGCACCAATGTACACCAAGAACTCTCTCATACATAAAGAACTGAAGATTGAATCATTAACCGATTACATCAAAGTTACAGCGAAGAACTTCTACGACAGCACCGCAGAGTCGGACCACGAGCTGATAAAAAACCTAGGTTCCTATGCTTACGATCCTCGGGATAAGTACCCGAGGCCAAACTACTTCCTACACGAGTAAACATACTTAGCATACACGTGCTCAAGCACGCACGCACTCTCTCACACACACACACACACACACACACACGTACTCAACAGTATGAATGGTCAGCAAGAAACACACCGCATAACTACACGGAATGAATGAAGTATGAATGTGACCAACCAGCACTAACAGTTCCGACAATCTAATCAAATCCACTCTGTTTCTCCCAGCCGCTCAGTTCCCCCAGCCCCGTATGATAGTGCAAACTGCCAGCCGGTAACGCACAAACATCCTCCTTCTCCGATAGTCCCTTCCCAATTCCCTATGGAGAGGTCACGAGTCACCTGTGTACCTGCTATGCGTGTCTTTTTTGCCACACATATCGAGTCCACAGGAGACGAACCCACTTAGCCTGGGCAGGATCTCACAGGTTGCGGCGACGGAGGGGGCCGCACCATCCCTCCCATTTCCCTTTCCCTGTTCGAGCATCAGTCGCTGTTTGCAGTCTGTGATTGAACCGAACTGCTAAAATTTCAAGATGACCGGCCGAGGCAAGGGAGGAAAGGGACTGGGAAAAGGAGGCGCCAAGCGGCACAGGAAGGTGTTGCGTGACAACATCCAGGGCATCACCAAGCCCGCGATTCGTCGTCTGGCCCGTCGTGGCGGAGTCAAGCGTATCTCCGGATTGATCTACGAGGAGACCCGAGGTGTGCTGAAGGTGTTCCTTGAGAACGTCATCCGTGACGCCGTGACCTACACCGAGCACGCCAAGAGGAAGACCGTCACCGCCATGGACGTCGTCTACGCCCTGAAACGCCAGGGACGTACCCTCTACGGATTCGGAGGTTAGGTTCTCCAGCCGCGATGGCTTTGCCGAAACCGAAAAGAAAAATTCACAAAAAAAAAATCAATCGGCCCTTTTCAGGGCCACCAACGATTTCACACGTTTGGATAAATTGTCATGTTCCTTCTGCGAGGCCTGTCTATGTTAGGCTGAGTAAACTAGCTCGTTTTTCTTCTCAATTTTATAGCCCTGGTTTTAACCGTGTGGCCTATCGCAAGTTTCCCTAGGTTCACTGAGATTCTCCTATCTCGTTCTCATGGAAACTTTCGCTGTCACTCCTCGACGATTTGGGCTGTGCGACGTGCCATGAGGGCCTAGCTAGTTGAAAGAGTGGGAGCGATTTTCACTGATTTCGACGGAGAGAGTGGAGCAGTACACAGTAAACCCGATAGAATTCCCGATTCATTTTAGAAGAAATTTTTTTAGCGTTACTCCATCGTGCTTCCGCACATACAATTATGTTTCCCACATCCTCAGAGATATTCTTCACGAATATCAGACATATACATCGACTCTTAGTACTATTTCACTTGTTGAGGTTAAAATAAGTCGAAAGTTTCTGGGATTCTCCCGTATACAACCTAGCACGCGTTCCGTGTTTGATGTTTGAATTGAAAAAATGTAGCTGCCTGTCAAAGTGAGTATAGCTGTTGGTCACTGACACGTGTACAGACAATATACTCGTATTACGCTCTTGAATAAAGGGTAAACTCGGGGTAAACCTGATCAGTCATTCTTCATTGTTCAACACAAGACATTATTGTAAAATAGTGTTGGCATAAAATGAGGAATGTGACACATTTTTGTACATGTATACGTAATCTCGGTGTGGTTATAAGATCATCATTAAAACGAGTCATCAAATCATTCATCGACAGAGCTTGCGGCAGTCCTAAGAGACCTGAAAGCATCGGACTACTATAAGATTTGATTGAAAACCAGATTGAAATACTTCTAGCCCGCTGGGCGCTGGCTGGTTGGATGATGTGATCATAATCTTTTACAAGTGTTGAATTATATTTCAAGTGAGAGACCTGGCTCATGTTATAGAGGAAAAAGTCTACTTCAATATGGTACGAATCAGATTTAGAAGGAATCGAATCATTTTGGACTTTTGACGAGACAGAAAAAAAATCGAGCGGAGAGCGCACACGCACACATGTATCGCCTCCGCTCGATTTTTTTTTTCTATCTCGTTCAAAGTCCAAAATCATTCGATTCCTTCTAAATCTAATTCGTACCATATCAAAGTAGACTTGTTCCTCTACAACATGAGCCTAGTTCGCTTTGCAAAAGAATGAAAATTGTGAAAATGGCAGTGCACCAAACAGCGCTCTGTCGACGGCTCCATTTAAACGCATGTTAAGCGCGCCGAGCGCTCTTCGCGCTCTTTCCGACTGGGGTTTTCATTTCCCAGGAAACTTGTAAGGACCTTTCTTGTGGAAAATTTTACGATCTACAACTTTGATCCGATGAAGCTTTCCCGGGGAATGCATATAACTCGAGATATTTGCCAAAAACGTCAATTTCGCACACAAAATTGTTAATAACAAAAAAGTCATTAAAATTCGGAAAAGCGACCTCGAAAAACGGACTTAGCGCATCAAAATACGTAGGAAGACGTGAAGATTTTCCGGGGGAAATGAAGTGGCCACGGGAGCATCGGTGGGCGCCCAGACTACAGCCTAATTTCATACGACATCGAAGAAACTCATGACATTATCCCATGATGCATTTATAAGAATATCCTATTCAATACTTTATAATTTTTTTTCTTTCGATGTCGAATGAAACTCACCGTTCTGGAAGTTGTAAATAAGTTTACAAGCGCTTTGAATGAACTTTACCTCCAGCGTCAGTGGCGGTAATTCTTGGATAACTGGCTGGGATACGTAAATTTACAAGCGGCTTGTAAATTCACCGCTTCCAGAGTTTAGTATTTACCGACTGAGAATGTGATTCTACTTAAAAATTTCTTATAGTGCATGTGTTCCGCGATAAGGCTCGTTATACAGACTCATTCATTAGATTTACTATACAGAGTATCACCTAACACCTAACGTCCGTAATATTAGCCATTCGGTTTGCACCTAGAGGCAAATACAGAAGAAAAAGTACCCAATCCCGCGGAATATGCCATCGGAACTACATATATCATCTCTTTGATTGTTGTAGTTGGAATCGTGAGCAATTTGGTAGATCAGAACTGCAAACTTTTGCTACTAGCCTCAAGACGTTAATATCACGCTCGAAAGATTATTTAATTAATCCTTTTGTTAGAAACATTGTAAAAATGCCCTTATCCCATGTGTATTCTTCATTGAGGAGTCTGAATCGTTGTTGAACGTCTGAATTACCGAAAAAACATATCCTAAACTACTGGACGAATCGTACAAAATTCATGAAACCGGAATCTCCACATCTCACATTCCGATTAAGCTAAACCACGGCACAAAACCAAAGAGATATAATACCATCTATGCACAAAACTTGTGTATAGTATTGTCAATTCAATTCATACTAGAATCCAGAGTCGACGCATATATTGGCATGATATGTTTATAACTCGGGAACGTTCTGCATAGCATGTAAGATACCCAGGGATGTCCAGGGATGTCGTAGACACAATCACACATGAAACTAAACTTGAAATGCCTTTGACTATCAAACATGAACACATTCTCTCTCGTGTAGCTCGGAACTTCGTAGGAGTCCATACGTAGGAAAAGTATGGTGGCCCTGAAAAGGGCCGATTGGTTTTATTGTTGTTCTTCCAAAGTCCTGGGCCTTCAAATTACTTGGAGCTGGTGTACTTGGTGACGGCCTTGGTTCCCTCGGAAACGGCGTGTTTGGCCAGTTCACCGGGGAGAAGGAGACGGACGGCGGTCTGGATTTCCCGTGAGGTGATGGTCGACCTCTTGTTGTAGTGGGCCAGACGGGAGGCCTCGGCGGCGATGCGCTCGAAGATGTCGTTGACGAAGCTGTTCATGATGGACATGGCCTTGCTGGAGACACCGGTGTCGGGGTGCACCTGCTTCAACACCTTGTAGATGTAGATGGCGTACGACTCGCGCCTCTTCTTGTGCTTCTTCTTCTTGTCGCCCTTGGCGATGTTCTTGACGGCCTTTCCGGCCTTCTTCACTGCCTTTCCGCTGGTTTTGGGTGCCATGGTAGTAGCTGAGTGTACCGGTCAAATTCGACTGATGCCGGAGCCAGTCAGTCAGTCAGTATATGTGGCATGTGTGGATATCTGTTGATTTCTTCTTCTTTTTGCTCGGGTTTGAGGCCGAGCTCTCTGTTCCTAGCTTGTGCTTTAACCAGAGTGTCTTGAGCTGTAGATCCTGTTTTTCTTCAGTTACTTTCTGCGTCTTTCTTTCAGAACATTTCTGGCCTTGTTCTGATGTGATATTTTAGTGGTTTTTCTTGATTATATGAACTTCTGTTGGGGGAGCTGGTGTCTTATTTTGTAAGAGATGTTCTCCAGTGATTCGAGATGGCTTAGGCTCTCGATCCCTAAGTTGCTGTAGAAGTTTTCAGCTTGATCCTGTACTGTTTCTTCTATTGTGCGCACTTTGGCCTCTTCGTGCAAATCTTCGATTTTGGTGTTGTATTTGGCCCCTAATGCCAGCCGAAGGCATCTGTTTTGTATTTTTTGGAGCTTTTCCATCTGTGTGTTTGATACAAGTCCTCCCCAAACTGGGGCGGCATATAGTATGGCTGGCTTGATGATGCTATTATACACCGTTATCTTGTTTTTTGTTGACATTCTGCTTCTCCGTCCCAGGATCGGCATGAGAGCGCCAATTGCTTTGTTGACCTTGGTCACAGTATGGTCGATGTGTGGTATGAAATTGAGCTTCTTGTCCAGTATAACTCCCAAATACTTGACTTTCTGGCTCAATTTTACTGTAGCGTCGAAGGCTTTTATTTCGCTCGGGTCGCTTTCTTTGTTGTTCTTTCTACTGAAAACGATGAATTCTGTTTTTAGCTCGTTGATTTTGGTTTTGGACTCTTTGTAATAGTCCTTGAGTATTTCTGCATGGCTGATGATATATTTCGTTGCTTGTTGCTTTTTCCACGAGTGACTGTAGATCGCTGTGTCGTCGGCAAAAATGGCTGTCTTGGTATCCTTGTGTTTCGGGATGTCATTGTTGTAGATGATGTAGAGTACTGGTCCAAGTATTGAACCTTGTGGAACTCCTGCTGCAATAGTTTTTTGAGTTGAATAGCCGTTTCCGACTTTTACTCTGAAAGTTCTGTTTTTGAGGAAGCTCGATACTGTTTTGATGATGCCGGAGCCACAGTTGGTGTCCCTCTTATAAGCGCGGGGCGACGGTTTGGCCGCCCCACCGAGCGCGGAGCTGTAGTCGGTCGGCCGGGGGAAGCGAGCACGAAAAAGAGACCCCCCCACTAAACTGGCGACAGATGCTCCGCTGTGGGAGAGGATTGGCGCGGAGAAACAGAGCTGGGCGGCATATAAAAGCCACGTTTTCTAGGCCGAGCATCAGTTCACGGCAAATTTCGCTCGTGGCACTATTGTATCCAAACTCTCGATCTCATCATGTCTGGACGCGGCAAGGGAGGCGGCAAAGTCAAGGGAAAGTCAAAGACTCGCTCGACCAGGGCCGGACTTCAGTTCCCCGTCGGACGTATCCACCGTCTGCTGAGGAAGGGCAACTACGCCGAGCGAGTTGGTGCCGGTGCCCCGGTCTACTTGGCCGCCGTCATGGAGTACTTGGCCGCTGAGGTTCTCGAGTTGGCAGGAAACGCCGCCCGTGACAACAAGAAGACCAGGATCATCCCCCGTCACCTGCAGTTGGCCATCCGCAACGACGAGGAATTGAACAAATTGCTCTCTGGAGTTACCATCGCTCAAGGAGGTGTCCTGCCCAACATCCAGGCCGTCCTTCTGCCCAAGAAGACCGAGAAGAAGGCTTAAGCTCACTCTTCAATTGACTGAATATCCACAAAAAAACAAACGGCCCTTTTCAGGGCCACCACTGATTTTCAAACGTGGAAATGGCTATTATTCTATGACATGACAGTGCTTAACGCTCGTACATGACGTTCCTTACACAATATTTCTGCCCAATTAACAGAACGAAGGATCATCTTTCGCTGAATTGTATTATTAGGGTATTTTTACATGTCAGAAGCAAGTTGTATATAGACAGATCAGTGGGGACTCATACGAGTTAGGTATTCTACAGTGAACCATCGCTCAAGGAGGTGTCCTGCCCATTATCCGACGTCCTTCTGCCCAAGAAGACCAAAAAAAAGGCATAAGCGCAATCCTCAAACTAGCGCGCAGCCGCCTATAAGAAAGCAATCGGCCCTTTTCAGGGCCACCGCTGATTTTTTAGACGTAATAATAACTGTTTTCCCTTGACATGATGGGAACTGACCATTAGGTCGAGACGAAACATGGAAATTTTTCAATATTATTACGGCTGAGATCTCATTTTTCGCCATCTCGCATGCAGAATGAACAAAGTTTACGGGGATTTTCGTAAAGACATCCTAGGTCGAAGCAAGAGCCCTCAAGTTTTCCAAAAAGTGGAGTGAAACTGTAGTTTTCGCGTTGTTTTCGAAAGCGATGTTGTGTGGTAGTTATTTTGGTAGACAGTCAACCAATTCTTAGTCAATCATTAGCCAATGAATCTCAACGCAACAGCGGAACTCTTAGCAATATCACGAAATCGATCTTAATGTTCGGTCTGGTTAGTTGCCTGTAAAGGTATCAGGGCCGTATTAAGTGGAGACATTCTTATAGACACAGGGAATCAAAATTGATCACTTGGTAACTGGGGTCCGTTTCTCGAATTGGCTCTAAAATTCAAGAGTTTTAATCCTGAAACGATCACGGAAAGCTGTCTGAACTCAACCTTCAAATCTTAGTTGATGCAGTAAAATTTCATCGTCGCACCTAACCGATCATCAAGTAATAACGTCCATTACTCATTACCCCATTACATTTTATGAACAAAAACCCATCATTCATTTTATGATTGGTAATAGAAAGATAACCGAGAAGATAACCCTCTCCTTCGATTCCTCCCTTCAATTCCACACTTCTTTTCTTTGCTGTAGATTTCTGTGCAGACTGATAGATATGTCTTCAATCGTTTTGACACATCTCCGTATTCATTCGATTTTTTCGATGACGATATATACAACCTACTAATTATTTTTATCTACCGAGGTAATTACGTTATTCTAATCCACGTTCACAACAATCATACTCACGAACACAGTCATCTGTTCCCTGTACAAAACGTAACCAAAAGCTTATTAATCTGATAATATGTAAACAACAACTTACTATTGTATGAAGACGTCCTAGTATATTGGAATAGGTATCAGATCAAGACGAAGATGAAGTCTTGCAGGAGGAGCAGGATCTCCAACTTTTTTGCACAATTTATCAGCTGATCAAGTACGGACGATGTGCACTTCCTTCCAGTCCAGTTAGTTTTCATTGTGCTTAGTGATGTAATATTTTAGTGTAATTTTATTGATTAACTTTAAAAATCCCACTCCACTTTACAATTTCCGAAACAAAAGGATTATACAGACCGGAGGGGTAAAAAAATCAAATTTCTTTATTTGCATACTAAACTATAAGACCGACATATAGGTTTTGAAAACGCACCGAAAACAGGTTAGATCACCCTTGAGTTATCCCCTGTTTATTTTCCAGTCACAAGCACAACTATGTCAATACAATTTTCTTCTTGGATATTGAAGAAGATGATCAAAAACTTCTATACAATTTTTGTAATCCGTTGTGAAATTTGATCGGCCATCCATATTAGAAATCTAATCAAGTTATCGTCTCTTAGATATTTTGGAGATATTCTTACCAATTGTTCTTACTTGCAGAGTACAAAGTGTTGGACAAAATCGGAGAAGGATCGTTTTCGGAGGTTCTAAAATGTCAAAACCGTCAAACTGGCGCCCTTTTCGCTGCAAAGCGGCTCAAAAAGATCTACCAAAGGTGAGACTGATGAATATAAAAGTGTGAATTGAGATTAATCATAAGAATGTCATTATTGGAACCAATTGGAACTACGATTTTTTTTTTGAATAGGTGAGATCTAAAAAAAAACTCGAATAAATTCGTAAAAAGTCCTGTAGAAACTGACATATTCCACACATTATCCCATTTTTTATCACTTTCTTATGTTCCTTGCATGAATTAGTAGAGTCCAAACGAAGGTTTTTTTCGAGGGTTTTTTAATCTCGTATGCTTCATAGAGGCACCCAATTGTCAAGATACGGGAAAAAATTGAAATTTTATGGTTCAAAAAAATAATTTCAATATTTTAGAAATTTAAAATCTGACTCTGACGGTCTATGGTAGACATTTTTCGTTGTTTTTTCTTCTACTCATTTGGATAGGCTTGTTTTTGGAAGTGCTACGATCCCTTCGTGTCAGTTATTGACGCAAATCGTGATGCTAACGGGTCTGCTAACCGATTACTTTTCTTAATTTTTGTATGTTTTAGCGTAGACGAAGTCTTCGAGAGCCCGGAGGTAATGGCGATGCGAAAGATGTCTCGTCATCACAATGTCTTGTACATGGTTGAAACCCATTTGTGAGTTGAAAATGCGCTATAGTACATCAGCTCAGCAACCGCTCATCAAATACTTTCGAATTATCTTGCACTTTTCATTGGCTTCATTTTCTTCACGGTATACGTCGAAAAATCGCGTACGAATTTTGTACAGATTGGCCATAATCCTGCTCACTTACAAACAATTTAGACCCTCGCTTTGGGCTCGGGAACAAAGCAATTTCACTCGTTGCAAGGAAAACAATCCAAACGCATCCGTATAGCAATTCACCATTTTTTCACATTCGCTAAGATAATTTTGTACACAGAAATCTACACTACCGGTCAAAGTTCAAGCTCACCCAAAATTTTTTTTTTTTCAATTTTGTGAGTTGAACTACTCGGCTCTATTTGACCGTAGAGGACTCTTCCGGAGCTCATTTTGAAGGTTTTTTCACGTACTTCAAGATGGCACTATTCATTTTTATCCGTACGGATCGGGATCTTTCCAATTTGAGCTTGGAAAAGTGTCAATTTCAACGATTTTTGAGAGAATCTTTTGGCTCCTGCCAATTTGAGCCACACGAATGTTTCAATATGGGAGTTGTGGGATACAAAAGTACCAGTCTAGAGCTTCAAAATCCGTTTTTGAACGTCCCTCTACGCCACTTTCAGTTCGAGCTATGACACTTTCTCTCAGGGAATGTTTCTCGCAAAAGATAGCACTCAAATTCGAGAGAGATGCAGAGACGCATTTTTATGAAGTATAATCTCTTTTATCTATATCTTGATTGAGGTCACGAGAAACCTTTGAAATATGCCCCAAAAAGTGAATTTTCTCGTCATTTTTGAATCCAGGTGCTAGTTTTTGCGAAAAATCTTCCCTCAGAGAAAGTGTCATAGCTCGGACTGGAAGTGGCGTAGAGGGACGTTCAAAAACGGATTTTGAAGCTCTAGACTGGTACTTTTGTATCCCACAACTCCCATAATGGAACATTCATGTGGCTCAAATTAGCAGGAGCCAAAAGATTCTCTCAAAAATCGTTGAAATTGACACTTTTCCAAGCTCAAATTAGAAAGATCCCGATCCGTACGGATAAAAATGAATAATGCCATCTTAAAGTACGTGAAAAAACCTTCAAAATGAGCTCCGGAAGAGTCCTCTACGGTCAAATAGAGCCGAGTAGTTCAACTCACAAAATTAAAAAAAAAATTTTGGGTGAGCTTAAACTTTTGACCGGTAGTGTAACAGCAAAGTAATATGATTCCATCATTTTATAAAATCTCGAATTGTCTTTATCGCACGTCGACTTGTTTATTTCACGTGCTGTAATAGCACTGATTCGATTTCAGTGACCTGTTTCCTGGACAAGTAACCCTGATTTTTGAGCTCATGGATATGAGCTTGTACGATCTCATCAGGAATAGGAAAGGGTAAGGTATCCGCACTTTGATTGATTTTCTTGAGTCTTTGATACAATCATTCGATTCTGAGTTTTGTATCTTTATAGACGATTGCTGATGGAAATACGTGTGAAAAATTACATTCATCAACTGCTGAAAGGACTTGAGCATCTCCACAAAAATGGAATTTTTCATCGTGACATCAAACCGGAGAATATTTTGCTGAAGGTACGATGTTTGATTTACTGGCACATTACTCTCATTTATCGAATCCTATAAATCGGTTGGAAAAAAAAGTTAGACACGTTTACGTCAATCACATGTCATCAATTTTACTTTCTCAAGTCAGAATGATTTCACTTAGGATAAATTTTATTTTGAAACAACCATCTACAGGCACTCAAAATTATATGACTTAAGTCACCGAGATAGAGTTATTTCGTACCGATTCCCTCAAACGTAACTTGATTCAACGAAGACCTCTCCATTTCCCGAGGCATTCCTTGGTTTAGAGTCAATTCCCAGTTGAACGGTCAAGTCCAAACCCTGTTACGATACTTAAAAACGGTATAAAATCAAAAAAGGAATTCTGCAAGCTCTCAGATAATACTCAAATTTTTTCACCTTACATATATTTTGGACGTATTGAACTCAAGATACTGCCACTGATTGTGACCCATTTGTATGTAAAATATCATATTTTTGTACTTGCTTTGCGCCAAATGTACAGAGCATCTTTCATGATGTAAAAAATGCAAATCTGATTGGTTCATGAAGCGAATGTCCGCGACGCAGGGCAGCGTGGTCAAGATAGGCGATCTGGGTTCGATCCGTGGAGTGTACAGCAGACCACCTTACACTGAGTACATATCAACAAGATGGTATCGATCGCCCGAGTGCCTACTTACCGGTGGCTATTATGGGCCAAAAATGGACGTCTGGGCTGCTGGATGCGTTTTTTACGAACTCCTTACGTGTGTGCATAAAATATTTCATTTTGCTATACACATTTTGAATTTCCTTGTTCGCTCGAGTAGATGAGATTTTTTTCTGATAAGCAATTCTAATTTTCCTGATATCTAAGAATCTGTACTTGATTCGAAATTTGAACTATTTCTCATTCTAAAACTGATTTTTTTGTAGGTTGGATCCGCTTTTTCCTGGTGAAAATGAGGTCGATCAGATATCGAAGATTCACGGAATTTTGGGTACACCGCATCCGCGGCTCGTGGCAAAGTTTCGTCGAATGTAATTATTTATACCATCGAATCCTGTAACTACCATAAAAACAATCAGCTCGGCGAGATTGCGACCTTCTATACAGCAAATCGTAATGAGCCAAATTCTTCTCAAGAACTCGCTATCTTTTCATACCTGAAAATCAATGAAGCCACGATAGTAATTATAGAAAAAAAAAATGAAGTAGCTCCTTAATTCGCTCAAACTGAAGCTTCTCAAGACAATTTTTCAAACACCTACCCGTACAAGTCTAATAACTGAAAAATTGGCACTTTGGGCTAGAGAAGCAGTCGGATGCGCAGCGTCGAGCTGTACTTTCCAGCTCGCGAAGGCCGAGGATTGGGTTGTCTCCTACCGCAGCTTTCAAATCATGGATTATCAGCGTTAGAGTCCATGCTCGTTTACGATCCAGAAAATCGAGCTTGCACTGCGAAATTGCTTGAGCACCGATACTTTGCCGATTTTAGGTACCCACAATTTTTTTTATTCTTCCTTTTGCTCTCCTCTATCACATGGATGTCTTGTTGATCAAAACCTAAAATGCAGTATTTTCATGAATGAAAAATATAATTCATGGATATTTTATTTATGCAGGGGGCGAGAGGTACCAAGGCAGACAAGGAGTACCGTGTCGACGAGTAACATCTCTCGTGATCGATCCCAACGGCAGAATCCCATGGTCTTGAATTATTTGTCATCCGAAAGGAATTGCAGATTGAGAGTGAGTTCTCCTGGAGAAGAAGTCATTCTAAATTTCGTAAAAGCAGTGCACCGGTGTCAAAAAGTGTCACTGAAAATTTTTTATTCGTCAAAGAATATACTTGGCAATCGCAAGATTTTTGATCAGAAAAAATCGTCTGATTGTCTTGGTCTAGTCATTACCGTTAGAATTTTTCTGTATAGACATATTGAGGCGTTGTTCCGAGCATTGATCAAACTTTAAGATTGAATTTCTCCCTGGACTCTGAATTTCAACTGCAGGAGTTTCTTGTTATCCACGGTTTTATTATCTGCGGTTACTTAGTTCGCGCCCATCTCCGAGTCGCGTTGTATCCGCGGATTCATATTCATGATAGGTTTAGAACGAGTCCATTTCTGTGCAATTTTACTCATGACAAGTAGTGATGTGCGGTTTTATGGAATACCACCACCTTGTAGATCAATTTGAATAATTTTTTTTTACTAGCTAAGTGGAGTACGTCCATGTCAAATTCAAACGGTTTCTGCAGCTATTTTTTTAAAATTCCCATACCATTTTTTCCGACGTGGGGTACCAAAATAAGATGTTTCCTATAGTTTGTAGGTCCAAAAAAATTTCTTTGTCTCAGATAGGCCTACAAGAGTGATTTTACCGAAAAATCAAAAATTGAAACTATCCTACAGTATTTTGCTCGTAACTTTTGATTGCTTTGTCCAATTTGGATTTTCCAAAAAGCATTTGAAAGGTGACTTCGAAAGCTATCGATGAACCACGTGTGAAACCTCTCCCAGTTGTTTTTTGAACATCTGAAAGCTGAAATACTCAAAAATCACTGTTTGGCACATAACTTTTTTGACGTATATTTTGATTTTTTTTGTTTCATTTTTTTTCGATTTGTATAGTGATAAACTACTTGCAAAAAAATTTTCAGCCATTATTTTTACTTTTGGGGCCTCCTAGAGCTGTTTAAGTGCGCAAAACCATCTCAAAAACTCAAAAGACGCGTTTTTACCTCGTTCAACTTTCTCGGTCGACCTCGCAACTAATTCCATCGCGTTTGCAAGACTGTTTTACCTCAGAAATGACTGTTTTGAATATTTTTTTAGTGTAACAGATGCTCAGATTCGTAGAAATTTATTTCAAAAGCAAACTTTTATTCAATAATTAGCATCTCCTGCGCATGCGTTGTTCTCTACGTCTCTGAAAATGTTTCCAATCGATAGCTGGTTCAATTTCCTTCAAAAAAACCTTGTGCTGAAGTCAATTTCATGTAGTAGAACCGGAGCTACAGCTGTCAAACTAAAAAGAAATGTCTCAGGTATCAAATCCGTGAGCCTGGAGAAAGATTGTCGGTCTCGTCTGCCGGTTGAAGCGTGTATTTCCGCTTCTACTCCATCAAATTAACTTCAACAAGGAGTCATTTTGAAGGAAATTGAGTCAGCTATCGATTCAAATTAGTTTTGAAGATCTAAAGTCATTTGCATGCACGAGAAATTCGAATCTAACGAATCATTGCCAGCAATTTTTTCCGACTCTGATCAGACGATTGTGAAGTTTCTGCGCAGGCAAATGATTTTGGTGCTCCAAAAACTATCCAGATCGGTAGCTGCCTGCATTTCCTTCAATATGACCCCTTGTTGAAGTTAATTTGATGAAGTAGAAGCGGAAATACACGCTTCAACCGGCAGACGAGACCGACAATCTTTCTCCAGGCTCGCGGATTTGATACCTGAGACATTTCTTTTTAGTTTGACAGCTGTAGCTCCGGTTCTACTACATGAAATTGACTTCAGCACAAGGTTTTTTTGAAGGAAATTGAACCAGCTATCGATTGGAAACATTTTTAGAGACGTAGAGAACAACGCATGCGCAGGAGATGCTAATTATTGAATAAAAATTTGCTTTTGAAATAAATTTCTACGAATCTGAGCATCTGTTACACTA
This sequence comes from Eretmocerus hayati, assembly GCA_029851415.1. Classification (NCBI taxonomy): domain Eukaryota; kingdom Metazoa; phylum Arthropoda; class Insecta; order Hymenoptera; family Aphelinidae; genus Eretmocerus; species Eretmocerus hayati. Next base: position 95,194,486 of record CM056744.1, on the reverse strand, counting down.
AAAAAATACTCAAAACAGTCATTTCTGAGGTAAAACAGTCTTGCAAACACGATGGAATTAGTTGCGAGGTCGCCCAAGAACGTTGAATGAGGTAAAAACGCATTTTTCGATTTTTTGACATGGTTTTGCGCACTTAAACAGCTCTAGGAGGCCCCAAAAGTAAAAATAATTGCTGAAAATTTTTTTGCAGGTAGTTTATCACTATACAAATCGAAAAAAAATGAAATAAAAAAAATCAAAATATACGTTAAAAAAGTTATGAGCAAAACAGCGATTCTTGAGTATTTCAGCTTTCGGATGTTCAAAAAACAACTGGGAGAGGTTTTACTAGTGGTTTATCGATAGCTTTCGAAGTCACCTTTCAAATTCTTTTTGGAAAATCCAAATTGGACAAAGCAATCAAAAGTTACGAGCAAAATACGGTAGGATAGATTCAATTTTTGATTTTTCGGTTAAATCACTCTTGTAGGCCTATCTGAGACAAAAAAATTTTTTTGGACCTACAAACTATAGGAAACATCTTATTTTGGTACCCCACGTCGAAAAAAAATGGTATGGGAATTTTAAAAAAATAGCTGCAGAAACCGTTTGAATTTGACATGGACGCACTCAGTGCCTGTATTGTATATTATCGATTGGCAACATTTTTTCATTTGTTTGAGGCTGGGAAAGAGTCTCTTCACTAATGAGCCTGAGCAGCTATTCGAGTTCAAGTCGATTGTTGAGACCATAGGCTGCAGATTTGTCGACGATTCGTGGATCCAATTGCTCGTCCAATTGTGACTCGAGATCCGACTTTCAAGCATTTTTTTTCAATATCGGTGTACAAATTCTTCATGAAAATTTTTAGCGACGAGCAAAGTAGACAAATTTCAAGAAATAGATTGATTGACTGCGTGATGATTTTACAAAAATTTGTGATTTCCATCTGTTATGTAACACGTTCATGAATAATGTTGCTAATAGTCAATTAGTATAAATAGTTTGTATCAAATCTAAATCATGTATGAATTGCAGTTTTTTCATGATTCGACAGGCAGTCAAACGTAACAGCCCCATTTCTCATAAAAGATCAAGGTCTCATATTATCCGCGATTTTTTATATGCGGTACTTTTTCCAAACGTAATCCCCGCGCATAACGAAGGACTCCTGTCTTTCAAAGCTAACATTCACTCATTTAGTTTGATAGAACAGTAGCACATTGTTGTGCTAGGTGCTGAAAGATTGGGTTCTTACACTTTCACAGTCTGTAAAATCGAACGTTACAGTTTCAATTTACAATGTAAACTTTTGAAAATGATACATTTCGACTAGAAAAAGTAGCTGCTGGAAGATTAATTGGGATAACAAAATAGAAATTTACTTTGCCGCACTATCACTCTTTCAGCTTTAATTTCGTCTCACCTTTACCCATTACATTATACTTAATTGGTCTTTCTACATTTCTAGTTGTTGAACGCATGCCAGTCTGAGATCCGTCGTAATGGAACAGAAAAGAATGGTGGAGGAGCTGCTCGGATGGTTGAGTCGACACCAAACGCCAACCGTGATCAGATGCAGAAAAGACAATGCGTACCTGCACAAATCGATGGACTGGAAGGAATCAGACGCACGCAACTTGGAAGATACTTTCTAAGGAGGAGAGCTCGGCCCCATGACCAGGTAAAAATTGCAATAAATCACACATTATAGTTTGTAGCGTGCGATGGTATCTTGAGACTTTCAGTTTTTTTTCTGTTGTATGAGATGTCAATAAATTTATTTGTACCTCTCAAATAGAGCTGTGGGTCATTATTATTATTTTTTTTTTGTTCATTAGGAACTATGGAATAATTTTCTTTTCTCAAAATAAAATCGTTGAACTAGACTGGTAAAACTCATATAAAAACATTAGATTGAATTCTAAATCGCAGCAACAACGTTTGAAGGAAACCAAATATCAACAGCTGCCACCCCAACTGAGAGATGATTACTCTGAAAACACGATCAATAAAAAGCAAACTTGTAAGAGACATTGCAATATCGGGAAATGTCATTGCCGCAGAGATGAGGTCATGGCGAATCCATCTGATTTAAGATCGACAAAAAAATTCCGACAGGCTGACTACTTGAATGAGAACTTCAAAGCCAAAATGCACCAGCGAGAAGAAAGACATTCTTGGTAAGAAAACTTTCACTCTTATAGACTATTAAATTCTTCTTATGTCAGAATCCAAATCTTGCAGTTCGGGTCAGCTTCCGTCAATTTATCGCAAACCGACAAGAGAAATCGTTCATCTCACGAATTCGACCACGTACATAGTCGGTGACAACTCTCGCAAAATGGGACTGGCCATCGTTCGAGAACGTCTGCCACAAGGTGAGATCTTCAACTTTCGAACTTTGTATACTGCATCGAAAAGCAATCCATCCGTGTATTCATCTATAATTCTTAAATTATTAAATTAACTAGATACATTTCATGAGCAAACTTTCTGTATCATTGATGAATTCTGATCACGAGCATTATTATCGAATATTTGTGATGTTGTAGACAGTTAAATCTTTAGTCATACATAGTCAATCTGGCAATGGCATTGAGGAATAATGTGAATTTTTGAAGCTCTGCCGGTAAAACACAGGAGCTCAAACAGATCACCGATGAAGAAAGTAGCGAAGCGCGAGATGAGCAGTGAACACTTCCAGCATCCTCAAGCTTTTGAGTCAAGATACCGTGATCGGCGGGTCAGATACAGAGATGAGTGAGCTCAGCCGAATATTTTTGATACACTTTCTTCAAAATTCCATTGATGCCTGGAAATGTTGCATCAGCTGACAAAGTTTCAGCTACCTCAAGATTAACTCCATAATTCGTTCGGCATCTCTCTCTCAAGTAATTCTCATTCAATTACCAATTATTATCGGGGTTTTTCTTGAAATGATCATACAAATTATTCGTGATAGTTCGTAAATACTTATTTATTATAAAAATACTGTAAATAATTAGTATTTGTTGATCCGTATAATATTTGTTGAAAAAACCCACTATCTAAATTATTCGTGTAACAAAAAATCTAAAAATATTCGCCATCGTCTGATTCGATCTATAAAATATATTTTGCAGCGTCGCCAAAATTTTGAACATCTTTTGATTTATGAATCTCGATTCAAGATAACTACTATAATCAAAAGGAATACCCTGGAGTTCAAGAGATCTCACGAGAATACATACAGAAAAATTTTCTGAGTCAATTTGATATCTCAATTCGATATTTTACAGTTTATAATTAACCAACTTTCGGAGCACTTTTCCAATTCATTTCATCAATTCATTTTTTGAGCAGTATAGTTTCATCGTATTCAACTTGATTTCAACAATAACAACAACAATAACAACGTTAGAACATACAGACTGCTAAATCATTGCCTGAGCGAAGTCGCAAGTTGGGATGAAGTTTCAAGACTCTAAGTAATATTATTGCAATACAAAATGAATTGAAGGCTGATGAAAAATCAAATCTTGCTCCACGTCCGAATTACCACGCCACAAGAAAATCCTTCCAAGATGAAAATTATTACACGTAGAGCGGCGTGAAATATTCACTCCTTAAGATAAATTTAAACTAAGGTGAAACAGGAACTAGCACATTTCCAAGAATTCAAGTACATTTTCTGTCCCATTTTGCTTGAATTCAATGTCAACTTTTTTAACCATCGATGACTGCAGTTATCGATGGTTAAAAAAAATTACCATGGTGCTGCTCTTGGCTAAAAATCGTTGATGAGGCGTCGAGGACAGACTCACAGAAATGGCTCAACTAATTCTAAATTCAGAAGCATCCAATTTGCAACTTACATAGAAATCTGGTATAATGTAAGCTCGATCTAATATCGATCGTTTCATCAACATATTTACAAAATATTTATTCACGCGCTACTTCAATAAAGTTCAAGTATCTTACACTGTTTATGCTCTGAGCAAACATTTGACTTTTCTCACCAGTTTGGGCGTGATGGGGAAATTTGTATTGGTGACAGTCGATCACCTTTCAATACTTAGATTTGAGTCACGGTCATATCCAGTCATATTACCTATTGACCTATCTCGCCTTAAAAATGCCTGGGTACCGATTCCTCGACAAGCAAGATGGTGAAAGTAACACAATTGTCTCATTGAAGTCGTGGAAAATATACCTGTTTCATAACGATTTAAATTGTTCGATAATAGGAAGATGAGCGCGTGAATGCTTCAAGTATTCTAATCCACGCGCAGTCTTCTTTACCCAGCTCGCGAAAATCCTAGACATTTCAATTAAATGGAACAAGTGGGTGATCATCAGTTCACAAGTTTTCATCACCATTCAAATGAAACACGATTTGATGGCAACTAGACTGTATCTGAAAGAATACGTATATGAATGTGATTTTCAATCAACTCCAAAACCTAAATCAATCTTTAAAAAGAATTCAATTAAACAAATTCGTAATTTGAAACAGAGAAGAGAGCTTGACAAAAGAATTACACTCGCTCATCCAATCTACTCGACCAGTGTCCAAAATATTTTCAATTCTGCGAAAGTTTCCAAGGTAATAGATGCGGCTACTTCTCATCTTCGCTTCAGCATAAATTTATTCCAGGCAGTTGATGTATTCTCAGTAGAAAATGAAAAAAGATCGCGATATAAGTTTTACGAGGGTTTACGCGCGTGCAACAGGATTTCTAGCTTAAAAATTTTTTGTGTTCTCGTATTTTTGTTCTAATCCTGGTTCACAGTATTTTAATGATGGATAATTCTTCATAATAAAGGTTTTTGCACCAATTAGTGATATTTCGAGGAACAGGTACCCAGCACACAAAATTATTGAATCATTGAAAGAGAAAATCAATGGCAAACCTGTCTCCTATCGTAATACTAATCACATACATGTCAAAATGGCAGCTATTTATTGCGAAGGTAAGCCTTCAGCATACCAGGATTCTCCTCGCAAAATCTGAAACAAATTCATATTTTTGTTAAAACTCCTTCCGCTGATTTGCTTCAGATACGCTTCATATACAACACCATTGGATTCTGGATTTGGCATATTTCAAATTCAATCCATGAACTAAAGCTATGTTCAGTCTTGCAAGGTTTCAAGTTCTTTACTTGGTTCGGACTCCAAGAATGATGTAGATCGATTATCAGTAGAGCGAGGAGAAGAAGTTTCACCAATGGAAAACATTTAGATTATCAAGTGTGGGTATTTAAAGTTTACCTGATATTCCTCTGGTTTAGCTTTTGGGCGACGGCTGGTTTTATTTTGCTCCGACCATTCGAACTTCGAGAGCCTCTGCCAGTTATTATATACACATGCTTTTTGCCATTTTTGGGCAACGATCCAATTTGGCGATCCAAGAACATGTCAAGAGCATGCAGGGCCTCGGATACGAGAAAGTAGTGTAAATCTATCTTGTTGTTGGTATGAGTTTGTGCAGTTATAAGCGCTGATGCAGCGGCATGATTAGCAGTCTCCATGTTTCTCATATGAAGTTTGGCCTGATTGTTTCAAGAAATTCATGTTAATTGGTATCATTGAATCATTTTCACTGAAGATTAGAGAGAAAACTCATCAAAATCCAGAGTTCTGAGCTGAACCAAAGTCGAAATATGTGATTACAGTTACTTTTGCTCGAAAAGACTAACAAAAATCAGAGATATATTGGAGTATAAAATACTCAAAAGTGGAATTATATAATATTCATCGCATTCTGTATAAGATCAGAGACAGACACAAATCCTCTATTTGAAAGATATTGGATAAAATTATCAGGCATATGAGATGACCGTACGCACCATTTCAGAGTAGTACTCGGCGACATCAAGAGCTTTCCGCCGACGAGCCTCATTTGCTTTCAAATAATTTTGATTTCTGAGTTCAAGCTGTCGACGAGCTTCCATTCTCGAATCCCTGGCCGCGCGCATCGCTTGTTCCTCATTGAGTTCTGGCTCCTGGTTGAATTGCTCGTACATATCACCACCACATGCCTCGTTAAAGCCAGCATCCGATCTCTACGGTGATCAAATTCAATAGATTAGCTGATGCATTTAAAAGAAATCATTGCACAAAAAAAAGGATTGCAATTACCAATTGGTTGTGTTTCGATGTTTGATAGCTGCTTTCTTTCTGCAATTCATCGATCAAATTTTTGCGTTTTTTAAGCACGTCAGCCATTGTTATGGGTGATCCTCCACAATTATCTTTTATGACTCTTATCGTTTCTTCAAAGTTGCGTTCGTGAGACTCATAGATTTCGAAGAGAGTGTCAGCACTACAGTCGGGAAACAGTTCGTGTAGAGACTTCTTCGTCACTCGGAACGTTAAATCCTTCGGCGTCTCTTTCCTGTATTTGTGTTTCTGAAATGGTAAATCATCGCGATATCGATATTTCAGTGACTTACTAAAAAACGAGAGAAGGGATTATTGATTTGATAGGATCAATGACATTATTATACCCGAACAATAAGGATGATCGATCGATATTTTAGTGCGTCGGGTTCCGATTTTATCGATATCGAGACCAGGTTTGCGATTCTCCGTCAGAGCCGTTCTCGATAGATCTTGTTCACGAGAATAGTGAATGCGACTATGATTTTGAACAAACCAGTGAAATAGATAGGATGACAGATAATTTTGAAGATCTTGAGGAAGTTGAGGGTACGCTCAGTGATTATTCATCCAGCTTGACTGAATGTGTATTTCTTTTCTATTTGTTGAGCGACAACATCTTTGATGCTAGCTTTGACTGTCAATCAACTTCTAGCGCATCTAATGGGCTGCCCCATCGGGTTTGTTCACCTATCGCGGACTGATAATAATAGGTACCAGCTCTTTGCTGAGACATTCAAGCAGATAACTGAAAGTTTGCACTAACAAGATGACTTCAATGGTCTTCGCTTCATTTTTGGGTGTAGCTGCTCACATGTATGTACATCGAAAAGATACTACTGACAATGGATGTTTGCCAAGATTGATTTGAAAACGATGACTTCGATAGCGATAACGATAATGACAAATATTGATGAAGTGAATAACAAAATGAATGTCAGATCATTGTATTGTCTAGTGCATGTTGTGGCAGTTCTATGAGATAATTAAGATCCGATTTGGATTCTGAGTATTTCATCCGTAGTGATGTCCTTTGAAAGACTTGATGATACTTACAAAATCATTGCAGGCATTGGCGAGGGCCAATTCCATGTCCATTATCTCCCTCAAATTTGGAACTTCTGGCTCTCTAATGATGGCCTCTTCTTCTTCCTTTTCCAAGGATCTAGCATATTCGGCATCTGTGAATCAAAGAGATTTGCTTACTACGTCTCAAATGACTCAAAGGATAATATTTCGACTCGAAATTGACACGCATGAAAATTCTGCCGGTTTGTTCAACTCCTGAGACTTTTATAAAACTAAACATTGAGATTTTGAATTTCTTGAACCATTTTAATGTGACAACAGGTAGGAAATTTGATCAGTATAACTTGTGAATAATCTTCAACTGTCCCCGTCGGTTGATAAGATTGAATTGACTTGAATTGATCGTGAAGGACTAAAAAGGAGCTTGTGCAGAGAATCTGAGAGCAATGTGAGTATTTGCTACGTTTCGTCAACAATTTCTGTTGACCTTTGATTTGATTTTTAGATGATATTCTAGTGTCATAACTATAAAGATTTATTTCGATGTCTTTTTTTTTTTGACACTCAATTGAGTAAAATCTAAACGATAAAGAGATTGAAATGTGTCAACATTTCACAAGGGCAATTAAGGATTGAGAAAAAGTAAAGTTTTCAAGATAAAGTTCGACTTTCAGATAAATTTTTGTTGATGAGTAATTTAGTTTATAAAGCAATTGAGATGGAAACCACACGAACCTCTGGCAATACTCGCGTCAAGCTCTTCCTGCATGCTCCACAGTTGCCTCTGCATACTTTCGATCCAAAGAGTGTAAAGCTCTTGCGCCATCGAGCGTTTGATTTTGATGACAGGGAATAGTCCTGTGGGCGTTTCAAAATCTGAGCTTCCGAAATTATTTTCAAGCACACGAATAAACTCGTGGCCTAGAGTCAAATCCATGGTTTCCTCTTCCTCTTCGTCAAAATCTGAAATTTCTTCTTCTGGCTGTAGCTGATCTGGATTGTAAGAAGTCCAACAATCGTCCATTCTCATGGAGTACCTTGGATTAACGTCTGATGATGGAATGGCCTGCAAAATGACGGTGACTTGATCAAATGTTTGTTGGTCGATATTACGGGTTATTTGAAAAGAACTTCAAACGACGATGAAAATGACAAGACTGAGTCATCAGAATGATTGGCTGAAGTTTCGTACATTAGAATTCATGATCATATTGAGAGATGAAAGATTAACTAAAGATTAGCATATCGTCAAAGTGTGCATCTGATTGTGGAAGAATCAATTTCTCAATTTTTTATATTTTTTCACGTTCGACTCACAATCAGTCGATGAAAAAACGTATTTCGACACTCGGGCGTGGAGTTTCTTGTTTTGTTCGCGATAGTTTCGATCCTTGTAAGGGTTCGGGACGAAAACAATCGCTAGAAAAGCGAAAACCAAACTTAAGACCCTTGTATCGAAAAATACGACTCTCTAACTCTCCAAAAATCATCATCGGTTGAATGAGCTCGATAGTTATTGGTCGGAGATCGAGAGACATGTGAAATTTTACCCTGCTAACAATTATAGAGAATCGCATAAAAATGACAAACACTCGGATGTTTGCCTTTTACCGCGCTTGGGTATGATGCAAAAAATTTGAGTTCCACTGAAAATGCTGCCCTAAAATTGGATAATTGTGAAGTGCCGCTGTGCATGCAATCGTGTTTGAAGATCCAAAAAATTTGAGGAGCTAACGAATCAACTTGCCAAAATTGGCTAATTTTCATGACATTTCCACCCCCATAATATCAACCAGTTCATGTAAAAAACGTTACATATTTCACATCCTTTGACATTACTTGTCGATCATTGTGATTATAGAGTTTTCGTTCAATGGCTGATGTCACCGTGTTGATCTAACCTTGATTTTGTGATTGATAAAAACACAATTGTCGAGCTCCAACCTCACCACGGCCACGAGTGACGAGTCGAATAAATATTTCCGAGGAAAGCGCACAGCTCTTCAATTTTGTATAAAAATCATATAATCAAGTGAGTATACTTTTGAAAAATTACAACTACTTTGACCGACAGATACGGGTTTTTTTGGAAGAAAAATTGAAGAAAAAAATCCAAGTGATTGTTGTCTTGGAGTGTTATCCTTCCAAGATGAACAAATTCCATCGTAGAGAATCAGTGACAACCGAATGAACTTTGATAAATTCATGTAAAAGCATCGAACGAACTCGAAACATTTGGTCTGGATCGAGGTACTTACAGGATAAATATCCCAAATATCGATCGATTTGCTAGTCTTTTCATCTCAAGGTTAGATCAAATATGTCATGTGACCCCATGGTGAAAGGACATAACGTAATGATTAGACTAATAATTGCTCAAGCATCATTGTTCCAACACGCACTGATAGCTTCGAATTCCCGAGTCGAGAATGAGTAATTTGATTTCAAAGTAAATCTCAATCCATGAAAACAAAGCAAATCATCATTGGAAATCTCTAATTATAGAGATTGAAGAATGGAAACAGTGTCACGAAGGGCTAGTAGTGCATCTGAACATGTCTCACATCTTTCAACTGCTGCTAAAAACATCGATCCTTTCCAAAACTACTTGCGCTCTTTTTGTGAATAATGAGGAACCTTATCTTAGAGGAATAAGCATAAATAAAAAAGCATATCGTAGAACTTGTTGACCTATTGAATAACTTCTCTTGAGAATTGTTGAGAATTCTGTGGGGTATAGATCTAAAGAAAAATCTTTAGTCAGCCAATAATGTTAGCCCTAAAAGGTCTTTTGAAAGTTAAATACGGATCAAGATACAAGAAACACAGAAAACTCACCTCTTGAAGGAACTGTTGCTGTTGCTGCTGCTGTTCTTCAAAACTCATAAGATCACCTATCATTTCAGCTGAAGCTTCTGCAGACGCAGCAGTAGCTGCTGATGTTCTGTCCTTACTAAAATCTCGATTCTTCCAGCGCTTTACTCGTAAAGCGTGTTTCGGATAGCTATCCTCGCTGAGTACAAACATATTCTCGAGTTGCTGTTTCAAAGCGAGCTTTTCTGCGGAAGCGGTACTCAGCTGTTTACTCTTATCTTTCTTGCTACTGCGAGCCCTAGTAGGCGTTGTTGGAGTCGTACAATGCTGTTGCTGCTGTTGTTGATGATCTTCACTAGGCCCGGGAGATGAACTCGAACTACTTGCTAATGCCGAAGCAAGTGTGTCTGTAGATGTGAATATCGAGATATTTAACATTATGAGCTGTACTGATTGGGAAACACTGATTCTTCAATTCATGGTTTCTCGATAATTTTGAACTTAATTAGCTAGATGCCAAAAAAAGAATATCAGAAGCTGAACATTTTGAGTAGGGAAACAATAACTTCCAGCTAAATACGCCTATAGCCTACATTTGACCGTCACAATTTCATTCAAGTTGAGATATTTCCCAATTTAGATAAATATCATGGAAATTCAACGAGACTCAAATTCAACAGGGTTCCACAAGAGAAAGGTTACATATTAAGCAATCAATTTTGTCCACTGATATTGCACCAAAATCTACAGGGAGACAGATACGTGAATCACTTGAAGGCTTTGCAAATACAACTACACAAGTGAATTCGATCTTGAATGGGTTAAGATACGTCGATAACGACAATCTTTTTTCAAAGATAGACGGCGGACAGCGGAAGCTTATTCGTGAGTCATCGGGCAAATTGATAAGATTATCAGATTTTGATGATGTGTTACTTTATTTAAAGTATGAAACCTGTAGATGGGCTAAAAAAGAGTATAGATACGCATCTCACAATTCCGAATTAGACTCATCGGTGAAATAGGGTGGGAGAAAAGAACTGAAAAAATGTGAAAAGGCTGCAATTAGAATCAATAATGCTCTGATGACTGTGGCGAGCCTGTAAAAGTAGAAGCTGAAGGCATAGTTTTCTGCTCATCAATTTCATAATCCAATGAATGATGATACGAAACCAAAGGAAGAACTTACGAACGAAGTGAATTTTTTTTAGTAGAAGCTGAAGGCATAGTTTTCTGCTCATCAATTTCATAATCCAATGACTGATGATACGAAATCAAAGGAAGAACTTACGAACGAAGTGAATTTTTTTTAGTGAGCTACAATTTATCAAAACATTTTTACTACCGAAGAGTTGAAACTTGCTAAGATGCATACGCCCGAATTTCATCCCGAAAAAACCACTAGACAGGGGGTTGACCAATTCAAAAATTGTTAGTACAAGGTCTCAGGAAATCTTACTTTCTGATTGAAAAATAAATGCACCTTATAGTCGCACTCACCTGGCGTAGCTTGACCTGCAAGTGTACTCTTATTCACTTCATTATCGCCACCACCACCTTGGACACTCGAAGCTTCAGCTTCCAGCTGATCCAAAGCTGCGTGTAACGATGCATCGTCATTATCCATGAGGTTGTAAAGATAATCTGAAGTCCATTCGACATCTTTAGCACACAATTGCTCGTACACATGAAGCACGCAAGATTGAGGTATCATATGTTCGAATTTTTCGATAAGCTCGCGTCGAGACTGCTCTTCTACTAGACGTTTTTGCTCTTCAAGACTTTCATCATCTTCGTCTTCATTGAGTGCTGAGCTAATTTGCGGATCGTCGACGAGATTGAGAAGGTTCGTCCGCGCCGGTGTCATGGTGCCCTTGTGTAACATCAATTTCCGTGTTGGTGTGAATTCTAGATCTGGAAAATGATAATTTTATAGGGTAATTTTGAGTTTGAAATACGCAAGAACTTTACAGCTAGAGGTGTTCAAAGGGTTTTGAAAGGCTTGGGCCTAAACGTCACAACTTTTAGTTTTTTGAGCTCGTGGTATGATTTGTCCTCGAATTATTCTGATTCAAACTATTTAGTTTTTCACATACTATGTACCTGAGAAACTTTCATATTTGGCTAAAGTATGCTCAAGAAATGCTCAAGGGATTGGCTCGATGAGTCTAGATTTGATGAAAGAGAAAATAGTGAGTACTATTTTACTGGTAAGAATGAAGATGAATTCGAGTACGTACTCCTCGATAATGGGAAATTTCAAGAATATTCCAAGAACGTATAGTCAGTTCAAACTTAAGGAAAAGGTTCAGAGAAGATGGTCGCCTTGATATTTACAAATTCACCGCGTGATGGTATGTCATGAATATTTGTACACTGATACGGCTAAACGATTGAGATAATTTTGAATAATAGTAAGGTCAAATCACGTATAGCATATAATATTAGACAAAATGGAAAGATTGCTGAAGAATGGGTAAAATAAGGAAAAAATAGATCTGACTGAGACTCTCTCTTGAGGATGAGAGCAAGGACTAATGGGCTTCGTCAACACAAATTTCGAAGCATGCACATCTTGCTTAGCATTCTTAATTAGTAGTCCAGTGGGTATAAGTTGGTGTCTGGATCCATTCTAAAACAGCAAGCTAACAACGGGTTCTTTGTGCAGAACTCATCGCTGAATACGATCCCAGACAATGACACAAATCTAAAAGGCTCCAAGAGGATTCTGAGTAGGTTTCTATATAAGTTCCGCGAGCAGTTCCGAAAGAGTTCCGTTGGAGCAGCGAAATTTTACATCCGGTGGAATCCCAACTGAAGATTATGAGAGTATGGAAAAACTCATTAGGGAGTGGTTCAGAACTGTCAAAGAGTGTTTTTAAAGCTCTTTGGGAACCCTGAAAATCAGTGAAATTTTGGAGGGACGTCGGTTTTCTTGAGATGAAATTTTCTTTTCAAGAGTGATTATATTAGCGGCATTGGACCAAAAAACTTCGGTGAAATGATGTAATCAATTGCAAGAATGAAAATACTTCAAATGAATCTCAGTTATAATTAGGGAGATTCGCCCATTTTTCAACTTGTCTCTAGAAATTTATATTCTATTTTCAGGGCCATGTCGATTTAATTTCAGATTACGATTTTTCATAAAATCTGACACATTTCATCCTGATTCCATAATTTTCGATGGAATTAGATAATATCGATAGTATTTGAGGCAATGAAACGCTGTTAGTGTATTCCTTTTCAGGGGGTTAACTTGGAGTGTTGATTACCTATGTACAATATCTCAAAATTAATTTTCAAGAACCAGATTAGCCGAGAGGCGTAGAATCAAGGACAGATGATCCGAAGCTCTTGGGCTCGGGACTCACTTGTGTACATATTTTTTTTCTCTAATTATTTTGTTGTTCATCGGCCTGCTTGAAAATATTTATTCATTTTCAAAAATTTCTGTGAACCGCGGCTTTTTTGTGAAAAAAAAAAAAATTTAACGGAATCCTCTCCAAGCTCTAAAAGTACCGATTGGGTGACGCTTATGAAGCTCCTATAGGACCCCGTATACGGGAGCAGAAATAACATTCAGTTGGAACTCACTAAGAGCTCCTTCAGATTTCTTTCATTACTGTTTTGAAAGCTCCAATGGATGTCAAATTTTGCTATTTCGCCAGGGCTCCGAAAGAACTCCGTTTTCATTGTTTGGAAGCTCAAAGGAGCTTTATTAGTGGAGCTCCATCACAATTGTGTCGTTTTCTGGGGATTCTGTGTAAATCACTCGGGAATTCAGTGCAGAAATCGATAATACAGCGATCAAAAGGTGATAAAAGACAGTTTTCGGGGTAGGACGGTGGTTGGGCGAAGCTCCAAATGGTTCCTCTAAAAGTTGTAGCTCTTTTTGTGATGCAAATTTTGAGCTACGTTGCGATCAAATAGGACGTCTAGTTGCGGTGTAAAGCCAGGTTGAATACGGTTGTTGGCCCGCCACTTTGAGATTAATACACCAAAAGATAAAAGGACCATTTTGAGCTCCACCCAACCAATGATCTCGCACATTCCCAAAAACTGTCTTTTATCACCTTTAAATTGCTGTATTATCAATTTCTCCATGCCAATAGCGAATGATTTCCGCAGATTCGCATTCACCACGAATTCTGTATACAAATCCGTTGTCAGATGCTGTTTCGGAATTGATCCACTACATGCATTGTCAAAAAATTATATCCACTACTGCAGTACCTTTCATAAATAATGGATCGAGTAAGGTCTCACTAAAACAGTGATATTTCTAATATACTTTGTCGTACGGGAATTTTCAATAAAGGATCTTGAAGATCACAAAAAAATCTATCGATTCATGTGTTTACAACATTCACTACTATATTCTTCTCTCAGTGTAGTCAACGATGAAAATCTGAAAAATTTCTCCTTCAATCAATCACCTACAACTTTGGCGGGAGTGATCGGATCACAAAAATTTGCACGGGATCTTGTAGATCTTTTTAAAACCTACATTTTCCTTTTTTTAAAGTTCTTTCCACGACATTTCCTGTCCAAGTAACGAGCTTGGAAAGAAAACTTTGTGTTACATGGACTGTATATGGAGATACCGAAGCTGCCTATTGTTTTATTTCCTCTTACGCCATTCTGGTGCAAAAATTCATCAAAAAATATCACGGACCATGATTTCGACGTAAAATAATCTCATCTTTTGGAATATTTGATCAGATTTTGTCTTGGATTGGAGGCAACCCCGCTTTCCCAAGTTTTATTGGGAAAATTGATTCATTCCATGTTTTGTCTCTATAGATCACATTCAAGCCAAAATCTGATCAAATATTCTGAAAGATGAGATCGTTTCACGTCGAAATCATGTGCTATGGTATTTTTTTGATGAATTTTTGCACCAGAATGGCGCAATGGGGGATAAAGCAGTAGCCAACTTCGGTAGCTCCGTAAGCAGTCCATGTAATACAAAGTTTTCTTTCCAAGCTCGTTACTCGGACAGGAAAGGACGTAGAGTAAACTTTAAAAAACGAAAATTGTAGATTTTGAAAAGATCTACAAGATCCCGTGAGTATTTTTGTGATCCAATCACTCCCGCCAAAGTTGTAGGTGATTGATTGAAGGAGAAATTTTTTAGATTTTCATCGTTGACTAAGGGCGATCAAAAAGGACGCAATGAATGTTTTAAACACATGAATCGATGGATTTTTTTGTGATCTTCCATATGCTTTTTTCAAAATTCCCGTCCGATAGAGTATATTGGAAATATCACTGTTTTAGTGAGACCCTACTTGATCCATTATTTATGAAAGGTACTGTATATATAGTAAAAGTCGATAACGATTTGTACGACTTTTCTTTTCTATTTATACGCGATTCGAGCTAAAGTCAAAGAGAAAACGCCCCAAACTTTTGAAAGACGCATTCACTTCAGCTATTGAGATGAGCTTCAAACAAAGAACAAAATCTTACAGCACATCATCATTTGTGATACATCATCATTTGTCATACTAAATGTGCAGAAAAAAGATATAATTGATCACTCCCCAAGAGGCGATAGGGAGATTTCCCTGGACATGGTGTATTTCCTAAATATTGGAGATTTGTCATATCTGATCGAAGTGGTACAATATTATTATTGCAACATTAAGAACCGCAGAAGATCCCGAATGAAACAATCTGAATTCTAAAGTAATTTCTCTTCTTGATCAAACTTTTGCAAAACATCCACAACAAAGATATTTCGTGAAGCGGGAATACCTAATTGAATTGCGTCAGACCCTGCTTACGCCCACCTAATGGAATTTTCCAGATTATTGCTCAGAAAAGAATCAAAACTAACACCATGCCTAGAATTGCATAGGTGATGTAAGAACATTTCCCACCGAATCCGAGAAAAACAACCATTGTTACACGACTAATTTCGCGGAAACTTTGATATTTGAATGTCGAAAATGTATGTACCAACCCCAAATTTCACTACCGAGTGTTTGAAGGTGTATGTTTCGATTTTTTGAAACATCTCAATATAAACTACGAATCAACTCGAGCGCGAATGTAAATTTTCCCACTCGTCGGGACCATAAGGATGACACGCATAACACGATAGCACGGCACGGAACCCTGACATTTGCCACTAAAATTGATCTCATGGCCAAACAATTTAAGCTACAGTCTTCAGGTTCTGAGGTTTTCATTTGACGACCAGATACTTCGAACTAACTACTTAGGACCTCTGTAGCCTCGCGTTTAAGGGTCGCAGTAGTACCGGACGGACCTGACATAAAAATCTAGCAAAAGTAAATTTTCGCGGAAAAGTACTGCTCAAAGTGTGGAAATCAACTATTTTCGATACTTTGGGGCATGGAAAAGTTGCGCCTGACAATTTCTTTTAAAAAAAAGTTGGCCTGGAGTGAGGCTAATCAACTTTTATCGAAGAGAACTGACAAGGTGATATTTTGATCAAAACTGCGACAAAATATTCAGCACGTACATTTTGTCGGCGAGCACCGCCATGCACACACAAAGTGATCTTTCGGCTCTCGTAGCAGTAGGTTTTGGTGCGTAAAACTATTACATTTAATGTATTTTCCCACCCAAATCCCTAACCAGCCCCACTGCGGCAATTCATAATCATCCGGAAAAAAGAAAAGCCACAGGGCACAAATGAGAATTTTTGTTGTCCGTCCTGGACAATAATACTAATGATTGCTCCAAAAAGAGCCTCAAAGTCCAAGATGACTTGTACGCTTTTTTCCTCGAGCATTTTTAGGGTTTGTGCAAGCAGGCACACACATTATTTCGAAGTTTCCACGGAACTACTCATATATTACACACGAAAAATCTCAAAAAATAGAAGATTTGTGAGCGAACCAAGTCAATTATCATTTTTAATTAAACGCTTTTATTGCACTTCACCGAGTTGCTAGTTCGGCAGCTGCCCGACTAGTGAATTTTTTAAAATAGGGACACTATACAATTTCGTCATTTCTGTCCAATCATGATGCACAATTTTTTGTTAGCTCCTCCCACAAGATATACGTCGTTTGCTCGTACGCGTTAGGGCCAAACAATATTGCTGAAACGAGTGTGTAAAGTAAACGTAAGTGTGTGGTTTAATACTTTGTGCTTGTGTCCCGGTGTATTTTTTTTTTCGCAGCGTATAAGTTGCCTAATATTCTGGCTTTATCGTAGATGACATGGTTAGCAATGTGCGATCGTAAACATTTCCACGAATTGTAATGTGAGAGGGAGAGAGGATGGCACGACTTTGGTGCTCTCTCTCACACATTGACAAGGTACTATATAGCGCCATCTGCTTTTGGATCATCGTATTTTGTCGAGGAAGTATGTTTACAGATGCCATAAGAAATACGTCAAACGTCATTCATCGAAGAGCGCGAGTATTTGAATCCTATGCAGACACGCGAGCGCGGCCGTGTACTTCATTGCCCATATGAGAACATGGAGCACGCATGCATCAACCCAATTTTTTTTTTTTTTTTGGTGGTTCATGACCCGAGAAACAAAGTTGCAATTCGGTTTTTTCTTACAAGTTCGGAGAGTACTTGCTTTCAATCATTCAAAATCAGTACGTCTGACGACTGAATCGGAGTGCACGGACAGTAAGTATCGCGCGGAAATCTGAATTTCAGAATAATTCGAACTATTTGAATGTCTGGCGCATATACGAGCACACGCCTTTTGTCCAACTTTCTGTATTCAGGCCAGTTTTGATTTGTTGCCTCGGATCGGGTAAAATCACGTATTTCTGATCACTCGTAGCTCGTAATAATTAGGCCTCGGGGTTGATTTTGACAAAAAAATGATTAAATAAACGAACAACTAACTATGCAAGATATAACTGAGCACATCAAATAGTTAACTATGTTTCTAAAGTATGATGACAGTTAACTATATGATACATTTTAATGGTGAAAATGAAAAATGGTTGACACAACTTTTGATTGCGGTGTTCGATTGCTAAAAAATAGCTTCTACACCTTGTCACGAGAAGTGAAAGCGTGGGGCGCAAAAATATCCAAACAAACCATTACGAGACCAAGTGTTTCATTTCATTAGTTCGTTGAAACCTTCATATATAGCTCACTATTTTCGAGGTATACACATGAGGTATCATATTTGTTGAGAAAATGAAGATGCTTGATAACTTGTGTGCCTGGACCAGAATATATTACCAAGTTTCTTAACAACCTTATTACAACAATTATATAATCTCAACTGCTTGGGATAAAGATGCCCCACGTCTTTAGTTTTTGTGATAAGAAGTGGAAGTCAATTTTTAGCAAGCGAACACCGAAATCGCAAGTTGTGTCAACCATTTTTCATTTTCACTATTAAAATATATCATATAGTTAAGTGTCATCATACTTTCGAACATAGTTAACTATTTGATGTGCCAAGTTATATCTTGCATAGTCAGGTTTTGTTCGTTGTCAAGTGAATAAAAGCGTTTTTTAAAAGTTTTCTTTTACCAATTTTATTCACACTTTGGAGAATCTTTTGTTATCAAAAATCTATCAAGGATTTCGATAATAAATCATATAGATATATTCAAATTGAATCAATTGAAAAGATTTTGCAAGCTATCGATAACATACGTAAATGTACCCAAAATATTTGGATAAATTGGCGTCATACTTCTGTTTTAATTACTTCATAACAATTGGCTCAGTTCACAGATAAGGATGATAAGAACATCAAATTTTGATCCTTTGTGAGGTAATGACGCAAGCTGAATTTTTTGATACAAAAGAAGTATATCTGTCCAAACGATGCAGAGAATGAAGTTATCAAGAGATTGTAGGTTAATGTGTTCTACATTCCAAAATGGTAAGTACTCTTCCGTATCGTAGTTCACATCTTGGATCGAGAATATCTATTCACTCAAGACTTTGCAAAATACTCCATCTTCATCTGTTCGTATTTCTTATTACCAATTCGATTATTTTCTAGCATCAAATAGTGTACGTATTCCTCACTACTTTTGCATTAGCGCAAAGTTACCCTGAAAACGCCTACGGAATCAGTGAACAAGAATTCAACGCGGCAGTTCAGAGCTGTGGCTTTCCAGCCCCGAATCCAAAAATATATCCTCACTTCGCACAGGCAACTCAAGACTTCTCGCGTCCAGAATTGGGTAATTATATGACCTCTGTTGTACTATAAATCTTTACATGTCAAAAAAATCGAGCGCAATCAGACTACATCGCGGTATTTACAAATCTAACAGTTGAGCTTATTGTAATTTACAAATATTCACATCGTGAATTGACTGGGAAACCTACGCTACTTCTTCATTTGAAGAATAATTTGTCAAAACTCGCTTTCTGAGATCTCAAATGAATTAACTGCATTTTCGAGGTTCAGACTACTTTTTCCGAGGGTTGTAGGGGAAACGAATGTTTGATATGACACATGATCTTTTCGACAGCCGAGTTGATAGCCCAACTGAACCACGAGAGCGGAGGTTTCCGTTACCGCGAAGAAATAGCGTGTCAACAAGACAACCATTGTGCCAATAGCTACTGGGATGGAATAGCTTATCAGGAAAATCGTACCATGGCCGAGGTTTTATCCAACTGAGCTGGGGAGCTAACTACGCTGCAGCCTCACGAGCTTTGCAAATCGGGGATACGCTTCTGAGGCAACCAGAACTCGTCGCCAAAAATATAAAAATTGCTACCGCCGTCAGCACTTGGTACTGGCGAGACAGAGTTAGGCCTCTAATCAAACAAAATAATGGTCAGAGGCTATTTGGACTTAGTACTAAAGCTATCAATGGAGCCATTGAATGTAATGGAACTCCAAATCAGCGAGCACGTAACAGATACACGTGCTACTTGAATGTAGCTAAGGCACTTAAACTGGAATGGATAGCTGGTGAGGGTGGCTGTTACAACTAAGTGATCAAAATTAGAAAGATAAAAGGATGCTCAAATTTGGCAATTTGAAAATACAAAGGATGGAAATTCAGTACTACTAAAGGTGGAATCTTACCATTCTGAATTTGTCGATTGTATTCATTGATATTCCGATTAACTGGCTGGAGAACTTTATAATCGTCTGAGCTCCCGATGTCGGCTACGTCATCTAGACTAGCCATGTACGCGATGTTGAAGTCGTAAGGGTCTGTGAAGGTCTCGCAATCACGCGTTGCCACTTTACCGGTTATAGGCAACTCGGCCTCGGCTACAACTGTGTCCAGAGGGATCGATGGGAATGGCGATTCACGCCAACTGATGAGATTCACGTTGTCAACATTGCTTATGTCGTTCTGTAAAAGACGAGAGGAGTTTCAGAATTTGTGAGCATATAAATCAATCAAATTTTTAAAAAAATGCAGATTTTAAGAGTGATTTCATCACTATGTCTAAAAATGTATATAACAAAGATGAATGAATAGAGCATGAAAGATACTCACTTGAATTTTCTCAGGAAAAACATTTTTGCTACCGAAGACTTTGTCGATGGGCTCTTTCGATACTTTATTTTCATCATCTTCAAACGCGTCTAGCACTTGCAGATTCTGGAAATCATGAAAATGAGCATTCAACAAATAAAAAATAGCCAAAGTTGATTCACATATTTACTATGATTCAATCCGCTTCCAAGTTACCGACAAAAACTCTCAGCTCACTGGAAATTACTCGAAATACGAGTTTCGAATATTACAATGCAATTAATGTGACAATTGCTGAGGATCTTAACGATTCTCATGAACTCCAGATTTAAAATACGTCAGCTTAAGCGAAGGGAAGTGGCGTTTGACTCACGATTAGCAAACACACAACGAGTTTTCGTGAGAATTTAAAAAAAGATTTTAAAAGGAGATATGGTACGTGTACCTTTTTCATTTCCGTGAAAGTTTTCTCTGTCATAGCATTGTCCATTCTACGTTCGGTGAAATCTAGTTGTTCGACGAGCTGAAGATCTGAGCTTGCCTCTCGTAACAGTTCTTCTACGTCTCTCGCTTGTCCAGCTATTGCTTCCGATGCCTCGAAGAACTCTTCATTTTCGATTGAAGCATCTACTAAGACACTTTCAGTATCCCGAAAGACAGATTCTGAATTCAAATCTCGTTCAAGATCACTCGAAGGTTCCCGAGGTGATATTATCACAGGTGATAAGGGAACTTCTGGCGTAACCACAAACTCTGACTTTTCAGATGTTGCCGGGTCGAGAGGTAGATTTGGCTGCAAATTTTCAAACAATGGATGAGCTAGTCAATATGTGATTTCAGATGAACATTTTGTGAGATACCCACCTGATTGCAGTTTTCGAGTTTGGGTAGCTTGGCTGTCGAATCCTTCTCATTACCGAGGAAGGAATTTTTGATAAAACTAAAGAGAGATCCAAGACCCCCGGAAGTCTGATCTTCTGACTTTGATTCAATGAGATTTTCTGTTATGCCACCAAGCTCACACTGTGCTAGGTCAACTTTTTCAAGACTGCTATTGCTGCTTCTCGTAGATGGTTCTGAGCTAAAAATCTCGGTAGAGAAACCTTCGAGTTCTGATGATTTCGATCGAACAGGGGTCTGAGATAAATCTGATTCCGTTTCAGGGCTTTCTTCGCGCTCTGAATTGGACGTTGTTTTTATCGACTCAGCTGGTTGTGACATATTTACATCACAGATATCCAAGGCGCTTTCATTGGATTTCGCAGTTACACCGTCTTTCACGATCGGTTCGTTCTATCAATGAAAAAGAAAGATTCGAGGTGAGTTTTCAGGATGATTCCCGATAAACTTCATTTGTGAATGTTGATCATACTTAAGACAACGTACCATCTCCAACTCGGTATTGGAGAGAAATTGAAATTTGGAAAAAAGTTGGATGAGATTGATCATGCAGTTCATTTACTCGATTTGATGGTAATGATTATGGTAATAGATGGTAAATCTAGGGTCAAGGTGAGACCAACAGCAAAATAAAATGATGTATCACCTTTGACAAAGATAGACAGACTCAAGTGACTCTCACATAAGATTTTTCACAAATAAATTTGGTGAAAAAACTTTCGTCAATGTGTCGAGATGTCCATCACAATTTACCAAAGGGATGAAAATTAGTGTCATCTTACACAGATAATCACCTCAAGGTTTCGTTCCTCCGTTATCAAATTCTCAGAGTCTATTGAGCCTGCCTCAGTCTGAACTTCCGATAATTCAGTTGCTTTGTCAGGCTTGCTGTGTGCGTGCGAGTCCTCAAGAACCACAGTAAAGTCCCAACACTTTGAAAATGCGCCATCTCCTTTGACTCTTTCTTCAGCCTTCACCTCACTTTCAGAAATTTCTACGCCACCATCGATTCCCGAAACTTCTTCTGAATCACATTCCTCAGTAGGATTCTCAGTTGCCCGTCTCTCAGAACCAATTGCACCAAGCCTCAGATCTAGGAAACTATCCTCCTTGTACGAAGTACCTTCTGTCCACGACTCATTTACTCTTTGCTGATGATCCGAGTTGCTAGTACTGGTTTCAATGCTACTAACCGTGGAGACAGTATTTGTAGTTTCATAACTCGCGTATTCCTTGGCGATGGTGTTGAGGGCTTCGTTGTCGATCAGACGCTGCGGTGGCGAGTTTGACGAAAACTGTTGAGTCGGTTATAGAGTTGTTAGTTCTGATGGATACATTTTAGGAAAATTAGTTATCGATCGGGAGATGACTTCCTCCCCTGACAACTAATCTTCTCTGAGTTGGCTTTTATTAGATTACGGATGTCTCTTGGGGCGTGGTTTTCCAGATTATCCAAAGGAGATATTTGGTAAATCGGAGATATTCAACGAGGCGTCTTAGCAACGGTCAGATAGTCGGCGATTTTCGCAGAACAAAGTATCATATCACAGTTTGGGCAAGAAGTGAGGTAATATTAGTGTTTTGAGTTTGAAAGCGAGGAGTGGAAGCTTATCATGGAAAATTATTTACAGCATCGCAGCGAAGTGATGGTGGAGGTGTCCTTCATCTATAAAGGTGCAATAATATACACTACATTTATTGAGGCTGTAACTTTTCGTTGTCTGTATTCTGATTGAGACTCATAAGTGAACGATGAAATAGAGTTTGACAACAGATTTTCAGAGTCGTGACGGTCTCATGGAAGTAAAACTTGATCGCATTTTTGTATTTAGCCGTTAAATTCGTATTTGATTTGCAACAATTGATGAGATTTGGTACATACAATCAAGACATATTTGATCACATAAGAAACTTTTCACAGGAGCTTTGAACCTCCGTGAAAATGTACCCTTTCAAAAAAACGATTAGATATTTTTTACACAGGTACGATCAAGGAACCTCAGACGTAGTGCCTGAAACATGAAAATAGTCTTTAAAAGGAGATTCAATTCACCGAACTCTTTGACTTCCTTTTCTATCTTCAACACAAACTCTGTCCTTTAAATCCATGAGAACTGACTTTCATGCAAATTGCATATCAAGATTTTTTCCGACTTTGTACGCCTGAAGCCCGTGCATCGTTCCATTGATGTGCAAAAAAGCCACAGAAAGAGTCCATAACGGGTTTCGATGGTCAGACTCAGATACACAAACCACCACCAACTACCTCCAGTAATACCATTGGGTAAAATACTTCGATATTCAATCATAGGGTAGCTTTCCAAGGATATACTCAATTGGACACACCACCACCAATTATACCCAATGATACCGTTACTTCAATGCGTAAAAATCCTTCGATATTCAACACAGGGTAAACTATAATTAAATCATAAGGTAACATTATAGGGTGAAATCTTTATAAATGCATGAATATTTAGAGTTCCAGCATCTAAAACGTATCTGAAATCTGAGCTCACTATGTTATTTTCTTCTCAATCATATTATAAAGTTGGTGCGAAAACCATAAGATGAGGTAACCTTTGAAGCAATCAATAACACTCAAAATGTTCGACTCTAATTCGAGTTCACCGACGAGATTCCACGAATTACTTCAATACGTAGACTTTCCTAAGGTATCTAAAGAAAGTCAAATGATGAGAGTAGAAATTACCCAAGGCGAAATTTTCTACGTCAAAACGAGTCGGACAGTTTATTACAGCTAAAACACAAATAAAATAACAAGATAATTTATAAAAGTCAAATATAAATTGTCAAAAAAGCTATGGCACGGTATTGTCATGAAGAGGCCCAATCCAAATGTTGTTAGGAACTTGTAAAAGGTGAAAGTAAGCCACATGGTTCGTGTGTAATGTCAGCTCTAATATGCGGCAAAGAAACATGGTTAGTAAAAATGATGGTATAGCTCATGAAAGCTGTGTATAGTAATTATTACTACGAATCACACTAATAACTAAGAGTGACGAAATAAAAAAATGTTATTTGTACTGATCTGTATACTACACTTAGAGTAGTACGGTCACTCAAAATGAACATCAATCTTGAACGAAAATAAAAGAATACTGGTGAGACAAAAGACTCTATCCATATAAACTGGTTATAAAACTCAAGTACTTAGTGCAAACGATTTTTAAAATGAACGAAATGACCATCCACATGGTTGTTAGTGCTGGGGTGCGAACAAGTGATACAAAAGCATAATAGCGACAATGCACAAAAAATAGTGCACGAAAGTCTTGGGCAAGTTGCTGACCTGGTCGAGCAACTGCGGTTTTTCTTCCTCCTGTTGTTGCACCAACTCACTCTTCTGCTGTTGCTGAGGCACTTCCTGAGGCTGACTTATTTTAGGCATTCGCGGACGACGTTGAGGCTTCGGGGATGAGGTTGCGCTACCTTCGAGAGTCGCACCGGTATCCTCGCTAATATTTAGGTCACGCAATTTGCTCTCAAGCTCGGGTTGCAAGGGAGGCTGATTTCGCATCTGTGGAGGCTCTTGGCCAGCTTTGTATCGCAGCTTAAACATTCGCAACAGTTTGTCACCACTAATGTCTGGTTCGTATCGATCCAACATCCTCTGAATTGTCTGCCGTTGCACGCCGTGGCGGTTTTTGAGCTCCAGTTGCCCTGGTTTGCTGAACCAAGGCGTATTCGGCTCGAGAGTTTCGACGATATATCCGTGTTCAACCTAGAGCAATAGGACACTATTGAGTGAAAGGAAGATAGTCTTATAAGATACATGCAATATATTATGCAGACTTCTGTGATAAGCATGTTCATCGGGACGTATGGAGGGGTGGAGGGATAATCCAAGATATCATCGCAATGATAAGTATTTGCATTAAAGAAAAAATTTCAGATAAACGAATAAACTGCTTACCGCCTTGACAGCATAATACTCCATCTCCCATGCCTGCGTATTTGTATTATCGACTATGATGGGACTCCAGCCTTCCCTCATGGCATTTGCTACACTGTCCTTGTTATAAGCATGAGCATCCGCTAATTTAGATCCGTCAAATTTGTAAGTACCTCGATTAATTTTTGAGAAATAGTCATCTGTACTGAAAATATGATTCGAGAGCTCTCCTTTGATAGTTTTCTTCACAATATCCTTAGCTAAGTACGATTTGCCGCATCCTGAGGCACCACGCATCAGCACCAAGATTTTGTATCCTTTCTCGATGTCAGACTCGATCCGTTTTAACGTTGACAAAGGTGAAGAGCGGCGAGGACTGCGTGGTGGAGATGGTGTGCTCACGCATTCTAACTATTTTTACAATGATATGAATAATGATTAGCACAGCTGGTAGGAGCAATTTTGACTGAGCCAAAACGTGTTTCAGACTAACCTTGGGTACTATGTTCTTTGGTGGATGCTGTGTGGGTGAGGACAAAAATTGGCAAACATTAACAATAGACTCGGGCTCTGGTGTGTCTACCCTGTAGTCGCATGACTCTTCTTCGATGACCACATCTGCGTCGTCATCTGAATTATTCTCCATACCTTTTGGCCTATACTGCACTTTGAGACCACACAACGAAGCGGTCTCTATTCTCTTGCTTTGTTCGAATTTACGCATCTCTTCCTTTTGCTGAGCGAGCTCGTCGTCGTCAAGTTTTAGAAGATCGGCATCGTTGCCTGATAAAAAATCGGGGTCCGTGGAAAAATCATGTTGAGGTTCATGATTACAGAAATCGTTGTCCTCCCAAGGATCGTATACAGGTGGCTTTGGTTTTGTATTTTGAGCAATCTGTGACATGTTGATCAGAGCGTCGATGCAAGGATCCACTATTGAAAGACAAGGATTATCAGAGAAATATCTTTGACTTACAAATTTGACATATGAATCTTTAGTCTAAGCTTTAGAGTGAGTCTCATCATTTTTCTACTTGCGATCCATGATAATAAAGTAGAAAAAACAACACCAGAGCATTGCAACACGCAAACTTGAATAATTCTATCTTTTAGGCATGTAATCAGAACATCAACTTGCAAAATAAAATATATCCAAATTTGTGGCAGAGAAAATTATTAAGGCCATGAAAGAACTTTGATAAGATGAAAAATTATTGGTACTTACACTTCCAGTTGCAGTTTTCAGCAACAGATGCAATAATATCTGCTTCAAAAGTGCTGCCAAACATTTCTTTTAGTTGGATTAATAGCTTAGCTTGAGCCTCTCGATTTCTTTTAGTTGAGACCTTATTTCTCTGAGGTAGAGGAGCCCACTCACTATTTGGGTTCATCTTTGAAAATTAATATGATTCTTGGCAAATTGGTTGAGTTATCTAGAAATACAAAAACAATCAAATGTGCTAGAATGTTCCCAAAATAATTACTTTGAAATTAGCACATATTCATGTGAGATTGGTATGACGAGCAAAGAATCATTCTGATGTTTCATATACAAGAAATATAAGGTGCAAGACAGCAAGAATAACAAAACAGTCATCATCAAACGTTCACTTTGGCACTTATTACTCAAAGAAATTCAGAATTGTGACAAATTTCTCAGAAAACCACAAGACCAACAATAAGTCTTAAAACCATAAGGTGATTGGATGTTCTTCAGGTGTGGGAATAAAGTAAAACTGAGCTCCAATTGTATTCAGACAGATAGTGAGCTTGCAAAAAGGCTTCATATTTTTGTCACAAGCGCCTCAGACCTGGTCCATTTGTTTATCCAGAGAGAACATAGGCACAGCCTTGATAATAGACAGGTAATCTTGCTCTAAACATCAACTAAAAATGTTTGAAGTAGTCTAGTAGGCAATGATGGTCAAATTAGAATAAAAACACAGTGATCACGCGTTGGAATCTGTGCACAGCAGGATTAATTTCATCTAGATTCTCATTAGCCCTTGCATGGATGATAATCTGAATAAAATTTCGCGTTCCACAAGCTCCAATCGCTGACAAAAATAAAGGCAGTAAGTATCCTGCATATCGGGTACACACCGCTAACGTTATGAAGATCAAATGCGCACAGGCCACAAATTCCTGATCACACTCCCTTTACATAATGTGCACAGCGTCCTACACAGTCCTACATCCACATCCCTTTCGGCCATCACAACAATCGCAACTGATAACCCTCGTGGGCCTTCATTTGTTTACAAACAAACGCACGAGGCATCAAAAGCTGAGCGTCGCATGCTGTATATATTTAGATAAGTAATGTAAGACAGAATCGAACAAATTGCAACGCATTGAACGACGCATATTTTTGACCCACTCCACTCTCTTTCTTCGCGAAACGAAAAGGCCATGATAGCTAACAGCTAGCACAAGCACGAGCTAATAGGAAAACAACAAATGGCGAAAAACTTACCTATTCACATCTACGTTATAAGCCAATTCTTGACGACGAGGACAAGTTCATCCATGGCAATTGCCAAATGTATGCAGAGCTGCAACTTTTACCTCGAAGATGATGCTGTTGTGAGGGTAAAGATTTCAGGAGGAAGGACAGCTCGAACGAATACTACGACAACCAACGACAACGAAATTCCAACTGGCCATTGCCAGCTGGCCAGCCTCCGAGAATTTGATACAGGTTAGGTTGGGGTTTATAATATGTACATACATATATATATAAAACACTCCCCCTCCGAAATCGAACCCACTGGCACCCACCCACCCAACTCACCCTATAGCCGATTCAAAATATTGTTGATCATTAGCTGCAGAAGATTGTTTAAATTGGTATTACTTACATCGAGACACGTTTGAACGTTTGAAGGTAAGTAAAGGAGTTTATAGTTGAAGAAAATCAAAGGCCAGTCTGCAATCAAATCTTGTAAGAGATGCCTATAATAATTGCACACCACTTTTTCTATGAACAATAGAAAATTTTTATTGGTTGTCTCAAAAATCTGTCATCAAATTACAACTGTCTAAGATATCTCATCACTGAAACACTGTTGCAACACATAAGCTATGCACATTCTCAATTACAAAATTCTTTCAAAAATCAATTTTGTCAACACAAAATGGTTAAAAATCTTGTCTCTAGAAAAGGCAACATCTTATTATGTTTGTATAAAAAGGCATAATATGTCTGATATAAATCTGAATCATTAGGTATGAAGAAACGATAGCCATAAAGTCTATCAAATACTCTTTTTAAATTTTGTCAACACAAAATGGTTAAAAATTTTGTCTGTAGAAAAGGCAACATCTTATTATGTTTGTATAGAAAGGCATAATATAACTAATATAAATCTGAATCATTAGGTATGAAGAAACGATAGCCATAAAGTCTATCAAATACTCTTTTTAAAGTTATTATCAACTCCCAAGTTATGATGGATGTGGGAGGTAACTGACTGTTTAATGCTTCTTGAATACTTTTGGATAAATTTGAAACCATGCTTGGATTATACTCTGCATCCTCAGAGCTTTCCGCAAGATTGATCATCTTCTTATTCGACTTAAACAGCTTCATCTCCAATGGCTCTTTGAATAGCTTCTTATGGTATGACTCAGGTTTTCTCTGAAATATTCAATTTTCCATAACCACCATTAAATAGCCTACTTGATACTATAAAAGAAAATATAGTAAAGTTGTTGTGAGTGCTTACTTTGATTAAGTCTTTTAAGACAGGTTTGAGTGGAGGCCAATTTTTAACGCATGGATCACAGTCACAAATAACTCCGTGTCTTTTTCTGAGTATTTCTCCTCTCACATGTTTGGGTATTTCGTAGAATGTGTTATGGTACCCCTCAAGTTTCATACGGTTTGAGATTCCATGAAAACCATCAAGGTAGCAATCAAATATCTATTGATGAAATGATTATCAAATTGATGCATGTTCAAGTAAATTTTGATGCACCTCATCCATCGAAGAAAGTATAAATGATGAATATATACCTGTGAGCCTTTCTGTATTGGTTGCAAAGCATAAACAACTACATTGTTGTCCTCAGTAAAACATCTACTGACATTGGGATTACAGCTGTGATTAATGAGACTCGATAAAATTGAGATTGAGAAACCCTTGCTTAAATATGTCAAATCAGGGTGTGGAGCACCATTTAGCCCTGAATAAATACTTCTGTTGACAACCTAAAAAAAATTGTTGATTCTTGTGAGAGAAAAAAAATTTTAATGCATAAGAGTGTTTTCTTGGGAAATGATTTTTTCCAGAAGGAATTCTGAGACAAAACAATCAATGATGCATTTCAGAAGATTGTAACTCACAGACTGTCCATTCACAGTACTTATTTTCATCAACTTCAGAATCAGCGATCCAATAAAAATAACATCCTCATTAGTTCCAAAACTTAATATCTCTGTAACATTCAATTTTCTGCCAAAGAAATGAGTATACTTCGCAAGGGCAACTAATAATCGAAGAGTTGTGTCTGGAAACATGCTGAGGTATTTCTCTTCAACACTAGTCTCACTACTGAGACTATATAGACTTGTGAATGAAGTGTTTTGAAGTTCTGAGTCTTCAAAGAACTTGGTTGGATACTTTCCTGTAAGAAGAGTGATTTATTATACAAGCGATCAACCCAAGCTACTGCTTAAATTGATTATAATTGAGAGATCCAAAATCAAAATCTCTCAAGAGCTGTAAAATTGATCAGCATAAAATGTCACAATTTGTGGCAAATTCATTGTTCTTGTAGATCCAACAGAATAATGAAAAGTACCTTTGTCAGTGGCTTTCAATATGTTCTGCAAGTTCTTGATACTGCCAGCTTCATTAACTCCTATAATAACTGATCGAAGGCTGCATTGGACAATACAATCCACATCAGTATTGTTCTTGATAAAATATCCATATGCTGGACACTCAATACTATGATACTTTTCCCATGCTTCTGTTTTACACTTTTCTGAGCAAAACATACACCAACTACATTCATCACAAGGTATCATTGTCCACGAAGAGATGAAACAATGACTACAATAGAAATGAGCTCTTTGAAAGTATAGACAAGTAACGTATGGTTTCTCAACAAAAACGACTTCTCCTGGCTGAATGTCGCGCATGGCAACAGCATGATTCCCATATTTAATGTTGTATAAAACTGTTACATTACTGAAATCATTGATCCTGTGTTTGACAGGTACAACTTTGTTATGAAAAAATTTCCTCTCTTTTGGTTTACCATTGCTTTTCTTAACAATAGCCTCAGCATTTCTCACATACTCAATTGCAGTCTTTTTATTTTCACATCGATTCATCCATAATTTAGCTTTTTGAAGAGTCTTTTCAGCATCTGAGGAGCCTAATGCTACTAAACATGCAACTTCTCGACAGAGAAGTCTACATTTCAACAAGCTTGACTTGGTCATGTTTATGGCTCTTTTGGTATCGATCATACAATCTTCATACCTGGTGAGATGTAAAAGCAGAGCTGATCTGTTACCATAAGCTTCTGCTTGCTGTTCAGAGTTTTTTTCTGTCAAAGCTAAGCTAAGGCAGTACTTCTGGAAAATCAGCTCATGAGTAAAATTATCATGATAAGGATGCCTGAAATATCCGTTCCCTTCTTCTCTGATGGACTGAGCATGTATATAACTTTTTGAGACTCTCAAGATTTCTCTACTGGCGTATTCACAATGCAATGAAGAGCAAAACATCTCAAGAATCGCTTTTCTTTCCTTCTCCATTGAGTTGAACTTCGGTCTTCGGACTCAGCATCTGGAAAATGAAATTGAAATAGACATGCTTTGGTTAGGTATCCCAAAAAGGACCTATGCATTGGAGCCAGAACATTATAATTTATGTGCATTTTCATCTGCAATTTACAAAAATTTATGAAATTAGAGAAAAAAACGAAGATGAATTCATAACAATCGTCAAATGAGTATACCAAAGAATCAACAAGTAGGATTATAATGAAGTAGGATCAAGTCAGGTAATGGCATGGCATTTGTGCTTCTATCTATGGTTATGAACGTGCTTATGAATGGTTATGAATCACGGGCCGGGCCGCGGGCGGTGAAGACCGGAAGTTGACGTTGGAAAGGAGATCTTGAGGGGGTGGTTACTTATCTAGGGTCCCTTTGCGTTTCTAATTCATTTTTGGTGATTTAATTGTCCGATTTTCTTTGCGAAAATAACTTGGCTATCCCAGTAACAAAAACGCGGTGAATGAAATCGATATTTTACTCGAGTAAAAAACCTTAATCGACCAAATTCAACCATTTTTGGGAGAGAAATGGTCAAAATTGATATACTGCACGTCTGGGATGCCAAATTTCCCACGTGCCAAGATTGAACATTTTCCCAGGGTAAGGTACCACAAAGCCCCGTGGGGTCTCATGAAATCATTTTCAGCAGCTTGCCTACCAACAAAAAGTCATTATAAGAACGTAAGGGTCGATCTAGTGGGTAGTTGTGGTGGATTTTTGCGGCATGAATATATTACTTGAAAATTTTCACTTCATTCATAATGATCGCTGTACTGATTCGACACATTTCAACTCGAATCGCGTTTTTTTACAATAATTAATTAAAATGAAAATCAGGTGATCACGAAGGAATTGATATCGGAGTTCATCAACTTACATCCTCTACAAAATACAGTTGAAGACAGCTTTTTGTTGTGATGAGCACGTACATCGATCGGATCTGCGGGACAGTGTCATATATTACTATGGTAAAACTATCAGAGAAAGAAATTTCTCGATCTAGTGATGGGCTACGGGCATAAATATTATTTCTATTATGATTATTCATGGCAATATAATAGAACACTTTTAATCATTACTTGCATTGGGCTGACTATATGTAGAATCAAATGATCTTGGATGAGTGAGTTTCTTAGTAGACGAAATAATAGACGATTTTCTTTGGATTCATTCGAAATTCATTGAATTGATGCAGAGATGTTGTGCGTTCAACATTCCTGTTGAAGGTCTGAACTTCTTTCAATCCAGTGATTCATCAAATTTCATTAAAAAGTTGGTGATTTGATCACAAAAAATACTAATTTCTGGGATTGAATGATTATTTGATGGCACCGGAAACCGGGGTGACGGGCTACTTTTTTGGGGAAAAAATTGTAAAAATCGTAGCTCCGACACTAAATCAGCTAGAGGAACATTCAAGGGAATGTCGGAGTCTTATTAGTACATATTGCCAAGCTATCTACAATGCCGAGTTATTTGATTTCTCGATGATACTTTGAGATATTGCAAATGTAGCAATTATCGCCAATTCTGCGAGCTGCACAGAATCGGCGTTACTTAGTTTATTCATGATATCTCGAAAATTTATGAAGAAATTTGAGAACTCGACAATGTCAGTATCCGACTACACCCTCTTAAAAATTCTCCTTGCAGAATGTTTCAATCCATTTGTAGTAAGATGGGTTTCGTGAACCCTTTCTCTTGTTGGAATGAAGTGAAAATTCGCAAAAATCCACCACAACTATCTTATAATGACTTTTTGTTGGTAGGCACCCTGCTGAAAATGATTCCGTGAGACCTGGCCCCGCCAAAATTTTCAATCTTGACACTTGGGAAATTTGGCATCCCTGACGTACAGCATACAAATTTTGACCACTTCTCTCCCAAAAATGGTTGAATTTGGTCGATTAAGGTCAAAGTTCGTATGATACACGTCTCCAATGCCAAATTTCGTGAAAAACAAGACAAATTTTCTCAAGGCCAAGTCACACGAAGTCTCATGGGTCCCACGGACTTATTTGCAGCAGGGCAATGACGTCCTTTACATTTTGCGTTATTGCTGATTGAATCTAGGTGTGAGTTATCCAGAACGACCGTTAATTAAACCAAAACTTGTAATTTCTTGGCTTGCCTGGGGTAACTTTGGACACCCCAGCTGCCACTTCCAAACCTTTATTCGATCGAAAACTTGTCATTTCTTGGGTCATCCAAGTCAACTTTGGCCTCTTAAACTGTCATTTCCAACAAAAATTTGGATGTAAACGTGTCATTTCCCTTGCTTCTTGGTTCGTCCGGTCATCCGGGGTGACTTGAGTCACGCCGGAGCTGTTGGCTTAGTTTTGTTGTTCAAACTAGGGCGGCAAGTCTTACCTTCATCGGCATGATCTTATAAGACTTTTATGTTCTGTCTCTGGGCTTACTCGTGATTAGAAAATGACATTAGAGGAGTGAATGACCGTTTTTCGTGGAAAGGTATATACAAGAAGTTCGCGGTGCTCAACGAAGTTGGCCTAAGTCACCCCGGACGCCGCGCCGTGGTGACTTTGGCTACCCTGTTCTTTACAATTCTCAAGAATGCAAATGGGTGAAATTGGATTCTGATCACAGCATTTTGAAGAAGATGCTGAGGCGTGTTGAATGGCCTTATAGAGATACATAAATACGTGATAAATACATATGTAGGTTTGGTCGGAAAATCGCCATGAGAATTTCATCAGAATCTCCAAAGTGGCCAAAGCCACCCTAGGGCTTACGGTACCAGCTGGTTTACGGTAAGCCATAAAAAATCATGGAATATATCAATGAAAATCACAGCGCTTTGTGAAGCGATCGAGTTAGGTCTATTATACAGAAATCTAAGGAATTTATCAACTGTGTGAGCTTTTTTGTTGCTTTAGGGTTGATTTAGAAAATTCATTGTTGATTCAATACTCATTAAGATCACATTTTATTTGGAATTGACTTACGGCCTTACAGTACATTAGACATATCCAGAACCAAGATCATGATTCGTCCGAGGTACAAAAAATGAGATGATTCTTTGTACTTATCAGAACAATTGATCCTCGCGTTATTCAATTATATTATATTTGCATGAGAAGGAAGAAAGAAGAATCGAGGAGCTTATTGTAACATCGTTTGGATACTTGATGAAAATCATAATACAAATTCTCGTACCAGTAAGATACCTAATGCTGATGATTTCGATTTTTGTCACATTTGCGTTAACAAACAAAGAAAATCGGGAGAAAAAAACTATATTACCTGAAATTTTCCGCGCAACAGCCAAAGACACGTCCGCTGATCTCGCCGCTGATTGATATTGTGACTAATTTTCCATGGGCACACAAGACAGACTGCTCGCATAGCTTTGCTAAAGATATAGTGTTACATATATAACTCATGCAGAGTCTTGACTAACCGATTCTCTGCGCAGGATATGCTGATATCGCTTCAGATTAGCTTTTGTTGAGGTTTATAAATATGTTACAGTGCTCTTCAGACCGAGAGGTATATATATATATGTCGTAGGCGAATAGGATTCTCAGCCGGATAGCTATCTTCCGCGGCGCATAGCTATCCGCCGGCCAATAGGATTCACGCACTACTGCTTACAAATTGATTATTTATGCAACACTAAACCATCCCTCTTGTTATTGACTCCGAGGAGATGACAGTACTGTTATCTCCTCGGCGATCGGTTACAAGAGGGATGGGTTAGTGTTTAATGCAAAACCTCTTTTTAAACAATTTCTAAGATGCTTCTTACACGCTCTCGCGCGTCGAATCCTAACCGCCTGAGAATCCTATTCGCCTACGACATATATATATACCCATGCATCCGTGCAATATTCTCCTATAGCCTTGAAATTTCATTTCAGACATATCTTAACTCATTACTGATGTGAAACAGGTGATGGCGTAAATTCAAACAACCTCAGGATTCTCTCAAATTTGAATAAAATGATAATTTCATCTACTGAAAAATTCTCACTGTTTCGTTTGCTTACCAACATTCCAAGCTTTGACTTTGTTGTGAGTAGATTGCGTTTAGTTGTTATCTTCAGTTTTCATTCTTGGCTCACCATTCACATCTTCTCAAGCGTAATCTTAGAAGAGAATGCTGATAAGGTTTTCAAGTCGTCCACCATGTGAATGACGCGGGAATTTATCACCATAATGTGGTGAGTCGGGCAAACACTCAACGAATCCATTCGACATTGATGCGGAATCTTGACATTTTCGATAAATTTTGTAGAGTAATGCCGATTTTTCGAGTCTTGAAGAATTGTGTCACTTTGAATTGCCATTATACCTCAAAATCTATCGAGATGTACAAGAACTCGACGACATCGGTGGCCGATATCCTCCAAAGGGTCATCATTTCGCAATGAGAAACAATTGTTTGAGTTCGCGAGTATCCCCGAAAATACAAATATAAATAATCCTTGGTAGTTTTCTGTTGAGATTCTCACAGTTTTTGGTTGAATTCATCAATGAAGCTATTTTCGTTCAGAGTAATTTCATCACCCGCATATAAACATAAAAATGTACTTGAAAACATAACGAGGTATCACGCAAGTATTGGGGGAAAGTTGCAGATTCCGCGCATGTAACAATGTTGCTCTCCAACAAAACTTGAATTAACTTGAATTCACTTGGATTAACTTCGTACAAATCTTTTTTCGTGTTCTACCAATACACTGCCGGTTGAACGTTTGTATACAGCTAGAAACAAGCCCAGAAATATGAGAAGTCCAAATTACAAAATTAAATTTCTATTGCCACGTTGGTCCAAAATGCCTTCAATTTGGTTCTTTTCTTCTTTTCCCCATAGTATTCCGCGGG
Source organism: Eretmocerus hayati (assembly GCA_029851415.1). Lineage (NCBI taxonomy): Eukaryota > Metazoa > Arthropoda > Insecta > Hymenoptera > Aphelinidae > Eretmocerus > Eretmocerus hayati. The sequence goes on along the minus strand of CM056744.1, from coordinate 95,158,629 downwards.
TTTTACGGTTCTTTCTTTGTAGAATTCAACGGATTTTTGCTTGGTCAGGTCGGAAACTTGGGGAAATTGATGAAAATTGGGCCGCAACGCTCAGACCTCTACTAATCATTCATGATCATGGGTCATAATTCAATAGATCGGAATGTGTGTATGTCCGTGATCGGAATGATTCAAAATGAATCTGAGAGTAAAATTCAAGAGCTTCAAAATCCGGCTTTCGGAGTTATTCTAGGTTGCATTGGGTCTGAGCTATAACTATTATTGTAAAGAGCGATTTTTCTCGAAAAAAAGTCCTCAAATTTACGAACGAGGATGTTGGACTTACTATCGGTTTAAAAATGATTGACACCTAGAGAATTTCTGCTATCCTGGCTCCAAAAAAAATCGCTAATTTTTTTTAACTGGGATAACGTCGAAGCACATCTAGTCGCGGCCATGATAAAAAAATTTCGAAGTCGATCGGATGACAACTGCGGCTGTAGCTGTTATCTGAATGTAAAAAAACGCGGGTATAAGGCCAATTTCAGAGGTAGCTCGACTTTGAGATGCTACAGCTCTGCCAAAAAAAATTCTGGGGCGCTGCAATAAATGTAGGTGATAGATATTTGGTTCCCCAATAGCGTCCAACAACAATCAGCCAAAAAAATTAATAACTTTTGGAGATAACCCAGTTATTGTTATCTCGGGATCTATTGAGGTTGAAGACTTGATTCAAAAACAGAAAAATCATAAAAAAATTCTGGATGTCAAATACAAAAATGCAATATGAGATTTTAAATAAACAAACGCGTGGCAAGGTCGCAAAGTTGAAAAAAATTAAAGTTTGCGCCTATTGTGAGGCTTTTATTGTCTTTTACAGCCGGGGCCCGTAAAATCGTCGATGGGCAAGACTACCTGACCGCGGACTATAAAAGTCGTAAAGTTGCGGTCTCGGAGTCAATACCATCAGTCTGCTTCGGCTGCAATAATGAAGCTGAATTTTCAACAAAGAGAGCAATAAAACTATTTAGAACTCGATTTGGGCATTGCGTTACAAATATCGCCGATTCATCGATGAAGCATTGTCAATGATGAGTCGAACAGTATACCAATGACGCGTGTGTGCAGGTGTCTTTCTCTCTCTCAGAGTTTCGCGCTATCTGCATGTAAGTTACTTTGGCGGATCCTTTAAATGATTGATAATATACAATCAATACTTTATCCACATGATTCCGATGTGAAACAGTTGGATATCATCCGTATTGATAAGATGACACTCAACAGTTGAATGATTTTACCATCATCTCGTTCGACCGATCATTTATAGCATCATAGAAATGAATGTATGTCGTGTTATTGCGCGTTTCGCACAATCAATAATTATCAGTCAACGATCGAACGAGATAATAGTAAAATCATTCAACTGTTGATTGTCATTTTATCAATACGGATGATATTCAACTGTTTCACATCGGAATCATGTGGATAAAGTATTGATTGTATATTATCAATCATTTAAAGGATCCGCCAAAGTAACTTACATGCAGATATCGCGAAACTCTGAGAGAGAGAGAAAGACACCTGCACACACGCGTCATTGATATACTGTTCGACTCATCATCGACAATGCTTCATCAATGAATCGGCGATATTTGTAACGCAAGGTCCAAATCGCGTTCGAAATAGTTTTATTGCTCTCTTTGTTGAAAATTCAGCTTCATTATTGCAGCCGAAGCAGACTGATGGTACCCTAATTGACTCCGAGACCGCAACTTTACGACTTTTATGGTCCGCGGTCAGGTAGTCTTGCCCATCGACGATTTTACAGGCCCCGGCTGTAAAAGACAATAAAAGTCTCACAATAGGCGCAAACTTTAATTTTTTTCAACTTTGCGACCTTGCCACGCGTTTGTTTATTTAAAATCTCATATTGCATTTTGGTATTTGACATCCAGAATTTTTTTATGATTTTTCTGTTTTTGAATCAAGTCTTCAACCTCAATAGATCCCGAGATAACAATAACTGGATTATCTCCAAAAGTTATTAATTTTTTTGGCTGATTGTTGTTGGACGCTATTGGAGAACCAAATATCTATCACCTACATTTATTGCAGCGCCCCAGAATTTTTTTTGGCAGAGCTGTAGCCTCCCAAAGTCGAGCTACCTCTGAAATTGGCCTTATACCCGCGTTTTTTTACATTCTGATAACAGCTACAGCCGCAGTTGTCATCCGATCGACTTCAAATTTTTTTTTATCATGGCCGCGACTAGATGTGCTTCGACATTATCCCAGTTAAAAAAATTAGCTATTTTTTTTGGAGCCAGGATAGCAGAAATTCTCTAGGTTTCAATCATTTTTAAACCGATAGTAGTGGTATTTTTTTGGTTTCTGTCAGGATTTTTTCCTCATTATTGGAGGAATTAAGAAATCAAGACTAGCTTAAACCAGTTAAGAATATGAGCCATTCCATGATTTCTCAATGAATGGTCCAATATTTACAGACAAACCTTTCCTCAGAAAGAACGTCATTTCTCGATCCAAGAACAACCCAGAATGAGCGAGGTGCACATAATTTGCCCTCCCTGTTTTTGTTTAGCTCGTCATTTTGGCTCATCTCAATATATTTTAATGCACTTTTAGTAGCAACTTCGAGCGTGTTTTGAGGCCTACACAACCAGCTGCAGTACGTCTAATTTCAACCAGCTGGAGCCGAGCTATCCCAGTTTTATAAAAAAAATATTTATAAGTTCCCGAGAGGATTAGCGTAATTTCCTCCATCTTGTGAAAGAGGCCTATTTTTAGGAAATGTCATGGAATTTCTGTAGAATTGGCATATCTCGGCTTCATTCTGGCGTCCTCAAATGAGACGTTCTTCAGCTCATTTTGCAGCTTTTTCTGAGCCCTTCCTATCTCCTTTAGTCATACGATGGATTTCCATGAGGTGAAGTACAGATTTGGATAAATGCTATAAGGGCAAATTAGGCACACATAGCACTTTTTTCAGTAATGTACTCGTAAAATCGGTTGGAGAAAGAAATTTGCAGTTCTGCAAATAGCATTTCAGAGTTGAAACAAAGACGAAAAAAGTGAGTTAAAGAATAAGTTATGAGTTGCAAAACAATATTTTCGCTCTAAAAGACGTAGAGGTTATTCTGGATCATTCCAAAGTGGTTACATTTCTATAATATTAATAATATTCTAACGTAACAAACATGAGAAAATTGCACAGCAAGATCTGCGGTCTGTGGCTCCTCTCTTTCGAGATCTTGAGTGGGAGCAAATCTTTCAAAACGGATTTCTGGGCACTCTACTTCTACTTTCAGATGCTTTTTAAATCATTTTGATCCATCAATTTGTGTTTGACTTGCAGAGGTTTGAATTTTGATCCAATTTTCATGAATTTTCCCGAAGACTCAACTTGACCTAGCGAAAATCTGTTGTGTTCCACGGAGAAATCCCTGAGTCTTTGAAGAGTTACAATATGAGCTGAACTAACCATTAACGCTCAGGAAGCCACATCTATGACATCTTTTTGGTGCTCGTTATGAGTTCGAAAAAGTCCTCAACTAAAATTCCTAGTACATGTAATAGACGCAAAATTGTCTGAATTTTCGAAATATGTGATGAAAAATTCCGTTTGAGCCAATCTGAAGAGCTACATTCAATTTTTTGCAAAGAAATACGATTCTTTGTTCAATATCTCCGTGAACGCCATTTTAACCACCAAAATCCGATAGATATGGCTCCAGCAAGTCGAAAAAACGTGTCATTGGGTCTTTTTTTTGCAAAATCTTATGGGTCCAAATAATTTTGAAAGTCAAATCTGGGCTCAAGATATCGACTGAAACAAAAAAAAATTGTTGGGACAACTTTTCATCGTCATTAAAACCTCTCACCACGTTCGATCTCAATTCTGAGCAACGAATCGGTTCTGAAAAAGTATCACACGGCATGTTTTCGACGTAGAATTATCTTTTTTTCCGATTCCGCGATCAGAATTAGGATAGGGTGATGTTTGGGTCGAGAAAATACGTATTATCAGAATCTACCTATTTTGAATGAAAACTTCGTATCAAATCCAATCTTCATCGTGAAAATCGGGACTTCGTCAATCTAGGCATTGAAATACCAAATCTGCAGACCCTGAACCTCAGAATCATGGTATAATGGAATGCAGCATGGACATCGGGAATAGCATCGCACCGGACAAGTTCTCGATCGCGCTAGTATAATATGCATTGTAGACTTGTCAACGAACCTTTGTTCTTCCCTGTGACTTAGTTCTCCCCGATCTCGTGTCCGTCAGAAATCTTAAAAATGATGATCAAACCTCCCCAGTGAATTATTTGTTCTTGAAAAATTTCTGGTCAGAGCTACAATATCATGCCATTTGACGTTTTAATAACGATGAAAAGGAGTTCCAACAACTTTTAATGTTCCGGTCGATATAGTTCAAGACCCAATGACATGTTTTTTTACCTTCCACAGGTGTAGCTATAGCTATTAATTTCAGGGCCAAATAATGTCTAAACATGATTTTGAATGGAAAAATCGTACTTTTTGGCACAAAATTGAATGAGACTCTTCAGGATCGCTTTAACGCGGAACTCTTCATCACATATTTTGAAAGTTCAGACAATTTTATGTCGATTACATGTACTAGGAATCTTGAGACTTTTTTGTATCTCAATAACGAGTCCCAAAAAGATGTCGTAAATGTGGCTTCTTGGGCCTTAATGGGTTAAAGTCGTTGAAGACCAACGACGCCGGAGAAATCGAAATTCCTAAATTGGGGTTTCCACTTTTAGGTGTACAGCACAGGCGTCCCTCGGTAAGCGCGGAGGATACGTTCCGAAGAGGCACTGCAGTTGCCAAAACCGCGGTTACCAAAGCATCGGGCCTATGCATGGGAATAGGGAGAATATGTTCCGACTTCCGCGGATTCATGGCTGACATGAAGCTATGAGGCATTGCCAGGAAAGAATTCAAATTTCAACTAATTGCGATTCATAACGCCTCCATTTTTCATTGCGATTCCAAACGCCTCGATCTCAACACCATAGTAAAACTATTGTACAACACGACAAAATAATTCCTCGTAATGAAAATCAGTTATTCATGATTGTTCCCCATTGACACGAGTATTCCTTTTTGTTGATTGATCAACTCGGTATTTGCGCGACACTTGTGCACTCTTGCGCCTATTACAAGTTGTTCCGAAATTTCGAGTTCTCCTTCTAAATTCGTTAATTTTCTAGGTCTCCCAGTGGGGGTTTCTTTGAGTGGCAATATTTGTTTCCTCTTTTCGGAAATTTTCTTACTTTGACTCTCAAATTTTGTCATTCACGATCCATGCATGTAAACAAGAGTTTTGGTATTTTTTGTTATGGAATCCAAACAAAAGATCATAAATTGTAAAGAATCTTGATTCTTCCGTCCACAAAGTTCCCAAATTTTTGATTTAATTCCACTGCGAATAAGTATTCGGTGATATGGTAACCAAATAGGGATAAAGAAGTGTCCCGAATCGATTGATGTTCTGAACTCTTTTAGAAAAAATTGTGTTAGAGAGGAGAAAACCGCGGTTACCAATATTAAAGTGCATTTTCGGAAACCGCTGTTGAGCAAGACCGCGATTACGGAAACCGCGGTTATCAAGGGATGCCTGTATACAAACTTCCGGCAGGTAAGGTAATACGATTGCAAACTATGAGAAAGCATACAACTAGAAATTACCCCTTTGCTCTATGTGGTCTACGGACTTTGTCTTCTAGCCATAATCGGATGGTGGTAACTAAATATTATCCCGCCCAATACTCATGACCTTGTAAGGACCTTTTGATCATTATACCGGTTCAAATATTGATGAGGTGAGCTCCTAATATCAACAAAATGATCCTATCTATCTGGACAAAGAGAATGAGATGTTTGCTTCCTATATAAGTATTTTGATCTCCGAAGGGTGTACATTTCTCAACCGTAATCTCTTGAAATTGACTCCTTAATAATGGTATTACGTGGAAATTTCTAAATAGACGGTCACCTCAATCTATCGATCATCGCACTGGATTTTAAATACACCACGGGGAAACCATTCTTTCAGTGCATGGTGGTGGTCCATAATATAGACCACAGCTTCGGAATGTTCTTATGTTAACACCATTCAGAGCCTTCTTCGACCTATAATGAATTTCAAGTTTACGACGAATATCACATTGACGATTTCAAGGAATGACGAATATCAAATCCCAATGATCTATGATAGAGGATCCATTACATTGTGCAAAAAGAGTTTTTTCTTCAGAAACTGCAAGGGAAATTCGAGAATTTGTAAGGCTTTCAAATGTACACCTACACATTGTGATCATTCATCGAGATTTCGATACAATTTATTACTATTTTCTTCCGTAGAACTATTTCTACGCGTGAGTGTTTCCCCGGAATTAAAATATACGTTGTAACAGACAAATTTCCCATTCATCGACGCGACAATCGACATTTTTTGATCATTTGGATCGGCTAAGTTCTCATTCAATCACTCGTTGAGATCGGTGAGACATAGATTTCTTCGCCATCTTTCCGAACCATAAATGAAGCAAAAGATAGGAATGATAGGACAAGTTGGTTCATGTATTTTCAGAGAGAAGAAAGAACAAACTGACCTGCTCTAGACCCTGGATGTTTCGCCAAAGATTATGCTAGCTGAGCAACAGAGAAGTCGTATACATCTGTATTAAATTGTTCACATACCTTGATTATTTGAAATTTTTGTATGAAGTCGTGTATGTGCGTTGAAAAAATTAGAGCGATTAAAGTCTCCCATTATAACTTAATGAATTAAATTACAAAATGAGAGCGATAGAGGGGTGTCGTGAAGACGTTAAACAACTGATATGATCAAAATCTAGTCTGTATTCTGAGGAACGTGGCAATCTCAAATAAATGTTGACACTATGCAAAATGAATATAAAGATTTTGACATTACGAATGAGATCCATCAAAAATATCTCATATCAATTCTCATAGAGCTCTGAATCGTCTGGAATGTCAAGACGACCACCGTAAAGCCTATCAAAAACTCTTTTCAAAGTTGTAATCAATTCCCAAGTTATAATAGACGTTGCAGGCAATCCACCATTTAAAGCGTCTTGGATACTTTGTGACAGGTCAGATATCATTTTTCGAGTATACTCAGCATTTTCAGAGTTTTCTGCAAGACTGATTATCCGTTTGTTTGATTTAAATAACTGCATTTCCAAGGGTTGCTTGAATAATTTCTTGTGATAAGAGTCGGGTTTTCTCTGAAAAATATATCAATTGAGTAGTTTTTCTCATTTTAGGAAAAACGCGAATGTTTCGTAATTACACTCGAAGATGGTGTTGCATTTAAAAATAGTCAACACTTAAATACATCATATTCACCTTGATCAAATCCTTCAAGACTGGTCTTAGAGGAGGCCAATCATCAACACAGGATTCACAACTACACGTGAAACCATATATTTCCTTAAGAGCTGCTTGTCTTACATCTTTGGGTGTTTCATAAAACGTATTATGGGATCCTTCTAACTTCACGCAATGAGAATTCATGTGAATACCATCAAGATAGCATTCAAATATCTGGAACATGGAAAATATAATTATCATGTGAGTAAGCACTAAAATAGTATATTATGCGTCGAGTGCCAAAAAACTTTGTTCTTTGCGATAAAGTTTTTGGCACGAGACGCATATGCCGCTACACGGCGAGACGCGCAAACAAATTTTAATATCTTTCATATACCTGTGAGCCCTTCTTTATTGGTTGTAAGGCATAAATAACAACATTATTATCTTGAGTAAAACAGCGGCTTACATTTGGGTTACAGCTGTGATTTATATAACTTGATAAGATCGAAATAGAGTAACCTCTATTTAAATATGACATGTCAGGTTCAGAAACTTGGTTGACTGCTGAATAAATACTTTTGTTTGCAACCTGTAAGAGAAAATTTCCAACTAACATATGGTGACGAAAAAATAATCAGCAACCCTTATAGTATACTGTAATAATTGATCAAGAAACCCATATTGGATCTCACAGAATTAAATGATACTATTTTTGAATAACACTTCCTCGAGGATCAAGAAACTAACATTTACTGATTTCAAACTAGTTTTATAATTCACTCACCAATCGCTGATGAGCAAGGCTTATTTTCATTAATCTTAAGATGAGTGACCCAATAAATACTGCATCTTTGTTCAATGCAAGGTTTTCCATTTCTTGAAACTCAAATTTCCTGCCAAAAAATTCTGAGTACTTTGCCAATGCTACTAGTAATCGAAGTGCAGCATCTGGCAACTTGGAAAAAAATTGCTCTTCAGCTCCAGATTTACTATGCAAAGTATATAAACTTTTGAAAGAAATATTTTGCAATACTGCATTATGGTTTTCAAGGTTTTCCAGGGAATAGCCTGTAAAATAATAAAGTTGTTTACTCATCAACTACAAAAATTATTCACTATATATCTTCAATGTAATTGGGAACTGATGGCTCATGAGCCAACACTTTTTTTGCAAAAAAAAGTGTTGACTCTATTCAAGAGAGGCACTTTGTCACATAAGTGTCACAATCTAGCAGAGATACTTTCTACTTATGAAATATTTTGAGGTGGTACAGTCGCAATAGCTATAAAGGGTTAAAATTAAATTACCACTGATAATTATGAATAATTAATACCTTTGTCAATGGTCTCTAGTTCCTTTTTCAAATTACTAATACTGCCAGCCTCTCTCACCCCCATAATGACTGATCGAAGGCTACATTGGACCACACCATCAACATCATGATTTTGCTGAAAGTAGTATCCATACGCATAACACTCAATATCATGATACTTTTTCCAAGCATCTGCTTTACACTCTTCAGAACAAAACATCATGGAGCAGCATTCATCGCAAGGTACTGCTATCCATGACGGGGCAAAACAGTGACTACAATAAAAGAATGCTCTGTGAGAAGACTGTGCCATCACATAAGGTTTTTCTATAAAGACCACTTCTCCAGGTTGTATGTCTCGCTGAGCAACAACATGATTTCCATATTTAGTATCATACTTAATTTTTACAGAACTGTAATCATTAACTTTGCCTTTCACTTGAGGAACTTTTTTGTGAAAATATTTTCTGTGTTTTGGTTGATTCATGCCTTCTGTGATCATTTTCTCGGCTTTCTCAATGCACTGTGCTATAGCTTGTTTATCCTTACACCGTTTCATACATAATTTTGCTTCTTCCAAAGTCTTTTCAGCCTCTGGGGAGCCCAATGCTACTAAACATGCAACTTGTCGACAAAGAAGTCTGCACTTCAATATACTTGACTTTGTAATTTTTAAAGCTCTTTTGATGTCTACCATGCAGTCTTCATAATTGAGAAGATGAAAAAGCAAAGCTGATCTATTACCATAAGCTTCTGCTTGCAGCTCTGAATTTTTTTCAGTCACAGCTATGCTATGACAATATTTTCTGAATATGTAACCATGTGCAGAACTGTCGTGGTAGTTCAGCCTAAAAAGTTGATTTCCTTCTTCTCTAACTTCTACAGCTCGAGAAGGGTTCTTGGTGATTCGATGGATATGCATTGTAAACAAAGCAGTGATCGGTGGTTCTATGGGCCCAAAAGTTGGGGAGACCCCAATTTTTATTGAGGTCTTCATGGCATCAAATAGAGCCTTCTTTTCTTCCTCCATCTTGTCTTGTCTTAGCTCTTGAATTCTTAGGGTGCGGCTACATGCAGTCGTTTTTGCGATTCTGAGACAGCGGGACAGCGCCTCTATCGGAGGCTGCGGTGGCGATTGCTTCAAATTACATGGGCAAAATAGTGCAAAACGGCTCAATTGCCGCTAGAGGCGCTGTCCCGCTGTCTCAGAATCGCTAAAAATAACTGCATGTAGCCGCTGCCTTAGGGTGCGGCTACATGCAGTTATTTTTGGCGATTCTGAGACAGCGGGACAGCGCCTCTAGCGGCAATTGAGCCGTTTTGCACTATTTTGCCCATGTAATTTGAAGCAAACACCACCGCAGCCTCCGATAGAGGCGCTGTCCCGCTGTCTCAGAATTGCAAAAAACGACTGCATGTAGCCGCTGCCTTACTGACTAAATCGATCTGAAAGAAAACCACTACTTTGCTCCCACAAAAATCACTTTACACACACTGGTCGATACAAAACAAAGTGAAAGTGAATCCTGGGATTGGTTAGGTACGGTGAGTCTTCAGAAACCAGAAACTGAACAAACATCAGCAGTGGACATTGTGGACATGCAACAGCTGAAGGTTAGAGAGCCTGAACTTCAGGCTCACCTCTCACTGAGGGTAAGTCATAACTCACTGAATCAATTTTCGATAAACAACTGTGCACTTGTTTTGATCGATCAGAACAACGTGTCACTGCTCCCAAGTGTACATACATATACATTAGGGTGGGCCGAAAAACCACTTTTTTTCGATATCGATTCGGTTGGGGTCGGAAAAGTTGGGTTTCAACTAGTACATGTGGAAATTTTCTCGCTGAGCGCTGAGAAACCACATCTTCAGTTGCAGCAAGAGCCGTGAAGGTTTTTACCAAATTAACACAGGTTTAAATGGGAAAGTACCTTTTTTGCTCATTTTTTCTTCACTATTTAGCACGTATTTCTGACGCATCTTGACATTTTTCGACGTACCTCAGCTCATTTTGAAGCTTGTTCCAAACACTTTAAAATGAGCTAAAGTACGTTCAATTTCGTGTCATTGAAGCCGAGCTATCTGAATTCTTCTAAAAAATGAATTTTAACGAAAAAAACGGAAAATTGCGATTTCGACTTTGTGAACCTTGCTGAACGATCGAAGCTCCGACTGATTGGACAGCACATGAAGTGTCATGTTCGAAAATTTTCTCAGATCGTCTATCTGATATTATAAGGCTGCATTTTCACGCTAGCGATTTTTCGCCGCGGCGAGCGATCTTCGGCATTGGTGTGAGAGAGAAAGTTGTATCAGTCGTTCTCTCTCACACCCATGGCGAAGATCGCTCGCCGCGGCGAAAAATCGCCAGCGTGAAAATACAGCCTAACAACCCCTCCTCTTTTCTCATACGGGCTGGGGCTTCGTAGTAGCAAGCATCCCCTCCCGTGGTTCGGCGCGCTACCACTAGGTGGATGCCGGTCTTCAGTGAACCGCTACTGAAACTGATAACGGATGCATTTTCTAAAGTTCATGGTGAGGAAAATAGAGAAAACTATAAATTATCAACGCTTCGATCTAGGCATTCGTTGCCGAAGTTCGATTCGAAAAAAGATTTCAATCTTCTGTGAGATGATTCCAAAATCTTTTGAAAGTATGGAATATCTTTCAAAGAGGTAGGGGAATAATCGAAAATATAAACTGCATGAGAATGAAATCAAGATAATTCTAAGATGAAAGAATCAGAAAAGAGAAGAGAATGAAAATTAGAAAATTACAAAATAAATCAGAAAATACAAAATCCAGAAAGAAAAATGAAAAATAAAAAAAAAACAAAAAAAAACGTAACCCTGCCATTGTCGATCTCGAGTCCGTACGAGAAGAGAGGAGGGGTTGTTATGGTGATAGATACCGTCTGAGAGGTCTGTGGCAGACGATCAAGTTCCACATAGAACTACTATCGGTTTAAAAATGATTGACACCTCGAGTATTTTTGTAATTCCAGCCAAAAAAAAAATCGCAAAATTTTCTAACTTAGATATTCTTAAAGAGCATTTAATTGAGCACCGTGGGAAATTTGCAAAATCAAGATCGCGCCATAATTGGAGCCGTGGCGGCTATCAGAGTGTAAGAAAATGCAGAAAAAATGATGATTTTGCAGATACCTGAACTTTGAGTGAGCGCCAAGCGTTGAAAAAGAGCGCTAATTTTTTGCCAATTTTTTCAGTGATAGTCTTAGAATATATGAGTAGATTCGCGTGATAAATTTTTGAAAAAGTTAATAACAATTGGAGATATGCAATTTTTTGCTATCTCGAGACCTATTGATGATACGGATATGAATCAAACGGGAAACAATTGCAAAAAATTATTGATAAACAATGACGAAGAGATATTGAGATTGATTGGAAATTGTGGGAGTGGCGGGAGGATAAAGTTGCGAAAGATAAAACCTGTTGAGCATTGAGAGAGCCGCTTCTGTTCGAGCGCCGCGTGGGGCCTCGAGCCATGAACGACGGCCCGTATACCTGAACGGCGGGGAGCCCGGTGTATAGCAAAGATGGTAATCCCTTCGGCGGGACCGACGGACGAAAACCACCAGCTATTGACTTGAAACCGCAATTGTAAAGGGTATTTGGAAAACTTTGGAATGAATGGCTCAAATAAAGACAGTCTCGGCAGTGCAATAATCAAGTGAGAGAAAAGAGCGAGAGGCGTGTTCGCTCCATATAAGTATGAAATACATTGACCATGGTAGTACACGCACCAGATCGAAAAATATAAATATATACTGCTGCAAATTCCGATGACCTTTTTTTTTTTAGCTTTCGACTCGCTGAGGCCAGGAAAATGCGAGTTTTATAACCGTTATCGCAAGAAATTTTTCCGGGGGGCTGCCGCCCCCCTACCCCCGCTTCGCCGTCCGTTACCGATCGCGGTTTTGTGTTCGTCACAAATCGTATAGACACTACTTTACGGCAACGTAGGTGCTCCTGCTCCCAGTCAACGATATTAATCTAGCCCTACCTCTTTTCCTCGCCCTGACGAAAGAGCACTGCCACCTCCTCGTTGGTTTCCGTTGGACAACGTTATTGCGGTTTAAGAATATCAATCATCCGTGATAACGTTGACTGAGAGCAGGAGCACCTACGTTGCCGTAAAGTAGTGTCTATACGATTTGTGACGAACACAAAATCGCGATCGGTAACGGACGGCGAAGCGGGGGTAGGGGGGCGGTAGCCCCCCGGAAAAATTTTTTTCGATAACGGTTATAAAACTCGCATTTTCCTGGCCTCAGCGAGTCGAAAGCTAAAAAAAAAAAAAAGGTCATCGGAATTTGCAGCAGTATATATTTATATTTTTCGATCTGGTGCGTGTGCTACCATGGTCAATGTATTTCATACTTATATGGAGCGAACACGCCTCTCGCTCTTTTCTCTCACTTAATTATTGCACTGCCGAGACTGTCTTTATTTGAGCCATTCATTCCAAAGTTTTCCAAATACCCTTTACAATTGCGGTTTCAAGTCAATAGCTGGTGGTTTTCGTCCGTCGGTCCCGCCGAAGGGATTACCATCTTTGCTATACACCGGGCTCCCCGCCGTTCAGGTATACGGGCCGTCGTTCATGGCTCGAGGCCCCCCGCGGCGCTCGAACAAAAGCGGCTCTCTCAATGCTCAACACGTTTTATCTTTCGCAACTTTATCCTCCCGCCACTCCCACAATTTTCAATCAATCTCAATAACTCTTCGTCATTGTTTATCAATAATTTTTTGCAATTGTTTCCCGTTTGATTCATATCCGTATCATCAATAGGTCCCGAGATAGCAAAAAATTGCATATCTCCAATTGTTATTAACTTTTTCAAAAATTTATCACGCGAATCTACTCATATATTCTAAGACTATCACTGAAAGAATTGGCAAAAAATTAGCGCTCTTTTCCAACGCTTGGCGCTCACTCAAAGTTCAGGTATCTGCAAAATCATCATTTTTTCTGCATTTTCTTACACTCTGATAGCCGCCACGGCTCCAATTATGGCGCGATCTTGATTTTGCAAATTCCCCACGGTGCTCAATTAAATGCTCTTTAAGAATATCTAAGTTAGAAAATTTTGCGATTTTTTTTTTGGCTGGAATTACAAAAATACTCGAGGTGTCAATCATTTTTAAACCGATAGTAAGCCTCTGCTTCCCAAGTCCGCGAAAACCATGCTCTGGCTATCAGTCCTGGGGCTCGATCATCTCAATACTATTCCTGGATTTCTTGGGCGGACTCAGTGCATGTGACCTCAATTGGTGTTTGTGAGTGAGAATACAGAGAAAACTCCCAAACATCACACTTTACAAGCTGTCCAATCAGTCGGAGCTTCGACCGTTCAGCTAGGTTCACAAGGTCAAAATCGCAATTTTCCGCTTTTTTCGTTAAAACTCAACTTTTAGAAGAATTTAGATAGCTCGGCTTCAATGACACGAAATTGAACGTACTTTAGCTCATTTTAAAGTGTTTGGAACAAGCTTCAAAATGAGCTGAGGTACGTCGAAAAATGTCAAGATGCGTCAGAAATACGTGCTAAATAGAGAAGAAAAAATGAGTAAAAAAGGTACTTTCCCATTTAAACCACATCTTCAGTTGCAGCAAAAACCTTCACGGCTCTTGCTGCAACTGAAGATGTGGTTTCTCAGCGCTCAGCGAGAAAATTTCCACATGTACTAGTTGAAACCCAACTTTTCCGACCCCAGTGGTTTTTTGGCCCACCCTAATATACATACTTACACGTAGACGTCACCATATAGGATCCGATGTGGTGACGTGACAACCGGAGATCTCGAGATTTGATCAATAGTGCCTATGAAATCTCGGACCACTCAATTCTTGCGAGAGTGAGCTCATCGTTTCATAAAACAGGGCAAACGGTCAAAATCATGGCTTTTTAAGGTAGTTGTACACTAAAGCTGAAAATACAGTGAAATCACCGGTCGCACGGACAGCTCTGGTTGCATCAAAACTGTCCGCTATCCGGAAGTGTCCGCTAATCAGAGGTTCATTTCTGTGATGATACTTCTGCTGGTCGCAAAAAATTGTCCGTTATTGAGAGGTGTCCGCTAATAGGAGGTATCCGTTAAGGGAGATTCCACTGTGTACCAGAAAATCACCAAAATTGGGGAGTATTTAGTTCAAGTGTCAATGAACACCTGTGCAAAATTTCAGAATGATTGACCGTTTTATTTCGGAGTGGTAGCCATCAAAAACCCGCCACTTTTAACATTGCGTTTATATGGGAGTCGACGATCCCGAATGAGCGCAATGCTAAGGCTGCATTTTCACGCTAGCGATTTTTCGCCGCGGCGAGCGATCTTCGGCATTGGTGTGAGAGAGAAAGTTGTATCAGTCGTTCTCTCTCACACCCATGGCGAAGATCGCTCGCCGCGGCGAAAAATCGCCAGCGTGAAAATACAGCCTAAAAGTGACGAATTCTGATGACTACTACCACTCTGAAACAAAACGGTCAGTCATCTTGAAATTTTGCGCAGGTGTTCATTAACACTTGAACTGAATCCTCACCAACTTTGGTGACATTCTGGTATATTTTGCATTTTAGTGTACAACTACCTTAAACGGTCTTACTCAGTACACGGAACGGAAACCGTCGGAATATGTGATGAAATTGAAAAAAAGCTTCAAAAATAGCATTTTTTCAATAAGTGATGGGCAAATCTGATCTCCATCCTCCACACATGATCCCTGATGAGCGGTTCTAAAGATGAATTCTACGTAATTTTGCCATTTTTAAGAGACATGACGGTGGATATAACATGATCGTGCTTTCAGAATTGAATATTATTAACTTTTCCGCACTGATTTTCCACTTTCTCGCACAGTTTGTCGAAAAACACAGTTCGATACAAGGGTGTAAAACTCATTTTTCGCGTCCTCTTGTTGATTTCGACCTTCACCTACGGCTCAGGCCGGAAATTCATCACTCGGATGCGAAAAAAAGTTTTTCCACCCTTGTATCGAAATGTATGTACTATAACTGCACTAAGTTGAGGGGCAAGAAAAAAGACGATTTTTGTTAAATTGAGCTCGAAGTTTGGCATTTATGTGAAACTGCTCAACTTGTAACGATTGTGACTCCTATGTGATAAGTCGAATTATCATGTGTCGAGTAGGAACTGGGCCATTTACGAGCAGGCCCAAAAATCGTTAAAATCTCCTCTCAGCAAATAGCTCCCATCCAGGTTGCTACTATGCTTAATCATCAGTCTTTAAGGCTAGTCCGGAGTCCCCGCAAAACCGTAACCAGACACGCACCGTCGTACTTTCAGGTTGCAGCTGCATCCAATGATTCTGCAAGCGGTATTATAGTTTATACGCTTTCATTGGTACTAAATGTGTTACTCAGATACTAGGCCACCTGTGAAATCTTATAACACGATACCATGCAAAGTTTCGTGGCATTTCATTCATTAGGAATCGAGAAAACCTTGAAGGCAATTTTTTGGTGGGACAGAGCGCGTCCGCGACTATTCCGATTTATTCCTCAATAACAAAACAGTTTTGGCCAAAATCAGATACTAGGCCATCTGGGGATTGGAATTTCCTGTCGAATGAGCCCTCCCGCGCCCGAAAATTCTGAATTTAGTTCGCAAAGACCTTGAACTAGTGTGAGCATCGAGCAGTATAACTTGCTCAGCGAGCCAAAGAACTACGATTTTCTGGAGATATAGAATGAATCCCCGGGGGTGGAACAACTCATTCGATGGGAAATATCATAGTGTTTCAGGTGTCTTATCTCGTTTGGGTCGGAAATGTGAGGTTGAAATACTATGAGGCAAAAAATTGGTTCGTAATCTCCCATCGCACATGTAGTACGATCAAAGCGCCATCTATCGGGTAAAATATCCGGATTCTCTACGGACTAGCCGGCCAGTCCGTAGTGCTTACACTTGCTCGCTACTCCATAAATGGCGCCACGGTGATTTGCATAGCGTAATTCCAACAATATTTAATTTCTAAATAGTTGCAAACACTTTTTGGACCAGATCATTGAGTCAGCGCGCTTCCCAATAAAATTTCCAATCATTTGAGCTTGGTCGCGTCTCAAAACTCGCGGTATATTTTGCGAGATTTGGAAAATGGCAAAGTGCATAACAGCGTGGTTCCTACGATGCGGCAGCGACAGCTCAAGATTGCGCTTTTCCAAATCCTGCAAAATATACCACGAGTTTTGAGACGCAACAAAGCTCAAATGATTGGAAATTTTATTGGGAAGCGCGCTGACTCAATGATTTTATCCGAAAAGTGTTTGCAATTATTTAAAAATTAGATATTGTTTGAAAACCTGCATGTACTCCGGTGCGTGTCTGGTTGCAGTATTGCGGGGACTACGGGCTGGCCTTAAACTCCAATCTTGGAAGAACCCTTGGGGGCTTTCGAAACAATTCTGAAGAAAATGTTCTCGCACTATTTCAACGTAATGCTGACAAAAAAAAGTTTTGGGAGTTTTTCCGGACCCCTTGGTGACGATTGTCCGAAATGTTCCATCCCTTCCAAAAATACGACCAAGATAATTGACTTTGAATGGTAGAAAGTATACGTATGTACACTAGGTACCAGTCAAAAGTTTAGGATTACCCGACAAATATTGAACTTCACAGCTTGATTCCTCAGAGCTACATAAGTCCTCATATGATACCTCATAAGATACCTCAGTACATACATAAGTCGGAATGAACTTTTTTGCTCAGCTCATTTTGAAGCTCTTCGAACTCTCTCTATAAGTACTCTTTAAGGTGTATTATCGCAGTTACTTATATATACTTAGTATTCAAGTACCTTGCTACGTAGCTTCGAGTTGTACAAGCTAGAAGAAGTGCATGTTTTCACGATATGGAGTGAAACTTTAGCCACCTGCATTTTTCAGGCAATCAAAGAATTGGGAGAGCTCCAGAATCCGTTTTTGAAAACTATTCTGCGGCGTCCTAGGTGTAAGAGATAATTCTGAAGGGAAATTTTTCTAAAGATACGATCTTATCATCAGGATATGATGGATAATCTCATAGTTGGACTGGGTTTAGGGTTATCCCGAGTTCCTGATCCATTCCTAAATAATGAGCTTTCTCTTCAAGCCAAATCTTCCCTCAGAAAACTAGTATTGGCTCGAACCAAGAACGACCTAGAACAACTTTCAAAAACGGATTCTGAAGTTCGAAAGTGGCACTTCGAGGTCACACAAGTCTTATTTTGTATCGTGGGAAATGAAAGTTTTCGTGAAAAATGCAGGGGGTCAAATGGACTTTTTCCACCTGATGGTATAATCCGGAGCTACAAAGCTGGATCAAAAATTGCAATATAACACACTCGAAAGTGTATCAAAAGTGCTTTCAAATGAGTTGAGTACTTCGCTGAGTCAATGCCCGTTCCGAAAATTTATAGTTCCGAGAATCGGATCTTGAAGTTCAAAGAATTATTTATTGAGTAATCTTGAACTTTGGGCCGGTAGTGTCACTTTGGTTCATTCACCGAGATTCCAAAGAAGGTCCAGAACTATAGCTCATGCTCATGAAAAAAGTATCAAGGTGTGCTCAAGTTGGAGATTGAGAAATATCAGAATGGCAAACATGGGCATATTCATCATACGTCATGTGAATAAAATACGATCAGCGATTCGAACACGCACGATCCACATGCCCACGTGAATCTTGAATTTGCATCTGTCATTACCCAATTAAAAGAATTTTACGATTGCGGAAATGAGAAAATATAGTATTTTTTCATGGTTGAGGATGACCAAGCTAGGCAAACATATTTTACTCTTGAACTCAGAAATGTTTTTATGATTGTACGAAAAATTAACTTGTGAACATTCTATTCGCGAGTCATTTTCGCCTGGCTTTACGTAGATTTCCATACGTTTTGCAATCATTTCGATTTCTCTTGCTAAGTGAGTGCCCCGCCCCCCTTCCCTGTCTTCTATCTCAAAAAAATTCACGAGCACATAATAGAGAATTGGAAGTGTGAAACCTTTATTCTCGAGCTATAGTGAAAGGTAAGAGTAGAAATGAACGAGATCCATACTTACAAGGGGAGGTCCAACCTTGCGGAACACGGACCTTGATAAAACTCTGGGGATCGTCTTTTTTTTTAGAGAAATGAGGGTATCTCCAAGGATTTAGTCCCATGGGCCTTCTATTCTCAGATACAGCTATGGAGATTAGCATTGCCAATATAGGCCCATGTTGAAAAATCGTTTGTATAGATGTACTAACAATGCTAACCTCCATAGCTGTATGTCGGGATAGGAGGCCCATAGGATTAAGCCCTTGGAGATACCTTCATTCCGCACCAAAACAACATGATCCCCAGAGTTTCATAAGGATTCGTGTTCCGCAAGATTGGGCCTCTCCTTGTTAGCAACTGTTGCTCAACTTTTTATTGGCACTAGCACTAGGCTTTTCCCGAGACTAATTAACTAGATTCGATGGATATATGTGCCCGAGTGCCAGATTCAAATGTTGGTGTATAAAAGATGTTTGGCGTTTACCGAGCAAATAAAGCCTTGTGTGCCAGTTTACACACTGGTTTTAGTCACAGATTCAATTTAATATATTTTTATTGAATCTGTACACCTTTGAGCTTGGTTTAAATTCTTTATTACATCAAAGAATTTTTGATGAAAAGGTGATTTGAGATCGTGAAGTGCTTGAAAAAATGGGAGGGAGACCGGTTTAGAAGAATGATATCAGGCTCTGACACATTTCCATCTTTGTTACTCCATCACCATCTCAAATACCTTCCCATCCATCAATAATTTTTCGATGCATCTTCGTATTTAAACGAAGCTTGAAGGCGCGCAGACTTGATTAAAATATACTCGAAGATAAATATATGTAATTGAGTTTGTGACAAGAACCAGTAAACTGGTAAAAATAAGACATTATTTCCTCGGTGAACGTCAAATATCCTGAATTCATTCTAAAACTTTTTCTACGACACTGATTAATTATATCTCCTCTGAGTGTACTTTGTCTCGCTTGATCGAAGAAAGAATCTTTAGATCGTATTTTACTTACAAATTCTAGTACAATATGATTTGAAATATCTCTAGATGAACCCGTTGGGAAATGATGACAGATGGTCATTCCATATTCATCCTTGATTTAAAATTTTTCAAAGCCGTTACATGTAATTAATGCATTGATGAATAACTCATGGTCATATACTCTTTCCTCATTCAGCTTCAGGTGAATTCTACATTAAATTGAACGTAGGTAATACAATTTCAACCATACGAATCGGTCTTACTAACAGTCTTGCTTGCGATTTTCAAACATTTGAATTCCGGGTAAAAAAAATCCAGAGTAGGACTAGTGGAACAAATGAGTTCTTTTTTAACAACGGTAGCACCTAATGAAACGATTTTGTCACGCTATATCAACTTATTTTCGCAATACTAACGAGCAAAGACTGACAAGTTTTATTCATTACTCGTTTTCGATGATTCGTCAGTATATCTCGAGGTATAACTTTGACTAATATATCTTACGATGAAATTAACGTGGTTGTCATTTTTTATCACGTGTGCAAACATTTTCAAGGTTTGCGGTCGTAAGTATGCAATTAATAAGAATGTTATCCTCGATAGTTAATTAATAATTCATTAATATCTCGAAAATATGACAATAATTCATTAACCAGTTACAGACAACCAAAATCTTTCAAGACCTTGCTCTAATAGCTCAAGAAATCGTCGATTTGTAGGTGGACACAAGATTGAGGTTGAAATAGTTCCATTCATAGCTTCAGTGCAAGTGAATAACCAACACAAATGTGGAGCCAGTATTCTATCTAAAATTTTCATTTTGACTGCTGCCCATTGTGGAATTAGACAATGGTATACAGAATTGAGCGTAAAAGTCGGTAATAGTAATTTAAATTTTGCCGTGTCCCGCAATGTCACAAAAATAGCTTATCACAATGAATTCATCGGCTCACAAGGAAAATTATTAAAAAATGACATTGCTGTGCTCATGCTTGATATGCCACTTGAATTTGGAGAGGATGTCAAACCCATACAACTCTCTGAAAAACATGAGAATCTCAGTAATGATGTCGAAAATGTCAAGGCGTATGGGTGGGGTGACACACAATTTCAATGGGATTATTTGAGAGATGATTTCGCTGAAGATTTCAAGTCAGCTGATTTGCGCTTTGTATCAAAGAATGAGTGCCAAAAAATGATTTCTAATCATTTTGATTTGACTGACAAGTTCTGCGCAATCTCGCCTGATGAAAGCTCGTGCCCTTGTTTTGGTGACTCTGGAGGGCCTGTTGTGGTGGGTGAACGACAAGTTGGAATTGTAACCGGGAGTATAGAATGCGATCCTTTTTTTCCTTCTGTATTTACGGAAATCGCTAAACATCGGGATTGGATCGATAAGAGCAAGTTAGAACTGTCTCAAAAAAATCGAGCACCTGTCGTGAACCACCCATGTGAGTTGAATTTATGTGTTTACTCAGATCTACTTAAGATATTTCTAAAGTAGATTTTTAATCTAGCTGCAGGAGACTCTCCAGCAATATAAATCTGCTTGAATCATTTTGCTCTACTCAATTTTCGCAGCCGTGCACTTAAAAATCTTTCGCTCATTCTTTTCATTATCATCATTCAACGTAATTTTTGAGCTCGGTTTTATTAATGACGGACAAATTAAAAAGTCTTGAAATGAAGTCATGAAATCTACTAAGACATGTGTATTTTGATAGTTTTCTTTTCTCATACTCCAAGTGCGTCTGGCAATATTTCGATGCCTTATTCTTCGTTTCAGAGGTTCATAGTGGTTCCACTGTAAATAAACCAGTGCTTTCTTCACTAAAAAAACCGAGAATTCAGTTTATATGTATGCTCACCAACTGCCTAACATTTTTTTTCTGAGGTCTGATTAAGAGTCGGTTTCTCCTCATATTCTAAAGTACAGATCCGGTAAAAAGCATGAAGGGAGGATTTGAAACACTATGTTTTAAAGACCATTCATTCCACGTGTAATTGCTCATTGGGGGTTAGTCTCAGGTTTCAATGATTTTGATTTAAATGAAGAGCATCAATCTGAACACGTCTGGAAAGAAAATTTTTCTGAAACATCGTAACGGATGGAAGCTTAAATATTTCATGGTGGTTTTCAGTGGACCCTCTTGATCTGTCTTACAATCGAAATAAGCAAAGTGAGCCAGTATTCGACAAGACAGAAGTACCATTTATCGTGGCTATACTCGACAAGGACAACAATTTTCTGTGCAGTGGCACCATAATTGGCCAATTTTCAGTCTTGACCGCAGCTCGATGCGCCAATTCAGAAGCTTTCGCAGTTCGCTCGGAGTCGATTTATTGGAATTCGGGTGGTCAATTGCATTTCGTAATCGAAACTTTTACGCATCCTCAATACGTAACTCCAGATCAATTTGGTAGACCAGATAATGATATTGGCTTAATTCACGTGGAGGATTCGTTTACATGCGCCAAAGCCGATGATGAACTCGTGCAAACGTGCTTGCCGGAATCTAAAACAAATGTTGACCATGAAGTAGTCTACGGGTGGGGTAAGTTTTTGTGTATGACACAGATGATTCTGTTGCAAAATCCTTAAAATATTCAAAATAAACCCAATTTTGCAGGCTCAACGGATGAAGTGTCCGTGTTCGAAAACACTCAGCTGAAGAGGCAAGTCGTGGAACCTATAAGCGTTAAATTATGTAATTCAATTTATCAAAATCAAGGTGGTCCGCTGTCAAAGGGTCAAGTTTGTACAAGGCACCATTTTGGAATTTGCACGAATGACATTGGCTCACCCTTGATAATGAATGGAGCTTTGATGGGCATATTTTCGTGGAGCAATACTGAATGCGCCGATTACCGATTCCCAGTGGTCTATTCTCACACCAAGTCTTATTTGTCCTGGATCGAAAAAATCCGAGAAGAAGTTGAAACGAATGAACGAGTTGATGAAATTCACGAAACTTACGCAACAAGATCTGCTTTTTTGATTGCCTTAGAGCAATGCGAAGCTGCTTAAATCGAAGACAATAAGGATTCGCAGTTGTTTGCACTTCTAGCTCCATCGCCGTGGGTCCAATTTTCCTGATCATCCAAATATTTTGAAGAGAATCATAGTTAAAGATCCTTACATTTTCTGGTCGTGCCATCGCGAGTAGCATTTTCAATGCAAATCATTTGCAGTCAAGTTCCAAAGAACGCGAACTAATTTTAGCTCGATCTCAAGGTATGAGACTCCCATTGACTGCCTCAGTTAAAATTTATGTGCGAATAAATTTATGATGACGTTCACAAGAATGTTGGCTAAATATTGGAACTTGTCAAATGCAAGCAGTGTAACTAGATTCTACTTCTTGGGAAAACTCTATGTTACACCATTATATCAATCAAAGCCAAGACAAATCTTTTTCGTATAAACAAGACTTGACAAGGCTGAGCTAGTTTCTTTTACCTTCATCTTTCCTTATGGAAACCACTTTTTAGGACTTAAGTGTACGATTCGAGCTTTGTAAGTGTATGTATAGATTCCTCAAAAATTCCACACAGCATGGAAACATTTCAGAAATGTTTCAGAAAACATCTCAAAAATATTTCAATGAAACATTTCTGAAATATAGTTATGTCCGCGGTTTTGAAATGTTTCTGAAAGCCCCCATGGGAATATTTCTGAAAACCTTCCAGAAACGTTTCAAAAATGTTTCAAAAACATTTCAAAAACGTTTCAGAAACGTTTCAGAGGCATCACATTGAAGTATTCGCGGGAGTTTGAGATAATGAATATTGCGACGATCGAGCAAAAAAAATCATGTCCTTTCGAAATCGCGGGTATTCACATTCAGATTTGATTTTTGATTATTAAATATCTTGAAAAATTGCTTATACAGTTATTAATGTTATGTGTTGATATCTTTACGTGAGTGTCGCCGGTGGGATTTGAACCTGCGATCTTCGGATTACTAGACTGCGTCATTGTCCACTGAGCAGTCGACGTATTTACACGTCGTAGCTTAAAATGTGTATTTAGCCAAACGCAAGTGCTTATGATGTGAAAATGAGTTGGCGATTGAATTTCATCCGTTTCTGACGATTTGATACATACAGAGAGGATCGTAATCCAAGTTTTTGATATGAAAATGGTACCATGTTTGCTCAAGGATCTTGTGGAAAAGAAAATTGTCTACTGAAATATGGAATCAGGATTCCGTGGAGGAGAGAGGGGAAATGGAATGGAAGAAAATCTCAAGTCATCAGGGGTCACGCGAATCTTTTCATCTTACCAAAACAAATCATGCAGATGCATCATAGTTTCGTTTCTCAGGATTTCCTCATTAAACAAAATCGCACTGCCAACTGTAATATCAAGCGAATTCAAGGAAAAATCTGACCAGGATACATCCAAATATTCCAAATGGTTTTGAAAAAGGATTCAAACCGCTTAATGAATATCGCTAAGATATTGGCATTGGACTATTTCAGGAAATTTTTTTGAATTATATTCATACTGAAATCTTCCAAAAACATTCCAGAAACGTTTCAGAAACATTTCCGAAACGTTTCAGCAATATATCAGAAATTTTCCAAAAACGGTACAAAAGTCTTTCAGAAACTTCTTATTAAGTTTTCAAGAACCCTCCAAAACCCTCTCGAAGAACTTTTAAAAATTGTTGACTGCAAGATTGCTGAAGATTTGATAGTGAGGAATCGCAGCAATATTTCGAGGTCATATTTCTGATATCTTGCCCCGAAATTTGTCAGAAACATCCCTGGAATGTTTCAAAAACAACTCATGGAAGTGTCAGAAACTTTCCAGGAACATTTGAAGAACCTTCTAGAAACTTCTTAAAAAGCTAAGAGGTATCTCTCAGAAAGCATTGAGGGAACTTCCAAACATTTTCCGAAGCAATATTGTTGAAAATTCTCATAAGTGGAGTATTGCAAGAATAATTGGCATTGAAATTCTTGGAGCGTAGCACTGAAGATACTATCAGAAATCCATCAAAGATCTCGCAGAAGGCTGGAAGTTTATTGTGCAGTATTGCACAATTGTTTCGAAGCCAGATTTTCGGAATTTTGCACCAAGATCTTCCAGAAACATTTCAGAAACATTTCAAAAACGTTTCAGAAACATTTCAGAAACATTTAAGAAACATCTCAGAAACGTTTCAGGAATATTTCAGACCCGTCACAAACCCGTCAGAAGTCTTTCAGAGACTTTTTGAGGAGCTCTTAGGAACCTTTCGAAAAGACTTCGGGGATCCTCCAAGAATGTTTAAAGTTGGAATATCTCTCACATTTTTCTACGGGCACTTAAGAATCTTTCAGAATCTTTCAGAATCTCAGGAATCTTTCAGCGCGAGGTTGCTGAAAGATTGTCAGGGAAATAATGATGGGATACTTAGAAGTCATGTATTTGGATTATTGCTTTGAAATCTCTAACAACCTTTCATACACCTCACGCAAATTTCTCCGAATCAAGATTCTTGACATATTGCCGTTGGAATATTGAAGGGATTTTCGGGAATGATATTCCCGGGTTATTGAACTGGATTGAAATTTCCGAGGGAGCTTTCGAGAACCTTTTAAAAATCATTCGGAAAGCTTTCAGTTGGTCCACAAAAGTCTCTCAATACGAGATTGCTTTAGAATTGTTGTGCAAGATTCCAGAAATATTTCGAAGTTGTATCCATGGAATATTGCACTTGAATATTTCAAAAACCTTTCAAAACCCTCCCAGATAAATGTCTGGAAGATTTTCAGAAATGTTCCATGAAATGTTCCATGAAATGTTCCGAGGAGCTCTCCGAAAGATGTTCACGATATATTGCAATGAAATATTACAAAAACATTCCTTGAAATGTTTCTGCGAGGTTTCTCGGAAATTTCATTGAAACATTGCAATGAAATATCACAAAAACATTTCCTGAAACGTTTCTGCGAGGTATCTGAAAGATTTCATTGAAATATTTCACTGAATCGTTTTCCTGTGATATTCCCATGCTGTGTGGATGGAAGGTGGTTGAGGCACCACAAACTTCATGATTTTTTTATGGAGTAAGAAAGCTTCTCATACAAATCGCAATGCATGAGTTCAAGTTCCATTACAATCAAGAGCATGTCAATATTTTTTGATTGACGATTACTCCGTTTTTGCGGAGAAAATCCTTGTTCCAGTATAGGTACCAAATTTCAGTATAAAATACGGTGTTCCACTATTGGTGCTTTTACCTCAAGGAAGGCTCGATTTCGGAGTATCCCACATTCCCCGTACCTCCGAAAAGTAATGGATAATGTTTTGTTATGCTGAGGAATAGCAATTATCCATAGACCCTTATTTAGCCTCTAAAAAGATGTGTCAACATCGAGGAATAATTTGATTATTCATGTATGTATTTCAAACATCTGCCTCGTGCCTTCTTTAGACTTGTATCGGAGATCGGAAAAGTGCAAATATTGAAAAATGGAAGGAAAAAATTTCATCAAATGTGTTTGACGAGAATGGAACTCTAAAAAAATCGGATCCGTTGAATCTTTCCATGAACTTCAAAATCCTGCATTCCATTATCTGTCTACGACTTTTACGGGCAGTAAGTTATGAATGGGGAAAAAGTCGATTTCTGGAGGAAAATGTGCCGATTTTGACGGAGATCCTCATGGTTGATGGTATCCAACTCTTACCGATCGAGCTCGTAGTTTGCTCGAGATGAACGCAGAAGCATGTATTTCGCATAAATCGCAAATTTTGCATGTTCAGCTCAGAATTTTGCGCACGGATTATTAGCTCGTAGCTTTCGGTGAGATTTGC
Source organism: Eretmocerus hayati (assembly GCA_029851415.1). Lineage (NCBI taxonomy): Eukaryota > Metazoa > Arthropoda > Insecta > Hymenoptera > Aphelinidae > Eretmocerus > Eretmocerus hayati. The sequence continues at coordinate 95,132,088 of CM056744.1, read as the reverse complement.
CAATCATCCTGAATATCTAGGAGACGATCAATTATAGGTATCGAAGAACCATACACAGTGAACCTGAGACTGTGCCTATCACTGTGTATACGAGTGCAGGTGACTCCTTGAGTGAATGTCCGACAATTTCCTGATATTTTAAATATCGCCACTGCGAATGCTTTTGTGTTTGGTGCGATCAAAATTTCATCTCACTCGCGATGGTATCTTATTTTTTTTTTTTTGAGCCTTAACCTAAAAATGCAGGTAAGGTATGTACAAAGGTATGCTCCACTCACAAGAAAAGTGCGAGACTGAATAAAAAAATGTTGTCCTGCGAGATTGGGTGCAAAAGATACGTTTTACGCATGGCAAATGAACGTATACTATAGCTTCGAAGGGGCTGGGACCCAAAGAAATTGGAACCACGTGTGATCTATACTTCACACTCGAATACATGTACCCGAGAGCCGCACCGATCGCTTATACAAGTAACGCGAGGCTTATGAAAATCCATTACCAAAAATGCGCTTTTCAGTAAGTAAACTATCTCAATACCCATTCTGTTATACTTCAGATATCATATCGACGCCTCTTACGAAGATAAACACCTCTTTTCTTGTGACTGACGAAGATTAACGTTTATTCGTTGTGAACACGAAGATTAACGGATTCTCCTTAGGTCCGCGAAAACTAACACTTACTCCTTAGGGGCACGAAGATTAACGCATTCTCGTTAAGTCCACGAAGACTAACACTTACTCCTTAGGGGCACGAAGACTAACACTTACTCTTTAGGGCCACGAAGACTAACACTTACTGCTCAACGGCCCATGAAACTAGCACTTCCTCTTGAACGGTATGAAGACTATAACACACTTGCACACGTTCTTGTTCAAAGGGACGGAGACCATGTATTTCGTCTTAGGGCCACGAAAAAAAACACATTCTCTTTAGCGGCACAAAAATTAATGCATCGGTAGACTTCATTCATGGAGGGACGGAGACAATAAGTATTTCGTCTTAAGCCCACGAAAAGTAACACATTTTCCTCTACGCCACGAAGACTAACACATTCTTCTCGATGGAATGGAAAACAACACATTCTCTTTGACGTGACGATGAACGGTAAGTGATTGTGTTAGCCTTCGTTCCGCTAAGAAGAATGTGTTACTTTTCGTGGGCTTAAGACGAAGTACTTATAATCTCCGTCCCTTCAAGAATGGAGTCTACGAATGTGCTAATTTTCGTGCAGTTTGAGGAGTATGTGTTACTCTTCGTGGCCTTAAGCAGTAAGAGATGATCTTCGTGGCGCTGAGGCGTAAGTGTTGATCTTCGTGGCGTAAACAGTAAGTGTTAATCTTCGTGGCCATAACAAATAAGCAAATGCTAATCTTCGGCCACCGTGTTTTTCTTCGTGGGCGTTAGCGGATGTGTTTATCTTCGTAAGAGGCGTCGATATGTTCAAGAGTATAGGGGAGAGTGGGGCGAATCAGGACAGGTGTTGCAATGGGGCTATCTGCCGATACTTGGGTATAGGCGCGCTACGGAACTCTGAAGTTCATTTTTCAACTATTCAATAGATTGTAAAAAAATTTTCAGAGCCCAAGGTCATGTCTTTCATACTTTTTTTTGGAGGTTTGAGAGGAAAAATCTGTCGTAATTTGCTCCGCGTTTGGGGGCACTTTAGGACAGTTTTGCGGGCAAATTAGGACAGCCTTTGAAAATCAAGGTATACTGCAATATTACTTAACTATTAAAGTCGAATTTACTCACCAAATTACATGCTTAGAACCCTAAATCAATAGGAAAATCCGACCGCGGCTTCTACATCCTCCCATAGCCCAAGCAAGCGAGCCATTTTTGTGTAATTTTTCAACATTATTGGAATAGGCACTTTATTGGTGCACTACCGTCTTCAGCAACCAACAATCGTATCGTGGCTTCTAAGAGTCGACTTTCATTAGTTTTTCTTCATATTGGAAGTACCCTTACTCGCTCTGAGTCGACGATCCAAATGATAGCGAGCGACAGTCAACCCAGTATCAATGAATGCGAGAGTAAAAATGCGAAAAACGAGCACTATCTTCGAACACGTTGAAAGCGATTTTTGACTCCTAGTCTGACTCCTGAGACGGCCATTAGACATCGTAACAACATTTTCACACCCATTTTCAATCTTCTAACTAACCCCCAACCTCCCGCACTTCGAAGAACTCGCACAAACGCATACGCGCTTCGATACGCGCCATAATCCTAGAAAAACACGGACACGCGACCCGTTGACTGATTTGAGATGGGATTTAGCAGTGTCCTGATTCGCCCCGTCCAGTTATTGTCCTAATATGCCCTCGGGCGTTTTTTCGCAAAATTGCGATAACTTGAGTTCAATTAAGCCGATTTTGACCCACGACGGCTCAAAATCTTCGTTCTGTGACGTAGTTTCCGACCCCGAAATGACGATTAAGCCGATCCACTCATGTAAAAGCAGATTGTGATCTTGCATTTTCAAAATAAACCACCTAAGGCTCTCAAAAAGCACCCCTGCGTCAGCGAGGACTCCCAGTATCGTTTCGGGAGGTCTAACCACGATAAAAACCATTGTCTGCGATGCTATTGAAAATATTTGTACGCGGCGGAAGCCTAGACTCACTCATAACCGAACTATCTTGCTTGTCCTAATTCGCCCCACTCTCCCCTAAACATCCGAATTTGGGCAACTGAAAGGTGCCTTGCCTATGCTTATACATAGGGACTCTCGTTTTTTGTCCAAAATACGAGGTGCGATGCCCCAAAGTGAATCACACGAAGATTTTGTTATCTTCTAAGTACTAAAACACCCGAAAGAAATTTTGTGAACGGTATGCAGCTATTTCAGAATTTTCTCAACTCCAGAGATGAAAATTGCCCGAATTTTGAGATTTGCCCATATCTTCTATGACACTAGTTTTGAAAAAAGTCAAAATCACCACGATTTCATATCTAGATCAGTTTTTATAACAGTTGAAAATGATTATCCATAAAAAGGATCCTTGTCACATTCTAAAGAATTGGATCTGATGAAAAAGTTCGAATCGAATCGGTATAGATCCGATTCTCCGTTAGTGTTCATTAATGCTCAAGGATTGTGGGCTGGTGATGAATATGAAAAATGATATTTATACGAGTATCGAAATTTATTTGCATATGAAATTTATCGCCATACATGCATCAAGTCTTTTCACGTGATCCACGCTCTCTCTCGCTCACTCACAAAATTCAAAATTTCATCTCTCTGATCTGAATCTTATAAAACTAGATACAAAAGTTCCGGCTAAAATTGAAAAATTCAATACAAAATGACAAGATCAGAAAAGTAATTTCAAAATGGTCTCATAATTGGTCAAATCCATTGCAAATGAACCCTATTGATACAATAGTAAAGAATCTCTTTGCAGCAAAATGGAAAAAAACAGAGAAAATGCACAGCCGCGGCTTAGGCTTACATTCGACGGCCGACTGCTTCAAAAGGCACAATTCATTTCTCGCATCTAGTGAGAAAAATTCTCAAGAACAATAAGTGTTCGATCGTCAACCGCCTCTGATAAACCAAGCGCAGTATTTCACATCCTCTTCCTCTTCCATGCGAATAACCTGTTATTTCTTCGTTTCTATGTTTACGATATGACTCTGGTGATTTTTGCGTTTTCGATTTCATAAAAAACTTTTTGCATCTCAATCATTCATGTCGAGAAGACTTCCGATAAATACCAATGAAAATTAATACACTGATAGGCCATGCGAGTCAATAGAGTAGCATTGACAATCTCTCTATACGTGTTTCTTCACTCTCAATATGTACAGAAATAGTTTCAGATAGTACAAATTCTCTTTTAAAAAGTACTTTCCAAATTACTTTAATTACATAGGTAAACGCGAATATAATTTACTATCAACACATATTAAACTGGGCTGATTTTTTGAGTGAACTAAGAGCATACAAAAATACGTGCACAAAAATGTTGCCAATTGACATAGCAAAAGTAGAGCCATTCAACATCCTAGAGTCACACCTCGAAAGGTCATTCGCGCACTTACACTGTTACATAATTGTTTCAATTTCTCTCAACTTGAAAAAGAGTTTGGTTTACACATTACATAATATTCGTTTATCAACAGAATGCAATCTCGATGCATTGTCAATTATCGCTCATGACTCAACTTTTCGTTAACTTCATTACATGGTCACATAAACAAGTAACTATGAAATGAGGAACGGATTCGATATACATTTGTATATTTTATTTATATATTATACATGTTATATGTAACTTAAATAATGTATGTATATATAATATACATAATATTAAAAACCTTATCGATAACATTTTCCATATCCTTTTCTTACAGTAACTTCACCATATTCCCTATGACAATTTAGGGTCCATGGCAGACTTCGATAAGGCGATTGATAACGCATACTCTTTGTACAGGCAACCGAATATTATTAGCAAGTTACAAAAATTGGCAAAAGGTATCTAGTCAAGTCTTTAAATTGTAAAAACCAAGCAAATTAAAGATTTCTCTGGAAGAAATCAATTAATTACTTAGTCTTTGCTTTAATCTCAGATTCAAACTCCCTTCTCTTTTTGTTCCCATTATTTACAAGGTCGGGTGAGGCAAATCAACCCAGTAAAAATATCTGCCATTTAGTTGGCATAATTTTTCGAAAAAAACAACTGTGAGCATTTATTAAAACTGTATGAATCCTTCTGTAATTGCCGAAAAAACAGACAATGAATGATTGTTGAGAGAAAGCACACTTACTTTCGGAAACCCATTCATTGATTAGTTCAACAGCGGTTAAGAGAATGCGTAAATATTTTCACCGGGTATTCTGCGTGTTTGGGTCAGTACGGATACAATTATTGAAGATGATATTCAAATTATTCGGTCAATTCGTATAGTTGAGGAGCAAATTTCTTATTTCCTCAAAGTTTCACAGAGAAATTTCCGGAAAGAATATCTGGGTGAGGTTGGGGAGATCGTATCTTACTCCAACGCCTTTACTTGAGCCATAATTTTGCCTTCCCATAGAGGGAGTACTTCGCCATCGTCTGTGATCTCTTCTTGAATAACTGCCATTTCCAGATCCTCGCATTCAGTTTTGAAGAAATACCTGTAATAAACAAACATAAATTTTATGACGACCACTTCGCATGCTATGATGCAGATAAAATTTGATAAAATGATATCGTAAGAGACATATGACGATACACATAACTATAGACCACATTAATTGACGAATTTCGAATATTAATCCGAGTGAGATGAATTTTTTCATTTTGATTACGACGTAACTTACCGGTAGTTGCCTTTTTTGGGCAAGACATCTTTAAACTGTTTGAGAGTTACATTGTAGCCAGGTATCTTGGTTCTGTAAGGGACTTTTTCTTCACAAAAACTGAAAACGACAGTAGTGAAGTCGCTCGTAGACTCTTGCCTACCAACCCGCCTCAAGGTAGACTGGTTCGATTGCATACAAGAGACAGGAGCCATCGTATCGTATTCTTGTTTCATACTGCTGCCTGAGTGCCGTTGTCTCGCGCGACTACTTTGTTCACACTCAAGCCTTCTTCTTGCCTCATCTAGTTGGGAAGCCTATTGAAGAAATTTGCGAATGAGCGGATCATTTATAAAAGAGCACGAATGGGCTTGAGAGAGAAATTTAATTGACATATGTTGGTACTTGGAACAGAGGGCGCCAAGCGTGCATGAATCACAAATTTTGGTGGAAGATAAATTTATAAGTATGAGTTGGACAATAGTAATGGTTTTCAAAGAAGAGTGGAACAAGCCTCAATGTGAATGCTAACGCATCTTACGAGTTGGTGCAACTTGGACCACTACTGGGTAATAAATGGAACTACAAGATGGGCTCAAAGTGTTGAGACGATAACTTACTACGTGTGGTGGCGGCAACAGAGGCATTCCCGGATCGCCGACGAATGGCTGCTGGGGTAGATTGCTGCTTAATTTGTTCTTGCGAGTGGGCTTAGCGCTGACACTCGATGCGCATATATCAGGCTTGCCCCGGCAGCCCAAGCCACTCGCATCGGGCTCGGCTGACTTGACCCAGTCGATCAGCCTTGTGTCCTTTGGTGGAACATCGCTGACCACCGAAACTCCGCTGTCCGTTAACTCTGTCATCGATTTTTTCGTTCCCGATGAGCGAGTCGAATCGAGCCTTCGGTAGCGCTGATCTTGACCTATTGCAAGATAAATAGAATTTAAATAAAAACAATTCACTGAGGCGTGGTTTGAAGATCAAAATAAATGTTTCAAGTAAGATGACTAAATGTGATTGGCAACAAATCAAGAACAAAAAATTTTTTGCACATACCTTGCAAATACAGATCTTGCTTGTGAAGCGAGTCGGCGTAGTCGGACGGTACGGATTTGCTCTTAGGCAAGTGTGAGCCTAGCGAGCTGAGGCTAGCTGCCTCGGGGAAGTCATGTACGTTGCCACTATCCCCGGAGAATGTCGAGAAAACATCGGCCTTCTCCTTACGTTGCTGACTGCTACACGTGCTACTGGCACTTGTCGCTCGGCACAAAAACGTTTGCTGCCTCGCGATGGCTCCTTGTTGCAATTGTGGTTGTTGTTGTTGCCGCGAAGTGTAGCTGTGTATTAATTGCGGATGTTGTTGTTGTGGTCCTAGTAACTTCGACGGTGACCGTGGCCTGGGCGATGCGAGCTTTGGTGAACGCGATGGCGTAAGGTCGGACCATACTCGCGACACGTGCTGGTCGAGGATGGACTGATCGCTGTCCTCATCGAGCTGCAGCTTTTCTCGTAACGTGTCAGCAAGAGTTCGTGGAGCCGATGGATGATGCGCCGCTATCGCTGGGCACTGCATCGATGACGACTCGCACAAGCTGTCGCTGGAGAAAGAAATCAGGATTAATCTCTACAGATACAATTCGTATAGATTAAATTACGACCTTGTAATTCATCACTTGAGGGTATTGGTACCACGCACGAAATCCGAGTTTCAATTATTCAAGATAGCAGTCCAAACTAACAACACTAAAAATGTTTACTCAATTCAACAAAAAAGATGGATAGTACGATGCCATCCCACTAGTTCAAGAAGTCGCAGACTTGAAACAAGATCTATGGAAAAAAACAACGTACCCATGAACAGTGGGCATGTCGACCTCCCTGAGCTTTCGTTCAAGCTTTTCTTCGTTTTCGCGATCTCGCTTCACTCGTTCAAGCTTTTCGATGAGCTGACGAGCGAACGATTCAGGCTTCATAGGTTGGGTCTGCTCACGCGATAATCGCTGCGTTCGCGGTATGATGCCTTCGTGACCATCTCGGTTTATCATAGCCGATTTCTTGATCTGTTGATACTGCCTTATGTACTGCTTTCGATTGCTTCGTCTCGCCGACATAGACGCGCTGTCGCTCCTGTAATGAACAAGATGGTTCAATAAGTTAGTAAATAAAGGATGCAAAAGATCAAGAGGAAGTTTTTATCCGTTTACTTTGACAAGGCTTACTCGGAATTGATACGATGAGATATGATTGAACAGGAATAGTCATCATGGATGATATAATTTGGTAAAACACTGATGCGTGGCATCAATTGAGCGTTAAAATCAATGTGATTACAAAATAATTAGGATACCGTTTTCATTCCGGAATAGTGAAAAAAGTTTCAGAGAGGTATAGATATCCAACATACTTGAATGACACTCAATAAACGGGACACTTACAGTGATGCATCAGTGAGCGAAAGATTGTCAGACTCAGTGCGAGCGTCGCTGCTCAAGCTCTGAAGCTCCGAGTCCTGCCTGGAGACCGGATTGTAAGAAGAATATTGTACGCGTGGCTTGGCCGGCACCGATGCGTGGTAAGGACTAGCTCCAGGTTGCAGGTAAAGGCTATCGTGTCGATGTTGTTTGTTGCAGTTTGGATATTGGTCATTCACACAGGTGCAGGTGGCGGGCGCAGGGGTAGACACGTAAATCAAGGCAAATAAGAAAACAAGAGGTACAAATCAATTAACAACAAATCAAGAGGGTCAAAATGTAAATACATATTCTAGTGCATTAGAATCAGGGTGAGTGCATCAAAAGTCAAAAGAATTCATTGAGAACACAGGACAGACACTCGAAATGAGCATTCAATGGGATCTTGGTTTGGAAGTAGGGCCAGGAATTTAGGATGGACATGACGGAACGTGAAAATATGGTGAGATATGTGCACTTTGGTTGCATAAATTCAATAGCAATAAAAACTAACCCAGCGTATGCCTCTGGTTTGGGCCTGACTTCGAGGGCTCTGAGCTGCTGCGTTGCCATGAGCATGTCTTTCGTCAGTCGCATTTCTCCCTTGTTGTGATCTGTCATCGTGGCCGCCGACGACATAGTCGGAGTCATCGACTGTGGACTAGCACTTCCTCCTGTCGTCGTCGATGCAGACGTTGAGGAGTTTTGATGCGTGGTGCTATGATGATGATACTGATGATGATCGACTGGGTGATGCTGCTTGTGTTGTTGCCGCTGCTGCTGTCGTTGTTGCTGCTGTATCGTCAGTTCGTCTAAAATTGGATCGAAAACTTTAAGAATCATCCCTTAAAATTGATTATGTTTGGAGAAAACATAAAAACTGACTGTCTTCGTGGAGGGTAGGCAGTAAGCTAGCCGCCTGCGGTAGCGTGGACTCGTCCAGCGAGCCGATCCTCTCCTTGGACTCGAGCGGTTCAAGCTGATCGAGCTGCTGATGCTCTTCCGGTACCTTGACCTGCTGCACCCCGGCCGTACACTGACAGTACCGAACGTACTGCAAGTAAACGTCCGAGCGCAGAAAGTTTGGATACGGACCCTCTTCCATTATGCGTTCGACCTCGAGTTGCGCCACGTCGAACATGCGCTTGTCGGCGAGGCCTTCGCGGAAGCGCCTCGTCATCTCCTTGCGCACATCGTCTGGTAGAGCAAGCTGAGGCCTCTGGAAGAACCTGAAAATTACAGTGAGAGTACGATTAGTTATCGCACAACAAGAATTTGTCGATTGATTGTGGCGAGTATCAATTTTCCTTTGTGTAAATAAAAAGTCTGTTATCATGGATACGAGAGCGCTTATTTGGTTCATTTGGAATCGATATGTTCATATAGCAAACTAAAATTACTCTAGTAGTCTTTTAAAAGTTATCATCGACTATTTGTGGAATATGATGCTTTCCGCGCGATCGATTTATAATATAAAAGCCAAATGTTCTCAAAGATATATAGATGATGAGAAAACGAACCTCCTAACGAGGACCTTGATGATTGAAACGAGTCTGTTTGGGTCACGCTCCTCCTTGAGGCCCTCGCAGGCGAACCAAAAGTAAAGGGCGTAAATGTTGCCCTCTTGGTGGAGATAGTGCTCGAAGAGCTCGACACCCTTGGGATCACCAAGAAGGGTGCGCAAGCTCTTGGTCCACTGCAGACAAGCGAGTGGCGACGTGGCCGAGTCGGCTCGCTGCTGCTGATGTTGATGTCGGTGTTGATGTTGTTGCTGCTCCATGACGATGGCGCGGTCGCAGCGACCCTCCGGTTGGTAACCCAAAGGTGCGCCCGTGGCATCGCAACTCGAGCGTTGCGGATCTGGACTTGATGAGAGAAAGCAACCCCTTTCCTCACCTGCACAAAAAACGAATCTCATCAGTTAATATGCTCACCTCAGAGTCGTCTTTGGCATATTGTATGTTATGATAATTTTCAACAGAAATCTACTAGCTACTGATTTTCAATTTGGGTCGTGATAGAAATTTGTGAATTCATAAAATCTATAATTTTCTCAATCATCATGAACCATTTATTACTCTCACATGTGATTCAAGATGATTCTAAAAATGTGAGGTGTTGGTCTTTAAAAAAATGTCTATGCTTTTATAATTGAGTGTTTAAACCACATTCTCATCCAACTCATGTCAACTCACCTGGGACAGGGGGCCTTGGAGAATTTTCGTTAAAACAGCGCAATTCTGATGGTTGAGGTCCACTCATCCTATCTCTTGCAACTGGCGTAAATCAATGTTTTGTCTACACTGAATTTTAATACAGAGCGCCGCTTATTGGACATGGCTAGTCTGAACCTAGAACAGAAAGTTAAACCTTAATGAATATTAAGCTCTAGGAATCATCAAGGACAGGAACTTATCATACAATTAGGATTCAAGTGATCACAGGGAGTTTGAGGATTTCCAATACTCATAGAGAGATTTACTAGCTTACCCCCTTCTTTTTATCAGTTATACCCAGGAGTTTTCTTATACATCAAAAGAAAAATCCAAATGCTATCACAAATTGGGTGATTATAGCTGGGTGATTCTATTTCAGGAAAGAATTTCAGGATATCCAGTGTAACTATCACGATATTTGAAGGTTTTTATGGTTCAATCATGATAGAGATAATCACAACATTCCGTTCCATAAGGAATTAGAAACACAATCAGGAAGTATCTCTCATCCAAATTTCAGTACTGTCATGAGAGGTAATTTATTCCAAATTACAAAAGTTGATTTGTCTTATGAGTAGCCATTATTGAGAAGCAACAAATACATCTCAATAAAAAGTCAGCAGGCAGAAAATTGAGCATCTGAATGTCAGAGTTTATTCCTCTACAAAAATCAATACTATTCATTCTCCTTTGTCAAGAACTGTGGTACCATGGCTGCCATCCAGGCCAATAACAAAGAACGCTCAGGGCTGTGGATCGATAGAGCTCAACCCAGTGCTCCAGCGTAACTTATATGCCAATTATGGCAGCAGTGGAGAGAACATTTTTCTGACTGGCGCTAGGAAAGGGAGAGAAGGGAGAGGTCTACCAACCCAGAGCCAAGAAGCATCCTGGGCTTCTCACTTCCAGCTTGCAGGCTCTGCTTCAATAGTATTGCACTGCGCAGGAACCATTGTGGTTCATGATATTGATCGGGGCAACTCCAGAAAGCAAATATGCCAAGCAAATTGTGAGAGAAAACTTGAATCAATCGATGTTGAACTAGAAAATAGATATGGTCCTGATCAATTACTTCCACTTCTGGAATATGAGAAGCGGTGAAGAAGAATAAAATTTCTATGGCATCAAAATATCCCATTGTCCTGGATAGATACAGTGTATTGTTACCCAAGATTCTTCAGAAATATGATTTCATAAATACTGCAGAGGGTATGATCCTTTGTACAATATATGATGAGGTATATTGTTCATACAAAGAACCAGGAGAAATAGATGCAGTATCATAAGAATTGATAATTTACTTGATGAACAAGAAATTGATAATTTACTTTCAAAATTTGTTGATGTTGAGAAAACCTTGAAACTATAAAAATATTCAGAGAAATCTGAAGACACTTATCAAAAGTTGAATATGAGGATCATCTGTTAAAGAGATGTAAGGCTTGAAGATATGTATTCAAAATTGTAGAGTAAGAATATGCTTGCTTTTAGTTTCACAAAATACTTCATCTTGTCTTCTATATTAGAAAAAATTAGATGATGAAAAGAGCCTGGTTGAGCTCTTGTGTTTTGAAATCTGATCCAAGCATATCTGAGAGAGTGAAAAGAGAAAAAATAGCTGAGAGGAATACAGCATACAAGGAAAAGAGAAAAAAGGGAAGCGTTGTATGAAGAGCTGTCATAATGAATTATCCCAGTTGAGTGCATTCATACCTGAGTCTAAGGGTCGAGATTTCTAAAGTACATACCATGTTGAAGCAGAAAGCCCTGCAGGATAGAACTTGTGATAGTTTCATTCAACTACTCTTTTGTACTGAGATTTTAATAGGAGTATCTTATTTAGCAAGAATTTTGTAACTGCCGTTTACACAAATTTGAATGGCCTATTCAGGAGATAGTGACTGCCTGACGACTAGAATCGAACTGAGCTGAGGTGGCGTCCTGTCCAGGACTGATGCTAGTTCGACGCTCATGTATACACATTGGGGTGGTTTGGAGGAGGGGTCGATACCCAAGACTCCTACTACTTGCAATTTATACGAACAGAGACTTCTGTGCTGGTTGGTTAACACCATACTATGGATTTTCAGTATGGATTGTAATAGAGTATTCAAGCAGTTGAGAGCGTTGGAATCAAATCTGATATTCTAGGATTTTAGAATTTATTCAAACTGAAGAAGACTGTGAGAACAACCTTGATAAAATTAAATACAGGAAATTGTGTTCACCACACAGCATTTTTTCAGAGTAGAAAATTTCACTTCTTGTGAGAGACCTTGACAGGTAGGGAACTCAAAGTGTAAACATTGATAATAAACTCATCACCTGTTGTGAACGTGGTCCATGTGTGAGATCAACGTAAAATGTATGCAATAGACCAGAAGGATTGCAAATCACGCAAATCTCACATCAATGAAGGATTCAATGGGTAACGTTTCAGCAAATTCACAGAGATCCATCTCTAAGAAAACCGATACTTAAATAGGCTGTAAGTTCATCAGACGCCGGGAAGGAATGTGTTGAAACTCACAAGCAGACGCACATATTGTAAAGAAGAACAGTAGCACTGAGGATTATGAATGGAATTCTGAGAAAGAGCCACAATTTATTATTACCTGCAGAGCTAACCTCAAAACTGCTATGGGGCGAGATCACCAAGCTCACGTGTTGCCTCGGCAACTTGTCGTATATACTGCGCTGCCAGTGTGCGAGACAAAGATGGAGAAGTTGAGAATGAAAACAAGGGGGTGATAAGGAACACCGAGGGGGGTAGGGGTGAACACTCGCGGTTCGAAGCCTTTTTCTCGTAAACCGAGGAAAATGCGCTGTTATCAGAACAATTCTACTGGTTCCGAGATGAATCTATACAGTATATTGAGAGACGAATGAGGAAGGAGACACAAGTAACGAAACAAGACGAGAAACGAAAGAAGAAAAGGAGGAAGGGGAATGGAAAGGAAAGGAAAGGAAGCCGACAAGGCGGCGGCAGAGAGTCGGCGAGCCTCTTATTTTCTCTCTCTCTTTCCCTCTCGTTCACGGGATCGAAACTTTTGAAGTTGGCCGCGATTGAGAGAGGAGAGACGTCCCGCGAAACGAAAGAGCCGCTGTGCCGCCAAGACCGCAAGAGAGAGAGAGAGAGAGCCGAAGCCAAGGCATCACATCAGCAAAGCAAAAACGAATGAATGCATTCGAAACGGAGGTCTGATGCGAGATGTTGGTGCAACGCTAACGGCCCATATAATGCAAGTCTTCCCAGATGCATGCCAGGCATAAAAACATACACAATCTCGGAATCTTTGGAATCCCATCAGAGTTAAACTTTACCTATACCTGATGCTGTGCAGTATCAGTTAGACAAGTCGCTGGATCAATTCGAACGTAACGTTCGATACTCGATTTGAAAATTTTTAAAGGCTTGCATGAATTTTAGAGTGCAAAGTGTCAGCCAGTGAATTGGATTGGAGATCGAGAGAAGCATTTTTTTCCACATCGTTACTTATAGAGGAGGATTTCTTTAACACAACTGATTACAATGACGTTTGAACTCGCGTTTGAAGATCTGATCGGTTGAAACTGACTGCTCGGTAAGCGTATAAGTATTAAATTTGGTGATTTTGAATTTTGGACGATGACATAAATTTCCATTCGTCTTATATCATCTCATACTAAATGGTACTAATTAACCATCAGATTTTGAGTTTAGAAGTATTATATATTATATAGCTAGCATTACTTTCCCTTGACTGCATTCACACTAAACAGTAATATCAATAATTCCAATGGAATACCATGGGAACAGGTCCCATGCGATCCCATGGAATTTCATGGGGCCTGGCCCTGAGGAAATTTCCAATTTTTTTCAACGAAATTTGGCATTAAAGACGTGTAGCATACAAATTTTGCCCATTTCTCTTCCAAAAACAGTTAAATTTGGTCGATTATGGTCAAAACTTTGTATCTGCACGTCTTAGGTGCCAAATTTCTCAAGTGTCAAGACCAAAAATTTTCCCACGGCCAGGTCTCACGAAGTATCCATGGGATCCCACGAGGTCCCGCGGAATTATTTTCAGCTGCGGGTGTGGAGAACAGGTGGTTGTAAAATGTGGTCACACCGAGTTTATCACTTGAAAAATAATGTAGATGTCATTCATCATTTAATTCGATTCAATTTCTATGATGTATTTATTGATTAATTACACGGAGTATATATGGACGATTCCGCGGAAAGTGAAATTTTTCGGGCCAAAATCGTCACGAGGAGTGATTTGGGTCAAAAAATTATTTCAGCCCCAAACGAATTTTAGTGGGTCGTTGCAGTTGGTTTCCGATCGTTTGGGCATAAAAAGGAACTACCTGGAGCTACGACCCTTTATGAAGCATTACAAAATAAGGGGACATTATTAGAATCGCTTCAAAAACTATCAACATAGTTGCGCACCAATAGAATCTCGAATAGAATACACCCCAGGGAATTGCTACAATGCACATTCCAACTTTCAGAAACTTGGGGGGAGGGGCGCGAAATACGGGTATTCCTATCTTGAGCGGAATCACTCATATCTTAACGCGTCCAAATACTCAAAATTTGGATGGTTTTTGGCGGGATCGGTGCGTTAGTCCATTACAGATTTTCAAAAAAAACTGCTTTAGTAATATGTAGGCTATTTTCATCAGTGTCACAGAAAAATGATTCGTATGCATCATACAATAGAGATTTTACTTCAAATGACGTCATTGGAATTTTTCTTGACTATAATGACCGAGCAGACCAGCCACTAAAATATCACAGCGATTTGTTAAAAATGAAATAGACTCATCATATCGTTCTGATACAGAACCGTCTGTTTGAAAATTGCTTTCCGATGCGATACTGTACTCGATGCTGTATATAAAACTCACAGTCGTGGATTTGATCAATTTCTAAATGCACAAGCAGAACGTGAAAAAAATTTATCAAATTCATTCACGGTATTTATTAGAATGTTTCGTTTATTCCCAGGACTCTTCTTTCACAGACGAATTTAGCTCGCATTGGACCATCAAGAGCGGTATGGAATTTCGCAAGCCTCAGACATCATCAGTCGGGACATCAAAAACGGACTCGAGGGACCAAAGCGGAACATCTGCGCAAAGACAGAGACAGAAAGAAAGAGCAAAATTTAAGGATCAAGGAGTTGGATGAGCTTTCCCGCGACAGAGACAGATACGAGCTTGTAATACCGAGATAAAAAAGGTCGTGAATCGTCGTAAAATGTGTGTGCGAGAACGCAACTCTCATATCGCACGCTTATATTTAATACGAGTATAGAGCTTTTGATGGTTCAGTCTTTCGGATGGAATTCATATATATATATAGCGGGTCCCAGACTTATAGCTGTATAGCACATTATCACAGCTCAACGGGCGCCAAATTTCTTTCGTCGCATCAGAGGCATCATCGGCGCGCGGGGAATAAAAATGCCGTAAAATAAAAAAGATATGTAACGGGGCGGTTTCGATCAAGAAAAAAAGACGCACCCGCAAAAATAATTCTCGCAAAATTTTATCAATTGATATTTTCCGTTCAGCTACTAGTATTATAACGCTAAATATTGAATTCCAAAGTGAATAAGTGTGTACTTGAGCTTTCCAAACGAATCGGCAAGAGTATAACACAAAAAATAAAGGAGTGATATTGGCGCGCTGTACTTCATATCGAGTACAAATTGAATCGTAGCAATTTCATTTTTGCGCATCAGAGTATAACAGTTGTACAATGTACAGGTATGTTGTATGACGTAAATAATACAATTGTATACCGAGGAAAAGAGAGAGAGAGAAAGAGAAGATGATATCATCCCAGTGAGCTTGGTCGTCGGCATATCAGTCAAGTGTATGTTGTTGGTTCAATTTCCGACGACCAAGAGCTTCCGGTTTCCAATTTCACGTGAATCAGAGCCGATTGATAGCTTTTGTCGGTGAAACGATATATATATATATATATATATATATATATATATATATATATATATATATATATATACACACACATTTGTGTGTATATATATAATAATATATACCAGCTTCAGCATGCCCAGTATATATGTATACCAGTTTGGCCAATCAGACCTCCTCCTCCTCCTCCTCCACCACAGTTTGCCATCGAGAAGTCGAGTGCGTCGTTGAAAGCAGAGCGATTGCTGTTTGTTGCTGTATTCTTTTTTTTCGTGTTCTTTTTTTTTATTGCGCAATGCGATTGAAAAGAATAAATGAAAACACAAAAGATCATACAACGTTCAGATCAATCTCTCACAAGAGCATGATTTGTCACCCGAATTCTTTCTACAATAAATGTCGTTCATGAAGATAATAACAGAAAAAAGAATTAATGATTAAAATGGATACTCTAGTCTAGAATAGGTTATAAAATTTGAACGAGATGCAATCAAGGTCAGTGAACTGGTATAATCCCCCCCCCTCATTCACTTTTTTTTCAAAAGTAAAACTAGGCGATTATGAGGTTTAGAAAAGAACCATTCATCTCCAGTACATCAAATCTTCAAATTTTATACGACATGGTTTGAACTCTTGAAGGGAATGAGATCTAAAAAAACCATGTCGAGTATTTTTTGAGCCGATTTGTCACGATCAACATATCATCACTGGTAGAGACTAGAGCCACTTTCCTCCAATCAAATCTTTCTTTCAATTCATCCTAATGGTGGTGGTTTGACAATTTCTTACTAGCTAATTGTCGCTGAAATGACCCGAAGTTTAGGTGAGTAGAAGAGGTACAGGGGAATATCGGAATAGAGAAAATATAACTGAGTTGAATTTGGTGTTCATGATGATTCACTAAAATCTCATATCATACTCAGTTATATTTTCTCTATTTCGGTATTCCCCTGCACCTCTTCTACTCACCTAAACTTCGGGCCATTTCAGCGACAATTAGCTAGTAAGAAATTGTCAAACCACCACCATTAGGATGAATTGAAAGAAAGATTTGATTGGAGGAAAGTGGCTCTAGTCTCTATCAGTGATGATATGTTGATCGTGACAAATCGGCTCAAAAAATACTCGACATGGTTTTTTTAGATCTCATTCCCTTCAAGAGTTCAAACCATGTCGTATAAAATTTGAAGATTTGATGTACTGGAGATGAATGGTTCTTTTCTAAACCTCATAATCGCCTAGTTTTACTTTTGAAAAAAAAGTGAATGAGGGGGGGGGATCTCACTCCTAGGTTATAAAAATCCAAGGGGAACCACAAATTTTCCAAGCACTTGTCCCCACCGCACTTGAGAATTTCTTACACGCGGCTCCGTCATTTTTTCCATAAAAGCCTAAAAATACACTACTATCCGTGTATATTTTGTTCAGTTCAATCTGGAGAGCCATGCAGCTGCAGGCAAGAGCAAGATATTGCGGAGCCGCGACGAACACACAAAACACAACAAAGCAGACGAATCTCTCCTCCCTGTCCTTCTCGCACGGCGCTTTGATCTTTACGTGACCTCTAGTCGTGGCTAGTTTCGAGTATCCACATCTGATGCAATAATTATAGAATCGAGAAATTCAGATAATTCGAAAATTCATTTATCCGCGATAACAAACCAGCTAGTGGGTGCCCGCGTTGCCCGGTATGCGGCAGACAGCCTCGTTGCATAGACTTGCATAGACTGCCGTCAACCGGGCAGGAAGATCTTGCGCACGCGCTTCTATATATCTCTCATCTCTCTCTCTTCCTCGACCATCTTACATACCCAACACATGTGTAGTAGAGACGTTTCGATATTTCTCGAGTCGAAGCACGGGGCTGAAGAAATCGAACTGAGATGTAAAACGAAGGCATGAATTTTGCGGTGCTGAATAAAACGCGTCCAGTGCTCGGATTGAGAAAATAATCGTTCAGAACTCTGAATCGCTTTAGACAGGCTTTGCTAAAGCATTGCAGAGCTCTATGAGCAACGTTAAGAGGTTAATAATCCAAGTAGAAAAAAAGTGTGAGGTTAAAAAACCCCAATTCAAAGTATAGATAGGCACAGCGCCTCGCTCGATTTTTCGTCTGCTCATACTCGCCAGCGAGGCGCTACCGCGCCTCTTGATAAAGGATAATATATAAATCGGCGTATAATCTGAAATGCAAGATCTTGACTCGATCTCTTGCTAGCATCTGTGCATCGGCGCGCCTGAAAATCGCTATCTTACCGCCATCGCTCGACGGCAGCTCGGAAGCTGCAGCATCGAATCTCTCTGATATCGCTCCGTCGAGAGTTTCTCCCGCGCTTTTTTATCCTCACAATGGTGGTATATATACACCGATGGAGGTGGATTCGAAATTCAGCAACCCTGAAGAAAGCGTGATGAAGGAAGAGAAGAGAGCTGCTCGATAATGCGCGCGCGCGCACTATTAATGCCATATATCATGGCTTTTTGACCCTTCGAGATAACGGTTATTTTAACCGACTGCGAAAGTACAACTCTCGCTTACCGACTCTCTAATTAAATACCGATCTCGATGTAGAGTGTGTCAACTATACTAATAATTTGATCAACAAATCGATATCAATCGTCGAATAAGTCATTACAGAATATTATGATTCATACACGCTGCAGAGGTTTTATAGCTAGAGTGTAATCGATTCCATTCAGTTCAGATGATAAGACGATTCATGATGACCCCATATGTTACAAAGAATTTTGATGTGGTGCCAAGAGCTGAGATTGTTCTGCAAAGTTCATTTTATGAGCTTCATCGTCCATTTGGCCTTTTTGAATTATAATAATTGTGCGGAGAAAATCAAGCTCGTTCGATTTTTTTCGGGAGCAACCAGATCTGTCGGTGCGTATCTATGTTGGCATTCCCTGTCCCATGTGTTCTAATCGTCACCACTGCAAGAATGAGAGACGGTAACGAATCGAATATAATAATTATAACTATATATTATTCGAACTCAGGATCACTGAATATCAACTTTCAGTTCTTTTGTATATGTCGTAGCCCGATAGAATCTTCAGGCCGTTGGGATTTCACGTGCGGCGCAACACTGAGCACTTTTGCGTAGAAAGTGATTTTTTATTCAACACTAACCCATCCCTCTTGTTATTGACTCCGAGGAGATGACAGTACTGTTATCTCCTCGGCGATCGGTAACAAGAGGGATGGGTTAGTGTTGAATAAAAAATCACTGTTTAAACAAACTTCTGTGATGCTCCTTACGCGCTTACGCGCGTGAAATTCTAATGGCCTGAGAATTCTAACGGCCTACGACATATATATGCGTATTTCAAGTCAGACTGGAAAAAAATATTCATTTTAAAATTCACAAAACAGAGAATGTTCAAAATATGGTAAAAACTACATTTCTTTACGTACATACTGTACGAAGCTCGACACATTGGTCATGAAAGTTGTCTGAATAATTTTTAAATAGTGAATTATAACTGAAAAATTCTCTATCGAACAAATAAAATCGCACCAATATCATTGCAGATAAGATATGGAAGAAAAACCAATGGAAATTTTGGTATTCCATGGGGAGAAACCCACCAAATATTCTCTGATGCTCGCTCTGATGGCTTGTGAAATCGCGAGTGCGGCTTATAATTCACAATTTCAGATTCTTCTCAAAAGCTTTGGTGACATCCAACATAAGATTGCGAAAATGGACCATTAATTTGTGCTCTCTGCAGTTTCTGTGATAAGTTCACTCAACATCAAACTCAACTAAAAAAAAAAGATACGTAAAATAAACGATGGTCCTCTTTGGACAATAACTTCGCATCCTGCTCAAACTATGACTTTTTCCCGATTAGAGCTCTTCACACCCAACAATAAGAACACGAATGATAATTTACGTGGCAAAAGCTTACGAGGATACGTATTACTTTAGTCCAAAAAGGATTATAACATATCGGATTGGTCTGCTGATACCCGTATATGCGTGTGCGCGAAGTTAGTTGGCACTGAGTCAAGAAATGACTCGAGAAATGCCTACATATCCGAGTACAAATCTCATATCCTACGCAACTATTGGCCAGTACGACTGTCCAAAATGACACAAATAGAAGCCTAACAATATTATAAAGGATACGAAGTTATGCTTTAATAATTTTGTTGAAACGACGATGGCAAGAACTTTCACCCATTGTCATAGGATCTATCGACCATTAGGGTGAATCCAGATAAGGAGACACATCGCACGATGCGACTCTTGACGAAACAAGACGCGATATCTTAATTCGTCCTTATTCAAATCGCATTGATCGGCATATCATCAACTTATCTGTATTTACCCAAATATACATCAAGATAATGATTCAATCTTTGCGATTGTCACTTGTCCATTGTTTACTTTACAATTTTTTTCTACATTCCCAAAGTCTGGCTTTTACTACAATATTGTTATGTACACAAAAAAAAATCTTCTAAAATATATATGATACTTATTACATCAATACTCAGATCGCTCGTATCGTGTCCAGGATTTCAAAACTCGTACAAGTTTAATCCAGGGCTACGAGGCAATACAACAATCATAGCATCCAGGATCCAGGCGTTTGTGGCGGTAAAAAATGCTCGCGCGAATCGAGCTGAGAAGAACATCAAGTCGGGTACATCAGACAAGGACAGAGAGTATATTGTATACTATAGCTACTATATACGCTACCCATATAAGAGCCAGCAGGGCATTTACAGCATCAACAGTAATGTCCACGGTCCAAGATGAAAGGGACTAAAAAGAAGGAGAGAGAGAGAAAGAAAGAGAAGGTGGGCCCCAGCATCAGTGGAGCCGTTCAGCGGCATTCTTACACGAGGCTACTAGTTTTTCAGGGCACCGGCCTCTTCATCTTTTCTCTTCTTCTTCTCCCTGGACCACTGATTCAATATACATGTGTGTCTGTGTGTGTTATATATGGTATAAAACCGCCCAGAAAAATATACACGCATACATAGACATATACGTAGACAGGTGTATAAGTGAACTGCAGATATTCGCGCGGCAAAATCGCACGCGACTTCCGTCTTCCTCTGAATTGTCATAGAGTTGGGGACTATGTAATATGTATTCTGTTCTCTTGGGTGCTCTGCCCTTTCTGCATTGTGCGGGAGCATGCAGCGCCTTTTGGTACCGCTTTGCGGCTCTTACTTGTATTATTCTATTCTGTAATAAGTACAGTGAGAGAAGTGAAAAGAAAAAGAAAGACCAGCACGTACATAAGCGATCGAAGCGCGTGATCGGCATTCACAAAAGTAGTATCTAAATGGTCTTATAATAATATACGCAGTCCGATTTTTGTATGCCACTCTTGTGGATGTGTCGTGATGAGTATTGTGTGCTGGAGTAAAAGCAAGCCGACGTGTTGATAATGGCCAAGTGTTTTCAATTATTGATGTTTAAGCACCTTGCCCAATCTTGGATGATAAAAATAGTTGGAGTTTTTTTAAGGTCCAATGAGATATTAAATTTGAGGTTAGTAGGTAGTGGGGGACATTCAATTGATTCGAAACATATAGGATTAGACATGGCTTTAAAATACAACCCCAACAATCTATCCTGAACAATTGGCCCATGATGTGATTGGAGAGTAATCGAGAAGAGCCAGAGCACTGGCCCGTGAAAGCTATCAATTTTTATGAAATTTTGGCCTGAATACGGCAGGACCCATCACATGCCCAAACGAGAGAATAAATAAGAATATCAATATTAATATGTATAGTAGTTCGTACATGTCATTGTCTTCTCTCTGGAGACGAATTGATTCCCGATTGATTTGACTTCAGTTTAACCATTAATACAAGAGTTGCCAATAGCTCCATTGTCTTGGACTTTGCTCTTCAAATGGAATCCTCCTGGACGACGGCCTCAGGTGGTAGGCTCAATTCCTATCGGTGAATTTCGAATCATCTCATGGCCCATGGTGAAATGAGTAATAAGATGTGTAAACTGTAGGCGAAATCCAGGATTCAAGCCGTTAGCCCACGGAGTCCATTAGAGTAAAAAGCATTAAATGAACGCGTAACATATGTGTACAAACGTACTCTGTCATATGTAATGCCTGTCGATTGGAGCACATAGTTTACCCACTCATCAATGACCAACCAAACGAGTATCCACAAGAGTATACTCTATAGTATACTTACACAAATAAAACGGTCATTTCTGAACGTGTAGAATTACGGTATCACGAAAATTTCTCATTAAAATGCGAGTAGCTGTAATTGATACACAAAATTGTACGAGTACGATAGCTTCACCATGGGCGAACTTGCGGATTTAAATACCTACTGTGGTACAGTCTAAATAACTATCTCCGACCGTTCTTTTGGTCTTTTTTGGAAGATGTCCAACCAACCGGTTCAATTCTTTGATGATTGGGAAAGACAAAAAAGGGCAATAGAAGAAGGATACAAAAAAGGTAACAGCGAGATCGAACGAGGCAACCGATAAATTCCGCATGAAAGGTCAAAAACGATATTTTTTGTGGAATTTCAAATGTACACAACATATCTTTGCACCTTTCAGTGTAGCCATAGCGAGACCTACGTATATTATTTGATTCCAGGGGTCAACTTCATCTTTTGAGCACGTGGTATCGGCCTTTATTTACCCTCCGGCTGCAGCTATTCCAATTTAGAGTCTTTATTTGAACAATTTAGAGCCCTTTGCTAAAAGCCGACGTTGTAAATTTCGAGCGCGTTCACGCGGAGCCGTCATTGGATTGTAAGTATTTTTCGAAATGAGCCGACCACGCTAATGGCGCCGTAGCTTTTTACTCCATCCGCACTATAAACTCTCTCGGCAAGAGCTGCTTTTTATCCTGCTTCTTCCTCTCACTAAGATCCAGGACTCGCTATGAATCGTCGGCAACACAGTCCACCTTCACATCTTCCAAGTGCTTGTCGAGTTTTTCATCGTAGTATATAGCTGCTACGGTGTTGTCGCCGTTGTCTAATGTGGTAGTATGAACACTGTAACCGGATTTCTGAAAGTGTCAGGAGGCTCTGCAACTCTTCTGTTTCCCATTCCTGACTGACATGCAGTTCCATTTCTTTCTTTCTATTTTATTCGGCACTTACGCTCGTTGTTGTACCATCCATACAAACGTACATAGGTCGCCGTGTCACTATAAAGGCTAATTGCTACCAATAACGCTACTTGTTTTGTTTTCTATTTGCAGGGCTCTCCCTCAGTACAAAGTTAGGATAATCATTAGCAAATTATTAACTACATTGGCGAACCTGTACCCCTGGTTTACCATTTTGGAGGCCCTGATGGGCACATCCCTCCGGGGCTTCCAAAATGATGGAGGAGAGTCTATCCACCTTTGGGCTCGTCAACATAAAGGCATAACAGATAAAGTCACATTTCATGCGAGAGGATTAATAATAATCAATTAGTTGAGGAATTCATTCATCCACAGAAACAGGCAACTTGATGGTGAATTTACGAGAGCATCATTTGAGGTTATGGACAGTCAAAGGAAAGCGTCGTAGTAACTCCAACTCTGACTAACGTTTATCCAATGACATCCACAGGTATGAAACTGTACAACAATCCAACATATGATTACTTTTTAACAATTCATGGAATCGCTCAACTAAAAAAAGTCCCTAAATAGCAGTTGCGAAGTTCTGGACCAAATTCGAGCATACAACGATGCTACAGCAACGAGAGCAGGTGTTGGGATCAGCCTCGGGGCATCTTTTTTTCTCTTTCTCTTATTCGCAACTACATTGCCACAAGCTCAAGCCCAAAAAAATTACCAAGGTGCGCAACAAACTCAGCCTATAACTGGCATAAGAAGTTCTCGCTTTCTGAACCTAGGTACCGTGAGGAGCTCGGTTTGGTCGCACAAACATCAGTGTCCAGAGAGAGCATCAAAAGCAGAACCAGAAGAGACGAATCTGCCGCAGGAGATAATGAATGAACGCCGACGAATCAAAGAAGACGAGCAATGCTGTGATGCAGCAACCTCTTCGCTGTATACGGGATGTTTTCGTGGCTGCTGGTTGTGCTCCGATGCTGCTAACTGATCGGATGCCCGGCGGCGTGGCGGTGGTGGCGAGCGAGTTGCTGATGCTGCATCAGAGAAAGAGGAGAAACGGGGCAAAAAATAGAAGCAAAGCGAGGCACTGCCGCGCGAAGGAGCATTAGCCTGGACCAGCATCAGCAGCAGACCATCGGCTAGTTATATAGAGTGGAGGCTGCTGGAGGAGGCCTATGTGGCTCAGTAAAAGAGAAGTGAAGGAAAAGAGGAAGACGAGGACGGCAAAGAAAAAGAACAACGTGCATCTTCCAAGGGGCCGCTCGTGGCCGCCCGTCGTTCCAAGAGATAGTGCATGCCAACTTGGTCGTCGTCGGGGTCGTCGTCAACCTTCCTTAGGCAGAAGAGAGAAAGAGATAGAAGGAGAAAGAGAAAGAGGGACGATGTTAAAACGCAACTGATGCAAGATGAGATGCCGCTTGTATACCTCTCTTCCTGAGGGCTTTTTGCGTGACGCGGTAGCTCGTGCGAGGGCCATCTGCGCAAATTGGGGTCCAAGATGCGACGATGTAGCCATTTCGCACTCCTATTCCGTCGATCCGATGATGAACCTCGATCATCGTAAAACTTCTGTAGAATGTAGTGAAATGCGGGGAGAAAGACGATTCACTACCTTTTCCTTCTTGACTGACCTTATTTCTTATCATGGTCGGGCATTGAGAGTTTCTCGAAGTTTACATCTTTCGTGATCTATTATACAGAATTTCACCAGCTTCGAGAGTTGCAAGCAGAAATCTTCATTGCTCTCAAGTTGCAGCTTTTGACAAAGTAACCAGGTTTCCGGTCGGCAGAGATTGATAAATTAAGTGGGCTTTGACCACAGTTATTGAAGGTTTTTGATCCCTCGAGGTCCGTCAAGCCGTATTATTCAAGATGGCCGGTGGAATGACAGAAAGATCCATGGGAAACAAAACTTAACAATTTGCGAGACAGTTTGAATGGATCTTTCCTGTTTTTTTACCATAAGCGTCTGCACTTGATCTGTTTGCCCACAATTTCCTTGGATATCAATTCACAATAGTCAAAAAATGCACCAAAGAACCGAAATTCGGTGAATTGGAATGACTCAGCTTGCAATGATAAAATAGCGTAACATCTAATAGCATGAGAAAATGAATCCAGATTCCTTCAATCAGTCTGAGAATACTATTAAATACTTTCATGTGCTCATGAGATGTAAACGGTTGATGTGATGTGGACGTGGACGTGGGTGACAGTGATTCCATGTGTTGAGGAAGTTCACGATAAACTTCATGCATGATTCTACACAGGTCATCAAACCGAAACTTCTGTTTCGGGGAATATCTGCTCATTCTTAAGAGTTCGGAGAATCGAAAGCTAACAAAACGAGTGAGTAACGAGAGCAGCAGAGTGCATTAAGGTGGTTGATGCGAGATCGGCTTTGCGAGATTGACGGGGCCTATTCTGTGGCCAGTTTCGCGGTCTCGTTAGGTGCTGCGGCTACTGATGCTGCATCAGCTATAACACGGAGAGGAACGATCGGTGTGGCGCCGACAGCCACGAACGGATGCCATCACATGCCAACGCTGGCCGCTGTTTCTGGCTCCCTTGATTCTCCACTAAATTGTACACCAAGAGACGATTCCACCAGACGACGAAGACTGCTGCTGATGTTCTGTCTACGCAGCTGAGACAAGTGCCTCACGGCGAAGAGTCGCGAAAGTCAAGCGAAGAATTTAATTATATAAGGCTCTTTTCCTCGCTCTTTTCAGAAGCACCACTGCTCCGGTTTGAAAATAATGCGATACCGTAAAGGGTATTCTGTTCAGAACCTGACAGCAACTTCAAGGTTCAGCTTCTGTCTCCAATGACTTCCCAGTCAAATTCATTGATTCTCTTCCTTATATCTGGATGAGTATAGGTTATGATTAATAAGAATTTATGGTTAATGATATCGTTCGCGCAACCCATGCATTTAGTTACAAATGGATAGATATAATTCCTTATACAAGCTCTGTCAACACTCAAGTTGCTCACAGGTACTTAGTGTATGAGCCTATCTCACACGCACACATGTATGCCCTCCGCTCGATTTTTTTTTGTGTCTCGTCAAAAGTCCAAAATTATTCGATTCCTTTTAAATCTCATTCATACCATATCAAAGTAGACTTGATCCTCTACAACATGAACCAGGTAGCTTCGCAAAAGAATGAAAATTGTGAAAATGCCAGTGCACCAAACAGCGCTCTGTCGACGGCTCCATTTAAACGCATGTTGAGCGCACTGAGCGCTTTTCGCGCTCTTTCCGACTGGGGTTTTCATTTCCCAGGAACTTGTGAGGACCTTCCTTGTGGGAAATTCCACGATCTACAACTTTTATCCGAGGAAGCTTTCCCGGGAAATGCATATAACTCGAGATATTTGCCAAAAACCTCAATTTCGCACACAAAATTGTTGATAACAAAAAAAGTAATCAAAATTCGGAAAAGCGACTTCGAAAAATCGACTCAGTGCATCAACATATGTAGGAAAACGTGAAGATTTTCGGTGGGCGCCCAGACTATATGAAACACACATGTTTAAGGGAAAATTGGGAACAATTTGAAAAAAAATTAATTCAACTCATCACCTCAGATTCAAAGATGACTCTGAAATGTTTAATTCTCTGTACTATAATCGACATGGTCTTTGTATCGAAAAACTAATAAATACGTGAAACGTGATACAGTGTATATGGTATGTCCGGTATCGATGTTGTTAGATAATGTTAAGTACGGAATCATATGCATGACGCATTGAGGCGCTTGCGATACTCGGAAACTCATCGAATATGTATCGATCAAAATCAATCAACGTATCATGATATGCAATACGAGAACGAAGCGATGACCAGATTGACATCACTTGGCATTCGATAATCGTCGTCGATGACAAGAATGTAGTCCATGTATATATAGAGAATCGTCAAATATCAAACATTAATGACACTTCTCCATTTCTGTACAGCAAATGCCACGAGTGAATGAGGCATACCTCAAATAAATTTTATATTCCAAGCAAGAAGTGCAGACTGAACAGTATCAAGATCCCTCGCGTACAGCTATAGACGAGGTTATAAGTCGATATGAGTTTAATACGTGAATCACGTGAACATACAACTAAAGCGATTCATTATGTATAGCAATATCGTGAAACTACTTCACTCTCATTCTCCTTCGCTGTCTAACTCAGCCCGTACAAATGTCCATGGAAAATGCATGAGTTACAAAAATAGTCTGAAGAAAAATTGAATGTCGTCCCGCTTGACTTGCTCCACCAGATGATTCGTACACAATGATCACTCGAATGATCATCATGTTTTGCATGTGCGCGATTTGCATTTGTTTCGAGATATAGTGAAGATGAACAATAATTACTTGACTAATGCCGAATATGCTTGGGAGGAACCTTACTGCCATAAAGCATCGAGAAACGATGTATCGATATGAATCGATATTCGATACGCATGGATATTTGATACGCATCGATATTACATTCGATAATGAAGTCGATGCACACTTGATATAGAAAGGTGAACTGCATCAGGGTGACGGCCAGTGACCGATCGAGATCTTCCGTCTCGTTCGCACTCGTGCCATAAGCCTTTCAGTGTGAAAGAGACGAAAGATCTCGAACTAACACTGACCACCACTCTGATGCAATTCACTTTCCTCCCTGGTGTACATCAGAAGTAGAAATCTCAACTCACAAGGGGAACATCAGCCTTGTGAACTTGTTTGATTGGTAATTTGAACATCAACCTTGTGGGTTTGTCTTGACCACGGGTCTTGACGAAACTTTGGGGATCATCTTGTTTCGAAGAGAAATGAAGGTACCCAGAAAGGTTTTGTCTAATGGTTTTCCTATCCCGAGATACAGCTATGGAAATGAGCATTGTCCGTATAGGCCCATGTTGAAACGACACATATATAGATATACTGACAATGCTAACCTCCATGGCTGTATCTCAGGATAGGAGGCCCATTGGACGAACACCCCTTCCGGGTACCTTCATTTCTCACCAAAATAAGAAGGTTCCCAAAGTTTCGTCAAGATCCAAAATCCGCAAGGTTGGTGCTCCCCTCGTCAGTTCAGAAGAGCTTGGATGGCAATAATAAGGACTAATTTTTCTCAACGACATGAATAATTTTCGCCCTGCTGAAAATAATTCCGTGGGATTTGACCCTGGGAAAATGTCCAATCTTGATATTTGCGAAATTTGGCATCAGAGACGTGCAGCATACAAATTTCGACCACAATGGACCAAATTCGACTATTTTCAGAGGAATAATGGTCGAAATCTGTATGCTGCACGTCTTAGATGCCAAATTTCGCAAATATCAAGGTTAAAAATTGTCACAGGATCAGGTCCTACGGAGTCCCATGGGATCCCACGGAATTTTTTTTCACCAAGTCGAACACCTTCGAATGTGTATCGGTATAGTATAGCTCTCATTCTTGCTTCTCCAACGATGAAAAAAGTTCAACTCGCAAGCAGTATCTCCACGTCATCTAACCTGCACAGGTCGGAGTAATAGATTTCCAACAAGATCGCTACCATTTCATTGTGAACCAGGCCATGGCCTGTATATAGCGTCACTAGGGAGTCTCGGGACTTTGAAGGTCCGTCTGCATCAACTGGATGTGCACAGCTGAGCGAACGTCGGCGTAGAACATAAGAAAGTGAGCGGCAACGGGTTATTTTGTGATATATGTATAATACTGCACACCGTGTGTACAAGTATGCAAGAGGAGAGAGGGAGAAACCGAGGCTGAATTTAGAGAAAAACACGCTTTGCAAATGCATGCTGCTGCTGCATGCTGCATCAGAGGCAAAAGCTACAGAGGGGGGTTACATATATATAAAAGAGGTAAGCATTGGAGCGGCGGCGGCGGCGGCGCCGCTTGATGTACGCCGGGTCCGTAATTACAGGTTTTCGGAACGCCTTGCCCTCGCGCCATGCATGCGCACACCGGCATATATGCCTAACTTCGATATATGCTGCAACAAAGCCGTCTCTCCCTCTCGTCTCGTCTCGAGATGTGCACCTCCATCTGTGTAGGTTGCAATATTATATACAAACATCTTCGTGAATCGTAAAGAATCAGTTCTACCGTATATGATAGACTTATGTGTGCCCAGTTCAAGAATAAGTAACGTTAATGTAACGGTTGTCAGCGCGGGAATATATTCATTGCTCGATTCATTGCGGAGTGGCGCTAGACGACAATTTGATTATGTTCAAGCCAACTCACCAGGAGAGGTTTAACCTTGCAAGTCCTGGACTTGTTCTTTTGGTGAGAAATGGAGGTTTTAGTCGTATAGGCTTCCTATCCTGAGATGCAGCTGTGAAGATTGGCAGTGGCAGTATATCTATATGTATGACTTTTCAATGTAGTTCTATTTATGGCCAATGCTAATCTTCACTGCTATATCTCCCGATAGGAGTCCAATGGGACTAAATCCTTCGAAATACCTTCATTTTTCACCAAAACAAGATGATTTCCAGAATTTGAGACGAACTCGCGAATCCAGGACCCGCAAGGTTGGACCTCTCCATGTCAGTCGGTACGACGTTGACATATTTTGAATTAATTCGAAGAGACTCTCGTGAATCCGCGTTTCGGTGTCTTAATCTATCCAGATGCAGGGTATTTTTTGAATATCTATAGGTTCGATTGCCAACTGATCGATGAGCCGTCGAACCCTCGTTAGCTTTCATCCAACGCGCTGCTTGACCTCTGTCCGATTCTATCTTTTCGTTTACTTCTTTTATTCTCATTTCGGTGGTACGGTTTCTTTCCACGAGACACCGCAATGGTGCAATTTGGGAAATTCGAACAATAGAGAAGATTGGTTGTAATTCGGCGCACGTGATTTCAAACTGACATGGGTTCGACGTTGACTTTGGGACGGGCAGAAAGGTATAGTGACCATCAGCACACAAAAAAGACACTTTTTAACGTAATGGCCGATTGGAGATATACAGCTAACGTATAATGCAGGGTGACCGGGCCATCGCGTTTTAGGACAGTTCAAGCGTGACAATAGGTCAGACTCAAAAAGGTTCCGATGGTAAACAATATTCGATCTTTTCACTGTCTCTTTGTATTTTGCACTGTGTACTTTGCACGTCCGTCCGTATCAACGAGTAACAATGTCATGGGCGGGGGTGCCACAGATGGACCTAACCTAACGTCAATTTTTTTTTTAGCCTCTAGGGGCGTTATAAATCACAGCAAGGGATTAATTTTGATCCACGTCAAATAAATTCGTACATAATTAAATGATAAAGTTATACATCGGAGAACTCAACTCTCTAAAGCAACGCCAGCGGCATAAATTTTGAACAATAGATCCCCAACATCGTCAACGAAGTCATCGGAGCGCGCGCAGATGTTGAATCTCATTTATCTCGAAGCGACGATACGACACAAACTCTCAAGCGTGGCAAAATCCCCGGAACAAGACTGGGCGATGGGGAATCTATATAACGTCGGGCGAGAGGAATGAAAATAATTACCGAACACCTGCTGTCGTGCAATCAGAATTCAGAACCAGAGACGCGAGAAACATCGATTCAGATGCCGCAGCCAGACGAGATATATAATAATAGATGAAAACTCGCTTCGAAGCGTGGCTTCAACGAGCGTGAATATAATATACAGAAGCTTCTATAGGACAACATCGATGTCAATCAGGGTGCGAAATTCAAGCTAGGGGATTTATTTGCTGCGTGCGAATATAATAATAATAATTCGGATAACGCGATCGTCAGAGCATATCTGCGTACCGAGAGCAAAAGCCAATTGTACTATGGGATAACTAAAATTCACGGACCAACGCGTAGCTCAATCTGGATGACACACCCCTATTACAAATATGTATAATAGACACGTGTATGTCAGATCGCACACGTCGAAAAGGGGAAATATGAGCGTTGTATAATACTTTTCTACACATATATATCTGTCTAGAATGTCCATGTGCGTGAGAGGGTAAGCAAGCATGGGGGGAGAAAATGAACAAGAGACGATCCGATTCCATATCGCGCGCTTGGTCGAGCAAAATAATCAATAATGGCCAATAATTCACATCCAGAGCTATGGGGGTGCAGAAGAAGAAGAAGAAGAAGAAAAGGACCATACAGTGCGCGCTCTGCGCAACGGGGGTACGACGATGACCAAGTAGTCTCTATATATAAGAGTATATAACTTGATGCCGGCGCCCTTATAATTCTCTGTGTATTATGCGTGTGTTTTGTAAGCAACGCGTGCGCACACGTGCGTGATGTGTATGGCTTGTGACGGTAAAGCATGATGTACTTAAATTTTTGTGTGCAGTTATGATAATAATGAAATGGGTTGGTGATGATGTACGAGTTCTGATGAATCTTGGGATATTTTACTCTGATATTGTTCTATCTACAGAGTGGCTAATTTGAGCGAGGTCAACTTATTCTGTAAAGTTGATCTGTAGAATTTGGAAGGGACAAAAACCACCGAAAATAACTGCACGTGTTGATGTTCTCCATAATAATTCTTGTGTGTACCAACTTTACCTTAGCAATGGAGGTGTGATTCAAGTATTTTATATAGCATCAGGTTAAGAAATTGAAGTTACTAGTGAAAATGTGGGCACATATTTGGGTTTGCAAACTATGGAACCAGACCAGATGGATCTATCTTTACACTACTCCAAACAGCTCATCAGTCATCTCCAAAAAGTTTTGAAGAGATTCAGACCAGAAAATTACAAATCAGTTTTTACTCCAGTTCACCCCCCAATGCAGAATTGTCTCCTGTTGCACATTTTTATACAACATGAACCAACTAATACCTCACATGAAGAGGCAGTTGGCATTCTATTTTATGGAGCTTGTGGAAAGAGTCCAAATATTGCTCTAGAGAAGTTAACCTCGCGAACAGATACCTGGGAAATCTGACAAAAATACATTGAAATGCAGTGAAAGAACCATGATATATATCAAAGGAACAATCAGTCATGGTTTCTTATTCAAACCCAATCAAGAACCTCTTTCGACGGTATCCAGTGATTCAGATTATGCGAAAGAAGTGCACATCAGAATACACACGCCAGGTTATCTCGTGACCTTGGGCAACAACTCAATATCCTGGGATATCTAACGAAAGTCATCAGTCACCGTCTCTACAAGTGATGCAGAATACATGGCCAGTTGTATGCTGTCAAAGACTTGATCTGTATGAAGATATTGATTGCTGAAATTTAGCCTGAAGATCATGATAAAATCCTGTTCATGGACAATCAAAGTGCTATGAGTTTGGTTATTAGTTATGTTCATCACAGAAGACACGAACATATTGACGTTGAGTTCATCATATTAGGAATAAATTCACGAAAGAAGAATTTTCTCTCATCTATACTAATACCCATGCATGATCAACCAGCAACTATTCCCACCGAACCCTTGGCAAGGCCATCTTTTGAACATCATAAGGATTTGATGTGTGTCAGTATAACAATGATCTTTGGAAAATAGAATGATTCCTCGACTACTTTTGTTTGAACAATCAGATATTATAATTTCGTTTTTTCTTCGGGTTTTCTGTATTACTCAAAACAGGGGGAGACTTGAAATTATGTTAATATCCATAATAAAATCATCTTTTGTGATTTTCGAATCTTCAAACTGTCTATATACTTGATCTGTATGCCACATCCCTTTTCATTTTGGTGTGTACCAGCTTGACCTATGCATGGTGTGCAAATTGCATAGTTTTTGAAATGATCTCAATAGTTTACCACGGGGTTTTCTAGGACACATTCTGTATCCCCGTATTCTTCAAGTTCTCGTATTTTTTAGCCAACATGCACTCTGTCGGAGAATGCAGAACATTAACGGGAAATTTTAATTTACAGAATCATCGAAATACCAAAATGCGAAGAAAGCTTGCACAGCGCAACAAACATTTTGCCCAATCTTGTCTTGTAGAGGCTGAATATGTCGCACAAGTTCCTTCGTTTCAGGGATGTATGTTATACGTTGTATTAAAGTCCAATGATGCGGGTGTATAACCATTCGAGAGTGCGGCGCAAGGCTTTGATACATCAAGTCGACGTGCTCTTGGGCCCATCAGTTGAGATTCAAGAGATCCAACGACCCGAGTAGATATACCGACCGTATATAAAACTATAGACGTATACGTGCCCTCCGAGTGAGTTGATGTCGCATCCTGCTGCGGGAGACGTATATACCTAACATATGTGAATGTATGTAATCGTGATTGACGCAGGGATATATTACATATATGAAGAGGGTTTTGTGTGACTTCAGTTTCCAACTACGTTGCTACTTTTCCAAATTCAATTTTATTCACGGAGAGGATCAAGCTAGAATCCTTCGTACAAGTACAACATAGCAAAGCCCGGATATATGTGGCGCCATTGGAAAACTCGCGCATCGCTAGACATTTTATGTCTATCCATACCCATATATGTATATCGTTTACACTTTCCGACTCTTCTGCCTGAGAAAATCTTTGGTAGGTGTATGTGAAATCCATGAAAAATCTTAGCTTATAGAGCCACGACACGTTTGAGGCAAAAGGCTCAATACTTTTGCACGCCTCGGAAATATTGAAATTCTAAAGAATGCTTCGTATTTTTATTACATTCGTAGAAGTGAGTAGTGGCAGATTTTATAACATTTGAGAAGCGTTACGACCTTGCCTTAGATTTTTTATAGTGGGATTCCTTGAGTTTTTGATTTTGCGGCTTATCAGGATATTTTTTTCTGCACTCATTTCATCTTTATTCTAGAACCGCTGCAGAAGAGCATGGATGAAAGGTCCGCGCATCGGAAATGAAAATGAGAAGAAAGAAAAAAACTCGAAACGTGACTGCGTTACCCAAGGGCGGGGTTAGCGGGATACATTAATGATCCAACACCGGCCGAAGCATTATATTTCCCTCACCAACAACTTTTTTTCTTTTTTAATCATCTGCCATTGGTTTGAAGAGAGGATTTCATTTTGATGTTTGATTGAAAAGTCAGATTCGTCTTCGCTTGTTTTTGAATATTTCGTTCCCCGTTGATGTTATGTGGCTAGTATACACGATCTATCTGAATCACTTATATATCATTTATATTATACAGGTTTCAATGAGAGTTTTTCTGAATGCATTGAACGTCAGTAGAAAGACTAAATTTTTTATAGAATCGACATTCCAGAGTTGTAAAATTATAACTGGGAACAAAATACTCTCGTTAGCAAATTCCGGGAAACCTTCAGATGCTAAAAATGAGACATTTTGGTGCGACGCGAGTAATCATCCCTTTGATCGATACATGGAGCCGCTGTTTAGGCACTGTAGTATAGTCGGAGTGTCCGAAATAATATATCATCACGCACCTGGAGTCCTCGAGAAGCCGAAAGTGACCCATTGCTACCCGGATGAGTTGCTGCACGAGCTGCCAGGTTACTTCCATCCCGAGGCCCGTACATACTATTTAGAACACTTATATCGAAAATTTATGGTCCCCGACACGATTTCGGGGCAAAATGCCGCATCGCCGTATAGGTTAGGAAATGTCGGAGAATGCGTTGTAGCAGACCGAAGTCTGATTGCGCATGCTCAGTCGTTATGGACGACGATACGGAATTTTCTCCCCTGGCTTCGGGGACCCGGTGCTTCAGGGCGGAAACCACAGGCTTCCGATACAAGTATGTAAAATGAGTTGAAATCTTTGCATCTACCTTCCGTTTGCTGCACAGAAGAATATCATAAGGTTTATCCGATTATGCAGTTCGGGGCGCAGAGCGCCCCAGTGCGCCCTGAATCGAACGAACGTTCGGACAGTTCACACCAGTGCGCTCTGGGGTGCCCTATACCGGCGCTCCGAAATATTTCAAGCTGTTCCTATGGTAACCGTGTATGCTGAGGTGAAGAATATTCCTCTCTAAAGCTGTTGGAGTGAAATTTTAACTCAAAGCTTGGAGTGATTCTCAGAATGACTCATATGGAGTGAAAATTTGACTCTTAGGGAGTGAAACCACAGAAATATTACATTCGCTCCAAGCTTGAGTCAATTTTCATTCCAAGATGAGTGAAAATTGACTCCTCACATTGAGTGAAACTGATTTTTATAGGTTAGGGTATAATCCCAGGATGATTTGCGGGGCTACTTATGAAGAAAGTGGAAAATTTTTCAATTGTTGAGTGATGCTGCTCGATTCCGAGTTTCCTTTCGAAACACCACTCGAGTATATTTAAAAACTCGTATCGACGGTTCACAACCGCGGTTGGCGTACATAGGCTTTCTTCACTGAAACCTGAAACACGTCAAAGTCAAATTTGGTCTAATGGTCAAGACACTTGCCTGGCAATCAAGAGGGTGCGAGTTCGAATCCCCATCGATTCGAACACAACTACCAAAATTCTCGTCAATTACATTTTCCATGGAATATTAATAATTAGAATTACCGGGAAATCAATTGAAATATATGTGCACGCCGCGAATTAATTTTTTTTTTCAATATCTAGAATGTTAAAAATTTTGGTTTTGAATTATTTGACTCAATTCTAAGAGTGATAATTGACTCACGTTTGAGTGAAATTCGACTCCAGCTTGGAGAGATGAATCACTCCAGTTCAGTGCGCACGAAACTGACTCATAGCTTTGAGTCAAATTTCACTCCAACGGGTTTAGAGAGTTCGGAGCGCCACCTATCACATATGCATAACCATAGAAACAGATTGTGATATTTCGTAGCACAGCACAGGCAAGGCGCCCCAGAGCGCACTGGTGTAAACTGTCCGAACGTTCGTTCGATTTGGGGCGCTCTAGCTCTTGGAGCGCCCCAGTGCACCCCGAACTGCATAATCGAATAAACTTACAGATTTTCACTCATTTTTTAGCCCCAACTCACGGTTCAGCTCTAACCTTCGGGTTGCCAACCACTGTGGATACAAGTGTAAGACTTCGTATCCAGTGACATCGCTGCTATTCTTGAGATTATTCCGAACAAAAACAACACCATCACTTGAAGTCTGACAACAAGTCACAAACCTGATAGCTATTCAGTATTCATTCGCTCGGCGACAGTTCGAAACTGGAGCTCTTATATGCTGAATTCATTCATATAGGAAACTTGTCCATATACTGGCATTACTTATAAAAAAATAACGAGTATAGCCGCAGCGCATAGCCAACTAAAACTTAATTAATTGAGAGTACACACTTTCATTATTTATAGATAAGTGTAGAGAGCCCATAAGATAATGAGGCAAACAGTAGATAATATTAATTATGAGAGCGATCGAAGCTGATATAACTTTCACAGATGAATGACGAATCATCATTTCGATCGCAAACACAAACCACGGGTCAAAGTCTTGTCAAAGTCTAATCGAATTTGATTACACGTATAGCCTGCTTCGCAATCTGCATTGCTGGTAAATCTAAAGTGTTGACTTATTCTTCCAAATTCATTTGTTAATAATTTTGTTATGTCCCGAAACATTTCCCTCCTTAGGGACCATCTTGACGTCCAGATAGGTTTTTCCAACACGCAACAAAACTTGTCTGCCCATCATCTGAGTCCAGGAGACGTGTTCGTACAACTTCAAGATGTTAAGGGAATTACATTTCGGAAGATCAAGTCCGATCCGCGCATAATCGAGAAATTCATTCGCGTAAGCCAGGAATAATACCTTATATATACGCCCAATACGATATGAAAAATATCCGTAACCTTATCAGTATGCAGCCATCCAATTCTTGACGCGTGTCCTACCGAATTCGCCAGACTAGACAGA
This sequence comes from Eretmocerus hayati, assembly GCA_029851415.1. Classification (NCBI taxonomy): domain Eukaryota; kingdom Metazoa; phylum Arthropoda; class Insecta; order Hymenoptera; family Aphelinidae; genus Eretmocerus; species Eretmocerus hayati. The sequence continues at coordinate 95,095,284 of CM056744.1, read as the reverse complement.
AAATATCGCGTCAGGAATTCCTCAGCGGGCTGGTCACCTCGGTTTTTTTGACATTGTAGTGTTTCATTATATTATATACGCGTGACGAAAGGCAGTAGCTTAGCTGGGCCCACCAACACTTAACCCGAATTGATCAATTTTGAGACATTCCTCGTAGAATGTGAAGTTCTTTCATTGTCGACGCACGGTTGACCCCCTCGGGGTTGCGCGTTTTGTGAGTTAGCGCGATCTTTGGGACCCATATTATACTCGAAAATCACAGAAATACATGCATCATCACCGTTATAATATACGTATATCTATACACACATTGAGGTGAGGCACACGTAAGGTGAAGGTTAAATTTCCAGGAAGGACTCCAAAGAAAGGCGACGTTATATAGGTGTATAATACCTGTGCCGCTCAATTCTTTTGATTCTCGGACGCTGGCCCTCGTGCCGGCATCATCGCATCTATACAAGTGCACGCTAGCATCTATATATAGATACGAATGAGAAGAAGTAAAGGTGCGGGGGTGGACTAAAACAGTCGGTAGTTTTGGACCTCATATGAGTCTTGACGCTTTCGTATCGTTCAAGACGACGAGGACGGATTATTATTGTCATCGTTTATATACACCAACTGTGAGTCTTTCGAAAGATTTTACCGAGGATTTTACGGTCCACGGAACTCGTCGAGTGTGTGGTCGAGAAGCGGACCTGTTCATATTATTATATGTAGGACAAAATAGCTCCATTGTCCAATCCGTATAAGCACTCCATAGTGGCCGGGCATTAGTAGGGTAATGTGTGACGCGAGAAGACGGACCACTCCAACATAAACCGTTCGGACTTCGAACGTACATACGCTTATGTATACACAAACGATATTTTTATACCATCACGGCAAAGTTCCTCTTTCATATACGGGAGCGTGCACCATATCAACAAAGCCCAATGCGTCGCATGGGAGCAAGAAGCGGGTATTTGAGAAAAGTTCCGGAGATGGCACTATTTCGGAAAAGTTTGGGAGTACCCAGTATCTCGGGAGTGAGCTGAACAACACTCTATCCTGAATGCGAGCCGGAAAAGGCAAAATCTCTTTGGAGGGGTAGAAACACACTAAGTTTCTGGTCGGTTTAAGAAACGGGTATCTCGGGTGGCTATTGTTTAGCGCGCTCCGCACTCAAGCCGCTCATACCTTTTCGGCGAGGGCGCAGGTAGACGGATCATGCAATTATTGCACAGTCACTCACTCGCGCCAGGTCTTTCGAATGAGTAATATTATTTGCGGTTCGGATCATCTTGGAAACATTTACATTCCAAGTTGTATAGTGAGCCTGGTGGCGTTGCGTGAATTTCGTACTACGCGCTTACACCATACTCCTGTTCGCAGTCTCGATCTTCAAGAGAAGAGTCCGATACGCGTGGTATTGGATTTTCTCAAAATATTTATTTTAGAATAGTAGGTTCCGCACTACAAGGTTGCAGTTAACTTCTGAGCGGTTGGTCGTTTTTGGCTCAAGCCACAGGCAAGGGTCAAAATGATCGCTCGGAAGCGAGGAACCTCATTGACGAGGCGCAAACACTATTTTATACAGTTTTGTAAGAACCCAAATACCGAAAAAGTGCATAGATTTCATTTATGTACCGTTGTGGGTAAAATTGTGTATGAGGTCAACCTTGTATGCTAGATACTCGTGCCAAAAGTAATGCGAGAGAGTGAAATTGTGCTCAAATATCATTTTCGCAATCATATGCGTGAGGTTAGCGCGTAAAGACCATTTTTCCGCTGCGTAAAAGTAGGTTTCTCACCACGCCTTACACCTTTTGAACGGAATTTGCCTGTGCATCAATTGCAAGAGGTATGTTATGAAATTTCGAGGGGTTCAATACAGGACCGATGAAATGGTCTACATATTACAAAGATTGAAATTCTCGGCGAGTTCACTGCTGAATGGATGGGAATTGGCATGAAACGAGGACTTGGGCATTGTTCACAGCTTTACGAAATTTTAGAATCAAATGTAATTTTCCATGGAATTATGACAGGATTGATGAAATAGAGAAATTACGCGATAACCCGTAATTTCTCTTTTGATGCTGATCGAGATGTTAGCAGAACTGCACTCCAATCTTGATCGTTAACCTGCTTCAACTCGGCTACCACGCTGTGGTCCTGTTTGAAGTCTAAAATAGTTTGTTTAAACGTTATAATCTTTTGGTGGCCCTGAAAAGGGCCGATTTGGTTGCGGGGAGGGGAGGGGTGTTGAAGTATCCTCGGAAGGGCTGATGTCAGGTTCCTGATGCGTCGCCTCAACTCATAATCTGAGCGTAGTAACTGCTGTACTCGGCCGGTATCAGTTTCTTGTTGAGACAGTCTCGTAAGTCCTTCTTCTTCTCTTCGCTCAACTGCAACTTGGTGAGATGAAGTCTTCTCAACTCTTCATCAGCATTAACCACAGCTTGGATTACACGGGGAGTCTCTTCATAGTTGTACCAGTATGTCATCTTCATGTCTGGTTCAATTTGAACTCCAGATACTTGAGAGATACGGACTCGCTTCCAGAACTGCTTCATACTGAGTGCTGTAAAATCGAGGATCTCTTCCTGCGTGATCTCGTTCACATTATGCTTCGGTGGATTCATCTTGGCATTGCGGATGATTGCACACCACTGGTCTTGAGTGTAAATCGATTGATTCCTCGATGCAGCTTCAATGGTTGAATGAACGTAGTCACCAACAGTCTCGGTGTGACCTTTGACAAGGTACCTAATGGAAGGAGCAAATAAAAACAAAAATTCTCAAAGTATTTGATGATACTCGATTCTATCTCAAAATTTTGGAAATTTGTGTTCATCGCATGAAAATTCGTTATCATTCAATATTCTTACCTGTGAATAATGGTGACGCCCAGTTCTTTCGCAGCTTTTGCATACATGGTATACAACATCTGATTTCTATTCTGAGCGCTACAGTTATCACTTGAGAGTAGAAAAATTGAGATTCCTGCCGCTTTCTTCTTGACAATGAAATCCCACAGACAGCTGGTGATTTCGTCGGCTCCTCTCCTCGCGGTCGTCTCGTTCCAAACATAGCATTCAGCTTGTTTAGTATCTGAATCGCATATAGTGAAGTTGTAGACTGCAACTTTCCGCTTGTAGTAAAATGTTGAGGTCTCTGAATGCGGCATCGGAAGAACTTTTTGCAAATCGAAAGATCCGCAGAATACATTCGGCCTTGTTTTGGAATACTCCAAGTCATTCTTGACTAGATCCCGGGCCTTAACCTTGTTCTTCAGGTGCGTTGCTTGTCTCGCTGCAATCTCAGGATTGTTTTTCTCTTCGTCTATGATCGAGCAAACACAGTAGAATTAATTTAGCTAATTGTAAGTATGACTCAATTTATTTATCAGAGAAGATGATTGACTCACCTGGAAGTGATTGAAAGACAGAGCACTCGTCACACAGATCTTTCTTTGGACGAAAGAATCCCAGATTATACTCATGGTTGAAGACAAATCTGTACCTATATTTCGATGCAATATATATGCATAGATATATTTTATGATTGTACCACCTACCTGGCGAATGTGTTGGTTGTCGGATTGTTGATGACATCGGTATCAAAAGTCAAAAGTATATAACATCGTTGCGGCTACTGTCCATCCATAACTTTGAAGAATTGAGTCAAGAATGTCATAGAAGTGTGGATCAATAGTGTATTGGAATGTCGAATATGAATAATAGCCCAACAGTGTATCTCAAAGTCAATTTCGTATATCAGCATTAGTGGTAGCCGGTAGGGAAATGGAGGACTGTATAATCAAATAAAACCAGTAGCCGACAAATTGAATCGATTTCTCTTGTACGAGTGATGTCAACACTCCTCCCCTCCCCGCAACCTAATTGGCCCTTTTCAGGGCCAGGAAAAGATTATAACATTTGAACAGACTAACAGCATCAATAGAGAAATTACGGGTTATCGCGTAATTTACTTGTCGGCCACTTGAGGGAATTTCGAATTTCTTTTCCGCAGAGAATTTCATCAATCCTGTCATAATTTCATGGAAAATTACATTTGATTCTAAAATTTCGTAATTATCGAAGTCGTTTCGTGTGATAATTCTTGCAATTTCGTGTGCGTAGTGTTTCCGCTTTACGCAGCGGAAAAATGGTCTTTACGCGCTAACCTCACGCATATGATTGCGAAAATGATATTTGAGCACAATTTCACTCTCTCGCATTACTTTTGGCACGAGTATCTAGCATACAAGGTTGACCTCATACACAGTTTTACCCACAACGGTACATAAATGAAATCTATGCACTTTTTCGGTATTTGGGTTCTTACAAAATTGTATAAAATAGTGTTTGCGCCTCGTCAATGAGGTTCCTCGCTTCCGAGCGATCATTTTGACCCTTGCCTGTGGCTTGAGCCAAAAACGACCAACCGCTCAGAAGTTAACTGCAACCTTGTAGTGCGGAACCTACTATTCTAAAATAAATATTTTGAGAAAATCCAATACCACGCGTATCGGACTCTTCTCTTGAAGATCGAGACTGCGAACAGGAGTATGGTGTAAGCGCGTAGTACGAAATTCACGCAACGCCACCAGGCTCACTATACAACTTGGAATGTAAATGTTTCCAAGATGATCCGAACCGCAAATAATATTACTCATTCGAAAGACCTGGCGCGAGTGAGTGACTGTGCAATAATTGCATGATCCGTCTACCTGCGCCCTCGCCGAAAAGGTATGAGCGGCTTGAGTGCGGAGCGCGCTAAACAATAGCCACCCGAGATACCCGTTTCTTAAACCGACCAGAAACTTAGTGTGTTTCTACCCCTCCAAAGAGATTTTGCCTTTTCCGGCTCGCATTCAGGATAGAGTGTTGTTCAGCTCACTCCCGAGATACTGGGTACTCCCAAACTTTTCCGAAATAGTGCCATCTCCGGAACTTTTCTCAAATACCCGCTTCTTGCTCCCATGCGACGAATGGTTCTTCATCGAGTATTAAGACGCAGATTCCGCGTGCGTCGTGTTTAGGACTCTGAACCGTTCATACAATTCGTCACGGCGGCCATTGAGCGTGAAATGTTGAGCCATTATTACAGCGATATTCGGCTCCGGGAAATATGCTTTCATATAGCCAAACTGTTCAGATGGAAAAAGAGTGCGGTCAGGCAGGTGCGGCTCCATCACGTGGGAAAAAATCTGAGGTCCGTATACTTGTATAGTCCCTTCCACCTAATATACGCCAAGACCATATACCCAAACGTATAGATAGATAGATAAATCTCGAATAAGGGAAGATGAGCCAGCAAAGCAAAGCCAGAAGCTGCTCGAAAGAGACAGCTTTTGATCCACACGCGGCAAAATTGTAAATGGGTTAAGCACATATACATACGGGCGGCTTTGTGTGATGCCTCGCGGTGAACCCGCGGGCAGACAGATTCGTTAATCCGCAGACGCCCTTTGAGGAGTGCAAGAGAGGAAACCGTCAAAGAGCGTGAAGCGGCGCGGCGCACTAAGAGCACGTGCGCGGTCGTGGTATAAGTATACATATAATATCGACGAGCCATGCATTCGCGTGTTCTCTACGGAAGTATATGGGTGTCAAGGTGAGAGGTCACCAACTCAAGTAATTAGATAGTTGTCTACAGATAACACAGTACATATTTGGAACACCTCGGTAGTTCAAATTTATCATTACTATCTAATAGTAATGTCATTTCATTAACCCCTTGCATGAGGTGTTTGAACCGTCAATGTAAATTATTGGGAGTGTAGGGTCGATGAGTTAAGTTCGTGGAGTACTTTTAGAAGTGTTGAGGTAGTCGTTCTGTCGAATGAATCGACCATGGATGAGAATGCTTCGTCACTGCACTGAAAAACCTGGGCCAGCAGGCTTAGGTCCGAAAAGTGTCATGTCTTAGATCTATACCTTTCTGGACTTGAGCCTACTGGCAAAAGGGTTTTCAGTGTGAGTGAGGATTTAGTTCAAATTAGTGAGTACTTGTGCAAAATCTCAAGTCAATCGACCATCTCGTTTTGGAGCCCCAGCTATGATAAAATCAGGTATTTTGGTCATATCCAGAATTGCGCTTGTGGGAGAGGGCACGTGAAACGGTACATTTTTGAGTTTCACAGACGATCCAGAAGACAAAAAAAGGCGGGATTGCGGGAGGAAGAGGTTGATACAAAGACTTATCATTTTTTCAAGTCTGCTCTGGATTGGCCGTTTAGTTTTTCCGAAGCAACTTTACGAAAAACTGAGATTGCAAAATTACCTCTGTGCAAATATAACTAACACGCAAATCCACGTCTGGTTCGGGGGAACTTTGATCACAGAGGTATATAATAGGCCATTCTAGCTTGCTTTATTAATTTAATGGGACAAGCTAATTCGGTCAAGTTATATGATTTTGATTGAATCAGTGGACCGAAAATTGAGGTTAGGTGGCCATTCACTCACGTACCTTGTTCAGCTCACGCAATTAGTCAAAAATCGTAGTTCGGGTTCACGTACTTTGATTACAAAAACCATCCTATACACATCTCTCTCCCCTAGATCTTTCCCGCCTTCCGCGGAATCGAGTATTTTTTACCTCGACGAACACGGGCTAATCTGGTATTCATAATCCTGGATCCGCGGATTGGGCGCTGTAGCGGGAGTGGCCAAAAAGCAAGTTCGAGTCTTTGGTGTTCTGCTGCGCTGGTAACATAAAGCAGAGATGTTAATGGCTGATTCTACATTATGCGTTTTCGCAAGCGGCAGCACTGCCACTACGACGACCGCTTGCTGAAATGCACGCGGAAACGCGTAAGGTAGAATCAGCCAATTCATTTATCGAAGACACTGACTACGGCACCTAATCCGCAAATCTAACTCAGACCCATTGGTTAATAGCGACTATGAATACAGTGTTCAGGCTGGAATTTATAGACGCCATTCAGCACTCAGGTGTGTAATTGAGGGGTTTACTAGGATCAGGAAAGTTAGGGTTTAGGTCCGGTTTAAGACTTTGAAGACAGCGTTTCATCAATAGGAGTATATATTGAAGATAAGATAATATATACAAATGGTCATGAAAGATAAACATGTCTAAGGAATCTGGTATTCATTACTGACGGGTGTATTACAATTGTGGTCTAGCTCAATGAACGGTTTCTACAAGGTACATGCTAATACGGGTTACTATAGAGCCACGGAGGATCTTCCTCCGGGTCAAACGCGAGGCATAGCCGGTGTGTGGGGTTCGACTCCTGGAGTTCCCAGGAAGCCGACGCGGGGTGTGATTCTACTGCCACGGAGGAGCGCCCTCCGGACCACAAATGGGTATGACGGTGTCGCGGTCAACTACGACTCTCAGCGCTCCTGAGAAGTCGTCTACTAGATGGTCTCATCTGTCTAAGAGCTCCCCATAGACAGAGAGGAGTTGCCAGCTGCAAGACTCTAGAGCCATCTCTTAGAGCAGGGCTTCTGGTGCCAAGAGAGGCGCGTGAGTTCGTTCTGATCGGGCATTGGGTGAACATCAATGCTGACAGGCGTTTCGCTTGTGAAGATGTTTTCGAGACAGCCACCTGGCGACTGAGGCTTGAGTTACTCTAGCTGCTCGATGAATTGCGCGGGTACCGGAGCTATTGGAATGTGACACCAAGGTCGAACATGGCGGCCGCACGCCCCGAGTTTAACACGGGCTTGTTACTAGACAGCGCCATCTGCGGCGAGTCGGGAACTATTGCATGCCCCCAGAATTTAACATGGATGTCACTTCCCAATACTGGTATCATAGCGAAGGGCCCGTCGCAAGAGAATCGTGGTCAGTGAAGGTTAGGCCAAGATTTTTTCGATACCACCCGGTTAGAAATCGAGTGTAGGGCGCCAATAGGAACCCATCTGGGAAACTGTCAGTACGGAAAGGGGCCCTATAGGGCAATTCTACCCGGCGCGTATAGGGCCCCAAGCGTTTTCCCAACAGGTTCCCTAATCAAATAGGGCGGGAGTACGGCAGCTGTTGGGTTAGGATAGGGATTTATGCAGCAGTCACCACGCGAACTACACAAAAAGTACACAAAGCTTTTCGAGTATTTGTCTGGTTATAATGTGAAACCCATCGCAATAGCTATGGAATAATGAAGTATCAGTCGTGGGATGAAATCAGATGAAATATATTTGCTGATTTTATCAATCATTTAGAGTGTCGGATATTTGTCTTAATAGAAAATAACCCATCCTCGGTTTCTCACCGTAAAAGAGAATACATGCTATTTTTTCTACCTCGATTATTTTCTTGGCCATCAGCAGGAGCTCATTTCTCTATCCTCATTCTTTCTGAACAACTATTTTCAGTATATAATATTGACAGCCACAGCTGAGATAAATCGATAACCTACGATATTTTTCGAGATGACATATGGATGCATTATGAATGACATTAGTTCCCGTCCTCCAATCAACTTTCCTCTACAAATTATAATCTCTTTTCCCCATTTGGTCACTCCGAGAGGCCCTTAAAAATTTTTGGAGTGTAACATTTCGATTTTGACTCAAAAAGCAAGGCTGATGGAATCTGACAATATTCAAATGCGCTGCTCCAAATCTGTTTAGGGAAACCTGAGGGCGCCGATAGGGGAGCTGAACGGCAAACGTAGAATAGGGAAAATATCGGGAAATTCGTTGGGGCCCTGTTCGCGCCGGGTAGAATTGCCGGGCTGTTTCCCGTAGTTTCCCTACGCGCGCCGTAAAGAATCCCAGATGGGCCCCTATATTTTTGTCAGGCAAACCCTATTCAATTTCTGACCGGGCACAGCATTGGCAAAATACCTAACTTTCACTGACCATCGCTCACTTGAGTGCTGCTTGACGTCTAAAAATTTCAACCTTAGTGTTCTTGAGAACTCGATCGCAGGAAAGTGACGATGAAAAAAAGCGACTCATGTTAACACTGATATGGTGCACTCGCGATATAGATCGTCACTCGAATACTCTTGACATCGTCATATTTTCTAACATGAAGAAAAAAGCTGTTTTCTTCATCTGACGGTCAGATTTGAACGAATATAAGATGCAACAGTAAGACACTTCGGCAATCTGAGAGTAAGGATAAGTTTTTGTAGTGCTCGATCACGATAGTAAGACGGGCCCGCGATTCGCCTAAAATGTTGGCGTTTCAAATTCAACCTTGGATTCCTCGACCGGATGATCTTAGGCACAGATGATCTAGCTTGAAGAACCAGGGCGTCGAGTAGTGTGTCCACAAATGATGCATATGCACGCACACGCAGTGCACACGTGCACATGTGCAGCTCATCGAACTTGAGCATAGATTGAAGGGCTCACATCAAAGAATATTTCTGATCGAAATCGGTTCGTGCCTTCGCTCTGTTACTGGCTGATCCAAAGCGGAAACCGACGAGTTCCGCCTAATTTTTGCTAAAATGATGAGCTGCGCATGTGCCTCGGCATGTGCACGTGTGCACTGCATATGCATATTTGTGGACGCACTCAAAAAGGGCCAGGCTTTTACAAAACTTGAATCTGCATGAGACGAAAAGAAAATATCATCTAGTGCGTAAAATCGACCTTTCACCAGCGTTGCGGGATACACAATTTTTCTTTATGCAGAACCATTTGATCGTTCTTTTTATGGTTAGTTTCGGCCGCTTGTGAAAACAACTATTAGACCGGTTGCAAGATAGCGTTGGAGCATGACAACCGGAAGCGTTAGACGGTGGGGGTGCCAAGGAATCTATTTAAAGTCGTCTGTAAAAGTGTCGCACGTGCTATAGCTCAAACAATTTCCAACTATATCACAGAGGTCACACCCAAAGTACGCATTACACATACAGAAACATGATATGATAGCGCGGTGCATTGACAGGTACCTATCCGTATTGTGTCATATGTCACTGTACATATATGATGTATGTATAGATATCACATATATATAACGGCTAGCGGCAGCTCATTAGATCTTATTGGCTATATAGCTTTGCAAATGAGCGCAGCAGCGAGGGCAGACCTATATAAAGTAAGCACTTTGATAAAAGCCGCCGAAGCGGCGGTCGTGATGCACACGGACAGATTAGAAAGCGGTATGCGCGCGCGCGCACTCGCAAGCTTGACTTTTTTGCAATCAACATCAGTGTGTATATATATATATATATATATATATATATCGCGATACATGCGAATCAAGAATTAAAAGACCCGTCCGCGTCGCCTCGTGAGAGATTGCGAGCTAATGCTCAATTGCAGGCCAATTACCTCTCTGATTGATGATCTAGGAACGAAGAAAATTGCTATTGCATTGTGTATGAATACCCTATAGCGGCGTGAAAATTTCAAAGCTGCGGTGCTTTTCAAGTTCTGCGGAAATTCTAATTGACTTGAATGACTGAGGAGTATATATACGGCGGCCAGATATAGAGCGGCTGATTATGAAACTATGTGATCATCAAGACACTCGACGTAATGCTCATTTTTTCTTGCCATTATTCTTATAATTACATCTCAAATGGCGCAACCTTTCTGATTTTCATGGCTTTCAACAACTCATCATTTGGTGCTTTTCGTTTGAATTTGCGACAAGTTTTTAGCGAGTACCAAAAGTGACAAGTAGTGGTGATTTTTCACTGCTTTTTTTCTATCACTCCATATATACAGTACTATCTTTCTTTTTCAATCGGAACGATAGTGAGCCTTGGCAAAATTTACATGCGTTATTGTTGAGGTTATTGTTAAAGATTTGTTATCCATGTTATACATGTTTAAATCAAGTAACTTTAAAGCGTATCACAAAGATCCATACATAGCGAGATACATAGTCTCATCTGCTCATTGAGCCAATGATATATTTTCGTGAGACGGCTCTAAACAGTCCTAACCAGTGATATCCTCATTAGTCAAAGATTCACTTGTTCCATAGCTTTCAAACTCCTTTGGCAAGATGAGCTTTTACCCAGCTGAAAATATATACGTATCCCCATGCGCGGCTTGGTGCGTATTGGGGCACGTATGGCGCAGCGTATTGCAGCGCGCAGTGTAGCGCGGAGGATCCGGGTCGATAATCCCGGGCGTCCCAATACGCATCTCCATACGTGCCAACGCTTCGGAGTGAAAGTAATGGTGACGCCCAGCTGTGGGCCGTGGGCCGCAGGCGAGCCGGGAAGCTTTATATATATATAGTGCATGCCACGTGGTATTTCGTTCGCGCGCCCATTACACGTGCCCATACTGCCCATACGCGTTCCAATACACATTCCAATACGTGCCTCGACCAGCTATATAAAACCAACTCGGCTATGCAACTCATGCCTTTGAACGGTAGGTGGCTGCTACGTTTTTGATCCTGCACGAGAATTTTTCATGGTTTCCGACATACTCTCATCTGAGATTCTCCAAAAATAGGTCATGAAGTCCTCTTATCACTTAGCTTAGAGGGTGATAACGTTTGATCAGGTAATGTGACATCCTATTAGATCAAACGTTATCACCCTCTAAGCTAAGTGATAAGAGGACTTCATGACCTATTTTTGGAGAATCTCAGATGAGAGTATGTCGGAAACCATGAAAAATTCTCGTGCAGGATCAAAAACGTAGCAGCCACCTATCGGTCAAAGGCATGAGTTGCATAGCCGAGTTGGTTTTATATAGCTGGTCGAGGCACGTATTGGAATGTGTATTGGAACGCGTATGGGCAGTATGGGCACATGCAATGGGCGCGCGAACGAATTATCACGTGGCATGCACTATATATATAAAGCTTCCCGGCTCGCCTGCGGCCCACGGCCCACAGCTGGGCGTCACCATATTACTTTCACTCCGAAACATTGGCACGTATGGAGATGCGTATTGGGACGCCCGGGATTATCGACCCGGATTCTCCGCGCTACACTGCGCGCTGCAATACGCTGCGCCATACGTGCCCCAATACGCACCAAGCCGCGCATCGGGATACGTATATATTTTCAGCTGGGTAAGGGGCCGAAAAAACCCCGCTGGAATTGGAATCATTTTAAATGGGCGTTCGGAGAGCGATCCGCAGGTGTCCAATTTAAGAGCAGATTTTATTTTACGCAATAGACACTCATCAAGGGCAGCTTGAAAAAATACCCCTTTCTCTTTCGTTAATCTCGGTATATACACTGTTATGCTATAAAGTAATGTTTAAGTAAAGTACCACGTGCACGCGGGTATGCAGTTACAAACGCGTCACTATATATACTTGTATATTATACTCAGTCGCGACGCGCCGACTTGCTCCCCAATGCAGTACCAGCCTCATATGTATATATATAGTTTTCTCTGATGTCTGGTACACTTTGAGAGAGGTCTCTTTTGATCTTGCAAGCATGAGGCACTTGAAAGAGTTTTGAAAGTGGTGGGGAGGAGAGGAGAGGGGGGGGGGCACATCTCTCTCTCAAGTTCTTTTACCCCCTCCCTAATTCTAGTGTTGCGACGCGCCCCCCGTTGTCTTTTAATTGGAGCTTAATCGTGGATAAATACCGCGCATTCAAACTGCGGATCTCGCGGAACTTACTGTCTCTTTCATATATATATAAACTTGAAAATTATCTCTCTCGTGCATGTTTTTTTGAGATATCATTTGTGTATTTGCGGCTCTTGTGATAAATGAGAGTAGATATATTTATTTACGAAAGCGTATAAATGAGCTCAAAAAAGCCGCGCGATTGAGATGATGAGTGCCGCAAGATAAGGTTATGTTTAAGATTGAGGGTAGGTATACGTATTTATATGGCGATAGGAGGTGGTGATATGAGAAAGTGAAGATTATCGGATGCCTTGGCACTGAGAATGAATGAAAAATCTGATCAACATGGTATGGATATTGAGGCGCCGAGAGATTACAGAATAATAAGAAACGCCACGTCGTCGGCTACGTTGTCTTTGAAATTCTCTCTGATCTTTGATGCGAGTCCTCTGATCTATTTGTTATCAAACTATACAATTTGAGGACGGAAGTCTACCTGTTGATAAGAGAGTTAAGAGATAATGTTGAAGAAGAGTGAAAATCATGTAAAATATTGTCAGGGATTATTGAAAGAGAGATGCACAGTGACAAGCCTGCAGTGTATAATATCAATAAATCAAAGATACCAAAAAAGAAAACATGAGAATAGAAGTTGTATAGCGACGAAAAATAAGGTCATTTAGATTGCAAGCGAAAAATAGACAGGAAAGTGACCAATATACAAAATAATGTATGTGCGTCCGTAGGGTAGGCCTTTCAGCTGTAAAGATGAGATCAAACCAAATCATGAATGGGAACCAGGAAGAGATAACTATCACATGCAGTTTTGGAAGAGGCTTTGTATGCCAAAGACTTTGATAGACATAAATATGTTGGTGACCATCACGCATATAATGAAGCATTTCACCCCCAAAAGGACAAGTGAATTAATTCACTACGTATCTTGATATGTAATATAATTTGGTTACTATTACATATATATCACCATAGCTCACTGTATAATCCAATTCCAATTACAACAATAAAAGCTGATAATCAATCACACAATCGTACGACCATGATCTTTCAAACCATATTAAAGCCGACAAACGCTTTGAGATTTCATCGCTCTCATTATGCTACAGAATCATGACAATTCTTCAGATCCAGATAATCGTGCCGAAATAAGCTTGTTGGAATCCTCTTGAGCAACGCCGCGCTCCATAACTCAGAGACTCTCGCATCTCTTACTGGGATATTTTTGAGGAATGGAATGCCGCACGCTCGCTCGGCTCATCACAAAGCAACGCTTGAAAAAGCATGCGAGAGCATCACATCAGTTCAGTATTTCTTTGAAGAAGCGACGATGGAGGCTTATAAATGCCTGAGCACATATATCCAATGCTTTCATTATACAAACTTTCAATTAAAAGAGTTTCGTCATAGAGAAGAACATTATCGAAAAGCGATGATCTTCCTTAGACTCAAAGCAGACTGAATGACCACGAGATAGTAATGGATGTGAAATCTTCCTTGACGAAGAGTTTCGTGATGGCTTGACGCCAAAATATTGTAACGTGGTAAGTAGCAGAACATTGTGTAAGAGTGAATCTTGCATACCTTCAAAAGAATAACCTATTAGTCATTTGTAGGAGAAGCTGCAAATATCTGGACTTAAGAAAGAGCCTCGACAAGAAATTACCCCAAGTCCTATAATCACTATTGGGAAGTGACATCCATGTTAAATTCTGGGGGCATGCAATAGGTTTCCGACTCGCCGTAGATGGCGCTGTCTAGTAACAAGCCCGTGTTAACCTCGGGGTATGCGGCCGCCATGTTTGACCCATAGACATAGAAGTATAGACTGCTGGTCCCGTATACTTGCCGTTGTCATCGAAGCATAGAACTTTGCGTGAGAGTGAGAGAGACGGCATGCTCCAAGGCGCACGCTTTCAACACGCGATTCCTATGTTGCTTCTCTCTCACTCTCATTGGGGAGCCTCGATGTCAACGGCGAAGATATGGGACCGGCAGTCTATACTTCTATGTCTATGGTTTGACCTTGATGTCACTTCCCAATACTGGGAGCCTGCGGCCACTTTCACGCGATACGTCTATTGCGCTCATGCTCGATAGTGATACCTCTAGAAGTGATGAGCAGATGTGTCCGCCACCTTGTCCAAATAATACGAAAATGCTCATCGTGAGGTTTCCATATTTCAACTACTAGATAACATTCCATTAGATCCTTTTTTCGCCAATACTACCAATGTTTAAAAAAATGAACTAATGCAAGATGGCGGACATATCTGCTCATCACTTCTAGAGGGTCCGTCCTGACTAATGCTCGATGCTCGCCCCGCGAAAGACGGGGACTATATAACCTTTTCACATAACCTTCTCAACATCTATAAGCATTGTCACGTGATGCTGATACTACCTATGTGCCGATAATCAGAGCTTAATAACAAATCGAGAGAAACTTGACGCTAGAAGTCAAGTTTATTTTTGACTGCAAAAATACGCTAAGAGCTAATGTTGTTCTGCAAGTGATGATTATAAACAGAGTTATGAATGTATGAGTACACAGAGAGAAATTAAGGTAACCACGCGGGTTACCGTTGTCAGGTGTCTAGGGACCCGATAAAACTTGTTGTCGAGGTTTTAAATGATTGGGACTTGAGTCACCCACAATTAGAAATGGAAGTATCCATGTTTGAACAAAAATTCAGGATTCATAAACACACTAACCTATTTGTTGATTGGAAGTAAATGATATGCTTCTCTTACTGTAGATCGTGTTTCAATACAATAAAAATGTGACATTTTCGATACGATGGTCAAGCAGTGGCGAATTAAACTCAAATGAATGAGCCCTAACTCCCGGAAGCACTCACAAAAATATTATAAACTTTTCGACTGGTCGAGGTCACGCGGTTTGCACGGGTGAAAATATAAGTTTATCAAAGGTTCTCGCTTTGGTTATATGTATATATTCATTTTCTATTCAAATATTGTGCGACATCCGAGTGCAAATATAAGATAGCAGACGGGAGATACACCTGTCTCGCTTTCGACACTTTCTATGAGTTGATGTTATACGTATATGAATAGGATTCTCCTTTCAATTCCAAATCTCGTGCCGACAACTTCTTTTCTAAAAAATCATATACCCTGGGAAGTTCGGGATGGGTAAAAGAGGCAAATGAAGAGCGTTATCGCTCCGTAGACTTTTGCAAAAACTATGTTACAAAGTGTCCAGAAAAAGTATACAGACTGAAGCATGTTAATGTCTGAGTTCAGAGGTGCCCTTTCATTCGAGTATTTCACGTTTCACTCATTCGTGAGGTCGTGATGATTGAGTTGTATGTAGCACGAGATGTTTAAAACAGATTTCAGTAATTATTCGCGGATGAAAAGAATTTGAAAACATGTGTAAATGTTAGACGATTTTTATCACTTTGATGGGAGTGATAACTCTCCTGATTGTATAATGAGATGTTTGCCCTTAATTTGACGATAATTTTGAAACAAAACAGTGAGAATCGACAATCCTAAAATTCATAATCAATAACTACTCACAACGATATCGTCATCTACAGATGCAAAAGTCTCAAATTCTGGTCTTGGAACCCACATAGTCGGTCCATGAAACTAATATGATGATAAATGAACCTATGTGACAACATTAGTCATTGAAGTAAGAATTTTCAACACGGCCAGAGAGTTTCCCAAATTCTAGGAAGCATCCGCACCGATCATCATTAGAGAGATTTTCATCCTCTGAGTATACATTAAGAATCTCTACCCACTTCCAGCAACTATAACACCCCAGGTGACCAAGAAGAGCTTTTCCTGTCGCATCACAAAAACTAGAAACCCCCAGCTGAGCTTGTTGATTATTCATCCTTGTTCACTCATACTTCTTCATCTACTGTAAAACATTATCCATTGGATATTACTATATATCTATACAGAGACAGAGTCGTTACAATTACAATGATCACCACGTCAAGAATCTGGGGTTCAATCCTTCGTTGATGATGAAAAGACCAAAGTACCGCATGGACTCCTCGAATAATACGTATCCATCAAAGATTGAATATCGTTAAAAGGTTAGACCAGTAGAGGGGGGGGGGGGGGGGGGTCACAATTCTGGTCTTTTTCATAACTTCAGTAGAGGTACAAGGTTGTACATCAGAGCATTGGATATTATAAACAGGTACCGTAATGCATATACCGAAGAGGAGAGAATGAGAAGTAAAGGTTATGGTTTTAAAGAGCGGGCTCCTTTGAGTTTGCTCACGCTTGAGATACTCGAGCCATTCTCGATCTCACTCTTGCGAAAGGAATATTTGCAAAGTGTAAGTGCGAGAGCCCAGTCGGAAGCAGTCAAAGGCTTCGTCGTCGTCGTACTGACGACGATGACTTTCCCCGCCGCCGCGCCGCATTTAGGTAGTTTACATGGTATAAGTTTACAGGTATGTGTATGGATTGCACTCTCGCGACTTTACAAGTGGTCCAGACGCTACTGTGATCCTTATGATGTCGATCTCTTGGAAAGAGAGAGAAATAGAAAAACATCAAGACCTTCAATTCATTCGAAACCATACACCTAGACCTTTTTTTGGTCATATTTTAGCACCGATATGCATGCTCATGTTGAAATTCACCTATCGACATTGTTGTAAAGAAAAAGTCGTGGGAATCATTAATTGGTGTCAATTTCCAAGTTTTGAAGATCCGTTGGAAATCAATTCATTAAAGATTTCGAAGCCAGGTACTTTCTTGAAGTTCGGAATATGAAAATGTACATGGATTATGCGAATTTATTGTTTCTGAAGAAGTGTATCATCCATTATACCTGGTCTCTTCTGGATTATGATACAGAGAAACGGGAATAAAGAATCAACAGAAATATGGAAGTTGATGGAATTTGACATGGACATTGGACATGTCTGGCTTGGCTTCAACACCAAAATAATTGAATGTCAATGTATGATGGACTACACACTTTACTGATGAAGAATTTGAGACGCCGTGCATGGTGAATCTGAAAATCCTTGATGCGATGAGACGTAGAATATCTCCTCGAATACTTTCCAGTAGCGAAGCCCAATACTCAAATGTTTCATCATCGAACCATTGTAAACATGTCGAAAGATGGGATTCAGTTTCAGGAAACATCTGGCCAGTTACTTATTCCCCTCATTGCAGTTTCAAAAAGTTCTTTTGTATGTACTCATCTCGAATATATATATGAGTTTGCATCCTAAGCATGAGTTTTGGAGTGATTTCTTCGGTTTAATTGATTCAAACGAAGAATCCAAATTTTAGTACTACAATACTATTAAGAAATATTGAACCATGCGAGTACAAGATATTGAAGTAAAAATAAAGTAAAAGCTACTAAGACTAAGATATCACCGTTCTACCAGTTCCAGTCCATTACTATTGTTAAATTCACGAATTCAAATGGAATCGCAACTCGTTTAACGAATAGGGGTGTCAAAAAAAACGTCAATACGCACGTGTTCTAATCCTCTTTGGCACCACGACCCTTGACAAGCGTCAGAATCAGGGGTTAGTCAGTCAGCATCTCACTCAGAACAAATCAGAAGATTAAACTTGAAGTAACGCAAACACGATGCAGCAGGATCAATTTATTTTTCAAGCTCAAAATAACGAGAGACAGGAACAGTATTACAATTACAAAAAGAAAGAAAGTCCCATTATAAAGTCCGCCCGACGTGCTAAATAAATCCAATCACGAATCGACTTGACGTGACACTTTGATGCTCTCTTCTCATATATATGGGAGCGTTGAACCATCCAAACCATAGTATGTATATAACTCCAAACACGATGCGCGGATACAATGCTTGAAACTTGTTTCTGACTGACAACTCGCCCCTAGAGAGTCACTACTACCACTACCATCACCATCACCACCCATCATCCCTTTCATTGGACTTTTTATCCAACACTCGAATATCTTTTTCGCCCCAGGCGTTATATTTCTCCCTCGCTAGCTTGTCATTCAATGTCACCTCTTTCTTTCTTTCTTTCTCCCTCTCTCTCTTGGGTGTATAGTGTCAAGAGAATCGAAGCCCCTAAAGTACATCGCACATCATGGGCGGCCCGAAGCGTCAAAAATCGCACCCCAGGACCGCTAATCCAAGCGATTAGCCACCCACCGTGGGTGACGACGCCCCAAATAAAATCTAAATGGGAGGGGGGGGGGGAGCACGCCATATCGGCCATATTCGGCGCACACATATGCATTCTCCATCTTATATATGGGTGATTCCGCCGAAAGTGTGATTTTATGGGGCCAAAATCGTCGCAGGGATTGATTTGGGTCAAAAAATTATTTCAGCCCCAGACGAGTTCTGGTGTCTCATTGCAGCTGATTTACATTTGTTTTGACACAAAAAGGAAGTACCTAGAGCTACGTATCTCAAAAAAGAAGTCAGACGAAGATATGTGAAGTTTAAGGGGTCGTAGAGGGAGACGGAGTTGACGGGGACGGAATTGACATTTCGCCTTAGAAATATTCCCACGGCTCGCCAACTAATCGTAGACTGTTTTCCGCATAGATTTGATCCAATGCAACCAAATACTTCAAGAAAATGTGTTACACGAAGCCGTATAGCGCGCCAGGGAGGAGCACAACATGGGGGTGTATTTGGGTATCTGGAAATCAACCTCATTGGTTAGAAAGGCTCAATAGACGATCGGGGACTTTGCCGACGTGTTAGTGCTGTGCAAGCAGTTTCGGTGCAAATCCGTCTTCAAAATGTCGGATCGCCGTGCTCCAGCTGAGGGCTCAATTTGGATTCGCAAAGTGGTGGAATATGTTGTTCGAAGTATTACAAATTGAAGTGCATAGCTACATATAGGGATTCTTGACTCTGCATATGCGTCGTGATGAATTCAAAAGTCCAAGTTGGGTTTACTACAGGGGACGGAAAGGACATTTGGACCCTTTATCAGGCACTACAAAAAACAGGAACGTTAGGATCGTCTCCAAAACTATTAACATAGTTGCGCACCAATAGAATACACCCCAAAAAATTGCTACAATGCATATTCAAACCCTCAGAAACTTGGGGGAACTCGGAACACGGAAAATCACACTTTCAACGGAATCACTGATATATATTACAATAGAGAGATATTTGGTGAATGTAGTAAGTATTCCCCAAAGGCCATAGTGAAATTCGCACAATTATAATATAGCGGGACACTTTAAATTTGCTGCAAGCTGCAAGTATGTTATTTATACCTATAGATAGCAAGTGCAACATGCGGGAGATGCGGAAAAACG
This sequence comes from Eretmocerus hayati, assembly GCA_029851415.1. NCBI lineage: Eukaryota > Metazoa > Arthropoda > Insecta > Hymenoptera > Aphelinidae > Eretmocerus > Eretmocerus hayati. The sequence goes on along the minus strand of CM056744.1, from coordinate 95,075,495 downwards.
CGTAAATAAAACGTTGAACGTAGGAGAGGACGTACATAAGGAAGAAGAGGGGGGAGGGGGGTTAACTTCAAAGCGGCTGCATGGGTCTGCCGAGGCGGCGTGTTTTCATGAGCGCTGCATGCACATACACACGCGGTGCAGTTATCGTGTCCGGCGGGGAGCTGTCTGACTTATGCGGTCCCGCTCTCCGTGTGTGTGTGTGTGTGTGTGTGTGTGTGTGTGTGTGTGTGTGTGTGTGTAAGAAGCCCGTATATGCAGCATGACTCCAACTGCGAGAAGAGCGAATCTTTCAAAGAAAACTTCTAAAGGGGCCCGCGCGCACCTCTCTCTCTCTCTCTCTCTCTCTCTGCAGTCTCTCCCGCCGCGCTCAGTCGTTCCATGCAGCTCACGGTGCGGCGCATCGAATGCAGTTCTCTTCTCGCTGTTTTCTCCTTGGATGCTGCCGAGATCTCAACTTGGTTCGCATTTGAGAGAAGCATCAAAATCGCTCGCTGCATGATGCAGCCTCTCAACCGATCAGCCGCCGGTCGCGGTCCCTTCTTTTTTTTTGCTGTCTTGCTACGACGACGATATCTATACAGGCTGGATTCTTTGAACGTTATAAAGGCCAAAAATGGATAAGTTTATTTAGCTCTGATCGTTCAAAACTTGAGAAATTCTGGCTGATCGAACGGTTTAGGATTTTTTTTCTCATCATTCAAGGTGGTACATTCGTACATACATAACCTCAACTCGACCTGATTCGAAGATTTTCTCGGATTTTCTTTAAATTTTTCTTTTTCGCAATTGGAGTTCAATAAATTATGATGTAACCGATGAACAGAGTCATACAAATATTTAAAAATGTTCGATTAAACGGTTAGAGAGAGCCCGATAATCCATTATATTAGCTGTACAAGTGATGGTCAAGCCTCGAGTCAAGCGCATCTCCTCTTATTATCAGGCGTTTGCGTTAATTGATGAATTTTAGGTTAAGGCGATGCGGTCACCATATGCAAACGAAATTATTCACATTTTTCTGCAATTCTCTTGCGATTTGGGCTAAACGACGAGTGCACGAATCCTTATGCTATCATCTAACTTGCATTCGTCTTCTCGTCGTTTAGCCCAAATCGCAAGAAAATCAGGAAAAAATGGGAATGAAAATGTGTCCATATTATGGGTTAAAGGGTGTCTGTGCTTAAGTTATTCCCACTTCCACCTGATTCTCTTACAATTTGGGCTGAATGAAGCAATAGGCGAATCCAAGACAAATAGATAATAATACGGTTTCGACAACTCGTCTCAAGGTTCGAATCATCAAAATTTTCATATAAGATGTATTTTTTTCAAGTTCTAATGTTCGCGATGCACGGTGACCGCATCGCCTTGAATGGTATAGGTACATGGTTGTTGTAGGATATACATATAACCATTCGAGGTGAGAAAAGACTCTCTAGGTCGCGCATTCTTCCCTTGAGCTTTGACGTGGGTGGAGAAGGCCGGTTTCCGCTCATTTGTCAAAAACGAACCGAGCGTGTGGACGTAGCGACGATCCTTCCGGCATTCAAGCCTAGAAACGAGTTTTAGAATACATGTGTTCTACGCGACGAGTAGACCATACTCATATTTTGCCCTACTGAGAATTCTGTTAATGGAATCAATTCAATGTTGCTTGAGTGTAAATTTGAATCCTTTAATCGTCTTTATACGTATGGCGAGTGCTGAAGGCGTGTCGAAACTGAGAACTAGTGCCGCATGAAAAATTACCAATTTCGAGAACCATTTCTACCTCGTTATCTACAAAACGGAGATTCTGACAAAAATCTTATTTCACGAAAGCTGCATGAATTCTTGTGTTGAATTTTTTATGTATCAAAATGAATACCGCTGAGATTAACGTATAGATGAATTTCTTATATCTAAAACAGTAGAATAGTCGGGTTCAAAAAAAACTGAGCCGAATTTTTCAATTTTCTTTCTTTATATCAAAGGAAAATAAATATGAATTGATATAGTTTGCGTTCTTTTAAAAGAAAAAATCTTTCCCAAATTCTTAAGCAAATGATCGATAATTGCACTTGAGTGTAAAACAGCACCACTTGATCTCACGCGCGAAATCATCACGTGCATCGTGCATCGACACTGTGCATCACGAGGTCAACTCGAGAAAACAAGCGTTTGAGGTTGTGTCGGGATATCATTGCATGTATTCCTATTAGGCGCACAGACTATCTTTAAAACAAAAGGCAGGAAAACATTTATGCACAGTGGATAGGACAAACGCGTATATAGGTGTAAAGAGAAAGTATAAAGGCATTGAATAGGTATGTATGTTTAACCAAATATATTTCCAAAAAGGGTGGAGGAAACATATGGTAAGTGAATGCGTAAAGCCGAGACATAGATTATGGATCTTGCACGCGACGCGGAACCCTATCACCAACCACCCTATTAATTTAATTTTGCCATTTAATGAATTTCGTTTGAGCTCAGATCTACCAGACCACACAGCTTATGCTGACTCCTTAAATCACTTCTTCGTAATTTACAGACATCAATTGAAAATGCGATTCCGTGAGTCGTTGTCGAAACAGCGCGAGGTTGTCGAGAAATCGACAATATTCTATATGTATCCCAACGTCGTTATTCTCAAGAGGTGAATCCTGCGGCGAAACTCGAGAGGTGCTGCGCGCGATGATCCTTATCGCTGAATTTGAATTTCGCGCTTTTCTTCAGCTCTTCACGCGGTTTGAGAGGCGGTATATTCAGATTTTTCTCGCGTCCGCAAAACTTGTCAGCTTATTGTCAATTCGGTTGTGAGTGGATTTATTCCATCGTTGTTGGCGCGATAACAATCAACTGAACGAGCTTCGTTAGAACGCTGAATTTTATACGAGATTTTATATCTATCTGTCCATGTATAGTATATATTCGAAAACGAGTGCGAAGCGCGACGTCTGCGGCTTTTCTTGAATAATGCCCGTTTTATTTTCGATTCACTCGTGAAGATGAGCGGAAACGAGACTCGGAGTCTAACGCTACCGATATCTCGATGAATTATTTTTTACAAAATATGTACTCGAGAGAGTCTCTCGGTTTCGCACCTCCTCTGATGTTAGTGTGCGCAGTGAATAGATTGCGACACGATCATTATCCCACGTCGCGACGCGACTCGCGATATTATATACAGACACGAGAAATTCTTAAATCTTGTTCACGAATGCTGCGAAGAGACGATTACGAAGAGATCGAGTGATGTTGGAGTAAACAGATCGTTAGTTAGGATAAATATTTCGAAGATGATACGACATAAACTCACGCGCATTCCTCAGTGTCGGCACAATCAAACAAGGAGGAAAAACATTCCCCATGAGTCATGATCTTCCTTGGATCAAAAACATTCTTCAGATTCAAGTACCGCGGTCATCGGGAAGATCAAAACTTCACGCGATGCAATAAAAGGGTCACGCGCATGAGACGCTCTAAACATTTATTAGAACGCACCACAATTTTTGCCACTTGTCTTCAACTCTCCAATGAATTGCTCTAGTTGTTGACTTGACATACCTTTTTTTCAGCACTGGACTCAAGAACTCCGATCTTCAATCGCATATCCAAAACACGCAAGGCATCAGGAACAAGGCTCCGCAACGGTTGGACCAAAGGGCACAGCCTTATGATCGAATCCCATCATCTTCTATTCGGGACACACATAAATTCACCAGGCCGTTCGCCTCACGATAAATTCCACCAAAAACAAACACTATCATAAAAATATTATATTTTTGATGTATATATCCCTCACAGATATACTGACACTTCACTAAACGGAAAAATCGGCACAGCGTCAAACCTTGGCCAAATACGCACTGGGTTTGCTTTAAAAAAAGGGCCACCTAACACACCGGCGGCCTTTCTTTGACTAACTTGTTGGATCGGGGTTGTTTTACACAGCGTTTCGTCAGTCGGCAGTGGTATAAGTGCAATAGACAAGTTTTCCCAAAACAAGCAGCTGGTTTGTAGTGGGGATTACGGCGGCAATTTCAAAGGGGCCCCGTGGGCATGAGGCCGCAGCAGGGGAGGGGGCCGCGAAAAACTGAGACGATCTTGCGCGCAGCGTGCGGCCCTTGTTGTATATGTGCACGCTGTGATCGCGCCGCAACTACGACTGAGAGTTGCCGCCGCGAGCGTTGACCATAAGCGCTCTGCACCAATACGGCGAACCAGCTGTCGTTTCCCTTTCTCTCTGCCACCGCCTCCACCACCGCACCGCGCGTACCGCGTACCGCCACCCTCATCCTTCCCCTTCGCGTTCTTTCGTATATGTATAATAGTGGCGGCTCCTCACAGCTCTGGTGAAACACGCTTTGGTCCCGTCTGTAATAAGCGCTAGCCGAGCCGCTTCGCGTGTGTCTCACTCACTCTCATTACCTCGCCGGCTCCCCCCCCCCCTTGGGGTACGTAACCTCTCTCACTCACTCACCGTCCCTCTTTCACTTTCTTTCTCACTCTTTTAGTCGTCGCAAGCTTGGTTTCGAAGTCCTCACAATGTCTGCCGTCTCTCTTCTACAGCCTATCGCACTCTCGAAGGCGCTTTGGTAGTTTAGAGTGAGCCAAAATTCAAGCGGCGAGAGAAGAAAGAGCGGCAAAATTGTACGTTGCGTTGTGACTGGGCCTGCGTGTAATACTTGCCTCGAAGCAAGAAAGACAGAGGAAAGGCAACACGTGGCGGACAGGACATCTCGGAGCTGCTTCTGTTGCTGTTCTCGGGTGCATCAGACTCAGCACAGATTCATGGATGTTGGGATGTAATGTACGCATAAGATCGACATAGCTTGGGAGATGAAATTGAGATTAGTTCATTTTGACCTTTTTCAAGTCCGGTTAACATCACCGAGATAACGCATTTCCTATTTGAAGAAAGCACGCATCATCCTACTCCTGGAAAGATCGCACTGAGGATCGCACTTTGACAGGAACCTGACCAGGTCGTCAAAAGTGGTTGGCCTTTTCCACAACCTGGGAAAACTCTTGAAACCGATGGTTTACAATCGGGACCTCCAGATATGGGGATGAAAATGGGACAATGCGCAGTATGGCCTCCAACCTATTAGGTCGTGTAATAGCATTTAGGAGCAAATGAGAGAAAGTAGTGTAAAAGAGTGCTAGGTGAAGATGGGGGAGTTTTTGGATCGACAGGAGGTCGAGTGTGAGTAAACACGAAGTACAAAGAGTGGAGAGAGCTCGAGTCTGGAGCAGCGTAAGAATCGTGCTCGGGACCCACCGCCTGCAAGCTCGGAACGAAGAAATTCGACATGTCCCACGACTTCAGCGCCAATTTCTTCGCACAGAATTTTATGAGGCGGTCGACGCGTGAACTAGAATCATGCTTAGTAGCTATAGCGTGAACATCGATAAAGGTATACTTATGCATTGGGCATGATTCTAGTTCAGGAGATAATCCGTTACGAGCGCTGCGGTCGTGGGACATCTGCAATTCGCGTCAGAACTTTGTTCCACGACCGGCGGTTCAGGCTGGTCGTGTTTGTGGATGACCAAACTCTATCTGTTCAGGGACCCGCAAGGGGGCTAAGGCATGGTGCCTCATCCCTGGAGTCTGACGAGCTCCCGGCCCCAGTCCGCGACCGCCGGAGCGTGGAGACCGCACATCTCCATCCGGCACCACGGGAGTGGGTGAGTCTAGGGACTCGTATTGGAATCACCCTCGGGCGATAACAATGCGAGCCTGAAAGACTCATCCATCATCCCGAGGGACTCCCTGGGCTCTCAGGAAGCCTAGAAGAGTCCCAAAACTCCCCACCGAGGGGTGGGCATCGGCCTTGTGCTGGGAGCTGAGCCCGAAATTCGGTAGTCGGGGAAGAGGATCGAGCCGTCACCGAGCCACAAGTGGCCATCCCCCCAACTGGCAGGGCGTATCCCTGCCCCGCGCCCATGGGGGCAACCGGGGTGAAGGCGAAAGCCAGGCACCCGGGATATAAAGATAAATTCCTGTATCTGATCAGGGTTTCCGCAAGAAGGAGCCGAGAGAAATAATGGAATATGTGATGAACAATGGATTAGATGTGCCATTATTGGTACTAGGTGTGTCTGTGCTTGCGGACAAAACGGGGTGAAGCAAAGCTCAAAGGTAAATGTCAAAGTTGAGTCGCATCTTTATTTGCGATATTCACAAGTTCCAGGCGATTGTTCTCACCATCTGGCAATATAATTGGTATATAGAATATAGATGATGAACCACACACCTTGGGGCAAAATGCCATGTAACGCTCACGAGCGAGCGACTGTTCTGAATGACTTTAGGTGAGACTCTATGATGAGCATCCAGAATGAGCCTCTAGGAAACTTTATGGTATGATTCCACACATGAAGAATTCTTCATATAATTTTGGGAAAAGTCTCCAAGGTTGGCAGGAAATTGAGCTCCAGCAGTCGCAGAAGAACTTTCTTTACAATTTTGAAAATAGTGAGAAATATTTGTAAAATTTGATGATCTTTCTGCTCCACTAGTTTTGATGAGACGTGTCGCAATATCGGCAGGGAATTTCTTCGAAAGCCACAGTTTATCATCCCTAATCTTCTCTTGTGAGACTGATTTAATTTTCAGAAATAACCCTTTTGACAGTGGTTACAGCCCCTTAGATCTGTTGAGGCTGCGGATTACTTTTTTTTGTGGTAGACAAAGAAGGGGAAATATTCATAGACACCCACATAAGTGTGGTTAGTGTCGGATTCGCCCGAAAAACTCGGGCACCTACCGACTAAAACCCCTCCCCGGAGGCCGCCAACCCGAAGGTTATAGTCACAGAAAAAGGGAGAAACAGAGAGTAGAGAAGAGATGGAAGATACAGGGGGGCTTGAAAAAAAAGGAAGACCTGAAGCGATCCGAGATGCCACTCAGTTCTCATACGTACAGAGGCTAACAGGACGTTGGAAGCACACACACGGGTGCTGGGGTTGGAAACTGGTGGCGGGGAAGGTGTCATGTGTTCCCGAGATACTAACATCTCCCTTGCCAGGAGACTGGGGCCGAGGAGTGCGCTTGTCTCTCAGGATTAACTAAGGATCCTCCTTGCGGTTAACTGAAGTCGGGGAGTCGTGACTCTCCCAAGATCCGAAGATTTTCCTTATGGAGAGTGATAAACAAGCTTTTTTCCTTGTTGGTAGGCCGGGAAGGGAAGATCGCCATAGAAACCTGCAAGAGTGTGGTTAGTGTCGGATTCAACCGAAAACTCGGGCACCTACCGACTAAAACCCCTCCCCGGAGGGCGCAAACCCGAAGTTTATAGACTCAGAAAAAGGGGGGAAGGAAGGAACAGAGAGTAGAGGGAAGATGAGAGATACAGGGGGGCTTGCGAAGGAACGGGAGCCTGGAAGCGATTCAAGATGCCACTCAGGGCTCATACGCACAGAGGCGAACAGGCCCGTGGAAACCCACACACGGGTGCTGTGGCTGAAGACTTGGGGCGGGGGAGGTGTCGTGTGTTCCCGAGATACTAAGAACTCCCTTGCTGGAAGACAAGGTCCGGAACGTGCGTCTATCTCCCAGGATCAACGAAGAATCCTTCCTGCGGTGAATGGGGGCCGGGGATTCGTTAATCTCTCAAAATAAAAAGATGTCCCTTGCGGGTTGATGAATGGAGCAATGATGTGCACATCTCTATTCTTCTATCGACGAGCACATTACATTTCACTCTTTCATTTATCACATACACGCCATACATCGCGTCACATGGTTACACGACGCATATCATATCACGCAACGAGGCACCCCGTTACCCTAATTTGTAACGCAATACACATAGGACAAATGTGGCTAAGGAAGCACCCTGTGATCATTCATTCACCCGATACGCACAAAAGTAACGTGGCACCCTGTTACTTTGAGGACACAGACAGATAACTTGACGCTTTTCGTAACGCATCCGCGCTTGCCCACACACTTTGTCACAGAATGGAACTCGATTCTACACATAGGGATTTCCTTGTGCTATAACGTTGCTCAGCGTGACACACTTCTTGCGGCTTCACCTGCTTCATAAACCCCGATAAACCAATCTCGGCATCTCAGTCCGATCTCAACACGCCATCGCGACGCACTTTCCACGACACTCAGACCATCCGTGGCCACGCTGCTCCGTTAGGTCGACGTATCCTGTTCCCGTCAAGAACGTCATCACCGCGACGTAGTGACATTATACTGTGTCTGTCGCTCGAAGTAATGAGCGATAGAATTTGTGTTCTGTTCGTGTTTCGCCCTGGTGACGAATCGCGATTAAACCTTGAAGACATTCGAATTATTCGTTCACCAAACCCTACACCTGGCCCGCAACCGGCCTGATTTGTTCGATTCGTACACTGTCCCAGCCCTCACGGATGGACCGTCAAAACCGTGGCAAGGCTCGGAGCAGAGTTGCCGTGACCGTTCGCCAAGGCCGACCGTCAGCGAGACTTTGTTACCGAGTGGCCTGCGCTACGAGGCAACTTCGTGGGCCACAACAGTGGTTCATACGTTAGAAGGACGGTGGCCCGAAAAGGGCCGATTGGGGTTTGGGGTTAGCCCTGGAAAGAGCTGGTATCGCAGTTTAGTCGTTCCCGGAGTCTACTCCGAGACGAAGCTTGGATGGTACTCGTGCGGACTGGTCTGAGCGGGCTTGGCTGGAACCGTGGGAGTCGCTCCAGCGAACTCCATCGAAACCCCAGGGTAAGGAAGCGCGCCATTGAGGCCAACATCGCGTGCGGCTGGCGGTTCCCAACATCCTGGGTTAGGCTCCGATCCGTAGGAGGCTCGGCTATCAGCACTGTGGTCGTCCGATCCGGTTGGGTCTGTAGAGCTCGTCGCGGACTTCCGGGGTGGTCCTGGGTCGAGAGTGGTCTCCGACGAGAGGCAGTCCGCCCGAGTGACGTAAGAGCTCCCGGGTGCGTTGTGCCGAAGAAGCTGCAAACATCTGCCCGAGGGACGGATGTGGACTGTTACTATATCTCAGGATCTCCCGAGCGCATAAGCGCTGTAGAAGTAGACCTAGGTACCTGTCCGGTGGTCTCCCGAGCACGTCAGTGCTGTAGAAGTCCGACAGGAGGTCGTCTCCAAAGTTGGTTCCGGCCCTGGTTTTGAAAACACGGTGCCCTGTTTTGATAGCGGGCAAGGATGGACGCCACCTAGCGGTGGCGTGACGAATTGCTCGGGCTTTTGAGCCACCCGAGGCGATGGTGTGGGAGAGGAGATGAGGGAGGGAGATTGTGCGCAAGGCGTGGGATTTGGCAGCTGGTACAACTTGTACGGACTTCAGTAGGCAGTAAAACTCGCCCGGCTCACCGTGCTCCAAGCCATAGCTGCGGATCAGGCGGAGACTGCTCGCAATGAGGAAAACTCGTCTTTGACCAGCGAGACGCGGGAGTAACCATACTCTCATTGACAGGAATCCCCATGTTTCTTTTGTATAATTTACTCATTCAATTGAATTTTCTGCCAAACGGATCTACAGGCTTATGCTGTCTATTTGGCGCCGAACGAGAAAAATTTTGGACTTCGTTGACATCTGGAGATGTCGGGACTTGCGAACCCATGAGCAGTCTCCGCCGAACGCCACGTGCATCCCGGACGGACCGGAAATCGGTTGCTAGCACTTCTGAGAATGTGGGAGCATCCAGTGGCGCCCAACCGGTGTGACAGCGCACCGTCTCGCTTGAGCATACGCTCTCGTGACTCGTCATCAGAGGCAACGGCCCCTTGGCTTGGAGCAGGTGCCCGAGGCCTTACTGGACGGAACGTAACTGCCCATCCGCAGACAGAACTCACAGGGGGATCTTGCTCCAACTGGTCTATCGCGGGCCGTGCGACAAGACGAGCCTGCCGACCCTCTGATCGGAGCCCAACTCCCGCTGCTGGAGCAGCCCGCTCCGACTGACCAGGCAGTTCCTAACCCGGAGCAGCAGGGTGCTTGCAACGAAATAGGTGACGTTGTACCCGTCAATCCGGAGTGACTGCTCGCCCCGGAACTCAGCATGGACAACCTCCGCCTAATGTTCCGAAAATTTGCTGGCACGCCTCTCAGCCTGCTGGTTTTTAACGGGGCGGAGTCCGAGGATCCTGTCCGCTCCATCACAAAATGCGAAGGCGAAGAGCATTTCCGACTCGAAACCGAGGAGGAGTTCCCAGTACAAGTTGCAGAGCGCGCCCTCAAAGGTGGCGCTGAGAAGTGGCGGTCCTGCTACGAGAACTTGGCAGGTGACTGAAGCCCTTCCACCGAGCTTCTGCTAGCTTGTGACGACTCGTCCCAGCTCCAGCTTCGCCCTCATGCGAAGCTATCTGGTGAAGCGCAGGGGAAATAGGAAGATGTGAGTACATTCGTCGAGAAGAGTAACCTCCTAGCCTGCTGACCCAGGCTGCAGAAGCTGAGCTGGTGACTCTTATCCCCAAGTCGCTCACCACTTCGATCCGCTGTCATCTCCGTTGCACTCCACCAACGACAGTGGGCGAGCTCTTGACCAGGGCCACCGAGGTCGAGTTGGATGTGCAATCCAAACAATTCAGCCTCCGCAAAAATGCTCCAGCCTACAACAACCAGCACAAGGGCAATGTATCAGCTCCGGCGCAACAACCTCAGACGCTGTGTGACTTCAAGCAGATCAACGGCGAGCGCCTCCCGAAATTTGAATACCACTGTCATCGTGACTGTGCCACGCGCCCAAACCGCTTGAAGCCCACGCCTTCGGGAAACCCTGCAGCTCTGCAATAAGCGCTGCAACTGTTGACGCCACCGGACTCCGCGCCGCCGACCTGGAGATCTTCCTCGGAGAGAAGCGTATGGGATCGATAGTCGACCCGGCAGCCTCCGACAACCCTCTCTCACCACGATGCATCCCGGATAGATATCGTGCAGAAGATCCAGCCACGTGGAGCCAAGCTGGCCTCCAGTGGAACCGAGATACGCGTCCAAGCCCCCTGCACGCTAGCCAAGCAGATACAGAACTTCAAGTATGACATCAAATTTTACGTCTGCGACCCGCCACCATCCTGGGTCGTTGATGGCTGAAAGAGGTTAGAGCTGTGCATGGCCATGACTTCGACTGCCTGTATCTGGGGACCAGCAAGAGAGTCCGTATATTTCCGGGATGCGCCCTGGACGGACCGTCCGCTCACCTTTGCAACAGCAACAGGTTTGGAGCATAGTGAACCACGGATTTCTTGACCAATTTCTCGACCAATTCAAGGGTATCATAATGCGACACGTACCATGTTCGACGCAACGGCACCCCTGGCTAAGACGCGCTCCATTATCTACGACATCAAAGTCACAGATCGCCGCCACTTCAAGAATCTCCCTCATCGCTTCTCCGCTGAGAGGAAGCGGGCGATAACCTACACAGGCAATTAAATGCTCGCGGATGGAGTCCTTGAGGCAGCTTCTTCACCAAACAGCTTACCGATTCCTGGTGGAGAAACTCGACGGACCTTACCGATTTTGTGTCTTATTTTGGAGGATCAACAGCGTCACGGGGGACGCCGACCAGCCTAACCCTGTAATCCATGAAGTTTTCAAGAAGACTGGGGGAGCCACTACTTTTTGGGCCAACGTTCTTCGGAAATATTGGCAGATTCCGCTCACCGAGGACACCAAGCAATTTACCGCTTTCTGTACGCCGGACGGAGGACAATATGTCTTCAACGTCTGGTTCTCGGACTGAAGAACTCCGTCCATACCTGTAAACAAGCCATTGGAATGGAGGTGCTTTTGGTATTATTCAGCGAGCTCTGACTCCACTTCTAAGACGACATCGTGATATTCTTGAACTAGTGGGCCGACCACCTCGTCCACGTCGCCAAAGTTTTGAAACTACTGGAAATGTACGGCCTCGCTTGCGCAATCGAGAAATGCGTTTTCGGAAAGACCCTCCTGGACCTTCGAGTTCACGTCATCACAGACGACCTCAACGAAGCAAAGACAAAGCATATCCGCGCTGTCCTGGAGTCAAAGCAACCTCGCTACAAGAGGGGTCTGCAGAAGTTTTTCGGAGTCTGTGGCGGGTTACGAGAATAGATTCCGGACTCCGCCGAGAACCCTGTCCCAATGACGGACCGCCTCAAAGATAAGTCGTGGAAATGAACCAAGGAGGTGCAAGGAGCAATGGACCGCATCAAGGAGGCTTTCAAGGAATCCCTGGTATTCATCGGCCCCGGCTGTACAATCCCCTGTACCTGTAGACTGACGCCAGCAATGCCGGTTTTGTTGGCATACTTTTTCAACTTTGTCCGACAGAAGGTCGTTAAGTAATCTCTCATGCATCAGCCAGGCTCACACCAACTGAACGAGGATATCACTCCAACGAGCGGAAACGCATGACTGTCATCTGGGGGCTTCGCAAATTTATATACTTGTTGGAAGACGCCCATTCCACACTACGTACGGACAACCAGGCTCTCAAATGGCTGGACCGCGTTGAGGACGAAGGAGAAAAGCTAACACGTTGGGCCTTGTTCTTGAGTCGTTTTAGTTTCACGGTGGAACACGTTTCTGGGCGGGACAACGAGCTGCCCGATGCCCTCTCTCGAGCCCCGGGCGAAGAGAGCTCCGTGGGCCTCGAGTGCGACCTCGACGCACTCACGCCACCGGTAAACTTACAATCCCTGGACCGACTCAAGACCGCCTGGAGTGCGAAGGTTTCGACGATCAACCCGACAAGCGCAAGACAACGCCACCGAGTTGCCTCAGGGACCAGAGTGGAGGGGACACAGCGGACTACTGCACTCCTGCCGAGACCCGGCCACCCCGAGAATCTGCGTGCCTGAAGCAGTTGATGCAGACGTCCCGCAATACTTCCACGGAGACCTACTCGCCGGAGACCCTGGTGTGGCCGAAGCTCTTCGCCAGATCCGCGAGCAGTACTATTGGCCCGGACTGCGAAACGACGTCCGGCACTATGTTCGTGTTGGCAACCGATGGATGCCGGAACCCAGACACCCAGGTTACCACAGCGACCGTGGAGATTGCCTCGGACCTAATGGGACTTCAACCCCGGATACCCTGCGGGAAGAGGTTCATTCTGGCTATTACGGATCACTTTCTTTGATGGACCGAGGCGTTTCAGATCGCTCCGTCGACAACGGCTGTTACCGGACAGATACTGGAGACGGATGTGTTTCTCAGGTGGGGATACCCAAGGTTCATACTCTCTGACAACGTACCACAATTCAAGAGCGCGTCCAGGATACGTATGTGCGAGAGATGGAAAGCGGTCGTGTGGACGTCTCCTGCATACCATCTCAGAGCCAACCCAACCAAACGCTGAAACCAGGAGTTGAAGAGAGGACTCCACTTGGCCCTGCTACCACAACCAAATCAAACCCATTCGGATCCCGGAATCCCACAAATTCTGTTTGTGATACGCCGGGAACGCAACGCTGCCACAGGATTCTAACCAAGTGAACTCCTCCTTGGACGAAACCTCACTCGCCTTGGGGAGAAGGCATCTCCGAGTTCGGATGATCTCGAGACTCGCGTCGCCATGGCCACCACCAATCAGGAACAGTACACCAGCAACCCAAGGCTTCCTTGGAAGAAAGGTAACGGAAAGAACGGTACATCAGCAACCCAAACCACCCCGTCGGACGAGGTCTCCGAGGAAGGAAATCGGGTGTTGATCAGAACACATTCCCTCTCCAAGGCAAAGGGCAACTTCAACACTGGTCTCGCCCCGAAATGGAAAGAGCCTTGCGACATCGTCCATTGCCGCAAGTATTCACCGTGAACCGTCCCAGGAACGCAACATTCAAAGTACATATCTCGCGAGTCAAGCGAGAGTACACATCAGTAGCCCCTCCAACGGCATTATCTGGGGACGCATCTCCCGCGACGAGCGTCGCCGTAGATGCTGAGCAGCCCCGTCATCACCAATGACAGGATCTATCAACTGCAGCAACCTGTGGAGATGCCCACCCGTCACAGAACAAAGATAGAATCTCTGTTCCTGTCACGACTCATGACCGTTGGCGGATACCTTGCTCCATCCAATCGGGGTCGGATGCTCCGGTCACAAACCACGTGGGGACCGAGTACAGGTCCCCACGTTGATAATCATCGTATTTTTCTGCTCCACACCCAGTAGTGCATACTGCAGTTAATGTTTACAGTAAATAAGTGATCAGTGAAATCTCCAATCAAATGAGACAGTAATTTCATATCATTCATTTAACAATATTCTCACGATTAATATGATCTGAACATTCATTAAGAATTATCGTAAAGGCTTGTTGAATAAAAAAGTCGACAAGGTGCCACAGCGATGAAGGCACCCCGTTGCAGGCTTAGTAACGTGGCACCCTGTTACCCTAACTCGTAACGCAATCCACATAGTACACCCACAAGTAACGAGACACCCTGTTACCATTCATTCACACGATACGCACGAAAGTAACGTGGCACCCCGTTACTCTGAAGACACAGAGAGACGACCTCACGCTTTTCGTAACGCATCCGCGCTTACCCACACACCTTTTCACAGAATTAAACTCGACTTGCCTTTACATGCAATTTCTACGCATAACGCCATGGAACATTACCTACCGGCATTTCTCATGTAGAAACGCCACTTACGGTTACACAGCTCAGTATGATGTAACGTTCACTCACGTTTACATCATGCGACTTTTCCGATCCAAAATGACACATACCGTTACACACTTCAAAAACCACCTCACATATCCGCGCGTTACACATAGGGAATTCCTTATGCTATAACGTTGCTTAGCGTGACACACTTCTTGCGGCTCGGCCCGCTTATATAAACCCCGGCAAACCAAGCTCGGTATCTCAATCCGAACTCAAGACGCCATCGCGATGCACTCTCCACGACACATAGCCCATCCGGGTCACGCTGCTCTGTTACGTCAACGTACCCTGGTGCCGTCAGGAACGTCACCACATCAACCTAGTGACAATGAACTGTTTGTGCCGCTCGAACTGATGAGTGATAGAGTTTGTGTTCTGTTCGTGTTATGCCCTGGTACCGAATCGCAATTGAACCTTCGTATTATTCGTTTACCAAACCCTACATCTGGTCCGCAACCGGCCTAATCTGATTTTTCGTATCTCCTTCTGCCAGCCCATAAATGCTCTAACCAAATGTCCAATTATCAGAAGCTTATTCGAGCTAGTAAGCTTCATCTAAGTGTCTTCATCTTTACTTAGAAGAAGCTCACTAGCTTCAACCCACCTGATAACTCGCGAGGGTTCCACATCCTCTTGAAAACCATTCATTTCATTTTCCTCCGGGAGAAAAGATTTCCTTCACGAGTACTAATACTTTATTATATAATATATCTTACGAATTGGTGATTGTGCCACGGACCTGATTCTTGTTTTCACCGCCACGCTCAATCCTGACTGCGTCTGAATATTTCAACTTTCGCATCTTCAGAAGTCGGAGTTATATCATTCCGGGTTAAGCTACATCCTTTTCATAATCAGAATCCATTCATTTATCTGCTCTTCTTGATTGAACTATGTACGACATTACAGCACGTTCGATCCGAGTACCAGCGATCGCAGGGCTATTATTTCCGCTTAGTGATATGTGCACTGTTACAGCAGCAGCAGCTGGTGTTAATCACAAAGAATCCGCCACTAAGCTACCAGAGCTTTCCCACAGAGCTGGCGCTGGTTGCTACTACTCCTTTGAAACTGCGATGGCAATATCATATGATACATCGAGGCTCAACAACTCATATTGTATCTATATTATCACGAGACAGCGAGTACATCTCTCAGAACGCAAGTTCACATGTATAACGAAGCGAACGTGTGAGTGGATGTTGGCGGCTTATTGCGTGTATATGTGTCCCGACTTATTTGCTATTTGCGCAATTGTCACCACACGGCGGTACAGATGAAACGAGAGCCACCATACTGCTACAATTAACGAAATTAAGATGAAAGAGTCAGGAGAGTAAGAGTGAGACGAGGCATCAGTTCTAGAAAAATTATGCGATAAAATAAGGTGATTACTGATACGGAAATGTCCGTAAGTTATCAACCTTTTGGAATTGGAAACATAAATACTGTATCAAAATGCCCAATGCCTGTGTGTGTGTGTGTGCGCTGTTGCTAATTTCTCGAGTCTGGTTCAGCAAAATTCATGGACCAAAGTAAGGTAGTGAAGTGGGCCGATGAAAGATTGTCTAGCTAGCAGCGAATCAATGGTTGCATTAAATTCGTTGTAGCGAACTACCAATTGAAAATTCTCCATTTTTGAATGGGACCACAGAGAAGAATGCGAAAATGAGACGATGAGCTTTTTTTCATCATTCTAGCCTAAAAATGACACTTTCAAACGCAACTTTACAGTTTTTGAGATGAAACATCATACTTGCCCCGTGCACGGGCTTATTTCATGCGCGGGGGACTCTTCCCGAGCGAGAGAAATGAATTTTCTTAGCGCCCGAGGTAAGCATACGCGCCCAGGCTAATAATGTACCATTGCGCGATTTGCAGACACGAAACACAAAAATAAAACGTTCGACCCGGAAAAAATTTCTCGTATGCTCATATAGAGCGTCACGGGTACCCATCAGCTTTCGTCACGCGGATGTCTACCGCAGCAGCTCACAAATGTCGTAGTAAGGTCGCAAAAACACATAATCGATGACTTGTACACCCGCCAAAGTTTGTGTGATTTTACCCCAAAGGAGGTCGAGAGCTTGTCGGTCCGTCACAACACATAAGCTCGAACCAGCTGCAGCAGAGAACAGAGCTCTCCTTTATTAAGGAAAGACACGAGGTCACGGTGGAACCCTGCATTGATTTACATCTTTGTCAATTGTTCAATAGTTAAGCCTTTGGAGAGTAATATGATCATTCACTAATGAGATATAATTATTATCCGGTCACGCTTCATCAAATAAGTGGAAGATGCTCTTTCAGCTATAGCCACGGAGTGTTTATTCCCTGGAAGAGATTTTCTACCCTGCTGAAAATAACTCCATGGGACCCCATGAGGCTTCGTGGGACCTGGCCCAGGGAAAATTTTTAATCTTGATATTTGCAAAATTTGGCATCGGAGACGTGCAGCATACAAATTTCGACCAAATCCGACACTTTTCGGAAGAATAATGGTCGAAATTTGTATGCTCCATGTCTCCGATGCCAAATTTCGCAAATTTCATGATTGAAAATCTCCCCAGGGCCAGATCCCACGAATCCCCATGGGGTTCCATGGGGTCCCGTGGAATTATTTTCAGCAGGGCACCGCAGTCTTGTCACTGTTATAAGTCTTGAAATCGAGACTACAGTCCGGGACCAATCAACGCCTGCAAGAGACTCTACTCGCACGGTGCGAAACAGCTCGATTAGTCGAGAGGGGATCGAACTTCATCGATCACACTAAAAATCGGGAGGTGCCATGTGAAGAAACCTCACTCATAGTAAGTGTACCCAATACGCCCCCTGTGCCCAACATGCCCTTATATGTTGATCTCAGAACTGGGTACTCGTTGAGCTTCGCACAATTTCTTTGTCCTCCTCCCGGCACGAAAGCACGTCCTTCCGTGTCTCGTTTCAGTCACGAAAGCTTGACTTTTGCTGCTGACACGAGCAAACTCGCACTCCCATTGGCTATCGATTTTCCTGCCTGTTGAGCTGTCGCTGCTGCACACGTGCGTGCGATGCAAGGAGAATGCATTTATGATATACACAAGAGACATAACCAATTAAGGTTACATTAATCAATGTGTTTATTCATGACGTTTGAATACTCGACAATCTGTACTATTCGATGACAAAAACTACGGACAATAATGACCGAGCAATCAAACACACCTTGGACAAAGATGAATCATTTGATGGTTTAGCATAATTTGGAATTCACACACAACGCGTTTCTTGACATTATTATTTCGCTTACGTCCGCCCCGGCCACCAAAAGCTCGGCTGACGCCTCGCCTTTGCAAAAGTCGTGCGGACGAGCACATCACCATCAAGTCACAAGTATATAAAAGGTAGCAGCAGTAAGTAAATAAGTCGCAAGGTGGTCTGCTATACAGCCACCCCTCTGAAATCGTGAACAGCTCTGAGAGTGATGTTAAACGCGTACTTTTGCATTAAATGATAATTTTCAGACGTACTTTCGGGACGCGAGGAGGAAAAATAGTAAACAGCATCCGGCAGAGGAGTGGGATACCCATAACAATGTGATATCAATGCCTCGGCATTATCATCACTCAGGCACGAAAATCCCACTTCCCTGCCTAATAGTAACCCGCAAGGGAGGTTGGAGCACCTGGTGCCTCATTCCTGGAGTCTGACGAGCTCCCGGCCCCAGTCAGCGCCCGCCGGAGCGTGGAGACCGCACATCTCCATCCGGCACCACGGGAATGGGTGAGACTAGGGACTCGCATTGAATTTGTCTCCGGGTGATATCAATGCGAGCCTGGACGACTTATCCATCAAGCCGAGAGGCTTCCTGCGCTCCAAGGAAGCCTAGAAGAGTCCCAAACTCCCTACTGATGGGTGGGTTTCGGCCTTGTGCTGAAGGCCAAACCCGGAATTCGATAGTCGGGGAGGAGGCCCAGGTCAGTGCTGAACCATTTGGTGGTTTGGTGGCGACCGCCCCCCAAACCGATGCGCTGGCAGGGTGATCCCCTGCCCCACGCTCATGTGGGCAACCGAGGTGCAGGCGAAACCCGGGCACCCGGGATTTAAAAGACAAATTCCCTGCCTAGTACAGTAATATACTATTACGTATGTTATGTTGAAATACGAGGAAATTAATGGTTTGAACCGGCCGTGGATAGTTTTTGCGTCTCCCAGAAAATACAAAGTAAGTTTTTGCATTTTCAGTGTTTGCACACTTCAGAAATCACCAACCAAATTGCGTTTGTTAAAATCGGTGCCAACAGTTTTTGGTTCAACTAATCTGAATTTCCCTGAGCGCATTCGATCTCTTCATTGAAGATCTTTAAAATCCGTTTTCAGGAGTTGCAATACTTGGATTTGGGGCAATTTTATGAGCAAAATACGGAGATCGTTCGCAAGAATGGACGCCAGAATCGGTGTGTGCTCAACATGCCCGTATGTGAGTATCTCAAAAGAGAGTGCAGTACAACTTTTTATACCACTAAGAACGTGTTTATCTCGACAAAATAGGTCGGAAATGGCTTATGGAGCCGGCAGAGAGCTCCCAATGCGGTTGCACGCCGATAAAAATGATTTTATGCACTTTATCGGCGATTTACATACCTGGGTTTCTTTGGAAAAATGAAGACAGTTTGACTCAAGTTGATTAAAATTATTGGAGGTTATTCAACTTATTTTGGAGGTCTTGCATCAAGCCTTAGAATGAACTAAAATACATTTAAAGATGTTGAGGTAAACCAGAGTTGTTGAGAAATGGCATAATGAGGGCATGTTGAGTACACTTACCTTATCTTCAATCCTATTCGCACATTACACAAACGTACCTGGATCGCTCTTAACTGACAATATTCAATCTACTCCCAAATAGTTCGGTCCTCCCTACCAAAGATGCTCGATCTGGTTGGGCCTGCACCATTCACCCAATAGTCATATATAAGCTGCGATGCCCTGTGGCAAGGACTCCAACTCGAAAACAGCAGCTGAGGAGAGATCATTATCGAATCACGATTAATGAATGCTATCGAACCTTGCTCAGATATTCCCTCTTGTTTAATAGGTGCGTAGTTGTCGTACATATTAGTAATAGTGGTACCGGGGATTTCGAGGGCCATTTCTCGAAAGAGATCGGTTTGATAGAGATCGGTTTGATAGGGCGGTCCGTTGCCGGAAACCACAGAGGGGTGATGTAGTACAAGCAAATTTGTCGAGAATAGGGTACAGTTTGACGAGAGGCGTTCGTGCAGTTGCTACAGTCGCGATTTAGCGATAAAGGGGCGAGATGTGCAAGAGATACGGCAGGGGTGGTTTTGGAGTACTATACGCTCGGGGCTCAGATGTTGTCGTTGTGGTGTTTTCAGGGCGTGGAGATCGACCACTGCGCACCACTCCGAGGGTAACGAGTTGCGAATAACCTGAATTTCATGAGCCACAGAGTTATGGTGGATGATTGAATTATAGGTTTGGAGCCAGATTTCGCGTAATTTTTGTATTGTTTGGCGAGGATTAGGAAACTGTACGAATAAACGTCATATGTTTTGCTCCAATAGGACAAGCTATTCCAGCACATGCCATTCTTGTACACAATTCTAGCCCGGAGCTTGCATACTTCCTCCAAATAACATAGCCGGCCGACCCGAATGTATTCCACCCTGAAACAGAAAAACAGATGCTGCCTACCTTTCTAATCAATCTTCCAGCTTGAAATTTACTGCATGACATCTCAATTCATTTGACTCAAGTCTTTCATATTAGCCGTTTACGCAGAGGTACACGCAGATTCTCACAGAATTCGGACCGAGCATTAACAAAAATACAAATTTGCCGAAATAAGTCATTTTACTATAAAAAGAGTTCTATTTGGAAGAGGTATGGTATATACTGTATAAAGTACTAGGAATTTCTAAAATGGTGATGGTATTGACATATGTGATAAGGATTTTTATTATTTCATCCCCATTAATGGATTATCTTTGTAAGGTAGCTTTGGCCGTCGTCATCCCCCCCCCCCCCAAGGGGCGGGCTCGTCCGTGTGCTGGGGCGATTTGAAAACTGGGTAGTTGGCATAAGGAGGAATATATAGCACTTTTGGAGCACTCGCGGTTTAAAAATGGCTTTACTTGAGATCAACGCGCTGGCAGGGGGTATCCCTGCTCCATACCCGTGGGGACAGTCGGGTTGGAGGCGAAAACCGGGCGCTTAGAATATACAAAACAATATTCCTCAACCCGTTAGTTGAAGGTGATTAAATGTGGACATGCTAGAAAATTGATCATTGCAATAGGTTTTGATGAACGAATGGTAAACGTCTGACCCCCCCCCCTCCCCCCGCAATGCCAGGAACATGTGTTGTCATCAGAGGAGTATTTACTCGCTAATTGTATTTTGAAGAAGAATGGGAAAAATTACATATTTTTAAATGAGTAATTATGCTGTTCTTCGCACTAAGTTATAGATTTTCTACGTGCCAGGAAATATTTCAGAGACCAGGATGTGTGATCCAAACTAAGTGGGTTAGAGGATTCATTACTTCAACATTTTTCCCCAAATCTGCCATATCTTGGAATGACTCAATCGAATTTTCAAACGTTTTCAGAGTAAATTGGATATACTAGAATTTTTTAGCGGAAAATTCATTTCTTGCGCTTTTTTGTACTATATTTGCACAGTCGTGGAAATCCACATCATTAGTTTCATAAACGTCAATTATACATAACTCACTGAAATCAAAATAAGTATGGATGACCATGCGCAATCACTTGTTCTACAAGAATTGATACTCATAACTCACAAGTGGAAGGACAGCCTGGCATCGACTGATCACCAGTGTATCTCACCTGCAACAAAGAAGAAGAATATTCTTTAATTAAGGTTCCTTTTATTGAGAGGATCTAGATCAGCAATGCTATGGCATGAATTCAAAATTTGCTTTCCATCGTGTGAGGTGAAACATCTCACAAGTATTCTGCAGACAACTGACATTGCGACAACATCGTCGAAATTGATTACTAATCCTTCGATGTGGAATCAACAGGTATTCCTCCATTAGTTATCCTCGTGGGATATCTCACCTTCTACCTGATGTAGTTAGGATTGTCCAAATTGTTATTGATCCAAATGGAGATTTATTATGGTCGAGATCACGGGAGTCTACAAATCTGTCATTAGAATCGTGGTAGATCGAAACTTTCATTCCCATCTTCTAAGAACCACTCATTCATCCGAACTTTACGACCTATGGGACGATACACCTTCTTTACATACTATACGAGCTTTGATTCGGTCGATCAAAGACCATAAAGAGTTGGCTAACTTTCGTGGCTCCAGAAAACTCTAAAAAAAATTTTAAATCAAGTCCATAAAACCATACACCACATGGGAATGATCAATTGCCAAATTTCTGTACATATCTCTGTGATGATCTGTATCTAGGCGTTCTTGTCGGTCAGCCCAGACATTCGCTGTCTTCAATATTAACATCCGAGGTAATTCAGCCGGAGTCTGAGAAAGCTGCGAGTCTTCATCGTCGGCGAAGTTCAATCCATCACGAGCGGAAGAACAGTTTGATGTTAAGGCACGCAACACATGCGACAAGCAGCCACATAAGAGCCACTCGCGCTTATTAAGCGAATATGCGGGCGAAAAACAAAGCGAGCCGCACACCCGAGCTGCGGGACAGCGCATCTGGCTAAGGGCCCATTCATTGGGACACATTTCGGTCGGATCGGACGAACCGAACCGATCGGACGAACCGAACGAAACGAACGAAGCTAAAGGATCGTAAAGTTTGTTTGCGTTGAGACTGAAACTCTACGTCCCGTCGTGAATGGGCGAGCGCGGGCCCGAGCGTTTATGGCCCCGCTCTAATTACCTACTACTAAATTGCAAAATTGTTTTAAACCGCACAAAAATTTTTGCAAATATTCAATCCGTCCTTGTGCCTTCAATACGATCTCATAGAAACTTGAATCGTGAAAATCGGTTGATATAGAGTGATTTTGTGGCTATCAAAATTATTTATCATGAGCACACATTTGCCTCGGATAATCACTGAATATCAACCGATTTTCACGATTCAAGATTCTATGAGATCGTCTCGAAGGCACAAGGACGGATTGAATATTTGCAAACACTTTTGTGCGGTTTTAAACAATTTTGCAATTTAGTAGTAGGTAATTAGAGCGGGGCCATAAACGCTCGGGCCCGCGCTCGCCTATTCACGACGGGACGTAGAGTTTCAGCTCCAACGCAAAACAAACATAGTTTCGCGATGGAAGCAAGTCCGTTTTCATCTCGGTGGCGAGAGATCATGATCAACAGCTGAAAATCCACGTCGCGTCGGGAACGGGCGAGCGCTCGGGGCCCAAAGTTAATTGCCCTACTCTAATTACCTCCGTCCAAATTGCAAAATTGTCTAAAGCTGCACAAAAATGTTTGCAAATATTCAATCCGTCCTCGTGCCTTCAAGACGATCTCATAGAAACTTGAATCGTGAAAATCGGTTGATATTCAGTGATTATCCGAGGCAAATTTATGCTCATGATAACTAATTTTGATAGCCACAAAATCACTCTATATCAACCGATTTTCACGATTCAAGTTTCTATGAGATCGTATTGAAGGCACAAGGACGGATTGAATATTTGCAAAAATTTTTGTGCGGTTTTAAACAATTTTGCAATTTAGAAGTAGGTAATTAGAGCTGGGCCATAAACACTCGGGCCCGCGCGCTCGCCCATTCACGACGGGACGTAGAGTTTCAGTCTCAACGCAAACAAACTTTACGATCCTTTAGCTTCGTTCGTTTCGTTCGGTTCGTCCGATCGGTTCGGTTCGTCCGATCCGACCGAAATGTGTCCCAATGAATGGGCCCTAATGGTATATAGAGAGCCACTCGCACTCCGGAAAAGATAATCCGTAACGATTAGGGAGTAGCGATCGCTCTGCGTTGCTACCTCCATACCCGTTCGAATAATCCGTTAATAATTAGCTCAAACGAATTCCGGATGTCGGCGCTGCGCGGTACAGATCAAAGTCGGCATTGCCGCAGGCCATTGTCCGGCGAGCGGGAAAAGTTATATACACGATATACGACTTCTCGTCGCGACCACTCTATTGAGTCGTTCCGGGGGCCGCTCGCGCAAATTACACGTGCGGTGCGCGCGCGAGACCAAGAGAGGTGGTAGCTCTGTCTGGTATATATGAGCTTAGCATCGAACCAAGTTCTGACTTTCTCGCGGCCGCGATGTCCATCAAGTTTTGACTCCTGGCGCTCGCTTACAGCCACCCAGACCAAGGAGACATCACCGAACCAAGCTATGCACCGAGGCAAGGCGACGAGCAATTAGAGCCGCAAGTGCAAGAGCAAGTCAAGCGCGTGAGAAAGAAAGCGCGAGAAATTAGAGCACGGACGCCGAAGGCGGTGAGTCGGACCCTTTGATCTTGGCACGCGAGAGGGCCGAATTCCCCCCGCGGACTTTTAGCTGTGATGCGAGCTGTCAGACTTACTGCAACGCGATTTAATGCTCGGCCGCGCGCAAGCTGTAATAAACACCGCGAGAATCGTCGCTTGCCTATAATTTCCACCACCCGGAGTTAAATTATATGTTAATGTGCCGCCGCCGACGCCGTGCTGTTCATACTGCTCCTGTCGGACTAATGGTGTCGTTCGTTAACGGGACCACTAGAAGCAAACATCAAGAGAGTCGTCTTAGCTGAAACCGCGATACGAGTTGAGTATGAGAGATTCGCAACCGGCCGTGAT
The DNA here is from genome assembly GCA_029851415.1 of Eretmocerus hayati. Lineage (NCBI taxonomy): Eukaryota > Metazoa > Arthropoda > Insecta > Hymenoptera > Aphelinidae > Eretmocerus > Eretmocerus hayati. The sequence goes on along the minus strand of CM056744.1, from coordinate 95,051,105 downwards.
GATCGGCCTTATACCCCGCCGGTGAGCGAATACGCACTCGATCACCTATAAGAGCATCCACGCACTGATGATTCACTCTTGATGGGGTCGTGGAGCATGATAATCCCTCTCAGAAGGGCTGTTATACACACGCTTCAAAGTCTTCTCCGGAACCGATTGAGAATTCAAGATGATTACTTCGATGATTAAGTAACCAGAATGATGAATATGTCGTAGCCGAATAGGATTCTCAGCCGGATAGCTATCTTCCGCGGCGCATAGCTATCAGGCGTCCAATAGGATTCACGACGCGGGAGAAATCTATCCGGCTGAAATTTGTAGGCCGATAGACTCGTGTTGGACAGGTCGAGAGTTCTTATTTGACTGGAATGGTCAGGATGATAGATTTGAGATACTTCATGCGTCTATCGGGCTGGTTCCACTTCAGGCCGATAGGATTCATGCTCTTCTGCAGTGCCGCGGTGGCTACGTCCATGTCTCGGCGATCGCTGTCAAAATCCAAACATCATCAAAATTCATCACAAAAATATGGATTTGTGATTATGGAGCTCTTTCATTGACAATTGACTGGAAAGAGTTCATGATAATGAATCACGAATGTTCAAAGAAATTCACAACTTACTCTGTCGTATCATTCATAGCTCAAATCTAGAAAATCCGATTTTGTACCCACAATTTAGTTTACTCATTACAACAAAGAGAATTCTTGTGACATCTCGAGTTGTACAAAATTTTTGATTTGAAACAAGCACATCGTTTTGTCTTATACAAATTGGCATTAGCTTGACAATTGCATTTTTCGAGTCCTTGTCCACCAGTCAAAGGTTGAGCTGTCAGTGTTTTCCTCAGGGATATAGGCTCTCGATGAGAAGTTCACCCCCTCGATGTGGCCCCAATAATGTAATCATTTGTTACCCATGCTCTTTGCGCTATTATATGCTCAAAAATGACTAAGCAAGCATACTTCACGGCCGTGCTATCAAAAGCTTAGAATATGTAGTAACAATGAATCGCGCGTATCGCCGATGCCGATCCCGGCTGCAAATCTTATCGGCCTGGATATTGTATTCGTCTCACCATACTATTCTTCTCCCCAACCTCTTGCCTTGGAGGGTAAAGTGAACATTTTCAGAAAACGAAAAACTCGATGCAAGCGGGAGAATTGGCCTCAGAATATCCAAGGAAAATAACATTGCGATACGGCATCGTGAAGCTCATCAAAGTTGAGATCCGAAATGACTTGCCTGATATTTTTAATCCCTAAATTCTCCAGGAAAACTGATGAAAAATAGTTCATTTTGGTTCGGTAATCTAACTGTTTTTGTATGATGCCACGTGCTCTTGTTGTTGTAATGGTGTTTAATCTATAATCGCGAATATTCTTGCCCAGGTTATCCAGCTCCGGCATTAACAATGTAAACTCGAGATCGGGTGGAGATGTCGATCGGGTTCATACCGTTGGGAGATATTAGATGCATCGAGCATATGCCCTTGTACCTTCCGGCACAAGAATCCAAAAATGCATGAAAAACTGTGAAGCAGTCATGCGGTCAAAATTCTCGAATGGAGATCGAAATTTGAACAATCCCGCATTCAAACGACCTAGACAATAGTAATGCCCAGCAGATTCAGCAGGTCTTGGTTATCAATTTTAGAAATTTCATCGCTCAAATCCTGACAACTAAGTTCGAGAAAAGGTTGTACCATTGGTGGTGAACAGATTATGGGCACGAGAGATTTAACAATGGTATCTCGTAGCCGGGGAAGAGGAAAAATCTGCAAAATCGTGTCTTTGACTGCTTCCCCACGAGATCAAAATCCTACCACGAGGGTGATGGGTGTTCGGAAACTATAAACGTGGACGTATTGGAGAATCGTAATGCTACGCAGATTTGGATACTGCGTTTGAGTTCTGGATATTTTTTCAACGAGAATCTGAATATGAGGTCTGAAAGAAGTTTGCATCATGGGTAGACAGATAATAGGTACAGTATCTAGTTATGCAGTCAGTGCATTAACTTGTGATCCAGTGCAATAATCACAATGGACGAAATCTCTGATAGACAAAACTGAAGCCGTTCGATGAAATATTGGAGATTTGTTAGCCTATCTCGTTTTCGCTGTTACTTTCCGATCTTTCTGCTAATTGATTCAATAGTTTTTGCAGGCTAAGAGAAATGCCGACGGAATTGAAGCCAGTCACTGAATATGTGTACAACGTGGAATCTAGCTCAATATTGACTGATCTCCTTTTTTTATGGTATGAATAACTTTATTCTGAGAAATAGGATGAAATCGATGCTCAAGTTTGGGTATACAAATGGCACTTTTGAGCTTATTCGTCGGCCCGAGACTGCTCTTATACAATCTATGTCGTTCGAAAGATCATATCATAAACTTGGAAACGTCCTCTGATGACAGTCGATCCGTGATCAGGTTCTTTCATGAACGATAAGATCACTTTTGAGCCGAATAAGACCATAGCGATACTTGGGTCTGGGTATACGGACCGCGGGATCGAGCTCTTCGAATGGCACGCAACCAATCTCATTAAACCTGAGTCATTTGTCAGTTTTGACAAATAAGCCAGAATCAATGCTCGGGATTGGGTGTACAAGAGGCGCGTTTGAGCTTCTTCTCGGCCCAAAACTGCTCTTGTCATATCTTTGTCGATGGTGAAATCACGAAACGTCCTCCAATGACAGCTCAACCATGATCAGGTTTTTTCATGAACGACAAGATCACTTTTGAGCCGAACATGGCCATATCGATGCTCAGGTCTAGGTATACGAACCACGGGTTTGAGCACTTTCAATGGCACGCAACCAATCTCATTAAACAATCGATGCTTGGGATTTGGTATACTAAAGGTGCAATAGAAGCTTATTCGTCAGTCTGAGACTGCTCTCATACGATCTGTGTCATTTGTTAGATCATGCCATGAGCATAGAAACGTTCTCATACGATATTGTGACCAGGAACTCGTTTTCTCATGGTCTGAATGACTCTGTTTCAACAAATGAGCCAAAATCGATGCTTGAGTTTGGGTATACAAACGGCACGTTTGGGCTTTTTCTCGGTCCGAGCCTGCTCTTATAATATCTGTGTCGATTGAGTAATCATACCAGTAAATTATTCCTCTTGATACACCAGCAAGAATCTCGACGCGAGAGTCTGTTCACGCAAGCTGCTCGTTCGTAATCGGAATCGTTTGATGCTAAGTGTACGTAGGTTGCATGGATTATTCTGCTCATTCTGGTACCACGGAAAAGTTCCTAACCTAGTTCAAAAATCACTTTCAATGCCACCAGAAGAAAGATTTGATCCTCCATCACGTGATTAGGCAAATCCACTGATGATGGAATCGAAATGGGACACCACCGGAAAATGCAAAACATGCCTACGGGACATCATCAGCATCTCAGTGTGATTTACAAAAACAACCCGCACTGCACAACCGTACAACGACTGATTGCATCAACAGCATTTATCAAGCGCAATACCAAACAGTGCACACAATCGCTTACATCTCCTTCAACACCAGCCAAAATTCATTCCGTCGGTAAAACCGAGGTCAGGCATGAAGTGCAAACGATGATGCACATGATTGCCATCCTGCTAACCTCAACCATTACCACGTGGCGCTGATAAAAATGAAAACAAAACAGCCTCCGATGGTGACATCATATTTATATTTTGGTGACGATCGGTGCCATCAATATTTATGTTTTGGTGACACTAAATGAACCCAAAATCACGTTCGAAAATGCCAACTTTCAATCGGCTTTTGAAGAAGATAGGAGGGATGTGAAATTATGGGGCAAACAGGATTCGATTCAGAAAGAAAAATATCTCAACCTTGTAGAAGGAAATCCACTACTCCTGAAACACCCTGTATATCCCTGTCTCTGGAAAAGGGTACTTTTTTATTTCGTGAGCCCGTGCGATCTTCGGAAACTTAATTCTCATTCATCACCTCTAACTCGGGATAAGCCTCACTAAAAGGTCTGCTGATATTGATTTTATCGCCGGAAAACACAAGATGTATCATCAAAGTAAACACGAATGTGTCATATCCAATTCGAACCCTTCTGCTGCAGGTCATGGTGCCACATCCGTGTCTACTGAGGGTAATTTCTGGCACACTGGCATCGAAAGCCTATGGTTTCCGCCTCGATCTCCAGGCAGAGAATGCCGAAATGCCACCCAGGCCAGATCATGGGTGAGAATGCGCAATAGCCCTCGGGCCACTGCATTGCATGTTCCGACGTTTTCTAACCTGTGCGTCGGAGCGGCATTGGGCCCTGATATCGTGTCGGAAAGCATAGAATTTCGGTACGACTGTCACCGAAAAATAGTGTACGCACCTCGGGACAAAATAAACCCATCGCGGCCGCAGGTATGCCACCCTCGCCCACCGGCTCATGCAGCAACCTACCCGGGCCGCAATGGGTGACTTTCGGCCCTTGTCGTGTAATTTACTATTCGACCATCTCAAATTATAATCTAGCGTCCCTGAAGAGTCCAGCCTTTGAAAAACCTGACACCCGCACCCTGAAGGATAATTATTTGAATGCTGTTATAGTATATTCCTCTCCCTGATTCGGCACGCTGAAGATCTTTATTGTGATGAGTGAGTACAGGACAGCAGTTTGATTGACTATGGTTCAACCAATGGAAATTGTGACCCCAACACATTGATCCGCTTCTAGACTGGGTTGCAGCCGGGCCTGCAAGTTCCCGTGCCCTCGGCAACTATTGGGTAGATCTGTCCAAAGTACCATACTTCTTTTTATAGAAGTTATCTCAAGTCTCATCAATCTTGAAGGATGGTAGAGGATTAAATCAATCCCCAAAATTTTATGATGGAAATGTGGGAGTGCGAGTGAAAGCGCAACATGCATGGATAAGTCACACGGCTTTGGATATGTTCGATGCTTTTCTCTCGATGGAAACTTCTGGAAGGCGTCGAATGAGGAGTTCCGCTGCCGAATCTCTGAGCCTATAATTAGTACTTGTCTAGCCCTAGAGTGGCTCACAAGTGTGTCCACGCGCGCTTGTCGATCGGCACCGCATGCTGTGCGTCATATTGCATCATCTTGTAACCCCTAGCGAGTCTAGTATTTTCGAGTGTCTGTGTATTCAATAAAGTGCACTTATTCAGCAATCATTATTTTTTTGATCGATAAATCCTTATCCTGGACCCTAGTGGGGGTAGGACTACAAGTGGGGGCTTGACCGAGATGAGGACGATCAAGATTGCGCACGAAAGTGCGGGCGAGCGCGGCGCGCGACAAGTGTCAGTGTAGTTATAGTGAGTGATACCGGCGTAACACGGAGTTCTGTGCTTTTGCGATCGGCAAGGATTAGAATTCCTGAGGATACGTGAATCGGGGTACTGCGCTAGGCTTGGCCAGCCTAAGGGCGCGCCTCAGCCCCCATCTGCGGCTGCCCGCCCGCTCCAGTAGCAGCGAAGGGAAAACCCGCACACTCCAGACGTAGTGAAAGGAAATTCCTCACGCTCCAGAGGTAGCGAAGGAATAAGGTACCCATGCACCAGATGCTCCCGTCAGCAGCAATCCCGTGAACTTCCCAGGATATTCGGGTCCATTACCAGAAGTGATGCAATTATCTGGAAGCTGACGCATAGAGACGCTCAATCTACACCAGTGCGACACACACGCACAGTATACCAGCCAGTGTACAGGAGGAAGAGAGACAGAGATAAAGAGGAAAAGTTCGTGAGTACTAAATATTGAGATGCCCTCCCAGATACCACGCCAGAACTGGTATCCCTTCTCCTGCAAGCGTGGCAAGGGGCGACCGCACGTGCCAAAATGGGACAACACCGCAATGCGACCCGGAGCAGAGTGACTTTTCGGGAAGAACAAAAAATTGTACCAGCCTTCTTTGGTGATAGTGATGACTTGCCAGTATCTCGTTGGTTAGAGATCTTCGGGAAAATTGCCCAATCCGGGAAATGCAATGATTACGAAAAACGCATAGCTGTCCGAACCGCATTCCCTGAAGAAATGGCAGATTGGATTCGATCTCAGGATCCTTATCATACCTGGGACGATCTTAGTCGCAACTTGCGAGAGGAGTTTGAACGAACTTCGCATCCTATGGCGGCCTATCAGCAGTTGAGAATGCTGAGGATGAAACTCGATGAAAAAGCTATTCAATATTTGAATCGGTGCAAGAAACTAGGGAAAGCACCCAATGCTAACGATGAACAAGTCCGCCATTATATCATGCGTGACTTAGGCAGACCAGCGCTTTGGGAGCAGCTTATGATGCATGCTAAAGGACGAGGTGAGTTCAGAGATGCTTCGTTAGAATATGTAGAACTTCGCAACTCAGATCGTCCAAGTACCAGTGTCAGTTCCAATAGTAAACGTACTGTGGTATCTGGATCAGGGATGTTCAAGCGAAAATCCCCATACCCTAGAGAGGACACGGATTCAAGTCCCTCTCAGAAACTCAAGCTGTTCTCCCATCGCAACGACGATCGCAAAGGGCATCCAGCCCAAGAGCGCAGTCGAGGTATCACAGATGATATCTGCTATAGGTTTCACAAGCCGGGGCATATAGTCCACTTTTGCTCCGAGTAACTTGGCTCCAGGAAGCCATGGAGAGGTTTCAGGATTGATCCCGAGGACTGCGAAGATGAAGTATCCGATGCTGACGCTGAGATTGCTGATGCCACAGAGCTCGAGCCCGCGGAAGATGGTTAGGGCCAAAAAGTTTTGTGAAAGTGATCAGTTTTGTGAAGGTGAAGAGTGGTCAGTGGTATGCTGAGTGAAGCGAGCAGTGTTCATTGTAAGCTCGCAAGATTGGGTTACGAGTCTTGGAATGGACCATGTATCTTATAGGATAAAGGTGCGATCAATGAATATGATGAGAATGCAAGCAGTATGATGAATAGTGGAAGATGAGGAGGTATAGGTTAATTTTAAGATCAAATGGTGAGAAATATATTGGTGGTCATTGGTATTGTTGAAGTATGAATGAACGGATAGGTGAGTCGACCGGGTTGGTTCGACCGTCAGGATGGCCGAATGTGGGAGTGCGAGGGAGAGCGCAACATGCATGGATGAGTCATACGGCTTTGGATATGTTGGATGCTTTACTCTCAATGGAAACTTCTGGAAGGCGTCGTATGAGAGGTTCCGCTGTCGAATCTCTGCGCCTATAATTATTATTTGTCTAGCCCTAGTCTGGCTCGGTAGGGTGTCCGCGCGCGCTCGTCGATCGGCACCGCATACTGCGCGTCATATTGCATCATCTTGTAACCCTTAGCGAGTCCAGTATTTTCGAGTGCCTATGTTTTCAATAAAGTGCACTTATTTAGCAATTAAATTATCATTTTCTTGATCGATAAATCCTTATCCTGGACCCTGGCCACTACAGAAATTTTATTCCGATGTTTCGTCCACAAGGTTTCGAGGCTAGGTTTTGTTATTCTTCAGATCGTCGTGGTATTTTTTTAGCGATTTTATAATGGGACCGAGAGATGACGTCTGACTCCTTACAATACAGGTCAACAGAGCGAGTCTGAGAAAAAAATCCAATTTCCTCATGATACCATACTTTTTGTATAAAGCACAGAATCAATACACCCCTTTTGATGACGGAGTCATCTTTCGGCTGGGTACGTGAATCCACGCTTGAAAATTCTGTAGACACGAAGCTATCGCAAGATCCCAGCGTTACCTCGACTCTGCGCAAGCGCCACGCACGTATAGGTATTAAGTGTGTGAGCGTACATACATGCTAGCGATACACACGCATAGGTCATGCATATACATATTGGGAAGTATAATGCATCAGTTGTTTTCGTGTAGTAGCTTGCACCCGAGCCGAGGTAAGCAATATGAATATTATATTTGTAACTCGACCATACCGAAGACGTTTTCAATTAATCGACTCCACCTTCTGCCGCAATTTTCTAAATTATCACATACATTCAAATACGAAGTGATTGGAAAGAGTGAAGCAAACCTCGGGAGAATGTGAAGAATCGTAGTTTTCCCAATGTCATGAGCTTACTCTACTTTCAACATGTGAGGAAGTTTTAGAACATCAGGTCAATTCTAATTTTCACAAAAGAAGAGTATCTTCAGGAGTTTTGAAGAAAATTCTTAGGGATTTTGCGTGACGAGAATGCAATTCGTCATGGAAGGAGAAACACGAGTTACACGTCAAATGATGCATAACGCAGAAAAGTCTCGATGCCTTTTCTCTGCTTGCTGAGAAAAGTTCTCAAAATTGGGGATAAAACGTTGAGAATGATCTTGTGAATGACTCTTTGCTTTCTAACTATTCGGCCAGACTCTACGATTAAAACTCGAGCTCAGCGATATCATTATTATAAAGATCACCATTTCGATGTGGAATAGTTTGTTGATTAAGCATTCTTAATACTCGAGATTACCACATTTTAGTGATGCATTTCGACCGATTTCGACCCTCATGCAGCATCATCGTTGACAAACCTCTCTACTCCCTGATAGATTACCAAACTATAACGTTGTTCTACTTAAAAGACTCCGTCATCTATCGCGCGTTTGCCGGGACGCACAAATTTTTTTGATACTGTTTTTCGAACGATTCTTCTGGAAATACTCATCATTCATCTGCGATCGAGTATACCTCTGCTACTCCAAATATACAGTTTCCCTTTCCCTCCTACATCAATGAATAACTCACTTCAGAATCATTTTATGTGACTAAGCCCTATCAACTTCATCCTAAGTTGAATCAAGCCAAGGTTCAACTAACTTCTATCACCAATTGCTCGAGAGGTCATCACGCGCTACAAGACTTTCGGGCCTCAATCACGAGTGCCCGGCTACTTGAAGGAGCGCTCAGAAAAAGAACTAGTTTTGTATCATGACAAGAGAGAGTTTGTGGCTCGGAGGAGGAATTAAGGGGGGGGGGAGGCAAGTAAGAGAGCGAGGACATCGAGTGAACTTCAAAGGACTCTTTGATGGTTTCCGCGCGCGTCGCTATTGCGAGATCTTGATAAGCCCCCAGCATTATAGCCAGCTCGGTGGTGTGTATATATATGCCATCTCTTCTCTCACTCTCTGTCTTGCTTGAAAGCTGCGTGTATCGTATTATATACGTATGCGGCTCGCGCGCGGCGAGAACCAGTTTTCAAGCGCCGTAATTAAATGCATCGCGAGGTCCATAAACGTTCGAGCAGGGAAAATCGTCGGCAAGCTCGGCGAAAATCAAAGGAAAAGGCAAAATTGAAGCCCACCTGGCCAGGTGAATCGACTTCGTATGAAAGGGGGGGGGGGATTCGTAACGGGCGCTGCTGGACGATGATAATGGCAAGTCGACGTCGCTACGTATGAACATCAAAACAAGCCGCGGGAAAATCTGAAGACACGTGGTGACGAAATCTAAGAATGCACGGTAAGCGCGTACACCCAAGGTCACATCGAATCGTTGCGCAAGTTTCTATAGCCAATGAATAATGAATTATCAATAAATCAGTTGAGAGACAAACTTTTGATGAACCGCCGGCAGTTTGACGCTGTGTCAGATTGGGCGTGTCTGCGAATTTTCTGTGAATAAGTGTTCAGATGATCCTCGAGTAGATCATCAGGAGCAGAAATGAGCGATGACAATTGAGCGATTCGATTGATAGCAATAATATTTATTTTCACTCTTTAGGAAATTTTGACAAATTAATCGCTTTCTTGAAGTGGTTCTTGTGTATTCGTATCGAGAAATATCGTCGGTGTTTCACTTTCACGCACATGACTATTCGGAAATTGCAGAATCATTTATTGAAGAATTCCCTGCAAGACGACCATTTTAGTACGTGCCTATCTAGCCCGTTGGTGCTCAAGTGTGATGCCGCAGACTGATTTCTATTCCAATCTATAGCCTAATAACCAATGTGGAACCATGTCAAGAATTTGTTTGATTTGTAGTGACTCGAGTCACATTCATGACATTTTAATAAAAATACAATTCGACCAGGGCGAGGTTTGACCAATGCAAGATTATCGTTGCAGGCTGCATAATAGTATTTTCCTTACTGACAATGATATTTTCCGATTTCCCGAGTCCTACGTTAATTACACTATGCAGGAAATTCATTGCTCTTGACATGAATCTATGTACAACAAATACATGACTGATAAATGCACATCAACTCAACTAGAATTCTAACCATACAGCGAGAAAATTCGCTATTAAAAGTTTGAACGACTCTAAATCGTAACATTAGGGTCCACAGTTCCACTGATCTTCAGTTGACATTCCCAGTAATCTATTACTGCAAGAGAGTAATAGATTCACGAAAATTTCATAACTAATCATAACTGTTTAAATCTCTGGCATCCCGGGAAGCTGACATCAAAAGCTTAGGGTGATGTAATTCTCGAATTGATGGTATCGAATCCTTTGAAGAACTGTTTGTGTGCACTTCAAAAGCTCAGTAAATCTTCAATTTGAATTTCAAGTTCAGCCAGCTTGCAGATGAAAGAAGTGTATTTATAGTCTATCAAAGCGAGAAAGATCTGAGGGATTGTTGCGCACTTCAGGCACGCCAAACTCGAAGTACGTACATAATACGGCAAGATATATTTCATATTCTCGCACGAAACGAATTTCGGTGAAGGCTATTCTCAACTAGATTCAAACTCTTTAAAGATTTTATTATACACAACATCCAGTTAAACTTGGATGATAATAGCCTGAGTCATGATGATTGGATTGATGCACGTTTGAACTTTAGCCAAAACTTGAGCCAAAGCTGCATTTGATAGCTCTTAATCACTGCTAGAAACTCGGAAAGCCTGGCCGATAATTTTGGTAAGCATTAGGAAAATTAATTTTCCAGAGATATTACCAAGGCTTTGATACGAGTGCAGCGTGGCGTCCTTCAGAATATTCATAATGAGAGGTTTACTTCCCTCGCCTGTGAGGGGGGGGGGGGAGTAAATTTTTATAAGTAATCAAAATCACTGCCACCTTGTGAGCGAGCTGGTCCTAATCAGGCCTCTAGTGTTTCGGAAACTTCTGACTCTTTATACGAGCAGGCCTGAGCTTAACCCAGAAAATACTCAAAACGCCGTTCTCGGAATGATATACCTTTAATGTTTTAGCCCGTCTAAATTTGGGCTATCCCGGATAAATTGCCTTTATTGTGCATATAAAATCGAAGAAAATGTGCTATACTGAGCTCAAGAAGGGTGTCTAGCTCTGGTCCATACCGTGAGCTTTCTGAAATTTATTGCGAAATTGAGAGAATTTTGCTTATAGCAACTCAAAAAACTAGTTGGTCACCAGTTTCGGATGCAACATAGCCCTCAAGAACTACTGCCATTGTGTTCTACAGATCCCATGACGTAGGAATTCATAATTCTGATATACTCCCAGCATACTACAAGTAACTGTCACCAGAACGATCAATTTACAAAATTAGAAGAAAACGCGTTGATTTCGCTGTTTTTAGGAAAATCAGTTGTTGACGATCAAAAAAGTCCTGACGTGTAGGCGCAGGCGCAAAACTGGGATCGAATTTGGTTTTTATGTCGAAAAATACACAAGAAAACCATGCTGTTTTGAGGTGAAAATTTCAGATCCAAAATGTTGTTGTCCCAGAGGTAATCGTGCAGGCGCCCGTATTCAATATTCGTTACGTTTGGTTAGCTGGCCTGGTTGAGCCATATTTTAATGTGATAACAAGTTCTATGAAAAAGCATTCGTTTGAAGGTAATTTTGGCTATGAATGAATGTATTTAATAAAATAAATGAAAAAAATGTAGTTACCTCGGCTTGCTCAGAAGAAAAATTAAAAACGCCAAGAATCTTGTATCAACTGTTAACCGATTCTTCTAACTCACCTCTAAGTCTGGCGCAAAGTTCAAAGTATTCTGATTTCAGTCATAGCATTCAATTTGACATCGGTGATACTTTGATGATGGTCACAGATTGATACAAACTCTCGATTAGCTACAAATTACATGCAGAATTTCCCATGTGGCTTGAGTAATAGAAAGAAAGTCACCCATCACTAAGCCTCTACAGTATATCCCACATCAAAAGCTGTGAGCTGAATTGAATGATGATTAGTTCCATGCGAGATGAGAGCAGCTCGCGCGTTCGCTTGGCTGCTGCTGTTGTACAGAGGGAGTATGAGACGGGTCAATCGCGGAACGAAAGAGGTCGAAGATCAGAGAAGCCGCGTGGATTTCCGTTGTACAAGAGTTTACGTGTATTCAGCACATCGTAGAATATTATGGAGCGAAGCTTACCGTGAAAAAATTACATTATACCTCGTAAGGAACGAATCGGGCTCATCCGAGACGAATTACGCGACGTGATCCGCACATGTAATTCTGGACGGTTTGCTTTCGGCAACTTATTGCCCCTCCTACTTTATCATAGAGGCGGGCCTTATTCATTTATAGGTGCTCCAGCGTCACCATATACATCGTACATCTACCTGATGACAGTCTATCTCAAGCCATATCCCAATCTTTCTCCATTAGACGGCGTGGTGGTATGGAATAAAAGTTTTTCTATAAAACTATCTTCTCCTCTTCCTCTTGTATCTCAAGGAGAACAACAACAGAGACCTATACAACCATATACGATGTTCGTCAATGAGCCTGGTTCTATGATCTCGCCGGCGCGCCGACAATCCGATCGAATTCTGACTGCGATCATCATTCGAAGTCGCCGAAAGGACATCACTCGACCCCAGATCAATAAAACACACATTCGGCGTAAATGTGAAGTAGAAGATATAGTCGCGCTTCTGCGGAGCAGGCGACGACTAATCGGCGACAAATTGAAAAATTCTGGCCCAAGAGTGCAGCACCGCATGCATGCAATACAAGGTGTGTAGGTAGGGGCAAAAAAGGAGGGCAAGGCAGCGGCGAGAAAAAAGAGAACGAGCAAAGTGGCGGAACAATACTGTGGGGATGGGCTAGAGGGCTGCATCAGTGCCAAGGTGCCGCGGTACCTTTCATCCTCGCCGCTGCGTATGTTTGGCCCGGGTCAAGCCCCTTTGCTCCGTCACATTAAATATACGGTAGCCGGCTGTCTCCGAGTATATAGTCACCGTAAGTGCACGCGGCCTGAGGTGAGCTAACGATTGTTGAATATTCCTAGCATTATCTTAATAGCACTGAGAGTGCATGTATACGACTTAGAGTCAAAAATGCATCTTCTTCACATGGCCTTCGGCTCCCCCTCGCATATAAATTTTACATTTTATGGGAAAATACTTGCAGATGTATCCGGTGCGTGTCCCGCGTATTCTAACGCTTTTCACCCGCACTTAACACCAGATGTTCCCGGTTTCCCTCCAACCGAGCCTCCAACGGCTCGGAGGACGTCGGGATCAGCGTCTCTATAGCTCGTGCCAGTCGTCAACGAGACATCATCTCGATGACATGTAACCTTTGCTCTCTCGCCGATTAAAAGTAAAAGTAAAAAGTAAAACTACAGCTATGCATTTATTATTTGATCACTGCCAGATAACCCAAAATCTTTAGGTTATGGGCCCAGGCCACTCAATAGTGCAGTCTGCAGTGACAAATAATAAATATAGCAATATTATCGCGAGAAACTCGGGATAAAAGATCACGCTATTCCGAGCGGTCGCCGCACGCGTAGCTCGTAACCGCCGCCGCCGAGTGGCAGTTGGTGCGCGCAGTGAAGCCGCATAGCCGAAGCTTGTATATTGCAGTATAATAGTTTATCCACTGGTACTGCTTAGTGACTCATCATTAAAAGTGAGATTGTGAATTGATAAGAGTTTTTCTGTGAAAACTGAATATACAGTGAACTTGATCTACTCTCACTAGTGCACGCAAGTGACATTTCATGTACAGTTTCTCGTGCTTCTAATCATTCACAAGATGGCTTCGGATAATACGAAGTCGGATAAAAACATAAGACCATTTGATGGTGAACGTTACAGTTTGTGGAAAGTACGTGTACGTGCACAGCTAATGGAAAAAGGACTTCTAAAAGTGATCGATGATCCAATTCCAGATAGACCGGATGCTGGTTGGATCCAAAAGGATCGTACTGCAAAATGCGTGATAGTGCAATATCTTGCCGATTCTCATCTTCATTTTGCTATGGGTGATAGCAAAACTCATGAAATTTTCCGCAGTTTAGATGCATTGTATGAGCGTAAAAGTGTCGCGACTCAGTTAGCTCTCCGAAAAAAATTGCTGTGCCTGAAGATGCCAAGTGACATGACCTTAACCAAACATTTCACTATATTTGATGATTTGGTTACAGAGTTGTGTGCTTCAGGAGCTAAACTCGAAGAGACTGATAAAATTTCTCATTTATTCTTGACTTTGCCATCGGTCTATGATGGTGTTATGACCGCCCTCGAAACTTTGGCAGAAGATGAAAATCTCACTTTGGCATTCGCCAAGATGAGATTGATTGATCGTGAAACCATGCTGATGCATGAGAAGGATACCAGTCTTAAAGTACTTCAGGTGGAGGCTACTACAAAAGCGCCCGAAAAGAAGAATCACAAGAATAATTTCCAAAAATCCAAGCAGAAGAAAAATAAATTTCACAACAAGAAGAAACAAAATTTTGGAAAGTACAACAAGAATTTTCAGTTTATTAAATGCCAGCATTGTGGCAGAAAAGGACACAAAATTGACGACTGTTGGTATTTCAAACGAAATACACAAAAACCACCTAACCCCCCGACAGATCTCCAAGCTGTTCAAATGACACAGCAAACTGGATCGGGTGGCTTCACCGGCTTTGCTTTTATGGTTGGTGACTATCCGATACCAACTCAAGATGGACATCGTCTACAATTCTTGTTGGACTCTGGTTCCTCCGAGCATATCATAAGAAGAGATGATTTGTTCACCGCTGAAAAGGAGATTTCTCCACCATTAAGACTTTCTACCGCAAAAAGTGGATCGTACATCTTAGCGACGAAAAGAGGCAGCATTCGAGTTATGAGCGACGATGGATTTGAAGGCATCCTGGAGGATGTAGTCTACTGTCCTGACGTCCCATATAATCTGCTGTCTGTGAACAAAATCCAGAAGGCTGGATTCGACGTGAACTTCAATAAGAACGGAGTTACAATACAGAAGGGAAGTAGCATTCTTTTGCGTGGTAAGCCCTTTCACAAATTGTCATCTATTGAATTTACGATTATGAGTAGAGTGAATAGTTCTCAAGCACATAATATTATCTCTCAAAGCGATCAAGATTCTGGCTACCATTTATGGCATCAGAGGTTAGGTCACATAGGTCAAGCAAAATTCCTAGAGATGAAGAATAATAAGATGATACAAGATATCGATCAAATTGAGCATGTGACTCCTCACAATGAATTATGTGAAGCTTGTCTTGACGGAAAACAAGCGAGACTGCCATTCGGTATTTCCAAAGACAAGAGTCATGTTATTAGACCTCTTTTCATGATACATTCAGATGTTTGTGGTCCTATCACTCCTCCGAGCATAAACGAAAAGAATTATTTTGTCTTATTCATTGACGAATTCACTCACTACTGTGTGACTTATTTGATTACTCATAAATCTGATGTATATCAAATATTCAGAGATTATGTTGCAAAAAGTGAGGCTCATTTCAACCTTAAAATTGTACATCTATACTGTGACAATGGGGGCGAGTACTTGTCAAAAGAAATGAAAGAATATTTCATCGAAAGAGGAATATCCTATCATTTAACAGTACCGCGAACTCCTCAACAAAATGGTGTCGCTGAGCGAATGATTCGAACTATCACTGAAAAAGCACGTTCGATGATTCATGGAGCAAAGTTGGATCAAGTTTTTTGGGGTGAGGGAGTACTCACTGCTACCTATCTCACTAACTTGACGCCCACTAGGGCTTTAAAATCCAACAAAACACCATATGAAATGTGGCATAATAAAAAGCCTCAAATCAAATTTCTGAAAATATTTGGTTCCACAGTTTACATTCACAATAAAACCAGGAAGACAAAATTTGATGGAAAATCCTGGAAAGGTGTGCTAGTCGGTTACGAACCGAACGGATATAAAGTGTGGGATCCAAGTTCACAAAAATTCGTAATTGTCAGAGATGTTATTTTTGATGAAACTCACTATTTAAGATCTAGGCCGGAAATGAGACCAGAAGGAGATAACAGAAAAAATTCTCTAAAAGAAACTGATATGCATGACAATCGACTAAAATCAGTCAGGTCTCAGGAATCTGATTTTAAAAATTCAGAAAATGCAAGATTTTCCAGAATCGATCAAGAAGGATCGCGGAATCTTGACCAATCGGCTACTAGATCTCCTGACAATGTAAACGAATCCAATGATGAAACTTCCGATGGATCTGAAAATGAATCAAATACCCACACTGAGTCCGATATCCAAGGTAATTCACAAGAACAATCAGAGCGTCGTAGGAGTGAGAGGATCAGAAAACTTCCAAATATTTCTTATCATGACGATGATCGAGTTGATAAATGGATATTATGTGCTTCGTCTCTAGTTTGTTCGATTCCTACTTCAATTAGAGATATCGAAAATAGAGATGATCGTATTCAATGGGAACAAGCCATTCGAGATGAGCTAAATTCACATCAGACCAATCGAACTTGGACCTTAGTTCCAAGGCCTGAAAACCGAAACATCATCGATTGCAAATGGGTGTTTACGATAAAAAATGACGAATTCGGCAAACCACTAAAGTATAAGGCCCGGCTCGTTGCTCGAGGCTTCAGTCAAGAATATTTAATCGACTACGAAGAGACCTTTGCCCCTGTCGCTAGAATCACAAGTTTTCGATTCCTACTAGCTTTTGCTAATCAGTTCAATTTACTAGTTCATCACATGGACGTAAAGACAGCTTTCTTGAACGGTAAACTCAAAGAAGAAATTTACATGAAAGTACCTGAAGGAGTGAAATCAGACGGAAATCAAGTCTGTAGATTGAATAAGTCCTTATATGGACTGAAACAGGGAGCAAAGTGTTGGTTCGAAACTTTCGAGGAAGATATTACAAAATTTGGTTTTCAAAGTTCGGAAGTAGATCGATGCATATACTTTCTTGACAAAGGGGATTTAGAGGAAAATATTTATGTAGTCCTTTATGTTGATGATGTCGTGATTATAACTGCAAAAATTGAAAGAATGAATAGTTTCAAAGACTATCTCAAAAGTAGATTTCGAATGACAGATCTCATGGATATCAAACTATTCCTTGGAATTAAAATTTGTAGAGAAGTAGACGAAATAACCTTTGATCAGAGTTCATACATTCAAGCTGTCCTGAGAAGATTTAAGATGGCTGAGTGCAAGCCAATCAGCACTCCTTTGCCGAGTAAATTAGATTATCATGGTCTAAATTCTGACGAGAAGTATGATGCCCCATGTCAAAATCTCATCGGCTGCTTAATGTACTTAGTAGTATGTACTAGGCCCGATTTGAGCGCGGCTATCAGTATCTTGAGTCGATATTCGTCAAAGAATAATAAATTGCTATGGCAGTATCTGAAAAGAGTACTACGCTATCTGAAAGGCACGATTGATCTGAAACTTACCTATACCAAGGGTGATTACAATGAGATCTTATGTGGTTACGTGGATTCTGATTGGGGTAGTAGTGACGGAACTGACAGAAAAAGTACAACTGGTTATCTTTTCAAAATGTTTGAGCGTTGTACAATTTGTTGGAATTCTAGAAAACAAAATTCAGTTGCTGGTTCTTCCACAGAAGCTGAGTATATGGCGCTATTCGAGGCAGTGAGAGAGGCAATGTGGCTTCGATCACTAGCCATCAGTGTCAAAATCAATGTATCCAAACCAATTTTGATTTATGAAGACAACAATGGTTGTATTAGTATCG
Organism: Eretmocerus hayati; assembly: GCA_029851415.1. Lineage (NCBI taxonomy): Eukaryota > Metazoa > Arthropoda > Insecta > Hymenoptera > Aphelinidae > Eretmocerus > Eretmocerus hayati. Next base: position 95,033,231 of record CM056744.1, on the reverse strand, counting down.
CCGAAAATCCTACGAACCACAAAAGATCGAAACACATTGATATCAAGTATCATTTTTCCCGACACCAAGTCGAGAATAAGATAATAAGACTTGATCACATTCCGACAGGTTCTCAGCTGGCAGATGCGATGACTAAACCCTTGGCAGAAGCCAAGTTCATCGAACTGAGGATTGGAATGGGATTGAAATGAAGAAAAATATACATTTCAACGATCATGGTCCGATGGAGGTTTTTCTGGGTTTCCCTGCCATCCACTGAACAAATGTTGGACCATCAAGACAACTTCCCCAGGCGGCGTCTGAGAGCATTTATACTTAAACATCAAAATCTCATAATTAACTTGAACTAATCAGCATCGAATATTTTTATACATTATTTCATGATGTTACAGAGAAATTGATTCTCTGATCAAAATTCAAATTATTTCAAAAGTGCTGTATACGATGGAGAGTCCGATACATTTTTGAGGGGGCGTGTTGAATATTCCTAGCATTATCTTAATAGCACTGAGAGTGCATGTATACGACTTAGAGTCAAAAATGCATCTTCTTCACATGGCCTTCGGCTCCCCCTCGCATATAAATTTTACATTTTATGGGAAAATACTTGCAGATGTATCCGGTGCGTGTCCCGCGTATTCTAACGCTTTTCACCCGCACTTAACACCAGATGTTCCCGGTTTCCCTCCAACCGAGCCTCCAACGGCTCGGAGGACGTCGGGATCAGCGTCTCTATAGCTCGTGCCAGTCGTCAACGAGACATCATCTCGATGACATGTAACCTTTGCTCTCTCGCCGATTAAAAGTAAAAGTAAAAAGTAAAACTACAGCTATGCATTTATTATTTGATCACTGCCAGATAACCCAAAATCTTTACGGCGAGAAAAAAGAGAACGAGCAAAGTGGCGGAACAATACTGTGGGGATGGGCTAGAGGGCTGCATCAGTGCCAAGGTGCCGCGGTACCTTTCATCCTCGCCGCTGCGTATGTTTGGCCCGGGTCAAGCCCCTTTGCTCCGTCACATTAAATATACGGTAGCCGGCTGTCTCCGAGTATATAGTCACCGTAAGTGCACGCGGCCTGAGGTGAGCTAACGATAATAGTACCCTTAGGGTGTGTCCACAGATGAATGATATAGCAAAACCTAGTGACATGCCACGACATACGGTCTCCACACTATGGCATTTGTTGTTGATAAACATAAATGAGATATATCTCCGGTAGTTAACATATTTTGAACGCTACAAGACCTTGCAGATACCCCAAAATCGAAAAACGCTAGGAGCATTTGTGGAACGCAAAAATGTAGCGCCATGTCGTGTGGAATGGCGTTTTGATCATTTGTGGATTGGCCCTAATTAGTTTGGTGAGTGCACGATATGGGAACTTGATGTGCGACATCGAGATGGTCGAGTTTGATCATCAAGATACCGACGCCACGAGTTCCCCGACAAGAGATATACGGTGAGATTAGAGGGCGAGCAATAGATATCCATGTCCGCGTCACGCCCCACATTGGGCGCCATCCGAATTAGCAACGGCGCGCACGTCACACATAAGCGATCAAAGATGACGCGACATGCGGTGCGGGCCTTTTAGACTTCCGAGCGTGGAGCCGCGACGAGAGCCGCGAGATTGATCGCGGTATCGTAGCGGATCAGGAAGAGAGACTCGACAAAGATACCGGCTCTCGTTACGCTTCGGCGCGACGAAAGGTGATTTTTCCTCGGTGCCTTTTTTGGCCTCGGCGGCATCATCGAACCGATAGTTCCACCTCCTTTTTATAACTCTCTTCCCCATTTGCGACGACGACGATGGGCGTCCGAATGGTGTATAGGTGTACGAGATGGGTACCTATCTCTTGTAACGAGTGGTGGCTATGCCAGCGGACAGGGATTACCCGGTCTTTCATCTTTTGCGCCACCGGGTTCGTTGTATCACGGCCTGAATCACGATTACGCTACGTACACGGCTTCCGTCTTTGATGTTCATGAAATTAGATGTGCGAGCGATAGAAAATTGTCCGAGAGCTATCCCCTCCCCCTTTGGAGCGGAAAGATTCAATGCGGGATCCAATACATGTGCATTCAATGCTGCTCGCAGGGATCGGAGTAACTGTGTCACTCCGATGATGCGTACGCGGATCTTCTCATTCCCTCAGGAGCTCGGGGTATCAGTTTTTTTGCCGGGCTTTGGGTGATATTCAATGACGGGATGATCCGATATGGGAAATTGATTTCCACGGGGCTGAGTCGAGATGATTTGGCTTACAGTATGATTTTGTCGCCGCTATAAGCTTGATATGAGGTTAGGTAGTGGAAACCGTTGGCACCAATATAGTATCACAGTTATAGCAGCGACAGACAAAAACTGTCAGAGATCCGTAAATCAAAAAGCACTATTTCAAATATATTAATTTAGGTCGTCACGCATAGAAAAATCTTATTTCATGTCAGAAAGCATTACCATGTTCAGCTCTGAGATTTCCTCTCCGGGCCGACGGCTCGACCTGGTTTCAGTATACACTTTGGACAATACAGAGACTTGTTCTAGACGAGTATTCCACAAAAATCTACTGCAGACCTGAAGAATTATCACAGTCGGGGTGCATCCAACAACCTTCGTCTCCACCAAGCTCCGAACCCAATGAACATCGCAAGAATTTCACACTCTTTACCAATAATGTACACTTGAATAAATGGACGAAAGTTCGACATCCCGTTGTTTCACTCGCATCCATTGATTTAAGTGTGAAAAAATTGGGATATTAGGGGGATCGTGGAGTAAGCTCTTGGAGAATAGTTCAGCTGGTTCCCGAACGTATTAACAAAAGTTCTAACAAATCCTCGCGCAGACCCATATCTCTTGACAACACTCGCTTCCCCCACGTAGTTTAAGCACTCGCGTAATAATCAAACCTAACCTATATTGGATCAGCCAGAGAGATATTAGTGACGTGGGACTTATAAAATCCCCTCGCCGATCCCCAGAGCTTATCAGAATACGCACGCGCCGGTGTCTAATATAATTGAAATTGGCGACATAAGGTTCACTAGGCGACACTGGCGAGTCACAGAGATGTCAGAATGACTATGGAACTATGGAACATATTATACTTGGACCAGTGCTCCGAAAAAAGCGCGCGAACTCGAGCGCGCAAACGCATAAATTAAAAGAGTGGTCGGGGAGGGGGGGGGGTGCAGGGAGCTCCCCCCACTTTTGAGCGATTAATCCAATTGCGTGCGCCGATAGAGATAAAAGCCAACGCTCGGTTGCAAAGGTCAAAGCCAGCGGCGCGCGACTCAAGTTATATAGAGCAGCTCACTTTATATATATATCGGTACGGTGTTTGATCGGCTTTTCCTCAAGCGCTCGCGTGGGCCCATCCAAGCGGAAGGGGAGATCAAAGAGCGACCGGCTGCAGTGGCACCTTCAACAATGAAGAGACTGCAGAGCTTGGCGCTATTATTGACTGCTCTATATAGCAGCATTGCTTGGCTTGTATATACGCACACTCTTTTATTTTCATCTCGCGGATCGAGCATTGTTTCTTCATGTGGCGACTCACTTGCAACACCCTAACTCTAAAAAAAATCCCAATTGCATCTATATCTGCGAGTATTGCACGGAAACGTTCTCGTAAGTATATAATAAGAACGTTGGTATCAGACTTGCAACGTAACCTCTCTCTTGATCTGCGAGTCCTCACTTTTTCCCCTCCAAGTCCTCGGGCTGATATACGGTTCCTGCAGCAGCCTGAGGTCAAGTAATTGAAAATAATAGAGCTCTGCAGGAATTGTTGTCGCCCAGTGTGTTAAATTTTGAATCCTTTGTGTCAAAGGGTAGCATGTGACGAGGTTCCCAATATTGCAGGGGTTATGTCTTCAGCGAGTGAAGTGAGTCAACCGCAATGAGGAGAGCTTTCTGATGGTAGAATCAGAGGGGAAAAAAAGTCCAAAGTCGAACTACCGCAAGAAGCCGAGTGGGTTTGCTTTCGAACTTTCAAACTGGCTACCAGACGTACATCAGAGGATCCCGTTGAGAGATGCACCTGTTACAAGAGGGCTATATCCCTCTTAGATCCTCTGATGTCCAAGTTTTCAACGAACTGAGAGAGGATACGGGAGCGCAGTCCGATCCACTTGACGATTCAATTACTAGTGAAGCAGTTTTTCGTCTGAGCTCGGCTCGAGAACTCAATAGTATGGTGGTTCAGTCTCAAACAGGAAGACCGATGCAATAGAAGGCGAAATGAACTCTTGACTCAATTGTGGAAGTGATCCTTATTTGCCGAGAAGATTGCCGAATCGATTTTTCATGGTTCTTTGGATTTTGCGGAGTTTCAATTTGAACATAGATTGAATCTTTCGCAAACAGATTGTACCTCAAACTTACAACAAATGAGTTACGGTAATGTTGAAGTTTTAACTAGTATCGACATAACTGATCCAGTAATGCTCTAGGATATGCCAAATCTCATTGCCCTTACGTACTCTTATCCTACATTCCTTTTGCACAATTTAAAAGAGTAATGGAAATGATAACAACTAATAAAATCAATGAATAACTCCGGAAGGAAACGCATTTTGGAGGAATTTCTCATTTTGCCAAGTACCATGATGATCCTTTCGCAAATGTTCGTCAATCAGATATTCATATTTGAGTAGTTCCACGCGAAACAGACCTACTAATAAGAGTTATGTCTCAGATTGTTGTTTTGGCTTTTCCATTCGATTCAATGGTACAAAATGTGAACTTTCTACCACCTAACGGACCCCATAAAAATTTTCCAGGTATCAGGGACATACTTTAATTCATCCTTTTAAAGTATCTCCACCAACAAAATTTGGGTATCTTCTTTCAATAAAATGGTAAAACTAATTTTGATGTTATGGGCTGTTTTGGCGGTCAAAAGAATGAAAAATACAAAAAAAGATAGATAAAATTTTTTCAATCACGAGCTTGAGGTAAACTGAAAGGACAGATTTGGGTAGTTCTATCTTACATTCTATTACTCATACCCAATACGCAAGAAGGCTAACATTCAAGGGATGAATCATCTGATTGAATTTTGAGGGTCGGAAGTCAAGAGTAATGCAGTGATTCTTGTGAGTCAGAGGGATGCAAGGGACGCATTGTTCGGTAAATCCACAATGAAAATACTTGATTGACCTAAGCCTTACATACACACAGAAATGTGTCAGCTGCAGAGACGCCCCAGCCGGTCACCACGTTGATGGCCTATATGTATTAGCCCTTCGACACGCGTATCTACCCATCTCAGAAACTTTTCACGTCTCCCAAGGAAGTACATAAGCAGTTCTTTCAAAAGTGCCGCTAATGCTGACCGTCTTGAGTCCAAACGAGCCGACGTACCTCGGTCATATCTCATTCGGCTTTGAACTGGTTGCGAGTCTGGTTGATGTTATCGGTACCGTCATTAAGAGGAGACGCCGTACTCAAACACACGATGAAAGATGCTGAACATGTTTGAAATTCTATGGGCATTTGTGGAATCGTTTTTCATGATATTGTTTCAATCTCATAACAGGCAAAAGCTATGAACCGAGAGAGCTCGTAGGTAACTGATACACCGAATTTTTTGGTATTGGGAAGTGACATCCATCTCGGGGTATGCGGCCCCCATGTTTGACCTTGATGTCACATCCCAATAGTTATTTAATTGATTGACATGCGTTACATTAACAATAAGTCTGAAGAGTTTCAGAAGATTAACAAGATGAAAATCCTCAATTCTATTTGAAAATCCATGTGATATAAGGAAATCGCACCAAAGCAAAATTGAAGATAAAAGAAAAATGGAACAAAGAAAAATAGTTTGGATACAGTAAAAAAGATGCAAATTGGAGTCCTCGCATTCAAACTCATTCATTTCCTCGCAGCTGTTTCCGTAGTTGCGATTAGTATCTGACTATTTTTTGCTTGCTCCACTTTTTCTGGCAAACACTCACATTTATTTAGCAACCGACAGCCGACAAGATTTTCGTTCGATCTTTGTCTCTCAAAAACGCCGCAAGATAAAGTTACGGTAACAATTCATCATTTTCTGCAGATTATTAGTATTACCAGAGTCACCTTTTATTTACAGATCTTGATGAATGATCGCAGATTTTGAGTACTTCAGGCTAAATACGATGACTATACATATTGCGTTTTAAAGCTTTTCCAACAAAAGTAGTAAGAATTGTCAACCTGAATTTACAATGTTTCAATTAGGTAAACTCGAAACTGCCGTTATTTGTGGTCAAATCGTAAGGAGATGCAAAACCAGAAATAGAACATGAATCAGACAATACAATTACCATCTTATCAAGAATCTTATCCACCAAACTCTCGAGGTAAATGGTTGATATATGCAACCGTCTTGGCCCCAGACAAATTGACGGAGTAGATATCATTGCAAACAGCTACATTTCGCAACAGAGTAATAAGGCTTCAAAATGATTTCCATAAAAGTCTCAGCATTGATCATTGATTTATTCATAATTTCTCAAGTTAAGTGACTTATTTATAAGAGATGACAACTTAATTTTATCCTGGATTACGATCAGATTGGAGATGAGAATTTTTCGAGAGGGGTAATAGCTGCCACGAATAAGAATTTTTGGATTAAGGTCACCTGGACAGTTCAGTAAACAAATTGCCCGTTGATGGCCGTAAAAGAAGGGAGGCTTCACTCTCCCACCTTGGATGCCACGAATGAAAGAAGAAGAAGAAGATCTTAAAAATTCCAAGCCTTGATCACAATTTTATCTTCACCAGTGAGATTTTTTTAAGAGCTTCAAAATTCGTACTCATGTGTTTTCCTTCCGCAGGCTATAGATACTTGTATGAAATCTTGAGAGTTCCAGTTTCGCGAGCTACAGGTTCCATAAAATACTTTGTACGATATCTTGCTTTAGAGGTAAATATATAGAATATACCACTTCAGAGACGCGATACTCGCTTTGAGAAGGAGCCAACTGTTTACGGAAACCATACTTGCAAGCTCGCTTCACATTCAGGACCATAATTCTATATAGATATATAAACATACGTACATAACGTCATGAAGATTGTGCGCGCGGAGAGCAACACTCGCACGTCGTCGTCTGACGGTATTGCTCCTTTGTCAAGCGGCATTCAGCTCGAGTGCTTCTCTTCAAAGGACCGAACTCAGAACATTTTTTAAACGTCGTCGCAAGCGTGGCAATTGATTATATACGACGCGAACGAAAAGGAACGAGTGGCATCAGCGGGTTTCCCTTCCTTTTTTTTGAGACAGAAAGGAGCAAGTGGCACTCCAATCTTTGTGGTACATAAACTCCACTCAAAGCTCGACTCGAAGTATAAAAATAAGAAAAAAAAAAAACATCTCAACAGAATAGGGAATGAGAAAAAAATGGTATATAAAGTAAAGATTCGTGCATCGGAAGGCCAGACTACTCAAGATTACGCGGAGAGTTGCATCCTCGAATGTTTGGCTGATAAATGTTTTAGCATAAGGGTTGTATCAAAATTCTATACTCTGACGGTAGCGCCCAAAAAGTATTCCTGTTCTTCAAGCTTCCTTTCACTTGATCCTCACTTTTTTTTCTTTTTCCACGCGTCCGATTTGCTCTTTCATCCAATACTGCTACCGCATCGGCTACCGTGATCCGAGAGGTCCTGGCGGCTATCCATTTTTTCTCTCCCTACCCTCGTAGTGGATATTTTTCATTTTTCATCTAGCAAAAATGTATCCGATCTCCAGCTTTATGCTAAATCATGCATGAGCATGTGCATTGATTTCACAACGATTTGATGCTCGGTTTGAGCAGTCAATCGAAAATCGTTCGCGGACGCATGATGAATTCCTACGTTAGTCGAAAATATTCCCTGGCAAATATAGAATTCACATCATATCTTGCTATATTCATTCGAATCGAGATTCGGATAAGATTGAACTCTGATGGTGGATGATGTTCTGAAAGATGGAAATTCTATTGGCTGGCCATTGGTCAGGCATGCTTGAAACCATCTCTTCGAAATAATTCGAGTCTTGAGATTTCAGAGGAGAAATCTTCTTTTGAGGTGAGACGATTTTCGTGCACATTGGAGGAAACCCCAACTCATACCCCAAACACGGCTGCAAATCGTTGGCTGACCGCTGATACAAATTCCATTAGGAGCAGTCTACTTCGATTCGAGTGCCCGGGATTTCGTCAAAGTTCTGGGGCTCAATAAGTATACAGTATGTTCAAGAAAAACCGGATTTCCCCCCACCTATATCTCCCAATGGCTACGTCGAGTGAAATAAGGTTGCATTCAAATCTTGTCGGATATTGGATGACAATTCAGATTAACCCCCCCCCCCCCCAATTTGCTTCATTGGGGCAAATTTTGAATTTTCAAAAAGAAACTCCCAGGTTTGTCTTTAGATTCTAATAGAGCGAAAAATACTTCGCTCAGATGGACTCTCTTAACTTCTCCAAGTGAGATTTTTCATTCGGATTCCGAGTGAAAGTCCATTTCCAGAGAGAGAGAGTGTGGTCCAGTTAGTGTACCTGGCAAGAAGTGTTCCGGGACGAGCTACGGATGTATAGTGTTAGATTTGCTTCACACATGTATATCATATTCAAGAAACCATCGTTACTTTGGAGTATTAACAGCATTTGGGATTCTAATGAATGAAAAACAAGAAAAAAAAAACATGAAAAAACGTACCAAAGTTACCCCACTCTAGGTAAGAAGCATGAGGATAGGGTAACTTCAGAACACCTTCCTATGACAGCTTCTTTTCAACTCATATTGAGTCGAGTGATGGTCGATGAGGTTTTAACATGTTTCAAACAGCTTAAAATAAAAGTTCTGAACGATCAAATTCAAAATTAATTCACTCGCATGATAGTGAGTAGAATTCAGATATTCTCTAAGTGTACCAAAAATGCCCCATCGGGATCTAACTTTGGTCCACTTCTTCAACTGCTAATAGCTTTTGCTTAGACACATCAAATTGAACTTTGTAGCCCGTCAATCTAAAGCTGAAACTGTAAGCTTTCGATTGACGACTACTAGAAGTGAGTTTTGTCAATGTATGTCGGCATTTTCGAAGTGTCCAAAGACCCGTGGCGCCTATCTAGCGGATCCTGAGCCCAACCAAAGACATGCCTATCCAGCTGATTTTGATCCGAGACCGCGAGCGCGAGCGTTATTGTTATTTGTTAGTCCGATCGACCCAGGACGATCTGAGTCCCTGGTATGCACTGCAAAAGGCAGATTATCCCCTCTGTACTCTCAAATTTCCATCGATATGTCGTATCTGAATATTTTCACTGACTTCATCACATTTGTCAATGATGCGACATGCAAAGATACGAAGCGGGAGAGGAGGTGGTGAATGCCAAGCATATCACATGCATGAAAAGTAGGTTTTGATCTTTGCGAATACTATGGGGAGTATACAGGCGATGGGTTGACATGTGCAATAAGCACCCGGAACTCAGGTCGACCGGACTAACAAATAACAACAACAACAACACTCGCGTGTCTCGCGCTCGCGTGGTATCGGCTCGAAATCTGTTGAATAGGCATGTCTTTAGTTGGGCTCAGAACCGCTAGAGAGGCGCCACGGGTCGTTGGACACCTCGAAAAAAATTGATCGACCACATAAATATAGAAGCAATGCCCTATTACCGAGGAAATATGGATTTCACTTTTGTAATTGTTTCACTCGAAACAATAGCTAGTTTTCATATCTTCATTTTCACATACGACACGCACAAAGTTACCCGATGCATCATTCCCATAAGAGGAACACCAATACCAACAGCAGCAGTAGCCCAGTGGAGAAGCAGTCCGATTCACAATCAAGACAACCTCAGTTCTATTCCCCGCACTTCCCAATCACAAAATTATCGAAGTAATCTTGCCACTGCAGATGGAGTAGGTTTTTTTCTTTTTTTGCTACCTCCGGATGATCAATAATGATTTATTAATTTTATAACCCGCCACGTGTTAATTGAATGAAAATATTCAGTTTATTAAGCTAAATAACATTTGGATTCACTCGGATTTCCCCGGGTGAAAAATCTCACTCTTCTTTTTTGAGTGAAACTCACTCGGTACCGAGTTGCCACGATTTCATTCCAAACTCCGAGTCAGAACTCACTCTTTCCGAGTGAGATCTCACTCGGAAAAGTTAAGAGAGGAATATTGTGATTCGGACCATTTCCTGGTAATCGGGAGTATTAGAGGCAAGGTCAAGAAACCTGGCCCACGAGGCTCAGACACCACACAACGCAAGGTATTTGACTTAGAATAACCACGATCATATGAGAAGGTCTGCGCACTCCGGTGCTTGGACTTGACTCACGGTTGAGGAGTTAATTCCCCTACTCTGCTTCTCGAGATCCAATATGGCCGGCGCGGGTAGCGCTCGCTGATTGGTCGGTCGCTCTTGCCGCTATATAGGTATTCGAGGTGTCAACCCTGACTACAGCGCCACAATATCACGAGAGAACGCGTAAGGTGTTCATATTTTGAACTGTCGCAATGCCTATTCCTATCTCTAATACATTGTTTGCTACGGCACGCTTGCCACCTCGAATAGCCGATAGTGCTATAGCTCAAATGTGGACACAGAGCAAAATCAAATTTTGCGTGATTATTCGCTCGTTATTCGTCACGCTGGCAAAAAGGAAATGAGTCCAAGATTGATCTACTTCGTTCTCTGTTCTCATCACTCTCAAATTTCTGAGTCCCATATTCCAAATTCCCAAGTCCCAAGCCCCGTAGGGACCTGCACTTCATATACAATTTTTAATCATCGAGTGATGACAATCATGATAGCCGAGTGGTTAGCGCGGTCGGCCGCTGAATAGTTTTGCAACCGTAGGCTCGGGTCCCCGGTAGTGCACATTTTTTTTTTTTTTTTCAATATTTGTATCCCCTTTTTTCTCAATGAAATACTGTATAAACTCCATCTTGGAATTTTGAACAATCACGCATGTTTGTTATATATTTTGCTAAGTTGACCGACGAGAACAGAAACGGAACAATCATATTGTACAGATAGGTACTCAAAAATATTAATTAGCTCCATGAAACGAGTGGCCTTAATTTTCATGCGAAGCCAAAAGCTAGGAATGCTAAAATTTCGGAGGATAAAAGGTATCAATCGATTAACCAATTTAAATGACGCATTTATTTGCTGCTCAGAATCTATTTATTACTCCTTCAAGCATAATTTTTCAAGTATGTGATTCTAACCAATCGTGCTTAATCATATCACTGCCTTTTTCAGCAATCATAACTGTCGGTGCATTAGCACCTCCTCTCGGTATTTCAGGCATGATGGAAGAATCAATAACCCTGAGCCTACTGAGACCTTTAACTTTTAACCTTGGATTGACCACGCTGTTTTTGTCGTTGTCGGGTCCCATTCTGCATGTCCCAGCAAAATGATTATCTGTAAATGTGTACTGTTCCGCTAAACATTTGTAAAAAGCGAGAGTCTTGAATTGAAAATGATCGCAAAGAGGAGCTGGTATTTTAGCAAATTTATAACCAGCCTTCTTGAAAGAGCTAGAGTTAAAAATTTGATCGGCCACATGTGCTCCTTCTATTAGAGTCAAAATGTCATCTGGGTTGGAGAAATAATTTGGATAAATCATTGGCTGATCATAAACTGGATTTTTCTCACTCAACAATATCTCTCCTCTACTTTTTGGTGCAAGCAGAGTAACCGATGTCAAAAGTCCATTGTAATACGGAAGGAGTAAATAGCTTCTCTCCTCTCGATTTACGCTTTTGACTTTGAGGAAGCTGACTAAAACATCGGGATGTCTCTCTTGATTTTCTAGCTGGGTTTGCAAAAAAGCAATGTTGTCCATGTGTGGACTTACTGTCATGGGTCCTGTCTGATTTTCGAGCCAACGATTTACATCTTTTTCAATGTTTTTAAGGACAGGAAGCTCACTCTGGTGTGCCACGTCGACTGAGGAATGGGTTAGGATGCCAACTTGAGTGATTAAATTTTTTCCAACTGGAGAATCTACAAGGGGTATAATACCAATATGTCTAAGATGTTCAAATGGGCCTATGCCAGATAGCATGAGCAACTTTGGTGATTCCACACTACCAGCGGATATTATCACTTCTTTTTTAGCTCGTATTTCGATGATTCCTTCTGAATCTTCGGGTTTAAAGTGGACACCTAATGCTTGACGACTAGCGGGATCTATGATGATTTTTACAACTTGAGATTTGGTAAGCACTGTGAGATTTGGACGCTTGTCACGAATAGGTCGAATGTACGCTTTGTTTGAACTTTCGCGAGCTCCTTCTCGAGTTGTGAACTGAATCCTTGAAGTGCCTAGATTTTCGCCACTGTTGTAATCTATTTCTTGCAATCCAAGCTCTTTCCATGCATCCATCAAGACCTTGGCATTTTTATCATGGAATGGAGCACTTTCTATCGTTTGTTGTCCATTGGTCCCATAGACATCCTTATTCTTATTGGTGACCTGGAAATCATAAATAGTGACCTTTGATTCAACTAATGGGATGATCAAATAACTCATTTTGGAGGTCGAATCGACTGGGAATTGGGATACAATATCACTCATATTGGTAACCTTTATAAGTCCGCGCAAGTTTGGGGTCCACATTGCAAACCATTCCTCTTTTCGCTAGTATTTCAAAATCATTGAAAATGGAACTTCAAGTTTCGTGACTATGCAATTTGTGTGCTGTGTAAATTAAGTTTAGAATTCGCAGATTTTCGTGAACATGGATTCATAAATTGAACGTTTTTAAGTAGATTCACAGTCCCAAAATCTTTACAAAAGTTACCCTGAATTTGAGTGTGAACCCTTAGAAATCGTAATTGTTTGTCACAAAGATTGTCTTTTCGCAGCTTTGAAAGTTGTGATCTATGTTTAAACGCATACTGTCGAAAGACTTACATCGGGAATTTGTAATTTCTCAGACTTCTTGAAATAAGGAAGAACATCAGACCAGCTCCAACCAGTGTTCCCAAGTTCTGACCAATGGTCATAGTCCCGTCGGTTTCCACGAATCCAAAACATCTTGTTCAGTGTACTTGTGCCTCCCATTACTTTTCCACGTGAATAAAAGCATGATTGGTTCTGATTAGAACCACATGCTGTAGAGTTCTCAGATTGTGATGAGTATCTGTAGTCGATTTCGGAGCCTCTAGCTAGGGACACTAGACCTGGTATTTCTGCATAAAGTGGCTCTTCGCCACCAGCCTCTATTAACAAAATCTTAAATTGGGCCTCTTATTATTAAATTGTTTCAAAGCTGACTGATACTAAAATGATGAGTATTTTACGGTTCATCAAAACTTATTAGACGCAGGGAAACATAATATATACATAGAAATGATAGAGACAAGCTCTTACAGCAATGTCAAGTGCTTTGTGCTTTGGTGTATTTCTGGGTAACGAGATAAGATCATTTGAATTCAAAATGACTTCATAGATATGAGTTTCATCAATTCATCATCTTCCAGACTTGATGATCTTAATTGAAAATTCTTGTTACAGAACTTGATATGATATTTAATCGATAAATTTTGATCAAAATGATAAAAAATAATATGGAAAATATGGCAAATCTGAAGGATACTCACATTCCACTCCTGAATCTCACTGAGGCGATTAGCTACAACACAACCAGCGGTACCAGCACCAACGACAATAAAATCGAAAGAAGTAGATTTATTTTCGGGATAGCTTTCATAGAAGACATCATCGCAAGAGGACCCTAGATATTGTAACAGATGGAGAAAGTAAGCCACCACTGTCGTTCTTGATGACTTTGGAACTCCGGGTTGCTGACAATAAACCATTTCACTTGTTCGCCTCTTAAGATAATGGAATTTTTGGAATCACACCTTTCCCGTCTCTGAGTAATCTAGCTGTTCATTAACTGCATTCTAAGAAGTGTGAATTGTTTCAATGACGTGTTCTTCATTCATGTTTACCGTTTTTGAAAAATTTGTAGAAACTCACCACATAGACGCTCAGTCTTTGAAGCACATGTACAAATTCCAAGAATTTCAGTCCCGCATTATCATAAATCACATAACATCAACTGAATTTCGCAGACTTCAACAGTTTATGTTTGGGTTTATCAAAGTCCATACAGGGTTTGCTCCAGTAAGTGTTTCTATCTGGATTGATCGAAAGCCGATGTATTAGAAGATTGCCACATTAATTTTCGTTGACCCTGAAGGTCAAGTATCCTACGGTAAGGAGAATAATCTACTGTAGGTATTCACTCGTACAGTATACGAGTTATATGTATAAATGATCAAAAAATGTCAAAACTGTAAAGAGTGGTTGTAAATTCGCCTCAGCTGCCTCAATCATTGAGACTGCAAGTTGGATACTGATCATATTGTCTTTACAGCCGATGCCACATTTATCTCTCAAAATGACGTTGAGTAAATTTCTTGTGATCCCCTCTAAGGCTCACAAGGAAACAAATGAAGGTGAATGCTAATTCCTGAAAAAATGGGATCAAAATATTCCACAACAAAGCTTAACCTTGAATTCATCATCTTTTTGTTGGCTTCGAACATAATCGGTGTATAAATTGAAGAATGAGAGGGGATTTTTTCTTATGCACAAATGGCTGTACTAAACTGTGAAATTGTCACAGAATCACAAGAATTTTTTCAAACAGTTGACCAAAGCCTTGTGAAACATTGAGACACTCGAAGAATTCCATTTAAAAACGATACGGGAGAAATAGTCATACCTTCAATCGGTTTCTCGTAATTTTCATTCGATTTTATGGTACATTACATGAACTTCTCACTCGTTAAGGAAGACTCAGAAAAAAAAAAAAAAAAAATCGGAGATGCCGTGAAAATCATGTGTTTACAAATGCAAAATGGCACGATATTTACAAGGAAACTTATGGGAAGTTTGTTTTCCGCTATTTTATGTATTGTAATCTTTATGTGCACCTTTGTGTGTTATTCCTTGACAGTTCAAGGAACATTCATTTTTGCGCATGCGCGGGCTTTCAGATTCGTCGTGATCAGGGCCTGAAACAGCTAATCATTTCAAAGGTCATTTTTGATAGATTTTTTCAAGATGTTTCCAATGGCGCACGCTGTGTTGCATTACCTTGAGCCATAAGTAGCTTCGCAGGCGTCTCCAAACTTTTTTGGTTCTTCATAGTGAGTGAGAAGTTCATATCAGAGACCATAGGGTCGAATAGAAATCACAAAAAACCGACCCAAGACATGACTATTTGTCATGTATCATTTCTAAATGGGATTCCTCACTTTCCACGAATCAAAACGAATCTTACTAGTCGAGTTTCATCTTTCGATGACATCAATTCCGGGATGAAGATTGAAAAATGAAATGAGACGATTTAATGCGTTTTATCTTACGGAACCAAGCATAAAGTATCGTCCCACTAAAACATCTGGATTCGTGTGGGTTGATCAACAAATTTGAGTATTTTTGAATAATCTTTACACGCACAACTCAGATGTCTGTCGCCGATATCATTGATTGACTCGGATCGACTGATCTGACAATGATGAATTTTCTTGGTTCCTCCAAGTTACAAAAAAGCCCATTGTTCTTCTCAGTCCTTGTAAAATGGGTTGATTTCTTGAGACGTACTGTCAAATTGGGTAATTTTGGTACGATTTTGGTTCTTTTGATTTTGTTTCGCTAGGCATTTCAACGTGCATTGACAAAATACACTCCTATTAGTAGTCAATCGAAAGCGCGTACATCTTTCGATTGACTGGCTACAAAGATTAATTTGACGTAACTAAGCCGGAGCTATAAGCAGGTAAAGGATTGTACCAAAGTTAGACCTCGATGGGGCAACTTTGGTACACTTACAAAATATTCCAATTCTAGCCACGACCATACGAGTAAATCAGTTTTAGTCGTTCAGAAGTCTTGTTCTAAGCTGTACAAAACATTTTAAAACCGTATAAACCATCACTCGACTCATCATGAATTGATAGAAGCTGTCATACAGAATTGAACCGAAGTTACCCTGCCGTCATACTTCTCACGAAGAGTGGGGTAACTTTGGTATCTTTTTTCATAGTTTTTTCCCCTGGTTGCATCCATTAAAATTCCAAATGCTGTAAATACCCTAATGTGACGATGGTTTCTTCAATATGATGACATGTGTGGTCAAATTGTACTGTTATTCACCGTGTTATTCACCCGTAGTTTGTTTCGGAACAGTTCTTGCCAGGCACACTAACTGGACCACTCGCGTATCGCTGCTAAATCAGCCTTTTCGGAAGAAGCCTCAATAAACCCACCGCTATGCGAGTAAATTAATTTTAATCGTTCAGAAGTTTTATTTTAAGCTGTTTGGAACATCTTGAGACCTCATAGACCATCACTCGACTCAAGATGAGGTGAAAAGAAGCTGTCATTCAGAATTGAACCAGAATTACCCTGTCGTAATGCTTCTTAGCTATAGTGGGGTTTCCATAATTTTTTCCCTTGTTTTTTATTTATTAAAATTCAGAATGCTGTAAATACTCCAATGTCACCATCGTTTCTTCAATATGGTGCTAAATGTGGTCGTTGTTCCGGAACAGTTCTTGCCAGGTACACTAAACCGGACCACTCGCGTATATCGCTGCTAAATCAGCCTTTTTGGAAAAAGCTTCAATGAACAAGTACTATCATCCACGCGGGATTTACGGTGGCTCAACACATTGTTTATGCGTGTGCCAAGAGGGGAGAATAGGTTTCAGAGGGATAGAATCATTTACCTTGCGAAAGGCAGCTCTGAAAGTCATTTTTCAGGGGTGTACCAAAGTTGCACCCACTGTACCAAAGTTACGCAATTTGACGGTACCGTGTACGTAATTGAAATACATAAATTAAGTTCATAATCACAAGAATCTGACCTTGAGCATCAGAAACATCCGAAATCGATGAGATTTTGGAAGATTAATCGAATTCAGGACCTGTATCATCAATGACTTGCACAATATCAAAAAGTGCATATTCAATGCTATGCATTACACACATTTCAAGCGAAATTCGTGTGTTCATGCACGTAACAAAATTTCATTTCACCATACTATCTCACTTGAAAGATCCAACAAAGCCGCCACCGTCCGCCGCATCACCCCGGATATCCTTTCAAAAATGCTATGAGTACAAGAAATGCGAATATAAAACCTACCACATCCCGAAACGTGTCCGAGCGTCAAATAAATGGCATCGATCCTTATTCGAGAAGAGCCTACATGTTTGCGGCTATACAAACACATTATATTATACATGAACGTCAAGTTGGGCACGTTTCTCACGGGCCGGGTACTACAGACACATAAACAAGAGCGGGAAAATTAAAAAGCGGGAAAGAGCAAAGGCAGCTGTTTGCGGGCCTAACTGAAGTCTTGTGATGCATACCGATACCGCAGTATAGTGTATAGAAAATATAAGGGTTCGTTTTGCGGCATCAGACACGCAGTGCGGTGCCTTTTAGAGAAACAGAGACTTTGGGAAGCCACGGTATCCAACGGTTGTAACGCAAAATGTAATGCAACTCGACGGGCACTACCTATATAATATCATTTGTAAAGAGAAGAGCGAGGATGAAAGAGAGGCGCGTGTGCCCGTCTGTCTCGCAGTTTTTATGCCCAAATTGTATAAGTGCAACCCCTAATACGAGTGCGAGTTAAAATTCGGGATATATGTGAATTTATAAATGTGTAAGCCGTCGCGACTGTCCACCCGCACACATCTGGGTAAACACGATGTGATATGCATTTTGCGTATGCGAAGAGCCGGATGAGAATTATTAAGAGAAAAATGCTTTGCACACCGTCTCGTCCATGCATGCATCGGAGCTTGCGATATGTTGCTAATGACTATGCAGTAGGCACAGATGTGCCTACTATAATATAGCTTGGCCAGGGGATGTTGCCTCGTCCTGACAGAGAGTACGCAAAAACGGCAAAGTTCACCATCCGCGCGTGAAAACAGCTCGAAAAACAGCCTCCCGTATTGAACGATTACTGTATATGATTAGTGGTTTTGCCTCTCTCGCTATTGCTCGTTCTACTTGTGAATGTTCCTTGTGAGTCAGAGGCCCCTAAAACTCTTCTGTAGCTCGAAAATCATACTTGTAAAATTATGTGCAATTATCAATTGATGGTATTGAGAAGATGTGTCTCATGAGTTCCTAAAGCAAGCATATTGCTGGACTAGCCATTCACTCATCAACCCGCCACTCACCCGCCCGACCATCAATTTACCCACCTACCAGATATCTCGAGAGATCTCCCGCTCCCACAATCATAACCCATGCTGCCACGTATCGCATTTTAGCCAACCCAACCTGGACACGACCGTTCCAGACCATTCCAGACCGTTTCAGAACACACCAGAACGTCCCGGATCGTACTAGACCGCCTCATGAGGACGTTCGAGACCCCTGATTTCGGACCAATCTCGACCGTTGTAGACCACCCGAGACCGTACTTGACCGTTCTAGCCCATTTCAGACCATTTCAGGCCACTTCAAACTGTTGCAAACGGTCCCTGAGACGTTTAAGTCCATACCAAACCGTACCAGAACGTCCCAGATCGTGCTAAACCACCTTAGGCTATTTCGGACCAATCTCAAACATTCCAGACCACTTGAGACCATACCTGACCGTTCTAGTCTATTTCAGACCATTCCAGGCCACTTCAAACTGTCCCTGAGATGTTTCAGACCATACCAGGCCGTACCAGAAGGACCCAGATCGTACTATACCATTTCAGACCGTTCAAACTATTCCTGGACCTTTGAGACTGTATCAGAACGTACCAGGTCCTTGTAAACCATTCCTGATCTTTTCAGACCATTCCAGACCGTACCAGAATGCCCCACATCGTTCCAGACCGTACAAGACTATCCCAGAAAGTCACAAATTTAACTAGACCGTACCAGACCATTTCAGACCATACCAGAACATCCCATATCGTACTATATCGTTTCAGATCATTCCAGACTATTCGAGACCTTTGAGACAGTACCAGAACGTCTCAATTCATTCCAAACGGACAGTGGCCATCCCAGACCATGTCAGACTGTACCAAGACGCCCTAGATCATACTAGACCGTTCCAGATCATTTTAGAACGTCCCAGACCGTCCCATGACTCCATACGGTGCCCCATTCTACTTCACCCCTTCGACGTGGGCAACTCGATACTATGCGTTTAATTATGATAATGTGTAGATACAAGGTATTTGAGGGGTACCTACATCATCAGTGTGGTTCAAATGAGTTGACTTCATTCCATTGGATGATACTGGAAAGGAATAGGGTTAATGGGAGAGGATGACAATCTTGAGTAGTGAATATTGATTAGATATTATATATGGTGAGTAGTGAATAGATGGTATATTAGCAGCTCAAAGATCCGGATATTTTAAAATATTGCAACTAAAATTAATTCCCAATCCATCAATAATAGGAACTTAGTATTCGTCACGCCGTTGGCCTACGTTGAGGAAAAAATTCGATTATCAAATCATCAACTGTCAACTGAAGTAACTTTGGAATACTCTTGTCATTGTACAACACCAATAGAAAAATGACTAGCAGGGCCACGCTAGGGCTCAAAATCCAGTTTTAGGTTCTAAAATCAGTGTTTCCCGCTCACGTTACGCAAGATTAATGTTTTTAATCTATTAGTTCAATGTAGTCGCCTCTACCAAATCGAGGTACTGGCAGTTTTCCGGGTGTATGTTATAGTTTCCGAATTGATAACGCCTTTCTTGTATTATTGACTGAACCTGCTCACTTGAGACCTCACATCCTGGGCTCGGAAAATTTTTTTGATACTACAAATATCATTAGCTAGTCGAAAAATCACAAAAAATGTCCAAATTAAAAAATTGAAAGATTTTGATTTTTCCGTTTTTTCCAAAATAAAGCCATATAGAGACTTCATTCTTGAGGGAATGTGTTTCTTGGATTGCCACAGATTTTTCAAAAATTTTCAAATTTTTACCACGCTCCAAATAAAAGTTATCATCAATATCGGTTATTGGTTATGTCCCCTGTAGTGGACAGAATAAGTAAGGAGGTTAAAATTGATGAAATAGCTGTGCGTGAGGCAAAGCTGTGGAAGTCGCTCTCGAGGGCGGGCATTGTTGTCTTTTGTTACCATGAGTGGAAAAAAATTCTTTTTAAAACCTGAGCATAAGTATCTAAGCCTATTGCGGCCTTGCAATTCATTTTTCCAAAGGTATTTCAAAGTTACTTCAGTTGACACGGTATTTCTATTTCTTTTACTTAGGCTAATCATTTCACCTATGCTGGTGGGGTTTTGAAGGAAGAATCATCTACATCGAAATGACTGAATGGGGTTACTGACTCCTAGTGAATGTGCAATAAGAAAACATTTTTGCAATCCTTAAATCATCTGCAATGAAACAAAACATCAGCTTTCAACCCCTTAAGGTCACAGAGGGCTCAAGACTCCGAGCGTTTCTCAAACTCAAATGAAAAATTTTAGAATGCAGCGTCTGCTGTTCCTAGGGAAGTATATTTAGTTTTGGTGATATCGGTTAACCGACATCGTTTTCATTTGGACGTGGGAAACGATTTAGACCAGGAAAGAATTTGGCTCCGGTCTTCGATCCGACCCCTTGTGACATCAAAATCACCTCTTTGTTGCTTTTTTTTTAAACGCTTCTATTGCACCTCGACGAGCCCATCTAGTTTTCCGCACTTGGCTCTAAATAGTCGTAGAATTTGAGGTTTCCGGTTTCATATTTGTAAACATGGAAAAGGCAGACTCGACTAGCAGTGAGTGAGTCATTCTTCGCATGCTCGAGGTGATCTAGGGAGGAAGTGCAATAGATCGATATCAATGCAGCTTGAAGTGAGCAGAGTACTCAGCATCCGTTTAATGGCGCCAAAATTCGAATACGAGGCCCGACACCGATACATTTTTCTCGAGATTTTTCTCCTGGAAGATGCCGGGTCCTCGCACACAATGCATCATTTTTCCATCCAGGTTCTCTCGGTCTATCAAACTCTACCTCCTCTACACCATGCCAGGCTCGACCAAGTTTCTTCTTAGTACAGTTCATAAAAGCGTTTATAGAAAATTCTTTTTACTCTTTCTTATTATGTATGAGCTCTGAAGATGAGATCTCCTAAGAGTTGGACATAAACTATTGTGGTGCTCTTCGAAAGTTGATAATTAGTGATATACGTCCAAGATTCCGATAGATATCCGCATTGGCAGGTCACAGGCACTATGCGCTCTTTTAACCCCTGCATAGGGTTTGAAGGACGTCTGTTACCTGTGGATTTCCTTCTAAGGCAGGTCTGACCTCAGTAAATTGAGAAAAATCATAAAAATTTCGTTTGAAACAATTTTGAAAGATTTTGTTTTATTCTATGGACTTCCGTCCATAAAAAATAAATAAAAGGAATGAATTTTCCAACACTTTTTTAAATACTGAGCACAACTTTGGAAAATGATTTTCCACGGTTCAATGAAGTAATCAAATACGGTAGCCACCGTGGCCTCGTGGATAAGGCCCTTGCCTGTAATGCAGGAGGCTGGGATTCAAATCTCGGCTGGCACCATTGTGAATTTTCATAAGCCGTTCAGTGGCTTCGCTCGTTCGGATCCCGACTCAAAATGCAACGGTGTAACCTCGCAAAGAGGTTGAAAATGCGTAGATAAGAAGAAAAATCAATTATATTGTGATTCCTTCGTTCTATCTTCATTAGAAAAGTTCATCCTCAAAGGGTCCTAATTTTGATTGTCAATATGTAATGATAGTATATGCTCCTTGAAAGAGTTTTTTAATTAGTAACTGGCTTGCCCTAGCCTTATATAACTAATAATGCTTCTCCGCACTCCAAGTAACTTGATGATTATTGAGGCGATGGTGATGGCGACAAAGGTCAAATTCTGCAAAGGATTGGAAGGGAACAGAGAACAAGGGGCTCAAAGTGAGAAGCGTCGCACTTCGAGTTAGGAACTCCTTGTTTCTTTCACCCTATTCTGATCTTTTAGCTAGGGGTGTTGAGCCTTGAAAACCAATACAGAATATGGCTATTCATCCTTTATGGCTTTTGTACTCAGGCAGCGCGATTTTCATCTCTGAGGTTGTCTCCTCATTGCACGACCTTTGAAAGGGTTTAGTAATAAAAATGGTTCAGATTCCGACAAGACTGTTTCGTCCCACTTGACAAGGGAAGTTTGGAGGGTCGGGGTCATTAAATCTCACCAAACTTTTTTCATGGTCTCAAACCACGTAGAGAATGGAGAATCCAGAGTAACTCCGTCGAATGGGCCTTCTGTTTGGAGCTACAAGCAAAAACGTCAGCATTGCCAGTATATCTATATACCGTCAACTGGGGTAACTTTGGGGGGGGGGGTTTCATTTTCCTCTTAAAACTCGTGTAACTTGTACATCTCTCGTCAGAATCACATTGTATTTGTAGTCAATCAAAAGCTTACAGTCTCAGCTTTGGATTGCAGGGTTGCTAGGGTCTATTTGGACATCTCTGATCGGAGCTATGAGCGCTCAAAGTCGTGTCCCAAAGTTAAACTGGTTTGGGGTAACTTTGGGACAGCGATTGGTATCGATCATCTATCCGTTATTTTATTCATGAATTTATTATACAATCAATTTTCACCATCATTAATCGGAAGCCGAGTGTCTTAGCTTTCTATTGACCTCTTGTAAAAGTTCATTTGGTGTAACCTGACTTATATAATAGAGTGAGACCTTCTTCATCATACCACACTGTCCTCGCCACGGCTACCTCCCAAAGAAGAAAATACTTCCTAAATCAGTTTCCGGCGAAAATGACCATAACTCAGGTACCGTGGGTCAAAATGAGGCTACTTGGAAAAATAGACTCTGATGGTGGTATATTTGTTGGGAAATAATTTCTCCAAAATCAAAGTGTTCCAAAGCTACCCTAAATTGCAGAAGGAACACATATTTTTCAGTTCCTACGCTACAGAATTGATACCGGGGGGAATAAGCCAATGTAACGATCGATTAGTCCAGATATCTGTACAGGCACGTGAAATCTAGCTCAGTTACCTTGGATTCATTCTACGAAGGAACCTCGATAGTTTTCCCGAGAGTATGTTTGTTGGACTAAAAATATACTTCTGAAAAAGTCTGTTTAAAAACAAACAAATAGCTGATGGGGGCCCTCGCGCTGGTGCAAGACATTGCTCATATGTGCTCCGAGTGGGCGGAACTGGTGCAAGATTATCTGCCTAGCGAACTGCGCGTGATAACAGTTACGTGAAGTTGGCCCGCCACTTTGAGATGAATATACCAAGAAATCAAGCAAAAAATCCTAGATCCAATGGTGCAACTCTTTTAATTTGAACAATTTGACCATTTGAGGAATTAATTTTCAAAGTGCTGAAATATCACCCCCCACCAAAACACATTGAACGCTCATCACCCCGCGAATAAGTATATGCATTAGGAAAACCCACGGGGGCTCATTTTGAAGCTCTTGATTTGACCATATCGATTTGAGCATCAGAACTTATCATTATTGCGCAAAATTGTTTAAACAGAGTCGAAGGAGTCCTCATGTATAAGGTATAGGCCGGCGCCGGCTGGTGGGGACTATGCGCACCATGCGTGCTCCTCCTTCGCTGCCTCTCCTCTGCTGGCCTACACCTTATACATGGGGACTCCTTCCAGCCTGTTTAAACAATTTTGCGTAAATAGTGAACAGGTTCTCATCATTGAATCGATATGGTCAAATTGGGAGCTTCAAATTGATCCCATGTAAGTTTTCCTACTGCATATATTCGCGGAGTTATGAGCATTTTTTGTTGTGTGGTGGGGGGTGATATTTCAGCACTTTGAAAATTCATTGCTCAAATGGTCAAATTGTTCAAATTGAAAGAGTTGCACCATTGGATTCAGGATTTTTTGCTTGATTTTTTGGTATATTCATCTCAAAGTGGCGGGCAAACTTCACGTAACTCGTGATAACGACTTTTTCATGGGTTGGCTCAAAGTTACTCACCCCCCCCCCCCCTTCTATACCAAAGTTACCCCAGTTTACGGTCTAATGTCATAGGCTGTAGCTTTGAATCGGAGGCCCATTTGATGGAGTTACTCTGGATTCTCCATGTTCCAGGTGGTACGAGACCTTGAAAAAAGTTTAGTGAGATCTGGTGACCCAGACTCTCCAGGCTCCCCCCTTGTAAGTTGTACTTGCGTTAGAAGTCGGCAACAGTATTTCCCAATCACTTGAAATGTGTAATCTCCTCAATATCATTCATTATGTGACCATTTTTCCCTGTCACCTACGTGATATAGTAAATATTCGGTCCATCAACATCTACAATCATTGATTGATTGATTGATTGATTGATTGAACTTTATTTTACTTTGTGGTAGAACCCCGTTTGGTGTGGTCGAAAACTACAAAATGAATTCTTAAACAATTCGAAAACAGTTTTATGTATGTACATGAGGGGCGTAATATGAAGCTCTAGGCAAGCGGACAAGGTTTCGCTACACTCGTTCTAGTTTCGCGTTAGGGGCCGTCCATAAACTACGTAGACCGATTTTAATTATTTTTTACCCCTTCCCTCCCCCCCCCCCCCGCGTAGCCAATCGTAGCATTTTGGCCAATCTGACCGCCGACCCCCCCCCCCCAAAAAAAAACTACGTAACTTTTCTAAAAGTAATGAAAGTTCTATTCCATCGAAAAGAACCAAAGATTCTGGAAACTATTTTATTCTTCGAAATATCTTGAGTTGGAGTAGCACGACTGCTTTAAAATATCCTATGTGATTATAATTTAGATCATTTACCTTCTCCCTGATTACGGGCATGATTTGTCCTGTCAGACGTATTAGAGGGTTTATCTGCCTTATGGAGGGACATTCGAATTCGAAGTCAGAAGATTTTAGGGAATAAATTTGGAAAACATAGGTAATACAGCTCAAGTATGAAAACGATTCACCAGTTTGGAACCTCCAACGATACTCACACACGAGCACTCAGCAAATGTGAACAATGACGTGAACGAATGAACATCTGACGTACAGACGTACATGCTTTACATGTACAACCATCGGCTGTGTGGCTTCATAGATTATTATTACATCAAATCAAAATTTATCTGACCGATAAGAATATTGAAATCGTGTACCGAGGTCCATTTTCACGCACGCAATTTTAAAATATGAAGCTACGTAGTAAAGACGATAACCCCCTCCCCCTCCCCCCGTAGCCGAACGTAGTTTTTTTTAAATTAAATTTTTGACCCCCCCCCTCCCCCTTGGCCACCTAAGTAGTTTATGGACGGCCCCTTACATTTTACAAGTTTATAATTACTAAAGAAGTTCCATTTGACTTTCTCGACGCATCTTATATCATGATTGACAATTCAAGACCTAATCACATCTCAATTATTCCTGTTTTAGTCATCCCGATGCATTTCAC
The DNA here is from genome assembly GCA_029851415.1 of Eretmocerus hayati. Lineage (NCBI taxonomy): Eukaryota > Metazoa > Arthropoda > Insecta > Hymenoptera > Aphelinidae > Eretmocerus > Eretmocerus hayati. The sequence continues at coordinate 95,007,750 of CM056744.1, read as the reverse complement.
ATGAATGTCTGAATGAATAAATGGCGAAATAGATGGAAGAATTAAATTCAATCAGTCGTGACGATTGCCATTTATATGAAGTATTTTCAAAAATATTCTTGGAAGGATGAAAAGTCTCTTTAAAAACTCTCGATTGCCAAAAGCTGTGTCAGATATAATGTGGATATTTCATGAAGTAAAACTTTTTTTTTAAATCGGTACATTCCCAAACTAAGGAATTTTAGTTGCTCATTAGTAGAGGTTTGGTAAAGCTGGACTTGATTAAGGTTCCGACCAAGGCAAAAGATAAAATGCTTCATTGGCAATTTTGCAATGGCTCCTCTGCCTTTTTTTCATCGAGCACTCAGGTTCTCTTTCTTGTTGCCGCCAATGTCGGCACCGTCCGGTCGACAAGCACCGATCACTTGATGTTCTGCCGACAAATATGTGCATTCTTGTAAGTGCACACATATCTTATGTCAACCAGTTTAATCTTTTTCAATATTTACGCCCATTATACCTGTGTACGAACATTTCATCTTATCTTCGACTTTCAAAATTTCGGTAAGTTCAGAAGCCGAGATGTTTGTACATAGGAATTTAGGATGATGGATGTGTCGTATTTGATCAGATTCAAAAACTTTTTTCTCGTGAAGAGTCATCCGAATGAATTTTGCGTCTCCTAGGAAATTCGAATTGATTTTTGCAATTTCCGTGTTTGCACAGCTGAGGAATCACAGAGGAATTTGCATTCAGTAAAACCAATGCCAAAAGTGTTTGATTGGACCAATTTCAACGCACCTTAGCGCATTTGATTCACTATCTCAAGACCTTTGAAATTCCGTTCTTCGGAGTTGCATAATTACTCATGTACCCACCATGCTCCCATGTGGTTATCCCAAAAAAGCTCGCAGTTTGACTTTGTTCACTACTCAGAACGTGTTTATCGCAACAGAATAAGCTAAAATTACTGTTTTGAACCAATCAAAAAGCTCAATATGCAATAAAGCGGAGATAAAAATGAATTTATGCACTTCATCGTCGATTTATATTGTTTTGAATTATGAGGGCAAATTGAGCATTTTGTTGAGGAAATTGAGACCGAAGCTGGGACCAATCACCGTTGTCATCAATATTCTCGTCACTGGATCAGTATCAGATATTTTTTCAGCTAGAATCCATTATTCCCGTATCCATTTCTTTATCCAGGCGACGGAAACTCTTGCCATTTTTCTGTTCTCGAAAATAATTCCGCGGGAATTCGAGCACAAATTTAAAAGTTCTCCCTTTAAGAGTATTTGTCTCAACACCGATGGCAAATGAGATTACGACGATATCTTGATACTGACGGAATCGGAATTCTGTGAATCAACGACAAATAGATTAATCGTCTTTGTCATCAAAACTCTCGTCACCGAATTGAGATCAGAAATTTTCTCTACGTGAAAGTATCGCCAAGTCATACTCAAAACAGATTCTAGTGTCATTTTTTTCTCTGGACGATATTCTCATGAAAATCTGATGTCGAAAGCTGATCTAAATTCGAGTTATTTGAATGTAGTTACTGAACTAGTCATTTCCATCGGTCTCAAGACAAAGCCAATTTCTTTTTCAATTTGTGCTCGAATTCCCGTGAGAATATTGCTCAGATAAAAAAATGCTCGGAAAAATGACTAGTTTGTACTTGAGTATAAAGACAGGTTCGTGCAAAAAATCACCCTATCTCCGTTCACTATCGAGAATTTTGATAATGAATATCTGATAGATCCACAACAAAAACAAACCCAGAGATTATGTTGTCACAGGCGTCTGCACTGCATCTTATGCCGAATATTGCTTCCTCAGCAAAGCGTGTTGCATCAATCATCAATCAGCGTACCATTTCAGCAAACCAGGGACTAGAACAAAAGCCCATTGGTGATCCTGCGTGATCTGTCGGTAAAACTTATCATTGAATTGGATAAACTCAAAGAGTAGATCAACTGCTCAACCGATCCACAAGAAGAAATTGATCATCCATCCTGAATTCGCAATTGATCAAGCACAATACAAGTACCATCCTCAATCAGATTTTTCCAAATAATTTTCTAAATCGTTTGATAAATATCGTGAGTTTTGAGACACATCAAAGCTCACATGATTTGGAATTCCATTGCAAAGTGCAACGTCTTGAATGAATGAATGAATGTCTTTATTGCTGACTAGGGACTCAGAGGTCCATGATAGTCCGTACATAAACGTCGTGTTACAAAAATATTCACGTGACATAGATTGCACGAGGAATCCAAAATTCCACTGCAGCGCAGTACTCATATAAAAATATAATATACTAAACCTAATAAACTAAAGCTAAACTTAACCTAATTAAGATAAAGTCATCACATACATAAAATGAAGACGTAGCACTAGGGATGATAATTTCATCTATACATCTCCCCGTAATAATAACAGGTCAATACATTTAGATCAACGAGACTAGTTCCAATTTTCACCTTCCGATAAATAAATCTCTAACAGCAGTTTGAAACACGGCTTGGAAAACTTTTCACGGATTTTGGAAGGGATTTTATTCCACTCCCGACAAACTGACATGGTAAATGAGTTTCCAAACGTGGATGTACGGGCAAAGCGGATCATTAATTCTAGATTGGACGTGCGTTTGGAGCCAATTTTGTCTGGTGGACGGAAACTGAACTTTTGTGCGAGATAATCGGGCTCTCTTGACTTTAAAATATTAGCTAACAAACACAGGCTCAAATATACGCGTCTTTGCGAAAATGACATGATTTGATTTTCCGCATACGCTGGAGTAATGTGGTCAAACTTCTTCAGCCCAGTTGCGTACCGGAGGGCTGCATTCTTACATCTACTCAGCTTCACAACAAGTTGATCCGATAAATCCCAAAGAAGACCTACGCAGTAGTCAAGATAAGGGAACACGAGTGTCTTGACAAGAATCAATTTAGTGTCACGTGGTATACTATCCTTGAATTTTCTCAATTTAGCCAGAGCTGCGAATGATTTGCGAGCAGTAACGTTGCACTGTTCTTGCATCATTAATTTGCTGTCAAGTGTGACACCTAGGATTTTAATCGTATCACTGTATGGAATGACTTGACCATTTACGCAAACAGGTGAAGGTGGGTGAGCTTTGAGACGTTTGATGAACGCCGGAGAACCGAACCAACAAGCTACTGTTTTGCGTTCGTTGACTTTCAATCCATTCGAAACGGCATACTCGTAAACGTTTTTAGCATCTTCGTTCACCTTACGTACAATACTTTCTACCTCACCGATAGAACCAGAGTAATAGAAAGTAGCATCATCAGCGTAGAAGTGGTGGTAACAGTATTGCAGTACATCCGGAAGATCACTTATACTCAACGAGAAGAAAGGAGGACCGGCCTTAGTTCCTTGAGGAACGCCCGAATTTCTGCTGGCTAATGTAGACGATTTCCCACCCGGCGAAACAACTCTTTGAGCTCGATCACTCAAAAAAGAATGAACCCACTGACATGCTGAGTCAGAAAAACCAAGGCTTTTCAGTTTCATCACGAACAGGCTTATGTTGACCATATCAAATGCTCTCGAAAAGTCAATGCCCATCATTAGTGTAACCATTTCATTATCGATAGCTTCGCGAATGTCATCTGTGATTTTGATCAGAGCGGTATGCGTACTATGATTTTTTCTGAAGCCTGATTGGAGCGGATCTAGAAGTTTTTTATTTGATACAAAGCCATGTATTTGCTTCAACACGACAGATTCAAGACATTTAGCTATAGCACTTGTTATATTGATCGGTCTCCAGTCACTAAAATCCTTAGGCAAGGAACATTTTGGGATAGGTCTTACAATTGACTCTTTCCATTGAGCCGGGAATACCCCAGTTTGCAGAGAGCAGTCAAAGATGTGGGCAAGAACTGGCAAGATAACGGGAAGGCATTCTTTCAAAAAGCGCATAGGAACATCATCCGGTCCCCGAGCATTCGTTCGCGTGGTTCTGATTGCTTGGATAATATCGTCCATCTCTACATGTGTGAAATAAAATTGATCATCTGTTGATATTCTAACTGTCGGTCGTGTGTCATACAAGGGAGTAGGATTAACGTCACCAGCAAAGTACTTATTCAAGCCATCAAGGTCTGGTGGTAGTGGAGCAGTCATTTCAGATCGCGATTTCAGTCCTAGTTCATCAACACATCTCCACATTTCGGCAGATCCTTTCGCTTGGTTTATTTTATTCCTATAATATTGTGATTTAGCATTTCGGTTTGCCTGTTGAACTTCATTACGGAGTTTATTATAAGCTGCTCGATCAAATGGCTTCTGCGACTTCTTCCACTTGCTCCAGGCACGATTGCGAGATTTTTTAAGTTCTTCTACATGCAATGTAGACCATGGGTGTTGTTTTGGTTTGGGAATAAAAGTTACGTACGGGGCATGCTTGTCATATAGAGCAATCAGATTGGCAGTGAAAAAAGTTACTTTGTCACCAACAGTTTGCAAGGAACAAATCGGGCTCCAATCAATATTTTGAAGATCAACTTGGAAACAATCTGCATTGAAATTTCTGAAATCTCTAACGCGAACCAACTCGGTGCGCTTTGTGGGGATAATAAAACGGAACTCGGCAACAATAAGATCGTGTTCTGAGATTTCGGGGTGTCGGTGTTTCTCATAACTAGTCATCTTCGATAGATCGGACGTGCATATATAGTCAATACACGATCCTCTGCTTACGTGATGAGTTATGCCGAAAGGTATGACTTCTAGACCGAATGCCTTCAGAGAATTTGACAGTTTTTCTCGCCTCGAGAATCCTACACTGTCCCAATTAATATTGAAGTCTCCTGTCACAATTAGATGATCATACGAGCAGTTACAGTTGAGAATAGCTTCGTCAATGTCGGACCAGTGCCCACAAGACGGAGGACTGTAAACGACACATAAAAGCACTTTGGTACGGCCAGCATGTAACAGAACCAGCAGAAATTCAGGTCTCATATCGCATTGTATTGAACTATCTAAAACACGAACGTGAATCGAAGAATGAACGTAGACAGCTACCCCACCTCCACCTTTAAAGAGCCGGTCATGCCGTACTAGGTTGAAATCGTGCACATCATATATCTTGGAGGAATCTTTTGGTTTAAGCCAAGTTTCACTCATAGCTAATACATGGAGACTATTTTCACTAATTACCGAAGAAACATCTCCGAAGTGCGGATCGAGAGACTGAACATTGATGTGACCCAACCTGAGCATGTTCTTATTACTATCCATAATTGATGAAAGTGACCTTACGCTCAATTTTCTTCCGCAAGATGGAACATTTCCCTTTATCCATTGCTGAGTGGGCACAATTTCCCACCTTCGCGTCATGGCAATTGATGCATTTCAACGTATTCTTAGACTTGCACTCTTTACTTAGGTGTTCTCCCGCGCAATGCCCGCAACACACGTTATTTTTACAGTTCTGAGCTATGTGACCAAATTTACTGCATTTGTAACATTGAACTATATTGACATGGTCAGCAACTCTACATCTAATCCACCCAATATTGATCTTTTGTTGGCCTAAAAGGACCAATCTATTTTCAGATGAAATTTCAATTACACAGGAGCGAGATTCTTTTTGATCGCGGACAGGAAATAGATGAACTATTTTCACGTCATCCAATGCTGCATTTGGCAAATTTTGTTCGACAATGCTTTCTCTGATTTCTTCCCCTGTCATACTTTTTGGTACATCGTGGACTATAAGACGCGGATTCATTTTGCGATCATCTTTGAATTCTAATCCAATCTCGGCAAACTTGGGATTGTTGCGGAAACACGGCGATTCGAACCCTTCTCCCTCCAAAATGACTGAGCTATCCGGGCCATAGTTCACACGATTGATACGGATTTTCATCCTAACTGGATTGATATTAGCTTGTAAGGCTGTTTTTGTACTCAATGAAGTGGGATAGCGCGATTTAGACAACTCATTTGGGCCAATAACAATACGTTCCGCAGGTTTACTTATATTCACAGATTTTCCACGACTACCAGAAACTTTATTCGATACTTGTTTATCAACCGAGCTTGCTAAGTTGAGTTTCAATGCATTAGAGTAGGCACGCGGGGGATCAGCTGGCTGTACTACATCAATCGCGCAAATTTTTTCAGTAGCTCGCTGTACACTGTCACACGCCTGATTGATGGCAACCTTACATTCCGCAGCGAATTCATTAACAGCTACTTTGCTCAAGTACGCGCTCGAAGCTTTCATGTACGCATCAAACATTCCCAAAACAGCCGAACGCATTGACTTTTTAGCATCAGAATCTCTACCGGCCATTAAAAAATCGATTAACTTGTCGCGATGTTCTGCAACACTGTTTGTGATTCGGCTTACTTCATCAGCTGTCAGCTCAGGAGTCGATGTTGAATCCGTCGTCTGCTTCGGCTGTTTGGTAGGAGGCAATAAGGCGCTTGCAGTTTCGTCTGCATCAGCGACGTTGTCAAGCGTACGCTTACGGGATTCGACGTTGCCACTCTTTGTCGACTGTAATCCATTATATGTCGCCTGACCTGTGTCAAGACCGTCACCTTGACCAGTGTCCATGTCGTCATTGCCGTCACTCATTGGTCAGGTGTGATGTACAAATCCCGCCAAGAGAAGCGCAAGCAGGGAAATTGTAACTAACCTCGAACAGATGCAGCTATTTATAACAGCAGAATTATGCAGTCTGGACCGTGGGCGTAGTGATAACACTCACCATGGTACAAGACTGCAAGGCGCACGCAGTACGATACCTGTAAGAAGGCCCGAGGGCCAATTTATGCAGAAAACAAAGTTTGGACAGAGAGCGATTATAAGTAGCAGCTATTGATACCCACCTAGCAGACCAGCAACGTCTGAATGATTTGATCTGAAAAGTGTTTGGAATCATCTAAAAATTATTAGATATTGTAGAAATCACGCCACGATAAAACAGAACATTACGGACTCACTTTAGTGGGGGCAAATTTGGTACACTTTCCTCATATTTTACAGATTCCTATGACGTTTTGCGATGATTGAAAAATGTTCCCGTTTGTTGTCTCTATTTTGAATGTTTCAACTCAAAAAAATAAGTACGATTCGTTCGTTATCCACATAGGGTAACATTCATTCTGACGAAAGAATTTATGAACATTAACTGAATCTATAAAGTTTTGTCAACCATTATTTCAAATAGTGAACATTTTTTTTTGTCAATTTGAGTGGACGAGCAATATCGGGGGTGATTGAATGTTGGCTTCTATCGACCTGTCAATAACAATACGAATTCCATTGGAAACCAATTCCGCTCCCATATCTCCAATAACTGAGAACGCAAACCCTTGAAATGGATTTGTACCACACGCTCTACCGCAAAACCATATATCCGACCGGTACTTGCATATTTCGCATTTTCTTCATTCGGCATGTTCGACGAGATACTAAACATTCGATTTATTTTTATTAATCTCCACCTCGAAATTCAATTCCCCAGCAATTTCAACATTCTTATAAGAGGTGGCAAATTGTATTTATTCCTTCATTTCTACGACTATTTGAGAATCGAAAGATTTATTATTTGTTCTCTCAGAACAAAAATAGAGGGTAATGAAAGATGATCACCATCATCACGCCTTCAATTTTCAAATAAAATAGTGAAATCTGCTAGTGTCTGATGAAGCCATTGTCTAGGCTTGTATAACAAGTTCCACTTATATGAGAAAATGATAAAAATATTTTTAAAACACCATCAAAAAGGGGGAGACAAAACCTTAAATGCCACTAGTTTAGGAATAAAACCTGCAGTCACACCATTTACATATTTCCAAGAGTTGACAATGTCCAAAAGTGGATATAACCACTATAGTATTTCGAGTTGACACGACACGAGTGATAAAGGTCTATAAACGAGAAACGCATCAAATTGTACAAATATACAGAGGACTGTATGGTACACGATAGACGCGCAAGGCAATGATGATCAAGCGCGCACCCGCGAGTAGCAATGGCGAATTCGTTCATAAAGTGCACTCGACAGTTTCCAGACACTTAGAGACCGGAGCACTTCGAATCTGTGCGTGCCACAATCGCTTATATGTCACGGGGGTCTATATACATACACACACATTTATAAAGGACTACACACATCACATCACAAGGGGTAGATGAAACGGTGCCCAAGGGGATGAGATATACACTCTCTTCTGCGTTGATGCAGAGACAAAGAGCCCAATGCAAGACTCAAACGCTTTCAAATATATATATATATATAGCAACATATATAAAGGACTCACGTGGATGGGCCAATTTGACATGAATCAAAGCGAGAGTTTGCTATATATAAAACAAGGGGTGATGGTTATGTGTAAGTTCATACAATACAGACAAAGGTGAGAGACAAGAGAAAACTGCAGCACACCCGATGATAATGGATCAAACACGCCGAGCGTTCTGCTACAAGTTATACTGCTGCCTACTGCTACTCTGGCTCCTACAAGCGATGCAACCCTGCATACATACGGTTTATTGTATGGAGCGCACGAGAACCAAAACGCTTTATTATATAGATATGTAGTATCAAAGAGTAGCACTGGCACTCGGACCATTTCCCGTCCTTTGATATACCTCTATATGTTGTCTCTTTTTATTTGAGGATTAATGTAGAGAAAGATAAAGAGATGTGCGTATAGCTCACGTTACGAGTCAAGTGCTAGATGTTATATGTATATGTTACGTGCAAAGTCCGAAATTGTGCACTCCGGGGAGTGCACAACGATGGTTTGTGCAAAGCCCGGTGGATCGGACTTTGCACAACGCGAGTTGTGCAGAGTCCGATCCACCGGGCTTTGCACACAGAATCGGTCTGGGATCTGTAATTTTTAGAGGTGGGTCGGAGAATCTCTAGGAATGATTCAAATAATGAATACAGCAGCCATGTCTCACGAGGCCAATCTCAGCAAAACTAATCTGGAATACAGAATTATGGATCGAAAAAGCACCGATTTTTATGCCTAAAATTGATTCGATTGTGTTGAAAGATGATTGCAGTTCCATCAAGGGCGCCGTAGGCTTTAAAATCTTATCGCGGATGTCCTGATGGTTACCAAGTGAGTTACTCCTCGCATGATTCAGGAAATTTTGATAGTTTGATGAAAATTCACGTTGAAATTTCAACGGACATGGAGGATGCCATGAGATTAAAGACGCCGTGAAAGTCGAAAATACTAGTGTAACGAGCGAAGCAACTCTCGTGTTTCGAGAATTCTGTCGTGCACGTTTGAATGAAATGATGAGAACGAATAATTTGAGAGATTTGCCCCCATGTAACCTTGAACATATTCAACATTACATGAAGTTATCCAAGCTGTATTGGCATATTTGATGATATCCTCCATGTTCGGTTCCAATGTGAATTTTCATCGAAATATCGATTGAATCAGTGCTCTTTTGATTCATGGTTCCGTTTTCCGAACATCCCGAATCCGTCACTCTGTGATTGGCCTCGTAAGACTGACTGCTGTGAATATCATTTGAATCATTACCACAGATTTCCCGACTCTCGTCTGAAGATTACAGAACCCAGACCGATTCTGTGTGCAAAGCCCGGTGGATCGGACTTTGCACAACGCGAGTTGTGCAGAGTCCGATCCACCGGGCTTTGCACAAACCATCGTTGTGCACTCCCCGGAGTGCACAATTTCGGACTTTGCACGTAACATATATATATATATAGCTGATACTGCACTATGGGTGCAGTAAAATTGTAAGGCTATCATGGGGAGGTGCGGGAGGTCTTAATTTAGAATCGGCACGGAGAGTAAAAGCAGCTAACTTTCTGTCTTGCTTGCAGAAGCTCCTCTGAGTTTAGAAGCACTCTTGTAGACCCTGTTATTCTCGTTTGTAGTAGTGTGCTACGTAGTATGTGCTTTGGTTGATGAGAGGTACTTTGAAAATAGATCATTATCCTCTAGAGATTTCTTTTGATGCCCCTTGTATCCGCTCGTGACAAGTTTAGGACGACTTTGTTTTCAAACGATTCTGGGTGCTTTTCTACGAGTTTTGTTTGGACAGTGTGATTTGATGTAACCGCTCGAATTTCAAGTTTGAACGATTTGTCGGAGAGAGGAGATTTTTTTTCTATTATTGTTCGTCTTCTGTACACCTTTTGTGGCATTTCAAGAAATAAACATAACTAAAGACTACTCCTATGAGTAAACATGAGTAATGATATGCAGTTGGTTGCAAAGTTTGAGCAAATTTTACATTTATCTAGTATGAATATAGATAGCCATGCGTTTCAAGTGTTTATTTTCATCTGTATCTGATTTATGGTGTTGACTTGAAGACTCTCTTGCCAGATAACCATGAGTTTTCTTCGAGTTTACTGGTTCTGCAGATCTTCAATGCATCCACCTCCAGTAGAGTATGAATATACCGCAGACCGCACATCTTTATTCTATGAAAGCATCCGGAAAACCTTGATTATAATAAATTCAAGTTAACCTCGCAACCATACGAGGCTTGGAGGTGCATAGTTCGAGTTGAAGTAATTCAACTCGATCTATGACACGAGTCAGCGAAATTTGTTGACACAATGCCACTGGCAAAAGCCGATCAATTGAAATTCAATCATTTGAAATTCAAGGACCATTACGAACCCTCAGTGACAACTGAAGTAAAGTGACAGAGAAATCATGAGGAAGTTCATGCAGGGACATTGAAACACAGAGTCCCTTTACGGTTTTTAGAGGTTATGTATGTAAATCTTGTTGGTATGACTCTGACAAGACTTTTGTTGGCATTCCAATCTCACCCATTGAGGTCACTCGAGGTCTATTGGACCCACAATTTTTGGAGCTTGTTGAATTAGTGCATATTATAATATTTCCCAACGTACACTATCTTGTTTTTGAAAAATCTTGCGACGAGTATGGAGATGGACTAAGAATCATTGAGATTAATAGAGAAACACCATTCGTAATTCATGAAACCATCAATGTTAAGGTGTGATCTCGATGGCCTAAGATCATAAGCATTCGGAGAGGTTTTGATGTGCAGTTCGATTAGTATAATCACTTTTGTAATGAAATTTCATTGTTCTTAGAAAAGGAATATTCTCCACAAAATGTTCAGTGGTATCTGATACTCTGGACGCATTTCTCCAAATCCTTGGATCAGACATCAAGAGGTTGACCTTGGCTCGATCCCATGTATACCCCGTTTTCGTCGTCATTGGTTTCAAGTTCCAAAAAAAATGAATGGATTACTGACTCGATTTGATAAAAACTACTACAAACACTCTAGATACTTCAAGCTGTCATCCATATGTATCAATTAGGACTACATTTCATGAGCTTAAAAAACATCCAGTCTAAAACTCGTGAACGTGGATTCAATCATCGGGGCATCATCAAGTTCCCAAGAAGATTCCAAAGCGTTGAAGCTTACAAGATTCAAATCCCCAAGTTGTGAGAGCGCTGATCTCTCTATATTTAGTACAAACAGTGTACATAGCAATACGCGGTTATAATTATCACCCATACCGAACACGAAGGGGAACATCATTCCAGAGCACAGCTGGTTGTCAAAACATCTGCTTCCAAAGCTTCACAAGTCTCATGCTCTCTGCGGAATTATCAGTGCAAGCCAGCGTAATTGCAGCTTCCAAAGGCTTCAGAGACCTCTGATGTCTCTCTTCAAAGAACCGCGCAACAAACAATTGCGTTTGTCTCTTATCAAGCTGGACCAGCCCAAACATCCACCACATACTGAACATATATATCCCAAAAACACATACACACACGTGCTTCTCAGCATCCAGAATTGTACCTATATAATACATACGTATAAGACCAGCAGAGAGTTTCAGCCATAGTATGTACAAACGGCCGAGCAAGCTATTAACCCAAGAGAACCGTCCTTCAATTAACCCCCTTCATGTGTGGTTATATATAGGTATTCGTGCAAAAGAGCTACCACCAAGCTATTGGTCCTAATAATATGAGCGGGCGATCATCATAAAGCCCGGTTGCCGGCAACAGTCCATCACACAATACACAAACTTCTGTGATCGCTTGGAACACGAAATGCACACGCAAAGTAGACCAATAACAGAGGTTAGGGTTTGGTTTGGGAGGATGATGCTACTCTGATGGTATATATATCATATAGAAGCGTTTGATACTGAAACCACGTGCTTTCTGTGATGCTTCCCCGACATCAGACATCGCTTGGGAGGAAAGGAGTGAGTCGTGCCATAGCATAGCATAGTATCAGTTGAAGCTATGTCTATTGTGCCCAAGCTTCTCTTCTCTTTGCTTCGGCGTTCCATCCTTTCATTGTAATGTATCAAAGCAGCCGACGCGTTCAACACAAAAAAAATCTTCTATCTGTCGAGTGTGAGTGAGAGGGAGAGTAGAGGGATGAGCTCTACACGCGTGCCTTCCGAGGTACTTCTCAGTAGTTATATGTAGCATAACTCCTTCTCGTCGATTCTCTCGTACTTTTCCACCCTCCAAGGAGGAGATGAGGATCTGACTCTTTCTTGGCCCTTTAAACTCTCTTTCTAGCGTTTGTTTTTATCGTAGTTACTCGCCGACAACGTATTCACTTCTCGACTCGCCTTTTTTTTCTTCCCTTTTTCTCTTGCAGGAGCAAACTTTTTACTTATACCAAGCCTTTTGCTCTTGCAAGCGATCTACTTTCGCTCTTCTTTCATCTCTAATGAATGGGCAACAATTGAGTCTCTTTTCGAGCATCCAGAAATACACAGCCGGCCGAGTTTCTCTGATTTCCAGAGTTTTGAATGATATAATTAATTCTGGATTTCAATTAGAGTATGATGATCACTATCATTATTAGTGTATCGTGGTTCATAAGAAAATTGGAGAATTTTGGATGGATTCGTGATTTTGATGTTGGAGTGGCATCACGGCCACATCACAATGTTTGCACAAAATATAGTTGGGAATCTTTCATCTCACTTTCCTGGGGACCCCCATACTATAGATAGACAGGAACCGTAGCCAAGAATTACTAAACCGAGAATTGAAGGTCACATTTATTTTTGAGGTTGTAGTTGTTAACATCTTCCGTCCTAAACTAATAGAGGATAGATCATTTGTGTCATACACCATTCCGTGAAGAATTGTCACCTCTATTATCAAGAGAACGCATTCTTGGTACGGAAATATACGTAGCGTTTCTACGGATCTTACTGTTTTCCTTTGCCAAAACAACCGAATAATCTTGACTCATATCAGATCGATTCCATTTGAAAACGACACATGAAAAATAGTGATGTCTCGGATCGGTTTTTCGTGGTTTTGATTCGATTCTGTAGTCCGGAATATGAAGTTTCCACCCACTGGGAGATCCCAAAAAAAATTTTTCTGTTTTGCTTTTCGGTTCCACCAGAGCATCAAAATCATGATCTTTTTTTACTAAATTGAATATATCTCATGTTTGGCTCAAGATAATGCAACGCGGTTTGCGCCATTCAGAAGATCTTGTAAAAACCTATCAAAATTGACCTTGAAAATTTTTGTTCACCCTTTTCAGGCCCTGATCAGGCAAAATCCGGAAAAATCAGGCTAACCTGATTATCTCAAAAAGCAACTTTTTATAATTTTTTAAAAATATGATTTCTCACGCAAAATTGCACGATCTTTGCGGTGGAACTAGTCCGAAGTTGTTTTTTTAACGGTTTTATGTGTTTTTCGGTCAATTTTTCAATTTTTCATTCTCCGGCCAATCAGAAAACAGAGATTTCTGCGCATCCGCGTGGTTTACCGGATTTCAAAGTAGTTCCAATCGAAAGCTGAAGAAATTTCCTTCAAAATGACCTGTTGCCGAACTCCATTTGATCGACTGAAGGTATACGATTCCTTAGACATCAAGATTATTAACACCACTGACAGCATGGATGCAAGCAAAGGTCTCAAGGCTCTGGTTCACGATAGATAGGTCATCTCGCTCTGGCCATCCTTCTTTTCCAATGAAGGTGCCGTGGATACTGACTGGGAACATGTAATTGACTTTTGCAAGAGGTCATTTTGAAGGAAATTTCCTCAGCTTTCGATTAAAACTACTTTGGGATTTGGTAAACCACGCGCATGCGCAGGAATCTCTCTTTTCTGATTGGCCGGAGAATGAAAAATCGGAAAATTGACCAGAAAACGCATAAAACTGTAAAAAAAACAACTTTGGGTTAGTTCCATCGCAAAGATCGTGCAATTTGGCATGAGAAAACATATTTTTGAAAGATTGAAAAAAATTGCTTTTTAAGATAATCAGGTTAGCCTGATTTTTCCGGATTTTGCCTAATCAGGGCCTGAAAAGGCTAGGGCCCGAAAAAGCTGATCAAAAATTTTCAAGGTCAATTTTGATAGGTTTTTCCAAGATCTTTTGAATGGCGCAAACCGCGTTGCATTATCTTGAGCCAAACTCGAGATATATTCAATTTAGTAAAAAAAGATCATGATTTTGATGCTCTGGTGGAATCGAAAAGCGAAACAGAAATATAGCTCCGCAGGCGACTCCGAAATTTTTTTGGGACCTCCCAGTGGGTGGAAACTTCATATTTCGGACTACAGAATTGAATCAAAACTACGAGAAACCGATCCGAGACATCACTATTTTTTATGTGTCGTTTTTGAATGGAATCCATCATCATTTTGGAGTGCTTTTAGGACATTGATACATGAAATGTATTCAAAGACCGCAATCACATTCAAGAGTAGAAATGCCTGTCAGATAATTTTGTTAGTTGAAGTTGATCTAATTCAAATAACTCTAAAATCTTGTTTAAACTTATCAAGAATCAAGCCAGTGGAAAATTTTACTGGGAAGCGAATTAGGATGAAAATTGATACTTTCACAATGCATGTAAAGATTCGTATGTCGCAGCAATTTGGTTGGTCAAGTCAAAACATTAGTGTTATCAGAGCCATCCTTCATTCTCTTCACAATATGAAAAAAAGTATTAGGAAACAATTATTGTGCCGATGATTGGCCCAATGATAATCTTAAAACATCAGAGTATGACTATCGACCGTAATATTCAGTGTTAGTTTGCTATTGGGAAATAATCTCTGGGTTAATTTCGATGGCAGAAAAAAGCAAGATGACCGAATCTTAAATCTCTCCCATACCTATAACACGGAGCAAAGGTAAGAGCACTTATCACATATGAGCTTCCGATTGCTTCTTCCATCAGTTCCGCGCTTGTGTGACCTGTCCCAATCCGCATCTTCTCAGGATATTGCAACCGTTCGTCAAGGTAGGACCCTAATGGTATTAATATACACTTTTTTTCAGTATTGGTTCGACCAACACTCAGTATGGAGTAGTTTGTTGGTCCGATAATACGTCTGATCCGGTCTGGTCACCCAAACGTGTCTTGCAGTTTTTCCTAGCTCATTTACATGCGTTTTTGGAGATATTTACTCCACTAAAAATCTGCTATCTCTATTGAACGTAAGTAATTAATTTACCCTCATAGTCATGGGAGATCGCAATAGAAACCTGGTACATTTTTCCAACACGTTTTGTTAGAGCATTCCATAAAGTTTGAATTTGAAAAATCCTGGTTAAGGGAGTAACCTCGGTAACGCGTGAGTCAAATAGATCGACTTTTTTTAACTTTCACAAATTTGCCTACATGTGTGTCTTATGTGTTGATCAGATCTTAATACACCCTCACATAAACTTGCATAAGCATCCGACTCACGAATCATGAAATATCAATCCCTGATTATGGGCGAACTTGTCTTAATTGTGACTTATTCGTGACCTCACCTTGAAAATTAATCAGAACTTTTTTCCAAGCTAACCAAAGCTTGAAAAAAAGTTCGAGCCCGTTCTTTGTATTAAGATCTATCAGTGAGCAAGACTTGAACAAAAACTAATCGGTCAGTCTTGTATGGTCTACTCGTCGGCCCTTACGAAGACTAGTACATTTTAGAGCCCCTACGAAAACTAGTACGTTTTTCGTGGAGACTAGCACGTTTTGCCGTCTCCCACGAAAAGTAGTACATTTCGGCTGAGACCACGAAAACTAACACGTTTGGCGTATACTAGTACATTTTAAATTTCACACGAAGACTAGCACATTCAAATGTGCTAGTTTTCGTCCCAAATTTGAAATGTGGACTTCTTCAAATTTCTGCACGAAAACTAGCACATTCGTCGTTTCACTCGAAGAGTAATGCATTTGAGAATTTGAGACGAAGACTAGCACTTTTAGAGTAATAATAAGAATCACGAGTTACAAAAATCGTCCTTATACATAGGTGATTTCCCCGAAATTGTAGTTTTTTTTTATTACGGGGTCATTGGGATTGTCTCAAAAACTTTGAACATAGTTGCACACCAATAGAAAACGCCCTAGAAAATTTGTATGATGTACATCTCCAGGTGTAGAAAACTGGGGATTACAGTTATGGAATAATGACGAATGGAACGAAAATGCAAAAGCGTCAATATAAACTGATGAATATGAATTGATGGCGCAGATATAAAATGCAAACCCATACTACCTAGCCCTGGTTAGGTGGTATGGGTTTGTACACCAACCACCCACATCTCAAACTGCTCATTCTCATGAATGATATTTTTGTTACAATAAAAGTGTTAGTCTTCGTCTGAGAAAATGAATGTGATAGTTTTCGCCTCAAATTTTGAAAAGTACTAGTCTTCGTGTACGGATTTTTGAAACGAGCTAGTCTTCGTGTGAAATTTTGAAATGTAATACTTTTTGAGAATGTGCTAGTTTTCGTGTGAGTTTTA
This sequence comes from Eretmocerus hayati, assembly GCA_029851415.1. Lineage (NCBI taxonomy): Eukaryota > Metazoa > Arthropoda > Insecta > Hymenoptera > Aphelinidae > Eretmocerus > Eretmocerus hayati. Next base: position 94,990,952 of record CM056744.1, on the reverse strand, counting down.
AAATGTACTCGTATACGCCAAACGTGTTAGTTTTCGTGGTTAAGCCGAAATGTACTACTTTTCGTGTGAGACGGCAAAACGTGCTAGTCTTCACGAAAAACGTATTAATTTTCGTAGGGGCTCTAAAATGTACTAGTCTTCGTAGGGGCCGACGTAATAATCATCGGGATGCCCCATAAGACAGCATGTATAAGCTCTAAAAATGTTTATGCTGATGGTTTGACTCAGGTGTAGCCAATGCTATTGAAATTTTAACTGTGTTCAATTGACACGCAAATACATCTCTCTGCCAAGTTTGATCAAAATCTGATCGGTGGATTTTCTACCGAGGTTACTCCCTTAATGTTCCAAGCGGTTTTGAACCTTTCTCAATAGCTGATAGTTGCACACCATTCAGCGCATTGAATCCAATAGTTTCGCTACCATCAATGTCGACACCAATCGTTTAATATCAAAAGATACATAGCAGAGATGATATTGTTAAAAATCATGGAAAATTTAAAGATTAATCTTGCCAGTAGTCATCATGCTTGTCTCAAAGATAGAGCCATGCATGTCTCGCAGTCCATGCTGAATTAAGGTGAAACCGCAAATGGCTCATTGAATCAGTTGTGTTACCGTAAATCGTGCATACATTTACTTGGATAACTGTGGTAGTTCAAGGGTTAATACATGCTAACCAGAGTCCCGACCGGAGATGAAAACCCGGTAAAAAAGCATCACCTGATCCGATTACCTGATCCGATCAGGTGCTCGGATCACCCGGATCAGGTGACCCTATGGCACATCGGATCACCTGATCCGAGTTTTCTAGTAGCGACTAAGTAGCACTCAAACAGGATAGATTGAGCTTGTATTGATGGTAAATGTGATAACCACCAGTTGTATGAAATATCCTTCGCTCGTTTGTGAAAAAAGGGACTCGAAGAGCGAATTTTCGTTTTTTCTCGACTCGTTGCTCTAAGAAAAATGTATCTCGTGATTAAAATTATACGCAAGGATATTTCATACAACTGGTGGTTATCACATTTACCATCAATACAAGCTCAATCTATCCTGTTTGAGTGCTACTTAGTCGCCGCTACTAGAAAACTCGGATCAGGTGATCCGATGTGCCATAGGGTCACCCGATCCGGGTGATCCGAGCACCTGATCGGATCAGGTAATCGGATCAGGTGATGCTTTTTTACCGGGAAGTATGCTTTCATTAAATCTGAAGCATTCGGTGGTGCCTCATAATCGTGGGAGATCGCAATAGAAGTTGATCATATTTTCTTTACACAACTTGTTCGAGCATTCCCTGAAATTTTTATTTAAATCTCCTGTTACTGATCCAAGCGCTAGATCTTTCCTCAATAGCTGATGGTTGCACGTTGTACTTCTGTATTTCTCGTATGCCATTCAGTTCATTAATCTCGGTAGATTTGCATCTCAGAATGGCTTAAGCCATGCCTGGTACACGGTCGTATAAACAGGTCTGGAAACTCCGTGCCAAAAGTTGGTCCTCTTAATGGAGCGAGGTGTAGTGCCAAAGTTGACCACGGTAAGCGGGGCGCTGCCATCGAGTAGTATGATGTTCAAAAAGTAAACATGCCAACATAACGAATTTATTGGTTGATCTATTGATTTTGTGAGAGTAACGTTGAAGAGTTTAAGCAGGAAATTTCTCACTTATTAATCAGAACCATCTGTTGATGATCAAATATTTTATCAAACCTTCGTTCCCCCAAATATTGGTTAATAAAGATGAGCTTTCCAATCGCATGGAGCTACAATCAAAATTATGTGTATGTATTTGAAATTATCGCTCACCTGCACAATAATTCGACCACTTGCATCAAGTTGAATGATTTCCCAAATCACGTATTCTTCAGCAAAGTGTCTGTCACACACTCTTTGTGTTGAACGCACCTTCTTCAAGTTGAGCTCCTTTAACCATAACTGCAACCGCAGCAAACCAAAATCTTTCGGTGGCTTGTAGGTTGACCGAATCTCTTTCGAGTTATAATTATTCGTTGGGTACTTAATGGCACACGCGCATGGCATGGTAGATCATTCCACTGACACAAAGGTTAGGGAACTGATGTTGACATTACAGGTCTGATTTGTCAACATCAACACGTGCACTTACTACTCGATCGCAGCGCCACGAGGGGAAGTGAGTCAAAGTGGAAACTTTTGAGCCCGGAATTCGGAACCATGTTCGCAATAGGAGTTTCCAGACCTGTTTATACGACCGTGGCCTGGTACTATCAATGTCGACATCAACGGTTGGATATCAAAGGGCAAATAACAGGGATAATATTGTTAAGACTTACGGAAACCTCAACCTAACCATAAGTCTATGGGCGTGAAGGAGCCACGAAGCGTGTCTACATCAAAGATAGCCGCCTTGGCTTTCGAGACTTTGTCCCGCTTTGTTCTATCCTCCAAACGCTCTGTCTCTTCTGTTCTCTATCCCTCTCTTGTTTCTCTTGCGCGCTTACCTGAGATTCTTGATGTTTAATTTATTCAATGAATTAGTCTAATGTACGACAAATTCAATCTATACATCATGGTTTTACAATCTTATTATTCCGTATTTTTCAAATTAGTCCGAAACTTGGGGCCAGACTTGTGATGAAAATTTTGCAATTTCGAAATGCCCCACTGAAAAATGGACGTCCGACAAGCCGGAAGGTCTGCTGGGCATACATTTTGTTCGAAAATTTCGGCCGTCAAGGAAAAATTCTAAAATCCAAAAAAATTCCTTTCTTTGGGGAACGATTTTTTTTGCACAATATTTTTTCTCAAGAAATTCATCGCCATGCAAATAATTTGAATCCAATATTTTCGTTTAGATCCGAACCAGTGTCCGAAGACTGCGAAGACGATATGATGATCGATTCACATCGAAATAGTGGACGAAAAATTGCAAACCAGGGGGGAATATCACCAGAAAATTACGAAATCATAAAAATGTCCGATCTTTCAAAAAAACATTTTCGACTTTTGCATATTTTTTTCACCATTTCGATGCATATTTCTGATCTGAACAGACCGATATACCAGTAATTTCCGAAATGATCAATATTTCTCGAGTTCTGAGGCATTTTAGTAGATAGTTCGGATTCTTGGCCCGAAAAAATATATCCAGTCCCACAGAACTTAAAGGATCGGTCTGTTAATCCTTTTGCTAGTACTTCCCGTGGTTTTGAACAAAATCTCGTATGGATTTGACGATCCGACGAAAGGGGCGCGATCCAGAAAATAAATTTGATCGAAATTTTTTTATATGAAAAATCTACCACGTATCGTTTGTAGCTCGAGAAAATACGCATGGATTCAGATATCTAGCTTCCCCCCCCCCATGATTGTTCAGGCCAGACTTCAAAATTAGGGCGCAACCTCCCCTTAAACCTACTTTCGAAGCTATGTAGTGTATCCTCCCTTCTCACAAGGTTTCACAAATATCATTGGATGAAGTTCTTCATGGGGATCAAACAAGAAATCATAATATTCACAAAATCAATCGCCTTTAATCAAAATTTCCATTGAGGTTTCATGATTTCTTAGCTTATTGAAGGTTATGAGACTCATGTACTTGAAACGTATATTTTCTCGAATTGTCATCAGTCTTGCAATGGAGATAATGAACCCTTTGATCATGTCTCTAAATGATTGTCTCGTCGCGAATTTATTCATGAAAAAATCTCGGATCAACTCTTGTAACGAGGTTAATATGGCTGTTGAAGCAACATATTTACAGTCGAAAATTTCTGAAGAATCATAAAGACACATTAAACACACTAGATGATGATGCGATTGATAAAGTCAAAACAATTGAAATATCACATAAATTCCATTTCTATAAGGTATCTGAATTCTCTAACTACATATCCGACTTCATCGATTTCTCTGCTCATTCACTCCTAAGATTGAGGGAAACGGTGGATCCAAAAATAGTCATAATTACAAAACAGAAATTAATTTATCATGAGAAAAATATTCAAACTAAATGATTTCATTCTGCTTCATTTTCTCATTCATACCCTTGCTTGTCGCCTATACAAGTCAGCCCAACTGTATAAAATACGATCTGTACATCCATGCCTGTAAGTAGCAACTGAAATGCAGCTATAATGTTAGCTGTTACTGAAACCTTGCAGCTCGCAGAAGCCTCGGGCGATGATCACGAATAAATGGAATCATGTACTCTACCGTGGTATTATCATTCAAATACTACTTTCTTGGAGTTTGATCATTTCATACACCCTGATTTTCGTGCCCCGAAAACCGAAATAATTATCTTCGGAGAAAAGAAATTTGAAGGAAATTTTTCTCTGTGTATGGCATTTTTTGTTGCAATCAAGGTTCGTTTGACAAATCGTCTCCGCAGCCCTGGGCGACTGATTTTGAACTAAACGAAACTATTGGATTGAAATTATTTGCATGGCGGTAAATTTCTTGAGAAAAAAAATTGTGCAAAAAATATCGTTCCCAACAAAAAGGAGTTTTTTGAATTTTTTCTTGCCGGCCGCCCTGCCGGCCACCCTGCGGGCCGAAATTTCCGAACAAAATATATGCCCGGCAGACCTGCCGGCCTGCCGCCCGCTGTGCCGGCCGTCCATTTTCAGTGGGATGATAGCATGATAATTCTTTTACTTGTGTTCGGTTATGGTGATGTTATGAGATCTGGTGAGAGCACCAGCTATCATGTCTAATCGAAAGGAGGTTTCAAAACTTCCTTTTATTGTAAAATGATGGTGGGATCCTCATGGAGCCAATTTGGTTTCATCGTGTTTGCCTACTTATTTTACGTCGGACATGTAATTTTTGAGTATCATTCGAGTGTGTAAAAGTCGTCAAAACCCTAGTAGAGTAATCTCAAAGCACATTTTTTAACAGAAAATAGCCTCACCAGCATGGCCATCAGATTTTGGGCTTGTGAAACTATTTTCAAACGATAATCCTTGAAATTTCCTTCAAAATGACACACTGTATGAGTCAATTCGATGCACTAAAGTTAATTTGCAGACCTTCGAATCAAAACAAAAATGTCAAGAATGAAATCTGTGAGCCCTACGAAGCGTCCTCATGGCTTCAAGGACTCTTTGGCAGCTGTAAAATTCAACGGATGAAAAATCAGAAGTTAGAAAGAAAGTCGATGTGTAGGAACTCATATTGATAAATATGAATCCTAGATTTTGCAAAGATTGTAGACATTTGATGCACCGCAATCCTGATTCAATGATTTTACATACGTATCACATACAATAACGGAAACATAGGCATGATCGATGATTGAAAAATAGACACTCATAGAATATTTCGATTCAGGCACAGAACATAATGCAATAAGCCACAATGAGAATGAAAAATGGGACCACAGACGAAGAAAAGATGACAAGCAGAGAGATTGTGAATGACGGAGGAATGACTATTGAAGCAGGCAGCCTCGAGAATAAGATAAAAGAGCGAGGAAGAAGGAGAAATAAAGGAAGAGGAAAAGGGAAAAACTTGAAATTGCGAGACGTTGAATTGCGTGAATACCCTTGAAAAAATGTAACACTGCAAGTCTCTTTGAATTTCCTTCCTTAGTCTTGTCATCTTCAAGATGAAAGAATGTGTCGAGACGTGTCTCATTATTTTTGAATACATGTATCAATGCCTGTATGACCTCTCCCCTGACAATTAAAAATCAGGCGAAATATAATTGTTACATTCCTGTATTCAAAAGTTAGGGATATTTCTATGGTTTTTGTTTTCCAAACTTGGAATTGGTTAAACTATAAATGTAAGATTGATACTTTATGTCGAGTTCGGGAGTTTTGCAAAGAAAAGCATTTTGTACCGTTCTATAGGTTCCTACACAGAAACAGCTTGTTTCCGATTTTCCTCGTGCACCGATGCTGATTATTTTATTTGTAATTCCAAAAAACCAGTGGAATGTGTTATTTCAGTGAGTGTGATAATCTAAAACATTCGGAAAAATACATAGCTTCTCTAAAAGGCAAATAGAGGGGAGGCAATCCATAGCTGGCGCGATCATGGCGTAAGGACATCCGAATGAGTGAGAGATTGATAAAAAATTTCGGAAAGTCGGACCACGCACTTCAAAAACCAGCTCTCGTCTTTCGCAGTATTTGAAGTTACCATCATTCTTTAGATGGCGTCTTCATTATGAGATTCTAATATTGTCAATAGAATTCCATTCAAAGATTACCCGACTGCTTTTAAACTTGAATAATGAGAACACTCACAATCAGTTTCAATTTCCTACCACAAAAAGCTATTCGATCTCTCTTTGCTTATAAAAACACCTGAAAATAGATTAAGTATGGATAGAACAGTAATACGAGTTTCTCATTCAAAAACGATAACGACCACTGATTTGATTAAAATAATTGTCTCCGCGTTCCAATAAAGTTATTTCCCCCATCACCCATCACGCCATGCGGTTCCATAATGTGACATTCATAATGCTTCCATCGCTCAAAAAGCTCGCCTCGAGGGTTCATTATCGAGCTTCGAAGGCGCCACTTGCGATTTCCCGCTCGCAACACACTCGTTCATACCTATATATCCTATCTATCTATCGGGTCGGGGGCTCATTTAGTCCCGACCATCATCGTTGGATGATGGATAATATCAAAGGGTGCGATGTGTGAGGAGAATTATATATATGACGACAACCAGCCAGACAGCGCGACGACGACGCAAGGGTGAACCTCTTGAACCCAGCTCACATGCATGCACTTGCTGCAGGCACTATACCTATACACTATCATCACATGGCTCTATGATATAGTTTCTGCACATAATTCCTCAAATGTAACAACTCACCTTTTTGGCGCGAACAGATTCCACGAAGCAAACGGCAACAATTGACAGAACCAAGATAACCTCTTCGTGGTACCTTGGAGAATCTGCGAGTCGGCCACTTTCACTGAATTAGGTAAGTGACGGAGTTGACTACCGGTTCATTTTCTCTATATCTATGTGGGTGCAGGTATGCGGTACTGTACAGGGTCGAGTCTGGCGCACACGGGGCTGATGAACCCTCGAGCGTTGGTAGTGATGGAGCGTGCGGGGGGTTGTGGTGTATATACTATGGTGTATACTCGGCTGTTCCAGCACCTCCATCCGACTCAATGCCCAAGTCCTCATTAAGAACTCTCGATGACGCGCATCTACCATTCAGCTCATTCAGGATCTTGCAATTCCTAACCTCATCCTCTGGAGACAATATAGAAAGAATTGTCAGAGTACTTATGATGTATCCGCACCACTCATTTTTGTTTTCAGATTTTAGCACTCAATTTTGCCCACGTGACTGCGCACAAACACAAGGCACACTTTAAAGAAACGATACCTCTCTAATAAACTTTCTCAGAATGCACCGCTAAGAATTCGATCAAAACTCCGAATCTTATCTCAACACCGGTAGTGAGTAATGTGTAATTTTAATTAAACGCGTAAAGCAGGAGGGGGTGTCGTATAGAAGGTATATATAATAACCCCCCGCGAATTGATGCTGCGATGCATCAAGCGGGGCGCAGCAGCCACCGCCACCGCTAGTCGCCGACTGCGTGTTTTTTGCAGACTTTTACGCCTAGTTCGCGCGCCCGGTAGTTATATAGAAGTGTGTGGGTGGTTTGAGGTGCAGATGTGTGCAAGATCAGGTTGGACCGAGTGAGATGGCAAACGCGTTAGCTGCCGAGCAAAAGCGCGAGAATCTCAACCAAAGAGGGCAGATCGCGACCTCCTGTGGCTGGCGCGCCCAACTCGCGCTCAAGTTTTCGTAACGTGCGGGTGTGAATGGGCACGGATTCTTACCTCCCACGCAATTTTTGCAAAACTGCAACGTAATTTTGCAATAGCTCTGTGTATTACTGATGGGGGATTCTGGTTTTTGTTATCTGGGTTTGGAAGATACAAAATTATGTTCGTCGACTTCCTTTTCTATTTTGGTACAGTCTCGAAACAGGATCAAACGTTTCTACAGAATTACTTTTTACTTCCATCGCGGCTTTGTCTCCCATGCATTGGCATCTTAAGGCGATGCGGTCACCGTGCACCCTGACCATGGACCTTCAAAATATTTGAACCTTGAAAAGATTTGTCCACTCGTCGTTCAGCCAAAATTGCAAGAGAATCGGAAAAAGATGGGAATGAAAATGTGCGTATATTATAGGTTAGGTTAGGAGGTTCCCGCGGCCCAGTTATTCCTATTTTTCTCCGATTATCTCTTGTGATTTGGGCTAAGCGATGGATTGAGGAATATAAGTTGGACAATAACAAAGTATTGGACAGCTCATCTCACACTTCGGATCATCAAATTTTTCACGTAAGATGTATTTTCAAGGTCAATGGCCTTAAGCAAACGCATTAAGCGTAATAATTCATGCAAAATTTACGATAATCGTCAATTGGTTGGAACTGACTAAAAAAATATGGAGAACATTATCGCCTCTTCCTTCTTCAGTACAGAGTCTGTGCGACTCGCTGTACGGGGTTAGAGATTTTTCAGGATTTGGATAGATATTGTCAAATGAGATATTGGCACAGATCGACTCGTAGAATTCGAAACTAAAATCTAGAGTAGAAACCTCACCACATTTTCAAGAACAGTCATTCTCATAAAATATTCAGACAAAAAATCCGAGAGTCGGAGCGCTCCGACCAGCATAATCGAATAAATCTATATAGACTCTCGAAACAGACCAAACTTTTTGGAGATTCTAGTAATTACAGAATAGGAAAAATGTATGAGTAGATGCGTGGGAACTTGCGCCAAAATGACCAAGAATAGACGAATGGTGAAAGTGAACTTCTAGGCTCGAACAGACGATTTTTCCAGAGAATCAAAAATCAAAAAAATTGGAAGTTGAAAAGAATTTTCCCATGTGAAATCCCATGAAGATTCAGGCCTTTTCTCTACGGGATTGACATTTAGTGCCTGATGAGTAAATACGGATCGATGAGTAGACGAGTTTCTTGATTCGCTTAGTAATAAGGTAAGTGTACCCAACTTGCTTCTGTACCCAACTTGCCCCCATATGCCGATCTCATCAGAAATGGGCACTCGTGGACCTCCCCGCATATTTTTTTTTACGTTTGTTATGTTGAAATATGAGAAAGTACGTAGTTTGCATCGACCCCGGATCATTCCTACGTTTCCCAGGAAATATAAAGTGATTTTTCCATTTTTCGTGTTTGCACGGCTAAGAAATCACCGAGAAAATTTCGTTCACTAAAACCGGTGCAAATTCATTTTCATTCAACCAATCTCCACGTACCTTAGCGCATTCGATTCCTTGTCTCAAGACCTTCAAAATCCGCTCTTTAGAGTTGCAAAATTCTGATTTGGAGCGATTTTGTGTACAAAACACGGAGATGATTTGAGAATCTAGAAGGCTGACATCGAAGTGTACCCAACATGCCCCCATATGCTTATCTCGGAAAGGCGTGCAGTATGGCTTTTTTTAACACTCAGAACTTGTTTATCACGTCAAAATAGGTCGGAAACGATGTCTTGGGCCAGCTAAAAGCTATAAATGTCGCTGCACGGTGATCAAAACGGATCAAAGCGATTCTATTCACTTCATCGCCGATTTACATTGTTTTAAATGATGGGGGCAAGTTGGGTACACACTTTTGTAAACTCTCGAAAATCACCTTTTGGTAGAGTCAACACAGTTTGGTTCCAGTTGACTCGAATCAAACGTACTCTGACTCATTTTAAAGGTCATGAGACAAGCTTCAAAATGAGCAAAGGTACGTCTAAAAGTATTGAGATGGGCCAGAGTTATTAAGAAAATGGCTTAATGGGGGCAAGTTGGGTACACTTACCTTATATTTTGTATACCAGATACTTACGGGAAGTCGGACAAGAATTTGGATTATCAATATTTTGATCACGTGTTCCGAGATGGCTACGAAATTGCCACTCTTATTTACTACATCGCACGCTGTTTCTTCAGGGAAGAGCATCCCACTAATTCTTGGAAATGAAGCGAAAGAAGTTTGTGTCGCAGCCATTTGATAGTTTGAAGTGAGACGATCGAAATAAATGTGTCCATGAGCAAACGCTTCCAACTCGATAGCACGCAACACATCTTGTCAAAACAGTAGTTTTGGCGTCAGTTTGGAGACACAATATACACTCAGCGTTGGACCAGTTAACGACCTAATTGAGGCTCTAAAATTGTGAGACATCTTCAAAATATGCTCAAGTTTGATGTATTCTTGCGGAAAAATCATTCAGAAGCCGTGTATCCTTGTACTGTGCACTTTATTGCCGCGAATTGAGGTGTGTGGACATAACACGGAATTTTGACCCTTGAACCTCAAACTCGGTCTATTATGACTCTTTGTCGAGGAAGGAAACAAAAAATAATTAAGGAATGTAATTTGCAGGATTGATTGCTCGATCGATTAACGCGTTGACATCTCGAGAGACTGGGACACATTGTGAGCAAATTTCCGCGGATCTACTCATATCTATTCATTATGTAACTGAGATATTTTTCTGATTACTCATATGCATATTTGATCACTTACTACACCTGCACAGTGCACGTGATTTATTTGGAATGAGTATGTAGAATGGTATACCAAATAAGATATAACGTATAGAGGAAATCAGTGGAACATCACTTGTTTTGATCAGACACGGCAAAATGAATTCCTCTTATTCGTCATGATTGATTTTTTCCAAATCTTCCGATCTTTCTGAATTCTGAATTTGATTCTGAATGGTGCTCTTTCTTTATAGATTGGCCGATTATTGAGATGCCAGTCATGATGAACAAGCATTTATCGCTAATTTTGACACTACCAGCACATGCTGGGATGTCCATTTTATGCTTACATTGCATGGTGACTACACTGAAGATTTTATTCAAGAAAGTTGAACCAATGGTGGTATCAACACTTCAGCCACGGTGGTTGAACATTCAACCAATTTTTTACAGCGTTCTTACATGATTTTCGATAATAAAATTGGAATATCGATGATTTGAAATAATATCAATGAAGATACTGTTTTGCCTCGATCCATCCACTTACACTGTAAAAAAATTTATGTAAATTTACAATGCTGAGCACAGGAAATCTGGGGACACCATGCTCAGCATTGTGAATTTACTAGCCCGGATGGGAACTTTACAAGCGCGCTAGTAAATTTTCTTACCGGCGGAGCAGATGGTGCATTTCTGTTTTAGAAACGCCGCCACACGCCGACCGTCCCTGTATCAGTGTCACCCTTTCAAATGCCGAGTTGTTGTGAATTCAACTTAAGTGAAACAATGTAATTTGTGCGATACGTCGAATAAACCGAGGGATGGAATTCTGTTATTCGAATACCCATGAATTTTATTGAGGGTTAGTTATAATCTATACATACTAAGTTAGTATGTATGGATAGTTCAACTGCGTTGAAATTTTGGCCTCGTTATAGTAATTCACGTTTGAATAACTAATAAATAAAGCCGTTAAGGTAGTTGTACACCAACTACGTGAGTCAAAGAGACTTAACCTCACTTTTTTGCCCACATCAAAATATTCGAAATTATCATTATTGTTAATAACTGCACTTTTTCCACCAAACAACAAACAAAAACGGTCATCTAAGCCTTCCTGAACAGAATCAGTCATGGTTTCCAAAGTTATCTACCCTAAAATCGAAATCACGTGTCGCATTTTTTGCATTCTACGCTTTGTATAAACAATTACTAAAAAACGACGTGGTCCATCATTCCCAGGCTTGACCATATGATTCATTGATACATAAACTCGGATCTCTCGCAGTCCCACCATTTTCTGTTGATCAGGTTTTGCGCTGGACCCATTTTTGTGCTGTTTTTGGGGCCCGCTCCCATAAGCGCAATGTTAAAAATGTGCAAAACTGGTCAAATTGTGACGATCGATACTCTAAAACGGGATGGTCAGCCGTTCTGGAATTTTGCACACGTACTCTTCGATATTAGAACTATCTCTCTGCAGAATCTCGAGAAATTCTGTTGATGAATAATTTTGGTGTACAACTACCTTAACACAAATACTCTCAATCTAATAAGAGAGTTATGTCGAGGACTTTCCTCGCTGCCGGCACCATACACGATCACCAAATTTTTGAAGCAGCAGCACCCTTTGAGAGATGAAAAATCACGGAAATTCTCCGACGCCGACCTTGGCCGATCTCTCCGACTCATCCCGATCTGCTGTCTGCTCCGAACCCACAGCCGTTCTCGATCAAAACTTCCATCAGACTGATGTGATAACGCGACGCCGGAACTCGCGCACGCGCAGTAGAGTAAAATTTACATGATCGGGACGGGAAATTTACAAGCTTTGGAACGTAAATTCACCATGCTCGGCATGGTGTCCCTTGATTTCCTGTGCTGAGCATGGTAAAATGACAAGCCACTTGTAAATTTCCTCACTTTCTTGTGAGTTCACCAAGCAAAGCACTGTGAATCTACAATCCCACCAGGTATATTTACTTCGGAGATTTTTTACAGTGTAGGCTTGTCAATGACCACGGAGGGTTTGCTGCAGACAACCATCAGATATCTGGTGCTCCGATCATGAAACCTCCATTTCTTGACGTAATTTTGCTCAGTAAAAGAGATCGAGTCGGTGTCAGAATGAGCAAAATGTGTAATTACACTTTTTTCATTTTTCCAAATTATTTGGGTGATAAGTACACAGGCCCACAGACGAAATGAAGTCAGAGACCGTAGCTATTCATTCTTACGTAAAATGGGGCGTTGGATCCGAAAGTGACACCAGTTTTACACAACTTCGAATTTTCGGACGGATCATGTGGGTGTCGTGATCGAGTATTCAATGCGGCACTCGTGATCGAAAACTTAATGTGGTACTCTTGGGAACTCAACATGTTACTCGTGTTCGAGAACTTAATATGGTACTCGTGATCGGAAACTCGATAAGGTACTCGTGATCGGAAACTCGGCGAGGTACTCGTCATCGAGAACTCAATAAGATACTCGTGATCAAAAACTCAAAGTGGTACTCTTGATCCGGAACTCAATGTGGTACTCGTGACCCAGAACTCAATGTGATACTCATGATCCAGGACTCAATGTGGTACTCGTGATCGAGAACTCAATGTGGTACGTTGGTTCGAGAACTCGATGTGGTACTCGTGACATAGAATAAACGTGGTGCTCGTGATCTAAGGGATCCAAAACTCAATGTGGTATTCGTCATCGAGATCTCAATATAGTACTAGGGATCTAGAACTGAATGTGATGCTCGCGATCCAGGACTTAATGAAGTACTCGTGATCGAGAAATCAATGGGGTACTCGCGCTCTAGATCTGAATGTGGCACTCGTGATTTAGAACTAAATGTGGTATTCGTGATCCAGGGGATCCAAAACTCAACGTAGCACTCGTCATCGAGAACTCAATATGGTATTCAAGATCGAGAACTGAACGTGATACTTTCGGTCGAGAACCCAATGTGGTATTCACGATCGAGTAGTCAATGTGGTACTCGTGATAGAGGGTATCAAGAACTCAGTGAGGTACTTGTTCCATGGAATGGAAGTTTTACCGCGTTTGTTTGAAATTGCGCGCCTGCTCATCTCGTTTTCAACCGCCGTATCATATTCGCCCCGTGCCGTTCGCCGGCAATTAAGCGCCGCGCCGTTGCGGTGACCGACAAATGGCGGTCAAAGATCGTAAAAATCTTGCTGGTAAAAGGTCTCCAGGGTTGCGCACCCAGCCTCTTTCTCTCTCTTTCTCTGTGTCTTCGCAGATCTATCAGCGTGGAAGTAAAGAGTCAAAATTGGATAGGGCTACTTGTTTTACGCGCCTCGTGGTCGACCAAAAATTGTGCTCCGAAATCGCGCGCTCACGCCTCGCGCACCATTGTCGAGCCGTGCCAATTTTTTTTGTCCAAAACTGTGACAATACGTGAACGCAGATTATTGCAACAATAATCCTAGAGTGTGATCGCAACGTGCATGCACTAAAATTACGAACATTAATCGATTCTTGCCGCACCGCGGCAGAATTTTACGGGCCAGTGCCAACAGATCACATTTGGTGAACGGCTTGCCACCTCCTCTTTACCGCAATCATCGACGGGTGATTTGTGCGCATTGACAACGCGATCACCAACGGGTGAGTCTCGCGGAAGTGTCGCATCTCGGAAAGCAGGTGCATTCATTGCATCCACGCTCACTCATACACACGATCACACACTTACAAACGCTGTTATGTGAAATCTCATTTCACTCTTCGATAATAAATTCAATTCTTTTACTACTTTTGAGGTTCTTTGGCCAGGCCTTCTGCCTGAACTTTTTTGCCTCGGGCTTACGCCCAAAATTAATTGTGCTTCCATTTCATCTACCTTTTTTCCTTACTTAATAGAATTACGAACGTGAACTACGAGATTCGGACATATTGTTCGGATTTCGACGCTACAGTACTCGTGATCGGGAACTCAATGTGGCATTCGCGATTGAGAACTAGACGTGGAACTCGTGATCGAGACCTCAATATGTTAAGCACGATTCAAGGCTCAATGTCATACTCTTCATCTAAAACTCAGGGTAATGGTCCTGATTTGGCGTTCAATAATGTGATCGTGGGGGCCACTCTGAGTTTTCGATTACGAGTACCACATTGAGTTCTGGATCACGAGTGCCACATTGAGTTCTTGATCACGAGTACTACTTTGAGTTCTCGATTACGAGTACCAATTTGAGTACTGGATCACGAGAGCCACATTGAGTTCTTGATCGCGAGTACCACATTGAGTTCTCGATCACGAGTACCACATTAGTTCTCGATCACGAGAACAACATTGAGTTTTAGATCACGAATACCACATTGAGTTCTCGATCACGAGTACTACATCGACTTCTGTATCAGAAATACCACATTCAGTTCTTGATCACGACCACCACGTTGAGTTCCCGATCAGGAGTACCGCATTGAAATCTCGATCACGAGTACCACATAGAGTTTTCAACCACGAGTACCACATCGAGTTCTGGTTCACGAGTACTACATTGAGTTCTCGATCACGGAGACCACATTGAGTTCTCGATCACGAATACCACATTGAGTCCTCGATCACGAGTACCACATTGAATTCTCGATCACGAGTACCACATTGAGTTCTAGATCACGAATACCACATTGAGTTCTCGATCATGAGTACCACATTGAGTTCTCGATCACGAGTACCACATTGAGTTCTCGATCACGATCACCACGTAGAGTTTCCTATTACGAGTACCGCATTGGAATCTCGACCACGAGTACCATATTGAGATCTCGATGACGAGTACCACATTGTGTTTCGGATCCCTTAGATCACGAGTGCCGCGTTTGTTCTATGTCACGAGTACCACATCGAGTTCTTAGGACCTCGTCAAGTTCTCGATCACGAGTACCACATTGAGATCTGGATCACGAGTGCCACATTGAGTTCTTGATCACAAGTACTACATCGCTTCTGTATCACGAATACCACATTGAGTTCTCGATCACGATCACCACGTAGAGCTCCCGATCACGAGTACCGCGTTGAAATCTCGATCACGAGTACCACATAGAGTTTTCAACCACGACTACCACATCGAGTTCTGGATCACGAGTACTACATTGAGTTCTCGATCACGGAGACCACATTGAATTCTCGATCACGAATACCACATTGAGTTCTCGATCACGGAGACCACATTGAATTCTCGATCACGAATACCACATTGAGTTCTCGATCACGAGTACCACATTGAGTTCTGGATCACGAGTGCCACATTGAGTTCTTGATCACGAGTACTACATCGCTTCTGTATCACGAATAACACATTGAGTTCTCGATCACGATCACCACGTAGAGTTTAATATTCCGAGTATCGCATTGAAATCTCGATCACGAGTACCATATTGAGATCTCGATGACGAGTACCATATTGAGTTCTTAGGACCTCATCGAGTTCTTGATCACGAGTACCACATTGAGTTCTCGATCACGATCACCACGTAGAGTTTCCTATTACGAGTACCATATTGAGATCTCGATGACGAGTACCACATTGTGTTTCGGATCCCTTAGATCACGAGTGCCGCGTTTGTTCTATGTCACGAGTACCACATCGAGTTCTTAGGACCTCGTCGAGTTCTCGATCACGAGTACCACATTGAGTTATCGATCACGAGTACCACATTAAGATCTGGATCACGAGTGCCACATTGAGTTCTTGATCACGAGTACTACATCGCTTCTGTATCACGGATACCACATTGAGTTCTTGATCACGAGTACTACATCGACTTCTGTATGACAATTACCACATTGAGTTTTCGATCACGATCACCACGTTGAGTTCCCGATTATGAGTACCGCATTGAAATCTCGATCACGAGTACCACATAGAGTTTTCAACCACGACTACCACATCGAGTTCTGGATCACGAGTACTACATTGAGTTCTCGATCACGGAGACCACATTGAATTCTCGATCACAAATACCACTTTGAGTTCTCGATCACGAGTACCACATTGAGTTCTCGATCACGAGTACCACATCGAGTTCTGGATCACGAGTACTACATTGAGTTCTCGATCACGGAGACCACATTGAATTCTCGATCACAAATACCACATTGAGTTCTCGATCACGAGTACCACATTGAGTTCTCGATCACGAGTACCACATTGAGTTCTGGATCACGAGTGCCACATTGAGTTCTTGGTCACGAGTACTACATCGCTTCTGTATCACGAATAACACACTGAGTTCTCGATCACGATCACCAGGTAGAGTTCAATATTACGAGTATCGCATTGAAATCTCGATCACGAGTACCATATTGAGATCTCGATGACGAGTACCACATTGAGTTCTTAGTACCTCATCGAGTTCTCGATCACGAGTACCACATTGAGTTCTCGATCACGAGTACCACATTGAGTTCTGGATCACGAGTGCCACATTGAGTTCTTGATCACGAGTACTACATCGCTTCTGTATCACAAATACCACATTGAGTCCTCGATCACGATCACCACATCGAGTTCTGGATCACGAGTACTACATTGAGTCCTGGACAATCCCTCAACGTATATATTTAGATATTTCCCCTTCCTCCAGAATCTAGAGTCAAAATTCTAATATTTGGCTCCAAAAGGCCTTTTTGACTCAGCGCACGACATAACCTAGGGATACGTGTGCGGCTTCTTGATAAGGGTACCCATTTTTTTGTGAGCCTGTGTCATTCCTTCATCGTTCGTTCAGTAGCCCTTGGGGCATCTTTACGAGAAGTAATCGAGTGGGCGGTTGTTCCGTTATGCCGACTCGGTCTCTGTCAGTTACAACAATGCCCAACAACACAGTAAAAATTTGGCAAAAACTCACATTGAGTCAATAATTTCACTTACCCATTCAACTTTCAGCATGAACTTCGCGGCGAACTCTTCTCCAATAAGAAGATTATCTATTTGTTTGTTATCTTTCCTGAAACACTACGATGACTTTGATGATATGAGGAGTTTTTCATAAGGAAATAGTTTCCCAAAAACATGAATAAGTCACAGTCTACTCATTCCCTTACACATAACTCACACAATTCTTCTCCATCACTTTCCATGAAATTATAACGGAAGGTTTCAGACAGGGTTTAGAGACCCGTTACCTCTCAAGTCGTACACCAGTCACCGATGTCACCACAAAAAGACAAGGATTATAGACCTTATCCCTATCGTGGCCATAATCTAATGAACTATCGAAGCACAATTCTCAAATGGGATCCAAAACAAACAATCGCCATGTGTCTACCAATACATTCTAACCTATACCAAACCTCAACCAAAAAGTCTACATTCCCACAATCCAATAAACTTTCAGTCCCCCATTTTCAAATCAAATTCTCTCTAACTAATCCCATTTGGCAAACCAGACTCTGAATACC
The DNA here is from genome assembly GCA_029851415.1 of Eretmocerus hayati. Lineage (NCBI taxonomy): Eukaryota > Metazoa > Arthropoda > Insecta > Hymenoptera > Aphelinidae > Eretmocerus > Eretmocerus hayati. Next base: position 94,973,009 of record CM056744.1, on the reverse strand, counting down.
AAACGGGTAGAAACTAAATTCTCTCGCCAAGTTAAACACATGAATTTTTGATTCGTGTACCAACCCGCCATCAGGGGAGGCTCTCTTCTTCCCTAAATAAAATTCACCTATATAACATAATCCAACACACATCATGTAGGGATATCTAATCTAACGTGCACACATACGCAATAGATTCTGTCACTTGGACTATTGTATAAAAACCCAAATCAAACCAATAGAGAGACCCAACCCCATGCAAATAAAAGAGTAAAAAGCCGCAACTAGCGAGATAAGCCTCCCCTAAAACTCTGATTGAGCGAATATTTTGAAGCTGATGCTCGAATCAGTTGCATTGACATCACTATGAGCGTCGTCGTCGTCGTATTCGGTCGTCGCTTTGGGCGTCCGTCAGAAAACTTTCATACAACAGCACACCGCGAAATCGTTTTGTTATATAGCCCGCCATCAGAGAAGAGCTTTTGTGTGGGCTCACTTACCCGATAAACCGACAATTATTGCAAAGCAACAAGGGGTGAAGCTGGGAAGCGAAAGACGGGGGAATCTTTCATCCTTTGCTTTTTGATCTTTACCGCGCGTGTGCCTTTCCCTCCTCTCATCTCTCGCTCTTTTTCCCTGTGATGTGCTCAACATACACCTCCTGCAGAATCCTTTACCTTGAGCGCGTGAGCTTGGAGAGCTTGAAAAATCGCATTCATTAGTATAGAGTGTAATGCATGCAATCATCATCATTGCGTTTTATCTTTAAATTACAGACTTTGATACCAAGAGTTTCAGGCTTTATAAGTAAGTCAATTTTGATGCCTAGAGTTATCCGAATCACATCTACATTTTTTTTGCGAAAAAAACGTGAAAAATTCATGTTAATGATTCAAGCTATTGGTTTAGTAATAGAGTTTTGAATATAAGAGTTTCTGAGAATCTATACCGAACTTGTATCTTATTTATGATGTAACACTCGATTCAATTATTCAATGTGAATGAGTTAGAACTTGGATTGTTGTAGGCGCCAGGGTATATTATTATGTGATGAGCTATAATGCATTTTCAGTGTTATAAGCTGTTCTGTACTGGAAGAATTCAGTGGATGAATTGTTAAAATTCTTCGCCTAGATCAGTCTTTCACCATACATTCTACGTTCTATAGATATGAATGCAATTGAAGATAAAATTTTCATGGATCTGTATGGAAATTTGCTATTTGTACATAATTTAGCAGCTGTACAAGTAACCTCAGCCATTTCTGATACGCATGAAAAATTAGCCATATCTCATTTCATCAAGAATAAAGTTTTCTCAACTTACTTCTAGTGGGTCTTTCATATTGATAATATCATGGCCAATTCCGAACTAACTATCATGACCATCGGAAGAAACCAAGATAGTTTATGAAACTCCTCGGAAATCCTATGATAATAGCATTGGTTATATCAATATCTTAATCATGAGAATGGAATATTTTTTATTTTATGCAGAACGCCTTTATTCGTGGAAATGTAGGCTATAGGTCAATGTGCTGTAATTTGCGTATGATTTGTTGGTCATCTGGTTGTGCTTGGTCCATGATCGTTGTCATGAGTCGGGAACCATTCAGATTTGTGGCCAAAATTTGATAAAAAGAGCCCGCACAGCCCGAGTCCAGAACTCTGCACATGAAAACTTTAGAAGAATTCAAGTAGAATTTGATGAGATATTTTCTATCTGGAAACTCGAAAGATGTGAAGAACACCATCTTGAACTTAACAGAATATTATGAAGATACTTTTTCTCGTAGAACACAACTATTCACATGAAAATAGTACATTTCGCACTGAATTTGTGAGGCTGTATAACTCGCTTGTGAGAGATTGATTTTGTTTTCGGCCTGAGACGCAGTCCGGAAATTTTTCCGCATCCTTGTGATGATTCTGACACCCGTCTGCGGCCCGGGCCAGAAACCCATTACTCAGACGCGAAAAATAGTATACTTCCGTAGTCCGTACACAGCGCGTTGGCCCGTTTCGGGCACTGACATGTTCTCCAATTCCCGAATAGGGCTTGCAAGCGAAATGCGGACGTATTATCTCATTACGAAAACCCTAAAATCGTCTTTAAGCGCGGCATTTTTAGGTCAAAGTAATGAAATAGTACATTATTGCCCTGGGCGCGTTCGCCCAGTTCGGGCGCTAGGACAAATTATTTCCCTTGCTTCGCTCGGGAAATAAGTCCTCCGCGCCCGAAACGGGCCTGCGAGCACAGGGCATGATTTTTCATCATGAGAACCCTGAAACCGCATTTGAATACGGCATTTTTAGGTTTGAATGATGAAAAAGTTTTTGATACACTGTGCGTAAAATCGTACTTTTTGCATTTTTTTTTACTCACTTTTAATCACAAACAATAGTTCGATACACGGGCATAAGACCTATTTTTCGCATCCTCGTGTTGATTCCGACCTTCACCTGCGGCTCGAGCCGGAAACTCATCACTCGGACGTGAAAAAAAGTTTTCACATCTTTGTATCGAAATATACTATTTCACACCCTTGTATAGAAATTAACTATGTTATTCTTCTTTGCGCAAATAGCCATTTGGCGTGTCTTTTTGGCACAACTGTGCACCAAATATTCCTTTACGCAGTGCGCAACCGAGCAATCTATGCACAAATAAGGCGTTTGTGCACTGAACTTCAGGTGTTGGCCATTCTATGCTCTCTGTCAGTTAGGGGAGCCAAAATCATGGACTCATAACTGTAGATGAAATTGAAAATCAGTTTGGAGGACTGGGCCGAGCAAGGATTTGTCCTCGAAAAAATCTACAAGACAAACTGAATCCCATATAAACGGTGGTTCAATCTTCCAAGAAAATAAAGCTGCATGATTACTTCTCTGGACGGAGAACATTTTTTAGTTATTTGTTCGATTCTTACAATTCGTAGACTTTCTTGTATGCGCATTAATGAGAAGTAACTTTCTCTACCCTCAAAAATCAGATCTGTGCAATAATGAGTTCATTGCTAATATTCTCATAGAAACTTGTCTTCCGACCCGAGCGGCGGGTTCGGAATAACAAATATATTTGAGTTCGTTGGAAACAGCCGTATGGGCGGACTGCCCAGTTGCACCTACCTTTTCTTAGTTGGCAGCTCAAATCCTTTTAGTCCCCTTTTATATCTCGGCGTATTGATATATTTGTGTATATATATGAAATTATATTTTGAATATTCTGGATATGCACTTAGTCAAAATGACCTGATCTGATTTTATGTAACTGTTATATTAGATTTCCGTAAATCAGAAAGATAGAGAAATAATTTCAGTATCTATTTACGAGATGATCAAGGTAATTTTAAATATCCAGATTTGAACCTTCAATAATAATCAATTTTGGAATCAACTCAAATATTCAAAGTGAAATCGTTAATTCTTCAAATAAGCATGCATTTACAGATTCTGAAATAATAAGAATGAATTTTGTGATGGAAATATGAATCTATTAAAACCCAGTAACAAAATCGAAATCACTGAAGAGAATCAGTATAAATGATAATCAATGAAATAGGCGAGTTGAATTATCTCTTTCTTGATCAGTTAGGGACGGCTGAAGTTCTTGCAACTTATTCTATGAATGTTAAGAATACAAATCAACTCACAATTAGATTGTTTCTTAAACCACTCGAGAGAAAAGCGGAGTCGTGATGAGTCGGCAGTCCTCTGGAGGCTGGAATTGGCGATTCAGAAGGCCTTGAGGATGAATTATAAGCTGATCCTACTGCAGCTCAACTTGAGGACGAATCCGGAATTGGCCCTGCTGCAGCTTTAAGTACGGGTAACGCCACTTCCCAAGTGCGGGATCAAATCTAACCGTTGGCTCGCCGCTTCTCGAACAGACGCTTTGTCACACTTTTCTAAGGTGTTTGGGCGTAGACAATAGAGCGGACTCAAAAGCTCGGAAAGAGAACTTTGACAGATTGATCCGCGAGCCAACGTTCAAACTCATACTTATAGCCAGAGCCAGCTCGCAAAAATTTTGAAATTAGAGTTATTGTTTCATCAAAAATCATTTCGAGATCATAAACTGTGTCAAGCGTGACCTATTGTCACGCTCAATAAAGTGTGGCTCATTGGCACGCGAAGCGAATGAATGGCGTGACTTGATGTCACGCATGATCAGAGGGTAGAGTGACCTATTGCCACGCATGACAACAAGTCACGCTTTGGACAGAATCGACTCCGCTCTACTTTACGGAAATTCGCATATGCTGCATGTGCAACCACATCGCACACTGTCTGTTGCAATCGAGATTGGTTCATACTCAAAGTGTTATGAAGAGACATCTATAAAATGATAAGAAATACAAGGACCGAGGCGTCTCCTGAACGCGAGACGCCACACTTGAAAAAATTGAGAGTAAAATATCAGTGAGTTAATCCTGCATGTCGATGTGTCTCCGAGGAGCGGAACCAAACACTCCGATTACTCATCCATTCCGATGAATTGATATTTTCTTCTTTACCTAAGAAAGATGATCTTGATAGATAGAGATATTTATAATCAACTCAGTATTAAGAGGCTCCCTTAGAGGTTTTGTCACATGACGAATGATCACTTTTTTTATTCTCTATTCTTCTCTCTTTCATTTTCTCAGATATATCTAGATGATCAATTATCATTATACAGTAAGATCCACTTAATGTGACCGCGCTTAATATTATCGACCGCTTAATGTTATCAAAGTTGCTCGTCCCGGTTCACTACAATTCATGCGAATTCCCTCGGCTTATGTGATCAAGGTATCGGATAATGTTATCATGCGATCCAAATGTTGGGACATACAGATGCGTGTTTATGTCAATCAAGGAGCCGTATACGGAATATTTATTCGACGTCCTCATTCATGAAATGAATATCGATCACCAGTTGCGTGTGAGACTCCTATCACTTGTTTACTCAAAATGATCAAACGGCGCGACTTGAGTTTGGCTGAAATAGTATATCACTGTACTAGGCAGGGAATATTGGCTTTTGTATACCGGGTCCCTGCCTTTCCACTCAACCCCGGTTGCCCCCATAGGCGCGGGGCAGGGATACGCCCTGCCAGCGCGTCGGGTTGGAGGATGACCAACACCGAGCCAGGTTCGGTGATGGCTCATTCCTCCGTCCCGACTACCGACTTTCGGTAACGGCCCCAGCACAAGGCCGATGCCCACCCCTCGGTGGGGGGTTTTGAGACTCTTTTAGGCTTCCTGAGAGGCCAAAGAGTTCCTCGGGATGATGGATGAGTTTTACGGGCTCGCATTGTTATCGCCCGATGGCGATCTCAACTTGAGTCCCTAGACTCACCCACTCCCGTGGTGCCGGATGGAGATGTGCGGTCTCCTCGCTCCGGCGGGCGGTAACTGGGGCCGGAGGGTCGTCACACCCCAGGGATGAGGTGCCATGCCCCAACCCCCCTTGCGGTTTCCGGGAGAAGTCAAAGCGCCGAGCACCAGTCTCGGAGCCAGTCTTCTCCCTACCGGCTTCTGGCCTAAGCCCAGGTACGGTGCCCCAGTAACTGGGGCCGGAGGGTCGTCACACCTCAGGACATGGTGTCCCCCTTGCGGTATACTAGGCAGGGAAGTTGGATTCCCGTGACTGCGTGACGATAATGCCGAGGCGAAGCCGAGGCATTGGTATCACACTGTCATGGGCATTCCACTTCTCTGCCGAGTGCTGTATTATACTATTTTTTCTCCTCTCGGCCAAAAAGTACGTCGAAATTTTATTAATTAGTAGAAAAATACGTGTTTAACCTCACTCTGCAGTTGTTAACAATTTGGGAGGGGTGGGCTGTACAAGCAGACGACCTCACAGCTTTTATTTACTGCTTTTGCTGCATACTTGTGACGTGATGTACTCGTCCGCCCGACTTTTGCAAAAGCGAGGCGTCAGCCGAGATTTTGCTGGTCGAGGCGGACGTAAGCAAAAAAATAATAAAGACATAAAGTGAAATGTATTGTGGGTGAAAGATGAATGATATATTATCACATAATCCAATTTGGGCCTTGAATTTGATATAAAGATGTGTCGGCACCTAGTCATCGTGGCCGCTCTTGTCACTTACAATGAGTATTTTGTGTGCCTTGTCAATTCATGTCATGGGGCATTAGAAATCCTGCTCTATAGTCGGCTTCTGATAGTTTTCTGTTCAAGCAGCAGTATTTATAAAAGGATACCGCCTGTCAAGTGTACACATAAATCATAAATAAACACATTGATAAACATAACCTCGATAGGTTATGTTTTGCATGCATGTCTCATGCGCTCTCTGCACAGCGAAACAGCGCAGGCAGCGAAAGATGCAGCATACATTGACAGCCAATCAGAGCGCGAGTTGACCCGTGCCGGCAGCAAAAGTCGAGCTTTCGTGACCAAAACGAGTCGCGAAAGAACGTACTTTCACTTTCGTGCCGGGAGGAGGAAAAATCAAAATTGTTATCGAACAATGATCTTTCACCGGATGATACAAAACAACGGGAAGCTGCAGCCAAGCTCGGTATTTCCCAGCCTCTACTGTGCAAATTGTTGAAAAGTAGGATTCAGATAGAAAGTGATTATTTGAATGATTTATATAAAAATCAATAGCGTAAAAGACAAGGGAAATATGAAGCAGTTGAAGAGGCTCTTAGAGAGTGATTCACAAAAGTTTGGAAAGTGGATACTCCAGTGAACGGACCCGTTCTGGTGCAAAAAGCAGAAATTAGATGATTTTTTTCCGGAAAAATGATTGTGTTTAATAATATTCTATCTGTTAATCTAAATTCCATGTCAGTGCAAATTATCTCTATGACATCTGACTTCCAAAATCGCATGAATGAATGAATTAATGCAAGATTAAGTCAAACATACGATTTTCGGTTAATGTTATCACCCGCTTATTGTTATCAGAAGTTCTCGGCCTGATGCGATTACATTAAGTGGGTCTCACTGTACATAATTGGGTAAAATATCAAAATCAAATCTTCTGAAAGCTAGCGATAGTATCGAGCAACGGGAAAGATGCTATTAGAGCATGAGTTTCTTTCTGATACATATTTCAGAATTCTTTCCATCAGTCCGCCGGGGGCTCCGCCCTTTGCACCCTCGCAGAGGCCCCGCCTCTTCGCTCTCTCGCGGTTCCGCCATACCATGGTACTCTAAGTATTTAATATACATTGATCGTTCATTGTGAGTGATTCTCTGACCACCCCTCACTATCCATATTTGTTGAAAAATCGTCATGGATTCCATGTATTTCAAATAAAAATGGTTCACAATTTTATAGGGAACCCGCACCTGTAACCTAAAATTGATATAAACCTATTTCTTTGGACCAGGGAAAACGATTCTGTAACAAACATAATCTTTTCAGTGGTTGATATAGAATACTTCCGTGCCAAGCGCGGTAGCCCATTTCGAGCTCTAATAGGACAGACATGTTCTCCAATGCCCGACACGGGAATGCAAGCGAAGTGCGGATACATTTTTTCATTCTCAAGTCAGTCTCGAGCGCGGCATTTTTCGGCGAGGGTTATGAAAAATATTTTTAATCGATTATTGAAAACGACGCTGTCCTTGGTCTAGCTCGGTCTAGTTCGGTGTAAATAGATCTTATTCGGTCTAGTTCGGTGTAATTAGGTCTTATTCAGTCTAGTTCGATCTACTTTGATGTAGTTAGGTCTAGTTCGGTCTTGTTTGATGTAGTTAGGTCAGTTTGATATAATTCGATATGGGACGGCCATGTTCGGTCTATTTACACTGTAAAAAAGTGGGAGAAACTTCAACCAGTGGTTGCAGATTTTCCCTCAACCACTGGTTTGGGCCAAAAATCAACCAGCTGGTTGATTTTTGGCGTCAAGTACTGGTTGACTTTTTTCCCACAACGAATATAGTATAAGGATGAATACGGCGCGGCGCCCACGATATTGGTCGATGGTGGTCTCCGGGTGACACTTTTGAGTCGGAAAAACAAGTTCCGTCATGTTTTTCCACAAACAAAGAGGAATAAACTTCAGCGCCGGTCACGCGAACATTTTCGGAAAAAAGTTCAAGTTAAGCATCGTTTTCGCAATTCATTATCTCGATTGGTGATCGCTCAACTGGGCTGCCACGCTTATAGCTCGCAGTATTCGACACTCGGGCCGGGTGGTTTCCGCTTCCGAGCAATGATTTCGACCCTCGCCAAGGCTCGGGCCGCGGAATCCAACATTCCCGCCCTCGTATTGAAATTTACTATATTTCCATCTTCTGTGCGGTAAATGACTTTTCCGCACGGGTTTTTTGATTTTGTTCCCAGCACAGCTGATAGAGATAGTAGATTTCGATACAAGGGTGGTAACACTTTTTTCGCTTCCGAGTAATGAATTTCCGGTTTGAGCCGTCGGCGAAGGTCGGAATCAACACGAGAATGCGAAAAATAGGTTTTACACCCGTGTATCGAACTGTGCGGAAACGAAATTCTGTTCCCAGCGCAGCTGATGGAAAAATAGTATTCGACACATGGACGGGGTGGTTTCCCCCTTCTCGTGATAATTCCGACCCCCGACTCCAGCTCGGGCCGGAAAATATTACTCGTTGTGCGGAAATCAACATTCTCGACCTCGTATTGAAGTGTACTATTTCAGTGCCCGAGAAGCAAGTACAGACCAGACATGGCTTTACCATGCAGTATATCACCCTAATCCTAAAATTTGAAAAGTTAGAAATTCTTTAGAACAGTTTTGATTCAGAATATTGAAACGAGTAATTGATAGATACAAGATTTCAATAAACAAGAGTTTATTAAAGTCTTCCTCTTATAATCATATTGAATTACTCTGTGTTCTTGATACAGATCTCCATAGCTTTCAAAGCTCAAACAGTTTCATTTTCAAATGATTGACATTAAAATCAATTAGAAATCTACTCAGATGTCGTAGTTACCGTTTGATGCAATTACCTTCTATACTCGACACATACATATCTCTCGTAACTAATAATCCCCAGAGTAGTCTACCCAAGATATATCTATGTTCCATATACCTTAGCTTCCATCATCAAAGGTCGATTCAATTCGCTAACTTTGACGTTTCAACATCCAGGTCTCGCATCGTATCTCATCTATCTCCCTCTTCCTCTACACCTTTCTCAGATCTCTATCTCCCTCTCAATAATCGTGAAAAAAAATCAGTCAAGTCCCAACTAAACTCAAGATTACAGCTTTCATCGTTCTAACGTCTGTAGAATCTCGTCCCTATGATACGCGTCAAAGGCAAACGGGGCCAAAGCAAAGTGATGTATATATTTATAACCTCCTAGTATCACTTTCAAAAGGCCGTTTGCGGCGCGACTTTCAGCCATCACCCTCTCTAGAAAATACGTAGCTTTCTCTCACTTTCAATGTAAATACACAATATAACCGGGGTGCGAAAAAGTCCACTTTATGGAAGGTATACGTAAACAAAAATAAAAAGAAAAAAATATATAATCTGGATGGCAGTTTGGCGACATGCTTGTGTACTTATATCTATATAAGTTTGAACGTCTGCTGCCTTTTCCGCGAGATGGTTAGCCCGCGTGGCGTGGCGTCGCGTCGGAGGCTCAAGTTCACCGCGGCCCTTTGATCTGGGTCGTCCGGAGTCTGCAACATCCAAGTTGTAGTGCGCCAGCCTTTGATCTACCTCTCGCACGCCACTGTCTCGCGTGGCTGCGATGTACATAGGCGTGCTGCAACGGCAATGCAATCCCTATATACAGTATTATGTAGCCCTTCGCAAAAACCAGAAGTATCAGAGCAGCCCTTGCCCCTCTTTTTTTTTTTTTTTTTTTTTTTGAATCGGTGCACGAAACTGTCTCTACATCAGAATTATCTTCAAAGGTTGAAAAGAAAAGGACGGATCTTACTTGTACTATAGGTTTCCGGCCCTGAGTCTTGTCTTCCGATGTGTCTTTCTGTTACACACCGGATTTGCAAGACGTCACCCTTATTCGCGGGGTGTGAGTCGGCCCTTTATTCCCTTTATGATGCCGATATGCACGTGAGATCGTTGGGGAAGGGAAAGGGGGAGGGGCACTCGATAAGTTCGGAGGGGCATTTTGTCACACTTCTTCTCTTGATATCCGCTCATTCGTGGCATAAGTACTCAAGGGTTGACAAGGGTATTTTGCACCACAGTAGGTCCCGCAGCAATTGAGCACTTGAATTCAAATTTCGCGCCCCTGGACAGGGCGCGAATAGCGCGATGGCGAGGTTGTGCACAAGCCATGGCTTGCCTTCACGCCTTGTTTATTAATTGCCGTTCGATCCTTTGCCTTTGGTATTTAAACAACCCAGTGACTGAGCATGGACATGTTTTATAATGATAGTTAATTTTTCGGTAAAAATATTTGAGACGGCTGGTAGGATTCCAAGATTTTGATTTCCATGGTTTTGAATTTGTACGAATGGGATCACGCTGGAACCAAGATTATATTCATCCTTTGTGATTTGAATCGGGGTTCTCGCTTGGTCTGCAAATAAAATTAGTCTGGATGTCTCAAACTTTGATAGTGATATTCATGACTGGATAATCTTCACCGCGGCAGTTCTCCAAGATACCGGGACCATTCTACCAGTTAGCCTGTCTGCCTGTCTGCCATGGCAGATATCTCATCTTAAAAAAAAATGGACCAAATCATTATTTCACATGAAGAGAAAGAAGGGTGGGCCAAAATCAATACACATGATCATCGATGACTGAAATTCTTGCTCACCAGATGGCTGTATTTTTCAGATCAAAATTTATTGCATAAGGTGAGTGTACTCAACTTGCCTCTGTACCCAACTTGCCCCTATATGCCGATTTCGGTAATGGGCACTCCTTGGCCCCTTGGCAATTTTTTTACGTTTGTTGTGTCAAAATATGAGAAAGTAAGTAGTTTGCATCGAGCCCGAGTCACTTCTGCACTCTCCAGAAAATTTTAATGCCAGTCCGGAAAGGATCCGGATAATTCAACCGACAGCATCGCGTTGCAAACCGGCATGTGCTCGCACGGCGATAAAAACACTTTATCGCCAATTCACATAATTTTTTTGGGGGAAAATCAAAACAGTTTAGCTCGGATTCATCAAAATTAGACGTAGTTCATTTGAAAGGTCTTGAAACAATTTTCAAAATGAGCTTAAATACTGTGGAAAATGTTGAGACCAGAGTTGTTGAGGAAATAGTTGGACAGGGGCAGGTTGGGTACACCATTTTGTAGACTACAAAAATTCACTTTTCGGAAAAATTGAGACAGCTCGGCTCCATTTCTAAGTACTCCAATCCATTTTGAAGGTCTTGAAACAAGCTTTAAAATGAACTAAAGCTCGTTGAAAATTGTTGAAGTACACCAAAGTTATTAAGAAAATGGCTTAGTGGGTATTGATGGAGACTGTGAATAGTTCGGAAGGACTTGATTTCAACCAGTGAGTGAGAAAGAGAGAGAGAGCATCATCATTCGCGGAATCTCGTTTGGAATCGTTTCCACTTCACACGGAAAAAAATATGAACTGACAATAAATGACGGAATCGAACATTTACCTTCGATATTCCTCCAAAATGAATTTGAGTGAGCTTTGACGGTGTTTTACGAAATATGACTAGAATGATAGTGCCACAAAGCTGTAATTCGACTGTGCCATCTTGACATCAAAATGTACACTAGAAGCCCGCGCGGCCTCTTGGACAAGGTCCTTGCCTTCGACGCAGAAAGCTGGATTTCGAATTTCGGCCGGCACCAGTGTAGATTTTTCATAAGTGCTTTTCGGTGGCTTCGGTGAAACCTACCTTAATCTTTAGGTTCCGCATGATAACCTCGTAAAGAGATAAAAAATTCGTTAACGGAAGAAAAAATATACGCTATTTCTTTGAGAACTTATTTGTCCAAGAGTAGAATAGAAGAGTAGTTGAATTATCCAGCTGCGAGTTTGGATTTTTGCAGTATCAATTCGACCATTAACTGGAATTTCGCAATTTAGCAAACACGTATGGATGGTGGTGAACTTTCTTGTGCTCACTTCTGAAGTACTGGACAGAATGAATAGCATCTTCCAGTCCGATTATTTAGGTTCTATTTTTAAGCCAATATGCAAGATATGAGTCAGCAAGAGTAGCAAAATGAAAAATGGGGGGAGAGGGGGGGCAACGGTGGGCCCATTTTTGAACTTATCGCAGTCAATGTAAGAGCGAGGATAACTTTTTTTATTCAAAAAATGCAATAACTCTAAGTCTGTCCCATTACAAAATACATATTTCATTACAAGTGCATTCTTCTTTCCATTTTCAAAACCATATTTCTCAAACACTGGATCTGGATGTATTACTGAAGTAGTTCAGAAATAATTTCGACCTAAAAAGTTCAAATTTCAACATTCGTAATGTTATTATATCAAGTTTTGACCAAAACTGCGCGTATCATAAATTAGTCATTTTTGTTGAGATGAAATTTGAACAATTTTAGTATTTTCGCACAAATCATTTTTGCGCAAAAGATTGGGGAGAATGGGTTAAAAAAGTTTCCATAATCGTAGATCAACATTAATTTTTATTTTCTGTTCGAATCTAATGCTATTCATGGACTCTATGTTTCTATTCTAGTGTAACGTGATCAAAATCTCGTGGGTGGATTAATGCACTGTAACATCGATCAGCCCGCCAATAGCTGACTTATTAGGAGGTCCCTGCGGGCTATGAGAACAGAGATCTGCACTAGATCCCGACACAGAGGGCATCACAAAACACCGCAGCCACGTTGGTAAGTCCTAGTCATTTAAGCTTCTACACTCTTCATTTTCATCCGTAGATTAAAAATATTCCACCTGAAGAAGGACATATTTAGATGTCCGAAACGCGTCGTTTCTAAATGAAAATCATAGAAACATAGAGTCCATAAATAGCATCAGATTCGAACAGAAATTATTCTGCTATTGGATATCAGAGTCAAAACCAAAATTAATTTCTATCTGCTCATGCTATGCATCTGATCGTGTAAAGTTGCACGACGAATCTCAAGATACTACAGTTTCGATAAGAATTTTCAAGCCTTGGTGCTTCGTCTTTCCTCACCAAAGAAACGTACATTTATGGTGCAGTTACATGTAGTTATGATAGACGAGAGACTCTCAATACAGAACATAACTATTAGTTCAGTTGTCAGGAATTCGAATACTTTCAATGATTGTATTCTGGGAAAGATATACAGGGGATGGTTGCGTGGAATGAATTTGCACAGTTGAATCTCGTTGAATGAGTCACATTTGCGCTCTCAAAGGAGCGATGTTCATTTCCATTTGATCCACTGAATGGTCTTGAAACAAGCCCCGCGACATTAAATATTGAAATTGAAAAACAGCGCACGAGGCCCCGAACAGAGTTGCAATAGCTAGACTCCCAGAATGATCAATGCTTCAGTTTGTTTCAATGATCAAAGTTCAGCTCAATTTTGCCAAAGTAATTTGATGGGCGCAGATATGTGTGTTGGAAGAGCATCACTGCTCAGAGTTCAATTTAATTTCCTTTGAGCTTGCCTCCATAGAATATTCACAGTGTAATGAATAAAGCTTTGACACTTGACAAAAACATCAAAGTGAATACCCATTTCAATCATCATCTCTCGTATACACACTGACGACGGTGGCAGCTCTCGCAAAATTTTCCAAAAATATTCGTTCATCATCTGCTGTGAAACCCCACAAATGATGCACAATGATGAAAAATGTACCATCTTCAAATACAAAAAATGGTGGACTGAAAGATTTGCTGAGATAGAATAAAAATAGCTTGTTCAAGTGCTCTGTCGAGCATCTTTTGTTCTGAAGGTACCTGTATATCCAAAGGTAGATCCGGGAAAAGCTGTTTATGGTAGACACTTTGAGGCAGAGGCCCATCGGAAAGTGACAAAAGGCGGCTAGTTGTTACGCGGAGATGAATAGGAGTCGGGAGTTTCTCTGTGAAGTTGTTCAGATTGTCATGGCAAGAGGATAGTTTACGCTAAGGATTTGTAAGAAGGGGCTTCTTTACTTGTCTGAGCCTCTGGGGGACAGAATTGGCGACCACCGCAAAAAATTCACGAGATAATGAAAATACGTAGATCCACCTTTAGACTAGGTTTCAATGAGTCCACTCTTATGGTGGTCGAACTTGGAAAACGGTGGTGAGAATAGCCGGCTTACTTCTATCCTATTTTGAAGACTTCGTTGAGAGTATTTTCGGAAGAGCCCCAGGGCTAATCGTTGAATACTATGCAACCTATTTCATTCTTTACTCGAGTTTTTTCCTGTGATTAGAGATGATTGAATTCGTTATCTATGAGTACAAACAAGAATTGCTGTTTTTGTTAAATTTGTCCTCACCGAAAAAGTGAGAATTTTGTGAAATGAACTGACAACTTGGGTGTCTTGTTTTACGTATGTATATACAGTGAGGAGCCGATCTAAAGACTCTGAATCAAAACCGACAGTCTTAGTGAGAGTGCGAGCAAAATACTACTACTATACTCGCACTTGAAAAGTTTTCAATTGAGTGTTTGGACAAGTGTCTTGAAAGTATTAATCTTTGCACAGTCACGAGATAATCTTGCTTTATCCTCAATCAATTGAAAAAAGAGTCAAGACTTACCTGATAATATTATCGGTAGCAACGACGCTTCACCAAAAACTTTTCTGGAGCTACGAGGAAACGTCCCACAGAGTCATGCACGAGTTCATACAAAATATTTGATATAAAAAATTACATCCGAATTGTGTGATTGTTGTAAACATAATCAAAAACATTCAGCCTGAATCACCTAGATGGAATTGTAGAGCACATTTCATAATCTCATTGTCGTTTAGAATTTGATTAGTGATGAATCCACTTTCTACGCGCCTCAGAAGTTTACTTTTGTCTTCCGCCTGTTTTTGAATCACTTAAGAGCAACTTTCTGTCATTCGAGATTGTCTTCTGCGTCCCACGTGTGCTCCTTGTGAGAGAATAATTCTGCCCCCGTTTTCCGGAAATTTTAGATCATTTTCCACTATAAACGTTCATTTTTCCATTGCTAAAAGAGCGAGGGGTATGCCACTGCGTCGCTCGGTGTCGCTCGGTTGCCAGTCGTCGCTGTTCGTTGCTGTTCACTGCTGTTTACGGCTGTACTGCCTATCCTCCAAAAGGAGGCGAACGACGGCCCGCAGGGTGAACTGGCGGCGAGTGACGAGCGAACAGCAGCGAACAGCAGTGCACAGCAGTGCACAGCGCTGTTCGCTGAGTCGGCTCGCCGCGCCCGCACTCTACAGTTTGTGCTGTTTCGTTCACTCGATGGAATGATTATTTAATGATTATTGCAGATGGATATTTTCATTCACGGATCAATGAGAGGCTGTAGATAACACAGTCGATTGGTCCTTTAACTTACCCATAAACTACAGACGGATGATTCCCAAATCCCAAGCCCCTCATGGGGGGCCGACGACCATGAGGAACATTTGAACGTCAATCGTGAAAGTATAGATTGGTGCACGGGCAGCGTGTCCGCCTCTGACGCGCAAGGTCAGCGTTCAAATCCCGGTGAGGATCATTTTTTTTTTTTTTTTTTTTTCGTATCTGCACAAGCTCGCGAATTTCTCTTTAAAATTATCACTCGTTAACGAAAGTTTGAATTTAAAAGTACATGAGAGTCAAACAGCTATTTTTTTTTTTCAAATATGGAAGCCGAAATCGAGCACAATTTTGCGCCTACACGTAAGGATTTTTTTAGGGTATGGTTCTCGGCACGCCAAAAAAAATAATTTCACGGGATATTTGGCGCGAACGGACCGGATATTTGTACTCCGCACAGGAAAAGGAATAATTCACACGATAAGAATGTAGTGCACGAGAGGAAACAATAGCTAACGGGATTAGAAGGTATATGTATGAACGAGAAAAATTATATATCGAACAGGAAATAAACTTATCTTGCCCCGGTAAATATATGGTATACCAGCACGACATATTTTCCCTCGAATTCGTGTGTAAGTGAACATTCAATTAGTTAAAAAATTATTAGATGAAGTATTGATCATTGAAACTCATTAAAATCGCATATTTTTCACTAATGTGAGCAAACATTGAATCAGTTACAGGAAGATAGAATGAATGATAATTGTTTAAACGTCAAGAAATTCGAACACTGAGAAAAAAAATTATTGAAGCGTTTTCTTTAAAAAAAAATCCTCCATTTTTTTTTAAAGAAAAAAAATGGAGGATCGCTACTCATGAGGGGCCGACGATCATGAGAAACATTTGAACGTCAATTGTGAAAGTATAGATTGGTGCACGGGCAGCGTGTCCGCCTATAACGCGCAAGGTCAGCGTTCAAACCCCGGTGAGGGTCATTTTTTTTTTTTTTTTTTTTTTCGTATCTGCACAAGCTCGCGAATTTCTCTTTAAAATTATCACTCGTTAACGAAAGTTTGAATTTAAAAGTGCATGAGAGTCAAACAGCTATTTTTTTTTTTCAAATATGGAAGCCGAAATCGAGCGCGATTTCGCGCCTACACGTAAGGATTTTTTTTAATCGCGGAAAACTAGATTCCCAAAATTCCGACCAGAGATGTCCAAATGGACTCATATAAACCCCGCAATCGAAAGCCGAAACTGGAAGCTTCCGATTGACATGCCACACATACATTGCACTTTTGATCTATGGCGTAGAAGTTACAGAGAAATTTCAATCAAAAATGTTCGAAGATGTTCCAAAGTTACGCCGTTTGACGGTAAATCTTTCTGAAATCGGTTTTTCTAATGATATCGCTTTTCTGAACTTGCAGGTCCGAACTTGCGGGTCCTGGATTTTGCCGAAACTTTGGGAATGTTCTTGTTTTGGCGAGAAATGAAGGCACCCAATAAGGTTTCGTCCAATGGGTCTCCTATGCTGAGATACACTCATGGAGGTTAGCATTGTCAGTATATCTATATATGAGTGATTCCGCGCGAAAGCGGACCACGAATTGCAAACATGTTTGAAACTCTTTTTCCGACATTTTATGGTCCAAAAAATCAACTTGTCACCCTCTATGGGATGAAAAAAATTTTTTTTGTTTCCGTGGGGAATATCTTTGTGATAGTGTTTTTAGGAAAAAATACCAATCTTTTTTCAGTAAAATGGGTGTAGTTCCGACTTGAAGTAAGATACGACCACGCAAATAGTGGCATTCGAAAGGTTTTTCAAAAATCTATCGAAATATGTTTCGAATTTTTTTTTTGAGGCTACGGACGCCCGGGCCCCCTATGAGCAAAAAGGTGAAAAACAGAAAAAATTCATTTCCTCAAAAACCTAATTTTCTAAAAATCTGGGAATCCATATATTGATGTAAAATTGCGTGTTCTTCCAGAAAAAAGTGGTCCCGATCTGTGTTTTTGGGTTCTACGCTGTTTTTTTTTTTACGTTTTATCAATATTCTCAGCCTTTTCGGTTGAAAAATGAATTTTTCTGCGCATGCACAGGAATTTAGACTGCTGAAACCAATTCCATTGGAAAGCCAAGGAAATTTCCTTCAAAATGACTACTTGGCGAAGTCAATTTTATCTACTTGGCCCAAAGTTACATCACATTAATGATGAAGCATCCTCAAGAGGGGTAAATGCAGATCTTGCACGAATTTCCCATGACTATCGTGACTCGAGTAGAAGTGTCATCATTTTTTAGACCTTCTAACTTTGGTCCCAGTACATCGAATCGAGTTCACCAAGTATAGTCATTCTGAAGGAAATTTCCTTGGCTTTTCAATGGAATTGATTTCAGCAGTCTAAATTCCTGCGCATGCGCAGAAAAATTCATTTTTCAACCGAAAAGGCTGAGAATATTAATAAAACGTAAAAAAAAACAGCGTAGAACCCAAAAACACAGATCGGGACCACTTTTTTCTGGAAGAACGCGCAATTTTACATCGAAATATGGATTTCCAGATTTTTAGAAAATTAGGTTTTTGAGGAAATGAATTTTCTCTGTTTTTCACCTTTTTGCTCATAGGGGGCGTCCGTAGCCTCAGAAAAAAATTTTTTCGAAACACATTTCGATAGATTTTTGAAAGACCTTCCGAATACCACTATTTGCGTGGTCGTATCTTACCTCAAGTCGGAACTACACCCATTTTACTGAAAAAAGATTGGTATTTCCTCATACAAAAATACTATCAAAAAAATATTCCGCAGGGAAACAAAAAAAATTTTTTTTCACTACATAGAGGGTGAAAAGTTCATTTTTTGGACCATAGAATCGATTAAGAATAGTGGAAAAACAATCTGAGATATGTCTGCAATTCGTGGTTCGCTTTCGCGCGGAATTACTCATATACGACTTTTTAACATGGGCCTATATTGGCAATGCTAATCTCCATAGCTGTATCTGAGGACAGGAAGCCCATGGGATTAAACCCTTGGAAATACCTTCATTTTCCACCAAAACAAGAAGACTCACAAAGTTTCGTCAAGATCCAGGACCTACAAGGTTGGCGTTTCCCTTGTCAGTTGGCATGCATGATGATCAAGCATAAGGAGGTGGTTGTTCCAGATGAGGCTAAAAGTGTACACTTGGTGATAACGAATACTTCCCAAAAGTGATGTCGAATCCTACGCATCCCAACTAATGTTTTTCAGCAACACAGCATCACACCTACGTTGTTTCAGAAGCGTAAGATTTGATACCTTTGGAAAGTATTTGTTGTCAGCATGTGTATGTACCGCTTGGCCGAAAAGGAAGTTCGACCATCGAAAGCCAGAAAAGCTCCAATGATACAGTGAATGTCTCGATTTGTTCGAATTTCTTGACGTTTAAACAATTATCATTCATTCTATCTTCCTGTAACTGATTCAATGTTTGCTCACATTAGTGAAAAATATGCGATTTTAATGAGTTTCAATGATCAATACTTCATCTAATAATTTTTTAACTAATTGAATGTTCACTTACACACGAATTCGAGGGAAAATATGTCGTGCTGGTATACCATATATTTACCGGGGCAAGATAAGTTTATTTCCTGTTCGATATATAATTTTTCTCGTTCATACATATACCTTCTAATCCCGTTAGCTATTGTTTCCTCTCGTGCACTACATTCTTATCGTGTGAATTATTCCTTTTCCTGTGCGGAGTACAAATATCCGGTCCGTTCGCGCCAAATATCCCGTGAAATTATTTTTTTTTGGCGTGCCGAGAACCATACCCTAAAAAAATCCTTACGTGTAGGCGCAAAATTGTGCTCGATTTCGGCTTCCATATTTGAAAAAAAAAAATAGCTGTTTGACTCTCATGTACTTTTAAATTCAAACTTTCGTTAACGAGTGATAATTTTAAAGAGAAATTCGCGAGCTTGTGCAGATACGAAAAAAAAAAAAAAAAAAAAATGATCCTCACCGGGATTTGAACGCTGACCTTGCGCGTCAGAGGCGGACACGCTGCCCGTGCACCAATCTATACTTTCACGATTGACGTTCAAATGTTCCTCATCGTCGTCGGCCCCCCATGAGGGGCTTGGGATTTGGGAATCATCCGTCTGTAGTTTATGGGTAAGTTAAAGGACCAATCGACTGTGTTATCTACAGCCTCTCATTGATCCGTGAATGAAAATATCCATCTGCAATAATCATTAAATAATCATTCCATCGAGTGAACGAAACAGCACAAACTGTAGAGTGCGGGCGCGGCGAGCCGACTCAGCGAACAGCGCTGTGCACTGCTGTGCACTGCTGTTCGCTGCTGTTCGCTCGTCACTCGCCGCCAGTTCACCCTGCGGGCCGTCGTTCGCCTCCTTTTGGAGGATAGGCAGTACAGCCGTAAACAGCAGTGAACAGCAACGAACAGCGACGACTGGCAACCGAGCGACACCGAGCGACGCAGTGGCATACCCCTCGTAAAAGAGTCCAAATACATTGCTGAAATTTTTGTGAACAAGAACTTTGCATAATTGATTAGAGTAAAATAAACTAGGATACACCGTAAGGAAAGCAGAAGACAAATTCCAACTTATCGCTCAGCATTTGAGTTCGAACAGTACAGAAAACCTCAACTCCTTATCTTTCAAATCAGTTATGATCAAAATACAAAATGAAGAAAACTTAAAAAATAATGCGTTGCCTGCGTAATTTCCGAGTAATTTTTTTACTTCTTCACAATTGCTGAATCGCGGATAATTGAGGGATGAACCGTGGATAACTAATAGGAAATGGTGCTATTCCAAAACCGAAGATAAGCAAAATGAGTGAGAGCTCTAGTTCAAAATGTCTTTTTGGATGTATACTTTATACTCCTTATATTTCAGATCGGTGGTTTCCCATGCGGGAAAGTAGAGGTCTCAAATATGTTATAAACATTTTTCAAAGCAGTTTCTTGAGATTTTCAGGTAAGTTTCCTGAAAAACCATCAAAAGCTCTAAGGTATTCTGGTTCCCGGATGGTCTCTCAGCTAATTTATGAATCCTCTTATAATTTTTTGTTAATTACGAGTTAGGTTTCCGAAATTTCCACAAGCACCGGTTTGCAAGCTCTGGGCATAGAACACCTGTATGGAAAATTGCCCATTAGGTACTTTGTTTTGGGCTTTCAAATGACTCCTGCTTGTACTTCTTTCGATAACACTGGCTAATCTCCAAAAGCTCAAATAATTACCTTGAAAAAATCAGTTTTCATAATCAGCCCAGGTTGGATACAGAGCTCACTTTCTTAGTAGACGATAAATGTGTTGAAATCATACCAAAAAAAAAAAAATCGAGAAAAAATTCATTCGGACCCAACCCGACGAGCTTTTGACTGCATTTGAATAAGCTTTCAATGACATATCCCGCAAGAGAGACAAGTCCATTGCCTAAGACAACCCGAAAAAGGCTGAAAAGTCGGCTTATTCATTCGAGGGCCGAGGAAATTGAAGGTAATCGCCCGTCTGAATGGAGGCTGATGCCAGAATTGCTCACGTGAAGTATAGACAGATAGCTTCCTGAGGCGCAATATCAAAGCTCACCGCCAACATCGTCGTCTTCGTAATCCTCGGGGATACGATCATCTCTATCCACCCATCCCTTTTCATTTTACCATCACATGCAATGTCACAGGAAAAACTCGACCGCCCAGATCGGTCTTTGGCCCGCGGGAAATGACTGGGCCCGCGAGCGTCGTCACTCCCGCTCACCTTTCCAAGTGCCAATCTCATCGCTCTCTTTTTACCCCCCAAGTCTGTAATTCGGCATTGGTATGAATGCCACATTATATGACGTTTATATTCTCAGAGGTTTTATATATGTATGTATGAAATTTCCCTCAACTTTCTTTTTCTTTCATTCGTCTTTTACTGGTTTATTCTTTTCATATCCTAGCGAATGATAGTGGGCGGGCAAGGGAGGTTAAGTAATACGGGGCGGTACAAATGTTGCCTTGCATGGTGTATGATTGGCCTAATGATTGCCATTTCTTATTTTTTATCCCCCTCAGGAGAACTTCACTCACTGTACGACCCACACATCAAATACACTTATATATATTAGACCAATCGTGCTCTGGCTTCAGCAAAAGTTGTACTTTTATTATTTGTTTTATACCCGCCACCGTTTGATTGTCGGATGCGATTTAATTACTGTTATTATATTAATTACCGAAGCAAAATTACTTTATATTACCAGACCATTACCATCACTCGTCTTGCAGATCCTACAAACGCATTTTTTTCATTAACATGTTTCTGAGATGTATAGCACGAGCGCGCGTGGTGCTATCATTACAGGTTTGCATCGATCATCGCTACACGGTGTGATGATGATGCTGTAGTTGGCGTGACGCCGTTTTCATTCTCATTTCGGACATCAGGGTTGTACATATCTATCTATATATTTGGGTGTATATAAAATTGTGAGAGCCGGGGACGTATTATACGGGGCGTATTTCGAGTGAGAAAGAGAATTAATTCGTCTTGGGCATCGCAGGAGAGGCTTCTTTTATCTTTTCCGCGAGCGAACTCTCGTGCACGATTGACGTTTGAAGTTGCTCTAATTGAGTTAGAGCGTGGGCCCTGTGTTCTCTTTGCGATGGTCTTTTCTCTTTTTCTCGCGATCAAAGTTGAAAGTGGTTGGGGTGGGAGATATCAGAGTGGGTCGCACGCGATGAAAAGAATTAATTTTTGTGGGGTACGGGACAACAAATTGGACTGCTTTCATTTGCGATGTAATTGTTTTGTAACCAAAGCAGCTATACATGTCTGGTGGGGAATACCACAAGTCTTAAGTTCGAATCGTTTTCAGAATCGTCCGGGGTCGAGAGACATGCACTAGCGATAAAGCGGGATTCTGAAGGAATTGTTTTGTGAATGTTCTGAGTAATATCCAATTTTTACGTCGGTGTCCATCAGAGTTTGCTACGTAATGAATATTTTATTAGCCTGTTCTCTACATAGTGTCTGAATCTCAGTTCCTGGACGTCATAAGCAATAAAAATTCGTTGAAATTTCCAAGGGCGAATAATAAAATGGAAAAAATAACGCCCAACGGACGATGAATAGGTACTTTCATCCGAAAAAACCACATTCTTACGGAATCAGACTTCACGTTTTTCTTTTTCTTTTTTTTCTTCTAATTTCCAGAGTTTATGAGAGCGGACACGGTGGTCCTGAAGCCGGAAAGAGATGGACAAAAATGACGAAAAAATTTGAGCACGCTATCATTTTCCTCGCAATTTTTCACTGAAGAATTCATTTTCACCAAAATCGGATCTGCTTCCGCCTTATTATGCGGCAATGGATTGTATTCTCGCATTTGAACCAATGTAATTTCAGCCCAATTTTAGCCGTCGAGGGTCATCTTTTACTGTAAAGCCTCTAACTCCGACCCAGTCAATTATTCTTCAACGTACCTCAACTCATTTTGTAGATATCGACAAGGGCTTGAAAATCAGCCAAGCTACGTTGGGTTTCGAATCACCAGAGCTAATATATGCCATTTTCGAGGAGTATGAATTTCATTTTCCGAAAGCACGCAGTCCTTTTTCTATGACAAATCGAGGCTTCTCGAGCCTCTCATTCCGGCGCATCTTAGTGTTTTCCAACGCACCTCGGCTCAGTTCAAAACTCATTGCAAAATCTTCACAATGAGTTGAGGTGCGTCGAGTTTGAGTCGATTAGGAGCGAAATTCTCTATGTGAATGATAAATGTCGTTTTCCGGAGACAAAATCAAGCATCCTCGAGGTTGGGATTCTAGTGCATGTTTCAATTTAATCACAAAAAACTGTGAAACGATCTGAGATGTATGAAAAAGTAGGCTCGAAAATATGTTACACACCGGAGTTGGAAACTCAAGAAGGCTTAAACCTGTCTCTGGGAAACGACATTTATGTTCCATTCACATAGAAAACTCTGCCCCTGGGGTGATACCGTGGTAGCGTAGATCGTCATCCTCGCGTCGCGCGCGACTCACTACTCACCGTCTAGGGACTTTTCGGGTTGGGAATGTAATCGTGAGTCGTCTTTTGCGGAGCAGACGACGCCAAATCGAAGTTTGCAAGTAATATACAAGCTCACGTGATGGCTTGATCAAAATGTTCTTACTTTGCGGGAAAAGATGTTCGTGAAGTATGAAAGAGAGAATAAGTATTGTCAGCGACGGTCGAGTTGTTTTATAAATTTGAACGCCGTTCAATTCTCTCGGATATTTTCGAGGCTCGAACAGCATCAACTTGCACCTTTTGAAGATGAGCCGAATCATGTGAAAAAATAAGCATGAAAAAAAAAGACTAGTCGGCGCTGTAAATTATGACGAGTGCCAATATTATACGCCCGGATTATGATCAGTAGCTCAAATCATTGAGACCCATTAATCCGTGAATTATTTAGCAAATCTATGACTGTAGCGAGGTACCAGTGATTCAAAATAGTCTTGAGAATATTGTTAAAGTTGATATTTCGGCAAGCATTTCTGTGATGGCAAGTAATTATGCATTAACGGCTGCTGACATGAGCGGCTGCATTTCAATTCGTAGAATGCTAGAGAGTAAGAAATACTGATACATTTGGAATCGACTTATTAGTGAAAATTGTTATAGCAGCCTTTCTCGCATCACATCATTAGAACTCACCTATATAGATAGAACATGATTTATCGTATGATTCATAGAGGATGGAGGTTACCTCTCCAACACCAAAATCCCTAGACGGTGAGAAGCGAGTCGCGCGCTCCGTGCGGACCACGATCTACGCTACCACGGTACCACCCCTGAGCCACTCAAACTCAACGCACCACAACTCATTGTGAAGATTTTGTAATGAGTTTTGAACTGAGCTGAGGTACGTTGGAAAACACTAAGATGCGCCGGAGTTAGAGGCTCGAGAATCCTCGATTTGTCATAGAAAAAGGATTGCGTGCTTTCGGAAAATGAAATTCATACCCCTCGAAAATGGCATATATTGGTTCTGGTGACTCGAAACCCAACGTACCTCGGCTGATTTTCAAGCCATTGTCGATATCTACAAAATGAGTTAAGGTACGTTGAAGAATAATCGACTGGGTCGGAGTTCGAGGCTTTACAGTAAAAAATGACCCTCGAAGGCTGAAATTAGGCTGAAATTACATTGGCCAAATGCGAGAATACAATCCATTGCCACATGATAAGGCGGAAGCAGATCCGATTTTGGTAAAAATGAATTCTTCAGTAAAAAATTGCAAGAAAAATGATAGCGTGCTCAGTTTTTTTCGTCATTTTTGTCCATCTTTTTCCGGCTTCAGGACCACCGTGCGGAGTTCGATGCATTCCAACTTAGGAATGAATACCCAACACTATTGCACTGATCTGAAGACAATTCATCATTTCACTCAATAGACATAGATGTGGTTTATATTTGTGCTATCCGATGTGCCTCTCGTGAAAAAATCACGGTTGAAAAACTTCTGGGAAAATCATGGGTATGGAAACAGTTCTGTACTGTCATTGAGACCTCTCGAATTGGTTTGACACCATTGATTGAGTCTCGGGGAAGCATGTTTTTTTAAAAATTGGGATTAGAAAATTGTCCTCTAATAACAGGGACAAAATAATGAACGGTTCAGATAGAAAAAACCATAGAGCTGTGATGAATACAAGACTCGAGTACAGACCTTGAAGTTCTTTGAGTTTTAGAAGGCAGTTAGGTATCTTGTGTGAGCACGTACTGCTCGGAAAGAAATCCCTAAGATGAATCATCGCACACACGGGATGATTGATTTTGGGAGAATGTGTCTTTTGGAATTTTCATATCTATCAATCATTGGATTTTGATTCTCTGAGCAACGGGAGTGATCCTGGGTAAAGCGCACGATAAGAGACCAACTTGAAATCATAATACTTTAGAAACTCTATTTACGGTTTCGCTGGATTTAGAACACAAGGATGACTTGAAATTACGAATGGGCCATTATTTCTGCTTGAATTTCGAAGAGGTATTTCCTCGGCCCTCGAATAAAGCTGACTTTGGAGTTAGTTCATCCCGTGACAAAGATTCTAATCTGGACATCCGATCGTTGGCGGGTTTGATTGCCTTAACTTCTGGGATTGATCCATTCGGTGGCAGTGATTCTGAGAGGAGCTTCCGGGCATTGGTGGGTTTGATTGACATTCTAGGTCTTGGGACTCGTTCATTCCCTTACAGTGATGCATGTACGAGCTGCCGGGCGTTAGCGGGTTCGATTGCTCTCCTAGAATTCGGGATTGATTCGTCCCCAAAAAGGGTTCCTAGCTCGAACATCCAGGAATTCGTGGGCTTAAACGCCTTCTCAGTTTTTGGGATTTGTTCATCCCCTTGCGTTGATTCATGTTCGAACTTCCGGGTATTCGCGTATTTGATTGCCTATCTAGGCGTTGGGATAGATTTATTCCCGGACAGAGTTTCTTGTACGAGCATCCAGGCATCTGTGGGTTGATTGCTTTACTACGTTTTGCCATTTGTTCATCGCTTTACAGTGATTCATGTTCAAGCTTCCGGACATTTGCGGGTTTAGGATTTGGGATTGGTTCATCTCCAAACAGAGTTTGTAGTCCAAACATCCGGATATTTGAAATTTTGATTGCCTCCGTAGGGTTGGAGAATCTCCTTCATCCTGACGCAATTTCCATTGATCGATTCGAAGTTATCGTTTCGAGGTTATAATGAAATCTTCCCATGTTGGAATGGAACTGACGATGTATGGTTCGATGACCAGCCGCAAGGACCCTCAAAAAACACTGATTTCTTGCGGATATAAGGAATCTCCACGTGCTGGGATTGAATTGATCCTGTACTTGTAATCAGCGAGAGAGTATGGTCTCGTCACAATCCCTAAGCATCCACAAAAGTCATAATTTTTTGAAGTAATGTTGAAACTTTAACGTGCTGTGACCAAAACGACTTCGAGTTTGGTTTCAGCGAACCCAAAAAATAGAGTTATTGGTTAAAAGTCAATTCAGTGTGGTTTGATTATACCCCTGATCGATTTCGTGGAATCACTGTGTTTTGAGGTTATGTCAAAATGTCGACATGCTACGATCAAATTGACTCCGGATTCGGACTCAGCAATCCCCCAAAACATGAAGGTAATATCCAATATAAGTAATATGGGTCGGTGTAGTCAGCCATTCTGTGTACAGTATTTGGGGTTCTATGTACATCGGATGTTCCTGTACTTCTTGCATCTTCCGGTTTTATCTGTTGCATTCTATTGATTCGTCTATTTGACCTATCTCCATCGGATATCCTAATAGAATGTCGGCTACCGAAATTTCCTGACCCCTTTAATATTTCAGATCAAAATTCCACTGACTCAGTTCCATCGTCCACTGTGATAAGCATTCCGACCGGTTCAACCATTTGAGCGATTGATGATCACTGATGACGGTGAAGTGATATACCGTGATTATCATCAGTAATCTTTCATTTTCCATATTTCTTATTTCACTGCTAGACACTGCGGTTCTGACATGCTGGAGTTTCGCTCTATTTTCGACAAGAATCGACACGAATAACAGCTAAATAAGCCACTCTCACTTACAACGGCCTGGAGGAGAAGTGCTGAGATCACTACGGGTAAGCTAGAACTGGTGTATGTGACATCTGTTCCCCTAGATCTTCAAACCTTTTTGTTGGTCTCTCCTCAATTTGAACTTGGTCTTCTTCCGAAGGAACGTATTTCGCGGGGCTGTTGGTGATGAAGCATTTTTCATGGACCTCCGGTAGCATGACACTAGACCCAGGAATCATCGTATCTCTTCCACTGTTTTCGATGGTTCTAAATCTCTCATTGCTGACATCTTTTCCGGATTTGTGCATGATCCATCCTTATCTATATAGTGTTCCAGGTATTTTCAACTTTGCCGTGCAAAGTGGCATGTGTCCCAGTTTGGTCTTAGATTTGCTCCTCTTAAGAGCACACATTATCCGTGCAACACGCCCGTAGAGCTCCGTTTACATCTTACATTGAAAACTTTATGAGACAAAGGTAAAGATGAATTGTCGAGTCATTGTCATTGTCTAACTTATACTCTATAACTCACCGATTAGCCCAAATTATAAGGTTACAACAGAAAAACGGGGATGACAGGACGGCTGGTGCTCCGTAACCTATAAAATGAGCTCATTGGAATTCGTACTTTCCTCCGACGTTCGTGTGACTGGGGCTAAATGATGAGGAGACACATGCAAGTTAGACGATAACACGTGTGCGAGAACTCGTCTCTCACCCCAAATTCAAGGTGAATTTGAGCAAAAAGGGAATAACTTTCAGCTTGCACGGCTACCGCATGCCCGTAATGGTGTTAGTACTTCTCGTAAGGATTTGATACGTTCTCCGGAAGTTTTCGAAATTATCATTATATAAGTGAGAGGCCTTTCCCGGTGTCATCACTTGACTCAATAACCTTTGTAAAGTTGATGAGACAGTGTGGCGTCCAAACGGCATAACAACAAATTCAAATAAAGCTCGACCTGGGATCGTAAAGTCCGTGACTTCACAGCTCCTCTGTGATGGTCACTTGCCAATATCCATTATTGAGATCGACAGTTGATATATATTTTGCTCCACGAAGCTTGTCCAGAATTGCATTTATTTGTGGGATCGGGTATGCTTCTTTCACTGGATTATAATTATAAAACGATAATTATCGTTCACTTTCCGGAAGTCTCGCCGGAATCTCGCTTCTCCGTCTCTCTCCCTCGTGATGGCGGGGGGGGGGGGGGGGTCCAACATCTACATACAATGGAGGATACAAGAGCTCCATGGATGATTTAATAGTTCTAGGACTTTTTCTCTCAACATTTCAAGTTCGGTATTGATGATCTCTTGTTTAGCCGGATTACACAGGCTGTGCGTCTCTTTCATCAGTTCTGCATTTCCTCCAAGACAAAGGAAATCTGAGATGAGAAAATCTACCAAACCTTTAATTTTTACCCCATTTGAGCAGAAATTTTTTCTCCTCCTTGTCGCTTCTAAAATCAGTCTCATAGTAGTCTGGGATCTCTTACTTGGATGGAAACAGTTATGCCCACCATATCAGAAGTATGTTATTCCACTGGTAACGATAAGGTAAAATTGGTCTATCGCGATATTCATTTATTTATTTATTTTAAACAATATAGGGGCAATATGCTCTTTACATAAGTATAAAAGTATCCAAGAGCGACATAAATATCAACAGAAAACAACAACATGAAAAATCAAGATAATGTATCATAAAATAAATAATATGCAGTTGAGCAAATATAAATAATTGAGAGACTTAGTAATACTTGCACACATTTTGCATAGCATCTTGTTTGAAAGGCAAATACGAATCATGATTCCTAATATAATTGGTAGATCATTCCATCTGCGCCTCAATCTAGCAACTACCGAATTGAAGCTCAAATTGCTGCTGAAAGGATCAACCGATAATGGTCTTGGATCTCTAGTTGGGTACGGATTACTCCTAGATTGAAAGAGTGAGGCAATGAATGAGCAATTCATCCTTCCTTTAAGAATATTCCAAACAAATGCTGTGTCTTTGAAGTGATGTAGGGATTTAACAGTGCATATCTTATGATTCCTAGAAATATCAGTGAAATCGTGGTTCATTTATTCATAGGTGAACCTAAGCGGGAAGACAAACTCCGAAGGAATCTCCTTTGGACGGACTAATTCTGAAATTCTAGATTCCAAGGGAAGACTCCATATGATGGACGCATAAGTGAGAAATGGAACAACGATACTTTTGTATAAGTTGAGATAGGATTTTGGATTGCTGATATCGTCACTATTAGAGGTTTTCCGCGTGAGTGAATCGTGGATAGTGCCGTATGATAGTTGGTGGATGGATTATTCCATCCATTCCATCAGCTCCTAGTCCAAGGACTCAACATCTTTCGTCGATTCTCATCATATTTCACTGTTCTCTTGGGAAAAGAGTGTAGAAGCTAGATGATATTTATGCATTTTCAAAGCAATTATCCCAGTGAGGTCACCACGGAGGTATACCACCTACCACACTTGAAATTTCAGGCCTTTCAGACTTATGTGGTCCATGCTGTCAGACCCTAGCGATGAAAGGCATTAGCTCATGACTTTAAGCCACCTGACACTGACGTCCGATGCTACCAAGCTAGACATCTTTGAGGAGGCTCCGTTCATCGCTTGACCTCTACGGGCTGTATTAGCGGAAGTTTCAGGTTTCAGGAGAGCTGAGCACCGAGGTCAGATTCTTCTACTCCCCCACATCCTCACAGAGCACTCATTGGTCACCAAAGGGCTGCTGACGTCCGAAGACACGTTGACAATCGTCGATGATCGCTGCAAACACGGTTAGCATTGAAGAAGTCATGAGTGATGAGGAAGGAAAAGTGATGAATACGTGAGTAGTTTCTCTCGGGTCAATGCTGAGGCCGTGGTTGATGAGCTAAAATCCTCCATTGCTCCGCGCGTTGTAGCAGTGTGTTGCTGACGAACAATCGAGCGCAAGCTCGAGATGCTTTCAACGATGATATCCAGCGTCCCTTATGCTCCGATTACTGGTTTGCTTCGGCGTGTGGTCTTTCCTCGACCACTGTGGCTCGTTTAGCCAGTACGTCCACCAAGATAGTACATCCGTCTTGCCTAGAAGTTTGGGCGTCGACTGCAGGTTGGGCTGCGTCGAGCTTGTAATTTGCGGATTCAACGTGACTGGAATCTTTGTATTGGTAGGCGGACCACCTCGAGACACGGTTGGTGAATATGGCCGCTGTGCAGTTGGTGGTATCGCATCCTCGGATCCCGGCGGTTGGCCCAGTTGAGTCCTTAGGGAAGATGGGTGCGTGTAGTATCAATAAGCGTTACAATTCCTATCTCAACTAGTACGGTGACGCTGCCACAAGTGAAACGTTTGAGCGATACTGCAATCTTGGGGAGGGTTTTCCTGGACGCGACTGGATGTCGCACTCCGATGTTTGTCGTACAAGTGGCCCTCGCTTTGCGCAAATTTTCTTAACACGAATTTCAAATAACGCGGTTTCAAGATTGACACCTTGACTCAATCTACGCGGTCATTCCCTTGAAATTACGCGGTTTTATTCGAGAATTCCCCAAACAACATGACTTTTGCGGACCATTTGACTATCTAAATATCAGCAGTATTTTGTAGTAATATTCAGTATTGGAATCTAACATGCGATGAGCGCTCTTATCTTTCCTCCGTGTTATTCTTATGGGAGAGATTCAGGATTCGGCCATATTGATTTTTCTGCCATCTAAAATAACAATGGCAAAACATTGCCCAATAAAGGTTGCTCGAAAAGATCAAGAAAGAAGATTTAATTATTCAAAAATCTAAAATAACACGGATGTTAGTTCCCAATAGTCTAGACTTGGCCAGAATTCAAGTTCAATCCTCCGGACGCGTAAACATGATTTTAAGAGTGAATCAATCAGTGAATTCAAGTGGTAAATATTTGATAACGATGGACCCAACAGAGGCAGATGATCTTTGGGTACTTCATGCTCGAAAAGTGGGGAGAAGAGAAAAGGTAAGAGTCTAGAATCGATCAAAACTATGAAATCAATCTGAGGTGGAATTGAGAAAGCAATTGAGTGCGATCCCATCATAACCAGGAGCTTGAAAGTAAAAAAAGAATGTGATTCAACCATACGACCATGTGAGGAAATTCACAGAGACTACAGACGGAAAGCGAAACAAACTCGATTGACACAGTTCGCCCAACGAAATGCTGATAACTACATTAATGAATACTCATCTTATATGATTATTCTGTACATTTTTCAGTATTTATATACATATGGGCTATCCCAGTAAAGACCGTCCAATGTGAAGTAAGGTCAAAAAATTAAATTCCCTCCGCAATGAAGTATATGGTTGTAGAACTAAAATGAGGTGAAACTCGTTTTTCTGTTTAGCCCAGATCGACTCCGCATCGGAGCTATGTGACTTTCCAGTTTGGAGGCGAAAATTGAGATTGGCGTTCTGAATTTCGTAAAATCTCCACACCTTCGCCCCTAAGGGTGCGTCCACAAATGACGCATATGCATGTATATGAGGGTTTCCACGGAACTTTTGACTTTTGGGTTACTGCAATGTTCCTGGAGTATTCTGAACTATGAGGAGTGCGCGGGAGTGACATCGTATAGTATTTGGCTCGGTATTTGGCATCATTCAATATGGCCTACATTCTTTCTTGTTGGAACGCACCCTCATCTATCAATAGAAGACCGCAAAAGATGATTTTTGGGTAGTTTACAAACGAACCAATGCGATTTTTCAAATTGAAAAAGCTGTAACTCAAATACCTATGCTTCAACTACTTTGCTGGAATGATATGTCCATCTACTAATCATATATTTTGAGGAAATGTTTGATTCAGAGGTGTGCACTGATTTGTTCATGATATCGATGTAACCGAGTTTTGTGGGAAAGTTTTCAGGCTATTGTATACCAAAATGATGAAATACCTTTTGCAAAACGGGGAATTAACCAACGAGTTTTCGAAGTTAAAAAGAAGACGAATCGAATCCTGTTTGGCTTGTGAGTGTGCCTTGATCCGGACTGATTTTAAAAAGTTTCAAAGCTCATGAAGTTATCGCGCCACTGGCTTTGAAAATGGTCATTTTTCGATGGCATACTCAGGAGACGTAAAGCACAGGATTGAAATGTTATGTTTCTTTTTCTTCATCACAAAAAAGATATAACCGCATGGTTTTGAGTTAGAATTGTCGACCGGTATTTCTGTGAGAGGCTAAGGAGAAATATTTGAATCCTGATGGTGAGCTAAATAAGCCTCTAAATGTGATGGTATCGCGAATTTCTCGATTTCTACATAGTCTACGGTTGAAATATGAACAAAAAACACCACAGTATACTCTAGAAATTGAAATGAGACTCATAGGTTGTGACTCGATGTTGGCAATTTAAATCGAATTTTGGAAAAATCTATAATAAAATTTATTTTAAAGTCGAGTCAGGCGAAATATAATCCCTACCAACCGTCTAGACAATGTTTTGAATCGAATCTATTCGATTAGAGTTGATTTACAAATGATCCGAGAGTGGAATTCCGTACTTGTCGTTATAAACCAGATACCTTGGCTTGGAAGAGAGTCGCACCACTTTCTTGACATGTTTTCAAGGTCTAGAAATCACATAAAACCCATTTCAAACGTGTGGGATGAAATTTTTTTTTTCTATTTCGGAGGGTCAATAGTTAAAAGTTCCATGTAAACCCTCATATGCAATGCACACTGTGCATGTGCCCTGCAGACGTGCACATGTGCAGCTCATCGAACTTGAGCAAACATTGAAAGGCTCACATCAGAGAATTTCTGATTTGAATCGGTTTGTGTCTTTGCTCCGTTACCGGCTGGTCCAAAGTCGAAGTCGACGAGTTCTATCTGGTTTTGGCTTAAATTTGATGAGCTGCACATGTGCACGTGTGCAGTGTATATGCGCAGTGTACAATGCATATGCATATTTGTGGACGTACCCTAATGGGTCTTTTGAGGAGGGGCTTGATGGGGAATCTGTAAACAACGTATCCTATCAGAATAGAATCCTATATGGCGTTCAAAATTTTGCGTAGAACCCTAGAAAGCGACAGTGATGTAAAATGGAAAAATAGAATTACTCAAAAACATAAATTCCCTTTGAACTTTTTCTTGAGAGTACTTTGAACGATGCCAAACACGATGCATTGTTCCGGTAAGCACTGGTAATTCGTGAGGGGCGTTAAAAAAATTATCTGGAAAAAAAAAAAAAATTCTAAAAACCAAATTATTGTTGAACTTCGGTAACATGTATTGTGGAAAGGTCACTTTCTCCTTTCAATAGCATCGTAATCCCGTGGAAGTGTCCGAAGATGATCAATTTCGGAATCTTTCGCTAAATCCCGTTTTTGAGTAATTGCAGCTCAATTTAGCGATACATCCCAGAATTGATCGTCTTGGGACACTCATATGGGTATGGGATTACGGCACTCTTGACAGAGGAAATAGACCTTTCCACAATAGTTGTTACCGAATTTCAACGATGATTTGGTTTTTGAAATTTTTTCTCCAGAAAATATCATTTAGCGCTCCCCAAGAATTTTTAGCGCCTACCGGGGAGGGACGCGTGGACCCCACCAGTGGGGCCCATCGCAGTGAACTTGTTAAGGTAAAAGAAATTTTGTTGAAAAAAATATTGGTTTGAATGAAATTATCCTTGAGAAATTAGCTGCACCAAAAATGTTTAATCCTTCCTCTTTAGAGCAAGCAAATAAATTACATTATGCACCATGGTCATTGGTTTTGATGACTGATGATCTAACGACCTTGCAAATCTTACATGCGCGAGTATAGAGAATTGTAATCTTTTTTATTTTACTTGTAGAATTCTCCTCAAAGTCACCGCGTGTCTTCTATTGATTCAAATCAAATTGTATCATAACCTGGATGAAGAATATATTCGTGTATACACAGAGCAGCTCTAATTGTATCAGAGAGAGTTTTGCGATTGATATTTCATTGTGGTATTCTTTTCATGAGATAGTAGAAGAGTCAAACGCACAAAGACTCAGGCGAAAAGAAAGAATCTTCAAGAGATACCAGATCACGATAACGTCATCGCCAAACACATCAAAGGGAGTGGAGTTGCGGAGTTACGGTCCTACCTTTGAGCCCAAATACAATCAATTTGAGGCGAGGCGCATCATTCGAAGTTGCTATATCCGTACACACGTGAAAGGTCTCGCACGAGTGAGCAATATTGGTTTGCTCCAAGTCTTTTATCATGTTTTCTATTCATCTTTATTGGTTATTTGTAAAACATCTGTTTTGTTCTGACAATATCTAAACATACAATTCGCTACAAAGTTTTTATTCGACAATCAATCACAAATTTTGTAGTCATGCAGATTTTCATCCAACCAAACATAGCCCATCGTGCTCCTTAACTTGCTCCTTCTGAAAAGAAATTATGACTGATTGAAATGCTACGTATTCAAAAAATTATGCACTGACTCATCATTTTCATTGACCTTTAATATAGTACTGGATGAATCCGAATTCGCAACAATGTAATCGACACTCTAATATATGCTTTCAACTTTCAATGTTAGTCGTATATATATATATATATGTATATATATATGATTTTGCCAAGATACACGCAAACTCAGGCCGTCTTCCGGACTTGGCACAAAATATGAGAATTTGTCACTAAGATCAACTGGCTTAAAATTCAAAGTTCAAGGCTAGCTAGATAAACTTACCCAACAGCTATATCTGCTCATACGAGGTTGCGAGTTGATCAACGACTTGAACATTTTTGACTCGCAAATGGGCAGGATTTGGCGCTGACAAGCCGGGTTTATGGCAGCTAATCCATCATTGGCTAATCCCAGAAATGTTTTGACACGCTACAAGTCAATAATGGATGAAAGAATCATCATCATAGATGATTTTCGCATTTATCCTTTATTTCGAAAAATCAATCCGAAATAATGACAGTCCATCAGAGTTGAATCATGTCATGAGATGGGGAAGCTTATGCGAGAAAGAGGTCGTATTACTCCACCCGTTTCCAATTTTGTGGAAAATCAGCAACTTTTCAATTCAAGTTGGTTAAAGTTCCACTCATTCCAGTCACTGTACAGCCATACAACTTGAAAATTATCTCGATACGGAACCCAAAAATTTCAATAAATGGCAATATTCATGGCCATTGATATTCAGAAACCAGAAATGTAGTATTTTTGTAAGTTTATTCTCCCCGTAAACTATTGAGCTTGGACTCAAATTAGTTCTAAGGTTCGTGCTAATTTTGATAAACGATGCATTACAAAGTATAGAGATATCGAAAGTCTAATTTCTTCACGTTGAAGACAAAAAAACCATCTATTTATGATTTTTCATGGCCAATTGCACGAACAGATTATTTGAAAATTGATTTTTCGTGATCCTGTCTGCGACGGCCGATTCTACAAGAAAAATTGCTCTAAAGATGGCTCTTTTCTTATTTCAAAGTAAATTCATCATTCATAAAGAATTGTTTAAATTTAATCAAGTCTGGAGAGCCACTGGCATCCCTCGATTATGAATGAGTTGGTGCATGATTGTTTGTATTATCTGTTACCCTTGATCAATTTGTACACTGTAAAAAATCCGTGTCAAAAACTTCAACCAATTGGTTGAAGTTTCTCCCTCAACCAGTGGTTGATCACCAAATTCAACCACTGGTTGATTCCGACGCCATATGACTGAACGTGCGGCTCGGGAAGTGGATAAACGGAGGGCCCAATAAGGGAACATTATTAGGTTTGAAAAGTCTCATCACGGTTTTTGCACCAGTTGAATTTAAAAACAGCCTGATAAGCACCAGTTATCACGGTTGAACATTCATCATTTCTGTATATATACAGAAATGCCTGTCCTGCAGGAGTCGAATACACGTCGTAAGGCTGGAGGGATGGATCGACTCCTGCAGGACAGGCAACCCGCTTTGTCGTCCGTGCGGGACCGGGGCTAATGTTTATCCCTCTTTGTTTGTGAAAAAAATGACGAAACTTGTTTTTCCGAATCAAAAGTGTCAACCGGAGACCACCATCGATCAATATCGTGGGCGCCGCATTCATCCTTGTATATTCGTTGTGGGAAAACAGTCAACCAGTGGTTGACGAAAAATCAACCAGCTGGTTGAATTTGGCATCCAACCAGTGGTTGAATTTTCAACCACTGGTTGGGCAATTTGGTTGGAAGTCAACCAATTTTTTACAGTGTACCAACAATGGGATGACCTTCGGTCTCGAGTAAAATTTGCCCTGGTCATCAGTATGGTTTGTCAAAATGTAACAAACCCTACACTATTATAGGCAATTTCCACCGATTTGAGCTTGGGTGTTAATGGGCCAATAGACAGGTAGAAATAAACTATATTTATGCAATTTTCCAATGTTTAGTTGCTTACAAAATTGCATTAGATAGTATTCGTGCCTCGTCCATGAAGTTCCCCGCTTCCGACAGTTTTGACCTCCGCCTGCGACTCGGACCGAAAACCAATCGCTCAGAAGCAAGCTACAACCCCATGAACTCGGTGTGAAATCTATTATTCTGGAAGTTATGATTCACGTAACCGACCAGAATACACAAAAGTCAAGTTATGTAAGAACCATGCGTAACAAGTTCAGTGAAGATGTGAATATGAGAGGTGAGTCATTCGAGTAGCTTTGAGGTAGGTTTTGTATACCACCGACCGGGGTTACTTTGAACACTTTTTGAAAATTTCGCTCGTAATTTTCCTGTAACTCGTACGTCTTACATTACAATGGTATCGTATATAGATTCGATTGGAAGCTTATTGTCTTAGCTTTCGATTGCGCCGCAGTAAAGTCCAATTGGACGTTGTTGACAGAAGTTATGAGCATTTGAAAAGTGTTCAAAGTTGGACCCCCTGGTTGAGGTAATTTTGAACACTAGATGAATTAAATGTAAGTAAGACCCTCGGAAACGGTCATGGTGATGCTCTCTACCTGTCTCTGTGTAATACATTTGCATTCAGAGGAGTATTATGAACTCATTTTGAGTTCTCTTAAGTTGGAACGGAGGCTCAAACAATGAATGAGAAGTTTCAAGAATTCATCTGGATTGTGATTACAATCTGCATTTGAATTGAAATACAAAGTTTTAATCTAATAAAAAAATTTTCGGTTCTTCAGATATAATATTTGAGTGAGTCAAGTGGAGCATTTTGAAAATTAAATGATCTCAACCCGCACAAATCTCAAAATCGAGAATCATCGAAATACAATAATTATTCTGTATGATTTAGAGTTAGCCTGTCTTTCGAGTGACTGTGGTTTTTCGAAGTTTTCAAAGTTACCTCATTTGTCGAAAAAATATGTATTTTCCCATGTAAGTGTTCAAAGTTACCCCGTTGTGGAGAAAAAATACGCGATCTTCAGTTTTTACCCTACAAAATTGAGTGAAGGTGAAATTACTCCATTGTAACGATGGATTCTCCAAGGTATCGGCAAGGGTCAATGCAATCTAGCGTCGTGGACTTGGATTCACCCTAGAAGTGCTCAAACAAGATCAATTGTTTGGAGCAGCATTTTATGTTCACCGGTGCAAAATGCTGAATACGTATGCCAACATCAAGCAAATTACCTTTAGAACCCTTGCGCCACCCCACTTTGCTGATACCGAGAATTAGAAGCTTGAGTGTTCAAAATTACCCCGCCTGTTCAAAGTAACCCCCGTTGACGGTGTATTATACTTACCGGCACAACAGTTCTTGTCACCTCTCCGAGTTCTGGCTTACTTTGCGTGAACATTGAGAGAGAGCCGATCATTAAAAAGATAAACAAGGACGATATCATCTTTGCTGTAAATAAAATATAAACAGTTCACTGTGATGCCTTGTTCAAAAGGTCCTACAATATTTCTGATGGCGTTTCATCAAGATAATAATTCAATTTGATGATTTTAGGTACAGTATCTAGTAAGATTTTTGACATGATCTTCGCAGTAAATATATTTTTTTATCAGAGTGCGAATGTGCAACAAGGCCCAAATCTCTAAGAATCCGAGTCAGCCGATTGAGGCATTTAGCCGATCACTACAATCAAATACAACGGCTTTGATTGTGATTGTCATAGAATTACCATCGAATGGACAATCATTAATGTAGGCATGAGTATAGTCTTCGACGAACGTTTCGATTTTTAATCTTTGCGCTGAAGTTTTGAAAATGATAGCTCTAGGGACGTTTTCAATAGTTTCGTAGAAATCGTTTGAGTCAGTACGATTTCCGTTCTCTTTCACGAACAGATTTTGACAATATAAACTACCGGTCAAAAGTTCCAAGACACCCAAAATTTTCTTTCTCACATTTGTAAATTCAACTACTAGACTCTACTCGACCGACGGTCAAAGGTGTTCAGGCGCTGAGGTTCATTTTCTCGTCAACTTGCGGAGAAGAACGGAACCAGGGGAGCTTTCGGGGAGCTCATTGAGCTGAGCCAGCGCCACAACGGAGCTTTCGCGAAGCTATCGGGGAGCTAGCGGAGAATTCTCGGGGAGTATCTCAAGTCAAGAGCTTCATGCCGGAATAATCAAGAAGAGGCCCCCATTGCGGAATTAAATGGAGCTGGAAATTTGACGGTTTCCTGGGCATACCCCGGGAATTCTCACGAGAGCTTTGCAAAACTTATTATGATGGGCACTTCTCGACAATTGTGTTGTCGTCTGGGTTAGGCGTTCAGTGTGGTTCATAGTTTGAGGAATGAATAACTAGTATAAATTTCGAAGCAATATTGCTAATTTATTCATTGCTGTAAATTGTGAAAGGTCAATTAACCGTATATTCAATAAAATGAGATAAAAATATCACTAATTGGAAGGACAAAATCCTTGTGACTAAAATGCGTGAATTCGTCTAATAGCACAATTGAGCGTGTGTTTGCAAATTACTTATCTGAGATTGTGGAGGTGCAGAATCCAAACCGAGTTCTTGCAAATTATGACGTACCAGTTTCACTAAAAGTTCCGGGCCTTCTCTGGTCCTAACTGGCGGAAAGTTTTAACTCGCGATCTTGGTTGAAACGCTGAGAGCGCTCAAAATGCTCTAGGAAAATTTAAACATCAAGCAGACTAAATTTGAATCATCAGCTGTCTCCTAGTCTTGGTTGATAGAAGCACGATGTCAGAAGCCAAAGACGACGGACGCTAGACGCGTGTAAAGAAAATAGTCAGCAACAAAGATAGATGCCTGGATAACGGAGCCAAAAAACTCAAACTATTTAAATTTTGTGATATTTTATTATCGATAAGAAAGGGAGCCTGGGGGTCCGCCGAAGGGGGAACCCAGAGGGAAATCACCCAAATTCTACTATGATGGCCGGTCCGGCCCTGAATGCATGACATGCTATCGAACCAATTCCGGACCTTCGATCGAGTTCTCTCAAATACGCTACGGAATTAAATTCACGCTTATGTACTGTGATCAAAAACTTGGGGCAAATCTTCTACATTAATTACCACCACATTAAATGACAGTCTTCGTTTAGCAATTGTATATTTCTCGGCCAAATGTACTCAGGCGCTGAGGTTTAATTTACGCAATATTTATAGCTCTCATTAACTTGCGGGGAAGAATTTCATCATCTTGCCGATCACGGCCCACCAATCACGATGCCGGTTGACTTTGACGTGATGAAGACGTTTTTACAGTGGAACTTCGATATAACGAACTCCGATATAACGATCAAATCCTTGGTATAACGAAGTAGAGCTATGGTCCGTTGAATTTCCTATCTCCGTTTGTGTTAAATTACCTCGTTATTACGAACTTGCACCTCGTTATAACGAAGTTTTGTCTGAAACGATGGAGTAGAATTCCGAAAAGAGAGTGTGAGGTGGTCTCTGAGAAAGAATTATGACGGTCGCAAAGTTGAAAATCTTATTCAGGGTGTACTCAGTGACTTATGAGTTAACAAAATCCTCAAATACTTCGGTGAATCGAAAGCCAATGAGAGGCTCACTGATGACCGATCGAATTTCGAGATTCGAAACCACCGCTCGAATCTCTTTTGAAGATATCAACCCGGGGTTTTTCCCAAGATTGCGAAATCTTCGCTGAGGATTTGAAAGAAAAATGAACAAAAGACAACAAATTTCAAAATTCTAATAAGAGTTAAGCCTATACCCACAAATCCGACCCTGGCCAGAGCCAAAATTGGCTCTTTTCAGGTGCAACAAAACTCTCAAACGTCGGAACGGGTTATTTGACGTACTGAATCTGGATATTGAAGAATTGTTTAATGACAATGTATGTTTCCGCTGTATCGGACTCTATGTAAAACGAACATCCAAAGATGGCCCATTCCGTACTCAAATAGCACACAGAAAGGCTTCTTCATAAGTTTCTGGTACAAAACTTTGATATAACGAAACCTCGATATAACGAAGGGGAAAGCCGGTCCCCTCAAGTTCGTTATATCGAAGTTCCACTGTATTAGTAGTGAAAAAAGTCAAACTAAACGCTTTTTGGGTATAACCACGCGGGGGCATGTTGCTTACACACCGATGTTGGCCTACTTATTGTTTTACAAATCATCTCCGTGTTTTGCATATGAAATAGCTCTTGCTTAGGCTTTTGCATTCTAAATAGCGTAATTTGAAGCTCTTGTAACAACGAATCGAATGTGCTAAGGCACGTCAAGATTGGTTAAACTACAAACAAATTCACACCGATTATACTGAAAGCGACTCCCTCGGTGATTTCTTAACTGCGCAAACACAATAAAAGCCAAAATCACCATAGATTTACTGGGAAACGCAGAAATCATCCAAAGTCAATTCAAATCACTCATTTTCTCACATTCTAACATAACAAATGTAAAAAAAAAAATATCAAGAAGGTCTATACAAGTGCCCATCCGGGAGATCGGCATATGGGGTCAAGTTGGGCACACTTACGTTCGATGTCAAACTGATGACATTTCAAAAGGTTTGACTGTTACATGGTACAAGATCACGCGGTTGTAAAAAAAAAGATTCGAGGATTGAATATTTCACATTCGTACCTTTTCAACTGCACTATCTTGATTAAGGCCAATGTACCAAGGATCTAGCAAGAGAACTTCTCACTCCTCTGGAGTGGGTCATTTATATATATCCAGTACTTGATTCTTAAATGATTACATAAAATTCTAGTCTCGAAGTCTTTTCATCGCGAATGCATAGGCACTGATTAATTATCACTCTTGCACGCAACCAAATGCAAGTTATCACCGACGGAAATTTTTCTAGTCATGCTCAATTGAAGTTAAAAGAGTAAAGAATAGTTATCTAATTTAGAAGTTTCCAGCATTTGCTATTCAATATGAAATTGAATCTTTGGCGAGCGATATGCTTGCATATTGAAACTTACCAGAGTATCAGTTTGTGTTTTGTATTCTAATACATTCGCGTAGAAAAAGATACTCTTCTGCATTGATGAATTCTAGAAATTTCCCAAATATGCTTATGTATATACCTATTAAGTTAGATTCATGATGGCAATATTCCAGACTTTCTCGATGATAAATATATGCTAGTGCAGACGATACTTTTGGCATTTGTATACAGTATTACAATCATTGTAAACAACTATTGAAATTGCTTATCCCGGGTATCATTCGTTGTTGTGTAGACGAAACAGAAATATTTTTTATTGCTAAAACGCTCATTTATCTTGATGATCGATTGGATTCATCTAAATGCCAAAACACAATTATTTGATGTCAGATTTTCGACTCAATATCGTGATTGACAACAACTATGCATACACAAACATACACATTAAATGATATTGACAATTTAAACACGGTTATGAATACAAGAACAGAAGAATCTTTTTTCTTACATCTAGCAATTCATGTTTGGTACTTTCAAAAATAGTTTCATCCCCTGTCTTCAAGCAAATGGTATGATGATTTTGACAGCTCACTTTGTACATAGGTATCGATAAAATCTAAGAAGTAACGTGTATTTATAAAAGAATTCGCAGTCGATGGTCGTTTGTATATCAATTTCCAGCCAATGCCTGTCAAATAAAAATTTCCTACAAGAT
Source organism: Eretmocerus hayati (assembly GCA_029851415.1). Classification (NCBI taxonomy): domain Eukaryota; kingdom Metazoa; phylum Arthropoda; class Insecta; order Hymenoptera; family Aphelinidae; genus Eretmocerus; species Eretmocerus hayati. Next base: position 94,930,973 of record CM056744.1, on the reverse strand, counting down.
CCCTTCGTAAAAGTGGCCCTCCCTCGTCGTACTGTAATAAACAGAGTGAACCATGCATGAGTTATATTATAGTTCGTAGACTTGAATCACAGTTTTTACCACTATCTCAATTAAAATTGTTTGCAATTGTGAAATTTGGCAGCGAAAAATTTCAAAATAGCTCATGAATGTCAAAACAGTACGGGTAGTTCCACGCAAAACAGGACAATGGAAAAGGCTCATGTCTCGGATTGTTTTCTTAGCTTACTCATTTAATTCTATCAGGAATTCTATGGTATAAGATGGGAACTTTTCATCCCCCATGGAACTCCGTAGAAATTTTCCAGGAATCTGAAATGGATTTTGATTGATTCTGGCAAATTATCTTCATGAAAAAAATTTAGATATTTTCTTCAATAAAATCCATATTTCTCGAATCCATTAGGAGATATGGGAATGCAGAATGCGGCATTTGGAAGGTCTTGGAAAGACCTATCGAGATCAACCTGATTATAAAGTTGATTTTGAAGTTAATAGAAATTTTATCGAGTCAAAGAGTGAAAAACACAAAAAAATCAATTTCTCAAAAAGCTATCTTTTTTAGTCTCTGATATTTTGATATTTAATGGAAAATTGTATGTTCTTCCTGAAAAATGGTCCGAATATTCTTTTTGGGTCCTAAAGCCTATTTTTGCTGTTGATCGCAAATCTATTTGTCAGATGGTTAAAAACCGTCTGTTTTCTGCGCATCCGCAGGGATTTGGATTTCAATTTCCTTGGAAAGCCAAAAGAATTTCCTTCAAAAACCACCACTTGGCGAAGTCAATTCCGTACATGTGAACCAGAGCTACAACCCTGGCTACAACCTACGAAGCCAAGAGCGGACCGGCGCGGCGAAGACTCTATTACATGCATGACGGGAATCCGCGCATGATGGCCTTGGCCCATCTGCCGTACTTGAGTAGCTGAGATTTCATATTTCATTTGCAGCTCCAGTCCCAGTGGATCAAATTGACTTTGTCAAGGGGTCATTCTGGGGGAAATTTTCTCGGCTTTCCAATAAAATTCGTTTCAGGAATCATGGAATCAAATTTCCTGCTCATGCGCAGAAATCAGATCGAGGGCTCAGAGTGAAAAGGAACTATCTGAAATCGTAAGACTTGAAAGGAACTATCCAAAATTGCCGGTAAAAGGAACTATCTGAAATTGTTTACTTGAAAGGACCTATCTGAATTCGTCTGGTTAAAAAGGAACTATCTGGAAATATCTGTTTGAGAAAGGAACTATCTATAAATTTTTGGCTGAAAGGAACTATCTTGAATCGGAAGAGTTGAAAGGAACTATCTGGATTTGTCTGATTTGAAAGGAACTATCTGTGAATTTCTGGTTTAAAAGAAACTATTTGTGAATTCTTGGTTAAAAGAAACTATCTGAATTCGTCTGATTCAAAAGGAACTATCTGAATTCGTCTGATTTGAAAGGAACTATCTGAATTTTTCTGGTTTAAAAAGAATTATCTGGAAATGTTTGATTTAAAGGGAACTATTTGTGAATTTTCGGTTGAAAATTCTCAGATAGTTTCTTTTGACCAGAAATCCACAGATAGTTCCGTTTCACGCGGACATTTTCAGATAGCTCCTTTTAAACCAGACAAATTCAGGTAGTTCCTTTCAACCAAAAATTGACAGATAGTTCTTTTCAAATCAGCCCAATTCAGATAGTTCTTTTCAACCAAAAATTCACAGATAGTTCCTTTTGAATCAAACGAATTCGGATAGTTCCTTCCTGAGAAAAAATTTTCAGATAGTTCCTTTCAACTCTCACGATTCTAGATAGTTCCTTTTAGTCAAAAATTCATAGACAGTTTCTTTCTAAAGATGGCATTTTCAGATAGTTCGTTTTAAATCAGACAGATCCAGATAAATCCTTTCAACTCTTACGATTCTAGATAATTCCTTTCAGTCAAAAATGTATAGATAGTTCTTTTTATAGACACTTTTTGATAGTTCTTTTCAACCAAACATTTTCAGATAGTTCCTTTTAACCAGACATTTACAGATAGTTCCTTTCAAGTCTTACGATTTCAGATAGTTCCATTTTACTCTGAGCCATCGAGATTATTGTCAGGTGGCTGAAATAATGTATTCCCGAACTGAACGCGGTAGCTTATTTTGGGCACTAGGACAGTCTTTTGCGCTCGACAGACATGCCCTCCAGTGTCCAAAATGGGTTTGAAAGAGAAGTGCGGATATTCATTGCGGATACCCTAAAATCGCATTCACAGCGTTTTTTAGGTTAGAATGATGAAAAATAGATTTGCAAAAATTAGCAAAATAGACTCTAGGACACAAAAACATATTCGGACCATTTTTCTCTGGAAGAACACAGAATTTAACATCGAGTATCAAACTGTGAGGTAATTAAAAAAATCTCGGAAAAATGGATTTTGAAAAAATTGATATTTTTCTGTTTTTGACTCTCTTACTCGATAGAACCGCCCGTAATGTTGAAATCGTCTCTACAAGGCCGATTTCGATAGATTTTCCCAAGACCTTCCTAATATCGCGAGCCGCACATCCGCATCTCCACTGGGGTTCGAGAAATATGGATTTCATTGAAGAAAATAACTTATTTAATAGAGATAATTTAAAAGGATAAATTGACATGCGTTTCAGATTTCTGGAAAATTTTTATGGTGTCCCATCGGTGGTAGAAATTTCATATTCTGTGCCTTAGAATTGAATGAAAAGTCCAAGAAAGTAATCCGAGACATGAACCCCTTCCGTATCTATTTCGCGAGGAATTACTCATACGCATTGGTAGAATCGAGGGTCGGTATCAATTCAATTGAAACGTTTTTTGCAAATTATTCTATCCGAAATCGTAGAATCGTGTTAATTAGATTGAGAATATATATGTTACGTGTCAAACCCGAAAACGCACACTTCGCGGACGGTACAGCCGATTCTGTACCATTCGCGAATGGTTCAACACCATTTGTACAAAGCCCGACATGCCGGGTTTGGTATACAACAGAGTCTTGTACCATTCGCGAACTGTACAGCCACCTCGTACCGAGCTCGAATTCGAATTGCGCCATATATGGCTCGGATCGTGTTGACAAATGAGAATTGTCCATAAATGGTGATTAACGTTCAAAACGATATGCGTTAACAAGTTTAGTCAACTATACCGGTAACGATCGCGTATCACCCAGGACTGCTAACGCACAGGGATCACTTGTTGTTGGCGAGGTTTCATACGATATACTCAGACAACAATGTGTAGGAACAATAAGTGTATTTGTAGGAAGAAAGGCTTGTTGTGTGATTCTTGTTGCCATAATTCACTAAATTGTACGAATAGGTAGAGATGTTTTACACTGTTACGGATTCTGTAGTTTTTCATATCGCTTTCATATTTTTTTTATGTGGTTCCCGTGACGATATCATTAGCTTGAAAGATCACTGTTCATGATACACGCATGTAATTTTGTGTAGTAGTGATGAGTTTCTTATTTGTGTATAGCAGTGAAAATTAATACATTCGTTTTGAACGCTAATCATCATTGATAGACAATTCTCATTTGTTAATACGATCCGAGCGATCTGGCGCAATTCGAAATTGAGTTCGGTACAAGGCGGTTGTACAGTTTGAGAATGGTACAAGACTCTGCTGTACCAAACCCGGAATATCGGGCTCGGTACAAATGGTGGTATACCATTTGGATTTAGCGAATGGTATCGGATCGGCTGCATCGTTCGTGAAGTGTACGACTTCGGGTTTGGTACGTAACATATACACACGTGAAGTTTGAACTTTAAAATACTATGAAGCCGGAAGTCGTCATGATATTCATAGTTCAATTAGCAAGATGCGGCTGCACAGTGTAAATAGGTATGCAAAACTATTGAAAAGTGACAGATGGTAATAAATCCATCGGTTGAAATCGAAAAATTTTAAGAGATAGAAGAGCAAATTTTGAGAACTTGACCCTTATTTCGAATTGTATCCAGTTCAACAACTCACCTCACATAAACGGTCTCGCGCTATTGAACATACGATTCTCTCATTTCGTAGGAATGTTTTCATGGGTTCCCTTGCAAATGCTGTACACGCCTCCCTCTCTGATATGACCAGAGTCATTGTCATCAATTTGCGATTCTGATGTTTACTCGGTGGATCGTCCCATCCGAGCACGATAGTCTCCAATCCATACAATTCTTGACTCGATCTATCTGATACGATTAATGGCCTCATTTTTTTCTCGTCGACTGCATGCAGTAGCTGTTGAAGATTCACATTCTTTGTTACTACAGATAATAACAATTCAGCTAGAGCTGGAAGAGTATATAGAATTTACGAGTTGAATATTTAGTCTCGTCGATCTTGAAGGACGGTGGGGAACTAAATAAATTCCCAAAATTTCATGATGGAAATTTTATTGCAACGTTTCGTCCTCTAGGTTTTGTGGACCTCATCAGGCTTCAGGTTTGTTATTCTTTAGATCGTCATGATATTTTTTGAACGATCTTGTAATAGAGCACAGACATAACGTCTAGCTCTCTATTACAAGATCGTTCAAAAAATATCATGACGATCTAAAGAATAACAAACCTGAAGCCTGATGAGGTCCACAAAACCTAGTGGACGAAACGTTGCAATAAAATTTCCATCATGAAATTTTGGGAATTTATTTAGTTCCCCCACCATACTTCAAGATCGACGAGACCAAATGTTCAACTCGTATATTAACCATCAAGGACGAAAAAAATCCACCAAAATCACTTACCAGGAGAGGCCAGGGAGTGCGGGTCACGGATCTGGATGAAACTCCGGGAATAGTCTCCTTTTAGCACCAAAAGATGATACCCAAAGTAGCAGAGTCTAACGCTCAAGCGTTTTAGAGCTACAGGCTACAACCCATGCATTACAGTATATCTATATATGTGGGAAAATGGTATATATAGATATACTGTAATGCATGGGTTGTGGCCTGTAGATCGGAAACGCTTGAGCGTTAGACACTGCGGTTTTGGGTATCGTCTTTTGGTACCAAAAGGAGATGATTCCCAGAGTTTCAGCCGAATCCGTGACCCGCACTCCCTGGCCTCTCCTTGTTAGTATATAGAACTCATTCATGTTCAAAAGAATATTATTGCAAGTATTCGTCGGAAAAACATCAAACGAAATAATGCTAGAACATCGTTTGAAAATTCTGCAGTCGACAAAATGGTCTTTCGCCCAATTGGTCAATTATTTTTTCCGGATTTCAATCAAATAATGTACATCTTTGAACTCCTTTCGTGGTTTGATATTATATCATATTGATAGTTTTTCAAATGTTATTCAAAATCCTTGATGATTTAATGGAGAAACATGACATAGGACTTTGAATTTCCCGTGCGAGGATTCTGAAAGTACGAATTCATAACCTTTATTTATTGAAAATGTGATTTTATGATCAAAACTGTGTACAGAATTACAGATACGACTTGATTGATTTTGACTGATGAGAAAAGAGTGAAACTCAACTTACGAGGACTACCCAGGGGTTGCGGAACATGGATCTCGCTGAAACTCTGGGAATAGTCTCCTTTTACCGCCAAAAGATGAAACCCAGAGCCGCACTTGCAAATGCCCAACCGTTTTCGAGCTGCAGCTTATAACATTACTTACAGTAGTTCCACGCGAAAGCGACCTATGAAAAAGGGTCATGTCTCAGATCCTTTTGTTAACATTTTTATTCGATCCTATGGTACAAATATGAACTTTCCAACACCGAAATTTGGTCCCTTGCCGAGAATTTCCGAAAATAAAGTAAAATGCACTTTTTAAGAATCCTAGTAGCTTTTTTCCACTAAAATGCAAATAAGTCGAGCTATCTTTTAGATCTAAACAGACGATTTGCGGCATTCGAAAGGTATCCGAAGAACCTATTACAATCGCTATTGAAAACTTGATTTTGAGGTCATGGGCGGCCTGTACAAGCCAAAGTGTAAAAATCACTAAACAGTGAATTTCTCAGTTGCCTATTTTTTTTGATTTCTGCATATCACTTATTCAATGTAAAATTTTGTGTTCTTGCAGAAAAAATGGTTCCGATTTCCTTTTCCGCCCTCTCAGGCTTTTTTTCCAGTTTTCGCAAACTTATTGTTCAGGCAGTTTGAAATTGTCTTTTTACTGCGCATACGCAGGAATTTGGAATCTGTAGGGCCCCTAGAAGGGCGTCGAGACATATGGTCCGCCATACTTTACCCAGCCCGTGTTATTTACTATACCTATATTCTGACTCCGTCGATATAAGTAATAACATGGGATTTGGGCAAAATATGGCGGACTAGAAACACCGTGTCTCCACCCCCTTCTAGGGACCCTGGGACTCTGGAAACCAATTCCATTAGAAACCCAAGAAAATTTCCTCCAAAATGACTACTTGATAAAGTCAGTTTCATCAATTCGGCTCGGAGTTATAAAGTACAGCCTACGAAATAAGAAGTTCCAGCTCGAGTACGTCAATACGCAAACGATATTATCGTGCCATGATTTTCCTACAGTTGTCGCGGTGGCTCCGATCCACCTCTTGCTGGATATCGAGATTCGGTGGTCACTCAAACGTTATAGCTCCGAGCCAAATTGATGAAATTCACTTTTTCAAGTAGCCATTTTGAAGGTAATTTTCTTGGCGTGTTCTTGGCTTTCTAGAGGAATTGGTCCCATCAAGAGTCCAAATTCCTGCGCATGCGCAGTAAACGGACAATTTCAAACTGCCTAAAAATATGTTTGCGAAAATTGGAAAAAAGGCCTTAGAAGGCGGAAAAGGAAATCAGAACCACTTTTTTCTGAAAGAATTTACATTTTACATCAAATATGTGAGTTTCAGAAATCGAAAAAAATAGGCAAGTAAGAAATTCACTGTTTAGAGATGTTTACACTTTTGCTCGTACAGGGCCCATGACCTCAAAATCAAGTTTTCAACAGCAATTTCGATATGTTCCTCGGAGACCTTTCGAATGCCGCAAACCGCCTGTCTGTATCTAAGAGCAAACTCGACTTATTCACATTTTAGTGGAAAAAGGCTGCTAGAATTTTGAAAAAAGGCATTTTACTTCATTTTCGAAAATTCTCGGTATGGGACCAAATTTTGGTGGTGGAAAGTTCATATTTTGTACCATAGAATCGAATAAGAATGTTAACAAAAGGATCTGAGACATAACCCTTTTTCGTAGGTCGCTTTCGCGTGGAACTACTCATTAGCATGGTTAACCTTACCATTACGAGTATATCTATACATATCTTTCTTAAAATGCTAATATCATAGGCTATAAATTGAGAACGGTTGGGCATTTGCAAGGGCGGCTTTGGGTTTCACCTCTTGGTGGTAGAAGGAGACCATTCCCAGAGTTTCAACCAAATCCGTCTGCCGTCACCCACAACACCTGGCTGCTCCTTGTTGGCAGCGTGGAATTATAACCTAAAACTTGTTTCCGAGCTTTTTTCGCATGGATCAATAAGTTTAGAATGATGGATATCTCCTCATTTTTTAATGTAAGATATAATCTCGAATAAGGAGTTTTTAATAGTGTATCCACTCCGATAAAAACATGCAGGAAGTTACTTAAGAAAGTTCAAAAACCTATGAAAACTTATATACGAATTGATGAACAACGCGCGACGGAATTCATCGTTTATAGATAGATTGTCTCGCTCAATTTTTTTTAGATGAACACTCTTGTACGTTAATTTCGCATCTCAAATCTGAGCTTCCGGAATTGAATAAAAATACGGATCGATAAATATTCGAAAGTTAGGAAGATTTTTCCTGAATCTCAGCTATTCTGAATTTCTTCGTGCTCAACTTTTGCTCTTCCAAATGTTCTGGATTTGAACCCCTCCATCATCCCTGCCCACCAAACAGTGAATGTTGCCTCAACGTTCCTGAAACGTTGCAATTGCAACATTGGAACGTTCCGTGAATAGTCGGAAACCCCGTAGGTGGAACGTTTGAGCAACGTAAAATGTCTACGAGATGTCTGTTGTCTCAACGTTTCCAGCACGTTTCTGGACGTATCTCACCGCCTTTCTTGTACTAAGTGGACATATTTCTGACTGAGCGCAATCGATGGGATTGAACGGGGATGGAGCTGATAGTTTGCGAGAAAGGGAATTTCACGAACAATTTATTTATTTATTTAACAAAAAATTTTCTAAGTCCTGGTTGCACAAGAAACATCTCGGAAACCATTGCGCAACCTTTGAAAAACCGTTGAAACGTCCCAGAAATGTGCTGGAAACGTTGAGACAACAGACATCTCGTAGACATTTCACGTTGCTCAAACGTTCCACCCACGGGTTTTCCGACTATTTACGGAACGTTCCAAGATTACAATTGCAACGTTCCGGAAACGTTGAGAGAAAATTCACTGTTAGGTGGGTGAATTTCGAGTTTTTGCTTTTCCGCATCGTTGCATCTCAAATTTTAGCGTCTCCGGAATTAAGCACCATCGCGAATTCTGAGGTAAACTTACCGTTATTATGGCAACGTCTGGAGCTTTTCTGTGGTACAGCTGATCTCCGTATGGATTCCATTCGCTATATTTCTTCCACGATTCGACCTCATATGCATCGCATAACATCAAATCGATAGCTCCACCATACACTCGAGTTTGATCTTTGTCTATCACAGAGATACAATTAGGTCCGGTAAGGACATGACGTTGCGTTATAAGTGCACCAGAGCAAAATATTGTTGGTACCATTGTGCTCTTCTTTCTTCTTTTCCCAATAGATACAAAGAAGGGAAATTCATTTGATCGTGCCTGTCTCAGATCCTCACCGACTAGTCCTTTTGTAATGAAAAAATGATCATGCACACCTAAGAATTAGATAATCATTAATTTTTGAACAACAAAAAATTGTTCCAGGGAAAACATAATAACTTACATAATGATAGAAGTAAGAGCCGCACAATTAATAAGTCCCCCATTTTTTCGCATTGAACTTTCGTGAATTGAAGAGAATTTGTCACTGCAATTGAAAAGGAGGGTACATAAGTGTCTTGGGTTGTCGCTGTCTGGTATATGTATACCGGTGTGAAAAATGAGAGTCTAATGGATTTCATAGTATCTATAAAAGTACAGGTTTTATAAAATATAGGGTGAAAAGTATATGAGAGCGAATTTTTTAGTATTCCTGCAAATCGAGTAATTTTTTGCGGTTATATCAAAACGCTTCACTTAGAATCTTACAGTCTTGAGAATCTTACAAATTTATAAATCTCTCAGGAAGAAAAATTAGTTAATAATGATCGAATTCGCAGATTCAGATGAAGAAAATAAACAATTTGCGTACATACCTTGAATCTTCAAGATCGACCAATTTAATACTTAATGTCAGTAATTAGCACAAAGCGGTTGAATAAAAACGTAGAAATGTGAGTTCTTATCCCGATACTTGAGAAAGTCCCACGTTCGATTTGAATGAGCTATTTTTATCAAAATGGCAATAGTCCTATTGACATAAGTCATCTGTTCTAACATAGCTAACTTAAATTTTTCATTGAATGATCGCTTTGGAAAAATTTGTAAGATCAGTAGGGTTCGATAAGAAAGAGCATATTCAGAGGAGCAGACATATGAGTATAGTTATGTAGATAATTATAATTTTGAGAGTTGCATTTTGGTAGTTGATTGTTAGCCCACACCAAAATCTCAAGGAGTTTCAGAGGCTTTCCTGTACTCCAAGCCTAAAAATGTTCAGAATTCATCTTTGTAGGTTCTTAAACCTCTATACGCACGAATTTTCATTTCTGATCACTCATATTTTCGAAAGCAAAGAATTCGAAATAGTACAAATTTTTGTACTGCGTCATGAGTATCAATTGAGTCATTACCATAATTTTAAATGACAGACACCAAATAGAAAATCGATAATTTACAAAATATTTTCCGATTATAGTGCTTTCCTGCATAAGTAGTACGATAATGAGTTTGTCTCATAGTTTGTGAGTTTTGATAGTTCAATGGCAGTCGAATTGCGCTTTAGAACTCTAGTCTCGCGATAAACGAATAGATAAGCAAAAAACATCGATACCTGTGCATAAAATTAAGGAGTAAATTTTGGACGGTTAACCAATGCATGTTCTTATACTACGCGATTTTTTTCAAGGTTCATCAAAGAGAAGCTTCACACAATAGCGATGCTCCCAATTGATCAAACTGTAAATCTTTTCAATTTTTTCCATTGAGGTAGCACAAGTATGAAAATAATATTCGGTTCTCCTTGAAATTTTCAAAAGATAAAATAAAGTACAATCTATATTGAAAAAACTCCATCAGCTTTTGAGGTTTTTCCGAAGATCATGATTTAGGAATGATACTCATTGTGCATTAAAATATGAAAACAACTATTATTAGCTTTAGATATACTAAACACCAGTTATGGCGCTGGGAAGAAATGCTAAATTTGAATCATAATACTCTCACTCTCATTGAAAAATTGTAAAACTTTAACGTGAAAGATAAAACTGTTGAAAGAGGATCATTCAATGATATCTTAATCAAAGATGAGCAAGTCATGTATAAAATCAATCGCTTCTTTACCTGATTTCATTGAATATTCTCGACGTTGCTTACATTTGTTTCAAGATGTGAGCTCGATTTTTCCGACACCTTGAAATTTTTCATGAAAGGTCACACGTGGAATATTTTCCAATTTTGTAGACAGTGCGCCATTCACATTTTTTGTCAAGAGTCTTCCATGCAACTTTTTCACATCCGTACTCTACAGTCGATGGGATACCACTAAAATCGCCCAAAACGTTCATATTAAGAGATGAAGACGTTTTTCGTCGTGTCAGGCTACTCATCAGGCTCAGAGAGTGTGAATCTTCTTCTATTTTTTACCCGAGTTTGTCTCTATTACAGCCATGAAAGTATACCAGTTTCGTCGAATTTGCCCTTCAATTATAGGTTTACACATAGTGCCAAAATTTTGCCGCCCTCAAATTAGTGGCTAATCTCTTTTTCTTATAAGATAACAACAATCACGTAAAATCTTTAATGTATACCCATAGCAAAAAGATACTATTGTACACATATGTATGGCCAGTAAGCCGTAACAGCTATAAGGACATGTCAATTCAGCTTGGTGCGAAATTCATGATGGCAGAATTGGGTTGGCATATTAAGATAAAGCCGAAGGCGGAGTCAGTTTGATGCCGGTTGGATTTTTTCGGTCTGCTATTGGTCGAGAGTCCGGATATGTGAACTTGCTATATTACTTCGTACACTACGCATATAATAGTTGCGGGAACGAATGCACGCGATGCCTCAACAACCGCACATATGTATATGTATCTTATGAGAATGTATTTTTCATGGCTGTCGCGTCTTCATAATCTCATATGAAACAATTTAAATATATTATTTCAAGATCGAGGATAGTTTTGAATAATTCGTAATTCATGGGGGTTTCCTGTTATTTATTACGCTGTTGAAGCGACGTTTTGACCGTATGCACTTAACCGTCCTTCTCAAGTTGAAAAAATTTACTCATAGGGTCAAAAATACTCTCCCTTATATAAATATATGATTACTAAATCTAAGATTTACCTGAGAAATTTTTAAAAAGTTCACTCACGAGAATAATGGATAACCAAGTGAAACTTGGAGTCAATGTTCCAGCCTTTGTTGCTTTCTCAAAAAGAAAGGGTTGGAATTAATGACAAGAGATTTTGTCGAAGTTCTTAACTCGAATCAATTTTTTATTCTACAAATCTTGATTAAAAAAAAGAAAATTTCCTCACGATTTTGTTCAAGTACCTTTCCAAAACAGAGGACCATTATGGAACAATATTTTCTCTTGATTCGAGATGGTGTTTGACTCGTCCCAAAAATGCTGTGGTTAATGAATTAGATCTATTTTTATAGGTATTCATCAATGAATTCAAATGGATAATCATTTGCTTGGAGGAAATCATAGATTAAATTCAAATTAGAATAGTGGTAACTTTTATCTGATAATAATTGTATACATCAATCCTCTGAGCTGTAAATGATGGCAATTTTTTGAGAGCAGAGGTGACAGAAAAAATGATTCTTGTGACGACCCGAAGCTATTTCTTTTTGTTACAAGTTGGTGATACTATTTCGACCAATTATCGATTGATTGATTTTAAAATCACCAAAAAACTTGATCAAAATAGTACCACCAACTGATTGGAAAGAATATCGACGCCTTTTACGAAGATTAACACCTCTTTTCTTGTGACTGACGAAGATTAACGTTTATTCGTTGTAAACGCGAAGATTAACGGATTCTCCTTAGGTCCACGAAGACTAACACTTACTCCTTAGGGGCACGAAGACTAACACTTACTCCTTAGGGCCACGAAGACTAACACTTACTGCTCAACGGCCCATGGAACTAGCACTCACTCTTGAACGGTATGAAGACTATAACACACTTGCACACGTTCTCGTTCAAAGGGACGGAGACCGAGTATTTCGTCTTAGGGCCACGAAGAAAAACACATTCACTTTAGCGGCACGAAAATTAACGCATCCGTAGACTTCATTCATGGAGGGACGGAGACTGTAAGTATTTCGTTTAAGACGAAGCTGTTATAAACTCCGTTCCTTCAAGAATGAAGTCTACGAATGTGTTAATTTTCGTGCCACTAAGAAGAATGTGTTACTTTTCGTGGCTTTAAGACGGAATAGTTATAGTCTTCGTCCCTTCAAGAAAAAAATGCGCGAATGTGTTAATCTTCGTGCAGTTCGAGGAGTAAGTGTTACTCTTCGTGGTCTTAAGCAGTAAGAGATAATCTTCGTGGCGTACACAGTAAGTGTTAATCTTCGTGGCCGTAACAAAGCAAATGCTAATCTTCGGCCCCTGTGTTAGTCTTCGTGGGCGTTAGCGGATGTGTTAATCTTCGTAAGATGCGTCGATATATAGTCTCGGATAGTTATATAAATCATTCTTCCCACCACCTCTGTTCACGGAAATTCGTCATGGTGTGAGTACAGCTTTAGCGGATAGATGTATAAAATTATTAGATTAAAGTTAGCATCCTTCTAACTTCGATTCAATTCGTAATTCTCCCCAACGAGCCTCTTTCAAATCATTGATAAATACATGAAAAAACTAGTCCAATTCATCAACTCAAGCATTTTTCGGACAAGTCTGCATTTCCCAGAAGATTTGAAGTGAGTTTTTGCATTTTTGGGTTTGCACAATTAAGAAATCGCCTTCAGCCGAACCAATGCGAAAATATTTTGATTCGACCAATAGTTGTCGCAAGGTCATCAAAATCTTTTAAACCCATTAACGCGCCTGGAATGACACATTCATGACATCGTTTTGGAGCTCTTTTTTGAGTACGGAATAGCCAAGAGAAATGAATTGGAGTGTATATATACGTAGAATGGTCTGAACTTTTGGAATGTGTGATGAAAAATCTCGTTCGAGGCGATCCTGAGAGGAGCCACATTCAAGTTTTTTTTTTGCAAAAAACAGGTTTTTTTCATTGAAAATCTTCTGTAGACGCCATTTCAACCACCAAAATCGATAGATACGGCTCTAGGAAGCCGAAAAAACGTGTCATTGGATCCTATATAGTAACATCTTAAGGTCCAAATAATTTCAAGAGACGAATATGGGCTCAAGATATAATCGACCGAAACAAAAAAAAAAATTGTTGGGACACCTTTTCATCGTCATTAAAACCTCTCACCACGTTCGATCTCAATTTTTAGCATCAAATAGAGTCTGAAAAAATATCATACGACACGTTCTTGATGTAAAATAGTCTGTTCTATCAGATTCCGTAATCAGAAGTTGGCTATTAGGATAACAGTTGAAGCGAGGAAATGCGTATTTCTTATCAGAATATACCTTTTCTGAATAAAAACTCCACCTTAAATCCAATTTTCATCGTGAAAATCAATACACTCTCACTCGAGACATTAAAATTTCAAATCTGCAGACTCTGAACCCCTAAATTATAGTATAATAATGCAGCATTGACATCAGAAATAGCATCGCACCGGACAAGTTCTCGAATGTGCTATCCATAGTATGCGCATTATAGACTTATCATCCAACCTTTGTTCTTCCCGACCTCATGTTCGTGAGAAAAATTCAAAAACCTCAAAAATGATCACGAGACAGGCTTTGAACGTAAACCCGTCTGTTTTTTCAGGATATGCCGTCAGAATTGAGCTGCGTCGCAGTCTAAACCGTACCGTAAAAAGCTGCACGGCGCGAAATTAGTACATTACGCGTCGAGTGCTGGAAACATTTTTTCCTTCGGGAAACCAAGTTGGACGTGGGCGATGGCACCGTCCAGCTTGGTTTTCCCGAAGGAAAAATGTTTCCGCACGAGACGCGTATGCAGTTTTATACGTCTGTACGCAGAAACAGCTTGTTTCCAGGTCTCCTCGCGAAGCGAGGAGGCCTATAGAAACACGCTGTTTCTACGTATGGACGTATAAAACACTAATTTTCTAAGACTTCCAATTTTCTCTTGCGTCAAATGGCATCGTATTTGAGTTCTCGCCAGATATCCTTCAGGAACAGACAATTTTATGTAGAAAACCTGTCTTATGATCATTTTGAAGGGTTCTGCATGGTGGACGTACACAAAGGTTTGATGACAAGACTACAATGCGTATATATACATACAAGCGCGATCGAGAACTTGTCCGTCGCGATGCTATTCTCGGTGTTCATGGTGCATTCCATTACCATGATTCCGAGGTTCAGGATCTGTAGATTTGATATTTCAATGACTAGAGTGACAAAATGTCGATTTTCACAATGAAAGTTAGGTTTGAATTGAAGTTCCCATTCCTAAAGGTAGATTTTGATGACGACACGAATTTTCTCGCTACAACCGCCGTCCTAGTCCAATTCTGATCCACGGAATCTGAAAAAACAGACAATTTCACATCGACAACATGTTGTATGAAATTTTTTCAGACTATTTGACGCTCATAATTGAGATCGAAAGGGTGAAAATCGACTCCCAGAGCTACTGATGATATTGACATCCTAGAATGATGGAAAATTTATGAGAATTCGTATCCAACTTTAGCACGAATGGCTCGTGACTAACTTTGTATGTATAATGCCAAGCTCTGTGCCAGTATAGAACGATTATTTTCTAGAGCTGGTTTGATCGTTTGAGATCTTAGATGCTCTATTGGTATGCAGAGCCTCTTCGAGCAGAGTTTAATATTGGTTCATGGAATGAAATGCTCGCTTCGCAAACGAATTTGTGAGTTATAGTTGAAGAAGTTACGCACAATATTCTCATCGATTTGTTAGTTCCAGTGAAACATTTCGATGTTGTTAATAGCTTTCACACAATATTTAAATCATGTTAATTGAAATAGACTCAAATATCCAACGAAGTCGATGTATTTTCATTTTTACTAGCGTTATTGCCTACCTCGCTAAGGCTCGTCCGGCTTGGAAGTGTCTCTGATATGGTATGAGTATGAGCCTCTGAAATGCTTCTGTAGTTCAACAATGTAACGTTGAGATTTCATAATACAGTGGATTCGGAAAAAATAATTTCCTTGATGTAACCTAGTAACTGTGATTGAGAACTATTGAGTTGGTGTAATGTTGCGCATAGTGAGGTTCCTGAATCTCCAGTAAGAATCTGGAAATTTCGCTTAATTAATTTAATTTGTTGGAAGGATATTGCGAAATCTTCGATTATTCGCCTCATGAATCCTATCCCACTTATGATTGGTACCTAGATGAGAAACTAATCATGAAGGATATTTCTCTCTTCAGCAATGAATAACATGTATATCCTTGTTGCCCATCTCGTTTGACTCAATCAATACACTAATTTCGAAATATAGTTATTTACATCCGATGATGCAATTATACTGAAATAGACAACTATTCGAATCTAATAGATGGTGGAAACTTGAGCAATTTTCACTGAAATTCCATTGGAAGTTCCACTGAAACTCTAGAAATTTCCACAGGAATTTCACTGAAAATGTAGTTTCACTGAAACTCTAGAAATTTCCACGGGAATTTTAATGAAACCCATTAAAAACATACGATTCCATGAACATATATGATCATGGAATCCGAGGATTCCATGGTCATATATGATCATACTTAAAACCGCTTTAAACATTTTATTTTCATTACAGAAAGTTGTGATATATTGATTCAAACCTATTGTAACATCAATACGTCACGATACTGATCATATACTACTGAAGGAAAATCTTCCCAGGAGTCGGTCTCAAGTTCCCCACAACTGACATTTTCGACGAAAAATAATATCTAACGTGGATTTTTTCTCTTCAGTACTTCAAATGTTCAAAACCTGAGTATGACTCTGGGAAATATTTCTCTGAGTAATATTTGATCATCGCCGTAAAAGTATTGGTGTTGTAAATCAGTATATCACACCTTTCCGGGATGAAAATGACAAATTTTGAAATCGATTTTATCTATGATCATATATGACCATGGAATCCACGGATTCCATGATCATATAAATATGTTCATGGAATCTTATGTTCTACATGGGAAGTTTCACTGAAACTTGAACGATTTTCAACAATTTTCATTGAAATTTCAGTAGAACTTCCACTAAAATTCAAGCGATTTTCACTGAAATATCAGTGAAATTTCCACTGAAATTTTAGTGAAATTTTTCATTGATTTTTTAGTGAAACTTTCACTGATTTTTCAGTGAAATTTTCGACGAGATCGAGAGTCTTGCGAGACCGACCAGGGCAGCCTCGTATCGTGACCGAGACGCGGGAGGCAGACTCGGCCTCGGATAGTCTGATCCGGAATCGGTATCGGATATCGGCCTCGGTTTTCGAGAGTCTCGATGCCGAAACTGATGCTGGTCTCGAGTCTCGCGGCAGCCCTAATCAAGACCCAATAATACGTTTTTTTGACCCCCTGGAGCCATATTTATCGATTTTGAACGAAAAAACTGAATTTTTTGGCAAAAAATTAAATGTATAGCTCTTTTCAGGATCTCCTCAAATAGAATTTATACCACATAAGTATTTCGAAAGCTCAGACAATTTCACGTTGAATAGATGCATCGTAATTCGAATTTGTTAGCTATTTCGTGCTAAAAGCAAGTCCCAAAAAGATGTCATAAATAAGTCATTTCAGGCGCTCATCGGTCAATGAAGTTGTAAAACTCGGGAATATGTTAAAATACTGCATGTAAAATGTGCCAATAAAGGACGATACTCGTCTTGACATTCATAGAAGAGAAGATATAACGATTTCACGAAACTATTTTGAAACACGTGCGATTTTTTCATTCTGTGGTTTGTAAACCTCTTATAAATGGCAAGGTTGGTCTAACTTCCCGCGAACTCGCAAAAAACAACTTTTTGGGGAAATTGAGAAAGCCCTGATCTGCTTTGTCAAAATTGAACTTATAGCCCGGTTCCTTTTAAAGGCTTCGAGACAAGTTGGAAATTAAATGAATTAAGATACAGTTATTCGAACATAATAAACTTTCATAATTTTTTCGAGAAAAATGAAAAGTGTTTTATGAATTCTCGACATAATAGATTCGATGAGCTGGTATCTAATTAGACGAGTCACAAAAGTAGTTTCAGCCATGCATTTTTTCAGCATTTTCAGCTTACTCGTTAGCCCTAGCGTAGTGTCGTTGCTCTTCAAAAGATTCGTTACAAGTGCAAGAATTCCCATCAATCTAATTTTTGGCGCTTCGATAAATTATTTCGAGAATTCCTCTAGGACGTTGTTCGAGATTGAACAAAGTGGCGCACCAATTGAAAAATTATCAATAAACTTAATTATTTCCTCCTTAATTGGTCTCAAATACATATTAGTTATCTTTTGAAAATGAAGATAATTTGTACTTTTTTCACTGTTGAAGGTTGCTGCTATGCCGACAGGTGTCAAAGCGCCGAACTTCTGACTTGACTCACACACTGACAAACAAATCACATCGACACTGATCGACACGCGCAGACACGCGACTCGCGAAGGCCATTCAGCAGTTAGACAAGAAGCACATGTATATTTTTGTGATTGTTACAACAATTCTCAACAGTTTTCAACGATCATCACCCATGTCTCAGGATTTCATCCCGTTAAAAATGGGAATGCAACATCAACACTGTGCTATGTCTACTTGAATAAGTCTTCTGAACTTTCTTTTATAACCTCATATTTCTACAATTTGAAATCATGATTCAAGGGTAATTGCAAGATCAAATGTTCTGTAGATATTCTTCGGCTCTTCTTTAATATATACTTATCTCGTTTCTAGATTTCAAAGGGTTTGTTGTTCAGGGCTCAGATTCTCAAATCAATCCAGATCTTGTTCAACAACATCAATCAAAGCAGAATGGAGAAAACGAAGAAATATAATATACAATCAAGAATTACAGAGGCAGAGATCCGAGCTTGGACGACCAGAGAAAGTCAAAATTACATTCATACCTACACATTGTGTAGAGAAGCCAAATACAATGATGATGAACTTGGGAACATCCACACCTTTTGATTGTGCACGACATGTTTCAGAGACAGTTCAAGAAAATGCTGCGATAGCATTAGTAGATGATCAAGTATGGGATATGCACAGGCCTTTTGAAAAGGATTGTACTCTGAAGCTTTTAACGATGGAGATGCCAAATGAAACTCGTTCTCTCAACAATGCTTATTGGCGCACATGCTCATTCATTTTGGGTGCCATGGCAGAATCATCTTTCAAAGATGATGTTCAACTGTATCTTCACAGGTAGGACTTTTTTTGCTCGCAAATGTTGAGGTCATTTAAAGGTTCTGAGAGGATATCATTTATATTGAATACCACAATACTCGAATTAGAATCCTGCTGAGAATTATTCTTGTACATGTTGATGATTCTCAAAAATTGAGTATAATTTTTTATGCCATGAAAACTAAAAATGTTCTGGAAACCAGATGTACAAGATGTATTTTCAAGTGCTGATTTCAAAATATATCGTAGTGCTGCTATTCTGTAAGCCCATCTAAAGGTTTCTGACAAAACTTGTATAGCTGTCAAAAAACCTATTGATCACTCCGGAAATTATTGATCTTCAAACATTGATGAAATAAGAAGATTAATCCTTGTGAAAAGTACCATGACATTGGGATTGTCTATAAATTTTTGTCTCAAAAATGATATATGAGTGGCTCTGAGCGCCGAAACTTTACTCTGTGCCAATTCGTATGGCTATAAGTACCTTTAAGTAAAGGTTCCTTAATCCATTTGACTTTATTATGATATTTTTTACCCCTGATCTCTTTAGTAAATCATACTAATGACAGATTCTTCTTGTTCATAGCTTCCCACCACCTAATCTGAAATCAGGCAGCTTTATCCACGACGTGGTAATAGATCTGGAAGATTGGCGTCCAACAAATGCAGAGTTGAAAGCCCTATCTGCTCAATTTGTGAGGTTGACTACAGCTTCTTCACTACCAATGGAGCGACTCGAAGTAAGCGAGGAAATTGCCCTAGACATGTTCCAGGACAACCCATACAAGTCAAAACAGATTCCAGACATGGTGCGTGATAACAAGCTCACGCTTTATCGCCTCGGGGATCACATTGATATCAGTCGAGGTCCTATGGTAGCTGGTAATTATATCATTGGCCGTGTCACAATAGCCTCGGTTCACAAGGTCGAATCCGAGGAGACGGACCGCATGTATCGCTTCCAGGGCATTTCGATTCCTCGTGGCATTCGTCTTAATCACTTTGCTTATAGTATACTTGAAGATAGGGCACGACAGCTCAACACCTCCACCTGGGTAAATCAATTCCAGCCTGAATACGAAGAGCCGGAGGACACACAACGCAGTAGTGGCGAAGAGACGTCCGTGGCTGCTGCGCAGAACTAATTGCAATCGAAATGCTATGCCAGCCGGCTGAATATTACTATTTGCACGAGCAGCGCGATTGGAGTGAAATTTTGTGAGAGCTTTTTTTTCTTGTATCTCCTTGTAAATAATATGGGTGGGTATCTTAAATCGATCATGGAGGACCAGGATATCGTGTTAGAAAAAACACGAATTGGTGTTGCAAATTTATTATATTTGCTACGTTTCGTCAGCGCGATTCGCTGACCTCATCAGGCTGTAAAATGGAATTCTTATTGAGATCATCGATACTACAACACATTCACGTACTGCACAGGTGTAAGGGGGTGGAAAAACATACCATATAGATAAATACAATCGTCACTCACATCTTAAAAATTAATCGAACAGTAGACAAGGTGTGTCTACTATATCACGTCAGCTGTTTGGTGTAATGAGTGATTGATAATCGACTGACGGGCACATAGTCATATGTTTGTTGGCCGGCAGGTGGGAGAGAGTACATGGCAGGGAATGGAAGAAAGAGAGAGACGAAGAACCAAATAGTGAGATATAGATAGATTCAAGGTATAAACTGTGCATGGAATTTATGAAGTTCCATTCCCTGCCATGTACTCTCTCCCACCTGCCGGCCAACAAACATATGACTATGTGCCCGTCAGTCGATTATCAATCACTCATTACACCAAACAGCTGACGTGATATAGTAGACACACCTTGTCTACTGTTCGATTAATTTTTAAGATGTGAGTGACGATTGTATTTATCTATATGGTATGTTTTTCCACCCCCTTACACCTGTGCAGTACGTGAATGTGTTGTAGTATCGATGATCTCAATAAGAATTCCATTTTACAGCCTGATGAGGTCAGCGAATCGCGCTGACGAAACGTAGCAAATATAATAAATTTGCAACACCAATTCGTGTTTTTTCTAACACGATATCCTGGTCCTCCATGATCGATTTAAGATACCCACCCATATTATACAAGAAGAGGACGATTTAAGTTTTTCACCTTCCTTGTAAATAAATCTTAGATTTTTAGATTGTTATTGATAGACCGGCTTTCTTTTCAAATCTCCGAACAGATCGAAATATTCACAAATATTTTTGTCTTAGTAATATAAATTTTTTCATCCAGTCACTAAGCAGAGACAGCTTGCCGGAAAATATTCTAAATATTTGAATATCTTAACATCTGGTCAAATTGGAAATTTTCTGAACACCACGAAAGTTGATGAATTCACGAGACTTCTCGGATAAAGTCATTTCAGACCCGCTTCTCAATCAATATTTTTGAATGATACGCATCTCATTTATTGATTTCGTCATGCAAGCTATGGGTGATTCAGCATCTATAAGTTCCCGAAGTTGAAGCTATTTATTTTTGACTTTAGCGAAGAAAAATTCTTCCGTAAGTTACCTCCTCGTGAAATTCTTGAATCCTATGAATTATCAGAGGAAATGTGACAACTCGATGATTATTTGAAACCTGTAATTTTTCGGTGGTATCCTCCTTATTTTTATCGCGATGATCATCAGAACTATCATGAGCAAGTATGAGGAGAGGTATTCTCTTGTGGTTAGCCGTTGCAAGTGAGAACAATTATTTCAAGTATGGACTAAAAAAACTAAAAATAAATAGGCGTACTAATCATAGTTTCATTGCACTAAAAGCTACCCGCCAAACAGTGATCAAGACAGATCTCTAAAATCTTAGAAAAATATCGACATCCAAACGCGCTAGAAAATTATAAGTATGACCTAATATTAGCTATTCTTAGAATAAGTCTTGAGATACCGAGGACTGCGAACTTCCCAAACGAAGTTACTAGGTATTCTGTCAGATGCAGAAGCAGGGCAGGATATCGTTAGTTTCATGTACAATTCTGGTCGATGATTGTTTGCAGAGTTGTTATTTTCAAAGTCGTCGCACTTCAACATTGGCCTGTCATGCATGTAGAAATAGAGACTATGAGAATTGATGAAAACTTTGTGACAGATATCTCATCATCGATCATAGAAGAAGAAATTTTTTTCTAGAAAAATAGCTACAGTACCGTTTAAAAGTTCTCGATGCTGACTTGCAACAGATATAAGTCGAGCTCTATGCGTTTTTTTTTTTTTTTCTATTACTACGCCTTCTTTAAACCGTGAATAGGTCCATTTGGCGAAATAGGATTTCTATGAGTTGTACGGAAATTTTCAAATAAAAAAATCTTAAAGCGCATAAAAAATATCAACTTTGAATGGGTTTGGATGATTTTTATCGAATATTTTTGAAGGCCCTACATGCTGATGAAAAAATGAAAAATCTAAAAAAATTTTAGTTTCATTGAGACACCTGCAGTTTCAATACGAATGAAGATACGGCAATTCTGAAAGAAGCATCTTGTAGAGCGGAAAAAATTCTCTGTGTAGCTATTGTTTGATTATTTTTTACGTCCCGTGTGTGAAGACACGCGAGCTGTCCAAAGTCCCAAAATCATGGTTTTTCGCAGATTTCTGTGCCGTTTCCGGGGATAAACACTCGTTTTTGGTCTCTAGACAGCTCGTTCGTTCTGACACGCGGTACGTAAAAAATAATCAAAAAATGGCCACACATAGCATTTTATCCGCGCTACAAGATGCTTTTTCAGGATTGCCGTATCTTCATTCGCATTAAAGCTGCAGGTGTCTCAATGAAACTAAAAAATTTTTAGATTTTTTATTTTTTCATCGGCGTGTAGGGCCTTCAAAAATATTCGATAAAAGTCAACCAAACCCAATCAAAGTTAGTATTTTTTCTGTTCTTTAAGATGCTTTTTTGAAAATTTCCATACGACGCATAGAACTCGACCTCAAACTCGACTTGTCGCTGTTGCAAGTCAGGCTACTTAAGGAATCACCCATATCGAGAACTTTTGAACGGAACTGTATGAACTTAATGTTTGAGTCAATCTTCTGATGAATTTTTGACAAAAAAAAATATCTCCTCAAGATGAATGATGACAAATTTTTTTATCAAAAAATTCTATAGTCTTATCAAATATTTATGGTCAAACGAATTATAAATCGATTTTGATCGATTTCACGGTATTACCTGACAGCCAAAGGAGCCAACTCCGGAGAACATTTCAGCTCGACGTTTATAATCAGGTCGTAGCAAGGCTTCCTATCCGAGTCTCTCGTTGGCGTGCTGTCTCGGGCTCTGTTTTTTCTCCAGGCGTCCATCACTTTATAGTCGAACGCGTATTCGTTCATGTTCCCGTAATAGTAGAAACGACCTCCGTATTCACCATAGCCTGATCATCAATAATTTCTCACTTTATTTCTTCACGCTTTTCTTTTAATTTTTTATTCAGTATTTATACCAAACGCTTTTTGTCGGCTTCATAAGTTATACTTTCCAAATGTAAGTGATGAGTAGAGTGATCGAAAGCAGTCAGACATTTAGGATAGGATTTTTTCTTGTATTAAAACACTTTGATAAGGAAAATCACGTTTCTCATAGCAGCATTGGAGAATTGCAATTTTCTTCATTTTCGAAACTTTGTAGATATAATGGGCATCGTGGCATGTATCGATCGAACTTGTATTGATGCGAGTTCGTAACAACTTACGGCTCCACAATTGGATATACAAAATTGCTTTTTAGCGTGAAAGTGCAACATGACCATTTGCAGCTAGTACATATTTGAGCATTAAAAATCAATCCATCTAAGCGAATCCTCTTAGCAAAAATGGAATGAGTTCTGAATTATTTAGAGTAGAAATGTTTCTGATGTCACTGTTGAAAAAGGTTTCAATCTGATGGGTTTGAAAAATTTTTGCAAAACTATACTCCATTTCCATGTTATCTATTATTAATGAATGGTCAACAGACAGCAGTCGTGATTAGGGAACAGAAGAAAGAATATGGTAATCAAAAGTTGTTACATTCCGCAATGAATTTGGCTCAATACGGAAGAAGCCACATCTGGTTGTAGGAGTGAAAAATGATCGTGCCATTGTAGATGAAACTAGGAAAGTTGTTGCACATTGACTTTCTACTTCAGTATCAAACTTGACGTGTCTGTTCTTTTCAAAAATCCACGATGTCTCCGATATTCTGAAATCTCTAATCTCTAAGAAAATTTCGATAAAAGCTCTGTGCTTAATCAGAAAAATTGGTGATTTCTGCTATTGATTTTTCCTAGAGATAGATTCTTTCTAGTAGATATGCAGTTTATCCAAAATAAAATCAACCCAGTACTTTAAAAAGTAACGAAGTTGGTACCCAAAAATTCGAAAATTTAATGAAATAACGAAGGCAAGGTTCAAAGAGATATAATAATACCTGAATAAGTCGAGCAAGGTGGAGGCTTTGGTGCAGACATACGCATCCTGTCTTCGGCGTAGTCAGCAAGTTCGCGTTCATAATGTAGGTTCTCTAGATGATGCTCATTGCAACTAGCAACGAGTCTGCGAAGTCTGAGATACATAAATCTCTGTCTTTCGCGCCACGAGTCTTCACCTTGAGGCCCACCTCCTGGGACATCACAACAAGTGAACCAGGCGCGTCTCAGTACGTAACGCAGCCTCATGCTGACCCGGACTCCACCACCACTGCCGTTGTTGTATTCTCTTAGTTCTCGAGTTTTTAAATCCAACAATTCGCGACCATCGAGAAGACAGTCGAGTAGATCGATGGATTTACAACCAGATACCACTTGATTCCTAATGATTAATATTTACCAAAATTACGGGTTTATCTATCTTATTTTCTTGAAGAAATCAATATGCTGGGATGAGTGTTTAGGTTTTTTACTGCAGATTTTGAGAACTAAGCAGGAGAGGAATTGAATTTAGTCACGTAACAAAAGTCGACAATAATTTTTTCTATCTCAGACTGATGAGGATTCGTCAACGGGCTCAATTGTGCTTTAGGTCAAGTTCCAAGTTGCTTAAACATTTTGCATATTTCTTGCGATATGCAGTCCTGCAGGCATGATGTATAAAATGAATAAATTCGCACAATTTCATATTACTTATTGTTTTAAATCAATCTATGTTGACAGAGAATCGATGGCCTCACCAGACTGTTAGAAAAAGCCTAATCTCATGTCATCTTTTGTCTATTTTCCAGAGATACGCGTTCAAATCGTGGATTCTATAAATATCCACTGCAGAATCTGCGTTAGTTTTTCAGAGTGGAAAGTCCTCTAGGCGACTGTGTCCAGGGTGCGTTTTAACATGGGAGAATCGGTTTGAAGATTGCTTTAAAGAGATTTCACGATGGAAATCTCTTCTAAACAGCGATGTTCAGACCAATTCTCCCGTGTTCTTCTCCTCTCTTAGATAAAAAGCACTATAAACTCGTTTTAAAAAAGGGGAACAATCAGCGATTCACCTGTTGACTTTTCGCTCCGAAACTTTCTCGAAAAAGTTCATGAACTTTTTGCAGATGAGCCCGAATGCCGTAACGCTTTCAGCTGGTCTGGTATCTTTATCGTGCAATTCTTCCGGTTTTTGTCGAGCTTTGGAAACAAACTGGTCGATTTCATCAAGAATAGAGCCTGCGTAAAATGTAAGTCTCGCAAAATTTTGGTTTCTGGGCGGATGAGTATATCGCCAAACGCAAGCTCGCAACAATTCATACTGTGCCAGAACTAATTCCAGACTATCTCGAGCACGAGAATGAAGCCTTTTTGTCAGTGGATCTTTGGCTTGACGAATGCGTTCTTCCAATAGACGCATTACTCCGTGAAGACGAGTTCCCGCCGAAAGCAAGCCACTATTCAGCAGCGTCGTTGACACCCAGCAGAATTTTCTGGTGACGATTTCGTAATTTTAATCTTATCCAGTCAAACGAGGGATATGTGGACTTGAGGTTTAGGGTGATTTTGTATTGTAGGCATGTGGATGGAATTATTAATGATGATCAATGATTTCATGTCCAAATTATGTTATTAACATATTAAATACAACCCTCGAAGAACATTGCACATGATTTACCCAAGGGTTTCAACAAAGGAGTTCAAGTTTTCAGAGAACTGTCTTTTTTCAGCTAAGTCTTGTACGTTAAGACCGGTTAAGATTTCACACCAAAAAATCGTTTCATAAAACTCAACCACTTCGTTTGATAGTTGATAAAATAAACTGTTCTGAAAACGGACCAGGTTTTTCATGCAAAGCCCCATAAGTAGTTTATCTTGGGACTAATTTAACTCACGTGTATATTAGGTTGAAATCAAGTCTTAAATTCACAAGGTCATCTAGAAGACGCACATGATTCATCAAAAACTAACTTGGATACTAGTCGAACGTGTTTGGCGATATCATCGTAGGACAAAAAGCGCAGCACCATTTCAAGCATTTCTGGAGGAAGATCGTTTAAACCTCGTCGAGAACTTAGGTTTCGTCTACGTTCCTCTTGTAATTCCTTCAACTTTTGCAGCCTCTCTTGTTGCAGTCTTTGTAGTTGTCTCTGGAGGAATCTCTGATGACGCTGCAGTTGCTGTCGCCTTCGTAGCAATCTTTGTTGCTGTTGTTGTTGAACGTTTGGGGCAACATTTGATGTTGAACGTGCCGAACATCTACAACTGCGCATCTGTCCCCAGCGTCGACGCCGCCTTCTCAGCGCCAGAGCCGGCTCCATCGCTTACTCCAGAATAAATGCTTTGAGGTTAGGTACACTGATGAAAACTAAAATTAAATGAGCTTCCACTCAACAACTCTTATTACTGATTACCTATTTGCGAAAGGTTAGGGCAGGAAAATTGGTTGGATTTTGAATTGTTTGCAATTGGACGTCGATTGCCGATCGGAACCTTGCTTCACAGGTTGGTCTATTATTATTATCTGTTTTCAGCAGCATCAGCAGTTAGGATATTGTCGATGAGGATTCAATATTTGGCCAATTTGATGCCTGGATTATAATCGCGACAAGTGAAGACATGTCTTTGTTTTTTTTTTTTTTTTTTGTTGAAAATAAACGGATAGATTTCAAGGTCGGTACTAGAGACTTGAGTTTGTATCAGTATTGTACAACACAATTATTTAGAAATAAGATATATAGTCGTAAAGATTAATGAGCTATACTATGATTACTGCACGAGATGTGTTATTGTTTCTGACCTAGGAATCGAATTTGAGTCTTAAACAAACCTAATTTTTTTTCGCTTATTTGGGACCCATTTCTGACTAATTTTTCGTTTACAACCAATTTGCTGATGACAACATTGGTTGTTGCTTTTCACGCGGGAATGTGTTGCAGAAAAGTTATGCTTGGTGTCACAGGCCTAATTGGTCCTCCTCGATGCTTTTTGATTTATTATAAATCTTTATAATTATAAGATTTTCATTCAACTTAGGAAATAATGGATGGTCATAACTGAATTATAGTTTTCTCAAGCTCATAGCATTTATTTTACCCTGCTGAGCTCAAAACGCATGGTTGCATAAATCAAGTGTTCGAAAATTATTGCCTATTACACTGGATAAAAAGTACTGAAAGTCAGAACGTTTTTCAATACGATCCGGATTGAATTTTCAGCAAAATTCGCATTGAATTGAGATTCAAGGAGAAATTTACTGAAAATTCAATAAAATCTCCTTGAATCTCGTCTGAAATTAATGTCGACGATCAGTATCATGAGATCGTATTGAATATTCAATAAACCTCTTCATATTTCAATAAAGTCGTTCTGAATATCTTGCTACATGAGTCTTCTAGCTATGCATATTACCGCTAAAATCAAGTTGTTACATATTCCTAATTCTGAGGAATGACAAAGGAACCAAAAACTTTCAATACTGTATTGCAATTTTCCGTCGATTTACAACTATCGTCAACCGGGGTTACTTTGAACAGGCGGGGTAACTTTGAACACTCGAGGTACGAGTTTTTAATTCTCGAAATCAGCAAAATAGGGATGCGTGAGGGTTCTAATGGTAATTTATTTGATGATGGCATACGTGTTTAACATTGTGCACCGTTGTAAGAGCCCCTATCAGCTATAAGTGAGTTTCCAACAAACTTTTCGGAAGGCATCAAAAACTGGTCTTTACCTTGAAGAATCCTTCGTTGAAACCTCTCCCCCCCCCAAAACGGGGTAACTTTGAACACTTAAATGGGGAAATACGTGCTTTTTCGACGAATGGGGTAACTTTGAACACTTCAAAAAACCGTTGTCACTCAAAACAGGGCTAACTCTAGATCATACGAATCAATTCTTGTATTTCATAGATGGTTCTCGGTTTTGAGATTTGTGGTTGATATCATTTGATTCTCAAAATGCTCTGCTTGACTGTCTCGATCATTATATATGAAGGACTGAACATTTTATGATTGTATTAGATCTTTGTGTGAGCGAATTTTTCAATCCAAATGCAGATTGTAATCACAATTCGGTCGATGATTCTTTTAAACTACTCATTCATTATTAAAGCCTTCGTTCCAACTTCAGGTAACTCAAATCGAGTTTGTAATACTTTTCTGAATGCGAATGTATTACATGGAGACAAACAGAGAGCATTACCGTATCCATCATGGACGGTCTTACGTTAAATTGATCTGATGTTCAAAGTTACCTCAACCAAGGGGTCTAAATTTGAACACTTTTCAAATGCTCATAATTCCTGCCAACAACATCTAAGTGGACTCTTCTATAGTGCAATCAAAAGCTGAAACAATAAGCTTTCAATTGAACCCAGGTACAATGCCCTTATAACGTAAGACGTACGAGTTACACAGAAAATACGATCAAAAATTTCAATAAGTGTTCAAAGTATAACCCCGATCGACGGGAGTCATTGATTCATGTAGTGTCAGAAGATCTTTTCGAGACCATGAAATGAGGTCCAAACTGAACGGGTGAACGGCGAGACCAATTAAATTATTGAGAATTTGGGAATATTTCTGAAAAATTTATGGGTTTTCATCGCAGGGTGTTGCTAACAAGTCTTGCTCAAAAACGAGTCTTGCCCAAAATGTGGTGAAAGATGAGAAGAATTTTCTTTTTTTTGGAGAATTTGATCTTAAATTTTTCATAGGAATTTGTTGATAACAATTCCCATTAGCCATTTTCGACTCTCGCAACATCATTAATCGTATCGAGTGGGTCAAATTACACACGAATCACCAAATTCCATGTCCGAGAACGCAAAATATCATGGAAACCGGAGCGTTGCAAGTATGCAAGTACACTTCACAAGACGTACGTGAACATCTGTTTCAGTAGCATACTTGATAAGGTTCCAGTCTACAAACTGGAAGGTCCCCGGTTCAAACCTCATTACGGACACAGTGAAATTCTCGGAATGCATTTTTCAAGTGACAAAATGCAAGGTGTGATAATCGTGTACGCATATGGCTCACAATAATTTTTTTTAATTAAAAAACCATCACTTTATTAACGTTCAAAATATGCTGGATTAATTGCAATAGCGATAATTCTTCAAATACTCATCATTTGAAGAATTATCTCTCCGTAAATTGCTGAATCTATCAAAATCTTCTTGTGAGACTGTCATAATTATTGTCAGTCTCATTGTTCATGGCTGGAAGTTTCAGAACCAATATCCTCGCCAATATCTACGCATTAGCAAAATTTTAGTGAGTAGGGAAAATTCCGCGTGAAATTGTGGATTATTAAATGAACTGAACTTCGACTAATAATCATTTTATCAGAATGTCATCGATTTTTAAGTAATTACGTTGACATGTATTCTTGTGAAAAGATAAATCGATCGTTTGAACTTGTGAATCTGGAGCTCGCGAGATTACGTGTCAAAAATGCAATTAGCCCACTTTGATTATATAGCATTTCACCCAGATATAGTTGTATTTGTTTTACAAGTGCTTTGGTGGGTCATCTTACCAGTTGATCATCATTGAAATCAGGCCTGATTGAAATTCTGAGTAACGACAAGACGAGTAGAGAGACTCGTCAAATTTATTCTCCATGACAACCGTAGAAGATGAGGAAAATATAAATAACGAATCCTATAATTATTAATAAGGTTTGAGAAGTGGCATTCCAATACAGGGAAAGACAATACTGTTCGAGGTTATCAAACTGAAACAACTGTGTCGTAGATCACTTTGCATCTCAATAGTTCAAAAAATATCTGAGCATGGGTAAATCAAGAATCGACAACAATAGTCCTTCATGAAAAAGTAGACATCATTATAAGCATGTCATGGACCAGAGGACGAATGAGCGAAAAGAATGGTATATTATGACACTGCACGTAGATGGGTAGTTTTGTACGAAGGACTGTTTATGGCACAAGCGAAGCGAGTGCTATAAGTCCTTCGTAACAAAAATACCCATCTGCACGCAGTCTCATAAGATAATTTATGGCACGAGATTCCAAAAATCATGTCCAAAGTTGCGATTTTTAGGTTAGAGTGCTATAAAAGGCTATTCATGACCATGTTCTTCACACCCTTCACATCAACAGTTGGGTCTTGAAACTCGGCGATTTTTGTCGTCACAATACCGTCGAATAAACAATTTTACAAACGGTCAATCCACTACACTAAGGTCTAGTAGAGTCTTGGATTGCATGAACCACACTCTGCTGGACTGCCGCATATTTTTTAACCACATTAGCCTTTACGAAGTATTCACTCCTTACGGCTTCGTGGAGTTGAGATAAAAATTAAAATTAGAATATACTTCTGTAAAGATCTAAGCTCCACTCAAGACACCATTCCCGCGTGTGTCAATATATGTGCAACGATCGCCTAAAAATCATCGCAATATATCTAAATTAGATTGATTGATTGTCAATGGAGCGTTCTTGGACTTTATGGAACCATGGATACGAGTACCATGGACCAATATGTTGGCTCTATCGTCATTCCTTCGATGGTACAACTCGCGACTTGTCCATCAAATCGACCATCTTACTAATCCAACTAAAATGATTACGAACCGCTGT
This sequence comes from Eretmocerus hayati, assembly GCA_029851415.1. Taxonomy (NCBI): domain Eukaryota; kingdom Metazoa; phylum Arthropoda; class Insecta; order Hymenoptera; family Aphelinidae; genus Eretmocerus; species Eretmocerus hayati. Next base: position 94,900,189 of record CM056744.1, on the reverse strand, counting down.
GAAAACTGTTGGGTACTTAGGTTTTGGATCAATATCGGTGCAGTCATCCCCTGAGTATGACATTATTGCAAACAAATCATTCTGTACGAGAAGAGCTGAACCAGCATCACTATTGCACATTTTGTGCTCACTAATAGCACACATTTGTCCCGAAGTAATACCACCCCAATGCTTGTAAGATTCATTGCAACTCGTACTGTTCACGAGTCTTGGAAAATCGGCTACCAAATCATAATTTTCGTCAAAACCATAGATTGTGATATCAAATCTTTCCCCTTCTGGGATCCTTTCTTTGATAGTAAGTGACTTAGTGCCTTTTAATTTTTCGAAGTGCCCATTCAGAAGGAGAACTGCAATGTCATCGTTGTACTTGGGTCCATCTTGTACATATTTTGAGGCGTAAGCAGCAGAAGTGACGTTATAACAATCTTCTGTAATGGTAATGTTAGAGTGGTCCATGAAATTTGTGCTTCTTACGACTACTTGGATTTTTTCTGCACTTGTCCCCTGAGTGCAATGAGCTGGTACAAGAACATGTCTATTAGAGATCATAGATCCCATACAATGGTGTGTGCCATTTATACGAATGGACACGTAAGATACATTTTTCAAAAGAATACGTGGACTTGATCCATCAGTCTCAGCAGCTTCTGGGCCTACAAGTACAGATTAATGATATGCATAAGTTAAAATCGGGAATCTCGTCGGGAATACATGATTTCAAGTTATTTTTCTTAGTACTTAAACGGACTGAAGAATGTACTGTATCTACCGAATGTCTTACGATATGCATTATAAGTTAGGATTCTCACAGAATCGGAGAGTCGGTCTTTTTAATTGATAGATTGCCGATCACGAAAAAAACCCTCTGTAGCCGATTTGAAATATTTGTCACGAACGAAATCTTAAGATGAGTATAGTATCAAGGTTTTTATCAATCGGGCAAAACTAGATGAATCCAATCATGAGTAGAGAGATTTTGGAGAGTCAGAAAGCTCTATAAAAGAGCATTATTCAAAAAGAGAGTGAAATTACTTTACTACCACGAGATTTTTGCTGATGTCATGAAATATTTCTAATAGATGGCGTTTATAGAATCAAATTTATATTCATACCATCTGCCATGATCAGCAGAATGAAGGCCAAGGTAGTGGAAAAATTGATCATAATTGTCTGCTGGACTTGCAGCACCACTTCAATAAAAATATGATGAAAATTCAAACTCCCTGGTCACAATGAATCTCTAATCTGAACTGTTACCCTTGAGCTTGCAGAGGATCTCAGCATTTTTTGCGAAAATTTCCATTATGAAGTATAATCTTTTTTACCGCATGAATTGGCAAATATATAGATTAGGCTATGTAACACTCGGAAACCGCGCTCTTATTTCAATTAGCATGTGATTGGCATACTGTTTGCATTGTTACAGTAAGTTGACTCTGATATGAAACATAAAACTTGATTTCCGTACATTTTTACAATTTTTTTTTTCCTGTAAGCAATTGTGTAATTTCCAGAAAGTTGATCACACCTGTATAACTGAAGAATCCCGAATATCAAAGACTAGTGATGAGTGCAACAAATTAAGGAAGCTCGAAAAAGTAAATTAGAGATGAAACGAAGCATTCTACAACAGCTTCGATCTCACAATGTACAATAAGGAACTTGCATGAAAAAAAATTCGGCTTGCTGCCAGCCGTCAAAACAATTTATTTAGATGTATTATCCAGTTCTCCAGAAAAGAACCTTCGTATGTGATTTTAATTTGAACAAATTATGACCACTTCTCGGCCTGGCAACATAGCTTTCCATAATCAGGGCAGTGTTCTGAAGGGGATTCCAAAGAAATACCTCAATAATTTCCCCAACGGCGATGGCGTGGCCCACTCGGTCGTGACTGTACGGGATCACACCTTCATAGACTTTCTACCGCGCAACTCCAGTAATAAAGATATTTGTTTCGCTATTTTTAGCAATTCGTCGATTTTGTGTGAATTCTATAAGCTGAGTACTTCCTTAGCTCAATAGAAGAATCATTCTCTTTGCAAAATGTTTGTCATAAAAGTCTCTTATTACATTAGCCGACTAAATACTTTTTAGAAAGTATTCGAAATAAAAAGAATTTAAAAGTGGAATATTTCATGAAACGTATAATACGAAGAACTCGTACGAGTTAGGTAGAACAGCCTTGACTGCTTGCCCGAATAGGAGCTTTGAGTAGATTTTGATTCGAAAATTGTAGATTCTATCGATAAACAGAAGTCAGGAGTAACATCGCCCAATAAATCATTGATAGCACTTGCCACTAATAATTGACTGTCAGAGTACGTCAAAGTTTACTCTGTCGATTTGTCAATCAATTTCCTTCAAGCCAGATGGCAGTTTAATGCTTGCATTCGTGCACGAGAAACAACAAAATCGATGGTAGGATTCAGTCACTGAGAGACAGTGTCTGTTGGGGGTAGTTTCATTCCTAGACTTGGACGAATCAACCAAAATGACTAGCAAATTCATAGTATATTTGAGGCGAGAAATAAATTTACAATACTCTACAACCGAGTTTCATTTCACAAAGAAGTCGTGTATCTATTTCTCTTGAAATTAAATCAATTAAAATACTTTAAGATGTTTGCGGTCAATATTCTTACTTTTTGTTGCCTCACTGTTGGTGTGCAGTGTGGTGGATTTGGAACTGCATCAATGCCCCCAACAATACTCACGCTACAAATGATCGTCGATTACGCAGAGGAAAAGAATTGGAAGCAAGTTGTATTTTTCGATTGCATCGACGACGAAGGTATCTTTAATATTTTGATTTTTGACTGAAGATCATGTAACTGACTTCTTGCGTTAAATAATCTTGTTCCTGAAGTTGATTAAGTTCGTTTCTCAGTCTCATCATTCTGAGTGAAGGAATGTTACTTAACGCTGGAATGAAACACTTCCAAAACCGATCTTAAATGATACACTGGGGTCGAATAGATCCCAGATCGAGAATTTGACACCTCTCGGGTTTCGTTAGTTACATGGTTTTGACAATTTCTTTAGAGTGATGGGTCTTCAGAATAACGTGCTACAGCGACAAAGCCTGAACGGTGGCCTCAAGAATTGTTAAAAAGAATTTGGCTAAATTTGAAAAAACTTCGATTTTTTTACTGTAGAATGAACAATTTTCTTCCCTCATTCTACAATGGGCTGAAATTTGGTGGAAGCTTGGATCCAATACTATACCTCAAAATTGGTCCACCCCCAATGGCCAATTTTCCAAAATAGATATTTATTTTAAAATATTACGGAGGGAAAAATAGACTTTTCCCATTCGGGAAAAGGGAGTTATATTGTGAATACACTCGTACATTGAACAAAAACAAAATAAATGGGAGAATTGGCTGTTGGAGACTCAGATTAGAGGTAAATAGTGTGTGTTAGTTCAATTATGACAGGAAAGAAATAACTTTCAAATCTAATTTCACGTACCCAAATAATGTACAGGGATCAGGCTAACTTTAGTCAAAATCACGCCTGATTTGGGCGACTACAGGTGCGAGTATATAGCGACGTAGTTACACAGGTACCAACTGATTGTATGATCCACTTCAGTTCGACCCAGTGTGTCACTCAAAGGTTAAGTTCAACACGTTTGGAAATTCAAAATTATGCTACGAATAAATTTCCGATGTAATGTGAGACGGTATGAATGTCTAATGCGAGCAACCAGCGTCTGCGATGCATTCAACCTAGCAATCACTGCACTATCCAATTTGTGTTGCCGTATGATCTTATCCTTAACATAACTTTCTTCTGTAATTGAAATGGAGCTTTTATTGATCCTCGTACGAGATTATAAAGCATTCAAAATACCTTAACGATATTCTATGGAATGCTCGCTGGTGTGATTTGTCAATGTTGGAAAACAGATTTAGTCGTTTGACTCGATCGGATGAAGTTCAAGTTGTTAAAAACCTTAGGTAGATTTGAATGTCACCCCATATTGAATTTTCCGATAAGAATGAGGCTATAATTCCAAAGAAGAAGCAGATGTCACCAAGTCCGTACTAGTCTTTGCACTTTTAGAATTCGCAATTAATCAAGGTTTGGTTGAAATTTTTTGTGTACATGACTAAAGACATTGACTGATATATTTTGGTTACCCTCTCTACTTGGATGAGCTGTGAAGGATCCTTGACAATTTTCGATATTCTTGGTGATAAACTTGACCTCACAAATGTACTAGTTTTGTGGAAATTTTTCAAGGTACTGAAAAGTTAATCTACACACAACATTTTTGCTTTTCATAGACTGCAATCGACCCTACGCTAGACCACTGGTCGACTGTTTCATGAAAAAAGAAATTCTTGTATCAATTAAATCCTTCACAAAGGAGATTGATCTCTCAAGAGTCCTACGAACGGAACTGTATAAAGTAGGCGTTGTCCTTCTCATAGATGACATCGATCTAGATCGAGATGATAATTTACTGCGCAAGGTAATCTTGTCATAAGTCTGAATTGAATGTACAGGCAAAACCCGTTATTCGCGGTTGTCACGTTCCCAAACAATACCGCGAATACCGAATTCGGGAGTACGGAAGTATTGCTTTTATGGGAGAAAGTATGGGTTACGGAATCGTCGTGGAAGACAGTTATCATTTTTTCTTGGAAGTCATCTTTCGCCATAATTCTTCTCAGTTATTCATTTTCGATAATGCAATATGACCACGACTATAGAATGAGAGGGTGTAAAGCATCATTTAAAATTCTAAAAGGTTTTCAAAGAACGAAAGGATTGAGTTTCTGTTGTCTGGAAGACAACGAAGTTGAATGAGATTGTCCAGCTCTGCTCAGAAGATCTGCTTACATTATTTGGCATGGTTCGAGTGCAACTTTGCAGCTCATCTTGGTGTGAAGGCTCCTGGACAGAACTGGAAGGTTGAGAAATCTTTGATCGCACTCTGAACTGTAAGAATTCATCGCGAATATATCTGATCTGTGATGATGGGTTCAGGCTGTTTAATTTCTTCCAGTTCTGGAGGCTGTTCTGACCGAGGTTCTGACATTGTTCTGGAGAAATATCAGTAGACACACAATGATTTTTTCATTACTCTAACCTAAAAATGCCGCGTTTAAATAGAACTTTAGGGTTCTCGTAATGAAAAAATATATCCGCACTTCGCTTGCAAGCCCATTTTGGGCACTGGAGGACATGTCTGTCTCGCTTCGCTCGACAGACAAACTGTCCTAATGCCCAAAATGGGCTACCGCGGTGAGTACGGAAATATACTATTTCTCTGATGCGATTCCAGAGTTTTGAAAAATTGCATGCCTTGAGAATCGCGACCACGGGATGAAATACCACGAATGATGAATTTAGGTTCAAATCCTTTGCACCACGAATACGGGATTCGCGAATACGGACATCGCGAATACCGAGTTTCGCCTGTATCTGGATTAGAAAATTGTATCTCAGTCATAGTCAATAGGAATAATTTCGATGCAAAGGCCTTCCACAAACTCTATTGACGAATTTTGTCTATTTCTGACCCCGCCCCTCCTTATAGTTCACCGTACTCTCTCCGAAACCATCTGCGAGAACTCACTGAACTTCAGTTAGTCTGGGATCAACTCTGACTGAAAACTTCAGTGAGTAGTTTCAGTGAGTATCCACTGAAGTCGCACTGAAAATCCAGTGACCTTGGCCCATGTAAAAATGGGAACCCTGTGATCATATATGAACATGGGGTCCAAGGACCCTATGACCATATATTAACATCTATGAAACAATTTTCGAAATTTTTTAAAATCCGAAAAATTGTTGTAGTTGCATTTTCAAGGAATATTACATCAAAAAGCCACGATGCTGATCTTGCATAACCGAGAAAATCTCCAAGAGTTCATTCAGTAATTGAATCAAAACGATCTGTAAATGATATCATTCTCCTACTAGAAAAATTAAAATTTCAATTTCCAAGATTTAAAACGTTTGTAAAATTGGTGACCAATCTGCACAATTTGTTATATCTTCAGATCATCATTTTGAGAAATATTACATCTATGCAGGTTCGTCACCAATTGGCCAAACGTTTTTGATCTTGGAAATTAAAATTTTTTTCTATTGAGATATATAATGATATCACTTACAGATCGTTTTAATTCAATCACCTAATGAACTCTTGGAGATTTTCTCGGTTATGCAAGATCAGCATCATGACTTTTTCATGTAATATTCCCTGAAAATGCAACCATTTCATAGATGTTCATATATGGTCATAGGGTCCTTCGACCCCCTGTTCATATATGATCATAGGGTTCCCGTTTTCACATGGGGGGTGGTCGGACGAGTTCCCATCACTGAAATTTCAGGGGTGCTCACCGAAACTTCAGTGATGGGGACTCGTCCGACCACCCACAGTCATTCAGTGAATACTCACTGAAACTACTCACTGAAGTCTTCAGTCAGAGTTGATCCCAAACTGACTAAAGTTCAGTGAGTTCTCACTAGTGGTTTCGGAGAGAGTAGCTTTTTCACAAAAATGACCCCCCCCCCATCCTCCCCCAAACCACGTAGTTTCTTCAAAAATTGTACAAAAAGTTCTTTGGGAAAGGGTACTAAGACGCCAAATTCAGCATCAGTTCCATTCCTCCTAGCTCTTCTAATTGAAACGGTCATCTCATAAAGTATTGCCCTGGATAATTTCGACGGGTGATCCTTCACTATCCCTCCAGGAAACGCTATCAGATTTTGACTCAATTTTTACGTACAGGGACGAAGTATGAAAATGATCATTTTGAAAAATAGTTTGAGGATTGTTTCTTTTTCATATGTGGGATAAAATCTGTTCGCAAATTGAGAGGAAATTAAGAGGGTTCCTCGCAGACATTATGCAGCTAAATATTCTATGAGATCGGTTTTTGATTTTAGATTAGAGTTTAAAGAAATAAGGTTGTGTTTAGGTCGGATTTATCCATGACGAGGAATCGCATTTCAAGCCCCTTCCTCCAGTGGATATCTACATTTTCTAAAACCTAGAAAAGATACTCCAGAGAACTGTTATGCAGAGATTTTTACATTAAAATTACGCTGCTAAAAGAGATTAGCAGAATGCTTTCTCTTAGCGGAGTAGTCTCAGAGGTTCACTCGGATTGATGAGAAATTTGGAGAACTGACCAAATTCCGAAATCATGATTGGAATTCCCAAAAAATAGTTTCATTTCCCCTGTGGTCCAATCCATTTCAGACGCAACTCATACTCAGAAGTAGATATGAGAAATAAATTAATTTTAGATAAAATTTTGATTTTATATCTTGATTTATTTTCTCGGGAAACACTTTTAAGGTGATTAAGATGATCTAGACTCTAGTTTTACAAGTAAAAACAATCGTTTGGTTAAGGTGGAGTTTTGATACAGTTGATTTATAGATGATGAAAATGGAGTTCTTGGAGGAAATTTCGATTCCTGGAGTGGAAATTGGATTTGAATCAGACTTAAACGTAGTTGAATCAAATTCGGTTTCAACCAATTGATGTAGGATGCTGAAAAAGTATCTCTCTAGTTCATTATAAGGTAAATAGATTAGTTGTAGACGGAAATACGAGCGAAAAATGAGTTTTGGATGGAATTTTTTTCTCATATTTTGAGCTATTTTTACAAGATTCCCTTTTAGGGGAATTCAGATGACCTACACTTGTGTTTTCTGTGCAAGATATATCGTCTGGTTAAGACGAAATTTTGATATAGTTGGTGTAAAAGTGGTAGAAATGGAGTATTTTCAAAGAATTTGGATTTTTCGAGAATAAATTTGATTTTGACTGTGCTGAAACAAATTTTGAAAAAATTCGGTATCAACCAATCGATTTAGGATGACGAAAAAGTATCAGTTTATTTTATTAAAATTTGAATGGGTCGGTTTGAGGGGAAGATATGAGGAAAGTATGAATATTGGAAAGAATATTATTGTATATTTTGAGTTATTTTTTCGAGGAAGCTAGTTAGGGCCATTTGGGCTATCTAAACTGAGGTTTTTTTAACAATGTCTGTAATTTGGTCGAGACGGAATTTTGATACAATTGGTTTCAATATGCTCAAAATGGAGTTTTTCTGGAAAATTTTCGCTTTTTCTGAAAATTAAGGTTTGCGGAGATTAAATGGAATTTCGGTATTAACCAATCGATGGATCAAGCCGAAAAACCATAGCGTAGGTAACCCAAATTGCCGTAAGATCAAGTTAGAAAAAGATATTTTACTATAAAAATACACAATTTTAGCAATTTTACCTCAAAAAACCTCTGAATCAAATTCGATTGGGGGAGGAGAGCAGCCAAATCACTGGTCTCATCTCTGAGTGATTCTACACAGCTCATAGAAAAACAAAAATCGATAAAGTGCAGTGTAGAAGAGAAAGCGTGGCGGAAAAAAAAACAACATACATACACACACACACACACACACATACATCCGAAGGGACGCAAAGATGAGTCCCTGGGAGGTTTTGGAAGATTTTAGGAGGGAAAGTGTTACTTACAATCGCTAGTTTTTGGCGAGAGAAACAAGATGGTTGAAGCATTTTTGTGATGAGAGGAATTCTGTCGAAGAAAATATTGGATTGACTGGAAAAATTGATCAAGAATTTGCTGTGCCGAAAACAAAGCTTTTAGAGAAAACAAAAACTGAACACTAGAGATACGGCGCAATTTTTTTAGTACGTAGATCAGCATACAATCAGGCCTACGTAGTCGAGACCGTGCCCCCCCCCCCCGTAATTTTTGGTAGTTTTAAAGAAAAAAAGTTTTCAGATCTCTCCCTCCCCTGTAGCTGTCTACGTAGTTTTTGGACGGCTCTGCAAGGAAAGCTTACTAATTTCTTGTTTATATCAGGTAATGACGCGGAATAAGGGCCTGAGATCTTTAGTCCTTGGAGAATATACATCTTGGTTAGTACTGAGTACAAAATGGAACAATACACAAATTTTCGATGCAATGAGAGAGTGGCCCATAGGTATTGATAGTGATATTACCATTGCCATGTCTTTTTTATCATCGGAAGTAATCCTCAGCGTTTTGCATCAATTCTCAAACAAGTATGCTATTTCTTTGGATATTCAAAAGATAGATCTGAAATAACCTAGTAGAACAAGTTTTCGAGAATTATCATGATGTGTGAGAGCCTAGTTCATCAACTTGAATGTATCATCTCATCTGTTCAGTACTTGCGAGGAATTACGAAATTATGGACACAGTTACGATTATGCGAGGCTTAGTAGAAGTCAGAGCGTCTCACCTCCCGAGATGACATTTGTGCAGGACACCGATGATGCGTCAAAAACCATTATGGTATTTTATATGGTGTCAGTATACAAAATTCGAGTGGATGGAAATGCGAGTCTCGAAAAAGAAAATTGGAATACCTGGAGCCCAAGTCGAGGTTTTGTGAATGAAATGAATTTACCCAGACGTAGAAGTAATCTTTGGTGAATATTTGAAAGTACAGCATTTTTAGTGAATCGAATTTTGAACTCTAATGCATGAATTTTTGTAGGCACCACAGTATGAATTTTGGACTGCAGAACAGTAGCAGTTATTATAGAAAAGACTCTGAAAGTAATAATCCGCACGATAACGAGCACATTAGCATCGTCGAAAGTTTGACTGAATTGATCAATTTATTCGAAATATGCTTGAATGTGAGGTATGTACTTTTTGTTTAAGGCTACAATGCTCCTATGTGTTTATGAAAAACATAAATTTTGGAAGAAGAGTCTTGATGAGAAGTATACCCATTCACTCACAATGTCTAGTATTCATGAACCTCTATCAATCGATATTATTATTATTTTTTTTTTGTTTTTGAACTTGTCAGGATAATCTGGAACAGATCTCAAAAGTGTCTATTAATACAAATAATGGATCATCAGAGATCGACTCTTAGTTCTTGATTGAAAGCAAGAAAAAATAAGTGAAAACCAAGCAATTTCAAAAAACCTACTTCTGCTTTTTGTCCTATTTTCGTCACGAAAACATATTTTGGATGTCAGAAATACGTTTCTCGATATCCCAAGCTCACGGTACATTCAACATGATCCACATTTGTCCCTTGATCGAAGAAAAAATTTAAATTACTTAGAATAACATAAGACATGAGTAAAGTTACTAAGAAGCAAGTCAGATGTATAAATCATTGAAGTACTTTGATAAAGGTTAATATGACCAAGTACCTTCAGTATAAGTTTATCTTGCAAACCTTTTTCCAGTGCTAATATCACAAATTATGTCTACTACGAAATAGCTCAAATAGCGAAAGACAACGATGAACTAGTCCATGGAATAACAAGTGGAGACATCGATATTGGCGCTTCATTTCTTGATGTGGATCTCAACCGTAACAAATTATTAGATTTCAGTTTTCCAATTCTTCACTTCACGTGAGTCAAATGTTCAAAGTAGTATCTCAAATTCTGAATTAGGTGAAAAGGCGAGCAACTCATCTTGTGCCGATACATATTTCATCAGCCTTTGATTCCAGATTTTTTTATCCATTGCAAGTCCATGATCGACCTTTTTTTCACTTTTCATGAGTACAGGTTTTGTGAATTCCAGGAGAAGTATATACTTCCAGCCTCCTGAAACTTCAAACAATATATTTTTGCTACCATTTGACAGAAAACTATTTTTGAGTGTAGCCGGAACTCTAATTTTGATAGTGGCTGTTATGGAGCTGATCAATTTTGTCACAGTTTTTATTCACTGGAAGGAGGATAAAGAGCATTTTGGTCTAGGTGAAGCTTTAATATGGTGTTTTAGCATCATGTGCATGCAAGGTAATGTTCCGCTTGGCTATTCTAAGTTTTCAATCGCTTCCCCCAAGAATTGGAATATTGTTATGATTGTATAGTCTTGAATGAAGGTCATGATCCTTGAAGTGATACTCCGACCTCATATTTTTCACGTATGTCAGTATCACCAGGTTTCCTCAATCAAGCTCTATCGGATAAATCAATTCTAGTAATACGTGAAAAGTTGACCCTTTTCATAATGTAGACATTTCTTGATTTTCCAGGGCCCGTAGAAAAGGTACTAGAATAGAATAGAACTTGTTTTTACTTGTACAGCTTAATGCTTTTTACAATGTCGTTTTCCAAATCTTGGTATCTCAATCCTAAATACAAACATATATGCATACTAGGGGGGGGGGGGGAAGCCCCCCTGCTCGCTCCGCTCGCCAACCCCCGCTACCCGTGATTATTGGTTTGAAGAGGTAAAGAATCAATTATCCATCCATAGCAACTTAAGAAGTCATGAAAATCTAATCAATTCCATTGATGGTCCTAAAAATTCTGGGAAAAGTCCTTGTAAAGGTCTCTCATTTATGACTTTCTGTCCCAAAAAAGAAGGTTCTGTCAATGGCGTGGACAGGTATCGCGTCGATTCTTTTTACCACAAAGTATGACAAGTCATAGATACTTCGGACGACCCTTGGATCTAGAAAGTATTGGAAGCATTTTCTTGGAATCTGATGCCGATGACAAGAAATCGAGGGAAGCAGGTGTTATCATCTGGAATGAAGCATCAATGATTCCCAAAAAAGCTCCAGAGGTGGTCGATAGAACATTCCGTAACATTTTTTTTCAATGACTCACCCTCTGGTCGAAAATTGGTGCTTTCAGGCGGGGATTTCAGACAAATCCTGCCAGTTTTGACCAATGGGAATAAACATTCTATAATTCACGAAAGTATCACATCGTCAGCTCTATGGCCATCGTTTAATGTAAAAAAGCTGAATAAAAATTTGAGATCTAAGGGCACTAATTTTTCCAACATCCCTCTGGTGGAGACGAGGGTAGAATTGATGAAGTGAAAGTGAGACCTGAGCGGAAAAGTAATGATGTACGTAGAACTATATTCGAAGACATCAATGAAGATATTTCTATGAATAGAGTTGTTCTGTCATCTCATGAAGAAAATATCATGAAGTTGAACAAGAAAATCTTGAAAATGTTCGATGGTCGTACATCATCTTACTGAGCGTTGAATATGCGACTCACAAAAGGTGCAGATCAAACTGAGGAGCACACTCATACTGGAATATCCAACCGAGTTTCTGAATAAAATTAGAGATGGTTTAACTCCACATAAACTTGATTTGAAAGTAAATGCTATTGTGATGTCGATTTGGAATCTGATGACTCGGAATCTGATCGTGGCAGAGGATTTGTGTAGTGGGATTCGATTGAATATTAGGAAGTTGTATAAGCATGATATTCAAGCGGAAGTTATAAGAGCGTTTCTCTGGAACTTTTACACCGGCTGGAATACAGCTATGGATGATGATATAAGAGAACAATCAAATCTATCGGCCCCAATCGAAGTGAAAATATCATCATTTAGGTCTCAATATGAGATATCTTTGGCCTCTGTATGATCAGAAAATGTTGATTCGTTCTAGCTGACTCAAAGAGAGAAAATGTGGGGAAAATCCTGTGGAAATACTGGGTACTTTCGTGCAATCTTACGGATATTCTGGTGATGCCGCTCTATTTTTCGGGTTGATTCAAGCTGCATTTGGTGGAGGATATATCGAAGAGAAACGGCCCGGAAGCGCGATGGTGTGCTACAAATTCAGCCAAAACTGTATGACTTCGAAAATTGGGAATAAAAAATCAATCATGTCTCGTTCAACTCAAAGATGATTACGCCAAGCTCCTGCCGTGACTCTGAACGCAATTTTCGGAATGCGTATCTAAAATAGATGCAATTGCGAATATTTTGCGACGAGTCTCATGTTGGTGCGATATTTCTGTCTAGAATACGACCGTTCTGAAGTGAGATAGAAAAAACGTGACTCACGAAAAAAATTCAGTTTTTCTCATCCCACATTGGCGGGTCGAGCTCCATAATGATAAAACCAATCGTGATCGGATACCCTGACCTTACGAAGCTGCAAAAAGCCTAAGGCATTCGTTGAAATTGTCAATTTTGCCGAATGATTGCTTAGGAAATTCTGGAAAATCGGCAAAAAACTACTTTTTCTTTGATTCATTAACGTGATTTTGGCGATGCCGCTTATTCTATATGAGTTTCAATAGTGGATTTGTAACTTTCAATACTACACAAATATGTGAGCAAAAGGTCCCAGGTGTGCGTTGAACGGTTTCCATTTCTCGTTTTTCAACGATTTTCAGCAAAGTGCAAAAGTTCTAGAGAAACTCTCATAACTGGAGAGAATACGGGAAGAATAGTTTTGATACCTAAGATGAGACTAACCAAGGGTGAGTCTTTCCTGCCGTTTGTAGTTCACAGGGAACAGTTTCCTGTGGTCTGGGCATTCGCAATGACGATTAATAAGTCTCAACGTCAACGTTTAGATGAGATTGGTATTTATATGAAACGGCCGCTTTTGTCCCATGGACGGCTTCACGTTGCTCTTTTTCGATGAAGAGATCCGAAGAATTCGTTTATTGAGAATAGATTTGATGGTTCAGATGAGATCGAAAATGTTGTTTGGGATGGAGTACCTGATGTTTGATATTTTTGTCATCTATAATATGAAATTCAAGTATATTGTTCTCAAATTCTCTTAAGATAATATGGAATCCGGAGTTGGGAGAGATAGTAAAAGTATATAAACTGAAAAAACAGGTAATCTTCTGGTGTTTGAACGAACAGTTGGAGAGAAAAAAATGAAAAAGAATACGGAAATCGCTCAAAATAATCAGAAAGATCTACAGAAATCGAGTGTTTGAATGCAATAATAGCATTGCATGAAACAGAGAGTATTGTTTTGAGAGCTCACAGCGAATGTGAGCAATCCCGGACTCGAAAAATTGAAGGGGATTGATATGTCGAATAATGATCATTCGAAGAATAGTCGGAATTGGAGATGAGACAACGTTAGTAATTCAGTTCACTGATATGTATCTCTATGATTAGAGATGTTGATGACATCCATATTACAGAACTATAGTTGCGTATGTTGACGAAGTATTTCGCAAGTCTGAGTTCCAGAAGAAGTGCGATGACAGTGAATTCACAGTTTTCAAATTTCTGTTGTGTAATCAAGTATGAAGTAAAATACAATGCAGTATTTCCAATGATGATATGAGGGAACACATAAAAATATAAAAATGAGTGAGGTCCGTACACAATGGTTAACTTCAAACGAAATTGAGAATAATATTAGGAAATTAATCATCATCTCAAATTGAGTATACGTGTATAAGTGATGATGTATGGAGAACCATACTCAAAGACATGAAGGGGGATATTTCTACGAATAGAGTTGTTCTGTCATTCCATAACGAGAATATCATCAAATTGAACAAGAAAATCGCGAATACGACGTTGGGATATACAACAAAATGAAATTCGATCATAGACCTTTGAAAAAAGGAACAATAAGTGAGTTGAATCGGTGATGTTTTGACTATATGACATGATTCTCACATAAGTTTTGTCGATTTTCCAGAGATAGGAGGTTATCTGAAGGATCAATTCGTTCAAAGAAATGAGAAGAATGAAGATAAAATTTTGGGTGTAATTACGAATATACGTCACAAACTTGATGTTATTGTTGTGAAAGATGAAAACGGTCATATTGAATCGTACGATCGTGGAGTGAAGTTAGAAATTAGCGGTGACTTACAAGAGAATGGTTAATTCCCTCAAATCAGATGAAAGTGAGAAGAATCGTTTCAAAGTTGATTTTATTGAGTGGTCTTTACAGGTTCAACGTACGTGTGAAAGTGAAGGCTGTAGATGGATTGAAATTGTTAGGTGGTGAAAAGATGAAAATTGAGAAACTGATTTTAGAAAATGAAGTTCATGCATGTGGAAGAGTGTTCCGTCACCAAAGATATTGATTATTGATTTTTGATTCTCAGATAAACTGTAAAATTTTTCTGATTCATATTTTTTTGGAAGGGATATACATCTTCTCCGTAACCCAAGCTCACTTTGAATGTTGTAATAATTGAATAATCTGATGAAAAATAATGATGATGGGGAGGAGGTAATTTCTGGGAAGCTGCAAAGAAAATTGAGAAGACTGAGGGACCTACAGGGGCTCAGAAAAAATTAGGGACTCTCAGGGGCCTTCACAGGCCCTCACAGGCCCTCAGGGAATCTCAGGGGAATCTCTCAGCCCCTAAGGTAAATATGGAACGTATTTTAGGTTAATTGGTCAGAGGCACTCGGGGCCCTCAAGGGACCTCGAAGGACCTCAGAGGCCCTCAGGGGCCCTCCTGGGCATTCAAGGCAGTCAAAGGAATTCAGGGGAGTTCAAGGGAATTCAGAGGAATCTCATTCTCACTACTATATATTAGGGGGAGATATTACACATGTGTTTCCAAATTTCACTGCATCGATTCAAGCAACTCGATGTCCTGATTCCTTTGCCAGTTTCTCGAAAGCTTGAGCGTAGCGACACGTGCCGAGGTGAATTTTCCCTTAGGAAGGGTACTATAATCTAGTTTTTTAACTGACAAAACGCAAGTTTTTCAATTAAGTGAAAATTGATCCTTTCATTCGATTGTCGCTATCACGAAATTCATTGTCAGAATTTGCAGGTTCGCCTTGGACGCCTACGACTCGAGCTGGAAAAGCAGTGCTCCTCGCCAGTCTTTTATTCGCCCTCATCATGTACAATTCCTACTCTGGGTCGATAACATCTATCCTGTCGGTCAAAACAGAATCCATCAAAGATGTTTCAGATTTTTATAGTTACCATTATACCATTGGTTCCACTAAAATCGATGATACTGATATTCTTGTGAGTTAATGACTTTTTTGCTCATGATCACTCATTAAATAATTCTAGTAACCAGTTTTTTTCGAGACCGACAAATAGCTAATTTCTAACAGAAATGGAGAAGGTTAATTGATGTCTAAAATTCGGGATGAATTTTGGGACGAACTTTTTTTCAAAAATTAGCGTATTCTTTCAGCATCTTATGAAAAACTCTTCAACACAACATGTGTTGAGTAATGACTTTCGGCTGAAACACTCACAAAAATTAAACTGGATTTTTTCGGTTACAGAATATATTTCCTTATATGTTCTAACGCTTTGTTGTTACAGGATATTTTCTATACTGAATATTGGTTATTGAATGTATTGAAAAATTTTAGACAAACACGACCTTGCGACCATTTTACTTCAGAGCTATGGAGAAAAATCATTTGGAAAATTCAGAAAAACGTGGTCTTCAGAAAGCTCTGCAAGGCAAGTTTGCATTTTCGGCGGCCAACACTGAGGCTCGGCGAATCTTTCGTACTGGGCTCATATTCAAAAGATGTCTGATCAATGAGCTAGCCACTGATTCAACTGGGACTCTGGCTTTACCCATCGCGATCAATAGCCCTTTCAAGAAGATCATAAACTTGAGGTAAAATTTGTCCGAAGTTACAATTTACACTTCGATCGTCTTTGTCGGAATATAATATTATTACACAGTTTTCCGATTTTCTTTCCCACTTAGCTGATGAAAGAAGTGATATGTTTTGAAACGGGGACGGGAATGTTGGCTTTCGCACATAGCGAGTTAGATTCTCTGAACAGAGCCGAATACAAGTGTCGGATAGATCGCAGGGATGCGAAAACCATCCCGTTCGGAATGCCGAATACCATTTAATGTAGTTTTCCGATGTTTGGGTGCTTAGACAATTGTAGAAAATAGTATCTCACACCTCATAAACGAGGTGCGAAAGGTACTCTTTCCCGATAAGGAAATCAAAAAATCGCGTGGAAAATCCTATTCCCAAATAGAAGATAAAAATCATTACATTTCGATTCGGGGGCGGTAATCTTGGTTTTTTTTTTTTGCTTGACGAGTGATATCCTCCGACCAGAGCCGAGAACAAGGTCCTTCCTATTTTTTCGGAAAATCGTCATTATGAATTTTATCCTGACTCAAGATCAATAAATTTTTTAGCATATTACGAATGTGGCAGCATGGCATCCTACGAAAGCTCACATTGAAGATGAAGCCTCCCCTACTCGAATGTGGAGTAAGAACTTCAAGGCACAGAGGTGCCAGCTTCATGGACGTCTACGGTGCGTTTTGCATTCTAGCATTTGGGGCACTGATATCGTTTGTCCTGTTCTCTTTCGAGCGAGGATGGGCCCGTGGACGCAGATTCAAAGCGATCGTTCGAAGTTTTCAACAAAATCAGCGCCGATCTGACTATGACGGCTATTCCGCTTGGAGTCGGGAATTTCGTCGTCGACGAGATCTTCTGCCACGCGGTAGGCCAGAGGATGTTCTGCTTACTGCGAGGTTTGCATAAAATACTTTCTTTCCCTCAGGCAGTGGCTCGATTTCTTATATTATTTCATCAGATATTCCATTATTCGAACCTCCCTCAGGGCTCATCTTTTTTTGGCTTAGCCCCACTATAAGAAAATGATTATCTCTCGAAGTTAATTGTAAATGAAATCTCGAATCCCAGCTAGTCTTTCTTACATTCTCAATAAAATCTCTTATTCAGATAAGAAAGTAAAGTATACTATAAATTTGGGTCGTTTCAGATTACCTATCAAGATCTTAGGCTTGGAAGAAGAGTTTCGCAAGAATGCTGCTTACAAGATGTAGTTTTTGCTGTAAAAAATGGATCCTTTCAAGAACACGCATTACCCGAGCGATTTTGAGCCTTTTCTACTCATTGTACGAACAAACGCAAGCTATATAAAGTATCAAGTATCAATGTCAGATCGCTGATCTTATAATTGATGATTGTATGCCTCATTACTGTCAACCTCATAATAATCTCATCTTTTACAATTCTTGAAGATACAAAGAGCGTTTTGTGTAACAAATATTGTTGTAAATTGAAATAGAGGGCCTATACAAATGTTACTTCTCAATGAGCAATGATATATCAAAAATGGACTGTGGAATAGAATAGAGGGGTGCGGTGGATATGAGTTAGATGAGCACTTTTGAGTGATGGAAATTATGACTCGTCCCGTAAAACCTGTTGACGTAAGAAAATTTTCATAGAATTGACGATCGTTGTCAACGCGGGTATATTGTGAAAAATTAATAAAAAATACAGGCTTCGTCGTGAGTGGAATGGTATCTTTTCAAACCCATAACCCAGCATCACAGTTCATCTAAATCAATTATTGGGCCGAAAATGTTTATGTAAACCGCAGAATGCAAAAACCATTCCCATTCAGAACGAAGAAACAATCATATTTCCGTAATGCGGATCTCAAGCTTTCAAAAATGTGGAGTAATCGGCCAATGTTATGGATTGTTTCGGGAAATTTTGTTACTGTTCATTAGAGAAAATTGGTGTCGCTTTGCTGTAAGTGAGGCAATTCAGATGTTCTTTCATGTATTGAAGTAACCCATTCGAAACCTCCAAGATAGTAACCTGCAATTTACATCATTACCTTTCCAATTGTTCTGGAAGTATGAAAGGTTGAAAGCTCTCCATTCGTAGTGGTTAGTAGTAAGTATTAGCATTCCCCAGTGAAAACGAATATTCAGAATCAGTTCTAAGAGAACTCTAGACGTGGTAACGTTCTCCGGAAGCTTGAACTAAATATCAGATTGAATCACCAAAAGAAACACATTCATTTGAATAATTTCCAGCAATAAGAGTAAATCATTATCGAATTCCGGACTATTCCAATGAAATGAGTTTTAGTGCAACCATGCTATAGTATCAAAGTCGACCGATGTTTAGATCGTAACTTACAGACTGCACTAATACCCCAATCTGGGTCTTTTTCCCCATAATATTTGTCCTTCTATCAGGGAATCATTCCCGTTTCATCCGCAACAAGAGTGATCCATCACCTCACCATGCTATTGGTACTTATCATCTCTTTCCATCTCCTATTGACGAAAATCCAGTGTACTCAAGAATTTCGACCTACCTCCACACCACCGACAGTACTGACATTGCAGATGATAATTGATTATGCGGAACATGAAAAATGGAATCAAATCATTTTCGTTGACTGTATGGAGGGCGAAGGTAATCTTTCATACCCATTCTGTACTAAAAAGATGGTCACGATTGGATGATCGGCTTTGATTCGCTTTAACCAGGGTGTCAAAGGCATGACTAAATAAATAGTTTTCTATTGGAGCGTTGTGTATCCGTGCTCTTTTCATATCAATCATGTATTATTTGTCACATGATGCCATAGAATTCCTCGAAATTGTCTACGATTAACAGATTCGAGATTCAATTAGCTCGCTCACTTTAGACTCCAAGTCCCGGGCTCGGAAAAATTTTCTGCCTCGAAAAATATCAATAGCTAGTCAAATAATGACAAAAAAAACGTCAAAATTACAAAAGCGAATATGTTTGGTTTTTTCCATTTTTTTCCAAAATCAAAGGATGTAGAGACTTGATTCTTAGGGGATTGTGTTCCTAGAAATGCCACAGGTTTTTCAGAATATTTTCAGATTTTTACCATGATGACAGTGAAATGGAAGATCTGTGTTTTTTGAATCTCTGAAGAACTATACTTCCGTTAATCCAAGCTCTTCTACATGTTTTGTAGAATGTTTCCGCAGCTACACAAAGCCCTTATTTGACTGTTTTGGGAAGAAGGGAATATTCTTGACGCTCAAAACCTTGACCCATGAAATGGACTTGTCGGTAATTTTGAAAAGAGATTCATATAACACCGGTGTGGTGTTCTTAATAGATGACATCGATCTGGACAAAAATCACGATCTACTTCTTGAGGTACACTTTTTGCACCGATCAACATATTTTGTGTAAGAAGACTTAATGTGCCCTGGCTGCATTTGGACTCATCTTTGCCAAGACTATAAAAATATCGCAAGATATTGATCAAATGTTGGGTCTAATCTTTTATCGGATCTTCACAAATTGAATAAGCGACTAAGTGATACTAGAAGACCTGACGTACTTAATTGTATTAAACATTAAACAATGGAGCAGATACCATAGGAAAGATTTCGCCCATTATCTGAACGGTTCTGTTAGCATTAAAATATTCTTGGAGATAATATTTTTCATTCTCCAGAACGGGAACATTCGGTCTAATTGACTGTCCCGAATATTTTCATTGGATCAAACATACATTTTCAATCTACAGTTCGCTTTGGGTAAAAAATCTCCCATTTGTACGATAAATACTCGCGACGAATACCCCGAGGTTCATCCTGATTTTTTAAATGAAATCACGAATATTTTGATAGATATCCTTGTCATTAATATACAATATCATATAAATGTATGAGTAGTTGATCCTAATGAATGGTCTGTATTTAAGGTAATGACTCGTCACGAGCACACAAAATCACTAGTCCTTGGTGAGTACATATCTTGGTTGGTTCTGAGTACTAAATGGAACAGCACTCAAATCGTCGATGTCATGAGAAAATGGCCCATTCGAATGGATAGTGACATCACCGTTGCCATGTCCTTTTTACCCACTGAAAAGATTCTCAACGTTTTACACCAGATTTCAACCAAGTATGCTTTTTTTGTATTATGAATGAAACATAACCGGCATAATTTCGAGAAATTCAGGTTTTTCAATTCAAATTTTTGTCTTAAATGTGCTTAGTATTTGTGAAGAACTACGAAATTACGGACGCAATTACGACTACGCGAGGATCAGTAGAAGTCAGAGCATCTCGTCTCCGGAGATGGCGATGATGCAGGACAGCAATAATACCTCGGCAAACATCGTGGTATACTACATAGTATCGATACATGTAATCCAATCAAGTGGTTATGCAAACTTTGAAAAGAAAGATTGGACCACCTGGAGCCCAAGCCGCGGTTTCTCTAGAAATGTAAGGGATCCTAGACAGCTTAGGAAAAACTTGCGGTATGATTTGGCTCTTCTTCACTATGATTAGTCACATACACGGCATCCGTAAGGCAAGTCTCCCGCCCCTTTTTTAATCGAGAAGCTGTTCGAAATCGAGAAAACCCTCGAAACACGTGTTTAGAGGGGAGCATCCGATGGTGTCTTTGGTTTTGACTTTGGATGTCATCTTCAAGATCGTTGGGAGATTCAATCGATTTTTTAAAATTAAAATACCTTCTTTTGACTTTGAATTCTGAAAGAACGTTGAAAGCCATGGAAAATTTGAAAATGACTCTTTTTTGATCCCGCGTCACCTTGGTGAGGTGAAACAGAGTGAATAACGAGGACAGGTGATCATGATACCTTCGAAATGAAGCCCTATGCCAGAAAGATGATTGGGATAGCCATGGCTTTGACTTTGAAGGCTATTTACATGGCTGTTTGTCAGTCAACTCGATTTTAAATAAAATGGAAACCCCTACTCTTGGCCTCCATTCTGGAAGAACATGAAAAGCCATGGAACTGATCTTCGGAATAATGCGACTAGCCCTTTATTTTCCTTCCCGGCTCAGATCAGAAAATTGCAGTTGAGTCGCTCTAATACCAGAAATTAGTATATTCACTTAGCTCGTTGGGCGCACGGGAACTATTTTCCCCTTGCTATGAGCAGTATTCATCCTCACTTGGAGGAAATTGACTTCCGTACCTCAAAGCACAGAGACCGTGCATCGAAATGTCCTATTTGATCAGATGCCATCTTAGCAAGTCAAGGAGGGGGATGTGGAGGAAATATTGGTGGACGATTACCCAATTGCCTCCGTCGCGCCAAGAGGGAGTGTTGTGCTGGGAGATGTTCCAGATGAAAATTGATCGTAATTAACCAATGCAAAATGATGCAGAGACCTTGAATTGAAGTTGGAGATCAGTACAAGTCATTTGGAATTGAACTTATTCCCTCTAATCGATGCGCCGTTTAATAGAAATGAAAATGTGCATAAATTGTAGGTTGGGAGGTTCCCGCGGTCAAGTTGTTCACATTTTTATACGATTCTCTTGCTATTTGGCTTAAACGGCGGAATTTCCAATACAAAATAGACCATAATAATGACTACACAACTTGTTTCCAACTTTGAATCATCAAAGTTCTCATATGAGGCGTGTTTTCAAGCTTCTTGATCGTGGTGGTCGCGGCGCGCGGTGACCTCATTGCATTAAGGTAGTACCAACGTAGAATGATTTTCGATTAATTTCCTTCAATTTTTTCTGTGGCTAGGCAGCAATGTTCTTCGTACTTGATTAAAATTTCAGTCATTCCTGCCATCTCAAATTTGAACAAAAAAATCACGAAAATGTGCAATGTATAACAGCTCTTATGGGATACTTGGTGCGAGAAGTTGCTTTGTAGTTCCTCTCTCGAAAGATGTTTCGAGCAATTCTTTCAAAAAACTAGAGTATGGTAGATTATAATAGGATAAAGGTCTATGCGAAGTTGCAACAAAATCTGCCAACTAGTTCATGACGCTTAGTTCAACAATCATGGAGTTTTGAGAGCTCCGCCCATGGTGTGGGTGTATAGTAAAAGAGTGTCTGTGACGCCGCGTGGAGAGAGAGAGGTAGTGTGCGCACAGCGCTCTTCACCTAGCAGAGACTGTAGCATGTTAGTACTATCTTAGGGCCTGAAATTTTCTGAATCTGGAAATCCCCGAAGACAGAAAGTTCCAAAAGTGAGCGCATTGGACTTGGAAAAATCACCTTCCATTCGAGGTGCCTGGCTTGGGCGCTACCACCGGGTATTTCGCGAACTGTCCAACTGACAACATCTGACGTTCAAATTCCGCGCGCTACTGAAAGACTGTATGAGCAAGTTTAACAAAATGTATTTATTCAAGTATCCGATGACAGAAATAGACAGAGGAAGTTACTTCTGTTATCGAATACTTTGAGTAAGACATTTCCCCGACTTTGTCTACAAACAGTTCTAGTAGTGCGCCAAAATTTGAACCACAGATGTTGGCAGCCGAGCAGTTTGCGGGATACCCGCTGTTGGCGCAAAAGTCAAGCCAGACGACTCGAATACAGTCAAGTCTCATTTCCGCGTAAGGCGCTCGAATTGGTACCTCGGAATATTGCAGACAGGGAACTAGGTTCAGTCACGTGAACGATTTATAAGGCCTGCAAGTGACACCGTCACAATTCATGGTCAGCCAATCCTAGCTCTCTCTCTCTTCTTCTTTGGTGGTTAGAGGCAAAATTTGCGTCAATATTCTTTGGATCTATCACCAGACACCGGACTAGATCAACTTATGCGGACTCCGCATAATCCACGCAGGCCATACTAGGCGGGACACGGCTTTGGGTGGGGCCCAAAGAGTGGGCCCGGCCCTGTAAGGCTTCTCTCCCCTTGATGTCCGATACCTAGAGCATCGGGCAATCAAGGAGGAGATCCACCAATATCTACCAACCCAGCCCGGAACGGCGTGAGCATTACTTCCGGATGAGCGGCGTCACTCGGCTCAATCGCGAGCGTTCCTCTTCTCTCTCTTCTCTTTTCGGCCTTCTCTTGGCATCTTCTATCTTCATTCTTCCTTCTCCGCTCTTCTTACTTCTTTCTTCCCTCGGCCTTTTTCAGGCCATCGAACCCCTACTGAAGTTATAACCCCTCCTGTTGGAATCGGTTGATTAACTGTGGTTCGTCAGCTTCGAGGCGGCGAATTTCCCTCTCTTCCTCCTCTTTCTGGGTTATCGCCAGCTTAATGTAGCCGGGGACTCTATACCATGTCTCCTGGTTATGGAGGAAGGACAAGACGAGATTTCCAGGTGTCATTTGAGCACCCAGGCATTTATCCAACTCGGCACACTCTCTTTGGGTGTGATTGCACTTGAACAGAACGTGGTCATCGTCCGTCCCAGCTGTTCCCGCATGACTGGCACGCTGGGGACATCCTCTTCTTGAACCGGGTCTTATAGGCCCCAAAGCTACCGTGGTCGCTTAGTGCCTATGTTGTGCAGTAGTCCGTCTCTCCGTGCTTACGTTTCACCCACTTGGCTATATAACGGATCATCCGGTGCGTCCATCTGCCATTTGCAAACGGCGAATCTCACTTCAGTTTGCCACTGTTCGAGGGTACTTCCCTTCTCTTTGTTGCGGATGATCTCATTTATCATTGGGGTGAGGATCCGTCCCACTCCGATCGCTTTATGTCGGTTCCAGATCCTCACTCGCTCTGCGATGAGCAAGTGGATGGGTGGCGTTCCCCGCCAAAATGCAAGCCGCGTCTACTGACTTGGTACGGTAGGCATGGATGCTCCCCAGGGCTGCTCTTCGGTAAACAGACCCCATCCTCCTTTCGATGATGGCCTTCTCTACTCTTTTCCTCCACATGGGTGCACCGTAGAACATAATGAAAGTGCTGGCGGTGTTGAGTAGCGAGTGTGTCTCAGCGTTGGCAGCTTT
Source organism: Eretmocerus hayati (assembly GCA_029851415.1). Lineage (NCBI taxonomy): Eukaryota > Metazoa > Arthropoda > Insecta > Hymenoptera > Aphelinidae > Eretmocerus > Eretmocerus hayati. The sequence goes on along the minus strand of CM056744.1, from coordinate 94,875,937 downwards.
TCAAAAATTTCAAAAGAAAAGTGAGCAATTACTTTTCTTTCGATATTTTCCTAATGTATATGGTGAGCGACAGGGAGGGTCGAGCGGGGCGAGATGGCTCGACCAGATATACTTATACCTGAAGGCTCGGTCTGCAGCCGCCGCGCCGTGCTTCATTATTGGGCCCACGGCTCGCCTATTGTTGCAGGCACGTCCGCGCGGCTCATGCTAATCCCCGACCGTCATAAATGATTAAAACATTTTTTTAGGTAATCAAAAAAGCTCCGAATGACCATTTCAGAATCAGAATTTGATCACTACAACACAACACGATCTCTTTCAAATTTGAACGGTAAAAATCGGCCAAGTGTAAGTATTTTCAGCAATGCGATTCGATTTAGACCTGTCCGATTTTCATCGTTCGAATTTGATAATGATCGTGATGAGATGTAGAAATCAGACAGTGATAATGAAACTGCTGATCGGCCTTTATTATATTGCAATCGATTATTTTACTTGATTACAATTTTAGAGCCACCTGAATCGGGTGTAATGCGACACTCGAGCGTGGTTTACAGAGCTGCTGCATGCCCACTAAGAACATTCAAAAGCTCGTTATGCAGCTGTATGTACACTGTAAAATCTTGACCCGCAAAATCCATTTGATTATGTAATTTCGTTGTATACGCTCAGTCCATGCAAAGTTACACTTATAAACAAGAAACTCTACATTTTTTTCCGAACGTCAAGCATCATACTGATTATACTGATCTCCTTCTGCAGCCATACTTTACATTTCAAGCTATTTCAATTTGCGGTAAGCAGTCTATTTTGATGACATGAGCTTTTCAAATGTTCTTCCTCTGATCACTGCGATAAGACTATTAGCTCATCGACCCCATATTAGGAAGGATGCTGCCCGGATGCTCGGACCGAAATTCTTTTGGGGGAGAAATCAACCCTAAAACCCAGGAAGGCGAATTAACCCGCAAGTGCCTGGATGCTCGGACCGACATTCTTTTGGGGGCGAAATAAACCCCAAAACCCAGAAAGGCAAACTAACCCGCAAGTGCCTGGATGCTCGGACCGACATTCTTTTGGGGGAGAGATCAACCCCAAAACCCAGGAAGGCAAAGTAACCCGCAAGTGCCCGGATGCTCGGACCAAATATTCTTTTGGGGGAGAAATAAACCCCAAAACCCAGGAAGGCAGATTAACCCGCAAGTGCCCGGATGCTCGGACCAAATATTCTTTTGGGGGAGTAATAAACCCCAAAACCCAGGAAGGCAGATTAACCCGCAAGTGCCCGGATGCTCGGACCGACATTCTCTTGGGGGAGAAATAAACCCCAAAACCCAGGAAGGCAAACTAACCCTCAAGTGCCCGGATGCTCGGACCGACATTCTCTTGGGGGAGAAATCAACCCCAAAACCCAGGAAGGCAAACTAACCCTCAAGTGCCCCGATGCTCGGACCGAAAATCTTTTGTGGGAGAAATCAACCCCAAAACCTAGGACGGTAAATTGACCCGCGAATGCTCGGATGTTTCGATAAAAAATCTGTCGTGCGAATAATCATTCCCAACGCCCAGGAAGGCAGCCAAACCTGTAAATACCTGGACGCTTGAAGCAGAAATTCTCTCGTAAAGGGAATAATTTCCAAATCCCACGATGGCAACGCCGAAACTCGCAAATAATGGTCGAAATTCGTATGCTGCACCTCTTCGATGCCCAATTTGGCAGAATATCAAGATTGGAATTCTCCCCAGGATCCAGCCCCACGGGTCCCCGTGGTTAACCATGGAATTATTTTTAGCGAGCACGTGTTGTTGCTTTCCTGGGTTTCAGGTTGGATTTCTCCCCAAAAGAATTTCGATTCGAGCATCCGGGCCCTTGCGGGTTACTTTGCCTTCCTGAGTTTTAGGGTTTCTTTCTCCCCCAAGAGAATGTCGGTCCGAGCATCCGGGCACTTGCGGGTTAGTTTGCCTTTCTGGGCTTTGGGGTTGATTTCTCCCCCAAAAGAATTTCGATTCGAGCATCCGGGCACTTGCGGGTTAGTTTGCCTTTCTGGGCTTTGGGGTTGATTTCTCCCCCAAAAGAATTTCGGTCCGAGCATCCGGGCACTTGCGGGTTAGTTTGCCTTTCTGGGCTTTGGGGTTTATTTCTCCCCCAAGAGAATGTCGGTCCGAGCATCCGGGCACTTGCGGGTTAGTTTGCCTTTCTGGGCTTTGGGGTTGATTTCTCCCCCAAAAGAATTTCGATTCGAGCATCCGGGCACTTGCGGGTTAGTTTGCCTTTCTGGGCTTTGGGGTTGATTTCTCCCCCAAAAGAATATTTGGTCCGAGCATCCGGGCACTTGCGGGTTACTTTGCCTTTCTGGGTTTTGGGGTTGATTTCTCCCCCAAAAGAATGTCGGTCCGAGCATCCAGGCACTTGCGGGTTAGTTTGCCTTTCTGGGCTTTGGGGTTGATTTCTCCCCCAAAAGAATTTCGGTCCGAGCATCCGGGCACTTGCGGGTTAGTTTGCCTTTCTGGGCTTTGGGGTTTATTTCTCCCCCAAAAGAATATTTGGTCCGAGCATCCGGGCACTTGCGGGTTACTTTGCCTTTCTGGGTTTTGGGGTTGATTTCTCCCCCAAAAGAATGTCGGTCCGAGCATCCAGGCACTTGCGGGTTAGTTTGCCTTTCTGGGCTTTGGGGTTGATTTCTCCCCCAAAAGAATGTCGGTCCGAGCATCCAGGCACTTGCGGGTTAATTCGCCTTCCTGGGTTTTAGGGTTTATTTCTCCCCCAAAAGAATTTCGGTCCGAGCATCCGGGCACCTGCGGGTTACTCTGCCTTCCTGGGTTTTGGGGTTGATTTCTCCCCCAAAAGAATGTCGGTCCGAGCATCCACGCACTTGCGGGTTAGTTTGCCTTCCTGGGTTTTGGGGTTGATTTCTCCCCCAAAAGAATGTCGGTCCGAGCATCTAGGCACTTGCGGGTTAATTTGCCTTCCTAGGTTTTGGGGTGAATTTTTCCGCCAACAGAATTTTTGGCTCAACAAAAACCCATAAAAAATCACTATGATCCATCACAATTCTCAAATTCTATGTGACGGGGCCAGTATATAACAGATGCTGTGGAAACCTCTCACCTAGTCTTTCTAGAAGAAATCATCTCTCCAAAGCACCTATACATCTAACATATTATGTCGCTCCCAAACCCCATATTCACAAGTGAAATATGTCCTGCTTTCAAATTATACTTTCTTGGCTCTTACAAGGATTCACTTAGCGATATCATGCAATTTTGATCGTGGAAAGTGTTATAATGCGAACACGTGGTGTTGCGATAACGTTGTACTCAAATCCGACTGATCCAGTGCTGATGCTGCAGGTCTGCCGCGCGCCGTCCTTGCCCCTGCACTACCGCCACCGCACTTACGCAAGTATTTCCCCGATCGCGAGAAATACCTGGACATACCGAGGCGCAGCCCGCTCTCAACCATGCACACGCTGCCTCCGTATTTCCAGGTATTCCCAACTATTTCCCGCTATTTCCAGCTATTTCCAGCTATTCCTCCAAGTATTTCTCTTGGATATCTGCCCCTCGAGTTTTGCACCTAGCCATCCAGGAATTTTTTCAAATCGCGAAATAGTGAGCTTCTACAAAACTGCGTTTTCAGCGTTTTTTGCAGATTTTGTAGATATATGATTCAGATGGTGCAACGTTGCAGCGGGCTTTGAGCGTACTCGAATTATGATTTCTCGCATATTTTGGCCTGCTGAACACGATGGCAGTACTCTAAGGAAGCTAGGATGCGTTTGAGACCAGTCGTAAGATGATTCTTCGAGTTGCTATCAGCAAAATTTGCCTGATTTTGCAATAAATCTCCAAACGCTCACGAATTCGATCAGAAACATCTTTTCACAACTCATGAGGGCGTATTTTCTTCGTTTTCATGTATACAACGAGGGAAAGTTATTTTCAATAGCCCAAGAAAGGATGGGACCAGTATGCATGTACTATTCTGCAAGACGCGTTCTGAGCATTATCTGGAAAAGGCTCAAGCCTCCTCGTGATGGGTCAAATCGTGAGTTCTTTTCCCTACGTCCCTCGGAAACCGTTGTCTGCGTAGTTCTGTTCTGTTACCATGAGACGATATCTGGAATTTCGGAGATCTATACTTTGGTAATATCAAGCGAACCTCGATATATCATTAAGATCCTGTCAATCATGTTTACATTGTATTCCATCCCAAGCTTATCTGGGCACTTCAATAGTTCCATTCCAAAACAACTGGATCTAAGCATCCGGAGTTAGATACACCATTCAGGTGTGATTGAAAGGGGATCATTTGGATAATCTCAAAGGTACATACGTTAGACAAGAGAACTTGAAATTTGACTCACCATGAGGAGGCATGAGCTCACCTAAAAAAATGCTTCAACCGTTTTTGTTGTGAAATCTGTACGATGGCCAAGTCTATGTTTGGGATATTGCGAATATTTCTTCCTCGTTGTATACATGAAAACGAAGAAAATACGCCCTCGTGAGTTGTGAAAAGATGTTTCTGATCGAATTCGTGAGCGTTTGGAGATTTATAGCAAAATCAGGCAAATTTTACTGATAGCAACTCGAAGAATCATCTTACGACTGGTCTCGAACGCATCCTAGCTTTCTTAGAGTACTGTCATCGTGTTCAGCAGGTCAAAATACGTGAGAAATCATAATTCGAGTCACACTGTGTCTCCTGTTTGGGACTTCCGATACTGAGAATGAGCCACTGGAGCGCCACGCTGACCCTGCTCGCCTCCCGGCCGGCTTCCTGCATGTGCGCCTAGGATGACCACTTACCCTATACACCGAGGTATTTCATCTCTGTTTTGCGGGGGATCCCCTGCCCGTTGATGAAAAATCGGGGCGAGTCGAACTCCGTCCGTCTCGTGACCACTAATGGCTTCGCACTTCTTAACTGGAAGCTCTAGGAGTCTGCTGATCATCCCACTCGTAGACTCGGGCTAGTCCTTCGTTCGAGCAGCTCCCAAAAGTTCCTCGTTGTTTGCCCATACTTTAATTTTGTCGACATCGTAGTCGACTCCAAGCACCTCCAGAGTCGTGCTATCCACCAGGCAGTGAACAACTCCATCTTGCCCGACGTCTGGCGCCAGAGCTGCATTGGAGGAAGCGGCGTCGCGTCGGTGCCCTTTCTCAGTTCGAGGAGGATTTGGCTCTCTTGGGCCTTGCGGATGTCCGAGATCTTAGAGCTCACTCCTTCATTGCCGTCAAGCGTCTTTATACTGCGCAGCATGTCTGTGTAGGTTCGTCCGCCTTAGTTTGCCGCGACGAGGACGGCTTCGGGCTTACCCTCTTTGGCTTTATCTTCACGTTCTCCCCAGCGGTGCCATTTGTTGTGCCGCTCTTTTTCACACTCATCACGTTCTACTTCGGCACGACCTCCTGCCAAGCCTTGTTTGGTTTGGGCCGAAAGGGAAACGATGTCGATCGCAGCGTTACGAGGCTTCCCGGAGGAGGTCCGCGTCACATCCCTTTTCGAATCGCGCTGTTATTTTCCCGGTCGCGTTTTCGGTTTCTCTGACTCCCTTCCTTGCAACCCACTCCCCGAAGCGGTTGATCTATGTGTGACGGAGTGCTGTACATTCCTCTTCGTTTTCAGGGTCTCCTCCGTTCCGAGGAGTGTGGTCTCGAAAGTTGCCCTCTTTGCCTTGACTGCCGCAAGTAGGCTCTCGATAGCGTGAACTATCCTCCCGAGTTCCTTGATGTCTCCCCTGGTCCCTCCCTGGGATATTGAGAGCAGTTCGACTATGCCTGTGACCAAGCTGAAGTGTTTGAGGAAAAGATGAGTCTTCTCCCGTTCCTTCTTGAAACGCCTTCCAGGCCCTCCATCTTTCCATGAGATCAAGGACCTTGTTTTGACTTCTTCGTTGGTTGGCCCCTCCGAAAGTGAGAGTTATTTCGGTATCCATTCTTCCAGACAGCTTGTTATCCGCGCTTTCATTATTGCGCGCATCATCTCGAGGTGTCCAAATCGTTCCGTATTCTTGGGACCCACTGGGGGTGTCGAGATCGCTTGAGTCTGAGCTCAAGTTGGCGATGCCATCGATCTCATTGCTGGGCTGTGTGAGTTGAATTGTAAGTGCGAGGTTGATCTTCATACGATTTTCTACCACCGCGATTGCTGCTGCCTCTGTCCCCTTGATTATCTCCCGCTGGCTCTTGGAGGCGAGCTTAGATTGCCTCAGCGCTCGCATCTCTGCTCCGGCACAGAGGCTTTTTTATTCCTGCTGGGGATGAGGTCTTCTTCTCTGTAGGTTTTTTCATCGCACTCCGCCCGACTGCGGCGTATTTCCAGAGCTTGTAGTCTTACGCGTTCCTCCATCAGTCAAGTATGCCACTGGTGTTGCGCTCTGCATCCTTCCCCCCATTCTCCCCATATCCGAATGGGGCCCCACTTTACTTGAGGATAACTTTTCGTCAATGCTGGTCATCTCATCTTCTTCCTCCTTCAGGGCCTGGGATCGCGTGCTCGTCAACGCCGGACCAGACAAGCGCGGGAGGGTTGTGTGACGCTGTTTCACACTGCGTTGAAGTGTATCATGCTGTGTTATACTGGGTTATACTGGTCGCGTATGCCTGCGTTGATGAGTGTAGGAGAGTACGTGTTTGTAAATATGAGTGTCTGTGTCTGGCTGTAGAGTTGTGCGAGTGTGTGTGCCCGGATGAGGATCCAGGAAGGGGTCTGATTACCGCAAATTGGCAGTTCCAGCAAGGGCGTGGTATTTTGTGTGGTGCGTGTTCTGTATTCGAGATGTCCCACGACCGTACCGCACCAGGCGGATCATGTGCTGAAGCTCTTATACCCCTATCAGCTGTTAATGTATAAGTATACCTATATTGATGTTGGTGCTATATATACTAGGGGTATAAGAGCTTGGAGCATCGACCACTCGTACTACTTTTACACGTGGAAGTTGGTGCTGAAGTCGGCGGACATCTCGAAATTCCTGTGTAGTGCTTGTGCAGGGGTAGGTATGACGCGGATATTGGATTTCGTGGGACAGAGTTGGGTCAGCCACGTCAACCGCGAGTAATGTCCGAGCGCCGGAATGAACAGACTTTTCTTATCCGACCGTGGGTTAGTTATTTATATAATAGATTGGTAGTTGGTTGGTCATTCATCAGGTGCTACGTCTTTGGGTTGGTTGTTCACTTGGAGGTTCACAAATCGCATCCCTGATTCGTTCTATCTCTTCCATCTTGCCAACCAACTGCTGAGTGAAAAATGCCCTATGCAAAAGTTCAACGGACTTTCACATCTGTCAGGACCTGAAGCTAAAAATAGGCATTTCTATTGAAAAAGTTGAGCTGACTTACTATGATGACGTTGAGAATAACACCCAACGTCAAAATCAAGGTCTCACCACCGGATGACCTTCTTCGTCTACGTTTCCAGAATGTTCTTCGTAATTCCCAATCATTTTCGAAATTACATGTAGAGGGAGGAGTGGGCACTTTATGGACACTTCGTACAATAATTGAATTTCAATTTCATTGGAAGAAGATGTATAACAACATGAATCTACTTCTCTTCTTCTAGGAATCACAGTATCAAGGTTGGATTACAAATTGAGAATAGATCTCAGAACAAAAAAAGCAAAAACAGTTATCTGGAAAACATCGACTTCAGTACCAGAACTAGAATTCTTATTGAATTATTAGATTCACTCATAATGTGTTTCAACGTGAGGTAATTGTCATTAACTCATCGGAAATTTTAACCCCGTGGATGATCACATAAATATAAAATACTCAAATCTATTCTTCACAAGGGAATACTGTTCTGGTTTGAATTGCTCTGTCGAGAATTCACGAAACAATTTTATATAGACTTGATATATCCAAAAACACTTGCAACTTTTCATCTCTAGGTTTTTATTCATTGCAACAGGGCAATACTTACAATTAGTGCGGTTCATAATTCAATCAGTCACAATCTTTCGGTTCTCTTCATTATTCAAAATGGGTGCACGATGTACCGAGATGTGGATGAATCAGTAAATTGAGTCGAATTCATCATCTGCTTACAATTTATCTTCATACTAATGGTCTAAATTTGACAGCATCAATGTGACGAGCATCTCGCACTCTGAAAGCTCTTATGCAACTGAAGCTAGTAATGAATTAATCCATGCTTTAACAACCGGAGAAGTTGACGTAGGGCTGTTTCTTTTGGACGTGGATCTCAATCGAGGGACATCGGCGTTCGGTTTCAGTCTTCCCATCCTGCACTTCAAGTGAGTGAGGTGGCGTCAATATGCTAATAAAATGAATTATTCAAGACAAAGTTTACTGGACGAGTAGACTCTAACCAATTTTAGTGGAAACCCTTGGCAATCTCATAACGCATTCTCGGGTTTGGTATTTGCAAAACCATCAAAATACGGAGTTCTAAGTATTTTTCCTTCTCATTCGTAATTTATGCTTGAATAAAAGACCCCCACGATTGTGATGCGCAGAATCGAAATCAGAATAATCTTTGAAGAGAGTCTTACAGGATTTGATAGGTTGATTCATATCAAACATCGTCCGATTGAATCTGTACACCTTCATTTCCGTGATCACGAACATTCTAAGAAAAATACTTATTTGATAGATGGTTTTCTTCCCTGAATGATAGAGGAATGTAATTGGAAACAAATGGTCTGATAGATCACATGTATTTCTAGGCGAAACATATACTTCGAGCCCCCTAATGTTTCAAACAACAGGTTTATGCAACAATTCTCCTTAGGAGTATTACTGAGCATCGCGGGATCTTTTGCTCTGATCGTAACAGTCATGGAGATAATTAACTTCGTGACCATGTTTATACATTGGCAAGAAGACGAAGAACATTTTGGGCTTGGAGAAGCATTGATTTGGGGGTTGAGTGTTATGAGTATGCAGGGTAAGACCATTGCAGCTTGAATTGCGTTTAAATATCATTACTCAATAAAAACAATGGTATCACTAAACTCTGGTTCATTTCTTTGTATAGGTTCGCCATGGCTACCAAGAACACGAGCCGGAAGAACAGTACTTGTTACAAGCCTCATGTTTACCCTCATAATATTCAATGTTTACTCTGGTTCTATCGCTTCTTTTTTATCTGTGAAGACAAATCCTATCACAGTGGTTTCGGATTTTGATAAATTTGACTATACCATTGGTTTCATCAGAATAGATGACAATGATATTCTAGTAAGTTTTTCTAGTGACTTTCACTCATCTGCAGACCATTTATCACTAGAAAAAGAAACTTGAGCGATTTCAGCTTGGTGATGTTCTTAATGCGAATCCGTTTTGACACAATGCGACAACATTTAAAATCAAAATATTTCTTCTAATATTATTTGTCTCGCGACAGTTCATTATTTTGACCTTTTTTAGAAGGATGCAAATTTACGACCATTCTACTTCAGAGCCATGGAGAAAAATCAACTTGGAATTTCAGAAAAAGATGGCCTGCAGAAAGTTCTAATGGGTAAATTTGCTTTTGTCTCTGCAGACATAGTAGCAAGGCAAATTTTGAGCAAAGATCTCAGATTTCAAAGTTGCGTAGTCAGTGAGTTGCCGACAAATTCAACCGGAGTTTTAGCCCTACCCATTGCCATTAGCAGTCCGTTCAAGAAAATTATCGACTCCAGGTAACTTATCATTTTGAAGGCGACCAAAAAACTTCCGATAATAGTACATTACGCGTCGAGTGCTGGAAACATTTTTTCCTTCGGGAAACCGGGCTGGACGTGGGCGAATGCAAAGTTCAGCTTGGTTTTCCCAAAGGAAGAATGTTTCCGCACGACACACGTATGCAGTTTCTACGTATGGACGTATAAAAAAAATTACGCTGGGTATATCGTAGACTTTTGCGTTAGAGTTCCAAATGTAAATTGATCAGGAAAATATAATCATCTACTATGAACCGCTATCATTTTCACACAACTCGGCATTATTCTTTTAGTATACTACGGATGTGGGAGTACGGAATATTGCGCAAAATAGATATGGGAATGAAACCACCGTTGCTTGAATGTAGATTAAAGGAAGAAAATGAGCACAGAAGTTTTGAACTTGGAGACGTTTATGGGCCATTTTTCATTTTTGCTTTTGGTTTTGTGGCTTCGCTGTTGCTATTCTACTTTGAGCACAGTTGGGTCAGACGCCGAAAACTGAAAATTCTTGTTCAGGGAATACAGCATCAGCTTCACGTTGGTCATGCTTCACGCTCGCAAGCTCGAACTCGGCGTTAAAAACGGATTGAGGTACATTATGCCATGGGTTAGTCATCAAGATTGAGTAACTCTGTAATGGGTACTATACCAAGTTGCTCTATTGATTATTGAATGTACTTTATTGAATAAACTATGCTATTGAGAACCGAGAGCTTTTCTTTCTTTTACAATAAGAATGCAAGGAATGATGAAGATGATATAGCGAATACATGTCAGCGCGTACGTAATACGTGTTTTAATCGTACACTTTTTCTTGATTCCAATTTCAAGAAATGAAGTTCTTTAGCTTGTCTGAGCTAATAGAGTGGAAGATACTGCCTCTCTTTGTCCATTTTGGAAGAGTCTTATGTATCTTTTTGAGAGACTTCTACTGTCCCAATTCTGAAGAGATACAGAAATCAATCTTACAAGAAATTCTTGATTTGCTGTAAGTTACATATTGTTGATATGAGAGTATCAATGGAATAACAAAAGCTCAAAACTTGAATTCAAGTTTCAAAGCCGCCTAAAGAAGTACACTATACATACACTATACATTGATCTGATCTTATATCATAATTCACTGCCTGTGATAAGAGTCTAACGAAAGTGAGGTAAATCAAAATCAAAATGCTCGCAACTGTCTGCCTCATTATTTGATCTGATATAATTCAACGACTAACTTCTAATCATTATTGATTGGGAAGAGTGGGACAATATCTTATATCTCTAATATTTAGTTCTCATTTAATTTATTCCAAAATAAAATAAGATTGAAAAACTTCCAGGAAGACAAAAATCAGATGTTCGCGTGGCAAAAGTCGTTGCTGTAAACTAAGAAGGAGCCTAGCACTTTTGAAACTGAATCGTTATAATGGTAACCTATCATTGAACGATTGAAATATGAAGTATTTCAACTTATTGTTTTTCTTTTGTATCTGATTCAACGCTAAAATACACTCCCAGTTACGATTTTAGAAGGTATCCCAATAAATAATTACTTCTGATCTCCAGCACCGCACTCGATACCTGGGAGCCAGACGGTCGCAAGGGACTTTACCTAACAGCTTTGAGCATTTCATCAAGAGACCACCAATTTTTTCATAATCGGGGTTCATTGACAGCACCGAAGAGCCTAGAAAGACCAAGGGAAAATTCATCGAGACAAGTCATGATTCAAAGATTTTATTTTCTCCCACGATATTGACATTACATTTTGCACAAAGTTCTATGTCTTCTCTCTTATCTCTCTCTGAATTACAACAAACTTCTATTCCTCGTAACATTTAGATGGTTTGATAATTGAAGCTGGAGAAACTCGTTCACAATGGCGCCTTCCATTTGGTCATCACTTACCAAATTCCCTGTAAGATATCACATGAGTACTTGTCGACTAATCGTTGAGTTTCAAACTATCAGAGCCGTAAGGTCCTCACAAAAATGATAGCAAAGTATCCAAGCAAAGTATCTAAATAAATAGCAAGATTATCACTCAAACGATAATGATGCTCAAAACAATGGTATATCGAATCGTATACAACCATAAATAATGAATCAAAGTCAATAACGAAAACTGGCAGTGTTGGTAAGAAAAATCTGCAATTTTTTATATCCTCGAAAACGACGCGGAGAACGGGTTCTATTCTAAGTTCGATGGTACTCTTTTCTATCGTTGATAAGATATACATGCTGTATGGTGACTACCCACGGAAACAGGATTGTTCTTTTCCATCAAGGTCTGTTTCTACGTGCGCTGTTCTCTTACTGATTAAATTTTCTTTTACACATGAAATAAGAGACAAGGAACTCGCATAAAATCTTGGACCGTGTGTGCGCATGTAATAATTACCTTGCGTGCGGTCGTAAAATTTCGTTAGTTTACTTATTTTAGGACCTTGGATCCCAATACGTTCTGTATTACCAGCACGTAATTCTTACGTTCGCACACACGCTCTAAGATTTTATGTTAGCTCCAAGTTGATAATTTATTTCAATTACATTTGCTAAGTGATTCGCCTATTGCAAATTTATTCGAATCGATTTTCAAATCTGAAGAATTCTCATGAAATAATATTGCGAAAACAAGAATCTTATTTCCGAAGTACAATTCTTCATCTTCAATTGCTGTTCGTGAAAAAATTTCACGAGGCTTTGACTGATTTTGATGAACATATGCTCTAAGCTAATGGGCTATAATTTCCTCTGTCTCTCAGTATGATCAAGAGATCCATGCTGTTCCCAAATAAGAAAGTACCGGATAAAATCTAGACATTTCTCTCTATAAGAAATTCGTGTGTCACATGACGTACATACATTTTGAGAATTTGATCCCTCGTGTTCATAGCAATGGATTGAATATGTGCTATTCTCATACCACTAACAAGGGGAGGACCAGACCTTTGGATCACCAATCTTGTCCAAAATTTTTTTACAGTTTTGTATTACCTAGAATATGAAGAATCCAGAGTAACTCCGTCAAATGGGCCTCCTGTCCGAAGTTACAGCCTATGACATCAGCATTGCCCATATAGGCTCATGTTAAAAAGTGATGTATATAGATATACTGGCAACGCTAACATTTTCGCTTGTAGCTCTGGACAGAAGGCCCATTTGACGGAGTTACTCTGGATTCTTCATATTCTAGGTGACAAAAGACTGTAAGAAAATTTTGGAAAGGATTGGTGATCCAAAGGTCAGGTCCTCTCCTTGTAAGATGTAAATTTATGTAATAGTGATTTTTGTAATTCTTTCTAAAATTCGTAACATTCAGGAAACGATAAACTAATTGAAATTGCTCGTGATTAAGGATAAGTAAAAGATATTCATGTGATTTGGTCGAAATTATTTCATCCTGTCAAGGGAAATTGCAAACAGGGTGTTCCAAAAGCCAGCCCCCCCCCCATGTTCCTTCAAAAACGGTTGGGGATTGCGAAATGCCCCGGAACGCGGGTCCCCTTACTTCGAGGAAGATACCCGATTGTGGTTTTGGTTTTGACCCTACACTGAAAAAAGGGGACCTAACCTCTCTTTTCAGTGTAAAGGTCATTTTCAAGATCATTTAGAGATCAACTAAAGAGTATGGGAATTTCGTTTGAAATATTTCGGGGTTTAATTTGACCTTGTGAAGGTATGGAGGTCAATATCGGTGGATGGTAACCTCAGTAGCTCCAAAAGTAAGCGTTGAAAGACTGATTAAGATAGAAGTTGTTCATGATCATGCTTGTCACCTTGTTTTGGCCGTGGAGGTCATTTTCGAGGTCATTTAGAGATGAACTCGATTTTTTCGAATAGAAACACACACTGATGACCTTGAACTATAGCGTAAGAGATATTGAAACTTGTGCCTGAAACAATATTTCGATCGGGCTTGATTTTGGCGAGGTCCGATTGACTTTCATTTATCTCACCAAGATCAACTCGAATCGAACAATTCCTCTATAATTAGTTACATAATCTTTCACGCTCTTTCAGTACCCGAGGTCAAAAGTAGGTAATTCTATTTGAAAGCATCTAATTGACCTTCAAATGACCTTGAAAATGTAGCTCTAAGGTCAAAATCAAGGCTTTTAACTCATTTTTGTTTGGATTATCAACAACTTTAAACTTTAAAATTTTCTTATATAGCGCTTATTTTTCGGGGCTAACAGCAATTCACAACTGTTTCTGAAAAATTATGGGGGGAGGGGGTTGACTTTTAGAACACCCTGTATATTCAATAGCTTGAATACTCTCATGGATTCAACATCTTATAATATTTAGAAATGCACAAAATGCGTAATCTTACTTCGTAGAGACAATAGGAGGATTTTGTGCAGTAGCCTTGGCAGTAGCTGTAGCTACGAGCGCAGCGATGACTGCAATCACTAAAATGAATCGAGTAGCGAGCTTCATGACTGATAACTTGACTTCAGAAATTCTTCAGTTTAACTCTGAACTTCCAGCCTTTATACTCTAACTATTCCTCGTAAGATGGCCTTGATTTTCAGTTAGATTCAAAACAAAATCGTTAAAATAGATATTATGCTTTTGGGAGCACGACTGTACAGTCGTGCTAAAGAAAAAATTTATGGTTGGAAATCGAAAGAAATTTTCATTACTCTGATGTACGATACTAAGGACAATATCGCTTCCATGCACACAACCATATTTAGTATCATATTCGGCTATGAGTAATGTGCCTAGGAGATTTTGACCCGAGAAACCGTGTATTCTAGTACCAGTTGGAACATAGAACTGAATTTTTGGGTCATGGTTGTAGCAGTAATAATATGTTCTTCTTTTTTGAGCGCGATATCAAGTTGTAATCTTGATGTAAATTCGTTTTTTGCGTAGACAATGAATTTGAGAATTTGCAAATCCTTCTCATGGAATTGAGAGAACGAAAAATCATAGACTTTGTTCTGTTTTATCAAACTGACAATGTGTTTAAATCGGAATAAAATAATATCCCTAGGCTACCTGCAAAACATTCCGTCATTCAGATTCTGCAATGTCAAAATGGACTAAACCAAAAACTAGGCAACAATGGATCAAATAGCAATAATATCAACCTCTCAGTCGTAAACAATCATAAAAATCATTGAGACATTGAAAATGTTCAGTAATCTCACCGAGGCTGTTATGCATGCATGTTTTCACAAATATCAGGAACAAATGTGACAATATTGTATAGATGCACTCAAATCTGAGCAAAGCAAATTGGAACGATAAGTACCCGATGAATATTTGAGTTAGATGGCCTACGTGACTAATCGGGTGTCATTCCTATGAATTTGTGGCGAAGACGACTCTCCTCTATTCAAAACAGTCTATGTCATTCAATCGATGTGCTCCCTGATAAAGAGAAGAGATCTCGGAGGAGATTCACGTTATTCTAGTATTGAAATGAAAGAACCAAACATGGAATTATCAAATGACAAATATCCAACAATCATATAAGGTAAGTGTACCCAACATGCCCCCTGTACCCAACATGCCCCCATATGCCGATCTCAGAACTGGGCACTCGAGGACCTCCCTGCAATTTTTTTTTACGTTTGTTATGTTAAAATATGAGAAAACTAATGATTTGGACCGACCCGGAATGATTTCTGCGTCTCCCAGAAAATATAAATTGAGTTTTTGCATTTTTCGTGTTTGCACACCTAAGAAATTGCCTTTATTCAAACCTCTGCCAAATTGTTTTGATTCAACCAATCTTGACGTACCTTGGTGCATTTGATTCCTTGTTTCAAGACCTTCAAAATCCTTTTTACAGCGTTGCAAAACTCTAATCTGGAGCGATTTCATGAGCAAAATACGGAGGCAAGTTGAAAACGAGGGGGTGTACCCAACATGCCCCCATCCGTCCGATTCCACAAGAGAGCTCCTGCAGTCCGCTGCTGTCGGGCTATACGTTTGTACATCAAACTAGAACCGCTCCTGGGGCTTTTCACGATTCTTTTCAAGCTCTTTTCGATCATATATCTGAGCATTATCTCGCGAGAAAAAATACTTGACATGAGCGATGTTGTGTCCTACAACTGCGGGATAATTTTTTCATTTTTTACATTTTATTTGTGAAACCTCGCGAGTTACCTGACATTAATGTGATTATTATTGTTTTTAAAAGTATTACATGTTGATCATTGACGAAAAAGTGCTTTAATTTTTGTTGAAAGATATCTCGTGCTGAATGCAAGAGACATGTTTTGGTGAATTTGATGTAGCGTTGCTAGCCACAATGCTAAATAATGATTTGAATTATAGTCACAGATATTGTGTATTTTAATTTGTATCCTTTATTATTATTTCTTTGACCCTTACGAGGAAACAATAATTCAAAGTCATGTATTTTTTAAAATAAATTATCGTCTTACTGATCTCTTGCCTTCTTGAATGAAATTTAGCGTGGAAAGAATCAAAACTGAGCGTCTATAAAGATACGCTTTTTCCGTGGGACTTTTCGAAATGCATATTCAATTATTTTGCCAAGCAGCATCTGTCACTGAAGATTCATCTTTTCCAATCGTACAATACGTCACATTCTACCCATTAGATATCGCTCAGACTCCGAAGGCGGACAGCTGTGAGCGTTAAGAATCTTGGCGCCGACTATGATCGCGGAGAAGAATGGGGGCATGTTGGGTACACCCCCTCGCGAACTCCCAAAAAAACACCTTTTGCGAGAATTAAGATTACTCGGCTGTAGTTGGTCAAAATTCAACGTATGTTAGTTCATTTTGAAGGTTTTTTTTCAAGCTTCAAAATGAGCTAAAGTACGTCAAAAAATATTGAGATGGGCCAAAGTTATGGGCAAAATGGCTTAAGGGGGGGCATGTTGGGTACACTTACCTTACATATATTAAGACAATCCCAGAAGTATCAGTTAGAAAAGAAAACAGCCGACTCTGATAACGTAAGTCGACCCCATACAAACATCGATAATGCTCATGCGATTGTAAATTTCAAGAGCGTGTATCATGTACATCAGGTATTTATACAGCTCCTTTCATTTGCTGCTGCACATGCATCAAGGAAGTACTGGGGACCCAGCTGTTTTGGCGTCGTGATTGAAAATCATCTTTGTTGCAACTCTGTCAGGAATTTTATTCCACCCGTAATCAACGTGCTTTTCTAAAAAGTTATAAATCAGGATGAAGCAGTACCTTCGGAATTCCCTCGTCCTCATCGCACTTCTGACCAATTTTGTGCAGCCAGTGCCCGTAAAAGGTATTAATATTATGTGCATTCATTTTCATGAGATATCTTGCTCTTTTACATTAGAAAGTGATCCAATTTGATTAGAAAAAATCGGTAGTATTAATCTTATTCTCTGCAATCGTTTGAAAAAAATCTGAATTCACTTAGTGAGTAAAGTGTGCAGCTTTTTCAAGAATAAACCATCGTGTAAAATCCTCCCAATTAATCGCATAGCAAAAATTTGAATCCATATCTATATAGTCTTCGAGACGTTTAAATGATTTATCGATTATTTTGGTTTATGATGAAAAACAATACCCCTATGCATTCCTTGACTCTCTTGAATTGTGTTTTATTTACTTCACATATTAGGTGAGGACTCTGTTAAGAAAATTTCCTTTGTATCTTGGTGAAACATTCTTGAAAGTTTTAAGACTCGAAGAGCGATTTTTCGAAACAAAATTGCACCAAAACGTATCCAAATATATCTCAAATTTTATGTCTCAAATAACTTCTCCACGGCCCAAATAAGGTCGAAGGAGTTATTCAGGATGTGATATCATTAAATCACATGATTCACAATATTTTACAAAGATGCCAAAAGTATTCAACAATCACCATACATAGATTTGAAACTATTCTGTCTCGTGAGTTTCAAATAAATTTTAACGTAGATTCTCTCTAAGGAGATTCGAGTAAAAGCGGTCGCAACCCCGGCTCCGAGAGAAATTTTCACTCGAAGATGAGTTGCGACCTCTCGACCAGCGCTGCTCTCGACTTACTTCGAGTAAGATTTTTACTCGAATTGAATTAGAGTGTTACTTGTTAGAAATTTTACAAGAGGCGGATGAACTTCAAAATGATCATAAGAAATGACAAATTACGTTATACTGAACTGTGAAATTCACGTTGTGAATGGAATCAAATGAAATAAAATGGTTTCTCACGGTCCTCCAGGCACCTCTTCAGTATGAAGTTAGTACAAGTTGACTTTAAAACTGATAATTTTATGCGCAGATCTGGCTGAACTGGAAGCGAATCAGGTCTTGATGGGGCCCATCGGGGACGAAATGAAATCGTTTGATGAAAGCGAAGGCTTAGTCCGTCAACCAAGGCTCACTTGCGATCTTTTGGATGCATATGGTCTTGGTCACACCCCTTGTGCAGCACATTGCCTTGCTCTGGGCAAAGCTGGGGGCAGATGCATTGATTCAATATGCACTTGTCGCAAGTAAGTGTTTAAAATAAATGATGGTCTGTCTTCATCAATGAATTTCATCATTTTATCTTTTAATTGAAAATTTGAACACGTTCACCGCCACGGGTCCCACGGGTAGGGCCCGTTTTTGCTTGGGTTCTACTGTGCACCAAACGACGTAGATGCATCCAATCGCGTTTATTGCGGTTTTGATCCATTATATACGACGCCAAGAACATATGTGCACACCAGTTTTTGTATTCTACTTGATTTGTACGAGTTACTCGATAAAAACACAGTTTTTGCAAAAATTCCGATAAATTTAACAAAAATAGCCAGTAAATTGTGGATTAATTAAGTCATATGGGATCTTTTACAACATAATTAAGCTCATTCGAATTTTATATGAAAGGCTACAAAATGAGCTCACATACGCCTGATTTGAGTGACATAGAGCTGAAAAATCAGAAATTACGCGAAATAACCACGAGCAAACCGACTCAATGGTTGACATTTCAACTGCTCCCCCCCTCTCCTCAATCTGTTTCATATCACCGAGCATGAGGAACTTTTTGTATTTAGAAAAGTTGAAAAGTTTCTTAATTAAGAGTTACCATCTCATGGATTCACGAGAATAGAAAATCATACTTGGGTAGACTACAATCGCGATCCGCGGCTCGTACTAAACAAAAGCTCCCAATTCAGGCCTAGCTCGCGAATTATACTCAATTGATACAGAGGAATCAACGAATGCTCCCCAAAGGCAAAATAATACATCTTAGGATCACTAATTTAGGTAGTTCGATCATTCACTCCATCCCCCATTGCAAGATAGAAATTTTCGCGGGTCCCACCGTACCGATGGGACCCACGTATAAGTTCGCGAGGATCTTGTGAATAGATGTCAAACTGATTACATTCCAAGAGGTTTGACTTTTAAAGGTGCAAAATCACGCGTTTGTATTCTTTCGCACTCTGGGACGGAATGCCAGTTTTCATCGTCGCATAGAACCTTTAGTTTGCGTTATAAACTGATAACTTCGTAATCTGGTGGTTTTTAGATATCATACTGTTGAATTTGTGGAAAATGTTGCCAGTGCCTCTATCTCCTGCTAGGTTGATCACTCAAAACCGACACTAACTTTAGTCGAGTACCGCAAGCAGAGTCTCATGCAATGCATCAAAAATGCTTCAAGAAAATTGGTGGTTACTGCACCTCTCAAGGTCCTATTTGCTGCTCCTGTGTGAAGCTATACACGTCATAGCATTACTTACATTTTCAATAATAAATTGGCACATTATAATGTAAGATTCTTGTATCGATTTGCGAGCGCAAAGTTCAGTCATAGTATTTTTCAGAACTACTCTTGGTAACCTGTTGAGGCAGCGCTTTGGGTAGTCCTGGTGGTGATTCAAAATGGAAAGAAAGAAGAATCTTCTATGCAGAATTGAGACGATTGGAGTGGAAATCTTCTCATCAATCTTGTGATCAATAAGTTCTTTGTTCATTTTCTAGATTTTTTCAGTTTCCTGATAAATTAATGCAATAATAAAATTAATCTCTGACGCAATATGAATCTAGTTCATTCGCATCCAGATCGTATATAGACATTACTCGGATATCATCCTCATTATCATGTATTCTGATCTATCTCGAATCAATAAGTTTCGAATGCAATTTTGATTTGAATGATCGAAAATTTCCAAGGTTTGAGACTACGAACTAGTTTCATAGTTACTGCAAGTATATTATTCGAAATGAAGTTTTAAATTTGGCGGTCACAACTTCACGACCCCCAATGAAATCCGATATTCCCGCCCTTTTCTTAGGGTTAGGTTACGTTTATTGTTATTACTTTCACAGTCGGATCAAAACAATGCACTTTTGACTTTTCTTGATACCTGGAGTAACTAAATTTTCTTTACGATGGCTTCGGGGAAAGAACTGATTGATGGTAAGCATCATATAGATCCTTCCACTCACCCAGAATCTTCTCCGATTTTTTGTCAATTCTGATCAATCATATCGACACGCACAATAGAATTCTATTGAATCATATCGGAGCATACTTCTTCTTTCCATTGGACTAACAGAAGAAACCCTAATGATTTCAATTTCGTGATTGAAAAAATTTTCAAAAATTTTCGTAATCATACATCGAAAAATCCTCATCATTCCTGAAAATTTCGTACAATTTCGAGCCATTTTCAATTTTTAGCCGTGAGATTTTCGCTTGAAGCTGATGGAGAGCTCAGCCAAATGAAAGCTGAGATGAGAACCAAAATTATGAAATTATTGGAAGGCACACAAAAATCTAGTAAATCCAATCAACCTAAATCTCCACAAGAAGTTCTAATTCTGAATGAAATGATAAGGGAATATCTTGATTGGATGGGGTACAAATACACATCCACTGTGCTTGTTTCAGGTGAGAAATTTGGATCAGTACCCCTTGCATGGCCTTCAAATGATGATACTCATGAAATATCTTTTTTCAATTTTAGAGTGTGACTTATCCAAACAACCTTTAGATCGTTCCCTCATTGCTAAAGATTTGGGAACTACAGAGACTGATAAAACAAAAGAGCTGCCCTTGCTCTTTTGCCTAGTTGAAACTTTCAAAGAGATGAGATCAGCATAGAAATTTAGGATGCACAGGAGAAAAGGATTCTAAAAAGTCAAGATTCAGTATTAATAACCATTAAGTGCCGTTTGAATGTTCATCAAGAAGTGGATTTTATTCTATGACTATTTTTCCATACACTGCCATACAGAATATATGTATACAAAGTGCTTTGTCAAATGACTTCTTTTTATTCACATTATTATTCATAGTTATTTTAAGCCATCACACAATATTCTATAACTTCATGACTCAAACATAGAACTTTTACAATTCATACAATTCAACACCACCGTTGATTGTACTTATAATGCAACAAATGCATAATCTCTATTCATTCAAAAAAGTCATCATGATCGTGTATAAACCATAATAATTCAAATCCGTTCAATTCTCATAAATTGCTCTGTGAGGAGTCCTAATAATCATGTCAGTGATATTAAAATTGAGAATTTGCAGTTATCACTCGTTTGTCTGGATTCATCTTTGTATTTAACAGGTACCACTTAATCTCTTAGGTTCACACACTCAACTTTCATCACTTATGTTTGGACTTCTTCTTTTTCTTTGACTGTTTACTCTTACTCTTGGACTTCTTCTTTTTGCGATGCTTTTCCTCCTCCGAGCTTGAATCGGATGAGTCACTGTAAGCGTCGGAATCCGAACTAGATTCTTTCTTAGATTTCCGCTTCTTTCGTTTCTTGTGTTTCCTCTTCTTCTTGCGATGCGATTCAACAGAGCTATCTGTATCAGATGATGAGCTGTCTGAGCTACTCGAGTCATCCGAACTGCTCACCTGGAAATGAAAATGAAACTTTTTAGAATATGAATGACCTATCATGTGCAAATTTCGAATCTCTTGAACGTGGAATACATCACACAAAGTTATTTTCAGGAGACGTTGGAAATTTCCTCAGCTAGCCTAAGTTTCTCTCGTTACGTGTAAAACGAGATAAAAGGGCGATTATACCGGATTATAGCCCTGAGCAAGCAAATTTACGTTAAAAAAAGCGAGTTAAACGCCTTTGAACGCACACGAAACATTCCTTAATTCGTGCTAAATCATTGGCTTACGAAATGTACTGTACAAGTTTGAAAAAATCCTTCAATAAAATGTACTCGAATTGAGAGAGTAGTAGAGTGATAAAAAAAAAGAAACCGTAGAAGATATAATCAGAGTATTACTGCCCGATTGGCCCCTAACGCATTGAAAACCAATTAAGATGCTATTGATCAGACTTGAAACTTCGTGAAACCTCATCACGTCAGGAATACAGCATCTAATCCTACCTTGATCTTTTTCTTAGAGGTTTTAGTCTCGACCTCGAGGTTGGCACTGTCGTCGATCTTCGCCCTCTTGGTTGCTAGCAGAGTAGCCCTGTCGTCCTCTGATTCCGAGTCTGATACAGAGTAGTCTGGTTCAAAGTTTACCTCGTCGATGACACTCCTCTTGCGATCGGACACCAGCTTAGGGTTCTTCCTGGCGCTTGCCATCGTTACTTCGGCCGAGCCATTCGAGCCCTTTTCTTCGTCGTCTTTGATGACTATCGTTGTCATATCCTTAGAGGCCTTCCGCTTATGATGCTCCGAGGTTTTTTCTTTTTTGTGCTTTTTGTCTTTGCGTTTCTTACGGTCACGCGATTTGCTCCTGGCAATGCGATCCTTCTTGCGCTTTTTCGTTTCGCTTACGCCTTTTTTGTCACGCTTCGAACGGTCTTCTTTGCCTTCCTGCTTTTGCAATTGTAGCTGTAACTGTCCCTGTTCCTCTGCCTCTTTACGAGCCTTAAAAACGGCTGCAACAGCTGGAAGAGGTGGCGGTGTGCGAGCTGCGCGCTCAGCCTTGCGAATCTCACTGCGATCGAGGAGCCTCATTGGATCCTATGGAGAATGATGAAACTGGTGAGAAATCTGACATTGTGCGACGTAGTCTATTCGGAAAATTTATTGACATCATGCAAGCTTCCAAACAAAAAATCATTGCCACATTAGATTTGATAACTGTGTGTAAGATACAATCAGCCAAAGACCAAAATATTCTTCCTACATTATTCCTCTAAATCATCCATCTCCACTTTGACATTAATATTCACACAGACATGAATTATCAGCGATACTTCAGATTCAAATTGAGGAGTTATAGTGAATAAAATTCATGAATTTGCCCTTCAACCGAAAAGTAAAATATAATGAGCGTATACGTGGAGGGCATTCGTTCAGTGATAGCCGACTGACAAGGGTAAGGAACGTCACACATCTGTGAAATATAGTTATCTTGGAAAATATTGTTTGTTAGCTGATTGCTGACTGATTCTTAGACTTGTATCTAAACGTGAAAAATTAATTTCCCGTACAAATATTGGGCGACCTTCATGGAGAAAGAAAACAAAATTGTTGTGTGGCAATCTCAAGAGCAAAAAAATTACGCCCATCTACGATAAAGAGCAATTCAAAACGGCTTTCAGAGTATGATCATTACAAACCTTGGTTAGAGTAAGATCGATCGTTGGCCTGTTGGGGTCGATTCTCGACTTAGACTTGGTTCTCTTCCTATCCGCGATGAAGACTTTACGTTCGGGGTTGACCAACATAGGTGAACCCAGCGAAATCGGTAGCCGCCTGTCTTTGGTCCGTCCCCTTGCCAATATGTCAGAATTGACAGTGTCGCGAATCTTTACCTTATCGTCGATCTTATCTCCGAGACGTTCTTTCGCCGAGAGTCGTGTCGGTGATAATTGTAGCCCTTTGAACTTGGATCGTTCACTCTTGGACTTCTTCAAAGTTTCGGTCGATATTTCCACGTTGCGCTCGTTCTTATTCACATTTATGGTCACATTTACGCTCTTGCGTAACGGCTCACGTTCCAGTTCCGGTTCGGTCATCTGCCAAAATATTACGACACATTAACCACTTAATTAAATAGGCATTCGTTATTATCTATCGATATTTTACGGAAATGAACAAAAAATGATGCGACAGAAACTCAATATTTGAGGAATTCTATGAAAATTATGTATTAGGAGTCTGTAAAAGGAAAATATGAATGGTTGCGATGGTCTTATTGGTCGAATATCGGTTAGGTGTATTAATGCAGACATCTTCAAGAATAGGAACTGCGATAAAATTTCATTATTGGAATGCATGCCAAGAGTTATATGATCATAATCGATGTGTACACTTGGCGTCAATGAATACTCTCCAGAACATTGGAAAGTGTACGCGTACCTAGGTAAGAAATGCACGTCGGTATGCATGTATTTTCAAATTTTCTGGAAAGTATTCATTGATGCCAAGTGTACGTAGGACTGTGAAGTTGCTCATTTGATCGATATCATTCACGCAACAACGAGCTTACATTCTGAATGCATTATTGAATGTACAATAATCAAAATGCGAGTTTCTAAGACAAACATTTCAGGAATTTTTTATGTAAGTAGAAAAAATCCCTACATCCATACCGGAGTGGGATAAGATTCTACCATGGAGGCAGGTCGATTGTGATGAAATTTGTACAAAGGATTCCAACGAATTGAGACGAAAGATATTGAGAGTTCCAAGACCGTCACTTGCAAATAAAGAACAAAGTATATTGAAAGAATACTCACCACCTTGGGTTCAGGATTCTGGTACAAAATTTTTCTACTGTCACTAATCTTCTTGATTTCAATGGGCCTGATTGCATTGATAGCCTTTTGGAAGATTGCATTCTCGGCGCGCTTCAGAACTTCATTGGTGACGAGTTTCCCAGATTTCGAGTCGTCATTCTCAGATGGGACCTTATCCGGTGTAGCACTAGCTTCGCCATCCTCATCGTCATCAAGTTTATCCGCGACTGCTTCATCACGTTCCCACTTGGAAGGTTCGGGCAGTGGTGCAAGGAACTCGCTCGCTTTGCGTGCGGCCTCTTCCTCTTCCTCGTCCTTATCATCAATTTCACCTTCTTCCTTGTCATCGTCTTCCAGTTGCTGCTCATCGTTTGGAACTTCGTTTTTCTCCGGCTCATCATCACTCTCAGGGTATTCAGGGGAATCGATTTCGCCTTCCTCTTCCTGTTCTTCCTGTTCTTCTGTCACTTCAGGCTGAGGTTCAGCTTCAAGTTCAGGTTCGGGTTCAGGTTCAGGCTGAGGTTCAACTTCAGTTTGAGGTTCAAGTTCAGGTTGAGCTTCAACTTCAGGTTGAAGTTCATGCTCGGGTTCGGCTTCGTGTGGAGGTGAAGGTTCACCGGTTGGGGTTTGGCTACCTTCGGGCACATCCTCGTAAGGCTCGAAGAGACTGTCGGGTATGGTTTCCGATGGTGGAGGACTTGCATTTCTACCTGTAGGCGACGGAGATTCTTCTGCTGAAGCAATTGGTTGCTCAATTTCACTTGGGTTCAAAGTAACTGAAGGTTCAGCTTGCTCTTCTACTGGAGCTGGTTCTGCCTGAATTACTTTCTTCGGTGTCTCCGGTGGTTCCGGTTTGACAATCGTTGCTGGATCGATCATCAAAGCGACCCTTGGGGGTCGGGGACTAAGTTGGGCGATTGTCTTGAGAATCGTTGGTTCGGCTGTGACTGCAGCCGTCCGGGATCCCTCGTCGCCCGATTTTGGCTCCTCTTTCACCTGGAATGATTTTGTAAGGATGGTATTTGTCATATGTTGGAATTATTTCAATGAAAGGGGAGGGTTTCAATTAATGGCATGGAAATTAAATCATTGAGTATAGTTTTACTTTACGGAGATTGCACTTGGTTCTCAGTATTATACGAACATGATAAACTGACGACATTGAGGTCTTTGAAGATACATTCTAGAAATGAGATTTTTTATTATGATTTTTAGAATGTCAGTTTCCGGGTTTGAAATCCGAGCAGCAACTGAACAAAATAAACTCTTGACAAGAAAATCAAAACCTTGCTCGAAAATATCCGAATGCAGATACACGTTACAAAATGATATGAACTTTTTGATGATATGTCACATTTATTGAGAATTTCCGTGATAAAGTTTTGCGAATTATTGTAAAATACTACAGATAATTGATCCATATTCACATTATTTGTTGAAATGCATCGTAACTCCCCGTCAATGAAACAATACATATTTGAAATTATATTGAGAATTTCTCTAAATCAAGTCAAAGTTTAAACCGTTTCAAAATATCGGAGGTTACAGGACATGTTATGGTTCAAGACATACAATCTCGGAACTGACCAATCGACTAATTCTTCATTTCATCCCAACAAAAAGAAAAAAAATGAAAGTTTTCAAGAGGTGAAGAAAAGAGATATTCAAAGAAGAAATGGTTGTATTTAAAGAAGTGCTGGGGGCTAGTGAGCAAATAGGAAGTGTTTCCTAATGTCTAATTTTTGGAATCAGAAATTCTATTCTAAACTCTTTGCTCTTGCAAACCTGCCCAAATTCGGCAAAAATGTTCAAATTCATTAATCTTACCCGGATAATAGGCTCACTATCAGCCACCGCTGCGGCAACAGCTTTGGCAACAGCCGCTGCGGCAGCCTCTTTTTTCTGCTGCAAAAGAACAGCCGCTTCCTTTTGGATCAAGGCAGCTTCCCTTTGCAACAATGCAGCCTTCTTTTCCTTCTTCTTACGCTTCTTTTCCTTCTTATCCTTATCGTCGCTTTCTTTCTTCTTCTTTTTCTTTTCAATTTTCTTTTCTTTCTTGCTTTCCTTCTCGGACTTTGAGTCGTCATAATGATGATGTCCTTTGTCCTTGTCACGTTTACTACTGGCACTTCTGGCTCTATGACTTCGTGAAGACCTATCGGGGCTAGATTCTTTATGACTTGTCGAAACCGATGCAGTTCCACCACCGTCGGATGATCGATATGATTTTGAAGATGACCCATATCCAGGGCTTGGACTTCTTTTTGATGATCGTGATCGTTTTGGATGCTCGCTTGAGTGGTGCCTAGTTGACTCGTGGCTATGATGATGCCTCTGGTGGCTGCTCGAACGATGATCTTTGCTTTCAAAATCATAGTCACGTTCACGTTTTTCACGATCGCTACGACTACCACTGCTTCGGGAAGACTTGTCCTCGCCACGGTGACGATGCTCTCGATCGTCCTTGTACCTGTAGAAGATAGTCGACGCGAATGAAGGATTTTTTGTAGTGAGAGATTCTTAGGGATTGAGTCCTGAAGGCGCGATTTTTTGACATTGAAAATCTAAAATTCCTTGGACGGAAATCAATTGATCGCAAAAATGTTATGTGTATGGGGTGTACAACGTAATTTTCTTCGAAATGTCAATTTGAGCAAAGAATGCATTTCAAAGATGGAAAACTTAACTTCAAACTCATGATTTAACTTCGGGAGGATGATTTTTAAACTTAACAAAAAAATATCTGGGGGGGGGGAGGCATGGTTTTCATGTCTAATATACACTTTTTACCGTAAAAAAAGTTTAACCAAAATCAGTTTTGCGCCTAAACGAAAAGATTTTTCCGAATCATCACGGAACCAAACTGTGTTGGAAAGCAGTTCTGAAGGTTGTCTTGTCCTTCTGAGATTAATGTTATTGACAACGAGATCCCCATCGGACAGGTATTAGGTCAAAATATCTCTTCTCTCTAAGTTTGACTTGCTGAGAATAGTTGATGTAGTTTTAGACGTAAAGGCTCATCAGGAGCAAGCTTTCAGCTGGTAATGTGACCTCTGTGGTATTCTTTGATACTCGCTTTGATATTACCGTAAACCGGGGTGAATGTGGCCACTTTAGACCTTCTGATCGAATTCTCGTTGCGATTTTTCGAACAAACCTATATGTATCTTAGGTCATTCGACGCGTCTTGACGTCTTCTTCAAAACGCTTACTTCAGAATTTCATTTCAACCATTTGCTCTCTTGAAAAGTGTGAAAAACAGGGTAGCCACATTCACCCCGGCATCCGGGGTGAATGTGGCCACCCTCGTTGAGCACCGCGATTATGATGGACTGAGCGAATCCCTACCCCGACTCCTCGTGTTTGAAACAAAATCAGGATAACACATCTTTTAGCTCATCTAATTGCGAAGAGGATACCGTTGGATTCATCTCGATAGCTCAAAAACCCGAGTCAAGCGGACAATTTGGAATTCATAAACTACAGTGGCGTCTCAAGCACGGCTGTGTCTCGAGACGCGTCTGGGTTAATTTTGGACACTTTGACGCTTCAGGGTAGGGTTTCGGCGTTTACGAATTTACGAATTTACAGATTTACGAATTTACAGATTTAGCAGAGCGCATGCCCAGTGCGTTGAGGTCAGCAAGCTTCATTCACACGACTGGTCCCACCGGATCGGGCCACTGATTTGTATACGAATTTAGACAAATATTGGACTAATTTTTCTTGTGCTCATACATTCTTGATTTGTTGCTTCACTCCAACATTCCAAACTAGGAAATACTGGACCGAATTAATTTGTCTGAATTCGTATACAAATCATCGGCCCAATCCGACGGGCCGAGTCGTGTGAATGAAGCCTGTTGGCTGCAGCGCACTGGGCCACCACTGGGCATGCGCCTCGCTAAATCTGTAAATCTGTAAATTTGTAAATTCGTAAATCCGTAAATTCGTAAATTCGTAAACGCTGAAACCCGACCTGGTTGAGTTTCATTGCAATTTTTCGACCAAACCTATATATGTATCGGTACTCATTCGACGCGTCTTGACGTCACCCCCAAAATGCTGTTTTTGGAATTCTATTCCACTCATTTGCTTTCTCTGGAGTTGTAAAAAACAAAGTGGCCACATTCACCCCGGGGCAGCCAAGAAATCACAAGTTCCCGTTCAAGTGGTCGTTCTAAATAACTGCCGCATCCAAATTCAATTGGCAATAGCGCAAAATGTAGAGGACGTCATTAGCTAATAAGAGAAAATCATTGGGAAGAGATAGAAATGGATCTACTGGGTTGTTCAGGTAAATTTTTGCAGCATGAAATTTTTAATAGACAATTTTCACTTCATTCCAACGAAAAAAAGGGCCAATGAAACCCACTTCATCACAAATGAGCTGTCATATTTTGAAAGAAGAGATCCTAAGCTTTAAAATGCGCTTTTGCACGTCTTTCTAGGTGGTATAGCATCAGAGTTACGACTATTTTACAATCTCTTTCCGGAAAAGAGCCATATTCATCCCGGTGGCCACATTCACCCCAGTTTACGGTACCTAAAATTCTGGACGTTTGTTCGGTTGTTCGTGAAGTGAAGTTGGCGAGCAAGGTCCAACAGAGTGGACCTTCGCATTCTAAGGATTTCACAGTAATTCAAGTTTCCTATTGAAAATCATAAACTTTCCGATACAACAGGATGATCTTGAAATATAGTCTGTACTCAAAGTGGGGATTATTTCCGATGAATGCGCAGCTCGGCGCAGGCTCTTGATATTTATAATTCTAAGGCCTCTGATAACGACTTCTGCCAATTAAAAAGAGCTGTACGTGAAATAGTGTTATTACATTATGTCTTTGAAAACACCGAGAGATGTGTTTCTGTCATGACGCAACCCAACAATCGTGTACACATTTCAATTTCGAACTCAATGAGTCTTGAGGATTTTCATCGTAACTTATCAAAAAGATCACTCTGTGTGTATCTTGTACTACCCACCTGCCGCTTACAATTATTGGTTTCACGAAGCTAACAAGATGCATTTTTTAGATATTGCAATTAATTCTTAACTTCAAGGGACATCAAGGCATATCTACAGCCGAATATTAATTCTCACGATTATAAATGGTTGAAAAACATCATTCTCGGTCAAAATTCAAATTCTCATTCACAATTCTCAGTGACTGTAAATGATTAGGAAAAAATATAGCATGTCAGTCCAAGATGAATTCAACCTCAATTGGTAGGGATCTTACAGCATCAATTCCACTGATGAACTTGTCGTTTGAAGTCTAATACTAACAAGGGGAGTTCGGAGTCTCCGGGTCCTGAAATCTCACCAAAATTTTTTTCAAGTTTCGTACCACCTAGAATACGAAAAACCCGAAGCAACTCTGTCAAATGGGCCTCCTGTTCAAAGTTACAGCCCATGACATTAACATTGCCCATATAGGCCAATGTTAAAAAATGATATATATAGATATACTAGCAATGTTGACGTTTCTGGCTGTAGCTCAGAACAGAAGGCTCATTTGACAGAGTTGCTTTAGATTCTTCATATTCTAGGTGGTACGAAACTGTAAAAAAAATTTTGGTGAGATTTCAGGACCCGGAGACTCCGGACTCTCCTTGTAAGTTTGAAGTCTGCAACCGCTGCAGCGGCTTGAATAGCACATGCATTCTCAAACAAATCCTAGGCAGATGGAGCAAGAAGAAAAACAAGAAAATCCTGGGTATTGGGGTTTCCTCCCACTTTTAATTTTTAGTGTCAACTTCCTACGATGTGAAGGTGAATTACTCTCCAAAAGACGCTCTTGGAGAGAAAAAGAGGCTAAACTCGTTACAAAGGATGATTTTGGGCTCAAACGATAGGTGGCACAGCCAATAACAATTTTAACAAGAATAATTGTCTAAAAACTGGGGCGTGGTATGTATAAACAGTAGAGACATGCATTTCTTTACGTCATTTTCAGTGTTCCCGTCATAAGTCGGATAATAAAGATTTTTCGGAAAATGTTGTAGAAAGGTGATTTGAAGATTTTCAGAAGATCTACAAGAATAGTCTTCACACTTTTCCTCGCAGAATGCATCCCTTTTGGGTTATACTTCATCAAAGTCATACTCGAATTTATTTGAACAAATTCGCTAAAGTTATTGATGATGGGCTCAAACTAGATTCCTAATAAGATTATTGTGTCTATTTTGAACGAAAAAAGTCTCATAGTACTTTTTTCCTAAGTTTGGTCGTTTTTGGGTAACGAAAATAGCGAATTTCGCGACTCCCAACTCTAAATGCAGCCATGAAAGCATCGCATTCGGGACTCGAAGCCGGGAAATTTTTTAATTTCATTACTAAAAACGATCAAACTTGGGGAAAAATACTACGAGACATTTTTCGTTCAAAATTGACTCAATTATCTTGGGAAAGCGGTTTGAGCTCATTATGAACAACTTTTGCGAATCTACTTGAACAGATTCGATTATAACTTTGACCACAAATAACTCCAAAAAGATGCATTTCCTGCGAAAAGAAGTGAAGATCATTTTTGTAGATCTTTTGTAGATCTACAAATCACTTCTTCGCAAGTTTTCTTGAAAACCCAATATTTTCCGGCCTATAACCGAAAAACCGAAAAAAGGTAAAAACGCAATTTTCATCGTTTATTATTTATTCATATCTTATCCTAACTTTCAAAAAGTAATTCTTGTTAATACCGATTCTTGGACGAACCACCCATAGTTTGAGCCCAGAATCGTCCTGTTGTACCGAGTTTAGACACTTAATGATGGAATTTCGAGGGTAATTCAACAATTCCTAGTGACCTCAATCGCATTGAGCAAATTATTCAAGAAGCTCTCGGCGCAGGCTTTTCAGTAATTCTATCGATTCATCTTCCTGTGCGGTAGGACTCCTCAATGAATACAAAGTACAAATTTGTTTTTAAGTGCTCTACAAAAAGTCGGCTCAAATTAGTTGGCTCGTGCAAAGAAACCTCACTTTAATGAGCCTTATTGAAGGTACTAAAATGAGACTTCTTGCTATTAGTATTTGTCACCACAGGCTTCCGGAACAGCTCCCCTTGTAGATCGGCACTAATACCAATTCCTAAAATCAAAATGTAACATATTCATACCGCCAATTGGGGTGACTTTGTAACACTTTTAAACATGTTTCCTTTTTATTCCTTCGTAGCTTGTGAGTCTTGCTTTGGTAACGCATTGTGTCTGGGGTCAATTGAAAGCTTACAGTTCCATCTTCTGCTTTGCAAGTATTACAATCTATTTGGACATTTCTGGTTGGAGTTATATCCGCTCAGACTAGTATTTCAAAGTTAGACACCGAATTGGGGTGAAACGTGAAAATTTTCAAGATTAGTTTGCTGCACGGCTCTACATTCATTTCCAGACATGGGAAATCCGATTCACTATAGTTCTGGTGTCGTTGAAGCTCCCACATGTCATTGTGGATCTCGTGGAAAAGATTTTCGAACCTTATTGTGCGCTCCCTGAAACTCAATCGACAAGTGTTCAAAAGATACCCCGCCCGGCATGCGGAAAAACCTGATCCTCTTCGGTTTTTGAAAGTATTACAAAGTTACCCCATTCCTCGAAAACGCATGTATTTTAATATTCAAGTGTTCCGAAGTTATTCCAGTTTACAAAAAAAATACGTACTTCTCAGTTTACACTCTACAAATTCCAGTCAGAGTGAAAATACACCAATGTAACAGCGGAATCATCAAATTATTGATAAGGTTTCATGAACTCTAGCGCGATAGGTTCGAATTTTGAGCGATAGTACTCGAACGAGACTAATTCCTTGGAACACTTTTTTTGCCTCAGAATGATCCTTTCGGGGAAATTGCAACAAATGAGCGAGCAGCTGGTCGGGGCTTTCACGTCTGTTAAGAACACTACATGAGCATGCCGCTAACGAGCAGAATTAATTCTAAAACCGCGGAGCTACCCGTTTTTGCTACCGGTGAGATATATGAAGTTTTCCTCGGATGTTCCAAAGCAGTTACCCCGGCACTTCAAAGTTACTCCAGTTGACGGTAGCGTATTTGGTCGTTGTCTACAGACAACGATGAAACAGACCAAAGAACATCGAGTATGGATTATTGATTACTCTATTTTGTGGGCTGATGAGCCAAACTATTCCGTTTTAATGATAATGTACCCTTTGTCATTTGATCGATTTTTTCATCAACTTTCAGTTGAGTCAAAGAATGTTGAATCATTATCCAATGGATAACAATACGGCACTAGTGTTGGTAACCTACAATGTTTGTGTTTTGAACCTTTTACTAAAAGTCTGTTATCTGTTGTCAGCTGCAACTTCATCAGGTTCCATTCTTTCACCGCTCATGATTTTGCGACAACAAGCTACACTATCGAGCATCCCTACCTCAAATTAAATCCAAAAGTAATGGCATTATCAATAATTGGTGATGGACAAGACCAAAAATAACGACATACTAGACAACCACAGATTGTCCCCTCATTGAAATGAATTATTGTCCAACTTCTTTCAGGCGCCTCGTGAAGGCGGATTTCAAGCCCTTATCTCACTTTTCCCCAAAAAAGAACAGCTCTGACTCAACTCAAACGTGTTGGACATCTTGAAGCTGATTTTTTGTAGGTAGTAGTAATTTTTATTGGAATATTTTTTGTTCTTGAATTCTCTTCCTGATGATTATTTAGGATAATTTCTAGCAGCGAATTCTGGTGATTTGTTCTAGCGTTTCCATCGACGAGGTTCAACTCAGAAATGAGGTAAGAATTTCATTTAATCAGTCCAAAATCGTAATCATTTCACTCATTCGATCATTTCTGAGCTACAGTATGGCTTACTAGGCCGCGAATATACGAGTGTCATACAGTACCTTCCACTCCACCTTCCAAAATTAATGGAACATCCATAGTCTCACTTAATTCATGATTATTCCGACCTACTTGATTGTACGAGGATTTTGAAAGGAGGGTTCTGAAGATCACAAAAAATCTATCAATCCATGTGTTGCAATTATTTTCAAACTGCTTCTCAAGTGGCCGTGAACGGTGTTGAAAATCTAAAAGAATTTTTTTTCGTTGCATCACCTACAACTTTGACGCGCGGGAGTGATCAGATCACAAAAATTCTCACGGGGTCTCTTGTAGATCGTTTTAAGACCTACAATTTTTCAAAGTTCCATCAACTACCTTTCCTGTCCGAGTAACGAGCTAGGAGAGTGCTCATGGAAATACCGAGGCTGGCACCTGTTTTGTTTTGTCTAGCTCTATTATAGGACAAAAATTCATCAAAAAAATATGATGGCACATGATTTTGACGTAAAAAGATCTCATCTTTCAGAATATCCAATCAGATTCGGTCTTGGATTGGAGGTAACGTCGATTTCTCAAGTATTATTAGGAAAATTGATTTTGGATTGGAGGTAACGTCAATTTTTCAAGTTTTATTGGAAAAATTGATTCATTTCGTGTTATGTCTCTACAGGTAATATTTGAGACGAAATCTGATGAAATATTCTAAAATATGAGATGATTTTACGTCAAAATCATGTGGCGCAATATTTTTTCGATTAATTTTTGCACTGGAATAGAGCAAGATAAAACGAAGCAGGTGCCAGCCTCGGTATCTCCATAAGCACCCTACGTTATACATCAACGTTTTCTCTGCAAGCTCGTTACTCAGACAAGCGATGTCATAGACGAAACTTTAAAAAGAGAAAATTGTAGGCTTTGAAACGATCTACAATTTTCTCTTACAAGATCCCGCAAGAAGTTTTGTGATCCGTCAAAGTTGTAGGCGACACACCGAGAAAAAATTTTTTTAGATTTTCAACATCGATCACGGCCATCGAAAAATGTCCCTCAATCATCACGGCCACTTGAATAGCACTTCAAAGATACTCGATACACAAGAATCGATAGATTTTTTATGATCTTCAAGAACCTTCTTCCAAAATCCTCGTCCAATCAAGTAGATCGAAGTAATCATAGATTTAAAGAGACTATGAATGTTCCATCAATTTTGGAAGGCACTGTATGACTTTCGACTTCAATCAATCGCTTAAACACGATTTTGAGGTAAGTTTGCTCTATAGAAAAAATCATTCTTCTAATTTGGAATTATTAAGACTTTTTAACAGGTCTAGTCAACAGGTTTGGCCACCGTTAAGTCATTATTAGACGACGATCAACATCGAAACCGTGTCTTGATGTCACTCTTTATCTAGTGGAAAAAACATGATTGCGTCCCTACATTCGCCCTCTATCTCTTTGATGAGCATGAACAAATTATAATAACTCTTTATCTGTTCTCAAATACTCTTCTCACAACTCTAATAAAAGGTAACGCTAATATTTCCCTATTTGTTGATGATCAAAGGTATAATCGACAATGCTTCCCCCAATCCGTTAGATTATTCAAAAAACTTGGTGACGGATGCTGAAATGAATAAGTCGGCCTAAGAGCCTCGACAAGAAGTATTCCTCTGCTCTTTTGTGCGTCTTTGCACCCCGTGTATAAGCATAGGAGATGTGGGCGTACTTGTGGCGCCAATGTCCGCGTGGCGTCCACCGCAACTACGGTGCCTATGCTTATACACGGGGCGCAAAGGCGCAAAAGAGCAGATGAATACTTCTCCGACCATCGCGAAATTACTCGTGTATCAAAGAAGATCCAGCCAGAATCGGAGCCAAAGCGGAAACTTTGATATTATAATATAGAACTCGAAACCATAATACGCCTCCAGGATGTTAGTAAAGTTTGAAGATGAACTAATAAAACTAATATACCTGTCAGCTTCTTTATCTTTTGGAGTATCACGATCTTTGGCTGATGAAGGCCGCTCAAGATGATCTACACCCGGGGGTGGAAGATCGTAATATCCTTCGGTGCCAGGAGGTGCAACATCATCGTAGCGTTTGGCAAAGCGACCTGGTGCTGCAGTTCCTGATGGAGGATACCTGTTGACAAATAAAGAGATCGCACGCGGTTAAGGTTGACCTGACCTGGCTTGAACCAGTGTGCCTTCGCCTTATATCTTCTGCTCGCTTTTTAAAAATGTTACTCGTTTTGCAGTCCTGATGCTGCAGTGAAAAACCTTCAAAAACCCAAAGACTCATTGTTTTGTACTAAGTAGACCAGGTTGGAAGAACCTAAAATTTTGTTGGACAGGTCGCTGGGCTAGTGCTGCTTCCTTTGTGATGACTGGAGCCCTTCATAGCGGTTGATCGTTGGTTCATCTCATCGTTATCTTTTTTCGTGGTCAGTGAGTCTTCGCTCTCGAGAAGATGTGAAAATAAAATTTATTTAAAGGAAACGTTACTTTGGCCCTCCTGCGCACAAGGCCAACTTTCGCCTAAGATTTCAACAATTCTTTTATTCGAAAGCCTATAAAAACGTGAAATGAATGTGTCCGAATTCTCTCCGAGATATATTAGTTTAAAATTCAAACACTCACGTTCAGCTCAATAAAAATGCTCTCAAAAATAAATCTGAGATTCTGGTACCTATTAATCCTTACTTTCACTAGGGGGTCAAAAAGACCCCCGCTTCTCCACCATCTTTTACAATGTTGGAAAAGCCAAAACCTGACCGCGAAGAGTCATCTCGCATTTTCGTCAAGTTTGAGCTTCCAGCTATCGGGTTGTGCAGATATGACGACCGCTACGCCGTCACTTTCTTGATAGCAGCGATTCAAATCAGACGGGATTCCAGCTGCCATTTTGATGCGAGAAGTGCGAACGGTAGTTGAAAAACATCAAAATATTTTTTCAAGTTGTGGTGGGAATTTCCGGAGACCTCAAAGAAGTAGCACCAAGTTTGGTAAAGGTAAGTTAATCGGAGTTTCAAGACTTACAGGGACCCCTCGTTATTTGCGAGGGTTCGCTTCCAAAAAAATACTGCGAATAACAAAACCGAAGATAATGAGACCTAGATTATGCTTGAATTGAGTAAAGTATTGTTGACTTAAGCGTTCCACAATATCGCGTATAGAAATATCAAATTCCACTTCGAAAACGCCATCAAGTTCTCGAGAAATCCAGAAATAACTAGTCCAAATCTAGAATTCAAAATCAGCTCGCCTGCTTTGCGAGTCATTACAGGAGCATGGGTGATCGATGACTCTCCAGTAAATTGTTCAAGGTCTGTGATTTCTACAATCAACTTTGAGACAAGCCGCTGTTCGGGTTTGTCATCGGAAAGACTTTTTGTCAGTAGTTTCAAAGAAAAATCCTTAGCCTCTCCTGTTGTAAGTGTTGACTCGAAGTAGTCTGGGCGCCCACCTATGCTCCCGTATGCATATGAATTCCCAGAGAAGATTTATTGATGGATTCTTATGCATATCCACCCGCAGAATCGATTTTTCGAGGGTGCCAGAACGATTTCGCATGCCAACCCTTTGTTATCAACAATTTTTAGTACAAAATTAGGGATTTTGACCGATATCTTGGAAAGTATGCATTTCCCGGGGAAAACACAGGATGTCAAATTTGTAGATCACAAAATTTCCCACTGAAAAGGTCTTCACAACTTTCCCGAAAAATCCAGTCCTCAGCCTGTAAACGCGTGGAAAGCGTCCGGCGCGGTCAGCATGGGCTTATATGGGCGATCAGTGCTTTCCCTCTTAGTTTTCACGTAGTTTCCATACTGGCAAGATTGTCGAGATCAACTCAAACGCATCTTTAAAAAGAATATGTGCACTTGATGATGGTACCATTTGAAGATCGAAGTTATCCAAAATTTTCGATTTTCCACCGAGGGAATGCTAAAATTGAGCCTCAGACCAGGTGATTTGGGGCAAGTGCACGGTATACGTTGGCTGCTTTTAACAGTTTTTTGTCCAATTTCTGTGTAATATCAAGTTATTGGATTGACTCTTGAATGTTGCAGAGTCTCGTTACGCATTGCTATGAACAAATTCCATTCGTTATAAACAATAAAATCATGATTTTTTTCAGCCGAGGAGAAGTGTTTGTTCATATTTTCGAGTTTAATGGTTTTATATACAGAGCCAAACTACTGAGTTTTCCGGGGAAATCGTGGTTGTTGGTGGAAAATTGTGGAAAGTAGAGAACATCCGCGTGGAGCCTCAGTGAGAACGGTGCATTGGCTATGACATGCACTGCCATTTCGGGATGATGCTTCTTGCTTTCCACGATTTTCCACCAACAACCACAATTTCCCCGGAAAAGTCTGTGATCTGGTTCTGTATTCATTGCACTCGAAAATATGATCAAATACTTCTGTCCGGCTGAAAAAAATCATGATTTTATCGTTATAATTGTTTATAACAAATATAATTTGTTCATAATAATGCGTTACGGGACTCGGCAACATCCAAGAGTTGATTCAATAACTTGATATACATAGAAATTGGACAAAAAACTGTTAAAAGCAGCCAACGTATACCATGCACTTGCCCCAAATCACCTGGTCTGAGGCTCAATTTTAGCATTCCCTCGGTGGAAAATCGAAAATTTTGGATTTCTTCGATCTTCAAATGGTACCATCATCAAGTGCATATCTTCCTCTTCAAGATCCATTTGAGTTCATCTCGACAATTTTGCCAGTATGGAAACTACGTGAAAACTAAGAGGGAAAGCACTGATCGCCCATATAAGCCCATGCTGACCGCGCCGAACGCTTTCCACGCGTTTACAGGCTGAGGACTGGATTTTTCGGGAAAGTTGTGGAGACCATTTCAGTGGGAAATTTTGTAATCTACAAATTAGAGCAAAATCCCTAATTTTGCACTAAAAATTGTTAATAACAAAGGGTTGGCACGCGAAATCGCTCTGGCACCCTCGAAAAATCGATTCTGCTGGTCGAAATGCATAAGAAACCATCAAAATTTTCTCTGGGAATTCATATGCATACTGGAGCATACACTGTAAAAAATTTGTGGGAAAAACTGCAACCACTGGTTGCAGTTTTTCCCTCAACCACTGGTTTATCCCAAAAATCAACCAGCTGGTTTATAATCAACCAGCTGGTTGATTTTTGGCACAAACCAGTGGTTGACTACCTATCCAACCACTGGTTGACTTTTTTCCCACAACGAATATATAAGGATGAATGCGACACCCACGATATTGGTCGATGGTGGTCTCCGGTTGACACTTTTGATTCGGAAAAAAAAGTTTCGTCATTTTTTTCACAAACAAAGAGGGATAAACATTAGCCCCGGTCGCGTATGGACGACAAAGCGGGTTGCCTGTCATGCAGGAGTCGAATACTTGTCGTAAGGCTGGAGGGATGGATAGATGGACGGATGGGGTGGGAGGGTAGATGTGATGGATGGATGGATGGAACGGAATGGAACGGACCGGAATGGGGCGAAATGGAACGAAATGCGGCGAAATGGAACGGAGTCTCATTGGATGGAGGGGAACGGAACTGGTCGGATGGGGCAAAATGGACCGGGTGGGGCAAAATGGAACGGACTCAAATTGGATGGGAGAACGGAACTGGCCGGGTGGGGCAAAATGGAATGGGTGGGGCAAAGTGGAACGGAGTTGAATTGGGTGGAATCGACCGGAACGAAATGGAATTGAATTATATGGATGGGAGACATCCATACAATTCAGTTCCATTTCGTTCCATATCATTTCGTTCCATTCCGTTCCGTTCCGTTCCGGTCCATTCCGTTCCATTCCGATCAATTCCACTCCGTTCCATTCCGGTCCGTTCCATTTCGGTCCGGTCCATTCCGTTCCATTCCATCCATCCATCCATCGATCCATCCATCCCATCTACCCTCCCACCCCATCCGTCCATCTATCCATCCCTCCAGTCTTACGACGTGTATTCGACTCCTGCAGGACAGGCAACCCGCTTTGTCGTCCATACGCGACCGGGGCTAATGTTTATCCCTCTTTGTTTGTGAAAAAAAATGACGAAACTTGTTTTTCCGAATCAAAAGTGTCAACCGGAGACCACCATCGACCAATATCGTGGGCGCCGCATTCATCCTTATATATTCGCTGTGGGGACAAAGTCAACCAGTGGTTGAATTCCAACCAGTGGTTGAATTCCAACCAGCTGGTTGATTTCGACAACCAACTACTGGTTGACGATTTTGGTGGAAAGTCAACCAATTTTTTACAGTGTAAGTGAGCGCCCAGACTTAAAGAGTAACACATATACCGTAAACCAGGGTGAATGTGGACCACTTTTGGCCTTCCACTGTGATTCTCTTGGTCTTATTCATACCAAAACATAATGTATGGTTAGTAAAAATTTGAGCCTTGAGCTTAGCTACAAGATCTCCTTGTCAGATTATGATTTTGACCCCACAGTTTTTCAAAAACTGCAAAAAACTGGGTGGACTCATTCACCCCGTCGACAGGGGTGAATGTGTCCACCTATGTCTCGTCTGCGTCTGAAGCGCACAAGCTCGTGAAATCAAGATTTTGAATGCATATCAAGATACGTTTTCCTACCTATTTCGACCCCTTTGAACATAATCCCAGTGGTTTTAGAACGATACAATCCAACCTTGTGGTCATATGAGCTGATTAGTCCACTTGGTATTTGGGAAACAAATCGAAATTCGCAATGAATCTTCAAAAAATCGCAATACGGGCTAGAATAGATCAATTTGAACGTTCAAGGTCGCATTCTCTTCGTTCCATCACATACTCAGAAAAAAATTGTCCGTTAGCCATTGAGGCGCTGGATTGATGTCAGAACTGTTTTGTCAAAAGAACCTGTTTTTGCAATAATACTCGCTGTGTTGAGATCATGTGACAAAAAATTTTCCCCGGCGCGGGATACCTTGCCATAGTTTCCCAACGCAAAATCATCGTCTAAACACGATCACGTGGTTTATTTCGAGTTAACGCGTCAAAATTCTCTGCTAGCCACTAAAAACCTGTTTTTCGGGGACATTAATTTTTAAACTTCATTCAACCGCAAAAAAGATACTCTAGACTTTGTTTTCATGGTATAAAACTCATATCCCACAAAAGTAGAGATTGCAGGCTTCAAAATGACCCCCGGCAGGTTTCTGTAGGTGCTGTAGAAGCCAAAATATGACGCTGACAATCTTTTTCGGGAAAAGTGGACACATTCACCCCGGTTTACGCTACTATAGGTTTTTGTCAAGCTCATATTCAATCACCACTAATCCCGCAAAAAAAGATTGACAAGGATCATACATGATTTGTGAATAAATTTTAGAAATCAATTTGACAATAATGCAGTGAAACTATCATTCGAGGGCGGAATGGGTTAGAGTTCAGGTACAGACAGTGTTTGATAGCATGGAATAGGTTTCTCATTGCGAGCAAAGTAACATACAGATATGAAAATTTCGGACAGTAACGATCATAGACCCGCGGATAACAAAACTTGGCTTGCGATCACAAAGCGAGGGCATTGTGCAAACCACAAATTCGCGGACATAATAGAGGTGCCTCTATGTCCGTGGAAATCAAGGGATCCCTCTACCAGATAATTATTTAGTACAATACAGTATAATCATCACCTCATACTCGCACTCGGGTTTTTTTACTGGAGGTAAAGACACGGTGGGTTCAGGTCCGCTCCAGTTTGCATTCAAATATCAATTATTACACCCATATCGATGGAGGCGTACAAGTACTACCTCGCAAAATAAATGTTCGCCTGAATTCCAAGGATTCTTTAGGGATCTTCAGGATCTTCCCGGGAATTCCAGGACATGGAAAAAGTGAAGGAGATCTACAGCTTCACCTGGTTTACAAGGGCCTGTAGGAACCCTGAATAATATTTCACACGCAAAATCACGGGATAGTGGATAGTCTTAGGGAATCGACGAAATCCCTCATGTGCTTTGTCGCAAAGGAATTCGAAAGAGGAGTTTAAGGATCACAAGAATCTATGGAATTTTGTATTCCAAAGAAATTTTGCACACTATTTACATGGCCGCAATTGACGATGAAAACTAGGAAAGAAAGATGTTTTTCCAAGTTTCCGGCAATTTTGCCGGTAAATGTCAGACATCCTAAGTTTTTAAGGAATCTTATAGATTCTTCAAAAATTTACGAGCTAGCGGTATTTCAGGAGTTTACCTCTACCCTTCCTTAATGGATGAGCTTCGAAAGGAACCGATTCTATATGGGGATACTGAGACGTGCACCAGCTCCGTCTCTACCTTTTGAAAAGCGATGGTGGCTCCTCTAGCGGTCAAATTGGTATATTGCCAATAACAATTTTTAAAAACAAAGAGGAAGGAAACCAATAGTACCGCTCCCTGCGGATTATTTTTCTCCAAATAATAAAAAAAGTTTCATCGAGATCGGTGCAAAATTCAGCTCAAAAATTTGCAGATACGTTTGTTCGGTGTTGCTGAATTGTATCTGCAAATTTTTGAGCTGAATTTTGCACCGATCTCGATGAAACTTTTTTTATTATTTGAAGAAAAATAATCCGCAGGGAGCGGTACTATTGGTTTTCTTCCTCTTTGTTTTTAAAAATTGTTATTGGCAATATACCAATTTGACCGCTAGAGGAGCCACCATCGCTTTTCAAAAGGTAGAGAGCACTCTTAAGCCACCAGACTGCTTTACATTCCAGAGATTCATCTCAAAAATCATCACACTGCATGATCTGGACGTGAAATATCTTGAGACTTGATTAAATACTTTCAAATTTTCCCTTGGATTTTTAAGCGAATTTTTAGAGCAAAAGAAAAAGGAACCTCTAAGTTACATCCGAGAAAGCACTTGATAAGAGGACTCTGAAAATCCGGGGCATTTTCAGTCAAGAGCATGCAGTATGATCAGTTGCAGAATAAACTTGTGGATTGAAACAGAGCACGGAGGAATTCAATTGAAGCGTTCTTATGTCTATGAGCAACCATGTCATTGTAAACAATCAAGAAATATGGATAGAGTTTTCATGACATTTTCTTCGAATTCTCTTACGTCGAAACACCTCGGGATATTGTTGATGATTTCCTGAAACTACCCATCATCCTTCAATTTTGCATAGTTCCCTGATGTAGTACCAGTGAAAATATCACGAGAAGTGGGCAAGATTTGCGGGACCCGAAACCAGCGTATTTTGACCCTCTTCTAGAGACACTTTCAGATGCTGGAGCGCTTGAACCTAATGTATTAGTGTCGAACCAGCGCAACACGTGACAATTTCCCACCGCATCTCACTTGGCGCGATACGAACTAGAATTACCTCTGGTTGCCGGCGAAGATCAACGTCAAACTATCCTTAATTATTCCTCCAAAAATGTTAAGGCTTTAAAAATTACTTGGAAGATTCAGGATGATTTTCGGTACCCCTGTTTCAGCGGATGAGCTGCGGTCAACATTGACACAATATTCTAGTATAAGGCAAGTGAGATTCGAAAAAACGCTTCCTTCTGGTTATAACTGACTAAACTCTTCCGAACCGTCCAGTTATGGGTTCAAATAGTAGGTGAAACATCCAATAATCAATATTAATGAGAATTATTGTTTAAAAATTGGGTGGGGGTCATAAATTGACAATAAGAACATGTATTTTTTCGATCCTTTTTCGGTTCTTCCATTATAAGTCAAAGAATATTGGTTTTTCGGTAAAACTTGTGGAAAGGTAATTTGTAAATCTTCAAACGATGCACAAAAATGATTGGGATACTTTTCTCCGTAAAACGCACCCTTTTGGAATTATTCTAGACCAAAGTTAAAATCGAGTTCATTTAAATAAATTCGCTAAAATTGTTTGTAACAGGTTCAAACTACTTCTCGAAAATGATAGAGTCAATTTTGAATAAAAAAGGTCTGTTGGTATTTTTTCCCAAGTTTGATCGTTTCCGAGTAATAAAAAAAGCGGATTTCGTGAATTCAGCCCTGAATTCTATGCTTCCATGATTGCATGTGAAGCTGTAAGCCACGGAGTCCGCTTTTTCCATTACTTGAAAACGATCGAACTTGGGAAAAAATATCAAGAGACCTTTTTTGTTCAAAAGTGACTCGTTCAGCTTGGAACAATAGTTCGAACCCGTTAGGAACGAATTCAATCATAACTTTGGTCAAGAATAACTCCAAAAGGATGCATTTTACGGGGAAAAGTAATCCGACCATTCTTATGAATCGTTGAGAGATCTACGAATTACCTCTTCACAAATTTCCCCAAGAAACCAATATTTTTCGACTCGTGGTGAGAAAACCGGGAAAAAGTCGAAGAAATACATGTTTTCATTGTTATTTTATGCTAATCTCCAGTTTTATAATTATAATTCTTATTGATATTCGTCTTGGATGCACCATCTATTCTTTGAGCCCAAAACTGGACGGGTTGGAAGAGTTAAGGCAGTTAGTGAACGAATTCAGGACCTTACTTGCTCGACTATTCGGCGTAATCGTAGATGAACCGAGTAAGACTTCCCTTCTTCCTTAAAGAGTATCCTTAAGGCG
The DNA here is from genome assembly GCA_029851415.1 of Eretmocerus hayati. Lineage (NCBI taxonomy): Eukaryota > Metazoa > Arthropoda > Insecta > Hymenoptera > Aphelinidae > Eretmocerus > Eretmocerus hayati. The sequence continues at coordinate 94,832,211 of CM056744.1, read as the reverse complement.
ATGTGGTCGCCTTGCAACCCGGAAATAACTTTTCACTTATATGTAATTCAATATTCTGATAAAATAAGAAATTTGACACTAGTTGTCCACCATTTATCATGATCTGAACTGAGGTGTACAACTCGCCGTTTATCACCAATCACAAGAGCATCGGAGATACACGAGAATAACTTGCCCGCGAGTACTTTCTAACCCACATGACAGGCACATTTTCGTTCACAAAAATCTCAAAATCTTTTCAAATTTGGGCTAAACCAAGAGTTATCCAGGTCAAGTTCGATGATTATAATGCCTGGATATCTTGTCGTTTAGCCCGAATTGGAAAAGATTTTGAGATTTTTGTGAACAAAGTTCAGCGTGCACGGTGACCGCATCGCCCTAATGACTCGGGTAGTTTTTGCGGAAACTTTCAGTTTATGCATTCATGCGATTTTCAATTTGGATAGAGGGAATTGTCGGACATCTCTAAGTGTTTCCAATAATTACCAACATATTTACAGATGAGCCGATTCTCCACTATCCCGCATGCCGATCGCACGATTTTTCCATATCCGACTCAATGGTGCTGGAGTGGATTTTTCTAAGATTTATAAAATCCGTCTAGGGCAGGGGGTTTCCTTTGCCCGAAAATCACCACGGTTTAGCCTCTTTCGGGCCGTAAGTCAATAAGAATTGAAATTGGAGAACACAAGTATAATGGAACAACTAGTGTGCACACTGGAATGAATTTGGTAAGAAATTGTAACTGCAGGTTAGAGAAGTTGAGAATCTTGAAAATATCTTAGCTCATTTGCTACCTTATCACTAACTTGGAATGAACATTTATGTTCAACAATGTGAGATAGATGAGAAGTATCTACTGTGGGAGTATACAATCTTTTACATATTCCACGCCCGAACCTCAATTTCGAGAACATAGAATTATCTCAATAACAAAGGTAAGATAAGGTGACTTTAAATCAGATCAGTCTGGAACGTCTACAATAATTTATTGTGGGGCCTTCACAGTATAAAAAAATACAGCATCAAATGCTACATAAATTCAAATATTTCAAGAGAAACTTAGATAACTTCATCGATGGACTTTCATAATATCACAAATTCAAGAGTGTTTCTTGAATTCTGGCAGTCATTTTCAAGATTATCCAAAGTAGTACATCATTTTAATTACGGGTATATATTCTTATCGGAATATAGTAACTTACATACGCCAATTTTGAGGGCTACCTCAAACATATATTACTTATTTATAGATAAAATTCCTCCAAGTCAGACGAATTGACAAGTATCACAGATTTTTCGCCACACAACAAACTACAAGAAAGTTCACACTAATCGAGTTCACCCAACCTGTCAATATCCCCAACACAGATTCTTTCGTTGAATTGACAACCAAGTATAGAAAGAAGAGGTCAAATTTTCCTTGTATAGTTTTTGCCAGAGAATCGGGATCAAATTTGAGCATTAGAAATCCCTACGCAGATGCTAGGTACATCACTCAGCTGACGAACTCCAATCCCTACGACAACTGATGTTTGAACGCATCATATTATTTCATCTTCGAAACGCAGTTGAGAGACCGTGAGAGACGCTCGAAATGATCTCTCTCCATGCATTGACTTTGAACGATTATGATAAACCAAAATTACGATTGGTGGAGATATTATAGGCCTGCAATCAACACTCGGAAAACGCTCCAAAAAGATGAGAAAAAAAAACGGCAAGATTCAGATAACCGGGTAAAACTTGATCCAATCGATTCTTTACATCGGAACTGACCTCCTGTGTAAGTTTTGAAGACATTTTGATCGAGCAGATACAAGAACAAAAATGCACTTTTGTCTGTATCCCAGAAGTCCAAGATTTTCAATTTAAAATTGACGAAATTCAGCGAATTGTGCATATAGGGTTTTGAGCTTTTGGAAACATCATCTTTGATGCACTCTCGAAGGAATAACGTTGGTCCGGAATCGCTTAATCGATTGCACGGGGTTGGCAGCAATAAAGGAGTCGTCTTCTACCGGAGGCACGCGAAATTCGAGATGGTTCGCCACTGAAATTTGTTAAAACTTCCGACTATTTCTATACGAAGTTTTCAGAGGCAAAGAACTCAAAAAGTTGGGTGGATAATATTTTCTTTACTTAGAAAAGTACGAACAGTATCAATAATAAATCAGACACTCTTTATGACACAGAACTCAAATTATAATGAGAATATTCTCGTAAACATCCGGTGAAAACAAAGTATGCACAATATCATTAGACAAATCAACCAGTCACAATAAGACACAACTAAAAGTGAGATGAGCATATTTTTCTACGCCTTCAAGGGAAAATGCAAGAATGTATTACATACACTACCGGTCAAAATTCCAAGCTCACCCAAAATTTTCTCTTCCAGTTTTGTGGATGGAACAACTCGGATAAGCTTGGCTGTCAACTTCTTCTCGTCTCATTCTGGAGGTATTTCCTTTTGATTCAAAAAGGCTTACATCTTTTTTTATCTGTACGAATCCGAATTTTTTCAATTCTAGCTTGAGGAAGTATCAGTTTCTATTATTTTTGAGAGAATCTCATGGCTCCTGAGAATTTGAGGCACAGGAGTGTTTTGGCATGGAACTTATGAGACCTGATAGTACTTGAATAGAACTTCGAAGTCCATTTTTGACATTCTTTATAAGCAACTTCCGGTCTCGACTCATGACACTACTTGTGAGAAGGAATTTTTGTGAAAACTAGTACATCTTTTCAAACCTGACGAAGAGATCAACTATTGTGGTATATTTTGGAAATTTTGCGTTTTCCTCTTCAACATATCGATAAAAAGTACTCGAAATGGGGATATTTCACATGAGATACTTCTCGGTCTTTCTTGGATTGAGGTGCTATTAAATAAATGTCATAGCTCGGACTGGGGAAGAAGTAAAGGAGACGTACAAGAAAAGATGTTGGAGCACAAGACACGCTCTTTCGGAACTCGCAAGTTACGTGCCAAAACACAAATTCTACAGTACCGGTCAAAAGTTTTGGCTCACCCAAAAATTATTTTTTTAATTTTGTGAGTTGAACTACTTAGCTCTATTTGATCGTGGAGGACTCTTCTGGAGCTCATTTTGAAGGTTTTTCCACGTACTCAAAGATGGCATTATTCGTTTTTATACACACAGATCGAGATCTTGACAATTTGAGCTTGAAAAGTGTCAATTTCGACGATTTTTGAGAGAATCTTTGCGCTCGTGCCAATTTGAGCCACATGAATATTTCAAGATGGGAGTTGCGAGACCCAAAAATACAAGTCTAGAGTTTCAAAATCCGTTTTTGAACGTCCCTCTATGCCACTTCCAGTGCGAGCTATGACATTTTCTCTGGGGGAGGATTTTTCGCAAAAACTAGCACCTGTATTCAAAAATAAGGAAGGTATTCACTTTTTGGGACATATTTCAAAAGTTTCTCGTTTTTTTGATTAAGATGTAGATGATCGATAAAAGAAATGATAATTATACTCAGAACTTCACTCTCAAGATTATAACTTTGACCCTTAGCTGGCACACCTCCGCCAAATAACATAGCTGGCCAACCTAGGTCGATTCGACCCACGCCGAAAAATTGATGCTGTAGCTATTATATTGACTCTTCTGAATTGAAAATTCTTTTGTAGCTTCTTTGATATGTTTTTGATGGGTCAATATATTCAGATAATCTTCAAGGCCAAATAGAAAATTCCAGAAATTACAAATGTCCAGAAAAATGCAAAAAATCACATTTTCCACTAAAAAAAATTGTAGATGACGCAATTTTCATCGAAATGAGCTGAAAATTTAACTGAGTCATCTCGAGATGAGATCAATTCAAGGAGGAAATAGCGCAAGAGTGTATCTTGAAAAATAGTACATTACGCGTCGGGTGCTGGAAACATTTTTTCTTTCGGGAAATTAAGCTGGACGTGGGCGATGGCACCGTCCAGCTTGGTTTTCCCGAAGGAAAAATGTTTCCGCACGAGACGCGTATGCAGTTTTATACGCCTGTATGCAGAAACAGCTTGTTCCAGGCCTCCTGGGTGACTTTATGGTGACCATAGATTTGCAAGATGCATATTTTTTTGATCCCAGTAGCCCATAGTCATCAGAAGTATCTCTGTTTCATCTTCAACGGTGAAGTCTATAAATTTGCGTGTTTGCCTTTTGGACTCTCTCTGAGTCCTCATGTATCCACGAAACTAATGAAACCAGTCGTTCGATACTTGCGACAGATGGGATTTAGAATTGTTATTTGTCTTGATGATCTTCTAATAATTGCTCAGGATGCCGAGACTTGTTATAAAATTAGTAGAATGGTCATAGAGTTCCTGGAGAGTGAGTAATTCAATTGGAAAGAAATACGAGTCATGCAACAGCATTAGGATCATTGCGATACCCTTGAGATACCGTTTGTGGCACGAATGGGGAAGCGAAGGATAGTCGTTCACCATGAAGATATGAAAATGATTGTTCATGAGATAGTCAACATCAGCACAAAGGAAGGCGAGGTGAAAGAAAAATACAGCCTCACGATGTGTGACATGAATGAAGGAACGATAACTCACCACTCCATAGTACCGGAGATTCGAAATGATTAGGACTGTGTGCGATTCTATTAAGAGAATCAGGGATCTTCTCGGAAGAACGGTAGATTCGATTCAAAGCAAATACGAACCGTGCAACAGTATTGGGATCATTGCGTTCGCGCAGCAAGACATGTTTAGGAATTCAAATAATAGATAGCATGGTGTAGACTAGGCGAAATCACCGCCATCGCTGGAAAAATCCGTCTGATGGAATTTTTTTACGGGATCCCCTCCAGAAGACCCTTCTGAATCCGAAAATCCATGTTGCCAGACGAAATTCTGGTGCAAAATTGTTTAAACTGAAATTGTTTAAACAAATTAGCAATATCAGCTTTTTTGGTCCCAAAGCAACTTGGTGAGGTTATTCGGTTCATTTTAAAAAGAAAATCTCTCTTGTCATTTTTCTCTAAAAGTCGTTGTTTTCGAGCTGTGAGCGTTTCAAAGTTGGAAAAACGCGAAAATCGCGGTTTTCAGCGACCGATTAGAGTACGAAAAACGTGAAAATCTCATGTTGCTAAAGCAAAAAAGTGTTAATTGGGATGTCCGTAACAATGTCCAATAGCAAAAATTCATGTTTCCGGGAGATAACCCTTTGTTTTTTCAATGTTAACAATAGGTAGTTGCGCACGCTATAGCATAGGATATCGGCACGAGCAAGCAGACGACGCGCAGCCCGCCACCGCTGCATCTCTATGGCTACAGCGTGCGCAACTACCCATTGTTAACATTGAAAAAACAAAGGGTTATCGCTCGGAAACATGAATTTTTGCTATTGGACATTGTTAAAGACATCTCAATCAACATTCTTCCGCTTTGGCAACATGAGATTTTTACGTTTTTCTCACTCTAATCGATCGCTGAAAATCGCGATTTTCGCAATTTTTCAATTTTGAAACGCTCACAGCTCGAAAACGATGACTTTTAGAAAAAAATGACAGGAGAGATTTTCTTTTTAAAATATATCAAATAACCTTACAGAGTTGCTTTGGGACCAAAAAAGTTGATATTGCTAATTTGTTTAAACAATTTCAGTTTAAACAATTTTGCACCAGAATTTCGTCTGGCAACATGGATTTTCGGATTCAGATGGGTCTTCTGGAGGGGATCCCGTAAAAACATTCCATCAGACGGATTTTTCCAGCGATAGCGGTGATTTCGCCTAGTCTAGTGAAATAACTGCGAATCAAATCGGTGGGGATAACCCGAGTGACACAGGTGATCCTAACTGATATGTTTTGCGATAGGAACAGGGATACCGTTTTTTGCACGAAGGGGATAACTTATCATTCAATAGCATCGGCAATTCGAAATGTTTAGGACTGTGTGCGATTCCTCGATGAGAGTCAGGGATCTTCTCGGAAAAACGGTAAATTCAATTGAAAGCAAATATCAACCTTGCGGAAGTATTAGGATCATCGCGATCACAAGCAAAATGGTCGAATAACAGCGAATCAAGCTGGTGGGGATGAGCCGAGTAATGCAGGTGACCCTACTTGATATGTTCTGCACGGGGTACAGGAATGCCGTTTGTGGCACCAGGGTTCCTACTGAAAATATCTGATCAATTTCAAGGATTTTCAAGGAGACAAATTTGAGAATTTCAAGGACTATTCACACATACAGAAATGAAGAAAATCTCTCTTAATTCTGCGAAAATTCGATTGTATCGAAATCGATTGATTGCTACACATGTGTTATGCTTCGTGTATTCAAATATATTAGAATACACTATTCGATTATTCTTCGGGATAATTTTAAATGATGTCAACCCTCAATCACTGACGTGAATATGTCTTTGAACGTTGCAAATTTCATTTACAACGATAAAACTGTAGCTCAATTGGGATACTTGTTATTGACTGAATTGTCTTAAACCAAACTCTGGTTTATATAGATTGAATTGGTCAGGGAGTTGGCCCAACGTGAGAAAGGATATTTGTTGAGAAAATTCTTGAAATAATGAAATGGGCATTTTATGCCCATTTTATAGAAAGCTGATCACCATACTAATGCAACAATTTGAAATACTTTTTCCAAGTGCCTTGTCCAATGCCGAATGATTTTCAACAATGAAGTAATTTCAAAAGCATAATCCACGCGGATACTGCGTTAAGGCGATGCGGTCTCCGTGCACGCTGAAGTTTGTTCACAAAAATCTCAAAATATTTTCCAATTTGGGCTAAACGACGAGTCACCCAGGCTTTATCATCAACTAACTTGGCCTGGATAATTCTTCATTTAGCCCAAATTGGAAAAGATTTTGAGAGTTTTGTGAACGAAAATGTGCCAATTTGTAGGTTCGAAAGCATCCGCGGGCAAGATATACTCGTTCATTAGTGATAGTCTTGTGATTGGTGACAAATAATGAGTTGTCTACCACAATTCAGACGATAATACGTAATGGCCAAATCGTCTCCAACTTCGTTTCGTGAAAACCTTTCGATTTACATCTAAATAAGATATAATTTTCGGGTTGCACGGCGACCGCATCGCCGTAACTGAGATGTTAGCTCATTTCACGCCAGCTATAGAGTGTGGACGAAATACAACTAGGAATTTTCGGAGAAACCCAGCACTAAAATGTAGTTCATAACGGGAGGAAGAAAGGTTTAGCACAAAGTAGAATAGAAATGAAGATCACGTGTCCAATCACAAGTTATTTTTCAAAGATAGATTCTCGTCTTTAAGGGTTTGAACTTGTGACGCATGATCTACGTCAGATTAAGTGAGTATGTTTGAGCAAACTCAATTTTGAATCATATTGGAGTACCTCTCTCAAAATTCAAGGAGATAACAGATGATTTCAAGGAGTTTCAAGGACTTCAAGGAGGACAGAGGCCATTCCAAGGATTTTCAAGGATTTCCAGGTTTTTAAGAAGTAGTAGGAACCCTGCGCACGAAGGGCAAGCGGAGGATAGTATTTCACGATGGAGATGTAAAAATGATTGTTCATGAGATAGTCAACATCAACATGAAAGAAGGTGAGGTAGAAGAAAAATACAGCCTCACAATTCGTGACTTAAATTTTCGAACGATAACTCACTACTCAATAGCGCCGCAGATCCAAAATGATTGGGACTGTGTGGGATTCTTTAATGAGAGCAAGGGATCTTCTCGGAAGAACGGTAGATTCAATTCAAAGCAAATACGAACCGTGCAACAGTATTGGGATCATTGCGTTCACGCAGCAAGACATGTTTAGGAATTCAAATAATAGATAGCATGGTGTAGACTAGGCGAAATCACCGCCATCGCTGGAAAAATCCGTCTGATGGAATACTCTCCGAGTCGGCGCTAAAAGCTCCAGATGACCAAAAAAGAATATTTTTTGGAAAAAAAATTTTTCTTGTCTCAAATAGGTTCTGGCATCCTTCAAATAATAAATATTGGCTGAATAGTAGTACCTACAGAGTACAGTACCTGCAAATATCTACAGAGACTCAATTCCTCCAACTTATCTTGCACAGAAAGTAAGCACAGTGCCCAAGCTTGTTGAAAGTGCTATATAAGCAAAAATGTTTTCAGTCTCATATCACTGCCAGTGGTGGATAACACTTACTGGAAAAACGTTGACGTAGAGAAAATTAGACTGAAAGCATTTTTGCTCATATAGCACTTTCAACGAGCTTGGGCACTGTGCTTACTTTCCGTGCAAGATAAGTTGGAGGAATTGAGTCTCTGTAGATATTTGCAGGTACTGTACTCTGTAGGTACTACTATTCAGCCAATATTTATTATTTGAAGGATGCCAGAACCTATTTGAGACAATAAAAAATTTTTTTCCCGAAAAATATTTTTTCTGGTCATTTCGAGCTTTTAGCGCCGACTCGGAGAGTATCCTCTGAAACATCATGTCATCAAATACCCCCAGAAAATTCACCAAAGAAATTCACGATGGTGTTTTTGAGTAATTTCTCGTAAAAAAACGAGTTTTTTCGGATCCGAATGGCAATTCTAATCTAATTACTGTAAATTCGCATGCAACATCTACCTAGTAACTATATCCAACAAGATTCAGCTGAATATTCAAAGTCACATAGGAATTATTGCATCTTTACTGATTTCAAAGTGTCAGTTTTTCTAAAATTGATCTTGCAGCTCCCGATCTCCAAATTCGCGTGGCTCTGACAGGGAATCGATTCAGGTCAAACAAAAAAATACGTATCTCCTAATTTTGTCTCAAGAATAATATACTTCATCGGCAGAAATATCCGTGACCTCAACTTTTTTCGCTGCCTGATCTTACATGGATTCGGCCTTCTTTGATATCCGAGAGAAACAATGCGAAACTTGGGTGAAAAGCGATGACTGGTTACAAGAATGAGATTGACGGTCTCATTGATTTCCGACGAGACTTGCTTAAACTATCAAGTTCGCTACAGCACTGATATGACAATCGCAGCAAGCTTGACACTTCTTCTATACTCGAGGATAAACAGGAGATTTGGGTAAGAGGCGACTGACTCGCTCCAAAAATAAGAATATGATTTCGCATGGATCTTGTGAAATTTTTCAAGTTTGCTACAGAGCATAAGGCTCTCTGATCATCTCGGATGTAGCAAGATTAACACTTACCCGATACTTGAGAAAAAATAAGAAACTTTGATAAAAGGCGACTGATTTACTACAAGAATGAGAATGATAGTTCCATTTATCCCGAATTCATCAAGCTTGTCATTCTCGCTGCAACTTTCGACCACAGAAATCGCCGGTGCACTTGAATTTAAATCTATGCCCGGCTATAAACTTTTAGCAGACAGCTGTGCGCCAGAGCCGGCGCGCGGGAGCTGATAGCGAGAGTAGTCTACTTCCAGGTTTCAGCTTACGAGCACGCATAACAGCGGTTATTGTGTAGTGAGTATCATTTCTACACCACCCGACAGTTGGCCATTTCCAGAACCCATCCGAAAATCAGAATCAAAATGTATTCTTCCAGTCATGGATAAGCCATCAAAATCAACCCGGCCGGACACACCGAGGTCTGACAACCTCGAGAACTCCACATCCCAGCCACAATCGACTGTCCTGGGTCGACCCGACCCGGTTGGACAAAGGACTGAGGTGTGTGGTCAATTTTTCCTCATTCATGTGGAGTACAAGTCAATTCCATAGAGATACGCCCTTTCCATCAACACGATTCATGTGATCAATAACACAACGCGAAAGTTTACTTCGTTAATCGAAGTCTGCCTCAGACGTCCCATGCGCCAGAGCATGTACGATTCGGACCAAATTAATTCGCGAATCGGATCTTTTCTACTCCGTATGAACAATAAGTCAACGTAGATTCTCGCACGTCTCCTTCTTCCACCATCACACTCGTATCTGATTTTGACAGCGTGAGCCGTATCCAGCAACTCCTCGACCGGGGACTCCGAAACCTAACAACCCCGATGACTTGGCCACTTTGATGAATGCGACACCTCCGAGATCGCCAGTCTTCAGGAGTCTCAAAGTCAGGAGAACCAGAATTGGGGTGAGTAGCGGATTTGTCCACTGTCTCGGATCTTTTCTACTCCGTATGAACAATAACTCAACGGAGATTCTCGCACGTCTCCTTCATCCACCATCACACTCGTATCTGATTTTGACAGTGTGACCCGTCACCTGCATTTCCTCGGCCGGGGACTCCAAAACCTAACGACCCCGAAGACTTGACCACACTGATGAATGCGACGCCTCCGGGATCGACAGTCTTCAGGAGTTTCAAACTAAGGAGAACCAGAATTGGAGTGAGTAGCGGATTTGTCCACTGTCTCTAATCCTGAAATGCCAGGGCAATGAATGGGAACCAAATTGGGATCAGAGTGATCCAGAATACAATAAAATCGTGTACTTATCTTAGAGGTGGCGACAGCTCTAAATATTGAAGAATTTGAGACCGTGGAACAGCTTGCGAATCATCTAAGAGATTTTTATCCTGTCCAGCCTCATTGGAAATGCTCGGAGAACTATATGCGAACGTACAACGAAGTAATGAGGATGTCCTCTCTTTTGCCAACAAATTGCGTGACCTCGCTCAGAGAGTTATAGGAGCCAAACGCGCAGAGTCAGGTGCTATTGAAGATTTATTCAAAGACGACATGAAAAATACCATCATCAATTGCTTCGAAAAAGGCTCGAAACCAGAAATCAAAATGAGGCTAAAAGATTCAGGAAGTATAGATGTGTCACTGCTGCCAGGAAAATAGGAAAATTCTCAATGTCGAGATCCACAATTCATGACATTTCGCAAAGATTTGAAAAAACTGTCCAAAATGGTTCGATTACTAGCTCATTGACATTTCAGTTATGCAACAATAGAGGCCACAGCGCTACGGACTGTAACCTTGGTAAATTTTGCACCATTTGTGGTAAATTATCATAAAGCAGATGACAACGCCTCAACTCCTTCTTGTCAAATCTGTAACGAGATGGTCATATTGCTAAACATTGTCCGAAAGGACACCGCAGAAAAAGCGGGAATTTATGCCCTCGGTGGATTTTCATAAGAAATCAGAGACAGATAGATGGAAACACGCTGATTTCGATGAGACCCTGGAAAAGTTGGACTGAATTCGCGTTTCGTAGCACGATTCGTTAAAAAATCAGTATTTACTTGGTTAGGTCGACTGTCTGTTTACACTGGCGAGTGAGTTTGAGAACACGAAAAATCGATAACAGCACATCGAGATATCTGGTCCGTGCTCTTGAATACCACGATTGAGCATAAAATAGGGATCATTTATAATTATTAGTGCCGCAGAATATTTGTATTGAGGGCTAGGCAGTTTTAAGAAACTCTTGATAGTTTTATCACCTCTAGATCAGTTGGAACTAGCTCGTTTTATTGTTCGAACGAATTGATGAATTCGGACTGCATCGTTAATGTTATGATCAAATTCGAAAAGGTATGGCTCTAGAAAAAACTGCGTATCGTGCAGCGTACGTATAATGAGCACCATCGGCTAACTATGAGAATACCACGAATGGATCGGCACGGTTCGCAGCAAAACGATTATCTCGCGTGGAAAGTTCATACTTGGCATGATTCAACATACAACTCCTAATGCTGGGGGCCGAGCCTAATTCTCCGCTTGATGTCTGGTTTTAGACTCGTACAGTAGAACTACTCGGCGACACTGACATGATACTATGAATAATTCCTATTCTATGCAAAATCAAGAGTGCGGACCGGAAACCTTAATGTGCCTATTATTGATTTTTCACGTTCTACGACTCGCCAGTGTAAACATAGACTGTCAACCTAACCAAGTTAATACTGATTTTCTACCGAATCGTGCTACGAAACGCGAATTTAGTCAGACTTTTCCAGGGTGTCATCGAAATCAGCGTGTTTCCATCTATCTGTCTCTGATTTCTTATGAAAATCCACCGAGGGCAGAAATTCCCGCTTTTTCTGCGGTGTCCTTTATAAATTGTCAACTCTGTAAGAAACCAGGACATACTGCAGCTAGATGCAGAGTAGCATCAGCAACCGTATTCGAGACCGATTGTGAATTGTAAGGTAAAAGAGGCCATTCTGCTATCACGTGCTATTCTCGCGCACCACAAAAACTCTTGGATCATCAACAACTTGTACACCGTTCACAGTCACCTTGTCAACTGTGCAATGGCATTGATCATAGTGCTCCTCAATGTACCTTGGTGTTACCACCCACCACCCGCATAATATGCCAGATTTGCCATGAAGCCGGACACTTGGAAAATTCTTGCTACTCGCTAAAACCCGGAGTACCGAATTTGGTCCAACGATAAGGCGCTCGCGCTCAACTCTCATGTCAAATATAAGAAAATATGAGACTGTACATCAATTACGTAAGCATGTCGGGGGTGGATGGGTAGAGCAGGAAAATCTTACGAGTTCTTACAGGCTGGAAGGTGGTTGGTGTGACAATTCTCACGTAACATTTCTTGGTACTCCATCCAGTCGGTTTTGATAATATGAATATTATCACGCAGAGAATAGATATGTCTTTGAAATGACGATTATATTATATAGCGGTATCGCATGCTACGATCGTTCGAAGTCGAGCTGGTGTACTTTGACATAATATCGCGATAATTCTAGAAAGGTGTCTTTGTGACAAGGCTCGATCTCAAATCTACATTATTACTCTACCGCTTGTACCGAAGGCGAAGCGAACATATTGATGGCTCTATCAGATCCCAATCATTGACGAATATGGCGATAAGGCGAACGTTTTAGAGCCATCCGATAGACGGTCCATCATACCTATCGGCACTCGCTCCAAGGTGCTGTCGAAAACTCAGAAGTCTCTCGAATGAGAATATCATATTGTATACCCATTCTTCTACCACCTACCTCATCCACGGAGTGCCGAGCGGCTATGACCGATCGTGCATTTCGAAAGCTGATGGATTCCCGGATCATCGAGCTGGCGAACTTACTTTATCAGATCTTTCGACTCAAAATAACTCTCAGAGCTGAATAGACAACAATATTCCCACGTATGTTTATCCATATCATTCAATGGTCTGGCCTAAGCCCGCCAGAGATGAAGCTTAGACGATGTACAGAGAGAATTAGCGAGGAGGCGTAAATTATTCTGATCAAAAGTCGCTCCAAACGAACATACAGTCACGATTCAGAGCCATTCAAACGCTAAGATGAACCATATTTGTGGCACTACGTGTAACAGTTATGTATATCCAAACGCGTATGTGATGTCAGAATCCCCGTAAAGCGATACATATTACAGATATAGGCGAACATTCGTTTGATCAGAAAATAGGATCCCAACCGGTGAATCCACAACTGATCCATACGTTTTGAACAAATCAAATGTTATTCTTGAATCCATTATGGTATTGATCGTGCCCCACAGTCATGTTTGAACATCAATGGGATCCTCCGATCGCCAATTGGGATATTAGAACTTGTCATCCGTCGCCTCCTTTTGTTGTGAACGCTCTCTCGACCTTCCCGGGTGACACCCTCCCCCTACTTTGTGGCAACTCCGAATAGAGTGAGTTTGACTCAACCGTAGTGAAAATTCTACTCATGCGCTAGTGCATCTCGCTTTTTCTAAGTTGCCACAAGGGGGGGGGGGGGCTCACTCGGAAAGGTTGAAAGAGCGAATAGGTTTCAGATTACAACCTCATTGAAGCAAAATTATATCGCTATTCCGTTTCGATTGTTTACAAATTCTTCTAGACAAAATCTGAAATCCAGTGTACACGGACAACATCTCCTGATCTTTCATAGGAGGAAGATCAGAAAAACAACACGTAATAAATAGTCAATTCCAAATTCAATCCATTGGACTGACCCACAAGTCGTAGTATGCCATTTGGGCATCCGGGATGATCGTGATAAACCTTCTCCTCCATCTACATTTGAAAAATACTGTAATGTATAGATCTAATAGTCTGCTCACTATGGCTAATATTGGGGCTTTTTCGAAATTGAAATCCGAACTTCCACAAGTATTGGGCACTGTTAATAAACTTTCGAGATCGCTCTGTACCTTAGGAATTCGAGATCAATTCTGAAAATTTGTGTATATGATAAAACCTAGCCATTCAAGGAAGATGAAGTAGAGAGGCCTAGTCTTTCTCGTATCTAGCGTGAATCTTTATGAGTGTTTTAGATATTTCGCATGACAATGAGTCTGCCTGCATATCGTCTGACATGCATCGACATCACATACGCTCGTACTGTTGAATGTGATGTAACTCATATGGATCATATGGCTATTTGAATGACACCGAATCCTGATCAAATGTTTGTTTTGAACGACTTCTGATCAAGATAACGTAGGAATCACTCCTCACTAACTCTCAATATATATCACCACAGCTTCATCCTGGACGGGTTCAGGCCAGGCCAACAAATGATATGTACAAATATACACGGAAGAAACAAAACGGGGTTATATACAGTGGCGTCTCGATATAGTCGTTGCGCGAACGAGAAATGAGGAGAGCCAAGAAATATATCTAGCATAAGTGAAGATAAGGGACGACACGAGATTTGCTTGACGAACGCGATTATGTTTTGCCTGCCCGGATTTTTTCCGGGCGGCAAGAAAGTTGCCTCAGACGTATAGTGCGTTCATCGCTACATACTATATTGTACTAATGTATAAGTATAGTTGTGACGATATTTTCAACGTGATCGGTCGTAACACTCGGTACACCTACAGGTTATACTGACGGTCTATCCAACTATGATTTTTCGATTTTCGTAACTATTCGACCTCATCACAGGAGGGCCTGGGAAAATCCCAAAAACATTTTCCTGTGGAAACTCTGCAAAAGTGTAACGAAATTTATTTCAAAAAATTTGTACGAACGATTGTCGTACTTTGGGTGCAGTCCTTTATTGAGACTGATGATACCAGAGAGAGAAATCGCCCAAATCCAATAAAAAAGAGTCCAGCGAAATCTGAGAGTTACTCGCTGACACCAAATTTTAGTGGATTCTGGGGTCTTTTTCAAAGCGATGCAATTTCTATCAGACGAATGATGATCAACCAACAGCAGCATTGATTTCAAAAATTTGGGAAACCCGTTTTGAGAAAATTTTTGAGAAGATATTCAAAAAATTGGGGGAAAATTATTCCGCTAGATAGACAAATATCCAAAATTTTTGAAATAAATTCTGCTATTAGTTGATCATCATTCAACTGATAGGATTGTATCGCTTTGAAAAAGACCCCCACAATCCACTTAAATTTCGTGTCAGCGAGTAACTCTCGAATTCGCTCGACTCACTCTTATTGGATTTGGACAATTTCTGTCTGGTATTAACAGTCTCGATAAAGGACTGCACCCAAAGTATGATAATCGTTCGTAGAAATTTTGAAAAATGATTTTTGTAACACTTCTGCAGAGTTTTCACAGGAAAATGTTCTTGGAATTTTCCCAAGCCCTCTTGTGACGGGGTCGAATAGTTACGAAAATCAAAAAACCATAGTTGGATGGACCATCAGTATAAGCTATAGGCGCACCGAGAAGAAATTATTATGACCGATCGGAGCGAGAATATCGTTACAACTATACTTATATATTAGCACAATATAGTATGTAGAGATGAACGCACTATACGTTCGAGGCAACATTCTTGCCGCCCGGAAAAAATCCGGGCAGGCAAAACATGATCGCGTTCGTCAAGCAAACCTCGTGGCGTCCCTTATCTTTACTAATGCTTAGATATATTTCTTCGCTCTCCTCATTTCTCGTTCGCGCAACGACTATATCGAGACGCCACTGTATAACCCCGTTTTGTTTCTTCCGTGTACGTGGAAATATCGTGGTTTATTCAAGCCTGGAAGTTTATTCACGGCGTTTCCCCGGTGGCCTCTCCTGATCTTACGCTACCGGGTGAACTCCGTACGTTCTAATCCACGCGCGCGCTATCCGCGCTGGTCATGCGACCAGAGTTTAGAATAGACCTCCTGAGAGTCATTTTGGATCAGGAGATGATAGCTCGAGTGATTGGAAAAGGATCGTTGTAAGTATCCAAACTCTTGAATGGGGATAACACAAAAATGACGATTATTTGAGAAGGTTTGATGGTTTCATGAGGGATCGGTGAGAGGGAAAGACGGGAACTAACCTAACTTGCCGCTCGGCTGCACGAAATTACACGGCGAGTATGCTATATGTTGACGATTTTCGACAAGAATTTGATTACAACCTGTTGGTGCATTGCAGGTGAGGTCTTCGCTGAACCTCCATTCGTATAATGACAAGGCCGCAATGCACAGACCGTACAAGTGGTCGCCGATTAGAGAGGACTATAGAGGAAAGGTCATAGTAAGGAGGTCTCTTGTGAGAAGTGCGATATGGTATTAGTTTTTGCCTGGAAACTTTACCCTCGTACGTGCGGTGTGCGAAGATTCAGAGTGCATGTCCTGCGCCTCAGGTGCTCTATCTATATCCTATCGGAAAAAACACAAATTACCGATTCACATCTTCGAATCTCCACGCTTGCTCAAGGTGGCTTGCGCGTGTGGTGACGTACGGCGCGTAAGGCGCGCGCAGGTGGTCGCGGACAACCTATATTGGGGATACTCGACGTCGTGGAAGAAGGTAGTGTGAACTTTCTATATACCAGGCGTTACCAATAAAATGAGCTAATTGTCTCTTACCTGCAAACCAAATCCAAACCCTCTGTTATCATTCGTAACATCAAAAGCGTCGATGGATAATAGTTGGTGTTAGTGAGTGATGCTTGGTTCAATATTGATATCACTCAAATGATACCCCTCTTCTTGTCCAAAACAAGCTACATAAGTCTCGCGGATTTTTACTCCGTCAGTCTTATTCGTGAACATAACGAATAACAAATGAAGAGAATAACCGACCAGTTGCACTGAAGAGGGTGGAATTGCTCATTTCCACCGTTGCGGTTGTTCAAGTGACGAAGTAGTGACTCAGTAGTGTATAATAAGACTTTGCAGAACATACAACCGAAACAATAACAGTGCGCGAATCATTACCATATATCATGCGGATTTTCATCGCAATATGGGGCATCTTGTTGCGACTTTGAGAAGTTGATATCTCTGAAAATACTTTTTTTTCTATATAAATACAAGGAAACGCGTGCTTTCCCTGAAAAGTATGATAATTCACTCCCTTCTTCAAAATTGGAGCGAATTTCATCTTACACTAATATTACAAAAATATGATTTCCATCATACATGCATTTTGACAAGAAACACTTCTAGATGTAATGGATTCTGGTCTTTCCATGTTTGTGGGGGAAGGATAGAAAATTGTAAAAAAGGCCTAGAATCCACGAATGTCTCATTCATCATGATTGACATTGTCTGGAATGACCATTTGCTTGGATCCAAAGACAGTGGGCAACTTATTTTTATGTGTTATAATATCTACATGGATTTCTTCATGTTGTCAGTTCCAAAATGATCGGCCATATATCGTAGTTTGCGAAAAATCTTGTAAGATTTTTAGCAAGATACATTAATGCACGATAGTCGATAATAATTAAAGCTAACATTCTTCAGATTCTGCTCACTGTGAAGTCAATGTCACAATTTCTATTATCACAGTTTTCTATCACAGATTGAACTTTGAACGTCCCTTCCGACTCGTTGTAAATCACTCACTGGTTTTTTTCGATACTTTCATAATGAGTACAAACATACTAAACGCTTATAAAGTAAAAAACGAGAATCCTCCTGATATTTGATATAGAATTTTCTAATATCTTCTCAATATTTTGTAAAATGTATTCCCTATTTTATCGCTTCAAATGATTGATTCTTACATTGGATATTAGAGACAGTGAATCGCAATTTGCAAAGCACAGTGTCGTGCCTCCAAATCCCAAGCATATGAGCAATTAAAAATAATCAGACGGATTTAGTCGTCATATTTGAGCTACTTCAACTTGCTAACACGTTAGAGATCAAGGGGCACAAAGAAGAGTTTATATATTGAAGTCAAACAAGATGCAAGTTATTTCGAGAATGAATTTCACTATCGATCAAAATACTTGGAAACGATAAAAACAGGGAAGGAAAAGTTTCAATACTTGGTATGGCTTCTCTGAAGACTTCACCAAAGAAATTTCAAAATAGATAAAGACACTGTAAATATTCAGATTCAACAAGACTAATCAGCTCACAAACGTCATTTCCATTTCTTCAACTAATGAAATAAGAACGTGATTGTATTCGAGACAGCATTGGTAGATCGATACATATGCATGAAAGTAATATCGCATTATGCTTCGCAAGACCAAACTGTATTGGAAGCACATATGAGAATAAAGATACTATTGAGACGAAAATACCTGTTGTAGGAATCATAATAGTCTTTCCTGTCCAATGATGAAGGTGCTGCGAGATTAGTCGGCAGTTGTTGAGTCTGGGCTGATAGCGGAACTTGAGGACCCGCAGCTGCTACTATCAAATTTCCTGGCGGCGGCAGCAATGTCGTTGTGACAGGAATCGTTGCAGATGGACCTCGATTGCTCGTGTAGCGAGATGCTCGATCTGGACGATAATCATGACCAGGTGCTCCTGAGTCTGCGTAAAAGCCAGAGTACGGATCGCGAGTTTGGCGCTCTTTTTCACGACCTCGCTCCTTGTGATATCTGTAATCAAACATAAAGCAAGACGAATTAGTCGCAAGCATCGATGAATGATTCATCAGAATTCGAACAGAATTTGTATCTTTCAAGACAGAATTTCTGAGAAATTATGCGAGAGCAAGAGGTACAGAACTTCGAGTCATGCATTCGAGTTCAGGTGCAAAATTATTCACGTGAATTTCAGTAATGGTGGGTGCAAACATACAACAATTGTTCAGTGGGCGTACCTTCGATTCTTACATATTTCATTACAAACGTGCATCCAAGACCAATAAAACTATCTCGTAATTGGTTTCATTATTAATTTGATCACTAAAGGGATCGCATCTTTCTACAATGAAAAGCGCGACTATGAGGCCAAACGAACGGCATGCCGCTGAAAGGCTTTCTATACGCGTCAATCAAGATCAGTGATGACTTGATTCAAAATTTCATTGCTTCATAGAAATAATGTTCTCAATAGTAGATTATGTACCCGAGTGCCGAAATCGTGAAAAACCGCAATTGTGGCACGAGATTCATATAATAATATTTCATGTTCAATCTCAAATTACATATAGCACTTGCGATGTAATACATGCAAGAACTAATGAATTTACTTATACTTGGAGATATTCGTTGTTTACACACTATGCGACATGCAAATTCAAGAGCAAAAAGGATAAATCTATGAAAATATTGCAGAATTATAATTCTTGATGGTTATGAAATAAGGGAAGTGTGCTTAGTTTGCCCTCACTACTTTTGATTTCGCTCGCCATTCCGACTCATCTCAATATTTTTCAACGTACTTTGGCTCATTCTGAAGCTTGTTTCAACACCTTTAAAATGAGCAGTACGTTAGTTCAACAAATTGGAGCCGAGCTATCTTGACTTTTGTAAAAGAAGATTTTTCGCGAGTTTTTGACAGTGCACTGTCAAAAACTCGCGAAAGTGTTCTAAATTTGCTCCTACGTGGAAAAGAGGCCTATTTAGACGGGATTATATGGGTTTTTCGTAAAATTGGGATATTTTGACTCCCAGACCGTCAAAAAGACATACTTCAGCTCATTTTGTGACTTTCTTCATCCCCTTTCGAGCTTCCTGAGTTGAAACAATATATTTAATGGAGTTGAGAACGAGTTTGAAAAAAGACTGTAGGGGCAATTTAGAAACACTGCATTTTTTAGTAATATGCGCAAGGTATGAGTTAGATATCGAATTTTCCAATTCTGTAAAGAATATTTCAAAGCATAGACAAAAATGAAGAAAATGAGCTCAAGTACGTCAAGATTGGTTGCACCAATATTTTTGGCTTACATTTTGATGACTTAGCAAAAAGAAGTCGAGAGTATCCAAAACTATTTTTTTTTGTTCTAAGAAATGCGCGGGTCATTTTAGATCGGTTCAAAACATTCATATCTAAATGTTCTAACGTAACAATTATGATAAAAATGCATGACAAGGTCTCCGGGTGCGTACATTGGAAAACTTGAGTGGCAGCAAAATAGAGACAGTTACCTCAGTTAATTATTCGCGTTTCAAATCCATGAATCTCGTGTTGTATCAGAAATGGTTTGTTTGAATAATAAATTTGATGAGAAGCAATTATTATTAGGAATATAGATGAGGGCCTTCAAAATGTTTTGGTCATTTGAATAATCCACTATGTTTTGCAACAACTTGGGTTGCAAAAAGAAACTCCATTGACAAACATGCATGAGAAATTCTGTGATGATTGTAGCATTTCAGATGATTTTTCCAACTGCTCAACTCAAGTGGAAGCAATAATCAATTCTGTTGATGTATGGGACTTTCTACACTTCATTTTGTCGATTTCTCTGGTAACAAGGAATTTTGAATCATATTGGCAAGATGCATCGTAAAACTTGTAAATTCAAAATATAATTGTGGTAAAAGTAGTACATTTTGAATCTGAGCCTGGCAAAGCGAAGGAAAGATTTTTATACGACTCGACACGTATAAAACGGCATATGCGTCGCGTGCCAAAAACTTTGTTCTTCACGATAACCTTGTTGGACGTTTTTGCGAAAGTTATCGCGAAGAACAAAGATTTTTGGCACTCGACCCATAATATACTAATCCCTCAATGTATCCCTCAATGTATCCCTCAATGAGGACGAGTTTTTTCTAATGTTTCCGTGTGTCAATCGAGGAAAATCCCTTATAAACCTCGAGTAAAAAACGCGTTTTCTGCAACTCGGTACATTTTATATATATTACAAGGGAGGAGGGAAGACAGTCATATATTTCACAATGTCTTGAGTCATTTGCACAATTAAGCCTGGCTGGGAACAAAAGACATCAAAACTGAAAATTTCATGTTCAATCTTTTCATTACAATTTTGACCATGATTTTGGGCACTCGTAACGTGAAATAGAGTATGACACTGCGTGCAAGCGGGTAGTGTCATTAAATACTACAGTAGAACCTTGAATAGCGGACACTTTTCGACGCTCGATTTGATTCTCATTGGCTCTTGTGGGACTAAACCCTTGGAATAGCTGACACTTGCAATAGCGGACACCCCGCAATAGCGGACGATTTTTGCTGGTAAAACGTTTCAATCCTGTGTGATTTTACCTTGCAATAGCGGACACCCAACTTTTCCGTCCAAAATTCGAGTCCTTCTCAAATATCGAGATTATTAGGATTTCCTCTTCAAACATCCAATATTTCAAATGCATTCGACAATGTATAACTAAGCGAATTCATAATGATATGAGCGAGTTGAATGAGCTATGGACTGAATTCGGATGTCCAGCTGACCGGTATGTGAATATTGACAGCGCTTTGCCAATTGAAAGTACATCAATAAGTATACAAGAGATGATTGAAGAAAGGCTATCGCGATAGAGCGACAATGAATCAAAGGATGAAAACACGCAGGAAATTTATGATGATGTCCCTATTTCCCATGCTGATGTACGAAAATGCTTATCTACTTCGAAAACTTTTTTTGCCAAAAATAATTCATTGTCTTGTTTGTCAAAAAAGTCAGAAATTGAAATGTAGTATGAAAATGACACATAATATGTAAACGAACGGAGCAAAGATCTATATCTGAGTAGTTATCTAAAAAATAATCATAAGTGTGTCTATGATTCCATTTTTTTGATTTGTATGGTTCTATGTTGACTGACTCCAGATGACTCTATTGAGAATGAAACACGTTCGCGAAGGTTTTATGAATTTTACTTGAATAGGTATACTGACAATTGACATGGTTGACTCAAAATTACCAAGACCCTTGAAATAGCGGACACCTCGCAATAGCGGACACTTTTCGAGGCACGCAAGGTGTCCGCTATTGCGAGGTTCTACTGTATTATTCGTCTAAATCAGATGCGCATTTACTCAACTCCAAAGTGCACGACATTTTCTTCACTTGAGTTTTTCTCAAGTATCAAATTACAAGAAAAATTCATCAAAGAAAGGAGCGTTTTAGAGACTCAACGGTTGGCTTTTCAAGGCAACAAATTTGACGAGCTCGCAGGGAATAAAAGGCAAGCCGATACACTAGTATGTTCATGAAAAAATGCCCAATGCATGTACCCACAAGCGTATTTCGGGAGAAAAACTAAATACATCATCTTATTCTCAAAATTCAACATCTATGTTCATAAAAACATCTCTACGATCGAAATTATGATCTAATATTCCATTTCGAGTTGCACTCAAATTTGAATGTTTCGTGGAATAACATTGATTCGGAATTGGCCGTATAATGAAACTTGTTACTAAGTTATGTGTTCGTGGTATTGGAGCTGAACGAAGATATAATACTTCTGGCTAGAGATTTCTTGAATTGTGTGTGTCGACACGATCAATCTCTACGGTGGAATGGTAAAAAATATAAATAGTCAATATCCTTAAAATGATTCCAAGTTTTGGGCCAACGGGAGAGTCTGGACATTACGAGAAATTCATCCAGAAAAATCCTACAAATCAAATCCGAAAATCGTCGTAAATCAAACCTTATACTGAAAATCAGACACAATGAAAAATTGAAAGAAGTCAGACCTAATTGTAACGTCTAGCACCAAGTTTAGTAGAGTTTACAAGGCCTAAATCACTTCAACTTCCTTCAGCTTGATAAAGCTTTTGTAGATTGAGTATATGTTACGTCCTACAAGAGTGAGAAAACATTGTATAAATAGTTGAGACTGAAGAGATAAAATAATCATTCCATTCAGTATGTCGATAACGTCGATGTTGATGTATTTTGAGAAGATGATCACTGTATTTATACCTATTAACTTTTTATTCTGAGGATGTGAATAAATCATGAGTAAAACCAACCAAAAAAAATACATCTATACAGATGATACAGATCAAATGATGATGAAGTCACATTTAATAATATAAAATTCTACTATACTTGGACATTCCACGCTTTACTACATGAATGTAACATCAATCTACAATGTGCCTACACGGATGCTATAATTCGCCGCTGCCGTTTCTTACATACCTAGGAGGAGATCGAATTGGAGACCGATAAGGAGGCGGCGCATCTCGAAGGGGTCGCTTAAGCTTGCGAATACGGTCTCGCGGAATCGATCCTCTCGGCGATAGACTGCGAGAGTACGATCGTGATCTATAAATTCAAGCAAAGGCATCGAACCAACTTGAATACGGACAATCGAGACGCCTTCTTTTAAAAGAGACATAATTCATATCAAGTTGGTTATAAAATCAAAGCTTTGCGCGTTTAAGGAGATGCGGTCACCATGCAAGCTGAAAATATACCCATTTCTCTGCTATTCTCTTGCAATTTGGGCTCAACGCCGAGTGGGCTAATACTTGTTATCATCTAACTAGAATTCGTTTTCTTGTCGTTTAGCTCAAATCGCAAGAGAATCGCAGAAAAATGTGAATGAAAATGTGCCTGTATTATAGGCTAGATGTCTGCGATCAAGAAATTTACATTTTTCTTCAGCCTTCTTGTAATTCGAGCTAAACGAGGGATTGTGGAATACAAATTGGACAATAACAAGGTTTCGACAACTCCTCTCAAAGTTCGAACCATTAAAATTTTCATCCGAGATGTGTTTTCAAGTTTCATGGTCGCGGTGCACGGTGACCGCATCGCAGTCAGATAAATGAAATCTCGAATCAAAGCTTCAGTTATGGATATAGTATAATCGTTCCAAGCTAATCGCGTTTTGATTTCTGACTCGACATGAAATATAACGAGACAGGCTTTGATAAAATAGTGCAATAAGACAAAAGTTCACGACAGTACTTTAAATTTTTTCTGAATTTTGCCAACCCAGATTATTATGCCAAGTTGAATATACTTTGTTCTGTATTTTTCATTCGACTTAGTTTTTCATTTCGAAAATTAAATATTTCTCTGAACGCTCAGGCGTTGAACGCACCCCGAACGCAAAAAGGTCAATAAGACTTTAAAGGTAAAGTTTTTCCTAGAAAATCACTCTTTCGATAGCATTCTGTGTTGCTATGCGTTCTTTCAAATTGATTATACACGACCACTTCAAAATGAAGAAACCGAAACCCGCTAACCCCAATTTATACGCAACTCATAAACCATTTATAAAATATTTTGGGAAAACCAGTATTTAAGTTAGTATTTAAGAAACTTAGGGCTCAGTGCATTCGTTTATCTAGATCTCTCCACAAGGAATACCTTCAGAATGTGCAGGATAATATATTGAAGAATATCAAAGCTTTCTGGTCACATGTTAATAGATGTAGAATTAATAACAGTATTCCCGACAAAGTTAGATTCCAAAGAATGACCTCTTCAAATGATTCTGAAACTTCTAATTTATTTGCAACTTACTTCAGTAGTTTTTACTCTGGGTCTAACCCAATAACCAAATTACTCTCTCAAGACTATATACATAATGATATTGATTTACTTATCACAGAAAACGAGATTTTGAATGTTATAAATTCCATCAAAGAATCTAACTCTGCGGGCCCAGATGGTATTCCCTCAGTATTTGTGAAGAATTTGTGTGGTGTACTAATCAAGCCTTTGTGTTTACTATTCAACACATCAATCCGACAGAGAATTTTCCCAAGTAAATGGAAGCTATCATATGTTACTCCTATTTTTAAATCTGGTGACCGTTTTGATGTTACAAATTATAGACCGATTTCTATTTCTAGTGTCTTTTCTAAAATTTTTGATGCCATAATGTCTCATAAAGTATATGACTATTTCCTACAATTTCTCGCTCAAGAACAACATGGGTTTGTGCGAGGGAGATCAGTGGTTTCCAATCTTGCTATATACACTGATTTCATAACAAGTTGTCTTGAAAATTTTGATCAAGTTGATGCTGTATATACTGATTTCTCCAAAGATTTTGACTCAGTTGACCATGGTATCCTTATTAATAAGCTATATAACTATAAATTTTGTCCTGAGCTCATTGATTGGATTGCCTCATATCTTACTGATCGCAAACAATCTGTGAGACTGAATAATTCAGTCTCTGATCTCTATGTATCTACATCTGGTGTTCCCCAAGGTTCTCATCTAGGTCCTATATTATTAATCATTTTTATAAACGATCTTACAAGTATTATGAAATATTGTTCTGTCCTAGTCTATGCTGATGACGTCAAAATCTATATCCGTGTACAGAGTGTTCTTGATTGTTCCAAACTACAAAAAGATCTGGATGTTTTAGTTGAATGGGCTCGCATTAACAAACTCAAATTAAATGTCAAAAAGTGCCATGTCATGAGCTTTGTTCGTAATCATAATCCCGTTTCTTCCAATTACGATATGTGTTCTGAACATCTTGTTAGGGTTCACAAAGTGAAAGATCTTGGGGTAATCTTTGACTCTAAGTTGTCTTTCAGGGATCATGTTGAGGATATCATAAATGCTGGTAGTAGAACCTTGGGTTTCATCAAGAGAATGACCACTGACTTTAATAATATCAATTGTATAAAATATCTTTTCTCGTCACTTGTCAAACCCAAACTCGGTTTTGCATCTAGTATTTGGCGTCCTCGCGTTGATTACTTGAAGTATGACTTGGAGAAAATGAATCACAGATCTTTAAGGTATCTTGCTTTCAAATGTAGGATTAACTTTGATCGCTTTGATCACAATAATGATCACCTGTATGAACACTTTAATATCCATACAATTCAAAGTCTTCACGACTATAATGATTTACTCTTTTTTAGATCTTTCATCAAATTGATCCCAAGTATCGACTATGTTCACTCTAAGTTAGGAAGAATTCAATCTCATTACAGCACTAGGCAAACTTCATTTTTCAGAAATCTTCCTTACAAGTCCAAAACTGGATCAAACTCTGTCCTTTGTAGGTGTCTAAAAGCGTGGAATTCTCTACCTGACGATGTCTGTGGAATGAGTGATATTACATTCAAGTCTAAGATCAAAATTCTGTGTAACTCCTAGCTCACAAATGTTGCAGAGATTTCTATGTTAAGTTGTATATTTGACTCGTATTTCTCAGCTCTCTTACTGTGATATCTTACCTTTCTACAATTCCGAAATTTTTATTTTTATATTCTATTATATGCGTTCTCGCCTTGTTTACTATTGTGTCATTTATATATATATATATATATATATATATATATATATTCTTCTTTTCAATTGTATATGTATATGTTCATATTGGGCCATCAGGCCCGTGAATTTTCCTAAATAAATACTAAATACTAAATACTAAAACCAAGATTCCTGAATAGTTATGAGAGAGGATGAAGTACATCATTCGCCATAGAATCGCTATATTCTCCCATATCTATTGTGTAATTGATTTTAGCATACCGTATGCCCTATGCTTATGTTATCCTGTACTACTTTCCTAACATTTGTAGTTCTCGAGTGTGACCAAACTATCATTCGGAGTTAGACAAAATACTGTGTCGATGAGCCCCGTGCGGATCGATTGTCAAGTTTCATCGGCCAAATCAGGCTCTTCTAGTTGATACAATCACAATACATATCTATGACGAAGAACCGAAACAAAGTGCGAAAATATCACACTATGGCGAGTCGGAACTGATCAAGTAAGCCGTAGTCATGAGATAGTTGAACCGTCAGGTAGTACATACACGAAGTGAAATAAATACCAGTACTTGATATAATACCTAACCACTAACAGAAAGTAAGATTCTACAAGAGTCTCTTGGCAGTAATTCTTATAGAGTACCAGCAGTTGCTTGATGTAACCATTGATGTTACTTTGTCTTTTCCGTTAAGACAAACCCTACCTTCGTCATAAAAGTAATGCTATCCTCGAGAGACAATGTATAAGAAGAATCAAAACAGTTGATGTCAATGAGAGAAATTGTACTGACCTGCTAACAGTGAAGCTACCGCTGCGCGACCTGCGCTTTTTTGGCGTTCGACTCCTCGGCCTATGCGGGGGTGGAGGGCTGCGGGAGGGTCTCCTTTTAATTGGAGGTGGCGAGCGCGATCGACTTGCTCTTGCAGTGCGCCCAAATGAACGAGAGCGCGATCGAGAAAAGCTGCGAGGTGAGCGAGACCGAGACCTAGAGCGTCGCCTGTGTTTGCCCAAACGACGGTCCCGTTCATCTTTCTCCCGTAGCATTCGCTGGAACGCTTCGAGCGGATCGTCTATGACTCTGAAATTCATAATAGTATATTAAGCAACAAGGGTGCCAACAGATATTTGCGCACGAGTCCCCGCAACGAGTGTGCAAATGGTCCGTTTGCACACGAGTGCGGGGACGAGAGCGCAAATGTCGGCACCCGAGTTGCTTACGATATTTTTTGTTATTGCTGTGAGCAAAAATGTAACTCGCCCAAAACCCTAGAAAAAAGTCGCGGATTTTTTTGCTCTGGGGTGAAGGAATTCTCTTAATTTCTGTTCTCTTTAGTTATATTGAGTATTACGAGAAATTGATCCGTAGATCCATTAAATCGTATACTTCATGTATTATTTTGAACGGGACAGAGCTTATCGTCATCACGTTGAAACACCCATATTTTGAATATAATTATGGTTTCACAATGTCTAGTATTATCCAAAGTAAATTGAATATCCACAATATGTCGGTTAATCACTCCTTTGACCGGAGATGATGTTAGGGCGTGGAGAAGGGCGCAGTGCGGGGTCCAGGGGCGGCAGCCCCTGGTGGGGGTGCAGGGGGCGAAGCCCCCGCCGGGGGGTTCGGGGGGCGGAGCCCCCCGACTGAAAAAAAATTTTGAAAAATATATAAGAAAAAAGTCTTTTGCCCACCCCCTTGACTGGAAAAAATTTTTTTAATTCATCAGGAAAAACAACTTTTGCAGAAGCAGTTTTTACTTTACTTGCTTGTACTACTTGCATTTAGGCATGATTTTCAACATATCCAGATTCTTGTTATTTTTCTACATATTTACAGCCATAAATCTACAAATCTCACTCTAGTCAAATATATCTATTGAGTATAGGATGATCAACCATCAATCCAAATTTGGTAAGCAAACTGTGCGTAAACGTCCCATTTGCACACTGTTTCATCGTTTACGCAGTGCGCAAATAGATATTTGCGCACTACCGTGTGCAAATGAGTCATTTGCGCACTGTGCAAATGAGAATCCGTGCCCAAATGGGCCATTTGCACACGCACACTTGCGTCTAAACGGCCATTTTTGCGCACAGAATAACAAAAAGTAACTTTCAGCAACGTACTCATAAATACTGAGATCTCGGCATCAACGAAAACGTGAACTTGGTTAAATGGGATAATTTATTTGGTTTTCAACGATTTTGAAATGAGGACTAATCGCACTAGTTTACGGCAAGTGAGATCGTCGTGACACTGTTTTGAAAAAAATATGTCTTGATGAGCCTAGAATATACGAAATTCGCACATTGTTTATCATGCAACTTTGAAATTACAATTTTCGAATAAAGGTAGACCACATGGACAAGTTTTATCAAATCGTGACATTAAAAAAAAAGTCCATGAACAGTCTAAATGACTAAAAGAATTGATTTCAAGGGAAAAAGATAATGTAACGTGTTTTGTGCAAGAAGAATTTTAGTCATCATATCATGAGTATTGCATATATATACATCAATTGAGTGAATATTTACTTGAACTATCAGTTAAACAATGTATGGTTGATGGGTCTAACTTACCCTGCTGCACCATTGTGCATATTTCGGTTCATACCAGGTGGTGGTGGTTGCATACCTCTGTAACCTAAAAATTTACATATGCTATTATCAATCAATGTATCATACAATATGCAAACCAACACAAAAAAAGAAAACTGATGATGAAATACAATGAGATGTAATACTCTTTTCGGAATTAAAAACATTGAAAAAATTCCGGAAAAATCATGACTGCTTGATCAATGTGAGGCTTACTAATTCTGTGATTTGAAAGCCATGCAAGAGCTCAAATTATGAAATACGATAAGATAGAGAATGAATCCATTTCATTCTCAAAACCAAAGTATAAAGATGTGAGTGAGATGCCTGTATGTTTGACTGAAATTTTACACCTCAAAAATTCCTTGGATATATGTACCAGTTCAAAAATCTCTTGGATATAAATCAAATCTATGATAAGGGGAAAAGTGGACTTTCATACAAAGAGATCAGTGGAAAATTTACATTGCATCGAATTACTGTGCAAAAGTGGAGAGGTTCATGAAATTCTAATACAGATATAACTGTGTGAGCCTTGCTCCGATTAACTTCAAACATTCATAATGATGAGCTCAAGGTGTTTCTGGACTATCCACTTCTTTACCATGACCATGAAAAATACTTAGACATTGTAGTTTTATCGAAATCGCTCGTCAATTATCCATCAATCTATTGATATACACGACCACTTCACGCCTCGGTCATCGCGATCAGACTAGAAAACTATAATAATAATTTCATCGGTAAAATTATGAGTCATTTATTGGAATGAATTTTCATCCAATGAATTATTGACAAAGTGTTTTGTTTGTCCAAAAAAGAAAAAACGAATGACAATGACGGCGGTGCAGAATGCAGTGTTGGTTCTCAATTTTTCAGATTGCAACATGAGCTGTCAGTACTAAAGACCTTGGAATTCAGGTAAAAAACTAAATTGGATTCCTGGTGACATTTAATTTTCTCCCGGTCATTTCGACATGAATTCCCGGTTCTCGTGTACATCTATTACTCCTGTGAGCAACCTAAACAGCACTCAAATTTGTGGTAGGAGTAACAGTTCAAAAGATAATCCAATATTCGTAGTGTGATTTAGAAACAGATTGATAGATCGACTCACGCGTGGTCAAGTGGTATCGGAAAATTGTGAGAGTAATTCATTAGATTCTTTGCAACGAAGGTCCTCTTATTGCTTAATTTAGACAGTATTACTTTCGCGGCGCGGGCCTTTGTACTCTGTCAGGAATGACAAAAATACGATTCGACCGTGATTTTATCGCGCATTACAGGCAAAAATAGGAGAAAAAATGCATTGCGTTGTAGATGTACTATGGCGAGTCGTTGCTTAACTTTTAACGGCAGATAACATCAGTGGTAGAGTACTTCTTTGTAAAAGTGGGTGGAACTAGACCTAGTTTAGAAGAAGTTCTTCAACAACTTGGATTGTACATTTACTATGAATTAACCGTCAAGAGTTTGAGTCGTGATATTTATTTCTCATGAAGTGAGGCTCTGTTAGAATTCTAATGGTCATGCGACATATAAGATTGGGAAGACAAGAAGCATGATGATGTGCGTGAGATATTCACAACGATAAAAATCATGCACAAAGCAGAATAACGACAAACACAGTAAAATAAATTAGTAGATTATGAACCTGCTGAGTCCCACTTGGGTCGAGATTGTGGTCTGTATGCTGCGAGTCATGGAATTGCAGAAAAAAATA
The DNA here is from genome assembly GCA_029851415.1 of Eretmocerus hayati. Taxonomy (NCBI): domain Eukaryota; kingdom Metazoa; phylum Arthropoda; class Insecta; order Hymenoptera; family Aphelinidae; genus Eretmocerus; species Eretmocerus hayati. The sequence goes on along the minus strand of CM056744.1, from coordinate 94,801,656 downwards.
CGGTTGTTAAATTCAAGTTACTAGATGCGAGTTAATAGTCAAATTTTAGGTTTCCATTTTTTATTATCCGGAAGACCTCTAATCGGGAGATTATCGTGATGCAGCATTCTATTCATCCGATTTTTCGTAGAAGCGACATTATTTACACAAAAGTTGCACTACGTTCATATTTACAACAGCATGTATCAAAGTTGATCAATAGAGTTATCAAGTTCAAAAAGAATTATTAATTGCGCATGTAACTACTGAGGCAGTGAGCTATAGTTGAAATTTCATTATTAATTTCACTAGAACCTTGGATATATCTACGACTTTAGCGGAATCATACCAACAAAAAATAAAGTTACACTCCAATCAACGTGGTGGACTTTCAACACATCTCGTTAAATTCGTCCAATTTGCAAATTTCACTTCCAAAATAATCTTGTTATGACAGATAAATTATAAATCACCCGTGGGAGCTAAATTTGGGTAAATATTTTGATAAATAAAAATTTTCAAATTTTTTTATGATAGATTCTGGTCACTTGATTTACTCAATATTTAAAAAGCAATAAATCCATAAATACTTCGAAGATCACAACCGTAAGAGAACGTCAAAGTATTAATTTACATCCAAGTCTCGAATCGCGAGAAAAAGTTTCAGCATTTTAGATGCAAATGAAATTATGAGTGTGTCAAAATCTCTACCACGTTGGTAATCAAGGGTCAATAAGAATACCAGATTTAGGTTGTTGATGAGCCGTTGTAATAATTTCTTTCTATCAACTTTGTAGCCACGCCGCAAAGTTAAACACTCAATAAATTACGCGATAATGCATCGTGCATCTCAAGAAGTTATCTTATGGGTGCAAAAACTCAAGTGAAAGCCAGTTTGCAATTAGATTTAGTCAAGACGAAGCTAAAAGCAGTTAATAACTCACTATGATGCATACCCCTTGGATGCCTAGGCGGGCCACCGCTGTAACCTCTGGGTTGCGAGGGTCTATACGACGGCTGTTGATAGCTCGGAGGTGGTGGTCTCGCATCATACCTCTGAGGTGGCACAGGTGCCGAGGGTGGTGGGCCATACACTGCCGGTGGAGGTGGAGGAGGTTGTTGATGTGGCGGTGGCGCATACATGGGCATTGGTCGAGGTGCCGCCATGTACGGATCCGGCATCATCGGTGGGTTCAATGGTGCGGTCGGTGGCGGTGGCGCCGTTGCTGGTACGTAACCCGCAGGCGGTGGCGCTGACCGGTCGTCACTCGGAGGATATGGCATCATTGGTGGCTGCGTTGGTGGCGGATGCAGGTGAGGCTCGTCCACCTAGAATATTACGCAGTAATTAGTTGTGAACAACTGTAGATTAAAAGCGCACAAAAAAGATTGGGACTACGGCAGAGAACGCGCTGAATATTACAGCAGAAGAATTCGCATTAAAAAGAAAAAAAAATAATAATAAAGGAGATAATGATACAAAGGTTGACAACGTGAACTATGAGCTCTTCAGTAAATTATTCCAGGCTGAATGGTGAATTGAATTGATACTTACAGTTGGAGTGCCTGCCCTGTCTTCCGCTGACCTACGCAGACTAGCATCGAAATGCATGGGTGGTGGATGATAACGAGTGTGCTCTGAGAAAACCTTCGGTGGTGGTTGATGCATCGAATAATCCCCGTGCGCCAGATTGTTCTTCGGAGATGTTGAGCTTCTACGATTTCCATGTCTATTATTATCAACTAATGTGAGATATGGGGCATTTCTGGAAAATATTTGGACCATTAGAAACGATTCGATAATTTTAATTATTGACAACTACAGCGCTCTACAAGAAGGCAGCTTACATGCGTCCGGATCTCCCGATAACCATAGATGGCCCTTTCTACATGCACTTCATTATTATGCAGACAACTAGCATTTCTACTTAAAATTTAATAAGAAGCTGAATGCTCAGTTTCTTACCTATCTCTATGATTGTTCTCTCTACTGAAACTTCTCCGCCTCTCTCTGTGGTAAGAGCTGTACTCGCCATCCCTTGATTCAGAGCCTGAGTCTCGCCATGAGGGATCAGATAAACGTTTCGGTAAGAGAGGAGGCTCGGTACCGGGAGGAGGTGGTACTTCGGCTTCATCATCCGTCGTCAGCTTTGCAGACAAGTCGCCATCGGCTTCCAAAGCTACAAATGACACACCAAAATATTAAGTAAAACTGACCAATACGAATCTTTGATGAGGCAATCCTAATTGGTTGGATTTAACCGTGATTTTCTAACTGATGATAGAATAGAAATTTGTAGTTCTGGGTTGAAAAGAAGCTTCTTTTTACAAAACTCACCAGCTTTTTCGTACGATGGGGAAGCTTTTCCTACAGGTTTGTCAGCCTCTATGGCTTCGGCAGTTTCAAGACCAGCAGCAGAGCGTTGTGCTGGCGTGGCTGCAGACATGCTCGATGTTGCAGATAGTTTTTCTGATATAGTGGGCTCTGCAGTGAGAGCTGGTTTTGGAGCAGGCTTGAACACAGGTCGCTTAGCATAGCCCGTTTCATTTTTGAAATTCATGACAGCATTACGCAAATAACGATTGGGAATCAAAGATTCCGGCGAAACGTCTTTTTCATTACAATCTGGACACTCATGATCCTCAGATTCAAGTAAGAAAGTGCGTATACCTGTAAAGGAAATTTCATTTCTTTCAACTATTACTGAAAGTGTAAGATGTTCTAAGCTAATGGAATAACACGACTTACAGTCATCACAGAAAGAGGTTCCACAGCATGGAATCATAACAGCATCAGTGAGTAGATCTTTACATATGGTGCAGACCAAGTCCCCAGGTATTTCTGGTTTCTCGGCTGCAGGTTCTGGAGTACATCCAAAGGGAGGTTTCTCTTTTTTACCCTCCTTATAAGCTTGACTGAAATGAAAGACGAGGGATCAATTCACGGAAAAAATTGCGACGGAGAAGTCTAATATCTTGCCCTGATTCATGATATCAAGGATATTTACAACTATTGCCAAACTTACTGGTCAATTGCAGGCACAGCAAAAGTTCCACCTGGAGTCATCATGGCGCCAGGAACAGAAGGTCCCGCTACTGGGACCATAAAACTTCTAGGAATACCAGTGCTCTTCTTTATATCAACTGATTCTTGATTTAGACCCAGTGGACAATTTTTAATCCAATGCCCAGGCTGATGACACTTGTGGCAACGATAATGAGGAGGTACTTCGCCAACTTGGTTAGAACCACGGATTTTCATATAACTAAGGGAATTTTGAATATTTATTACATACCAGTGATCAAAATTGTATACTAGTTAGAAATGGAGTTACATACTTTGAAGGATCATAATCTTGTGTAGACTGTGTTATCATAGCACGAATTTTATCATCTTCGGAGCCATCCAATCTGGTGAGGTCAATTGATTTTGCCAAATTTGATTCATCTTTGGAATGGTTGAATGTGGGCAGTTCAGGCCTTTCCCATGTCCGTTTTTGTTGAGCATTTAGAGGAACTCTTGCAATAATTAGACTGGTATTTTTTGCTATCAAGGCATTCTCATCAGTATAATCTACAAAAATGTATAGATAAGAGGTCACATTTCAAAGAATCCACGATTAATGACATGAGACATCAGGACCCTTACCTTCTTTTGTTTGAGCATTGGTAATTTTCAAGTCAAAGTCTGTATTTTTGCCAATTCGTTTTTGATGAAATATAGCTTTTTTCAAATCCCCTACAGATATATGTAGTCCATCAAAAGAAACTGTATGAAATTCGAGCGAGGACTTGAACTTGTAATGAACTGACATATCTGAACTAAGACTTCTTTCTGGAAACAAAAAATAAGTTCCAATTATATTATAGTTGGAAGCTAACCTTGATTTGATATCAAGTATGCAAGAGCAGGTTTACTGATCGAAAACAGAATTTTCTCCAATAATATTCTCATTTTTTGGAAAGTTTAGGTAACCTACACTTAATGCAACTAGGATCCACTCCTTCCCACAAAGAAGCTGTTCAATTAAAAGATTAGAAAAGACAAGTGATAACTTTGTAGCAGTACAAGATGAGTTGTGCTATGATTTTGCAATACAATATTATTATGTTTTCTTGTTCAATGATGTGGCTAGGTACCAGACCATAAGCTTATAATGATGGATATCGTGATAGCTTCGACAAAACACCTTTGAATGAATGAAAGAAACTACCATGAAGATATGAAATTTCAAAGGTTGGATCAAGCTCAAGGGGCTTGACATACTATGGTGCAGATGGTACATAAATCACACATTTGCCTCAACACTCAATTAATTCAATTTCAAGGACTACCTACTGATAAGAAATGTTACAACAAGATAAGAGCTTTGAAAAGGTGTCAAGAAGAGCAAAGTAAATGACATTTCCAGAGTTCAGCCATCAACAGTGTATTACATGATCATCATTCTTCACAGTAACTAAATTCACCAGTCCAAATGGATCACTGCTCTCTCAACGCAAGTGAGGTTCAACATTGACACTTTTTTATGACACCCAGGAGTTTGGTGTAGATGTGAATTATTTCTGAGAATTCTTTCTAAAATATTGAATATCTCACAGTTAAAAATTTAATCCATCTTTTAAAATTTCATTGAATTATACATATCAAATACTATCAAGAGATCTTTGCTAAATTTAACAAGGTTTCTTGGAAAACTGTGAAGTATCTCATGAGCCTAACCTCGTAAAATGAATTCATTAGGGAGTTAGCTGGAGTATATTCATCAGAGTGATTAAGGATCAAGAATGTTACAGGAAAAGACCATGCTGAATTTCCGAGCATAGCCAATGGATCAGAATGTCAGTTGCACCCTAAAGTATTAATGAGAACAGTTGGTGAGTAAGTATGACGAGCATTGAGTTGTACTTTGGTTGCATGGAGAAACAGCAAGGTATACTTTATTTTCATCTAAATTTATCAATTTCAGAAGTATGTTCTTGAGGAAAATGGCTACTTGTAAGGCAGCCAACAATGGAATGTACAACAAATTGGAGCAAAGAGTGGTGTCTTATAATAGACTTAAACATACCGACAGAGAAATGGCTCAGATCATGATCCAAATGTAACTATACTCGTATAGAAGTCAAGTCCCAAATTGATAGAAAATTCTTAATGCACTTAAATTGACTGACGAGTTACAATTAAACACAGTAAAAGCAAATCATTGTAAAGACAAATTAAGTTTGCCAAGATGCATAAAAGATCTACATTTCAGCAAGGTGATTGAGGGAAATTTTGGACCCCACATTATCATGGCTAATTACATAAGTTGTGTGAGAGCATTCAGAAGATCATTGCAAAGTAACTGTACTACGGGATACATCTCTGACATCAAAGCAATGGTAGCGACTGAAGAATTTAAAGCGCATGTACTTGAATGTCAATTAGAATAATTGAGAGATGACAGACTACAGTGACCTGCTCCGAAGCAGCTAACAATAAGTCAAGTTTTGTTCAGTATTCTGCACTCTGTAATCACATACACAACACACAATTACGAGATCAGACTTCATGATTGCTTATGGAAAAAGATCACAAAAACAGGTGGTACCTAGGCCAATTTCATAGTAGTGTAGATCATACTCGATGGATGCTTCCAAATGCTTCACTTAGCCCAGCTATGTCAAAGTGCGTAATGAGAAAGCCGGGAACTTCTCTTTCGATCCAATTGAAATGAAGAGGAATACAAAGTGGCACAGAAAATTTAGGCCACGCGACAGAGATTTCACAAGAGATAGAAATATGGTAGTTGTGAATGAATATATTATAGATAGATACTCACGCTCGCAAACATCGGGCCCGGGGAACTGATCAGCATTGGGCGTGATATAAAGTTGTGAATGTTGCTCGCATATCGGCTATGTACGGGCTGTGGCTCCGGGTCTTGACTTCCTCGGTGCTGATGGCCTTGAACGCGGTAAACACTCCAGGAGATCGCGTTGAGATGGAGGATAACGATCAAGTACGATATTCCGCGCGAGATATGCAGGCAAAAACTATTGCGGAAGATGGCGTCCACACTATTGTCGCGGAGCCGCGACCGCGACAATAAAAGGCTTCGTTTCCTAAATCCCTCCTTCTCCGGGTTTACTCGCGATGTTACGATACGAATCGTGCTGTTGGCGAACTACTGAATGGCGTCATTTATGGCGTTAGGTTAGGTTTTCCTATATATGACCGTTGCTGCAATCGCACCTCGTCACAATCGAGGGTCGTCATTCGTCATCCCCGAGGAACGCCGAACACGTGGTGACGTGTGACGTGTGTACAATTCTGTTTCGTCGAATTTACGATCAAAAATTCTCGTTGCATTTTATCCATCTTCCCAAATCATTTACGGAATCGTCAAGCTTGCGAGGAAATAAACCGTCGAGTAAGGATTTCACCATGCAATAGAATACGCTATTAATTAATCCGTGTTAAAGTAGTTCGAAAGACCGACAACCAATATATAGTATGTTTGTATGTCACTATATCTAAATATCATCAAATATATTGGGACATATTTATTAAGTACGAACAAAATTCAAAAATTAAAAAATGACGACATCACCATTGATCGGTAATGCAGATTGTCTTTTCAGTCGGTACGCGCGAATTCTGCTTCGAGCTGGTTTTTCGAAGACGAAAATTCGCTTTTCCCATGCTCGAATTGGATTTGGTATCCGCTGATATACGTCCACGTCTTCTCCGTGGCGTAACGTTCAAGGTCACAACTTCGTGAGACACTTCAAACAAATCTATTGGACGAGATTTAGTGAACGTGGACACGAAGGTGAATTTTGGTAACCTCTCACGTTGCCGCATATGTTCCTCCGTCTGGAACGATGCCCTCGTCTTTGGATGCCAATTTTCCGCTTATTGGGCTTCTTTTTTTAGGTGTAGCTTAGCGCACTGTTCTAATTTTGTACCCACGGTGATCATTGGCTGACTGACAAGCAAAGTGCTGGCTTACTGCTATCTCCCTTCATCAGTCAAGGACTGCCACAACATCTGGCAAGCAAAAACACAGAGCCTTGGGTGAGCTGTCAAAATGTGTCTATTATGCTTTTCAACAATCAAATGGAAACACATGCTTTGATGAAAGCTACTCACTAGCCTTTAGCTGAGATTAGTCTAACAATCCTGGAATAATTTAACACAAAATCTTGTTATGGTAGCATTTGCTTTGTTAAGTCACATGTTACCCACATGTTGACCACACCTGTGCGAACTCAATCTATAATTTCACATTCTACTTTGCTCATGGCTTATGTTCAAAATATTTCATCTGATTTCTAATGTATGTTAGTTTGTGAATCAACTTTGAGAAAGGGTACTTCCTTGTTTTGTTTCATAGAACAGCAAGAATGGAAAAATTCTATTAACGCTGCCTCACAGATTCATATTTCTAGAAATCCAAAGGACTATTTGACCATTTCTTTTTCAGATACATCCATCAGCGAGCACTAAAGCAATAAAGTTGGATAGATACTACATTGAACATAAACAAGATATTTTGAAGATGTCTGAAAATGTTGAAACTTCCAGCAATGCCTGCGTTGTTTGCTACAAAACAGCGCAGGTCTACAGTATTGGCATGTGTGAGCACCCAGTGTGCTTTGAATGTAGCACCCGCATGCGGGTCTTGTGTCAGCAAAATGAATGTCCCATTTGTAGACAAGATCTTCCAAAAGTTGTGTTCACCAGAGAGATTAAACCTTTCCGTTTTCTAAGGAAAGGCCACTTATACGATTCAAAGTACAACATCTACTTTGATAGCCCAGACATTCAGAAGCTTTTCTATGATCTTCTGGCTAACAAATGTTCAGTATGTCAAGACAATCAAGTCTTCAGTTCATTCAACAGCTTGAAAGATCACATGAGAAGGAAGCATGACTTGCATTTCTGTGATCTTTGTGTTGATAATCTTAAGGTGAGTTACTGGTCTCTACTTTTCCCTGTCAATCAGGATAACTGTTAAAATATTCTGTTTCTCCAACGAGAATTATGTTGGTTTATAGGATTTTTTTCTTTTTCTCCGTAGATCTTTTCGAATGAGCGCCGTTGCTACACTAAGGCTGATCTATCGCGTCATAGACGCAAAGGTGATGCGGATGATAAAAGCCATAAAGGTCATCCACTATGTGAGTTTTGTGATAAGCGTTACATGGACAACGACGAGCTATATCGGCATTTGCGACGTGATCACCTGTTCTGTCATTTTTGCGACGCGGATGGGTATCATCACTATTACAATTCCTATGAAGTGCTCCGTGAGCACTTTAGCAAGGACCACTTCCTGTGCGAGGAAGGTAACTGCGCGGACGAGCAGTTCACCAGTGTGTTTCGAACCGAAATAGACCTCAAAGCTCACAAAGCCAATGTGCATGGCAAACAGCTCGGCAAAGCCGCTGCCAAGCAAGCTCGCACTCTCGAGCTCGAATTCACTCTTGCTCCCAGAGGTGATCTCAGAAATCGACGAGGATTCCAAGGTATGGCTTTCTCTTTCGTAGCTCTCTCGTATTTCTATATCTCTTTCGTATTTCATACTGCGCTGACTCATTTTTCGATTTTCCGTTGAAAGGATTATCTGAAAATCTTGAGCAGAATTTCAACAATTACCGAGTGATTCAGTTGAAAATCTTTGATGGTTAGATTAGAAAGTAGTTGAACCCCACGTCCTATGAGCTAATAAATGCATCCTAATCTAATACTCTCGTATGGTTTATAGGTCAAAATCGAAACCACGATGGCAACGCGAATCCTCCGCGCTCAGTTGGTGGGCAACATCTGGATCCTATGGCTACTTCTTTTGAGCCAGAGGAGTTAAATACATTTGTGCGACAGCCTTCAGTGGACGTAGCAAGCACAGAACAATTTCCAACTTTGGGTAATGCGTCTACTTCAGCACCGGTGATGACTCCGAGCAAAAAAGGTCGAGGAAATTTTACAATTCGTAGTACGTTGCGCAAGGGCAACTATGACGATAACTTCCCTGCTTTGGGACCCGATGGTTCGGTCTCTATTGGTGCTACTGCAACAACGAGTGCACCACAACAGCAGCAACATCATCAACCTATGAAAACATTGAATTTCAGTTTGACGAGTTCATCAGGCAGAGGCGGACCAGCTCCAAGACAACCTGGAGCATCGACGCCCAATCTATCCATTCACGTCAATCACAGGTTTGATACTGCTTTCACGATTGTTTTCTAGATCGGTGCGACCTATACAATCGTTAGCTTATTATTTGCGTTAAGAGTGTTGCAAACTAATTAAAAAATTTTGAGCCGCCTTTTCGAATGTTGAACTGCAAAAAGTTGAGTTACCAAGTCTTAGAAATGTACTTACATGGAAGATTTAAAAGGTTGGCTTTCTTCTAAAAGTGTATGAAAGAGAAAGTGTGTTAGGCGGGATTCCAACCTGTTTTGTAGATTCCGATTTTATCGGTAATGAGCAAGAATTCAAGCGAAGCGAAGAGACAGTATCAGATAGTCTATCGTCTGACCACGTCGTTAGCTCAGGCGACAGAGCGTCGGACCCACAATCTAAGAATTGTCAGTTCGAACCCCTCAGCTACACAATTTTTTCTGTTACTTTTCATTTGCAACTTTGTTTGCAACATTATTCAGATCGCCCGATGCTTGACAGGCTGAGTGTAATCACCAGTTTGTTTTCAATTAGGCGAAAATTGATAAGAGGATTTTTCGCAAGTACAACCCTATCTCTAGTTGTAATTGTAGCCCGATATTCTCTACATTCTATTTTTTAAATTAATTTTTTGATAAGGGTTTTCATGAGTGAATAATGTTGATCGCAAATCTATTATAGTAAACAAGACCACATATTCTTGAATGGTGTTTCAACTAAGATGGCAGAGACTCATTCAAAAAGAAATTAAACTAGGCGAAATTCTTTTTTAAAGGCCAAATGGCACGGTGATGACACGGTTGACTGGGCCCAGCCTACGTATGAAATCGAACTCGTCGTCAAGGGATGCAGATTTTCCGGCACTGGGTGGACACTCGGCAAGCGCCAGTATTGACAGTGGTATCGTATCGAGTGCTTCCGCAACAACTAGCAGCAGTAGTAGCAGCCAGTCATGGACTAAGGTGACCTGTGTAAAACCAGAGGTGATGGCCAAAGCGAAGCAGTCTGTTCAGCCACAGCAGAAAAATACATTCTCATCACCACCACCCCTTCGTTCCGGTGACGATTTTCCAAGCCTCGCAAGTAAAAGTGGGCAGAGCTCGAAACCTACTCAAGCTCCTTCGTGGGTGCAAGTGAGTTTCTTATCTAAATTTTGTTAGATTGTCGATAAATTTTAGCTCATGGTTCCATACAGAACGCGAACGGGCGAACAAAAGTTGACGCGTATGGTACTTGCTAATTTTGTGTCTGATATCTGGAATAGAACAAGACCTTGAGAGTCAGGTCTTTTTTTATTGTTAATTTTGCAATTTTGTCTCGCAACTTTGTTATCAAATTATCCAAAGTCTCTGGTCAAGTACACATTATTATCACAATTGCTACTTAGTTGATAGATTCTCAATAATCCTTTAATTAATCCCAACACAGGTTCATTCTTCAAACAATTCAACATCAGATGCCACAAAAGGTAAAGCTAAAAAGAAAAAAATGAAACAGACTCTGCAGCAGACGATCGTAAACGGTAACGCGTCTAGTGGTAATGAGTCTGATAGTAAAAAACCGTCCAAAAGCAGTATCCCCCCAGTGGAGACTAAAGAAGTTACAGGAAAACCAGAAAAAAGTAAAAAAGATAGCAGTAAGGCAAAAGTTACCGTTCAGCCGACCAAACCCACAACCATCACGCCGTCTACTCCTGCTGCGCCAACTACTACACCACGCAAACGAGCCGAGTTGAAGATCGACAGCCTCAATACAACGAATAACAATATAAGGTAAACTAACGTTTTGTCAAAACTGTTCTTGTTGCATTTCCTTGTTTTTTATTTGAATTATCACACACCTGGTCAAATATAAACTTCCAAGTAATCTGGTGGTTTCATTTTTAAAAGAATGTCTATTTCAATTGAAAAACTGATCTTCCATTTCGGCAGCACGGAAGCAAAGACACCTAAAAGCGTGACTCGCGAAGAGGACTTCCCAGCATTAGGGAAGACTCCTAGTCGACCGCCGGGTCTTGCGAGTCCGCCACCAGGATTCACAGCTCCGGTAACCACGGCTCCACCGCCTGGGTTTATAAGCCGAGTGAATGGTATTACATTCACCAACAGCTCCGGTGAGAGTTTTGCTATTGTGCCCGACGAAGCTGATCAGCAAGCAGGTGCACTGAATAAACACTCTTACACGCCACCGAGTGATTTTCAAAAACGCAACCAAAAGCTCATCGCCGAGTTCAATGATTGTTTCGGAGGCTCGGGCGAAAGCGAGCAACTCAAAGCTTTCCGGTACCTCAGTGGCCTCTTCCGATCGGGCATGTGCGACGCTGATGAGTATTACAAGTAAGCAATCTTTGTCAACTTTTCAAAGTTCATTTCGCTAGAAATCGCAGTCTTTCTTGCTATGGCTAATGGTTTGTAACTATATCCATCAAAACACATTTCTTTAATGAAATCGATGAGTTTCAGTCATTATAACAATTCACAAAGGCCGTTGCGTTCTTCGCAAGCACATGTGCACATGATAATAATTATAACGTTTCAGTCCTTCGAAATAATTTCCATTTGAATAAAAAATGCGTCAGCAAAGTCGACGTCCAGCACGGTTTTCCCGAAGGAAAAAGTTTTCCAGCACTCTATGCGTATTATACTAATTCAGGCCTTTAGCTGAGACCAGTTGAAAAAAATTGTAATGAAACTCATCCGATGTTCCTATTTTTTGCAGACAGTGCCGTACAGTGATGGGCTCGGAGGCGTTCAAACGAGTGTTTCCGGAGCTTCTTGCCTTGCTCCCAGACATCGATAAGCAACGCGAGTTGTTCAAGATACACCATAGTGAAGCTAGCGCTCGCGACACCAAAGGACTTGAATCGTGTAGCAAATGTGGCCAGATTTTGCGGACCGCCGATTTTCAGCAGCACGTATCTAGTCACACTCTTGAAAATCATTTTCCCGTGCTAGGAAAATCTGGATCAAGCTCAAGTGCCAGCAGTGCCTCCTGGCCAAGAAAGTAACATAAATGCGGGCGCGCATCTTGATTCACCTGTCGCTGCCCGTAACTTGCTTGATTTTCCTTTTCAATTTTTCAACTTCGTATACTCGTCGCCTCTCAGGGTTAGAGGCTTTGTGTTAATTGCTGACTGCGTGAATGGTGATAATGAGTAGAGATGCCAATGAGAAATGTTTGCCTTAAGCCTTTTTGCATTGAGTGCGTAAGAGGCTGGCTTTCTCTTTGCATGTAAAAGTAGTAGCAAATGGTTAACGAATAATAGAATATGGGAAACGTGTAGTTTGTCTACAGGGCCTCCTCGATTGTAATACAAGCATGTAAATAGCACAGTACCTAAAATTGAATCTGATTGAATGATTTTTAAGCACAGTGTCATTCCTGTCTTTTTAATTTGCCTGGCAAAATTGAATGATAATCAAATTGTGAATTTTGTATTGATTCATCTATATTTTTAAATATAATTTTATGGAGACCATTTACGAGACGTAATGAAAATGATGTACGCCAGCAACGCATTGTTATCATGTCCAATGAGAAAATAAGTAATTATCTTGTTTGAAGAAAATTTCGAAAATTTTCATCATTCAACCTTTTACTCGTTGTTAATTTAAATTTTGAATCGCCAATTAAACCCAGAACTTTCTTTTCAAATATTGAAAAGTTGATAATTCTATGTACAAAAGAAATTTGCAAATGTCGAACTTTTCGACACTGAAGTGTCGAAAATCGAGCTTCATTTCTGTTACTTGCACGTTATCAGCGGAAAGCGGCGCGAAAATTCTCCTCCATTCAGTAGAATCATTCATTTTTTGATAAAATCATAGATCTTCTTAACAACTAAAAGATACCTTTGAACATGTCTCCGATGTTGTGTGAATTTATAAATTGCATTCTAGACATGTTTTTCAAATTTGATCGAGAGCAAGAGCGGATTCTTCTCAAGGGTCATTCTTTGACTTTTTCTATTCTCTGATGATGTATCCGTGGGTGTGGGTATTACCCGACTGAATTCTGAAACATGATGCGATTATCGAAAGTTCCACCGAGTCTTCAAAGGTCTTCGAGAGTTGCATTGACGTCATGATATAAAAGAGCTTATCACAATCGTTAGAGCTACTTATTTGATTCTGAGATCTGCAACATGAGACTACGTCCAAGCTGACGAGGAATTCTGAAATAGGTTGATGGATTTCCGAATTCTCATCCAAGTGAATCAGATTTGCCTGCGTTTGCGACTGTATTTTTCAACGTATCAGTATAACTGGATATTTTAATGAAAATGTGTTGAAAACTAGCCGAAAACAGGGCCGTGACTGCATTGATTTCTGTCACATCTCATTCTCGTAGAATTTTGGACGCGTCTAGGCACATGAGGACAGATTGATCTGATTAATATCTGACTTCTACCCTGTCAGCATTCAGTGAATGGAATTTTCTGGGATGCAAGAGAGTAGTGTCAGATTATAAAAGGTCAACAATACCTCTTTCATCAATTATTTCTTTCACAAAAATCCAGCTCTGTCTGAATACGATCATCATCAAATTTTTCAGAGTTTACCAGGATTCTGATTTGCCATATCAAAATAGTTCCCAGTGCTCAGGACTCAATGAAATCTGATTGCTGATCTATCAACGATCCAATAAAATATGCCTCCAGAAAATTGGCATTATCTAATATGTGAAAATTCATTCCTGCGGTCTCAATAATTGTTTAGTCTAATTTCTTCTTTTCGCATACAAACACGGATAATTATACTCATTCTGTCGGATTCGTTACAAATTACAGTATGTTCAAATTAGGTACTTGAGAATTTTTGGATCGAGTTTTATCCCGTTTTTGATGATGTATGTAAATATGAAGTACATCACAATCAATGACTAACAGATATGCATGCAGAAAAAGCTGGTCTGACCTATAGAATCATCGAAATCAAATCATGAATATCTATATTTTGATGAAATGCAACGGCTTGTTGAACAATTCTCTAATCAGAAGATTCTCTACTTAGAAGATTGGAAACTCATCTAGTTATTCCGCGTATTTAATGTGTACATATTTTATGTGACTAGAGTTCATCGGAGTGCGCGCATTTTATTTATGGTCTGGGTGTGAATGGTATCAGAGTCACGATAAATGTCATGCAAATTGTCTTCTAACTCAGTTATACAAAAAAATCAAGTTATGCTACTTCATTTTTATCCGGAAAAATCGAATAGTCGCTGAATTTTTTAATCTTAACACAAACTTTCCCGCAAGAAAGGTGAAAATTAACACGAGAGTAAAGAGGAAAATTTATAGCAGTGACTCACATTTGATTCCTTGTAATATTGACTTTGTATATGGAATAACTGCCTGTTTATAAGAATATATCATGTGATAAAAAGTTTTCGACAAGAGTCTCTCCAAGTTACTGTCTTCCCAGCCAACATGATAACAAGAACAATCCTTTCCAGCAGTGAGGGATTTTGGAAAATTATTACAAGTTGACATTATGAAATAACTTTATTAGGTGAAAGTAAAGACAAAAAAAAGTAGCTCAAATTATTGGTTGATGAAGTTGAGAGAAATTGTAAAGATTCTCACAATGTGGCTATTTCGAATTAGAAATTGTATCAAGTATCAACACAGAATAATTATTATATTAACGCAAAAAAGCTTGAGATATGTGACACTCGTTCTGACTTCCACCAATTTTTCAACGATTCACGGATAATGATCGAAACTAGTCATTATTGTCAACTTCAAACTGAAACTGAGACGAGTTTATGTACCACTTTCAATTAGATTAAGAGTGCAAGTAATATCAATACATGTACAAATTTGGCTCTAAAGTATTCCATACATTTATCAACTAAACATTTTTCCCATACATTGCGATTTCTCCGTGAACTCAGGCTCCACCGCGGTCGTATACACCCGTGGGCTCCACACATGATATTGCAGATGATGTAGAAAATCTGAAGGAAGATCTGTTTTATTCATTCACCATCATCTACACTCATGCTCTTGTTTACTCATCTAACCATTGGTATTTCAAGAAAATCGATCATTTAGAATTCATCATCGATTCAGAACTGAGGAATGATTGAGATGATATCGTAAAGCAGAACTACTACACACTATTTTACTATTTTACCGCGCAGGGTGAGAGCATACAAGAGCACACAGCAAAATAGTAATTAACTAAATTGGTGAGAATAGTTTTCTTCCAAGTAGATTTCTAGGAGCACAAATCGGCTGATTGAAAACTGAACGATAAGTTCACGCATTATCCACAATGGGATTTCATAGTGTAGAATAAGATGAATTACATGATGTATGAAGCTTTGGACATACAAAAATTCATTTAGGAAGCAGTATATTATTCTCACATACATTAAAATCACGGAATCTTGTCCCATAACCATACTTTTTCAACCACTGGAAAGTGGTTAAAAGGGAGAAAAAGCTAAATAGTATGGGCATAATAAGTAACTATATTCAATTCCAATCCTCTGTCATTCTGTACATTCAGATAGCACTGTGATCCAATCACAACCTTAGCCATGTATCCAATACTCACACTCTACACACTCATACATATATGCACATGATTTTGCTTAATTAAATCTTGTAGGCCCTATCAAGGCTTCAAAATTCATTAGAAAACTTGAAAAATTTTTAACATTAACGACTCGATGATTATTCATTGTTGAAGTCTTTAGACCCAGTACAAATCCCATAATTTCATTATGCATCTTCATGGACTTTTGAACTTGCAAAAAAATCTTAGGATTGTAACACACAATCACATATTCACAGAAACTAAGACCAAATATACAATACTAGCCTTGAACAATCACTATTTAGCAAGTTCATTGCTCAGCCAGTCCAATCCTTCATACAACCCATGCCCTTGAGTAGCACAGGCACTTTGTATATACCATTGGCGCCCTCTCAAAGAATTGAGTCTTAATTTATCAGTTAGCTCAGCAGCATTCATTGCATTTGGTAAATCTTGCTTATTGGCAAATACCAAAAGCACAGCATCTCGCAGCTCATCTTCTTCCAACATATTAACTAGCTCGCGTTCTGCTTCAGCAATGCGCTCTCTATCATTACTGTCTACTACAAAAATCAGACCCTGTGTGTTTTGGAAGTAATGCCTCCACAAAGGTCTGATCTTATCTTGACCGCCCACATCCCACACAGTGAAGCTAATGTTTTTGTACTCGACAGTTTCAACATTGAAACCAATTGTAGGTATTGTAGTCACAATCTCACCAAGTTTGAGCTTGTACAAGATTGTTGTCTTACCAGCTGCATCAAGTCCTACCATGAGAATTCGAACTTGCTTTTTCCCAAACAGGCGTGTGAGCATACCACTTATAGTGAGACCCATTGTGACTTTCAATATTTATTCCTGAAACAATAAACCAAATGAATTGTGGAAAGGTAAACAAAGTGCAAAGTTTGATCAATGTATCACTATGACTTGAATCACAAGCACAGAATGCCTTGATATAGTTTGTAATATTTATAGTTGAAAAAGTTCAAACAGGTTACTAGGTGTCATTTGGGCACTATATATTGACATGATGAGACAACTGAAGATGACGACCATCCAGTTACAATTCCAATTGGTGCAAAAGCAGTATCACAACAAACAAGTAAGCTCAGTATCTGTTTGAAAGATCATCAGGCTCTAATGGAATAATATGGAATCATGTGTGGGCAAAGCTGACAGTTATGAAAGGACAACCTACACATCTAATGAATATGGAGTTTTTGAACCAAATGAAGGCGAGCTTAAATACTAGCTGAATTCCTTTCACAGCTGGGAAAAAGACCGAAGAATTAAACGATCTAAAATCGAACAACCGATCACGGTAATCTGGGACCTGGATGTGTTTATCAGGCGACGTTGTTTTGCTTGCTCCGGGCATAACCTAGTTCGCGGGTGCGGCGTATAACAACTATACATTATCCTGCGTAAATTGCGGTAATATCGTTAAAAAAAACTTTAGAACTCGTTGTGAACGTAGATTCTCAAATATCGAAGCGTGGCAAATTAAATTATCGCAAGAACGTAGGTAAACTAACCGTGAGTTGAGGCCAACGTGTTGGCAGCTTCGTTTGAACTCCCAGCTCCTATAAAGTTCCTCGATTATTGGCTGAAGTGGTCGTCCTCCAGAGCTGTATTTTTTTTAATTGTAAACAAAAACCTGATAGCCAGATACTCTCGCCTGTTGATCAACTTCAGATAGCAAAAGCTGAATAAAAGCCGTCGTCGTGTCAGCTCAGCAGCAGCCAAGCAGCAGGAGTCGGCAGACGTCACCGCTGCGGCGCGGCGCTCATGTGGCGGGGCTTGTGCAAGTGTGTGCGTGAGCCAAATGGATTAGAAATTAGAATTTTTCGAGAATTTTTTTAGCGGTGGAAGATAGATGCTAGTTTGATCTTTTTTTCAGGTGCAGAACACCCTCTAGAACCATGTCTAACACTTCCGAACAAATTTAGCCTGCCGGAAAAATTATTAATGATGAAAAATACATGTAAGAATATACACGCTTTTTGCGCCTATAGCTCTGTTAGGGATAACTTTTAGCGGGTTCGCTCTGGTTTTATCTTGTAGCTGGTGAAAAAACCTACAGATTACAAAAAATGTATGGCTCTAGCACATTTTTTGTTGGAGTTACATAGGTTCAAACAAAAAAAGACCTGTTATAAACAAATGGTCATTAATCTTCCATAATATAGTTTACTAATGAGTCTGGAGACCTAGACAATTGATTAGTCCTTATTATGATTGGGTCACAATTCGTAGAACTGTTTTTTTATGAAAAATTGTTTTCGGGAGAATGTGACGTAACTTTTTTATGCACAAAGATGGTGTTTTGGGGGAAATCAAGGTGATATCTAACTCTCCACTATCTCGTTATTGGGATTATCATCACATCTTGTACAGGCGATTTTTGAGAGTTAATTGTTTATAATTTTGGCACACGCCACTCATTATGCATGAAAATCTCGAAACACATCTATTGGGGGAAACCCCGAAAATGAAACCAGCCAATCGCGTCTGTTTCTCAAGCTACCCTAGATTAAAAAAAGAAAGAAGCAAATTGGTCACGTAACCAGAAATATTGCGAAAAAATCCCCGGCGATCGATTTTGAATCACATACCAAAGATTATTATTATCTCATTCGTGGCGTGGGAGAAACTATTATGAACTTCAAAATCGAGCGCAGAGTATTTTTTCGCGATATTTCTGGTTCCACGTGACCATCAATTTGCTTCATTCTTTTTTGTAATGTGGGGTAGCTTGAGAAAAAAACGCGATTAGCTGGTTTCACTTTCGGATTCCTCCTCATCCAATGGGTGTTTTTTTAGAATTTAATACATAATGAGAGGCATGTGCAAAAATTATAATAAACAATTAACTCTCAAAAATTGCCTGTAAAAGATAATAGATGATGATTCCAACGGGATACTGGAAAGTAGACTTATTAAACCCAAAAGACAATCATTTTTGTTTATAAAAAAGTTACGCCATTTCTCATGAAAAATAATTTTTTTATAAACAAAAATGATTGTTCAGAAACGGTTCAACGAATGGTAACCAAATTTGGTGACCTCAATGAGGACTACCAGTCAACTATTGGAAGATTAACCATTAATAATCATGAGTAACCATTGGCTTATAATGACAGATCTTTTTTGTTCAAACCTATATGTAAATCCAACAAAAAATGTGCATAAATGCGCAAAAAGAGTAGATTTTCACATTTTTTCATCATTAATGATTTTTTCCGGCAGGCTAAATTTGTTCCGTATTGGTAGACGTGGTCCTAGAGGGTGTCCTGTACCTCAAAAGATTAAAACCAGCACCTATCTTCCACCGCCAAAATGACGTCCTTTTCAAGCTAATTCTGCTAGCCTCTCGGCTAGCCTATAAAGAGCTCTATACATCAAGTATATAACAAAAGTGCGTATTAGTGTAATAAGTGCGCTTTGACAAAAGGCTGATGTAAATTCGTAAACGCTGAAACCCGACCCATAGGGTGGAAGGCAGGTCTCCCTAATCCGAACTGTTACTACAAACTTATTAGCGAAAATTTTTGTTCCGTTTCGAAAATTTGCACGTCTATGTCTGCAAATTCTCAATACTTCCAAATTCCTCGTCATCTCGATACACTCTAAACATTATTTTCCTATTCATCTGGCTATTATACCGCGCTCTATGATTCCGGATTTGAGAGAATGGTATTTTATCAATTAAAACTCACTATATAAGCAATAAGAATCCGCAAGAAGCAAAAACGAGTGTAAAACATTCAGTTGAATCTTTCCCACTCATTTTTGCGGTTCCCATCAGTTCGGTCATGCTATAAAAAAAAGAAGTCATTTTTGAGTGAATTTATTCGGATGACCGGAAATTTTACGGTAAGTTTTGTTACGATGAGCAAAATCACAAAATTAAAACTTTGTGAGCTACGAGACAGAAATAAATGTGTCCAAGTCCGCGTCAGTCTGGTTCAGCATAATGCGATGATACACTATAAAAGCAACATTATTGAGCGGGGCCGACCGGTGGACCCAAACAATATTCACAAACTTGCGGCGCCAAAGATAATGAGATTGATTCACAAATTATAATACCAGTGCTCGTACTATATACACGTGTACTAGAAAACTTTTCCGTACGAGAGATGCGTATGCTGTTTTACAGGTTTTCACAAAAACAATATAAAGCTGTTCCCGCGTGTGGATCTATTATAATGGCAGTCTTCTCGGCCATCCTCGGCGGCAGTCTCATATGTATAAGTATCAACAAAAACAATTAGGAAGTAAAATTGACTAATATTTGTCGTAGATCCGTCTGAAAATTAATATCGTACATTGTTTTGTGGGAACTGAGAATATACTACAGTTCATGAAAGAGAGCTGACGCACAGTCGATCGAGCAGTCGATCGTGATGAACTCTAACGTGGAGGTATTTTCAATATCTATTCAACCTTTGAGGCTTTGTGATACTTTCGAATGAAAAACCATGACTGTGATGTGCTGTTTTTGACATTCAGCAAAAACTACTCGTCACTAATAATAATACTCGTTATCACGGAGCTATCATGGAGCTCATTATCATGCTGAATCTCACCAATCTCGCCTTATCAACTCTATCAAACTGATGAAAATCTACGCCTGGAATGGAAAGCTGTTAAACGTAGATGAGTTTGAGTAAATCATAATCATAGTAAGAGAACAATGTAGAAATTCTGGCTTCATAAAAATGGGAATGCGACAAAAAATTGTGTTGCTGGTGTCAATCTCAAGAACATCATTATCTAGTCTTCTATCTCAACTCATCAACAAATTGCTATACCTTCACGGTCAGACGGCTTTCAGAGTTTTCGATCATAAGAGAATGAGAGCCTTACTCAAGTTGCTCATAATGCATATACACTGATGCATAATACTCATTAGTGAGAATAAGATATTTCATATATCATCGATGGTTAAGAGGAGCGTATCAAAGAGGTTATCGAGTACAGTCTACTCAACTATAAGATAAAAAATATCTTTCTCTATATTTCTTAGTAATGCAATATAATATAATTTATCTTGTATTTCACAAACTTCTAATTTACGATCTAATAGTTTCTCAATTTTATATATAAAAGTAAAAAATCGTACCAGAACTCGAAGCGATTTCGAGATTGGTACAACTATGCAGTCTTCAAAAGTAATGGGATATTACCCGCAATACTTGGGCAAAAGAAGCGACGCGAGTGATAAGTTTCCTAATTAACTTCATCAAAATACACATCAGTACCTCAATGTCAGATATTTTTACGGGAATAGTTTTATCATTCAACTCATTTGATAATCACTCTAAATGACATTTTACAAATTATTCTAGAAGTGAAGTTTCTCGATCAATGATAGTCGAACTCTTGCGACTGAAATTGAAAACATAGGTTCCAATTATCTAGGAATCGAGTGCAAAAATGGACCCACTAAGTCATGAGATCTATCATGACAATAAGTGTTCAACTATAATAATTTAAAACTTGCGACACAGTCGCAGTAGCTTACATATATATCTCTGTAATTATATAAACATGTATATATACATACGACCCAATAGACCATGACTTACTATTGGGAATAAGACGTGTTACTCTGAAGTCTTATGACAATATTTTCATCTGATCCAGATCCCAGAATTTCTCATCCAAGAGCCGATAGTACTTTTCAATACCATTAGCCGTTGAAATCGTACACACTTATCTGATTTCGTTGCTGCATTCTGTTGAAGATTGCGTGACCTTGTGTGGGTGACTGAAAGAGGAAATGACAAATTTGTGAGTAAAATACTCTTCTTGAGAACATCCCATCATCTAAAGGGGTAAGGATGTGGTTGACTGGAAAGAACTGGATGGAAGTCAGAAGTCACATCGGTCTGTAAATTTTTGGAGAAATTCAATTTCTCCGCGACTGATATCTGTAAGATATATATTTATGCTTTGAAGTCTTGAAAGATTTGACTCGAGATGAGGATAAAAAATTCACTGTTTTGCCAAGAAATTGTTAGCTTCTTAGGATTTACACTGAGCCCAAAAGGAATGCAGTTGAAGCAAAGGAAAACAGTTGGTTATTGTTACCTGCATATTTGACGCTCTCGGTTCAGAGGCTCTGTCACATTTTTGGACGAAACAAAGTATTTGGTGTTGAACGTTTGGAGTGCACGAACCACGTGCATCATCACGTGAGTTGGGCCGAGATGTTGGTTGGGTGTTGTGGCCAACAAGCTGATCATAGGGGGAGGCGTTATTGTTGCAAGCAGCTGGCAGTTCAAGCGGGTACGGTGAAGACATAGAGTTGGAATTGTAATCGATAAATCTATTGCAAAGCTGATTGTATGCTGCTGTCAAGGTGTGATTGAAATCTTCTGAGTGTTTAGCTGTTCCAGGTCTGTGGAGTATAGATCAACTTGGTAATTATTAGACTGAAATCATATGGAGAATCGTTCATGATAGGATACTCACTGGATATTCAGGTAAGTCAAATCTCCTCTCGACAAAATTTGATCATTTTCAAATTTAACTCCATTAGAAAGATCTAGTAGCGTTTCGTATCCATTTTCGAGATCCACATAAGGAACAAATCGCTTGACTGGCATGAAACTCTCCATTGGAATGGCAGATGGGACTGGAGGAATGATTCCATTTTGTTCCATTCCCCGAGATCTTTTGGCAGGTCGAGAACAATGCTTAGATCTTTTGGCAGGTCGAGAACAATGCTTCTGAAAGATTCGTAACACAAAGTTTTACCAATTCACCAATTCATCACATTCTTGAAAACCAAACATTCAAAAGTAATAAGCTATAGCGTGGTTCGAAAACATCAGCGTTAGATTTAAGAAGAATTTGAAATTTTCCTAAGAGCAACTTCACCAACTTCGCGACCACACAAACTTCAACTCAATTTTCAGTAGCTTCTATAAGTGACTAGTTATAGTTCTTCATAGAGAAAAACCGATTCAGCGATGGCACTATGAGATGCTTTCAGAAATTAGGAGATTGAAACGCTCATGAATGAAGTTGTACTTACAACACAGTCACATGAGGCTTCATCATCACATGGCACACCTCTCTTGGATGAGGACTTGAGACATGTGAGTATCTTGTCACTATCCAGGATGTCCTTCATCAAAGGATTTGATCGCATGCTTGAATTAGATTGGCCATGTAGAGAGTAAATAGTCACGTTTGGATCGTTCATCAAAGCATCAAGATCATTCATGATCCTGTCTTTGTTTTCAAGAATTGTAACATAAGCTGCCATCACTGCAAATTTGGTTCGGTAGACTACCCCTAAGGCCTTCATGATGTTTTCTTTGAGGAATAAGGGGTTTCTCGTTAACTCTACCAAAAATCGGTGATACCTGTGAGCGTCTTTTGCAAAGCCTCCGTAACTTATTTGTCTCTTACTAGATTTCACCGCTGAAACAACAGTGATTAGATTAATCATCGCATCCGAAGCAATAATTGATATGTATGATATATCAATGATACTGTTCGAGACCAGACTCAACTTAGTAGTCTCAAATTAAACGAATGAATAATATCAGAAGAAATTGTAAAACACAAACAATCATTGTTTAGTAATTTTGTTCAATTTTTCACGGGTTGAATTTTCTACTTAAAATAGTAATGATCAATATGAATCATAACAGAATTTTGAATGATGATGAAAATCTACTACTACTTTCCCAAAATATATACACATAGATTTACGCACATAATAACTGATGGTTCATGTTTTGTCATACCTTTTGTGAAGTCGAAAGGAACTGAAGGTTGCTGATTTGATGTAGGTTGAGTAGAATACTGATGAGAAGTGCTCCTTGATGTTGGCATGTAGTTTTGCTGCTGAGAAGTACCCAATGTCGTTGTCATGAGGCTGCTTGGATTCATTGTCAGACCTTGAATTCTGATCCGCAGAGGGTTTTCTTGCTGCAGAACTGTAGGAGACGATACTGGTGTGGGATGTTCTTCTTTCAACTCCACCGACAGCATCTCATTGACCAGCAAAGAAGATCGCTGCTGTGTTAAATGCATTTCCATAACTTCCCCACTGATGTGCCTATCATCACCCTGTGCACAAGCCTGCTGCACCTTGATATCCTCGATGAATTCTATTGTATCTTTTTCCTGAGAATTAGCATTAGGTCTAAATAACTGATGCTGCAATTCATCTTGTATCTCTACTTCTGGATGCAACTCATCAGCACTATAGATTGAACTGGCAGTCGACTCTAAAACATCTTGTACTTCAACCGAATCCGCTGAAGCTGAAATCAACTTTTCAAGTTGTAAAGGGCTTGCTTCTGCGGTATTTTGCACTTCATCAGCATCATTGCTGAAAGATGAACTCTTAGGCGAGCTTTCACGGGTAACTTCTGGTGATGTGGGTGACGTCCCAATTAAGTTCTGAGCAGCTTTATTATGAGGCTGGCTTGGTGGCAGGTGGTTGTGACCCGATCCTCTGGAAATCTGTTTGGCGTTGATGGGCATAC
Source organism: Eretmocerus hayati (assembly GCA_029851415.1). NCBI lineage: Eukaryota > Metazoa > Arthropoda > Insecta > Hymenoptera > Aphelinidae > Eretmocerus > Eretmocerus hayati. Next base: position 94,777,435 of record CM056744.1, on the reverse strand, counting down.
CCATGCGGATGATTCCATCGGTTATGGCACCGGCTCGGCACTTTTTTCCCTGCTCGTTGCGGCTTCTGCACCGCCAATATGTCCTCATATCATCTTCGTCATCACTGCTGCGTTTGATGGAATGGCTGGAATCGCACCTCTCGTAAGTAAAATTGTCTATAACAAGAGTATCGCCAATCACTTGTGCAAGCGGCATTTTGCGATTTCCTGCACTGGTCACGGATCTTATGAGGAAACGCGCAAGAGCGCTTTTGACACCCGAGTGGACGTACTCAAGTATCCTGTAACAAGAACAAACTTTATCAATTGAATTCGATGATTTCCCAAGTATAGATCAGATCGACTATCAATATAATCAAATGAAATTGTAAATAATTCTGACATGAACTCAAATAGCGAGCTACTAAAAACGATATCTATTCGGAATTGCTTACATTTTTGGTTCTAATTAAACGTTTTTTTCAAGTTTCTAAATGTGTATAACACGTGTGTACCAGAAAACATAAAAAAAAAGACGAGATAATATGATATATTTATGATGTCAGCGCTCATTCAGCCGGTAGTGAGCTGGTCATTCATAGTTCATCAGGTGCGCGACGCGCGACAGATTAGTCCGGAGCGCGGCGCCGCGCCATCGCGACGATTGTAAATCATTGGGCCTTTTTCGTCTTTACCTGACAAAATTGTGGTACTCTTTTTGTGTGCATTGAGACATCATTATGGGGAAAACTGGGGAAAACCCACGAGACAGTCCTGCCGACGGGTTTCGATGACGCGCCAGTTCATTCATTGTACTTGATGGGCTATAATCGAGGCTATAATGGACCGGATTTTCGCCACCAGTGCTTCCTAGTACCCAGACGCAATTAAAAGTCTTATTTCGCGAGAAAGAAAATGAATGGCTATAATTGAGAAACTGACGCGTGCAGATCGGGCAAAGATATAATTTTACTTTATGGACCGTTTATGATAAGGTGCTTGCCCTCGTGCTCGCCAAATGCATGCAATTGTATTCATATGAATGCGATTATTTAGTTCCTTTGACCGAATCTCGCACCAGATACGAGACAATTTAAAAAAAAATTGCATGAAAATTGCATAAGCTGGTGAAGTAAATTAAACTATATAGACAAATTGAATACCGGAAACACGTATCAAAGAATGGAATTATTTTCACTCGCAATAAGTAGATGGTAAGATGACTTCATAACAGAATGATTTATATTAAGGCTGCAACTATTTTGATTTGAAACCTAATATACAGAATGTGTTCGCCGCAACCGTATTTTTTTTATTTGGCTCGACCACTCGTCGACGAGAGCGGGATTCTCCAATTAATTACTCGAAAATACTCAATTTACAACCGAGTGATCGCATCGTGTCAACATCAGCTGCGCTGGTCAACATGATGTGCATCTTATTAGAAAATCCAATGGTAGCATAAAGTAGGTATACCAACAAAGTCGAAATTCACACATTTGTGACAAAACAGAAAATCATTACTGCACGGTTCGATCGGTAGGTTCAATGCCCTGACGATAAACACACATCGGAGAAGTAAATAAATGTCATCACGATCGGATTTTCACGGGTGAAAAAAATTTGAGGTGCGTGTAAACTTTGATGCACATTTATAGTAAAATTGAAGAAATCGTCCAAAATAGACGTATGTGTAAACCTTTACCTCGACCATGATTGTTCACTGTAAAAGTTCACTACTATCAAAGTATCATAAACAAATTGCACGAGTCTAATGATCAGCAAGAACTGTGCCCGTATAATGTATAGAATAAGTAAAATTTTGCAAATGATATGGTTCTGCTTGATTTGACACACAATATCTCAACGGTATCGAACGCCGCTTTTTAATCAGCCAACATTGCGGAGCTGTTGAATTTTGATTTTTTTCTAATAATCGATCAGAAACTGATCAATTCAAAATGGCAGGGTGTTCTATATAGGAACTCTATTTAGAATCGAGTTTGATAAATACATTTCCCTCGAATCATTTTCGAAATCAAATATTTTGAAAAGGAGAAGTACGATACGTGTTGAATTCAATTACGCAAACATGCAGATAAATTGCAGAGCATCGAGAATCGATTTATAATTATTGGCATCAATAGAAAGGTGCGTTACTCAAAAGGGTCTAGAACTAATAAAAAAAAAAAAAAATAATAATAATAATAATAATAATAATAATAGTAACTTCGGATGTGCGACCACTTCGAGGACTACTTAGCACGTACTCCTATTCATTTGTCATAAACGCAAGCATGAATGGTGACGGCTCGTCATCTATACAATTATCTTATTACTATCGACAAACTCGTATAATTCGTATCGTAGTAAAATACTATCTCGTACGCGTGAATTTGCACGATGTCATACGACTCACGACCACGAAGAAAACGTTCGTTCTCATTATTTCCACCAAAGTATGCTAAAAAACTGTTACTCGCGCGCTGACAGAATTTTGACAACAACGCGATATTTTGAATTCTATAGGTTATGAGCAAACGTAATTTGAAAAAAAATTGAAACAGACAGCTCACGCACCTGTTGAAATCATGATCGTTGCTGTTCAACAAATTAGAGATAATTTATCAATAAGTATTCAAGTTTTGCGAAACCGAATAAATTTCTCAGAATTGAGCGCGCGCGAACACTTTCGAACACAACGAGATCAAAGTATATGTGATGGACGCCGCCGCGGCATAGTATCAAAGAAAATTGTTTACTTACCCCAGGTGATAATGCAAGCACGATAAGAAAACTCCGAGGAAAACTCCCCCAAAAGCAGCTATCGATGATGTCCTCTCGCTTCACAAAGTAGCACAAAATGATTATTTTTTATGTGAATCCTGAAGAAATAGATTGATCAAAGTTGATGGTTGCTAGTTTTTCATCTGCTCCCATTCGACGTTGTTACTCGTTCGAAGGATCGCATGAAACTGATTCCATGCAATTCCATGTATGCACGAGGAGGACCACGCGTCATCGACCACGAGGGCTGATGCAAGCGGCATGGAGAAAGAAGATAGGGGTAGGAGGGAGAAAGAATAAATAAAGTAGAGAGGAGAGAGGGGCGCGCGCGCGCGCTCTACTGCTGGACCACGTGGGCGACATCGAAAACTTTGAGGTGTTTTTGTTTTTTTTTCCCTTATGCTACCCTTCCTTCCTGCTCCTGATGAGTAGCCTTTACAACAATCGAGACAACAATTGAAAACAATCGTGGTCGTGTGAAGATATATTGTGGAGCAGAACATATATATGTGGTGTAATAGATATTATATTGTTTATCAAAAGGATGGGTGTATGGAGGGAGGTGAAAGAGAAGTGTCGTTCGGGGAAATTTTTATCAACATTCGAGCGCGCCCTCACTTCGACACGTTCTGACGAGTTGGAAACAATTGAAGATTGCCGACAAAGTTTCTAAACAATATGCAATATGTAGTATACATTTCTATATTTATACATCACAGAGATCGACGACCAGATGACCGCCAACGACTGATCGGAGCATCAAGGCCTCGCGATCTCAAGTAAAATCTGGAGCAAAAATCATGATCCATAATAGTTAAGAAGGGGAGTAAGTAGAGGAAAATTGATGGGATATGATGGTATGCAAGTTTCTTGAAAGTTGACCGATAAGCAACAGAATTATTTCAAAGATATTTATGGATAATACCGAACGTTTTTGCGGTCATTTTGTGAGATAAAGAGGAGTACGCGCTTCGAATCATCTTATCGCTCGGTAATTTTCATCAAAAAACTTCACCAAGAACCCGCCAGTTGTTTGAAACATTTTAGATGAATATTAAATATTTTATATATAGAATAACCCTATGAAACCGCGCTAGCGCTGAAAAAGTTTAGAAAATACCCGTTCCAGCTTCCAGCACTCCGCAGCACTTATGTCCTCGAGATTGTCCAACAATATTTTTAATCGCATCATATTTCGTGCCAAAAACGACCTTCTCATCGTTCCTGGATATTCCTAATATAAAGACTGGTGAAGACGTGGTGGAATTCGCATGGAATATTTTACACAGGAACAAGATAGTTGACTGTAAATCGAGTTGAAAGTACTTTTATTTTATGAACATATATACAGTAACGTGCAAAAATTCGTGAACATTCTCTCTTGCTAACGCCGCGCGCCGGGCCCAGATCAATGTAGAGGTATCAATCTGAGAAAAAAATCTAAATTTGTGTGGTTTTGAATTTTTTTCGCAGCCCTTTTTAGTGGCTCAAACAGCTGATATAATTTCAATCATTTCGAAGAAAAAACACGTTTTCATGCACTCTATCAGCTGACGTTTGGACTCGGGTGAAGATAGAGCAATTTTACAAAAAAGCGAAAAAAAATCCATTTTCAATGATTTTTTGAACATTTTTTACGTCGTGCGGGCAAAAGTGTGAAAGCTCTCAAAGTAGTCAGATTCTCGGAATATCAATTGAAAGCGGCGAAAAACTACAGTTTTAATCACTTTGCTCGCGCGACGTGATAAATATTCGAAAAACCATTGCAAATGGAATTTATTCCACTCTTCAAGATGCTATGCAATTGTTAAATGCGTCCAAACTGCGGGCTGATCGAGTAAAACTGGTTTTCATCAGAAATCTTGAAATTACACATTTAAGCCACTAAGAAGGGCTGCAAAAAAAATCCAAAAGCACAAAAAAGTTAGCATTTTTCATTAATATTTCGAATAATATGCATTTTACGAGAAAATAAAGCTAATATAATGTAGATCAGCCCGGAACTAAGATTACACGGCTGAATTTTCCGAAAAAGAGCTGCCATATTCTATAACTTTGGCTGCTGTTCGAAAGATAATGTATAATTAATGAGAAAAAGTGAGCATTTAACACTTGCCCACTGAATTATCCCTATCATTTTTGCGCGCTTGACATTGATCTAATTTTCCCGTAGATATAAGTAGAAGGGCTTATGATATCTTCATAGATAACGCAAGAGACATCTCCATAGCAATCTGATTTATCATGACAATGCAATTCATTCTGCCAAAGTGAAAGAATTATATGATCTAAAAAACATATTATACACAAAGAGCTCTGTCCTGTGCACACCTTATGATCAAAATGCATACCTTTTGAGACAAGCCTGTAATTGTTTAGCTTGATTGATAAAATCTTCAATGTTATCGATGGTAGCAAAAATGATCCTTTGACTATATATAGGACCCGCGACGGCTCAATATAGCGATTTATAATCTGATTTCGCAGCAGAAATGAAGACTTTTCATGTTTTATTGAAGAGTAATTTTAAAAGATTTTGTGGATTTGATATCATTTCAAGAATCAAAGAGGAAATAATCAATTTGAGCTATTCGTGGAGTAGGAGGAGCAAATTTTGCAAGCCGAGATCGAGGAGGCGGAGCCTGTGTATGCGAAGGAGGGGGAAGAGAAATCGCTGCTGATTCGGTTTGCGCTTTCGGTCTGATATGGTTGTATCATTCAACTTGAGTTTTTTTCATCATAAATTCGTACATGCATAAATATCACCTCAAAAATATTTTTAAGAACATCAACATTTTTCTCGAAAATTTTTCTCCAGCGACCGACTGGGATTTCAAAATCGAATTTGAAACCTACTTCTTTCTTTTGTGTGTCATAGTATTGGACAGCTACAAATACTCTTCCCTGGATATCGTTACACCATTATATTATATAAATTATAATTTTGATTATGCGATGCAGACTCTGGTGAAGGGGATATCTCTCAAGAGTTCTTTGTTATATACGAATGTTACTAGAACTCGGCCTATGAAAAGATGCTGTGCAGATATTTTCATGATTATATTAATAATTTTAGGAGTATCATACTAATATTACGAGAAATTATTGGGTATACTGAAAAATGCTCGAAAAAATGAGTTGAAAAATTATCTTCAAGATTATATCTTGGTTAAGTAGTGTTGCATTGATAAAACATAACCATATATTCGCAAATTTTCGAGATTTATACTTCACTGCGCTGGTTCCTCCAACCGAAGGGATAATTGAGTTTCATTGCTATGCATGTGAGTGTTATCAGGGAAACTTACCCAAGAGAGCTTCGAATCACTCTATTCGAATTCTTTTCATCTGTATTTTCTTGGAATACAGTTGGCATTAAAGTTTCAGGTCGATTCGTCTACTCATCTTTTTTTATTTCCGAAGATTAAGGGTCAAAATGTCAGTTTTGTATTCGATTTTCACTTGTCACATGGGTCTGCTACCCTACTTGCAGTAGTGAGGGAAATATAATTTTACTCGAGTTTTTTTCATAGAAGTATCGGTTCATATAGAACTAACTATTTCTGAACGACTTCAAGTCCAAAATGCGTGACGTGATCCACCATGTTATTTGGGGCGTGTATAACACTGCGCCAGACTGCGCAACAAAATTTTGGGTCAGAAATAATGCATGGACCGGACAATGATTTCCTTGGGTATTTTTCGACGCTGAAACCGAATCCGAGCTCAGATTTGTGCCTACACGTCAGGATTTTTTTTTTTTTTTTTTATTGCAACAAACTGATTCTCTAAAAAACAGCGTTTTCCACGTTTTTCGCTAATTTTGTAAACTGAAGGTCTTGATCTTAGCCAGGGAGGTACAGATGGGTCAAAATGCACATCAAGATGTGTTTCCCTACGTAAATAGACCCGCTGAACACGATCCTGGTGTTTTTAGAGCACTATATTGCAACTTCGAAGCCGTATGATCTTATTAGTCCACCTGGTATTCGGAAAAAAAATCTAATTTTGCAATAAATCTTCGAGAAATCATAAAACAGTCTAGAATGGACCAAGTTAGACGTTCAACCTCGCATTTTCTTCGTTCTGTAACATACTTTGAGGGAAAAAAAATTTCCAACAGCCTTACAGGCCCTGGTTTGACGCCAGGAATTTTTCTTTCAAACACCCACTCTTGTCATAACTTTTGCTGGGCTGAAATTACGAGGAGAAAATAGTTTCCTCTTGCACGGGGTACCCATACATGATTTTCCGACGCAAAATGACCGTCTAAACACGATCTCGTGGTTTGTTTTGGGATACCATGTCAGGAATTCGGTCTAAGTCAAGAAAACTCCTCAAAAAACAGGATTATTGCGGCTAGAAGAAAATTCTGACGTGTTAGCTCTGAATGAACCACGGAATTGTGTTTAGACGGTCATTTTGAGGCAAAAAACCATTTCTTGGGTACCGCGTGCAAGAGGAAACTTTTCTCCTCGTGATTTTAGCACAGCAATAAAGTTATGACAAAAATAGATGTTTAAAAAAAATTCCTAACGTCAAACCAGTGCCTTTACGGCTGTTGGACGAATTTTATCCTCAAAGTATGTTACAAAACGAAAAAATGCGAGGGCGAACATCTCTTTTGGTCCATTCTAGACTGTTTCATGATTTTTTGAAGACTTTTTGCAAAATTAGACTTTTTTCCAAATATTAGGTGGACTAATAAGCTCATATGGCTTCGAAGTTGCAATATAGAGCTCTAAAAACACCAGGATCGTGTTCAACGGGTCAAAATACGTATAGGTAAACATATTTTGATATGCATGTTGACCTATCTGTACTTCCTGGCTAAGGCAGATTTTCAGTTTACAAAATTAGCAAAAATCGTAAAAATGATGTTTTTTGAGAATCAGTTTTTTTTTAATTTGAAAAAAATCTTGACGTGTAGGCGCAAATCTGAGCTCGGATTCGCTGCCAGCGTCGAAAAATACACAAGAAAATCATTGTCCGGTCCATGCATTGAGTTCCTTGGATACCCTTTAAGCCCACTAAACAGTCACTGCATAATTTTGTCGTAATTTTTTTCATAGTATAACTTCATCCATTAGACGAAATCTACGAGATGAAAGCACTACTTACAACTTTGATCCTCGTATAGTGTCCACGCGACTGACATAGCCGTGTTCGAGCGTGTTAAGTTCTTGCGATTTTGGACGCTAAATAGCACTTTGTGTGCTCAACAGCGTCCTTAAATAATTAAATAAAAAAAAAAAAAAAAAAAAGTTCTTGCGATATATCCATTTATATTTCTTATGAAGAAAAAAATGTCAACTTTCTGAATGTGAAGTAAAATTTGGCTCAGGTTTCGTCAATTTCAATCAATAATTGGGAACTAACATGCGTGTTATTTTAGATGGCAGAAAAAAGCGATATGGCCGAATCCTGAATCTCTTCCATAAGAATAACACGGAGGAAAGATAAGAGCGCTTATCGAATGTTAGCTCCCAATAACGGTGAAAGAAGTATTATACAGAAGTATTATTATTATTATTCTCATAAAACTTGTTACATGCGATTTATAGAGATTCTCATAGTGGAAAATCGAGTGGAAAATCGTAATAGTCACCCCCCCCCCCCCAAGGTGAAGTGCACAATAAAGCAGAATTTCTACTCTAAAGCGACTCAGAAGGTTGATTCGAAGTTCAACATGTCAATTTTCTTCATCAATTTAGTAGAATAATTACGCTACGCGCGTCAAGGTAAAAGAAAAAAAATAAGATCTCCGCGCAGTTCTAGTTGCAAATTATGAGATTGCGACGATAAGAAATAGTAAATTTTGAGGATTGGAAACTACAACAACGGAGCGCAGAGTTTTCCAACAACCAGTACAGTAGTATACTCACCATGCCGAGCACCATGCACAGCACCATGCACTTATATGTGGAAGATTATTGCTGAAAAATCGAGTAGGTGACATATTTACATTGAAATTTCGTCGAATTTATCATCGATAAAACGACATTTGTAATCATTCCAGAGTATACAAAAAAAAAAAAAAGAATGGTTTTGTAAACTCTTCACGTATAAAAAATTTTGATCCAAAACCTAAGCGATACACGATGCAGAACAGCTCGAAAAAATAGTATCTTTCGAGATGAGTGCTTGAGACGATCGAAATCTCTAAATTTATTAGCCCTGTCGACGAGCCTGTTGATGCGTCGCGCCGACAGCTATTTCGCACCAGCTCGTTCAGAACCCCTAAAGTGAATGACTAAGGGTGCAGCTGTCTCGCAGACAGCGACGCTCAGACATCATTAGCGCAGGGAAAACCGGGGAAAAACCTGCTCGATAGTTTCTCCTCAAGTTTCCCGACCAGTCCTGGCGTCGCGTTTATATTATACTCTATATAATATGGATGATGGGTCGGCAGTGTATTTGCGAATAACCTTTCTTTCGACATGAACCAAATATGAAAAATCGTAGGCTGCTGATTGACGGAGGCGATAATTTACTTCACCTTGCATATTGCAAACAGACATGATGTTTTACGTCAATAGAAGAAAGAAGTGATGTTTTTATAGGTTGTTTTATATCATATCTCATCTTTTTTGAATTACTGTACTGACTGACAACGATTTGTTTCATCTCGTGAATATAATTCAGTGTTGAACAAATGAAGCATGACAAATTTTTTTATGTTAATATTTCAACTCATAATTTTGATCGACTTCGTCGTAAAAATATATAGGTAAATCATGTATAACACAATTATTGTATGTACAAATACACACGTTATGCTCGTCATTTCATTAAAAATCAATGAATTCTGGAAAATTTTTCTATTTTTCAATAATATAGGCGAGTTCAGCGGTAAAAAATCTCGTGCAATTTCAAAGATTTTACTTTGATCGAGACTTTAACCTGTACAATTCCTGGATTTTCCACACTTTTGAAATAGAGATTAACAAAAGACGAAACTTTGAAAACAATATTGACTTCGATGGCCACGTGCTACAAGTCACTTCAAAAATAGACTTGATTGATTACTATAGCGACAAAGCGTGAGTTATTTTTTCGGACACAACAATGAATAATCTCGATTCAAATACTCCCTATTTAGATCATACAGCTGAAAAGTCGCCTAATCTTTACTCACATTTTTCATTGATTATTGTCTCAGGTGATTACACCATTGTAATGTTTTACTGGCTCAACCGAATTGTATTCAATTCGACACAGATGTTTTTGAGTCACTGCCTACTTTTATCACACTATTGATTGTCTCAATTCTTAAAAATAGGGTCTCGATTAACCAAAATTGAGAAGAAAATTCCACCTAACACTCATCATATAGATAAATACACGACAAATCCCATTTTTTTCATAAAAAAAAGTGTAATAAATCGGTTAGTGATTCGGTCTCTCAGTATATATAGGCACTCCAAAAATTCGATATTATATTATTGCAGATAACCCTTACTAAATCACAAGAACATTATGGATAATTTGAATAGAAAAAAGACATTCACATTCAGTATTAACCGTATCGGTCGAAATAAATGGAACACGGATTACTTTACTAAAACAGCGATTACTCCGATGCCCTTGGCTCTACGACAATTTTCCAAAAAGCATTTGAAAAATGAGAAAAAGCTATCAACTTCTGTCTTTTCAGGAATTTTTCGACCCAACATTCATGGTTTGAATTGGCTTCAAAAAATAGAAAAATGTTCCAACCCAGTCAAATCATCGACCATTCATCGGGAAATCACGATAGCGCAAAAATTCTTGAGAGATTCTTTAGCTCTTTTCAAGACCCTTATAATCGTCTTATTGTATGTACATTACTCTACGATATCAATCAGGTTTGTTATAAAATGCACTCGAAACGATCTCATACACACAGCTTGAAGAAAAAAAAACGCTCACACCTCTACATCACCGTCACCAACTTCTCTTTCCTTGATCGCTCATAAGTCGGGTGTAAAAAATCGAAGTTGGAAGAAGCTATGAGATCCGATGGGTATTTTTGTGCTATCGTAATTCTCCAATAAATGATCGTTGATTGATTGAGATGGACATTTTTTGATTTTCCAAAGCAAATCAAAACCATGGGTTTTGGGTTGAAAAAATGTTGAAAGTACATAAAATGGTAGCATTGTACCTCATCTTTCAAATACTTCTTGAAACAATATTGCCGTAGACCCAAGGGCGTCAGAGTAATCACTGTTTTTGTGAAGGTATTCGTGAAGGTATCTGTGTTCCATTTATTTCGACGGGTGAACTGTAATTTTTGAATGGAAAAGGACATTTAGTGTATAGCATTTAACTCTGTAATTAGACTTGTATAATGGTAAGAGCCGTGATAAGATGGTACCTGATAAATATTGAGATTCAACACGCTCTATTTGGAAGATCAATAGAATAAATTGTAAGATATTAAAACTTCAGCTTTGAAACATTGAATGTGTAGAGGGTGTCGAACTTTGACGTGAACTATTTGATCTTAAAAATACATACCACTAATATCGCCATAATTTACCCTTCTGTAATGAATTCGTAGGACTCAAACGAGGAAAAAAAACATGACACTTATGAAAAACGAACCAGATTCCGTCACGGATCGGCAAATACTGATAATATCCCATCACAGTACATACAAAGGGTATGAAAAATGATGGAAAGATTTAATAAAGAATTATGTAATGCTATTTGTATTGAGGAGTCCATCTACATTTTCTAGTGCAAGGCTATTATGAGTGATTAATTCTATTCCAATGAAACCTCCATCGGTTTCTTTTCCTCTGAAGTATAATCCGGTACCTGATATGGGCATAGGTGGAGCAGAATATACATCTCGACCATCGATAAATGGAATTGTACGTTGTTCTCCGTCATTGATTTCACTGACTGTGAGTCGCACAGATTGATTACGTTTTATATACGTCGAGCTTGAATTCTGATGGATATCATTTGATTTTCTTGTAGGAATATCTTTGTCCGTCAGCTGGAGTTGACTAATAAAGAAAATTAGAAAAATTAGATGTTTAGTAAAAATAAATAATCTTTTAAAATATTATATCAAACGTTTTTTAAACATTATTTTTTATATTTACTTTGTTATTCCTGCAGAAGACGCGTTATGCTTTTGAGATGATCCAAGATCCACAGTACCGTTCCAAAAATCAAATTTATTTGATTGGGCTTGCAGAAATATATAACTTTCTGATGAAGATTCTTTTCTATCTGCGAATCCAAGCCCCGTCAGTATCTCGCCTTGCCGAAGCAGTTGAATTCTTGTCAAAGATATTTTCTCTTGAGGAATTTGTCCTAAAAGTTCTGCGGAGGGTGAATATGACAGTGAATTTAGAACTAGAAGATAGAACTTGTAGTAACTAAATAAAAGCAATATCAACTCACTCCTATTTGTGATATTTGCAGGTAGCCAGTGTACAGAATTACGATCAATCTTACCGGTAGACATCAATTTTCCTTCTTGAATTCTAACGATTAGAGTGTTGTTTATTATCTCTAATCTGGCTCCTGTCACCACCCTAAAAGAAAAAAGAAAAAAAAACGAAGTAAATCAATGTCGTGAATAATTTTCAAATCACGAAAACGGGATCTTCTGATTCGCACTCTTCGACTACACAAATTTGAAACGAATCGAGGAAACGAATACACAACTGTGAAATCATTTGAAAATGGAATTCTTCCTATGGCTTGATTAATTTGAGCCTTTTCTCATAGCACAGATTTCTCTACATTTTCGAAACATTCTTATGTTGATCTGAGATCCAAATGCCAATGTATCGACGTTGATGGAGTAAATCGTTAATTTTGATGTAAAGTATAATAATTGGATTCCATGTATATTATAGCAGTCAAACAGAAACTTCTTCCATGTATTCATCATGACAATCAAACAGAAAGTCGGGATGAATATTCAAGACGTCGGAAAATAATTAGTCATAGAAAATTTCTCAAAAAGATCAAGACTAAAGAATTTATTTTCAACTATTTTTCTAGTAGCCATCGAGTAAAAATCGTTAAAACCGTCAAAATTGTATTAGCTCTGAGATGACAGATGCGTTTTGAAATATCGAAAAAGCAATTTCCACGTGAAAGAAAGCCTTAACTAGTGTGAAATGATGGTAGAATCTCAAAGTTACAAAATCAGGGAGTCAAGAATTTTTGATTTCCAATGTACTGCCTTTTTCTGAGATAATTTTCACAAAAATGTAAACCGTGAAAAGTTCAACCCCCGAAATCTCGTCTAGAAAATGATTACAAATTTCTACACAATATTGCGTCCACTGATTTCTATCACAATTTGATTTCAAAATTGAATTCATGGAAACGCAAAATATTTTACAAGGGAATCGAGGAAATATTACACTTTTCAACCAAACGAATTTTCCGCCAGTCCCCCACTCATATGTAATTACTCAAATTGGTTTTGAAAAGGGTTTTTCAACTCCTCGTTCAACTCATGAATGATACACTCGATGATACAAAATTATGTAATTTTGCAACTTACTTGTTCGCATTAATATCCGTCGTAACCATATCTGTGCTGTAATACAAATCATTCGCTACGCAAGTACACTGACACGGTGTGCACTTTGTCTTCACAGCGCCAAGGTATTGTGAGAATTCTTTTTTCGTCAAAAAGTAAGATTCTTTGCAGATTTTGTTTGAATTACTCGACTCTTCTACGGTCAAACTGCTTATATGCCTGCGACTCTTGGATGGTTTCTGTAGATTGAAATAAAATATCAAGTTAATACTTATACAGTCATCCGTATTGTAAGATCCGAGAATGCAAACTTTACCAAATACTTACATTCAAACACACAAATTTATCACGATTCAAATTACTGCAATGCATTTTTCCTTTGCAAGTGTGTGATACAGCGCAGTTTCCACCTTCCTTCAGATCTTCACACATCTCAGAACCAACCAAATTGTCGCATTGAGGTTTATCAGAAAAAGACAATCCTAGATAAGTCTTTTGGCAAGTTTCAACGAATAATTTGTTGTGAAGTTTGACTTCGTGGAATAAAGTCCCTAAAGTTGATAAAAAATGAATAATTGGATCCTGACGCGAATATAATTCTGTGATATATAGATTTCTTTTTTTGAACTTACTGCCGGCGTAATGATCCGCATCGTTATGACAAGTCCTCAAAACTCGAGAAAATTTTGGCATAATGTTAATGTACTCCTGCATCGCCAGATTGTAATGCTTCTTGAGGTCGTCTTCTATTTTTTTCATGCTGTCTGAAAATAAGTACAAAAATATGGATAAGTTTAGATTTTGATCACTTTTGCTGAACCGCGGGCGCGAAGTAAAATGATAATAAGGATCTTCTACGAGATTACTTGAATTAATTATTTTCCAATGTACTTACTTTTGATCTCATCGGGTGTCGATTGATTAATCAATTCGCGTAGGACAATTTGTGAAGTGTAATGACCAGCAATTGCTAATTGATAATATTGGAGTAATTTGTTGATGAGTTGCGATGGGGTCATGTGAGGTACGCAAAGGTCTTCAATATACTGGAAACGAAAAAATGAAAAAAGGAGTAAAAATTATTTTCAAATAATGAATATGGGCAGCCAAGTTTTGGGGCGAGTTCAACCTACCTCATTATTATCGACTTTTTTCGCCGAAAAGATTTCCTCATGAAGAAAGTGGTCATAGATGACATCATGAATTATCTTGATTGGGTCCTCTTTGGAGTATTCTTCGAGAGTTCTATTTACAAAGCTTTGTAGATGGGGTTCCATTATATTGCCTAATCTCGCAGAATACTTATTGCCTATAATTCTTCTCAGATCGATAAAAATCTGCATAGAAACTTTTTTCATTTTTCGCACATGCGTCAGATAGAGATCCTGGTCGACATTACGGACAAAACTATTTTCAAAAGATTGAAAAAACAAACCCAATTCTGTATCTATATCAGACATTAATCTGTAGAAGTGTCTAAGGCTCTTGATAGGATGCCCATGGTTATCAATTCCAAACCACGATTGATGAAATTCCCTGACAAAATCGGATAGATTCTCGATACTTGCTTCAATGTAGACATTATCCTTGAGATCAGCTACATCTATATCGGTGCTTGAACAGTAATATACGAGTAATGATAAAATAAATGAGCAGCTACTGGATGTGGACCACTTCATTTTGACAATATTGTATATGTCTGTATGGTCAAATCGAAGAAAAACGATCGAATGATGGAGAACTTAGGAGAAACGAGTCATAAATGAGGCAATTCCGAGTACCATTTTGTAAGAATGTTATTGAAGGATCAATATCAATTGCGTATGTTGGAACGTTGTACAAATATTTGTATTTGTATAACATACATAGACAAGAACGTCGATGTAAGGCGATTTTCTTATCCCAATGGTTCAAAAGGCCGCGTGTCTCCATCATGAGTAATTCAAACGATCTCTCTGTAAGAATTCTTTCATTTAAATCAATTGACGCACATTTGGCAGCTTAACTACACAGACAAATTTTATCACAAAAATACATTTGATATTCGAAGACAGAATACTGATATCTTCAAGGATTTTTCAACGAATTTGAAGTAAAGCAAACAATTGCGTCAAGAAATAGTTCCTATAGTAAATTCATCTAATTAAAAAAAATGTTCATCTATGAGCATATTTTTTACCATTGGAATGAAGACAAACATTCCAAAAAATGAACAGATCAAACGACGTTTTAGAACAAACATTTCTGAATAAAGTGTATTCTATGAGCCATTGATGAAGCAATAGAAAAGAAGAAGACATTTACTTCATGATGCAATACTAACTTAAAAATGTTATTTCCGTCATATGACAAGCATAGTTGATGATCACACTAGAGATGAATTGTATAGGTGATGAGATCGATGATTCTTTTATCGATCAAAACTTGACTCTTGGAATGGATCGAATGCGTGTATGTCAAAGCGGAAATATACCTATGTTTGTTCTTCAATTTTTAGGCGAAATCCAAATGGACTTTACGTCACTAGCAGGAATTGTAAAAAATGAAGTGCTACTAGTATCTACATCATAGAGGAGTAATTGTATTTTTCCACGGCGGAGCTTGGAAAAATATCTGCTCCCTAAAAATATGAAAAATTCTAGCAGTGTATATATGTACTCAGCGAATTTTTCGATTAATTACCCGATAGCAAATTTTTTCAAATTATCTTTCAACAATACTGAACGGTTTACGCTCAATTTTACGTCTCCTGACATCAACACCAAATTTGTTTCTAGACTTTGAATCTCTGATGAAGTATTATCACGATATACGCAGGTCAACAAACTGTGATAGAGCATATAATATACAAATATTTTCCCCTCAATTAGATAGAATACACATATTGTAATACTCATCAGTTGCTGTGCTGCTACGTTTGCGTATTGACACCAATTTTCAAATACCATGCCTTCTATTCAAGTGCACCAAGAGACAATCAAGCAAAGATCAGGATGTAAATGTAAATCAAGCGATTGCTCGAACAAGAGGTGTGGGTGCGTTAAAAACGACTCGTACTGTAGCAGTCTTTGCGGTTGCAATAAAACTTTGTGTAAAAACCAGGTAATTTGATGTGCAAAATGCCGGTGTACCAGGAGTGAATTTTCAATTCTTGCTTGAAGAAGTTCAGACTTGCCCCCGTTTTTACAGGAAAGCAATACAAAAGAAACGGACGCAAAAGCTCGTTTAGGCGTTTCAAAAGTTTCATCAAAAACATCGAGAAAGTATAAATCGGAAGAAGTTAGGAGTGATTTGCTGAATATTAAGGATGGGGTCAATAGAGATAAAAGTCTCGATAAAAACCGACCAAAAGCGTTCAAGAAATTGTTTACAAAATTCGACGAGACGGTTGATCTAGGATCTGGCGACGAGTCGCAGCATGAACTGGTATCTAATCCTAATGCATTAGATGAACCAAAGTCATCTGCAAGAAAAGGTTCGGACGTGGCTTCTCAATCGGATATCAAGTAAGTAAAAACATTTCTTACACGACGTACTATATCGAGTTCCATATTCAGTTTTCCAATTTCGACAGACTCGTGATCTTTAGTGGACTCAAAAAGATGCGACTCTATAGCGAATGTTATTCCTTCTCTCAGAATACAAAACTTCTAATACTTCTTCAAACTCAACTTAATGAACTTGCATGTGTAACAGAAAGAACGACTCTCCTCAAAAACACGGTAGCAAAACTCATGACTTCGACCAAAATGTTGAAAACAGACATATTAGGAATTTTCATGCCGATGTATTGGTCTGAACACAAGTCATCCACTGTCGTGAAATTGAAATTGACCATCGTGAAATACCTCAACTCCCTATATGAGATGATTATTTGGTCTCATCGATCTTGAAGGACGGATTACAAAATTACTCATGATACCTCAATTCCCCTTATGAAAAGTCAAAGTAATCAAGAGTCAAGTAGTACACGATGCTTCACTGATGTAGATACAAATCAATTCAACATTTTTTCAGATCTTTTTTCCAGTTTTTTGAAAAGCTTGTTATAAACGGAAAAGAATCAATTGATACTTCAAGGTAGGATATTGTCATCATTCTTCGCAATATTGACCACTATTCTAAGGATTCCAACAATACCTAATGTTTCGATTGTTTCTGCAGAAAACGTCGATCGCCATCACTGCCTTGATGTTAGATAACCAACTCACAAAGAAAATTAAGGAGTTATGCCGGGAGGGAAAACTCGAATTTGTTCGTAGAATAACAACAACTCAAGCCATGATATGAATGCATTTTTTTACATATACTTGAATAAAAAGCTTCTCAGGAAAAGACCCAGAACATTATTTCTAATGTAACAAATGAGTTTCGCGTCTATCTCTTCCAGGGGGTCATTTACTTTGACAATATTGTCACGGAGCGGAACAAATTAGGTCACACTGAATTCATTCTGCTAATTATTTTTAGGACAGACTGCATACATCAATGAAAGTCTGTAAAGATTGATGAGGCAAATAATATTCAAGAAAACAGTTTTTCGATACTTTAGATATCAATAGTAGATCAGACATGTTGCTGCACAACCGTCGAGAGGAAAGTGTCTTATTTTGACTAAATAATTCAACAAATTGACGGAAATTGTTTTCTTTTCAACTTACTGATTTGTTGGGTGATATCTGTAATGATAGTAAGGACTGTTTTCAGAGAAAATTTACACTATAAAATGACAAATACAGAGTGATGCATATTTTCAAAAGTAATACAAAGTTTATTTCAAAGTCCTTAAAAGTAGGGTCCAGTTTTAGATGTCAAATCAACTCCTCCATAAATCATATTAAACTTAATCTCTTACATTCAAACTGTGCTAGAAGCTAAGTAATTCCAAGAGAAAACATTCATCAATATTACATCTAATATCGGGATTTAGTAGATTTGAAAAGGAAAAACAGATGCAATTCAAATTCAAATGTTAGGACCTAACTCCCGATCCTCATGATTTCACAACCATATAAAAGTAGAAAAATAAAACAGCTTTTCAAAATAATATTTCTTAGAACCTGTTTTGGCACAATTGAGTCAGCTGGTTTTTCTGTTTCTTTAAGAAATGGAGAGACCAATAGCCAAAGCCAACAATCAAAGCAACGAGTAAGGAAATATGTTTCAATCATTCGGCGCCACGACGTATCGGTCGTAATGTATAGGACACAATGTAAAAGCTAGAGCATTGAATAACCGTCAAATTTGAGATAAGAATGAAAGGGGGTATAATACTAATGATTAAAAAGTGAAAGTAAAGAAGATTTGCAAATGCTTGCATGTTTCAAACAGGTCGTAAGTACTGGAAAATGATACATGCTTGAACTAGAAAGAAAGGGGGAGCTTCACTTCGAATGTGAGCAACAACATCACTGGTCACATTTTTCGTCAGATCCGCGCATTTTTCTGATTTCGTTATTCTGAGGCTGCATTGTTCTCATCATCATACTGTTGATATTATATTCCATACCATTAGGAGGAAAATGAGAGGCAGCTTGGGCTGGATGATAATTTCCTTGCTGCATGTACAATGATTGAATATGTAAGCGTGTCATCATAGCGGGATCCATGCTCATGTGAGATGTGAGATTTGGAAAACATTGATTCATGTTCAATAGATTCGGAGGTGCACTGCATTTTGTAGACATTGTCTCGGAAGCTGTGGGTGACATCTCACTGATGTTCGAAGGTGGTACATCTTGATGCATCATCAGAGGATGTAGCGAGGGATTTGCAACGTAAAATGAATGTGACGATTTGGCCTAAAAAGATGAAACAACGGTATAAATTCCTTTTACTAATTGATAAGTTCGACGAAATAAGCTTGCATTCCGAAAAAATAGCACAAATAAGATGATGACAGTGAAGTGAAGAAACTCCAGGAGAGTTGGGTTTTAATGAAAAAAGAGCAAGAAACAAAAACATGTTCGATCTTTTGATGACACAGCACGAGAATGTAAATTGGATATCAAAAGCACCAGTTGGAGAATTACACGAAAAAGAAACAGATCCAAAAAAGTATACTCAATCACCTTTTCAGCTAGTAACGCAGTTTGGGCAATCCTGAGCTCTCTGGCAAGTTTTTCAACTGTATTGGATAGTTCATTGATGAGTTGAGAATTGGACATGTCTGTGTTGGGTAAAATGCCAGGTGGTTGTGAATTCCCAATGTTCATTTCCAAACCACAGGGGCTTTGAACAGTTTCAAAATTCTGGGGAGTCATATTCATTACAGAGTTGCCAGGCAAGATGGGTGGAGTGTTACAGGGACCTGTCCGAGACATGGCCATATGCTGATACAAGCCTGGAGGTGGGTAATGTGGCAATGCAGGAACACAATCATCATTAGCTGTCTGGATTCCACGATTTGGGGTTGCAACAGTATTGAAATCTCCAAACAAAATTTCAGCTCCCTCGGATTTTTTCGTTTCTCCAAGAGCTGACACATTTGTCTTACTTGTGTTAGAAGATTCGCAGTCAGAGGAAATTTTTGAGGATTTTTCGGATTCGTTTTGTGCAGAAACTTTCGGTACTTTAGAAGGTATCGGCTTCAATTTTTCCTTGTTTACAGCCTCGTTATTCTGATCTTGATCCAATTGCTGAGCACCCTTGTTAGAACTTTCTACAATTTCATGCTCCAAGTGATTTGCTGATTGAATGTCTCGATTAGATACCTGTTGTGTCTTGTATTCACTTTTTTTTGATCTAGGTCGATCAACATCCTCGTCCCAATTCTCCTCGAAGGAGTTCAAGTTTTGATGTTGAGTTTCAGGAGTCCAAGTTTGGCATTTGCTGCTGATGTTGCTATTGTAGTTAGTGTTGGGATGCTCTCGTGATCGACTTTCGTACGATTTTTGAGACGAATTTGGATATCTGTTCGTTACCGACTTTTGATTTTTTCCAAGGTGCTCTGTAGTAGGATCATAATTATTAGTATAGTTGGTGTTGCCACGATTATTTCTGTCTGACCCACGGTAGTCATGGCGATCTTGGTTTTTGTATGGTTGGCTGTTCTCTCTACTGTTGTAAGCTTGGTTTCGATTCGAATTGTTATTTTTCGTAGTCAAATTTTGATTCATGTATGGCAAATCAAAATTTGCTGAACTATTTCGACTCCTAGGCTGATATTCTTGAGAATTTTGATTATTGGTATGATTCCTGTTCATGGTATGATCGTCTATAGATGAGACGTTTTGATTTCTGTATCTACCTGTACCATTGCTAGGCAAATTCTGATGCTCCTTTCCACTTTCTTCCTCTCTGTGGATTTGATAACGTTGATCTTTTTTCTGGTAATCACGCACCTTGCTATTTGTGCTAGCGTTATCTGCATAGGGAAAATTTAGATTCCTTGTTTCATTATGTTCATGATGTAGCTGTTTTGAATTGTGATTATTCATGCCAACATGGCGAAGATGATTGCCAGGATTTTCAGCATTATTATATTTAGAACCGTTTTGGTCATTGGCATTTCTTTTTATATTGCCATGAGCATCAACATTTCTGTAAGGGTGTTCATCAAAATTTTTTTCGGGATCTTGAATGTATTTCGATTCAGATTTTTGAGGAGCTTGGCGGTTGTCATTAGAATCTTTCTGATGAAAGTTAGATGATGATGGCCTTGAATTTGGCTGTTTGTGGTCACTATAACTATCAAGAGGGAATGATCCAGTATTAGGAGCACTTTGCTGAGCAGGTCCTTTTTGGATCGATACCTGAGTTGCATTATTCACTGAATTTTCTGTATGGTTCTTCTTTGTAAAGTTTGATCTATTCTTTGAAGCATGATTTCCCTTTACCGGGAGTGATGGGTATTCTTGATCATCATTGATACCCCTGCCTTTGACAGGGCGCTTATCATTCGGATTGACGGATTGGTGACTTCGAGATTCCATTAATGATTCGTTATTATTAGTATCACCTTGACGAGGTTCACGACGAAGATGGTCTGGTATATCTTTCAAAACCTTGCTACTGTGAAAATATTTAGCATAAATCATTTAAATTGAAAAGCACAAACAAAATCATGGAGCAAACAGGGAGAGAAGACAAGAAACTTTTATGATGCACAAATGGCTCAAATTGAATAGATAATTCATGCAAAGCAAAAATTTTACTGCCATAGAGATCATCGCACATAGTCAATTCCATGAAAAAGATATTAGATTGCTGAATCTGGAAACTGTCATGATATCCTTGGATATTGGTCAAATGTGATCTACCAAATGGGGATGATTTAAGAAGCGTAAGTAACTTGGAACACTCACTTTTTATCTTCACATGTACTATCCATAGTTCGAGTTTGAGGAAATACTCCGGCCATCTTCCTCAATTCAATCTCCTTCTCATAAGTGCTAATACTCTCAGCACAAGCTAGTTTATACTCTTCTTCCTCTTTCATTTTGGCAAGTGGAGGAGTCTGAGGTTTTGGGAATAATTGGTGTGCAGCATTAGTGCTTGACCAAACACTCAGAGGCTCAATGTTTGATGGTAATTGCGAAGGACCTGGCGGAATTTTTTCAGTTTTGATAGGTTTTGGTGCTTGATTCCCTGGAAAATATGTACAATCTATAATTGGGGGTCAAAACATAAGAAAGTATGTAATAACTAATTTATACTTGGGGAAGATGTAATATCTTACATCATACCCACCTTTTTCTATTTCCTCAGAAGACTGTTCTACTGGAGTAAAATTCTTCTTTTTCAACTTCTTGCGACCCATGTCAGTGCTGAAAATGAGAAGTCATCAAGTTTATCAAGATATCACTAATTGAACCAACTTCTGTAATTTTCCAGTTGAATTGGTTTGGTTGTGAGAGAAAAGAGTACAACAAAACATAATAGAGTTTCACAAGTACTAAGCTGTCAATAAAAACAGAACTGTTACCAAGTAAAAATGATAATGTGTATAATTGTGAAACATCAAGAAAAACAATCCAAATGCATTCCTAATGAAAACAAATTGGGGTACATACTCAGATGATGATTCAGGAGATTTTAACCATCTGAGGCCGTGTATTTTATCGATTACATTCTCATCAGTACAGGACTTTGGCATCTCTGGAGAATTTCTATTTCTGTTTCCAACATTGGTAGACTCAAAGTGATTCCTATTATCTGCTGGCATATGAAGTTTCTTTTGTTGCTCTTGCTTTAGAACTGGTGACAGAGATTTCAATCGATCCCTTTGAACCTCTACTTTGAGCAAAGAGTCATCTTTACAAACTGAATCAGCTGACACATTGTCGCTAAGAATACTCGTTGACATAGAATTTGTTGTATCATTAGCAATGCATATGGTTTCAGATAAGGTACATAAATCATCAGAATTTATATTTGTAAGTTTGCAATCATCATTATTGTCTTCATGAGGATGTGATACTTTGGAATCACTGTCTTGCGATGCATGTCTAGCATAGCATTCATTTGTAACACTTGTTGAACTTATGCTTCTTTTCTGATTCTCATCAACACTCGTCTCAATTCTTGTTTGATTGCAGTCAACATCGCTGACTTCATGAGAATGTGACATTTTAATATCACTGTCTTGCAATGCATAGCATTCTTCTCCCACACTTGTTGAACTCATGCTATTCTTTGGATCCTCAACAATATTTGTCTCGATTTTTGGTTGATCGCAGTTACTATCATTGACTTCACAAGGTTGTGATACTCTGAAATTACTGTCTTGCAATTCATGTCCAGCATAGCATTCATTTCTAACACTTACTAAACTTGTGTTATTCTTTTGATCCTCAACAACACTTGTCTCAATTCTTATTTGACTGCAATTACTATCATCGATTTTACAAGGTTGCGACATTGTAAAATCACTATCTTGCAATGCATGTCCAGCATAGCATTCATTACTAACACTTGTTGAACCCTTGTTACTTTCTTGATCCTCAAAAATACTTGTCTCAATTTTTGTCAGGTTGCAGTTATTACTGGGTTCATAAGGTTGGGATATTATCAGATTATTGTCTTGTATTGCATGTCCAGCATAGCATTCATTTCCAACACTTGTTGAGCTCCTGCAACTGTTTTGGTCTTCAATACTGATCTCGTTAATGAAGTTGGGGGGATTTTTCAAATAATCTTGAACATGAGTAGAGAGCTCTTGAAACGTTTCTTTAGATTCAATGTGCAAACTTGAAAATCTGTCTTGATCATCATTTGGTAACTGACATTGAGTTTCTGACCCACTTGTAAAAGCAGTTTGTTCAATTTGTTGCTGGGAAGATATGGAATAGGATGAAGCCATTGACTCTATTGATTCATTGGCAATAAAAACTTTGTCATACAACGATGCATCTCTTTCATTTAGAATTTTCAAGACTTCATCTGCATCAATAAGCAGCGATTCATTTGATAGACCCATCCCATTTTCTGGGCTGCTTTTATCAATTGACATAGTGTCATCAATAGATGGTACTTGAAGAAACTGTAAGCACTGGTCATTATCCAAGTTTGTGACATAATCTGATGAACTTGATTTTCCTTCAACACTGTGAAATATTGTTTCTGCATCCTCTCCACAATCCAAAGACTCAGCATTAATTTCAGGAAAAGCTTCATGCACTACAGGTGCACACTGACCATCATTATTAGGAATGAGAGCAGATGAATCTTTGTTGAGGACATTATGATCATGACTCAGTTGCTGAAGTGTACCTATGTTCAATGCCTCTTGAGTTGAAACTCCCAATTTTGTTGAATTCTGAAGATCAGTTGATTTCATTTCTCCTCCTGAAGGAATAGTAGATGCTGAAGCTACATCAACTCCAACTGGGATATTTGGAACCACTGTAGCAGAGTCTGAAGGACATTTGTAACTGCTTGATGCTTGTGAATCTTGAGGATGGTACGGTCCTTCAGACTGTTCAGTGACGGTGCTTTCTACAGCACCAACATTATCTTTTTGTAAAACAAGAAAATTTCTCAGCATGGAAACCAATTGCTTTTGACCACAAGCCTCTGCATTGTTGATCACCTCAGTGATAGAATCTACAAATCTATGTTGACCAGTCACAGCCTCAGATGGTCGCTGAACAGAATCTTGGAGCACATCTGTGGGAGGATGCTCAGCACTAGCATTTTTTCCACTGGCATGTGAAACAGGTATTTGAAAGTATTTCAACTCATCTTCATAAAGTAATTCATTTCTTGGTGGACTCTCAAGATGGTTCCGATCTCTGTTCGGTTTGGAGTACCTGCTATTGTTTCTTCCAGCGGGCTTCATCGTGGATCAGCTTTGATTGGAGCAAACAAACAGCATAGATAATCAGATCTCATTACAACAAAATTTGAAAATAAACGGGAGTTGCTGTGAAAGTCACTGGTATCTTGAAGAGTGGAAATGGTTTGCGGGATAAGTTGCACACTAGATTATTACACACTATTACATATGTGCTCTATAACAAACAATTGGGAGAGAAGATAATGAACAAGTCCAAAGAATGATGGACATATAGGATTCCTTTTCGAGTTTTAGCAACAGAAACGCAAACAGACAAAAGAATGACGAGAATTCAGATAAATACCTTGAAATGTTTGCATCTGAGAGGGATCATCAAGTATATGGTCTTAGAAATCGTCAGCGCAGTAGAGCAGGGAAAAATTTTTAGGTCATGATTAATTTTGACTATTTGCGTAATTCGCAGCCATGATTGACGGAATGTCGAAGCAAATACCTAAGCTAACAGCAATCCCATAAGCAGCAGAGCGTCTGGCATTCATCATACGATAAGTACAGAATTATATTGTAAGCGACAAAACGAGATTATGCAGGACTGAGCGAAATCCTTATCAGCAAGAAAGAATTTGCAACGCGAGGGGGGTACTGTACCCAAGTCCACGGGCACGAAACTCAGCTTAGTTTAGCATTAAGCATCACGCAAGAATTAGGTATAACAATTCACATGAGAAAAATGTTGCATGGTCCTCACAGACTCTAACTCGCATAATCATGGCCGACACCAAAACAAATTTTGTTTATATGTTAACTCACCTACTTTCGTGGCTTCTTGTTCTTCTCTCACTATGTCTCCTGGAAAATACAGCAAAATATCTGATGCTCTAATATGGTGTGTGACCACCTCGAACTCGAAGTTGAGCAGGACAACAATTGATATCTGCAATGACACACGTAGGTATATCTTCGGTGAGAATTAGCTTTGTGGAAGCGACGTATATTTGTCAACAATCGAAGGCTTTTGACACTGATGGCGTTTTCCCATGGGCTTCAATCTTTGAACACGCACTGATTGGATCAACACAATGTACTTACGGCGAAGAAAAAAACGCTTGTCGGAACTCGCACTCGAATACTTTAGGACTTTCGCGAACCTCTTTCGCGACGTTAAAGATATAAATCTTAGATATCTGCCATCGGCATCGGCTAACATCGGCGACAGCCGGCCGGCAACTGACCTTCTTTCCGGAAATCTCGAAATTTGAAGCCCGGAAGACGTTTGCTCAGTGGCTCGGATTCAGCCAATCACAGTGAGATACGCAGCACTGCGAGCATTTAAAAAATTTGAAATATTGAAATACCTACCTACTTAGTGAACCTCTGTCATGATCGCAGGCAGGAGAATATTTACCATCACTGTAGATTTTCATTCTGTGAGTGATTGAGATTGATTATTATCGATATCTTTTATCCTCCTCAGATAAATAAGAAGGAGTGAGAAGACAAAAAGGAATGTATATCATCAAGAATCGCGTTCAATTTAGACGAACGTTGTTCAGAACAAGTGCTTACCTATTTCTGTGTTGCGAATATAACAAAGATATTTGATAGAATCGTCGGATTGTTACGACTGATGGTTTTTTTTACAACATTGATTGACAATAACCGGGAGCACGATCTTATTACTGAAAGAATGCGCGAGAGCTTCTTTCTGCCCCATCCGAGGAGGTAACCAAGTACTTAGGCGTATGGAGGTTTACAATATCCCAGGCGTTCGAGAAGTCGCATCCGATCTTTCGCTTTCAAGTAAATGATCTAATACTGGATTTCCCCCGAAAATTTTGCATTCGATTTTGCATAACTTTATCTGCAGCGCAATTTTGGGTATTTAGATATATCTTTTTTTCAGAAATTTATTTAACTGAAAGCAATTGAACAGTATGATCCGGTGTAAGAAACGAGGTTTTGGCGGTTTTTGATGGAACTCATCGTGCAGCGAGCGTTGGGAAAAACCTGTGAGCTTTTAGAATCATTTGAATCCGTGGTACTCATATATTGATTAACTAACATTCATATCCTCGGATTGAATTCTACATCACAGTGTCTGTTCACAGATGATTTACACGTTTCCATTCGCGGAAACAGCTTGTTTCCCACGTAAGGAACCAGTAAATTAAACACGCTATTATCTGGTAATGAATTGATTACTCGTTCAACTAAGGGGAGGGACAACATCTCTCGACAACCCTCACTACGGAGTTCTGGACGAAAAAAATCGTGGAGAGCTGGAGATTTACGTATCAAAGTATTTTTTCGTTCTAAAAATAATGGCGTAGTCGGTTTTCCAAAAAAAAATTTCCGGACTTATTTCTTTTCTGGTTCGCTCCCTTTTCGTCAGATCGACGAACTTATTCGAAATTTTGTTCAAAATCATAAAAAGTACAACCAAAAAAATTTACAGACTGATTCCTGAAATTCTGTGAGACTATTAGATACATTCATTTTTTCGGGTCAAGATTCTGAATTTTCTCGTTGAAATGCCTTAGAACTCGAGAAATATCGATTATTTCGAAAAATCACAGGAATACTCTTTTGTCTTGAATGAATAATTACAGCTGATTAGTGAACAAAACATTGCAAAAATCAAGAGAAAATATCATCAAAAAATTATAAGATGGTTACTTATGTCTAATTATTTTCAATTTTTTGAAATATTCCGAAGATTTTTGAGTTCTATGGCACATTTTAACGAGAGAGTAAAGAATTTTGACCAGAAAAAATGGAACTGCAGTCCAACATAACTTGACAAATTGGTCTAAAAATTTTTTTAGGGGTAGTTTTTATGGTTTTGATCAGCACATGTCGCATGTGTTTAGTGATCCATTGAATAGACGCGATTCAGAAAATAAAAATCATCGAAAAATTATTTTTTTGAAAAGCTACGTCATTGGTTGACCCTTCCCATAATAGATAAAAACGAATTGATATAGTATAACCTACGTAGAAAATTATAAGTAATACGTTATTTGAATTTCATAATACTCATTTCATCATTGTCAATGAAAATTGACAATTCGGGCGTACAAAGCTCATTCTGATTAAATGCATCTGTGTTCAGAATATGAATATTCCACTTGAAAATTTTTGAAGATCCGTTTTGTAGCTACTCATTAATGCAAAATTTTCAACAAACAACTATGAGATCGAAGAGGGTAGAAATAATTCCAAAAAAATGCCAATTAAGAATTCTGAAAATTTCGATATAAATTGAATTTATTCACTTACAGAATAGGTATACTCATACATCTATGAAACTGTCTATATGTGCAACTGGGCAGGCGCATAAAAGCTTGGCAGCCACCAGATCGATCTTTCTACAAGCTCAGCTTTGATATGTGCCCTGCAATCTACTTGCCATTCGCGCCCCGACGACGACCCGCCAGTCGCCCGCCGCCCACTATGTAGTGCGAGGCTTTAATACATTTGTCGCTTGTTCTGTACGGATGTAATTTATCGACATTCTATACGTTTTGAGTGCAGGAAATTGTTCCGAGCGCGATTCGAGTTTTCAGACTACTTTGATAAAGGTCGACAATTTGAATTTCGAATTTTGAAAGCACAAAAGAGCTTGCAGTAGTTGCATTAGTGCAGATCAGCACGTGTTCTTGATGAAGCCTCCGCAACTTTTCTTCAGGCGTAGGGTTTGTTGACCTTGTAGGTTAGGCTCTGTTTTTTGGGTCTGGTTGTGTTTTTGAAACTTCTGCGTCTCGTTTATCATATTAGCAGACAGTGCAGAAATAAGTTTGAAATGCCAAGCTCGGCTTTTTTAAAAAAAGCCCTAGTAAGATGAAGAAGTTAGACGATCTCGACGAGGGCCACTTCTGTCCCATTATGCGATTTTGGAAGTTTGCACTTGTTGTGAGAAAAGTGGCTGATAAGTACCTGTCAGCCGGCAATTGCTGAATACTCTGAGACATTATTACTGTATCTCATCTACTAACTAGTTCTTTATTGGCCAGTTGTCATGGGTCGTTGACAAGGTTTGTATTAACATGCATTATATCATTACTTATACAATTTTCATTTTGAAGCTCTGCATCATAAATATCTATTTCATCACAATTTCTTGGATTTTTTGCATGTTCATAGTCTTCTAGCATCTTGTGCGGTGATTTAACTTGGGTATTAAACGCGTATTGAGTTAGAATGAGGTTTACGAGAGAGAATAAACAATTTTTAAATGACCCAGTTGAGCTCAAGACATCTGTTGCATCACTATTGTATTGGTTAATAATGGGGTCGAGTAGTTTTTTGCATTCACGGTGTCATCGATCTTGCCATTCATGCAGAGAAAAAAAATGTACTTGAGTCACTAACTTTAGACCTCACACTATCTGATCTCGGAATTACTTCGAACACGAAAAAATCTATAATTAAAAAAATTCAGAATTGCAAAATTGAAATTTTTTGTCTTTTTTGTTTTTCTGAAAAACACAAGCATAAAAGATGATTCATTCTGGTGGTCATGTGTTCATGAAGTCGACAGAGACATTTATCTGTGATTTTTCCCAGATTATTATCCAGCATCAATCGAAAGCTATCAGAGATATTAGAAGTGGAATATATCCATTGCAGTGAAGTCAATGAGTGAAGATTTCATTATTTATTATGATACAGTTCAAGTTGGATTAGATTATAGTATACCGTCAACTGGGGTAACTTAGGGACAACCCACGAAAGAGTCATTATCACGCTCGGTTAGCAAGACAGATAATCTTGAGGCTCTGGTACAGCATAAACAATGTTTCGCACCGGCGCGAGGTCCTCCATCAGCTGTGAGTTCGTTTATAACCAGAATTTCGTCGAAATATGTTTTTAATCCAAAAAAACAGTCTTTCGGAAACATGAGTGTGGTACCGACGTTTGCAGGGTGACTCCAAGGTAACTGGGCTAGATTTCACTTGTCTGATGTATACAGATATCTGAACAAATCCATCGTTACATTGGCGTACTTTTACCCAGTTTTCATTTTGTAGCGTAAAAACTGAAAAGCATGTATTTTTTCTGCAAACCGGGGTAACTTTGAGATACGACGACTTCAAGCGTCCATAACTCTGACCGAGCACGTCAAAATATGCTTCAACAACTGTCAATCGGGGTACCTGGGACTGTAAGCTTTCGATTGACCACAAACACAATGCAATTCTGATGCGACCGGTGCGAGATATTCAAGTTACACGAGTTCGATGGAGCAATGCGATTCTTGTCCCAGAGTTACCCCAGTTGATGGTAGCCGTGGAATCCCCTTATATAATGTATGCTGTCCCAAAGTTACCCCAAACTGGTTTAACTTTGGGACACGACTTTGAGCGCTCATATCTCTAATTAGAGATGTCCAAATGCACTTTATACTTACCACAATCGGAAGCTGGAACTGTAAGCTTTCGATTGACTACTAATACAATGGGCCTCTGGTATAGGACGTACAAGTTCTAGTACAAGTTTCACAAGTTTGAAGGGGAAAAATCCGATTTTTGTCCCAAAGTTACCCCAGTTGACGGTATGTTATGTAGGAGCAGTCAATCGAACAGAAATATTCGCAGATAATTTAATTGAATTATCTTCAGAATTTCTTAGCGCAGTAATATATTCGGGAATCATCGCAGAATCTTTGAATTTGTCAAGACTAGAAACTCTCCACGCGCGCAAGCGCGCTGATTCTCAAATTTCAAAATGATAATCAGGGCGTCGAAACCATTCATCATACAATCAATATTTATTGAGTGAGATCAGATTTCTTCCTTTTCGATTTAAGATGGCTAAATGATGATACATTCGGAGGTAAAAGCTTATTACCTTGATCGGTAGCTCAAAATTTCAAGATTCTAGTGGTTTATTCGATCTGGCAGATTGCATCGTTCGCAACTCTCGGACCACTTTCTTTTGCTCTAACAAAAAAAGAATTATGTCTCAGGCCCAAGCACTCTGAACAGCCTAAATCGAATTCATCCCAGAACTCTGATTTCGTGATTGTATTCGCGCAGTTTACGCGCGCAATTATCAGGTATCAGCGGTAAATGACTAGATTCTCGCTTCTTTCACCCACTCTCTTGAATCAAGTGAGTCAAAAGCAGCATAGCTGCTGAAGTTCAGCGTTTTCCAATAAACATAAAAGTGATGGAAAGAAAGGTCCAATGAGCGTCGTCGTATCACGCTACATTTTCATTGCGATGTTTGCTATGGGACGTTAGGTTCAAGCTATCGATCAACGCAAGACATCTTACAAAACTGTTATATTGTTTGGTCCTTGATGATAAGTGGGTTAAACTACACTACATTGCGATGGCGCTTGAATGAGTAAATGAGAATGTAAAATTGAAAGTGTAAACACTTATGAAAATACGATTAAGTTTTTCTCATTTTCATCCTCATTAGAGAAATTCCAATCATGAAGAAATTGACGGGCACGGATCCGAGAAAATGTATCATGATTAAGAAGATTATCAGACTTTTCTCAACCTTATAATATTTTTTACCTCGAAAATGCGGCCAAAATTTTGATTGTTGCATGCAGCACAATGAAAATTCATTTCATCAAGATAAGATGCTTCATTGAGACACATCTGTTCACCGCCCATGCTTGGGACCCCCCATGCTTAGTTTTTTTTCTTTCTTCAAAAATCCACTGGTTATAGAATTTTTATCAAAGGTTTGATTATTCCCGATCGATTAATTCATAATTTAATGAAACAGCAATTTTTCACGTCGATTTTCCGAAACTGAACCTCAAATCTTCATCACAACAAAAACATTGCAATTCAAAATCAAAACACAAACATTATTGTCAGACCAACTACAACCATCCATATCTCCACACAAAAATAAGATATCGAAAAATTCGAGATATGCCAACTTCTCGATTAGCCTGCGGATTAATAGGAGGGATGTATCTCGAAATATTCTCGGAAATGTTTCATGATCCCATACTAATAGACTGGTGAGTTTTGCAGGTCTCGTTGAAAAAAAATAGAATATCATACACCTAAATCAATATTTCATGCCTCTTAAGATTATATCATCTCGTTTTTGATCCTGTTTAACCATTTTGTACAGTATAATTGATGTCTACTAACGGTCTATCAGTTTCCGTACTACTTTAAAAACATCATAAGGTCAAAATTTCAAATTGGTAAAAGTGACTCGTCATTGTACGAACCCTACTTTACGTTTTCTGATTTTTTAAGTTCAGGTTTGAACCTGCGGAGTTTTTCAGTGATATCAATAGGACTCCTTCGACCAAGAACGTATCCATATAAAATACTCATAAATGTACAAAATCGTGAGAAATCTGAGCTTGACGCTGAACATAACTGGCCAAAAAAGTCATGTTTCCAGATATTTTACGAGATTTCACGTTCCTTGCGCTTTGGAATATCCACAGAGGGGAATGTACTAAATGGGAGTAATATTTATCCATTTCCAAATGGCCTCGTCTCTTGTAGGTGAATCTGATTTCAATAAATGATTGAGATAACATTTAATTTATAAAATGAAAAATAAAGATTTCGTACTTTCTTTAACAGCATTACTGATCACGGTAAGATTGATCATGAACCTGTCACACAAAATTTTTCTCTTGTCTCACCCTTTATCATCTGCCTTATCAGTATAAAAAAACAATGTAGAAATTTATCACGATGTATATTTTAATCGTCGTTGAATAACGAAATGAAGAAAAAGATAATATATATTATAATAACCCTTGCATGCAATTGAACTCAAATGTAAACATTCATCCCAACATCGGATCGGCTGATGCATCGTAAATTGACCTTGAAATCTATAATTGGTCTGTCTATGACAGGACCATCAGAACATACAATACTAAATACTATCAAACTACTACTAATGCCCTCTTCGCAAATTCTTCGCGCGGCTTTCGCACAGCGCAAAATACGCTCATCTCGCGATTTTTTTTAAAATCTCACGATCGTGCAGAATGTATCCTATGCATACTTTATAGTAGTTTTAGCATTAAAAAAAGTATAAAAAAGGTCCCATCACGATGGGCGTATTATACAAACGCTACACGATGTGAGTGATAACTTAGCGCCGTAACCGCACGTGACCCACAAAAACGCGCGACTGCGAGAGTGATGCTTGACCACTATACGCGACTCTGTGTACGATAAAATAGTCTGACGAGGTGTAATTATAGCTCGAGCCGTGGATATAATTGGAGCTGTAAGTTATTTATATAACAGATGTATTTCAACTTGATAGTTCCATTGTTTGGAATTTTTTATGTACAATCCTGCAATATCATATATGCCGGACTCGAATCATTAATAAATCAATTGGTTGAACAGAGTTTCTTGATTGATTCGCGTGAAAAGGGTGGTATTAAAGATTGAGATCACGATCCAAGAAAAAAAAATTCAAGAATTATTGTTTTGGTGCGTTTGCATGCATATGGATGGAGTTGTTGTCGCGACTTGAACGAAAATGGTCGCAGTTGAGACCCATCGGTCATAAGTTTAATTAAAATTCCTTTCTTGGAATTGAGTTATTTGTGGGGTTGATGAGTTTGAGGAAAGTGTCTCGATTAAAGTCATTGGAATTGTAGCGATAAAAGATTTTGATTATAGCGAGACAATCACTTGATTAATTTTTCTTGTAAATTGAATTGCTATACAGGGGAATTACTCAATCACTCTCGTGGATAGGGTTCAATGGATAGAGAGAATGGCAACCTCACTATATAACAGGATCAAAATGAAATCGTTCAAATTTTTCTGATCCTTGGAGGTTGGATAGTTGAATTTGAATCCTTCTAGAATAGCCTTGCGAATGAATTTTTCGATCATACATAATCAGTCACATTGCTTATGGAAAAATCCATTTTCGATAGATTACTTCAAGTGATTTCGATTTTTTGGACAGAAGTCAAATATCTGTGCTGCATCCGATGAAGAATCTTTCAACTATGGTGAAAAATTATAAATGAGCTCAAATTATGACCTAACGACTGACTCTTTATTCACTTTTTATGACAATAAAGAGACTAAAATTGCTTTTCTCGAATTTCATTAAAATTCCTTCAATTTTCCTATGTTCCATCACATTTGTTGATTTCAAATTTCGGAAGATTTTGAGCAAGAAAATCTATATTTTGAATGATATAATAGAAAAATCAACCACTCAAAGATTCTGCATCGACAATTAATCCTTCAAAATGAGAAAAAATCGAGTCCAATTATTTACCCCAGTATACCGTGCCAAAATTCGTGAACGACGAAATCAAAGTCTTTCTTGCTCAAACGTCGATTAC
Organism: Eretmocerus hayati; assembly: GCA_029851415.1. NCBI lineage: Eukaryota > Metazoa > Arthropoda > Insecta > Hymenoptera > Aphelinidae > Eretmocerus > Eretmocerus hayati. Next base: position 94,743,604 of record CM056744.1, on the reverse strand, counting down.
TCGGACTCAGATCAACGTAGAGAAATTTTGCAAAAAGCAATCGAAAGAAGGTAAAACGAAGCTAATTTTCCATCGTTCGTGATTTTTTTCAACCCTTCACGGTGCATGGCACAAGCAGCAAGCAGCTGATGTAACTTCAAGATTTTCGAGAAAATGCGATTTTACTTCATGAGCTACAATCTGGATGAATTACGAAAATCATCGTAGAGGGCGGAAAAAATTCCATTTGCTTAGTTTTTTCGATTTTTACGTCGTGCGAGCAAAAGAGTGAGAGCTCTCAAATAGACTTTTGCCGTTTTTTTCTCTTTACCATTGAGAATCCGAGAACCTGGTTACCTAGAAAGCTCTTACACTCTTGCTCGCTCAACTTAAAAAATGATCAAAAAAATCATTGCAAATAGTAATTTTTCCTTCCTCTAGAAAGAGAGAATTTGATCCCACATTGGAATTCTCTCTCAAAGAATCATAAAACTATGATGAAAGTCTAGCGTTTCTCCGAAGCATACGGGAACATTGTTTTCATCATCTGCGAGTCGGTTATTACTAATGATCGACATCGGATTCCTGAGATTTATAGCCGTCAATTAGTATTCTCTCATAAAAAATAACGCACGTTGCAGTTCAAACTCACGACAAGTTAATGCCCGATAAATTATGAGCTTGTCGTGTGAACATGAAACACGTTGCAAAAAGCCATTTGCGGAATGCTTTCTTGCTTTCTACCGATGATCCAAAAATTGAGAATCATGAAAACCCTCTTCGCGCCCTCCTCTGTTATTTGCATCCACTAAACGACCATTCAAATTTCCTTCATCAATATTTATCATCGAATTATACCTTACACTGCTCATCTATTAAAATAAAAATTCTTAACCACAAAATTGAGGGTTCAACATATCTATCAAAAATATTTTTTTATCATTTCTATTGTTCCCGATCAGTTTGTTATTCATTTAAGCAAATATTTTTGCTGTAATTGAATTTCTGTTTAGAATGGAATTTCCGAAGTTCAATTAATCATTCTAATGGTGAAAAGTATTGTAATGAGATATTCATGTTCTCAAAAGTTGAAATTTCAATCTCAGTTTATTAATGAATATATAATATGTTTTGAATATTTGAATTTCAAAAGAGAAAATGAAATTTACGAACTGAATCATTATGTATAAATTAGGTAAAATGAAAATTGTAATTTAAAATCATGTGTTCGCTTCAAATCTAAAATTTTGTTGAACCTCTGATTCAGTGCAATGGTTTTGCTTTGAATTACTTTCACTAGGACGTGGTCCCGGTGTCCCCGGCCGTAGCACGGATTTTTAATCCGTGGCTACCTTTCGCCTCTCGTGCATGAAAGGCCCTTGTCGCGCAGACAGTGTGTCAGTGGGCAATTGGCCACCAGTGAAAGTAATTCGATTCAACTATATAACCAATTTTGTTAGCAACGCGTAGTCAAGCAAACGAAAACATGTAAATCGTTCGTAAGGGGAGCACTTGATTTCCGGGTCACCAATCTTCGCCAAAATTTTTTTACAGTTTGGTATCACCTAGAATATGAAGAATCCAGGGTGACTCTGTTAAATGGGCCTTGTGTTCAGAGCTACAAGCAAAAACGTTAGCATTGCGAGTATATCTATAAATATATAGGTCCGTTGAAACTTCAACTTTTGGAGGCCGAAAATGTGTCAACCCAAAATCTCACTTCGGAAGGTTCTGACATGTATTTTTCAACTTTTTCAAACATATAATGTATAATTCAACTCGCGCACGGATTTAAAAATTTCCACCCATCGGTACCATCAGGATGATACGTAAGGGTGATGACAGATAAAGCGCTACGCTACGATTTTGCGCCACGCCACGACGCGCGCCACGACCCAAAACTTCATTCCAGCAAACTCGACCATAGATAGATTTGATTCATTTTCATAATCTACGGTTGATACTGTAACAATAAATCCAGTCCATCAATGGTCGGGTTCGCTGGAATGAATTTTTGGGTCGTGGCGTGCGATAGCGCTACGCTACGATTTTGCGCCACGCCACGACGCGCGCCACGACCCAAAACTTCATTCCAGCAAACTCGACCATAGATAGATTTGATTCATTTTCATAATCTACGGTTGATACTGTAACAATTAATCCAGTCCATCAATGGTCGGGTTCGCTGGAATGAATTTTTGGGTCGTGGCGTGCGATAGCGCTACGCTACGATTTTACGACGCGCTATCGCACGCCACGACCCAAAAATTTATTCCAGCGAGCCCGACCATCTATGGATTAGATTTTTTGTTACAGTATCAGTCGTTGATTACGAGAATGAATCAAATCCATCAATGGTCGAGTGTGCTGGAATGAAGTTTTGGGTCGTGGCGCGCGATAGCGCGTCGTGACGTGGCGCAAAATCGTAGCGTAGCGCTTTATCTGTCACCACCAACACGGTAGCGGCGCGGCGCACGGAACCTGACATTTGAGGTGCACACGGAAACCTGACAGTTTGCCACTAAAATCGAGACTAAAATTGATCTCATGGCTAAACGATTCAAGCTACAGTCTTGAGATTTTGAGGTTTTTATTTGGCCATCAGATACTTTGAAAAAAACTGACTAGAGCTTCCGCAATCTCGCGTTTAAGGGTCGCACTAGTACCACACGAAACTGACCACAAAATTTAGCAAAGCCAGATTTTCGCGTGAAAGGTAGAGCTTCGCAAGGTATGAAAATCAATTTTTTCCGGAATTTTGAGACATGGAGAGGTTGCGCCTCGCGATTTTCTTTAAAAATAAATTGGTAGGGGAAGGCTTGGATTGAGGCAGACACACTTTCATCGACGGAAACTGAGGGGATGATATTTTGAGTAAAATTGCGTCACAAAATGTATATGAGTCATTTCGGAGCATTTCGGCTAGAAGCGTCACCAGGGGGGTCTGGGAAAAATCCCAAAAAAATTGTTTCCATTAATACTATGTTTGAAAAGTACAAAAAAATTTTTTTGGGATTTTTCCGAAGCCCTCCACGGGCCCTAGGGCCCACAGAAGGTCTATTTTAGGCCCTTTTTTGGCCTATTTCTGGAAAATCATTGCTCCGACTAGACTCAATCTTTTTTTACGTACTTGGGCGCATTCTCTTTGTTAAGACTAGCACTTTTGAAGAAAAAGTCCGGAATCAATCATTCAGCCTAGTAACTTCTAGGAGCTATTTGCTGAGAGCAGATTTTAGCGATTTTTGGGCCTGCTTCAAAGCGATCCAGCTCCTACTAGACATGTGATAATTGACTTCTGCAGGTGGTCATTTTGAAGGTCTTGAAAAAACCTACAATTTGACCACCTGTAGAAGTCGATTATAGTACTCTTTATAGGAGCTATAGCCGATACAAGTTGAGCAGTTTTGTAAAGATGCCAAACTTTGAGCTCAATTAAAAAAAATCGTTTTTTTTCTTTCGACCCCAAACCTGTGCGAATATGTTTTTCAATACAAATACTATCAAATAGAACAATAATCTGGGTGGGCCATTCAATTCTCGATTTTATTCAGCCAATTCAAAACACCCCTTTTTCACTTTTTGCTCAAACGAGACGAGTGGCTAGAGTAGGGATACAAACATGTTTTTCCGACTCAAAATGACCATCTAAACACGATTCCGGGGTTCATTGAGCCCTAAATCATCGTCATTTTGCAGTAGAGGCGCAAAATCTGTTATTACGGAGTTGAACGCCGTTTGAGGATTGGATGATATCCTAGGCACGAATTGACCTCGGGCACGATCCTCGGGATCGTATTTAGATGGTTATTTTGAGTCGGAAAAACATGTTTGTATCCCTACTCTAGCCACTCGTCTCGTTTGTGGGCAAGAACACGAGGAATCGAGACCTTGCTCGCCTGCCCTAAAATAGACGAAATAATGCCCATCTCGGACCTGATGGTTCGAGCCTCTGGCTCGTTTCTAGCTTGAGGCTCGCCTCCGGAGGTTTTTACACATATTTGGGGGTACTTGGGGGGGGGGGGGTATTTCGACCTCGATTTCGACCCAGGTTGGTGCACAACAACTCAGATGGAAGCATATGCGAGCCATGCCTATGTTGGCATTTTAAGCAAAAAGTCAAAAAAGGGTGTTTTAAATTGGCTGAATAAAATCGAGAATTGAATGGCCCACCCAGATTATTGTTCTACCTGATAGTATTTGTATTGAAAAACATATTCACACAGGTTTGGGGTCGAAAGAAAAAAAACGATTTTTTTTAACTGCGCTCAAAATTTGGCATTTTTACAAAACTGCTCAATTTGTATCGGCTATAGCTCCTATAAAAAGTACGATAATCGACTTCTACAGGTGGTCAAATTATAGATTTTTCTAAGACCTTTAAAATGACCACCCGCAGAATTCGATTATCACATGTCTAGTAGGAGCTAGATCGCTTTGAAGCAGGCCCAAAAATCGCTAAAATCTGCCTCAGCAAATAGCTCCTAGAAGTTACTAGGCTGCATGATTGATAATTGAGTCTAGTCGGAGCTATGATTTTCCAGAAATAGGCCAAAAAAGGGCCTAAAATAGACCTTCTGTGGGCCCTAGGGCCCGTGGAGGGCTTCGGAAAAATCCCAAAAAATTTTTTTTGTACTTTTTAAACATAGTAATAATGGAAAAAATTTTTTGGGATTTTTCCCAGACCCCCCTGGTGACGCCTCTGGCCGAAATGCTCCGAAATGAGGGGCCGTCCATAAACTACGTAGTTGGCCAAGTGGGGAGAGGGGATCAACAATTTAATTTAAAAAAACTACGTTCGGCTACGGAGGGAGGGGGGGCATCGGCTTTACTACGTAGCTCCATATTTTTAAATTGCGTGCGTGAAAATGGCTCTCGGTACATGATTTCAGTATTCTTATCGGTCAGATAAATTTTGATTGGATGTAATAATAATCTATGAAGCCACACAGCCGATGGTTGTACATGTAAAGCATGTACGTCAGATGTGCACTCGTGCTACTCCAACTCAAGATATTTTGAAAAATAAAATAGTTTCCAGGATATTTGTTTCTTTTCGATGGAAGAGAACTTTTATTATTTTTAGAAAAGCTACGTAGTTTTTTGGGGGGAGGGGGGTCCAGATTGGCTAAAAAGCTACGATTGGCTACGGGGGGGGGGGCAAAAATAATTAAAATCGGTCTACGGAGTTTATGGACGGCCCCTGACTCATATGCTCCGCACACATGTAAAAAGTGGTCTTTGGGCTCTTATAGCAATAGTATTCGACTTCACTTTTTTCAGCTCTTGTACAGGAACAGTATTTATTTTACGTGAATATGTTCTTTTTTTAGCATTGCCAGTAGAGATTTTTCGGGATTTTTTCCGAGACTTTTCAGTTTTTCATGGTAGTATCCAATTATAAAATTTCGGTTTTTAGGCGATGTAAGGTGGGATCTCGTTCCAAGTTCTGCCTTATCTGATTTAAATTTTTTCTTCGGATTGGAATTTCCTCAAGAAATTCTCATCTAGACACTTCTCTATGTCAAGAGATTTTTCTAGCTTTCCAGTGATTCAGAAAATATTCAAAAAATCACATTCCTCAGATGAATGCTGGTGAAACAATAGAATCTCTCCTTGTTTTGCTTGAATTGATGTTCAGCCGTCCAGAAATAAAAAAAAAAAAAGACTTTCACTTTTACTGTTAGACAATTTTCTTTTATTCACATGTTTCCTTCTGTTTCTTTGACTTTTCTTTAACATTTACAATTTACCTCGAAAAAATTGTGAAAATAATAATGAGCCAAAAAAAACTGTAACAACAGAGACGGACACGAGACATAAGAGGAAATATCGAGCCCGCAATAAGTCGATGAACTACGCCAGATTGCAGCACGTGATTACGTGGCGCGAGACTCAAAGTTCTCTCCCTCTCGTGGGATTCCATTTCAATTTGAGCACACTCAGTAGCATTTCAATCTGCATCATCGAAAGCTCGTGTAACGAAAAAGCTCGCGTCGATTCAACGAGGCTGGCGCCCGTTTTGCGTTTGATAAAATACACATATAATACTCTCGATATCAAGAGAACCTCGACTACTTATAATGCTGAAAACCAACCAACAACGGCGAGAGTGAAAAAAAAGCACTCCTCGACTTTGAAGGAAGAGAGAGAGAGAGAGAGAATGCCGTATAAAGAAGCACGTGCCCAAGCGGTAAGCTTCAGTCGTTCAAAACGTTCGCTGCTATGCAGATCTAGTGTCCCAATTGGCCGAAACTCTTCGAGAGCCGCAACCATATAGCTAAGACATTTAGAAGCAGAAGATCGAGAGAAGAAAAGATAACCCACTATCTGTGCGAATTGATTCAGCCTAGATTTTTTGAAATCTCCGTGTTGGACCAAAAAAAAATTGATAAAAAAAAATTGTGGGATATGTAGTCTTTGCTGTGTTTACAGCGTCTTTGGCGCTTCAATTTTAGTAGAAAATCGAAAGGGATAAGCAAGGGCGAGATCGAGATCGAGGTGAGTGTAAAAAGAAATGAAAAATGAAGATAAAAAAACAGTGGTGTGTTGAATATGCATTGACCCAGCTGAGGGACGAGTTTTTGTATGATGTGTTTGGTATGGAGTAAGACTGGTTTTGTTACTTTGCATGTTGGGGGCCGGAGGAATGCCGAGATCGGCCCGGAGTTTATGCAATCGGTATCTCGAATGTTATGCTAGTGATGTGATGGTGTATATGCAATGCGCGCAGAGCTCGCGAAATTTTTTTACCTCTATTTTCGCCGGCAGATTCGTAAGCGATGCCAACATAAGCTGCAGCATCAGCGTGCGCTTTACCAAATAGCCCTTTCGTCGTTTTTCTTTGCTGCATATATATAGCTGTGTGTATTTACATATTTCGGACTGAGCGTCGTTGACTTTGAATTTTTAGATTTCAATAGGATTGGCCGATTTATTTGAAAAATTTATTTTGATTAAATACAATAAAAATCAAAGAAAAATGGAGAGATAAAATTTTTTTCGAGATTTTTTTTCTTGACAAAATCTTTGGAACAGTCAGATTGACGGAATTTATATCGATTTCCAAAAATACCTAATTTGTTAGAGGGGAAGGGGGCGGAAAATCTGAAGTCTAAGTGGCGATGCAATCCTAATTTCGAAGGCTGTCCTGAATAGTCGCGGGGCTGTGACATTATACTTAAATAAAACAGCCGTCTTGTCGGGTTTTAAAAAAAAATTATTTTAATTTCTCTTGTTTCAGAATCCCCTCGATGATTCGTCAGACCAATACAAATTTCTCTTCGAGTAATAAAAAGTACTCTCATAGATTAATCAAACCGGTTTGCTGATTTATGTAGAACTTGTTCCATTTTTTCGAATCAAAATTCCACATTTTCACGTTCAATTTGATAAAAAATCAGAAATAATGAATTATTTAAAAAAATCTCAAAGTAATTTTCAGTTCTTGCCAAAAAACAAACACAGAAGAAAGTGCAAGACGAATTTCAATTCATTCAGGGGGTTGCAAAATGAAAAACAAGAAATTACAAAACCTCAAGGTCAAAATAGCATTTCAAAAAATTAACTAGTTGATCATCTGTGCATCGTAATTATACATTTCTACCTTCACATTCACACACTAATTTAAATTTATTCAAAGTAGTATAATTTTTCAGACCAGACTTCGAAATTCGGGTAACGTGTTTTTTAGTTTCATACCTCATTTTTCAAGTATAAAACGCTAGCGGAAGTTTCTATTCTTGAGATCCGATCAAACATACATGAATACAAAAATGGGAAAAATCCATAGTGACTCCCAATCGGCCATATTAACACAAATTGTACCTCTTTCCGCGCCACCATAATTTTCATTGTAATTTCGACGTGATGAAAATTTTCTCAATCCACCAATTTATTTTGAGACAAAATTTTCAAATTGACTAAGCAAACATTTTCTTTCTAAAAAAACCGTTCGGTTTGTTGTTGTTTATACTCCCACCAACTGTCCAGGAGAGGGGAAAACAGAATAAGCGAAGTAAGCGTATCGACTCATTGTGGGATTCCCAAAAGGAATTCCCCCAAGACCTCCACCTGTATGTAATACGGGAGAATGTAACTCAATGAATTTGTTGGTTTACATCGGACAATTCAAAAAAGAATGCATGGGACTTTCCGATCGAGCGGTTTTATCAAATTGACTCTTTTATATTTTATTAAGTGCGAATGTCAAAAAATGTCTACTCCTATCGATAGGTAAAAATATATGACCAGGCACTCGATTTGGTAATTAGTATATGAAAATGGTACTCCCTCAGATGGAAAATAGACCACAATTTTTTCCATGGTCTGTCATGATCATCGAAGAATGAAAAAACGATACTTGGATGTTTTGTTTATCCCGTGTATTGTGACGTGCAAGTACGATTTCACCTAACGGTCCTTGACTCCTGCCTATACTTTTTTTCATGCTTCAAGTGCGCAAGTAGTTCCTACCAATCATCGCTACGAAGTCGTCCAAGAAATTCGTCTTGCTTAGTCAATAAAACTCATACATAAGAAAATCATTGAGACGGCAGTATTGAAACTGAACATTTTTCTCGAGATTTTCTTCTAATGGGAAACAGAATCCGTTTGGTAAAATGTAAAAAAGATTACCATTCGATGAACTTGCTCGTTTCTGCTCGCAACATTGTGTAGTGAAGGCACTCATTACTCGTAATACGTGTAATGAACGTTGAATAATTATGCACCAACTAGCCATTCAAATTGATTGCCGTAAAAGTTGCTGAACTATTAAGAGTTATACTGCGGGAAAGATATTCCTTGTTGACCGAGGAAAAGCCCGAAAATGACTTTGAAACTTCAACTATCTGATGAACGTGAGTGAGGTCATGCACCTCAACTACGAAATTTAACGACTTTTCTTATCTTGAGTCTCTATTTTTCTACCTGTTTCAACAGCTAACAAAATAACATCTCAAAAACTTCCTCACGCAACCTGCAGGATATCAGTGAAGCTTAAAATTCTTAACAGAGCTGTCGCTAAGTTGAGTCATATTTACTGGAATATTCATGGTCAAGGCTAGTTTTGACTAACTTCATGCGACGAGTCTTATCAAATTTCTGTCTCATTCGAGGTCTTATTGATACGAGCAGCACTATTTTCTCCTCTATCTTCAAATGATCCATTTGGTAAACATAACACACGGAAGCACGTGGAAGATGAATCTAGTTTTCGAGTGTATTGAATCGTAGACTATTATCTAGGTATACGAGAGACTAATTATTCTTTTGCATATGATACGCCACGGTACATTCTGAGTAGGTGAATTCGAAAAGCGACTTAGTCCATCTTGCCAAAGTGAACTAGGGTCATTTCCATGTATACACTCCATACATTTTCGAAGTAGAATCTCGAAGAATGTACGAATGGTGTCAATCTTCAATCTTCTTGAAATTTCTGCAAAAATAAACACTAAGGTCTCAAGACATGCTGGAAACTCTCAAATTTTTCTCGAATTATTTTTATCTTTGTCTATCAGGCTGGAGACAATTTTTTGAAAATGGAAGTGTAGCTTTCGGTATCTTTTTCGTCGATGTCACGAGGGAAGAGAATTCAAAATTGTCATTCTCTTTGTGTGGCATTATTGTACAGCTTTTTCAATGGGCTCAAATTCGTGCAAACGACCAAACTTTTTGCATGAAAGCAATAGAAATAGAGAAAGTTCGTGACCTAAACGTTTCAAAATAAAGTCTACTATTCGATCTACAATTGCTCTACAGACAAAATCTTATGAAGTTTTCATTGTAACTATTCTATAATTCCTAAATTAACCTATGAATTTTCATCGGCTACCTATGATTTTTCAATTATTTTCACGCTAAACAACACGATATCATGATATCTGTAATCCCTCTGGGGCCAAAAAATTCCTCTGAATTCGTGCAAAGCACTTGATTCGGTTAAACCTCGGTTTCAAATCTGAAAACATTCAACAGAACATTAAAATCTAATCTCTTAGGTATTTTTTTTTCAGTGATCCATCACAAGCTGGAGCGATAGGACTGGTACAATGACGTCGTTGGATAGGCCAGGCCTGATGGAACGTCGTCGACGAGGAAAAGTCCGAGGTTACCTCGGCTCACTTTTTAGACGGCGAATGCCTATCCTCGCCTGGCTACCAGCTTATGATTCTGATAAGTTCATCAGCGATGCAATTGCCGGTGTCACTGTGGGACTCACTGTCATGCCCCAGGGTCTTGCTTATGCCACACTTGCAGGACTCGAACCACAGGTATAAGTCGATCTTTACTATTTCAAAATGTTTTCACAGATATAAATTCATGGATAGTTTGAATGTGATTTTCGTTCTCAATCTAAGACACAAAATATCAAATTTCTATTCATAATAATCCTGGACTTTGGCTGGAACTGTGATCTGGTTCATGATGCGATTTTATCTCGTTTCATTTGCAATCCAATTCATCAGATACCATTTATGTCACACAAATTTTACAAATGTAAGATCATTTTTGATTATTAATTTGTCAATTGAATCTTGAGTCTGACAGTTTTTAGGCTCGGATAACAGTTTCTACTCGTACTAATTTTGATTTATCTTCTCATCTTGACACTCCTGATTTACTGCTCGTCCTTTTCGAGTTTCTCGTCATTCACAAATTCTTTAAAAAATTCTGAAATTTTGTCAACGCAAAAAACTTTACAGATAGTTCATCTGAAGTTTGATTGAAACTTTGAAAACTGAATCGTAAAAAACATTCATAGCCCATGCTCTGATTCACAATTATTTGAATTCTCGGCTGTTCTGTAAAACTCCTTATTCCTTCATCAATTTTGGAATCACTCACTGATGTTGAATTCATTGACAACTGATACAAAATTCAAGATTTTGTGATAGAAATTCGAAAAAAGTTCAGCAAAATGAGTTCCATCATCGTACAAAATAGATTTTATATGCTGGAATATGAACTGATCTTAACTTTCTTCCCTTTTGTTTTTGGTTGACTAATTTGCAAAAACATAGTACGGACTGTACTCTGCTTTTGTGGGAGCTATCATCTACGTAGTTTTTGGCTCATGCAAGGACATAACCATCGGGCCAACAGCTCTCATGGCTCTCATGACGAATCAGTATGTGCAGGGCCGCAGTGCCGACTTTGCTATATTGTTGGCCTTCCTTTCCGGTTGTATGCAGCTTCTTATGGCTGCCCTTCGATTAGGTCAGTTTTAGCCGTATCTCAATGATTTCTTTTTGTAACACCATTATTTTATAATCGATCAAGCCTCTTGCAAATGGTGTTTTTTGACTATCAAAGCACTAATACTATGTTTTCAGTTTCTTTTGATTGAATTTTCTTGGATTTATATTATTTTCAGTCTGTAGCATCCCCCGAGTATTAAATTTCATCCCGAGTCCACGCGATGAGTTCGTTCGTTAACAGTGAAACGTTACGAACGTTTTCAATTTCTTCAAAAATCAATTTTAGGAATCGGTCTACCCAATTCTCTTAGAACACCTGGAAATTGACTAAAATAATTACTTATAAATTACAGGTGTGTTAGTTGATTTCATATCGATACCTGTGACAGTTGGCTTCACATCAGCAACGTCTGTGATAATTATTGCATCGCAATTGAAAGGTTTACTTGGTTTGCGCATTTCACCAAGTGGTTTTATGGATACTTTGCGGCATGTATTTGCCCACATTCACGAAACCAACCCTTGGGATACGGGAATGAGTGTCACCTGCATCGTTGTCCTTTTGCTCTTTAGGGTGAGATTTCTCATGAATGAAATTTTTTCTGGTGCAACAACATACTCTAAATATATTTGATTTGCTCCTGAACATTCGAGTCATAACCAAAAAAATACTCGTAATATATATATCTCGCACAGAAAACTCGCGCGAGACTCTGAATTGAATTCTGTATGGAAAAAGGCCCAAAAAAATCCCGGAGTTATGGTAGAATCGTCCTTCAAATTCGAGCTTCATTGGGAAATTTTCGAGCTTTAGAGCGTTTCCGATCTAGTCTTCGGAATTCAACAGAAAATCATCGAGTTGATGTCAACTTATGTGGATCATTCTGATTCAGCATTCAAATACTATGACTGGAATCAGATATTTTGTTGAAGCTAAAGCCCAAATAAACATTATATCCATCAATACTCGAATATTTCAAAAATCTTCCAATAAAACACAAACTTCACGGTCAAAGCTGACTCAAAAAACTGTTCGAGTTCTACAAAGGAAGATTGATCATGATCAAAATATAATGCATTTTATTGTCATCAAAATCATTCTGAAGTGTTTCAACTCATTGAATAACCATTTTTTTTTGTTACAGAGACTAAAAGACGTGCAACTGTGCAGAGAAGGTGAGAAACCAACAGACCGTCAACGTTTCCTGAGCAAAGCTCTTTGGCTCATTTCGACCGCGCGCAATGCAATCGTAGTGATAGTATGTTCATGCATCGCATACAATATGCAGAATCCACCGTTTGCCCTCACTGGGCCTGTCAGGCCAGGTCTTCCTCGCATCTCCTTGCCACCATTTTCTACAACGGTAAGTACTTCTTACTTTTTCCAAGCCAATCAAATTAATTTTGTCACTTGGTCGATACACGTGGAGCATTAATCGTTTGTATTGAGTTATGACGTGGTAACTGACATTTTCATCTTCGTATAAGGTTGCAAAGATATGAAGGAAAAAAAGAGAAAAATGATTGTTTTTTTCATCCTCTATCGTGCAATATAAGATTAGTCCTGATCTTGGCCCTCAGCAATGATATGAAAGCAGGAGGTATTTTTCATAAGAAGGTACACATGCAAGACAGGTATTTGCGCATCTTTTCGAGGTTTTCGTAGATGTGTTACCTATACTAACTTCGTGTGCGCTCGTGTCTTTGGCAAACATGAGACTTATGACTTATCCCATCATAAGGTGTGAACAGACGTTTCTGGATAGTTCTTGTTGATACAGACATGAGATCTCGAAAGTCTCAATTTGAAGGTGAGGTACACTCATTTTATTGTGTATGTCGATGGCTTTAATTTACGCCTTCTAGTGTTTGTTACGAGATCAACGTTTTTGTAGATTGTGATTGACCTTCACTGGCTTGATCTTGGTAATTCATTCGTAAAAGCCAAAGAGTATATTTCACACAAATCAATGAGCGTTGATTCATGAAAATAAATTGCGAGATAAATTGTCTGCGCTCCCGCGGTTTTCAATGGTTTCAATGACATTTAAAATTTAGTATAAATAAATATACTATATCGATGACTAGGTTAAGGTGGACACCCCTTGGTATTTTTCTTCCCTGCGAGGTACAAATTTGATCGAAATTGATTTTGACATGGTTCGACATTTTGCCTTAGATGGTGAAGTGAATCAATCGAGAAAATAGAAAATTCGATGCGAACGGAAAAATTTCTTTCGAAATATTCTGCAAGCAAAATACTTTCGCGATACGGCATCGTGTAGCTCATCAAATTTGGAGTCCGAAATGACTTGTCCGATAATTTTTTCACCGCTCGATTTTCCAGGAAAACAGCTTATTATGAACTTGCTACCACAGTCGCCGTAAAGGTTAGTCGCACCACGTGTTAGGTAATGTCGAGGTTTCGTACTCTCTCAACATGAATCAGCTAACACGAACGGATTTTGACTGAAAATCAACTTTAGCTATTGTAGCTGATTTTCAGTGAAAGTCCGTCCACGTTAGCTGCAAATCAGCTAAAATAGCTGATTCATGTTGAGAGAGTACTGTAATAGCATATTATGCGCCGAGTGTCGAAAATCTTTGTTCTTCACGAAAACTTTGCTGGACGTCAGCGAAGCCGAGCCTAGCATGCAGTTGTGGGACGAAAAACCTTTCCCAAATTGTGCAAATATTATGTCCGGTGATACAAAAAATCTTTCCCAAGTTTGTGCAGATATTATGTCTGGCACTGGGCAGGAAGGTGAGCTGCAGTGGATCTCGATGCACTGCAGTTCACCTTCCTGCCGAGTGTACTCTTGTATGTGCCTTCCAGTACAAGAGTTCAATGATGCGTAAAAAAACTATTTAGTAGTCATGCAATCGAAATTCTCTAATGTAGAAAGAAATAAGTACATCCCTCATCCGAACCTCTTAGAAAATAGTATGTAATGCCTAGCAGATTTAGAAGGTGGTTTCCAATTTTAGACATTTTATCACCCAAATTCTGACTATAAAGTTAGAGAGAAGTTAGTATCATAGGTGGTAACAAACTATGGGCACAAGTTAGAACGGTATCTCGTAAGTGGAGGAATTAAAAAGAATCTGAAAAATCGTGTCTTTGACTGATTCCCCACGATATCAGAATTCTATAAAGTAGGCGGTGCTTTCGAGAATTACAAACGTGAAACTACTAAAGAAGAATGATGCCAAGCAGATTTGAATACTGCGTTTGAGTTCTGAACATTTTCTCAGCCAAAATCTGAACACGAAGTCTGGAAAAAGTTTACATCATAAAGTAGACGAATAGTATAGGCACGAATTGAAACAGTATCTCATAGTCGGGATGTGAATGAATACTCGAAAAATATCTGAAAAATTGTGGCTTCGACTTCCCCAAATATGATGTCAGAATTTTCAAAAGTGAGTGAGTTTGTCGTGAAATTCCAAACTCGAATATGATCGATATCACGATTCTCAATAGCTTCACGTGTGAAATTTCCTATTAACCTTTCCGCTCCTCTGAAAATCATGATTTCATAGCTGGGCAGTCGGAATCACAGTTTTATAATGATTTTTTACTCCCCATTTCTACGGGTTACTGTTGCAACTCGAGATTATAATTTACTTTGATGCAAACTCTTCTCAGAGTTTGGAGCCAGATTTCATCTGACAAAACTCCCATCATCAGAACGCGGAACTTGAATCTGTTTGGTAATTACTATTCTTTCGAAGGTTCACATTTGAAAGTCACACAAAACCCACCCGTTCTTGAGTATTTTCATTCCATACGTAAGCAGTCAGGGTCACAATTTTCTTTCTAACATTTCTATACTCCCAGTTACGGGATACTGGTTGAATTCGTATTTGTAGTCTACCTTTGATCTTTTAGTCGAATTTCAGCTGACAGAACTTCTATAATAGATGGAGCAGTGTTGGCTCAGTCGATAGCGTGCTAGCTTCGGAATCAACACTGTTCGTGGGGTCGTGGGTTCGATTCCCGGCGAAATCACTCGGTAATTTTTTCCGAGGTTTTTTCGACGGGAAAAGGACCCATCATACCTCGCCTGCTTTGGAATGGCGTTCCCCGGGATTATCCTTCAGAAAAATCCTGGGTTTTCCCATTTTACGAGGTTCGACTAGCGGGCCTTGGGCGAATGCGAAGCAGGGGGAGGGTGGGTAACGTAGGGAGTTAATAAGCCGACCCGACGTGCCTTCCTTAGTGCACGGGGAGGTGCAGGGAATGTCGGCCTCACCGGCATTGGAGTTTGAGTCTCACCTAATGAAGTCCGATGGCTCACTTTGTGAGACAGGGAATGTCGGCCTTACCGGCATTGGAGAGAGGCATCCCATGGCTGCAAACCATGGCGTAGGTCACTCCGGGGAAGCTGGAATCCACAAGTAGAGGAAAATTTCGGGCATAACCCTTCACACCAAGGTGGTGAAGGGGCCCCCCGTGCTAGGCCCAGGAGGCTGCAAGGGGATCTCGAGAAAAAAAAACTTCTATAATAGATATGCAGAACTCAAATTTTCGTGGTATTGCCATTATTTAATGCATTCACGTTTAAAATTCACACAGAAATCACCTGTTTTCTTGAAATTTTGATCCCGTACCAGCTGGTAAGCAGCAGAGGGCACAATTTTTTCAAACATCTTTCTACTCTCCAACTAACTGGATACCAGTCCGATTCGTGTTTATAATTCACCCGAGATGTAAACTTTCCCAAACTTTGTAGTCAGAATTTGGGTGATATAATGTCTGAGATTAAAACCCGTCACCGAACCTCTTAGGGATTGCTCCAATTTTGTTCTACATAGGAGAATTTTGATTGCAAGACTACTACAAAATCTTCTCCGCATTATTGGAACCTTCTACTGAAAGGAGCAAGAGTACATTCTCGATGCATCTGATATCTTGCGACGGTATGAAGCAGACCGACACTCTCATTTGATCACGAGTTTCCATTGCGAATGCCGTGACCGGATTACCTAATACATTAAACAACAAAGCAGTGATGAGAGCACGTGGCATTACAACAAAACAATAACATTACCTCACACATGGTGCGGCTAACCTCTAAGACTATTATGGTGGCAAATTCAAAATGAGCTATTTTCCATCCGTTTTCCTGGATAATTGAGCAGTAAAAAATTATCGAAAAAGTCATTTCGAACTCGAAATTTGGCGAGCTTCCCGATGCCGTATCGCAAAAGTATTGTTCTTGAATATTTCGAGAAAAAATTTTCCGTTTGCATTGAATTTTCTATTTTCTCGATTTGTTCACTTCACCATCCAAGGCAAAATGTCGAACCATGTCAAAATCAATTTCGATCAAATTTGTACCTCGCAGGGAAGAAAAATACCAAGGGGTGTCCACCTTAACTTGGTTCATCGATGCATAGTATATTTATTTACACTAAATTTTAAACGTCATTGAAACCATTGAAAACCGCGGGAGCGCAGACAATTTATCTCGCAATTTATTTTCATGAATCAATGCTCATTGATTTGTGTGATGTATATACTCTTTGGCTTTTACGAATTGCTTAATTAATTTAATGAAAGTTGAATGAATGGTTCCCAATGGGGGCTGAGTTGAGAGCAAATATAGGAGAAAGTTATGGGGGCAAATGAGGCAAACTGTACTTTTTTGGTATTATGGGCATGAAATTGCTCAGGAATCGAATTTTACGATTCTGCAAAGAATATTTTGTTAGGCACGCCTTTTAGTGACTGACAAAAAAGTCAAAATTAGTAGAAACAATATTTTTTTCTGAGAAATGCATAGGTTGTTTTCAATCACCCGAGACAATGAAATTCCCTATAAACTAATGTAACAAATCGTAAACGACATAAGAAAATGGGATGACTGAATTTTGACTGTCAATTTTTGGCATGCACAACCGATATTTTCAGTCATCCCATTCAAACTGGTTCCTGCGGTAAAACTCTCTATACAGAAGAAACACAAGGAAAATGTGCGTCGAATTCCGCGAATGTGTACAACATACAGGGTGTCCGAAAAGTAAGTACCCCCCCCCCTATTTTTTTCAGAAATGGTTGGAAATCGGGAAAAATCCCGGAACACGTGTCCCCTTATTTTGAGGGGGACATCCGATGGTGGCCTTGTTTTTTACCTCGAAGGTCATTTTCAAGGTCATTTGGAGGTCACCTGGATTTTTTAAATGGAAACACCTACTTTTGACCTCGAATTCCGAAAGAACATGAAAAATGATGAAACTTTTGTTTGAAACTTTTTTTGACCAGACTTACCTTGGCGAGATAAATGGAGGTCAGCACGGGTTGACGGTAACCGCTGTCGCTCCAAGAGTGAGCATTTTATCGAAAAATGTTTGGGATAAAAGTTGTTCATGATCACAGTAGAAAAGAGCTGATGGCCTTGTTTCTGACCTTGGAGGTCATTTTCAAGGTCATTTGGAGATCAACTCGATTTTTTCGAATAGAAACACCTAATTTTAACCTCAAATTCTGAAAAAACATGAGAAGTGGAAACTTTTGTTCGAAACTCTTTTTAACCCGACTTGACCTTGGCAAGATGAATGGAGGTCAGCACGGGTTGACGGTGACCGCTGTAACTCCAAAAGTGAGCATTTTACCGAAAAATGTTTGGGATAAAAGTTGTTCATGATCACAGTAGAAAACACTTAATGACCTTGTTTCCGACCTTGGAGGTCAAAATTAGGTGTTACCGTTGGAAAAATCGAGTTGACCACTAAATCACCTTGAAAATGACCTCCAAGGTCAGAAACAAGGTCATTAGATCTCTTCTACTGTGATCATAAACAACTTTTATCCCAAACATTTTTCGATAAAATGCTCACTCTTGGAGCGACAGCGGTTACCGTCAACCCGTGCTGATCTCCATTTATCTCGCCAAGGTCAAGTCGGGTCAAAAAAAGTTTCTAACAGAAGTTTCATCATTTTCCATGTTCTTTCAGAATTCGAGGTCAAAAGTAGGTATTTCCATTTAGAAAAATCCAGTTGACCTCCAAATGACCTTGAAAATGACCTCCAAGGTAAAAAACAAGGCCACCATCGGATGTCCCCCTCAAAACAAGGGGACACGTGTTCCGGGATTTCTCCCGATTTCCAACCATTTCTGAAAAAAATGGGTAGGGGGAGGGGGGTACGTACTTTTCGGACACCCTGTACATTCAAGATCTCCAGTGGGGTCAAATTAGACACTCATGCCTTAGCTGATACTCTTAAGAATCGCGAATGCTGTATCACCCATTCTAAGGATCGAAAACTGACTTTGTAACAATTTGATACGGACTTGCTTGTCTACTTTGAATCATGACTAAATCGAACTACTAATTTACAGGTAGAAAACAGGACACTGAGCTTCATGGAGATGTGTGCCGAACTCGGGCCTTCCATAGTGCTGGTACCGATAATTGGCGTCCTGGGAAATGTAGCCATAGCCAAGGCTTTTACAAGTGGAAGCCAGGTCGACGCGACTCAAGAGCTTATAACCCTTGGAATATGCAACGTATTTGGTTCGTGCGCAAGCTCGATGCCTGTTACCGGCTCATTTAGCCGATCGGCTGTGAATCACGCGAGTGGCGTCAAAACTCCAATGGGTGGACTCTATACGGGACTTCTGATTATTTTAGCCCTCACCCTTCTCACACCCTATTTTTATTTTATACCTAAAGGTATGGATAAATTAATCACTTATAATAGTCAAACAGAATAAAATGATATTTCATTGATGGGCCTTGTAGAAAATTCAAGGTGACCAACTATGACCAATAGATAACTTTTCCTTCCTTTGTCAGAGATTTATTTGAGCATAGTAGCCGTGTCTATTTAATTAACGCGCAATGTGCTCATTTCTTAAATTCATAAATCAAAATCAGACTCCTCTAGTGATTGAAGATTCACACCTTCAACTGAATTCTATCGAATTGATTAAACACTTACGAAAATAATCACCACTTATGCAGCCCCGTAAGGCGATCTCGGTGGGTTTCAAATGGGCCCGGCAACATCTCTGCAGGACACCCATGGAGATTCTCCGTATTAATTCGTACATTAACCGGTGATGATTAGACTTACGAATTTTTTTCTTATTTAACGAACAAAACTCAGAAACCAATAGGTAGGAGAGCAGTCGCAGCTGTGTTAGTTGCGGTCGCGGACTTTATAGTTGACTTAGCCGGGACCTTGACATAGCTTCGCCTGCTCTGTTGTTTGTTCCTGAATTTCTCTTTTTTTTTATAAACATTTTTTTTTCTTAATAAAAAATTTCCAAGTCCAATTCTCACCGGTTGATGTACAAATCAATGCGGAGAATCTCTGTGGATGTTTCACATGGATTTTGCTGGGTCCATTTTTCGCGAAGAAAAACATCGGGATTTCTCCGCGGGAATGCGACCGGGTGCACAAACAGTGATTATTTTAGTCAGGAAAAATTCCATGTATTTAGTGTACTAAAAAGTTTGTGAATTGTTTCAGCCTCACTGGCAGCTGTGATAATTTGTGCTGTGATTTACATGATCGAATACGAAGTTGTAAAACTCATGTGGAAATCGAGCAAGAAGGATCTAATACCAACTTTTGCTACATTTATACTCTGCTTGATTATTGGTGTCGAGTATGGTATTGTTGCTGGCGTTGGTATCAACTTAATATTTTTGCTGTATCCATCTGCGCGACCGCAAATTTCCGTTGAAAAGTATTATGTAAGTATTTTATGATGATGAAACGCGCAATTCGTTTTGGTAAATCTATTTTCCACTCTAAGCATTTCGATGGCACAGAGTAAAAAGGAACTATCTAAAATCGTAAGACTCGAAAGGAACTATCTGTAAATGACTGGTTGAAAAGAACTATCTGAAAATGTTTGGTTGAAAGGAACTATCTAAAAGTGTCTGTAAAAAGAACTATCTATAAATATTTGGATGAAAGGAACTATCTAGAATCGTAAGAGTTGAAGGGAACTATCTGGATTTGTCTGATTTTAAGGAACTATCTGAAAATGTCTGTTTTAGAAAGGAACTATCTATAAATTTTTGGTTAAAAGGAATCATCTAGAATCGTAAGAGTTGAAAGGAACTACCGAATTCGTCTGATTTAGAAGGAACTATCTCAGAATGTTTGTTTTAGAAAGGAACTATCTAAATTGGTCTGATTTAAAAGGAACTATCTGAAAATGTCTGGTTGAGAAGGAACTATCTGTGAATTTCTGGTCAAAAGGAACTATCTGAAAATTTTCAACCGAAAATTCACGAATAGTTCCTTTCAAACCAAACATTTTCAGATAGTTCCTTTTCAACCAGACAAATTCAGGTAGTTCCTTTTAAATCAGACGAATTCAGATATATCCTTTTAACCAAAAAGTCACAGATAGTTCCTTTCAACTCTTACGATTTTAGATAGTTCCTTTCAGTCAAAAATTTATAGATAGTTCCTTTCTCAAACAGACATTTTCAGATAGTTCCTTTTACAGACATTTTTGGATAGTTCCTTTCAAGTCTTACGATTTCAGATAGTTCCTTTTTACTCTGAGCCATCGATCTCAAGATTATCCCACATTATTATTTCACAAAGAGAAAATAGCTCTGTATCCATGATAAGATTATTTTTCATCAGTATAACAAAAAGTCCTCGAAATATTCATTTGGATGGTGAATTGGAATATCATATTAATTTTTTTTTATGCAGACAGATTCGGGGGCAGAATACTTATTAGTAACGCCAGGCAACAGTCTATACTTTCCAGCGGTTGATTTTATCAAACAATCAGTAGGCAATGCAGGAATAACGGAAGGATCTAGTCAGATTCCCGTCGTAGTTGACTGTAGATATGTTTTAGGAGCTGACTTTACTGCTGCAAAAGTGAGTTATTCTATTGGATTAATCCCTCATGTCAATCATGTAACTCTACACCTTGGTACAACATCATAGAACACACCGATATTTTATTTAAAATTTTTAAGTTAATATTTTCGAATGAAGGACAAGATTTTTGAAAGCAAAATGTTGATGATAAGTATTTCACAAAAAAAAAAACGTATTTTTCTTAGGGAATCGCAGCCTTGATAAGTGAATTCAATAGCAGGAAGCAGGGTTTGTATTTCTACAATCCCAGATCCGATGTTGTTGCTGTTCTTAAAGGCGCTTGTGAAGAAGATTTTCAACATGTGTCTACTAGCGAGGAACTCTCATATTTATTGCATCACACGAGAGGTATGCTTATAATTTATTTTAACACATTTTTAACAGAATAAAAATCTTCATACCAACTTTTCTCTCCTTACAGAAAAATCTTCGAATCAACTTTTAGAAATTCATCGCGAGCGCAATGATCCATTATTAATAAACTGTACAGATTTAACATATCGAAGCATCCATACATCGTGTCAAGATCTAAGCGAAGTAAAAACTACTTTGCTACATGCAACTGGTAGTTGATGACATGGTTGAACATTCATCATTTTGCAAAAATTACGAGAAGCTCTCTCTTTCTCTCACTATTTGTAAGGCTAAAATATTCAGCCAGAATAATTAGAATTTTAAACTATTATGTATCTCTCAAATGTGGGGATGAATGAAAGAAGTATATCAATTGTACATATATGACTGAAAATTGAATGATTTTTAGTCAAGAGTAGAGGTAGATATTTTATTGAGACTCATAATTTTTCTGTCTGTGTCAACTCAACTACACATTTTGGTTGTTTTTTTTTCTATGCAAGACTCAGTTTTCTTGAGTCAATTGTTTATTCAGACTTCAAAGAATGGGTCAGACTCGAAGATCTGTACTAGGATAATGTTAGTTCCTTAAAATTGCACTCATCACGTGTAGACCCGCTAACTTTGAGAATTTTCAATCGTAAGCATTTGTACATAATTTCAGAAATGTTTCAGTTGACAAAGTACTCAAAATGAAATTTCACTGCCAATAATAATTCCGATAATCGTGGAAATTTAGATTTCTATTGTGTCTTAGACGATGTATGCATTATAAAGGCTACGATCAGTAAGATTTGAATGAAAGCTTAAAGATTACAAACGTGCCCTCCTGTTTTACATTGTACAAATAATAATCAGTAATAAATATCAGTAATAGAACCCTTATAGTCTTTACTGTATTCCTTATTTTGAAAATAGCCGCAGCAATATTAAATGAATTCATTCGATTCATTCCCAGAACCTACATGGCAGCGTATTTTATCTTTGCAGAGGTCATTGCATGAGAAAATGTGTATTTGTGTATGTGATTCAATTTTTCTTCCTTAATTTGTACGATTGCAAAGCGTTGTTTTGGAGACAAATTATGAAAAAGATTTTAAACACATGCATGTACACGTTTGTATTAGTTTTTAATCTTTTAAGGAAACTTCATACAGCTCGGTCGATTACGAAAAAATGAATGAATTGATAACTGCCTCTCATTTTCTCAATCAAATAATCGGGAAATGCCGACTTTCTATTGCGTGGACGAATTTCATTCTATATAGAGTTCATACAGTATTGAATACTTATTCAATGAGTGAGAATTTAGATCTGCCTGGGGCCCGGGCATATCAAAAAATAAAGAATCAGATCCTGTTTCCGCTGAGTGATTGTAAAGTTGAGTTGGATTCCGCACTGAACTTTTACCTATGGAGAATTAATCAAATACTGGCTGCCGAATATCGAGGACTCCCCTGCTGCATACTTTCCAAATTTTTTTTGAACAGTCGAGTCAATTCTCGAGCTTGCTTGTTTAATTCTGATAAACGGTTTATAAAGTCTTTCATCTTTTTTTTAAGTTCCTCACGTGATATATATTTTTTTGGTCTTACGTTTCCAATATTGGCATCTGGAAAATAAAATTCGATATTAAGGCAAGTCCAATAATTTTCATTATTATTGAGTAGAACTTTTGCCGGAAAAAATGTCATCCTAGGAAAATTAGTTATCTCAAACCTCTCTACTGAGTCTTAGGATATCACATTATACACCATGTCGAGAAATATGAATTTCAAAAATCGCACGGTACGATAAATACTGCTACTACAGCACCGTTCAAAAGTTCTCGATGGGTGATTCCTCGAGTAACCTGACATGCAACAGCGATAACTCGGGTTTTATGCGTTGTACAAAATTTTTCAAAAAAAAAATCTCAAAGAGCAGAAAAAAGACTAACTTTTACTGGGTTTGGATGATTTTTATCGAATATTTTCGAAGGTCCTACACGCTGATGAAAAAATAGGAAATCTTAAAATTTTTTACTTTCATTGAGACACCTGCATGGTTGCCGGAAGGGAGGAAGTAACCAATGGGATCTTGTTCTATGAGTTGAACAGATCAAAATCCCGTTTTCCTCGAAATCCTAGCTGCTCGTGTGCTCGATTGGCGTGATATTGAATATTTCAATGGGAAATCCTATGTATTTTACTTATGAACGTATCTCACTATCAATGTTTCCCTCGATCAACATGCTGTATCG
The DNA here is from genome assembly GCA_029851415.1 of Eretmocerus hayati. Taxonomy (NCBI): domain Eukaryota; kingdom Metazoa; phylum Arthropoda; class Insecta; order Hymenoptera; family Aphelinidae; genus Eretmocerus; species Eretmocerus hayati. Next base: position 94,719,960 of record CM056744.1, on the reverse strand, counting down.
ACCCACTCGATTCTCCTGTTTTTCAACGTATCTGGCATCATTTTGTAGATGTTGACAAGAGCTCAAAGATGAGCTAGATTATGTTCAGTTGTAGTCGAAGTGAGCTGAGATTTGCCATGCTCAAGAAGCAAAGATTTCATTCCTTCGAAAACGCAGGATTCTTCTTCTCAAAAAATCGCGACTTCTCGAGCTTCCAACTCCGACAGATTTCAATATTTTTCGACGTACCTTGGCTCATTATCAAGTTCATCACGAGAACTATGGAACATGTTGAGGTGTGTTGTATTTTCATGGATATGCTCTATTTACAAGGGGACTGCTTTATTTACAAGGGCCGGATCTCATTTTTCGAGAACAAATCGAGGCTTCTCGAGCTTCTAATTCAGATGCAAGTTCATAATTCTCTACTCAGCTGAGCTTATTTGATAGTATTCTGGTAATGAGCTTCAGAGTAGGCTAAGTCGTGCCATGAAATATGAAGTCGTATCTGAACTAGAAGCTTGAGAAGCCTCGATTTGTTCTTGAAAAATGATATCCGGCCCTCGCAAAAACAGACAATTTCCCCTTGTAAATAGAGCGTATCCATGAAATTACAACACACTTCAACATGTTCCATAGTTCTCGTGATAAACTTGATAATGAGTCAAGGTACGTCGAAAAATATTGAGATCTGTCGGCTCGTCTGTCGAAGTTAGAAGCTCGAGAAGTCACGATTTTTTGAGAAAAAGAATTCTGCGTTTTCGAAAGAATGGAATCTCTGCTTCTTGAGCATGGCAAATCTCAGCTCACTTCGACTTCAACTGAACATAATCTAGCTCATCTTTGAGCTCTTGTCAACAACTACAAAATGAGCCCAGATACGTTGAAAAAGAATGGAGTGGGTCGATACAGCATGTTGATCGAGGGAAACATTGATTGTGACATACATTTATATGTGAAATACATAGGATTTCCCATTGAAATATTCAATATCACGCCAATCGAACACACGAGCAGATAGGATTTCGGGGGAAACGGGATTTTGGTCGGTTCAACTCATAGAACAAGATCCCATTGACAGTTTTTGGTATCATTTTCATTGGTTACTTCACCCCTTCCGGCAACCCGGGTGCAGTTTTGATGCGGATGAAGATACGGCAATTCTGACAAAAGCATCTTGTAGAGCGGAAAAAAATGCTATTTGTAGCCATTTTTTGATTATCTTTTACGTGCCGCGTGTGAGAATGTACGAGCTGTCTAGAGACCCAAAATGACTGTTTATCCCCAGAAACGGCACAAAAAACGGTGAAAAACTATGATTTTGGGGATTTTGACAGCTCGCATGTCTTCATACACGGGACGTAGAAAATAATCGAAAAATAGCTTCACATAGCATTTTTTTCGCTCTACAAGATGCTATTTTCAGAATTACCGTATCTTTATTCGTATTAAAACTGCAGGTGTCTCAGTGGGAGTAAAAAGTTTTTGGATTTTCTATTTTTTCATCAGCGTGGAGGACCTTCAAAAATATACGATAAAAATCATTCATACTCAGTAAAATTTAGTAAATTTCTGCTCTTTAAGATGCATTTTTGAAAATTTCCATTCAACGCATAGAATTCGAATTATCGCTGTTGCAAGTCAGGGTACTCGAAAGATCACCCATCGAGAACTTTTGAACGTTACTGTATATCCTAAGAAAATTAGTATCTGCAGTCAATCCTATGGCTGATGAAAATTAGTTAGTGAGTGAAAAATTGACTTCCTCGTTTTTGGCTCATAGGTGAAGAATCTTGAAATGAGAAAATACTTGGTTGAAGAATATCAAGCTTGCGAGAGAGTTTGCATTCAAGAATAGATAGGAACAACTGGCTTTCCAAAATCAGTAGATCGAAAATTTCTTTGAAAAGTCATAAGTAAAGTAAATCACGAGCACCATTCTGAACGACTATCGCGTTGTGATCTACTAGAAAAAAGAAGTTTCCATTACTGAAGTGAATCATTCAGTTATTATTTTGTCAGATAAAATATTGCACTGATAAGTTCAATTTATACTATTATGCGGTCAAATAAAAAATTTCCTGATTCGCAATCGTTTTGACTTGAAGATCGAGTATTGGTATCGAATATCTTACCGTTTTCGTGTCCTTCTTGAATATTCCTCAGATCTTCGTCTATTTCAGATTTGTTCAACAAAAAATCGAAGAAGAGTGTTCTATATTCTCGTAATAATCGTTCGGTGGTTTGTATTTGATCTTGCAGTACGTTTTCAGATGGAAACCTCATCACAGGTGTAGAAGATGTAAAAGATGAAGAAGTTCCTGGAAAATGAATAATTTTTGGACTCTATGTATACTTATGATCATACTTTTATTCATGTAAATTATGTGAATTCCAAGAATTCTTTTCTATTTTTTTTGCTCTAGGCTTCAACATTCAAAAATAAATGATGTGAAAAGCTGGTTGGCAGCTAGCCCTTTTCTTAAGATAACCCAAGCATTGCAAGCTGTACTTTTTGGTGTGAAACTTCAAGACCATTTTCTTACCCTGAAACTCTCGACCTTGTCTATTACTAGGCATTGGTGTACATGTACCAACTTCCATGGCCATCCGCGTCATCGAAGCTAAAGCAGCCTCAGAGTCTCTACCAAGAGAAGTCAGAGCGAGCTTGTTTCGCACAAAAGTCTTCAAAAGTTTATCAATTTCCCGAGACAGCTTCTCTAACTGCCTATCTTGAACTGAAAATATATGAAAAAGTAGAGTTGGTAGATCGAAAGTGCTAGTATAATTGGTTGACGGAGGTTGGAATAAAATTTTCATTGTCAAGCAGTGATCAAAAAAGATCTGCATCCAAATATCACTTTTCACATACGAATTACTAATATGAACGAGGTTACACAAATGTTTGTGAGGCATATGAGTCAAGAGATATCATACAGCCGAACTTGTGTAAGTGGAACCTGAAGAGGAAAACATCTTTTGAAGGTCGAAACCATCGAAGTATCATTCATCCAGGTTTTCTATGTAACCCACGAGTTGATTCGTCTATATCTGCGTCATTGATCTATCAATCACATTCAATTTTCATACACGTAAACAAATATTATCAAGATAATAATTAGATTAGAAAACAAAGCAGAAATAATTCAATGGCTGGTCCCCGAACTTGTCTGACGCCAGGTATTTAGTAACATCGCATCTTCCTCACGGAGTTCTCCTCAAATTTGATACGAGATTTGATCTCAGATAAGGGGTACCAACCGCTTGCAAACTTCCCCATTTGAAGCCAGTTTTTTGTCCCACTTGGAAGAGTTTTCTCCCAAGGGATCGAAATTCTTTCTCTCATAAGAGGGGTTCCCCGGTTACCCAAGCCCGACTTAGACATTTTCGACTGTATTATTGTTTTTTCGAAAATTTTTATGATCAAATTGTACAACTGGCAAATTGTTGATCGTACCTTGTGGCTGTCCAGGTGTACTTGATTGTGGTTCACAATCAATGTGATCGACTACAGGTTGGCCTACTTCATTTGGATCATTCATGGTTTCTTGTAGTATTGATACGAAATTTGGACTCGTCCGCGAAAGCTGGTTCAGCAGCGCACAAACTTGTCCCCATTCTTCTGGTGGCTGCTCGGGTGGTTGGCCTCCAATTGCAACTAACAAATTAAATTGTTCATCAAACCTTATTGAAAGGTTGGTGAAAGCTCACTGAAGACATGCAGAAGGTAACTGTGATTATAACACTTTTTTTGTGTTGTCGGCATTTGACGTTACTGCGCGTTCGATTTCTGGGCAATTTTATTTCTCATAAAAATTTCAAGTACAGGAGATACATCTCTCGAGAAAATACCACGAGTTCCGCGAAATAATAGCAAAGGAATCCGATCATGTACTTGCTCCCTACGATGAAAATCTCAAAGTTTTCTTCTTTCACTACATTTTTGTCTATTAGTGTCATGTCACGTTTCCAGAAGAATCAAGAAGGGTCCCAATTCCTTGAAATAATCGCAAAAGTATACAGAATCGAGAACAAGTTGAAATACTCAACGATACAATGGCACGCATTCACCCCTTCGACATTGGTGGAAGCAGAGAAATATTCCTGTAACATATTTTGAGTGACCGGAGACATCATTCACTTGGAGGTTTCGTAATGCATATTATAATCATTTTTAAATAAGTATTATGAATGCAATGATGAAGTTATGACAATTCGCATTAATTTTCGATTTGAAAGGTTGTTGCACATATTGATCGTTTTTACTGCACATTTTGGTCTTTTCAATTGCATTTTGTAGGTCATTTTCCAATTTTTAAATGCACAAAAGTTTGGTTTCTAGTCGTGAGTATGAGCAGTGAAACAAGTTGTTTCAATTCTTTTTTCATTTTTCATTCATCAGAAAGAATGTAGGCTGGAATTGACGCCAGCAACTTCTCACCCATTCACAGTGACATCATGAGTAATTTTGTAGATTTTTCGTCCTTGATATATGAGTTGATTATTTGGTCTCATCGATCTTGAAGGACGGACTTCAAGGTCGATGAGACCAAATAATCAACTCATACATTCACAGTGACATTCTGATCGCGGGACTAGCAATTACCGATATCAAAATGGTGAGAAATATAAAAGAGGGAATTTTTTTGTCTATATATCCCTCTTTTCAGAGTTAAATTCAATCAGCTTATATTCCTTCGAATTACGGGTCTCAATTGCGAAAATAATGATTCGGAGCATAGTTATGGATAAATATTGAATATTACTAAGTTTTTGAAGTATATTTTATACAGTGACACTAATCGAGATTAGATAATGGCCAAGTATTGGTCACAAAATTCCACAATAGAACTTTGATGCATCTCGGCGATTCTAAAGATCTCACTAAAGATCATGCATTAAAAAGTGGAGTGATGTCGTTGTAAGATTTTGTGATGTTATCATGCGTATCTCATAATCAGAAAATTGTGAGTTTCCTAATCACCATACGCAACATAAATGTGACTTCAAACTCCAATCTATACTCTGTGAAAGACAGATTGATTTTCAAAATATTATAAGTCGATGATAAAATCATAATTTATGAATTCGATCCATTTCTGATTGATTCCATCAAGGTTATGATCGTACCACGTGTATTGAACAAGAATTGAACAATGTTTTGGACATCACACAAATTACAATCGATCAAACACTCCGCCGAGACATGGTGGAGACAATTAACTGAAGATGTTACTATAGCTGTGATGTGAGTCGATTTTGATGAGAAAATAGCGAAATTCATCGAAATTCAACCATTTTTCACTGGATTCTTGGCTAATTTTTCATTGACTTTCCATATATTTCTCGCGGCAAGACGAAGGGCCCATCCATTTTTACGGACGATGTATTTTTCTTACTCATTAGACCCAGAATAGCGAAAATAATCAATTTATGGGTAAAATCTTGACAATAAGTCAATAACATTCATATATCGTGCGCAAGAGAATTACTGTATACCGAATTCTTTTTCCTTTGCTAATTTAGATACAAAAGAGTTGTAATTGACTTTAGTGTTTATACAGTTGGTTGTTTCCGGCGAATTTACTCAAAAAAAGTACTGACGATCAAAGTAATAGCGGACAGATTTTCTCGCACTCATAGTTCTGATTTGATTCAAGATACTCCTCGAAACATTCTAATAGGCATTTTTTGAATGAATAATTATGATCAACCTATTTAAACTAGAATTTCTCAAATTAGATTGATGATAATCTCAATAACGCCTTCATCTCTCGAAACTATTTTTAACGGATACATCATCAACTGTACAGGTCACTGACTCATACAGAAAATGCCAGTCTATGATTCAAAGATTTTGTGTGAGGTTTGTGTCATGAGAAACTACTTCGTTCTTTAAAAATCCATGCAAGACGTTGACCTTCAGAGAATTTCATCGTTCAAAAGCATGGATTTTTGTTTAAATTTGTCGGAATATCTGGATGAGAACGTTCACGCCAAAATGTTACCCATTTTTAGTTCACAACCCGTCGGTGTAAGAGTACATAGCTGGATATAGGTCCATGCCGTCGTTTTTTTCTCTTTTTTCTTTTTCCACGGACAACTTGATGAAGATGCAGAAAGCAATTTTTACAACTGAAGAGTCCAACATCTGATTCGCACCTAGTTCTATCACTAGTCGTCGACCCCCACCCACTCCCCCGAAAAAATTTCAAAAATAAAGCTTTTGTAAGCTATTTGTCGTTTCAAAACAAAACTTAAAATTCTATAGTACTCTCTCAGCATAAATCAGTAAAAATTGATCCCAATCAGAGAACTTCGCTGATTTTTAGTGGAATTTTCCTCATTTTTAGGTAGTGAAATTTTACTGTGAATTAGTGGGAATGCACTGAATGGGATCAACTTTGACTGATTCATGCGGAGAGAGTATATTGTGACTGTCACAATAACAGCTCAAGTTAGTCCTTCATTCATATCTGAATTTTAAACGTAAATTCTAATTTTCTCGTTTGAATATGGCCTGATCTAATGACCTCGATTTCATATCGTTATGAGAGACTATATAGCTTGATTACCGTCATAGTAATTTTCTGGTGGTGGTCCTGGTAAATTTGCCGAAATTATTGAAATATAAATGCTAAATAGTACGATGATTGGGTTCATGGCTGGAGACTGGTGTGATGATCTGTTAAAAAATCATGATAAATCTGAAATGGCTGTGTATAAAATGAAATTTCGTCATTAAGTTATTGAGTTTGGGCAAGTCTTCTTGAGTTTTGGTATCTCGTTTTCATCGTTCTGTTCAAATCAGTATGAATGTTCAAAACAAACTTGAAGGTGACAATATTTTGTTGACTGTTGTTGAATAACACAATCAAATACAAAACTTGAATAACACAATGAAATGAATGGGCAACCCGCGAGTTTTTTAAGAGAATGGGACAAAATCACGGACGTATTTTTTTATCTCTCCTTCCAGATTTCAATACTTGATCATTTATTCATAAATTTGTTGATTGAGATGTGAACTTGCATTATCTTATAAAATCACGATTCAGTTCTTTGTCAACAAGCTGGAGAAATTTTGACAAAAAATTTTCTCAAACGGTACCCATTGAAGCACATTGATCAGTCTGATGAGAACATTCATGACTCAGCTCCAAAAAGGAGCACCCAGGTGTTGTGGGCCATGGATTTGGATGAAACTCTATGTAGATAGTCTCCTTTTACCACCAATAGGTGAAACCCAGAGTTGCACTTGCAAATACCCAACCGTTTTCAAGTTATAGCCTATGACCTTAGCATTGCCCATATGGAACCATTTTCAAAAAAGATACATATAGATATACTCGTAAGGCTAATGTTATAAGCGGCAGCTCGAAAACGGTTTTGGGCATTTGCAAATGCGGCTCTGGGTTTCATCTTCTGGTGATAAGCGGAGACTATTCCATAAGTTTCAACCAAATCCATGTTCCACAACCCCTGGGTGTTCCTCGTAAGTCTTGATAGCTGCATGAGAGTTATATCATGGTAACTTGTTAGAACTTTGTGTGCTTCGATCTCTTCTTTCAAAGAACCAAAAGTAAGGTAAGTGTACCCAACATGCCTCTCCAATTGAGCCGTTTTTCCAATTTCTTTTATCTATTTGAATACTTTTCAACGTATTATAACTCATTTTGAAACATTTTTCAAGGCCATCAAAATGAGTTGAGGTGACTTTAGTTTTAAGCAATCAAAGCCAAGCTATGACAATCTCCCTGAAAACTTATTTTCTGCTAGCTCGCGTAAGGGTGTGCCCAATCTAAATCAACGACGAAGAGCACAAATCCATTTTTATCTACGTGCAACCACATATTAAGCTTTTTAATCGATTAAAATCAGTTAAAAATCTTATTTTGACGCGATAAACAATCTCCAAGTGGTCAAAAAATACACCCTGCACGCCCTCTCTAAATAACCATGTGGGGACATGTTGGATAAACCCCCAAGTTGACCTCCGGGCATGACAAATTATCTTCGTATTTTGCACATAAAACCGTTCCAAATTGTGATTCATGCTATTTGGAAAGCTTTATAAAGATCTTTAGACAAGGAATTGTTGAAGTACGTTAAGATCAGTCGAATTAAAAATTTTGGGCATCGGTCTCACTAAACGCAATTTCTCCGGCGATTTCTTAGCTGTACAGAAACGAAAAAAGTGAATCTGACTTTAAACTCTCTGGGAAATTCAGAAACCATCCGGGATTAGTCAAAATAGTACATTATTGCCCTGGGCGCGTTCGCCCAGTTCGGGCGCTAGGACAGTTTATTTCCCGAGCGAAGCGAGGGAAATAAGTCCTCCGCGCCCGAAATGGGCCTGCGAGCACAGGGCAATAATGATTTTCCATAATGAGAACCCTAAAACCACATTTGAATGCGGCCCTCTTAGGTTAGAATGATGAAATAATTAATTTCCTTATATCTTAACATAATAAACGTAAGAAAAATTGCATGAAGGGTCGACGAGTGCCCAGTTCTGAGATCGTCACATGGGGGTACGTTGGGTACAGGGGGCAGGTTGGGTACACTTGCCTTAGCTATTTTTGCATTAAATGAATTACACGTTTTGAAAAGATGTACTAAAAACTCACCAATATATGGATCAGAACTATGACTATCAGGTGGAAAGATTATATGCAATGTCAAGAGTTAGACTGACTAAGCCTCTGCTATCTGAGAATATTCAATTTGAAATTCCCTCTCCTTTTTAATCAAATAATACGATAATATCAGAATCTCATTAGTTAAGCTGTATCAGGATCCAATCATTAACATTTCAGTTGTTTTGTGGTGAAAATGCCTTCTTTCTGCGTCTATTATCCATTCAAAAAATCTATCGAGTGAATAGGACTCCAATGGCCTCATTAATATTGTTCTAAGCTCAATCAAATTTATTAAAATATGCACATTTCAAGGAGTACCAAATTAGCATACTCATTGTCAGTTAAATTTCAATTATTCCGTACACACGTTTCTTTCAAGAATGTCTTATCAAGCTAGTCATATTTCGATACGACTTTCGATCATACGAATGAATTACATACGCCAATGTTATAGGCACGTGACGATGGGCATGAGGTTATAGCTGCAAATGCTTGACTCAAGTGGAAGTTACATTAGATACTATCTATTTTTGAGCTGATACACTTGAAATCATATTGCAGATCCGTATAAAACTCAAAAAATTTTCTTGATTGAAAATTGAAGCTGAGTAGCAGATCATAACTTTTACAGTGATGACCCTGAAAGAATTGCAGTTGAATGCAAGAGTTCATGTGATTAAAGTATCAAAATAAATCTGTATCAATGCTACAGTAAATTTTTCAATCTCATTAAAAATGCTCTCAGATTGTCATGGAGATCACTATGTCTTCTTAAACAGGAATCTCAATACTGATGGGTCTAATTCAGATTTCAATTCAGCGTTCCCTCTTCTTAAATTCATATGGCTTCGGCTAAATATCTATTCTATATAAGCTAAAAAATATCCTTTTCAACATTCGACGTCTATTAGAAGTTTGGTATAATGTTGACTCCGATCAAATCATTTTTACTGCTAAATATAAAAATCTATTTAAATTTCGACAAACAACACCCAATCGTAATATTATTTCCAGTTCATTACGCACACGCACGCACATCATTATATTCGCATGAAAAGAATGAGCGTGAATGTAAATTTGCGAATATGGGGAGAGTGTCAAAATTGTTTAAAAATGGAAATTTTTCCAAAAATCTAAGTGAAAATATTTTATGAGCATCCCATATACAGTAGGGTAGGCCGGAAAATGGAATTTTTTCCAAATCAAAACGCTTGAGGTTCCAGTTTTTGCCATTTTGCAGGTAGATAAAGAAAAATTTTTCCTGCAATTTTTAGAATGAGGGTTTCTGCTGGAGCAAGAGCCCTGAGAATTTTTAAGAATGAAGGTTTTTTACTCGTTTTTTGCATTATTTTTCAAATTGATCGAATGAGACGGAGAACGCACCCGGGATCTAAATCACCTTTAAACCATCATTTCTTATGTATTTTTGCACGTAAAAACCGAATTCGCGGTCCGCTTGAGCCTCAGAAGTGAAGGCTCTTTGTAGAATGCAAGACAACGGTCGTAGAGAAAAAACGGCACTTTTCCGGAAAACTACAAATAACCCACACAGCATGGGAATCTTTCAGGAATATTCCAGGAATATTACATTGAAAGATTGGAATATTCCAAAAATATTACTCTGGAATATTCCTGGAATATAGTTATGTCCGCGGCTGGGAATCTTCCTGGAAGCTTTCATGGGAAGATTCCAGGGAATCTTGCAGAAATCTTCCAGAAATATTACATTGAAATATTTCACTGGAACGTTTCTGTAACATTGCCAGGAATCTTCCAGGAATCTTTCAATGAAAGATCTCTGGAAGATTTCATTGAAACCTCTCGGGAATATAGTTATGTCCGCGGTCGGGAATATTCCTGGAATCATCCATGAAATATTTCTGAAATATCTCAAGAAAGATTCCTGGCAATACCATGTCTGTGGTTGGAAATATCTCTGGAATCTTTGGTGAAAGATTTTTGGAATCTTTCATAAAAGATTTCTGACAATATTTCTAAAATATTTCAGGTTGATTACTATATAGGTACATTCCATCTGGATTCTTGGCAGATTGCCCGGGGTCTCTTACTGTAGTCTCATTTTTCTGAAATACTTCGAAAACATTCAATGATATTCAGTATAGTTTTTTGCAGACAAAAGGATGGAAAGATTCTGGAACTTGTACGAATTGGAAGAACTTTTACTCACTCACAGATAAATTTTTTACAGGAAATCCCAGATGTTTTCAGATTATAACCTAAACTAGGTCATAAATTAAATGAGGTAATATCCAAAGATACCAGTTGGAGATAATACAGAATCTTGTTGAAAAACTCTTCCCAGGACTCACGCTAAACTTACCATCAGAGGCTCAAAAAAATAGCATTCGAAAAAAAGGGACGTTTGGTTACTCCAAATTGGAGACAAGTGAGAAATCAGCGTATTGTTCGAATGTCTCACAAGTTTCCTTTTTCTCTGAAGATTCAATCATGTTCCATCTGGGTTCCTGAAAAATTTCATGGGATTCCTCACAGTAGAGTTATGTTTCCTGAAATCTCCTACCAATAGCTTAGTAGTAAATTTATTGTAGTTTCCTTGAGGAACCGGGCTAGAAAGACCTCTGAGTGAGAAGTATCATCTCATGTCTGATCTGAAACAAGAGCCAGCGAGTATCACCTAATTTTGTTCTCAACTCAACGGTTGTCATCTGAGTAGAATGAACAATGTAAAGTGTATTCACAGTGTGCTTTCATTAGTTCAGAACTAATTCATTGTTCAAATTGGTAGGACTGACAACCTCGGTTCAAACAAAACTTTTCTATATTAAATGGAAATATTAGTGCACGGTAATAGAGTCATTTTCTCTGAAAACTAATCTTACTTTGGATTCGTTCATCTCATCCTCAATGAAGAATTTGATGAGATCAGCTTCAACAAAACAAACCAGGATTCCACGTGGGATACATGGAGGATTCATAACTGTATGGAGGGTTCAAAAGTGAGACGAGAAACCAATGCAGAGTTTCACAGCAAAGTCTCTAATATAATTTTGTTTGATGAGGAATTTTTCCATTCGATTCTTGTGAATATTCTCTTAGAAAAGTTGTCTGTTCATGGTCATATTAAGTTGAAATCTGAAAGTTATGATCCCCAAAACTCTACTTCGTTTCCATCCAAAGGATTGTATGGTTACCTAATGTTTTACTTACAAGGGGAGGTCATGGTCTGTGGGTCGGGGATTCGGCTGAAACTCTGGGAATCATCTCCTTTTGGCACCAAAAGATGATATCCAAAACCGCTTACTTGAATGCTGAAGCGTTTTGGAGCTACAGCCTATGACATTAGCGTTGCCCATATAGGCCCATGTTGAAAGTTGATATATATAGGTATACTAACAATGCTAATGTGATTGACCATAGCTCTGAAACGTTTTAGCATTCAAGTTAGCGGTTTTGGATATCATCTTTTGGTGCCAAAAGGAGACGATTCCCAGAGTTTCAGCCGAATTCACGACCCACAGACCATGACCTCTCCTTGTTAGTCTGATGGCTGAAATACTCCAAGCTCTCATAGGGTGTTCAATTGATACTGTTACTGATATCAGAATCCCATTGATTGGGTATCCAATACGTCCATCAAGGAAGGACCTTGAACATAGCCTGGGTATACAGATGTTGCACAAACATACGCTTAAGATCAAGAGATGTCTCTTTGTTTCATTACAAATACTGTCAACGAACGCTTAAGAATGTCTATGCAATCGCCATTCTTGATGACCATTGTCATGTACCTAATATGTAGATTGAAATATTCAAGAACTGGATGAAAACCCATTCCCGCCAATTGGTTTGACTTGGAGAAGTAATGTGTACGACTCGTGTCTACAGAATCCTACAATCACCATCTAGTTGAAGATAGAATCTCACCTACAGATATGGGATGAAGAGTTGCGGAAGATGTGTGGGTAGCTTGTATATGTTGAGATAATTGTTCTCATCATAATTGATGGTTTATCTCTATCTTACAGTGACAAATGATGATGTCATCAGTGATCCTGCTTTAAATAGCATTTCGTCCATTTGCTCGCACCCATTTTCCTGCAAATATATCTTTGACTGAACACAAAGTGTCTAGCTCTTTGCTCACTAGCACTCAAAAAGATTATTGGGCAGAAATACTCATCTGATCTACAAGGTATCAGCAACGAATACAGATCAGCTCTATGGGTTAAGAAAGTTCCGACAACGAGGGCATAGGTTATGGTTGCTCATGCCGGTCACTTGAAAACTGTAAGACCGCAAGTTCGTAAAGTTTTCCATAAGGTTGACAATACTTGATGCATCACTACGAGATGAGTAACAAGGAAACGTTGGGAAATACACGGAAATTCCCTTTATACACGACTTGCCACGAAGAACACAAGTTGATGATATTCAGCTCGGATTGCAGAGATTGGTCCCGCACGATGCTGCACGGTGTGCTGCACGGCACTGACTGGCACTGACTGCACTGACTGAATTGATGGCACTGACTTGCTAACCTGACCTGACCAGCTTCGAGTGGCTTCCCAGGACGAGATCCTCGAGAATTATTCACCAGAGGATCGAATTAGTAAAAGATCCCAATAACGCCAAATTTGCTCATTAGAAGAATTTTGGAATACTCAAGATGTCTGGCTATGAATGAGGAACTAACCCTCGCGGAGCCACAGTATATAGTTGGATAAATTCAGCATCTTGAAATCTAATTATAGCGATGCATTTTCGTCTCAGAAATACTCTTCTGAGCTTGAAGAGGATCGACCTTTCAGGACTCCCATTCTAAGCCTCCATACCGTTATTAATAATTTCGGTTATTGTTCAAGAGCCTGAGAATCCAGATCACTTGATAACCTGAGCATATCGTGGAGGCATATGTGATCTGGACTCAACCAGATATTGCACAAATATTTCAGAAAGATATTTATGGAATATTGCACTGAAATCTTTCAGAAATATCAATTGCATATTGCACTGGATAACCTTTCTGGTATCTTCCCAAAGATTCTCACAGTACAGCAGGAATATATGGAGATGATGAGATTCACGAAACATTATATTCCACTGAAATCTGTCAGAAAGCATTCAAAAATCGTTCGGAATAAGATTGCTGGAATATTTACAATGAAATTCTTGAGAACAACTTCGGAATACTACTTTTGCAAGATCCACTGGAATCTTTCAGCAAACCTCCACGAACTTGGCCCGAATATTTTATTGGGAGGAAATTATGAAGACAGACTGCCAGTGGATCATCGCAGGCATAATAAGATGTTTTTGGAGTATTGCACTGGGATCTTTGGAAGAGCACTCAGGTACCGATCAACAGTGTTCCAGAAAGCTTTCAGGAACTTTATCGAAAAACTTCCGATGCAAGATTGCTTGGATGTTGTCGGCAATATTGCAGAAATATTCAAAAGTCATTTTTTTGCAATATTACACTGGAATCTTTCAGTAATCTTTCAGGAATCTTCCAAAAATCTTCCGGACCAGGATTGCTGGAATGTTGTTTGTAGAATATTGCAGGGATATTTTGAAGTAATATCGCTAGAATATTGCACTGGAATCTTTCAGAAAGCTTTTAGAAATCTTTTAAGAATTTTCTCCATCACAATTGCTGAGAAATTGTCAATTGATGAAATATATGAAAGCCATACTTTTGGGATATTGCCAAAATTTTCCAAAGGACTATATATTGGAAAACCTCTTGAGAATTTCTCCGAATCAATATTGCTGAAAGATTGTCAGGAATATTGCAAGAATGTTTGAAGATGATGTTTTGCAAATATTGCACTGAAATCTCATCGAGGAAGCTCTCAGAAACCTCTCAAAAATCTTCCAGGAAGCCCCCAAAGACCTCCCAAAGACCTCCCAAAGACCTTCCAGTGCAAGGTTGCTGGAAAAGTGTCGTGCAACATTGCAGAAATATTTCCAAGTCAAACTCTTGGAATGTTGCACTGAAATCTTTCAGAAACCTTTCAGAAATCTTTCAGCGTAAGGTTTCTGAAAGATTGTTCGTAATATTTCATGAAATATTTCTGGGAGCTTCTTGGAAGATTGCTATGGAATATTCCAACGGAATATTATGAAATATTTCCTGAAATATTCCTGGAAGATTTCTGAAAGATTCCATTGAAATATTTCAGTGAAATATTTTCTTGAAATATTCCCATGCTGTGTGGGCGTTGTTGAGGTTACTCTACTTGGATGCGCTACAACGACGACGAGAAAGCTAGTTCAACTCTCCGCCGCTGCCTGTCTGTGGCGCTGGGATACGCGCAACCGAAATTCTCTCTCGAGCTCACTCTCTTGACTCAGTCGTGTGCCATCTTTGCTGCGCTGCACTTCATTATCTTTGATATATTTTGAAGTATCTTACACACTGAAAGAAGGTCCGAGCGCCCGATGCGATTGAGCTCGCGATATCCCTCGTATGAGAGAGTCGGTGCACCAGGCGTTGCGACTCGGGCACACGCGTTGTTCCTCAAATCGTTACTACATGCGTTCTCGACGATCCCAGCTAGCACCGCTCGCGATCATTTTGGACATGGGACGTCCTCACAATGGCAAATTTTAGGAACGTCCGATTAAGATGACCAATTGTTGACTAAAAGATGGCTATCGGGCAAGCTTCGGAAATCTGCCTAACGTTGTTTGGTCTTGGGACGTCCAAAGAACATGCAAGGACATGCGCCCTTTGACACAGGAAACATAACCTCAAATGCATGTCCAAACCACCACCTCAAATATGTCCCTTTTTCGATGACCTTTTTCCTTGCCATGAGAGGACAAACGGTCTCAAGAGGTCTGAATCGAAGTCCGGTTATGGAACGTTTTAAGGATGTCCAAAGACTTGCACTTTAGGACAAGGTAGACATAACCTCAAACGCATGTCCAAACGACCACCTCAAACATGTCCCCTTTTCGATGACCTTTTTCCTTGCCATGAGAGGACAAACGGTCTCAAGAGGTCTGAATCGAAGTCAGGTTATGGAACGTTTTAAGGATGTCCAAAGACTTGCACTTTAGGACAAGGTGGACATAACCTCAAACGCATGTCCAAACGACCACCTCAAACATGTCCCTTTTTCGATAACCTTTTTCCATGCCATAGGAGGACATCGCGAGAAGCACTACCAGAATGTCCTAACGAGGCTAAATTCTTGACATCCTGTGGATATCCCTATTGAAATAACAAAAGCGCGGGATGTCAAAAGAAAACATGTCCAGCACATGTACTCAAGATGTCCTCGACATTTATACCGCGAATCCGCTGTTGTATAGCGTCATATCCTAACGAATCTAAGTTATAAATAAAAAAACTCAATAAAATCCGATTTTGCGAGAGTGATGTTCAATAGCCTAATAACTAATGATCATCACGAGTTCAAAATGGGAAATCTGCACATATTAATTATAATTTGGCTGGGAGGTACAACAGTATAATTCAATTAATACCGATTTTTTGCATAATTTCAAGAATCTTAATGAAATTGGCAATTCTCTCGGAATTTTTTTTCAACAGTTTAACGGCATTCCAAAAAAATGATACAAGTCGATGATTTGGTGATTTCTTTACCGATGTTTGAATAATCTTTATTTTTGTTTTGCCCTTGCAATCATCAAATTTTGACGCGCAAGATATTTCTATGAGTTTTGGTTTACATGAAATTTCGATTTTTTTTCAAAGACACCATGAAATCTTAATGATCATCTTTTTAAATATTTGTGTCGTATTATATACTTAATCAACCACAAGCTGTATACAGCGAGTTGTTCAAAAATCCTAGAACAAGGCAATATCGGAAATTCTGCTTATTAATGAAGGACATAAAACCTCTCGTTAATTCTGCAATGCATTGCTCATTAAAAATGGTAAAATTAGTTGGGGTGATACTTTTCTTTACAATCAAGACTCGAATAGGCATTTAAAGATGCCATATGTAAGAAGAGCTTCTGGTCGAGTGGACAACAGCGAAGACTACAAATCCGAAGGTACCAGGTTCAAATCCCAGTGGCGGCAGGTAATCACAGTGATAAATTTTTCCAGCATATCATTTGAATTAAATGACTTTAATTAATTATCGTAATTGATAAAGTCTCAAAAGTTGAAAAAAAGTCCGCTCACCCCGCGAAAAATTCTTTTTTTACTTTTTTCCATGGGTTCTATAAACAGTATTTTAGATGTCCAAATCATGTCCACAGGATGACCTTCAGACGTCTTTTGGATGTCCTTCGAAACGTCCCTGGGACGTTCTTTTTGCATGTCCCAAACACGGCAAAAGTGTGGAAGTAGTACGTCTTTTTGGCGAACAAAAGGACGTAATTTCGGACGTCCACAAAATTTGCCATATCTTCAAGGGGACGTTCTCAGGACGTCTTTTTTCCATCAGAATGCTAGCTGGGATTTATACTGCGTGCAGCGAAGTCAGAGCGCCAGTCATCAAAGTTCGCATTCATACCTTGCACCGAGATTCGCGAATAGGGCGCACCGTTCGAGATATTGAATTATTTCTTATCCTCATGCACGGGTTTTCAATCTATTGAATAATTAAGTTTTGTATCTAATGCTATTATGGGCTATTTCTTCCTTAGGATGAAGATTTTGAACATCTCAAAATCCAAATGAGAAATTTTAGGAAACATACATGTATATCTATAAGTGTCACTACAACTACGCGAGTTTAGTTTTGCTGCAAGAAATTTCATTGAATTTTTATCAAACTTTTCACCAATTCATACATTAAGAGGAGGTGCACCTCTGATTTTGAAGTCTGGCCTGAAAAATCGTGGAGGGCTGAAGATCTGGATCTATATTCATTTTTTGATCTAAAAACGATGGCGTAGTCAGTTTTTCGGAAAAATTTTTTTTAACTATTTTTGTCCATTGGTTTGCGCCCCCTTTGCCCGATCGCCAAACCCATACGAAATTTTGTTCAAAACCATACAAAGCACCCCCCAAAAAATTTAGAGGCCGATCCATCAAATTCTGTGCGACTAGATACATTTTTTCGGGTCAAAAATCTGAATTTTCTTGCTAAAATTCCTCGGAACTCGTAAAATATCGATAATTTCAAAAAATTACAAGAATACTTTCTTGTCCAGATTGAAAAATTACACCGGCTTAGTGAACAAAAAAACAGATGTCGAAAATTTTTGTTTGAAAAATTAGACAGATATATAGTTATATAAATTTCTGGTGATATTTTTTCCCGATTTTTGGAATATTTTGTTCACTTATCCGATAGAATTTTTTAATCCGAACAAGAGAGTACCTATTTCTGTCATTTTTCGAGATAGATATATATTTTTCGAGTTTTGAGGCATTTTACCAAGAAAATTCAGACTTTTGACCCGAAAAATGTATCTAGTCGCACAGAATTTGATGGATCGGTCTGTAAATTTTTTTTGGTGTACTTTTTGTGATTTTGAACAAAATGTCGTATGGGTTTGGTGATCCGACCAAGGTGGTAAAGATTGGAAAATGGATATGGTCGAAAGTTTTTTTTTTCGGAAAACCGACTACGCCATCGTTTTTAGATCGAAAAAGTACGCAATAAATATGAAGCTTCAGCCCCCCATGATTTTTCAGGCTAGACTTCGAAATCAAGGGTGCACCTCCCCGTAAAGGGAGAGGCACCTCTTATTATGGATTTCGTTCTTAAAAATAACGTGGGACTGGACATACACATGGGCCAGTTCTGAGCATTTCGACGGATGCCTGCACCAGAAGGGTCTGGAAAAAATCCATAAAAATTTTTCTCCGTTAGTACTAGATTAATGGCGTACGAAAAAAATTTTTCGGATTTCTTCTGAAGCCCCGGTGGGCCCTGGGGCCATTGGGAGGTCCTTTTCAGGGCCCTGTTCAGCCTATTTCCAGAAAATCATAACTCCGACTAGACTCAATACTTCTGGACGTACTTAGGCGCATTTTCTTCCTTAAGACTCGTACTTTCGAGAAAAAATAGCCCGAAGTCGATACTTGAGTATGGCGGATTCTACGAGCTATTTGCTGAGAGCACATTTTAGCGATTTTTGGGCTTGTTTCAATGTGATGCAGCTCCCACTAGACATGTGATCATCGACTTTTACAAGTGGTTTTTTTGGAGGCCCTGAGAAAACCTACAATTTGACCACTGGTAAAAGTCAATTACTGTACTTTCTATAGGAGTTACAGTCCTTACAAGCCTAGCAAATCCGTAAAAATGCTAAACTTTGAACTCTGTTTAAAAGAATCGTTTCCTTTCCTTCGACCCGAAACCTGTGCGAATGTGTTTTTCGATACAAATACTACCAATTAGAATGATAATCTGGGTGGGATATTGAATTCTCGATTTTATACAGCCAATTTTAAAACACCCTTCTTTCACTTCTTGCTCACAGGTATGGCTCGCATATGCTTCTATCTGAACTAATGTGCACCAATCTGTATGGGATTACTTTCCAATGTACCCCGAAATATGTGTGAGATCTTCCGGAGGCGAGCCTTGAGCTAGATGCGAGCAGAAGGTTCTATTCTAGGAGTTGAAAATGAGCATGATTTCGTCTATTCGAACGCAGGCGAGTGTGAGTAGGATTTCACTCACTCTAGCTCAGAAATGTGATGAGCAGCTGGAAAAGAGATACAAACATGTTCTTCCAACTCAAAATGACCATCTCAACACGTTCTCATGGTCAATTTGGCTATTATTCATCGTCTGAAGCCACTCCATCGAAAAACATGTAACTAAAGTGTTTTCTAGTCTGAGAGCAAGCGTCAATATTTTGGAGCCAAACTGGCCCCGAAATCATGTTTCGATGATCATTTTGAGTCAGGAAACCATGTTTGTATCCCTATTTCAGCCGCTCATCTTATTTGTGAGCTAGAACGAGTGAAATCCTACTCTTTCTCGCCTGCGTCCAAATAGACGAAACAAAGCCCATTTCCAACTCGTGAAATAGGACCGACTGGTCGCATCTAGCTCGAGGCTCGCCTCCGGAAGATCTCACACATATTTGAGAGTATATTGGAGAGTAATCTCACACATATTGGTGCACATTAGATCAGATAGAAGCATATGCGAGCCATACCTGTGAGGTCATTTTGAGCAAAAAGTCAAAAAAGGGTGTTTTAAATTGGCTGAATAAAATCGAGAATTCAATATCCCACCCAGATTATTGTTCTACTTGGGAGTATTCGTATTGAGAAACATAATATTTGCACACGTTTGGGGTTGAAGGGAATGTGCATCAGAAGGAGGTATCAGAAGGAGGTAAAACGAATAATTTCCCCCGCGCGACTAGATTTTCAACCCTAAATTTGCATCCTGTTTCGAGTGGGAATTTGTGTATGTTTCATGAAAATATGTTCCACAAGAACATAAGGATCGATTCTCGCATAACACGCTAAAAAATAACTGGGCTGCGACAGCAAAGCGAATAATTTTTCTCGCCCGACTAGCGTCTCATCCCAAAATTTGCATCCTGTTTCGGATATGAGTCTTTCTTTCAACTGAAAGTCATAAAATACATTCTTTATAAATTTGAGAAATGGTTCCGCCATTAATTCCAGATAGAATTATGCAATTCGATTCGCGACACACCTCAGATGGAGATAAAACAAATAACTTTTTCCGCCCGACTAGATTTTCAACCCAAAGTTTGCGTTCGGTTTCGAGTACGATTATTCTTATAGGATAAAAGTCATGAAACTATGTCTGTGAAGAATTTGAAAATCGATTCATGCATGAATTCGGGATGGAATCATCGATTTTGTTCGCGATGCACATCAGAAGGATGTAATACGAAACTTTTTTGGTCGCCCGACTCGCTTACCAAAGTCGATTTAGACTTAGGCAAAATTACGGCCATGGCTTGCAAAAGTAGGTTCATGGAAATTTTTAGTGGGATCCTCTCTATAGAAGATCCTCCTCTAGCTAGTGATGCTTGTTTCCAAGCCGAAACTGACAAGGAGAGGTCCAACCTTGTGGGACACGGATCTTGATGAAACTCTGGGAATCATCTTGTTTTGGTGAAAAATGAAGGTATCTCAAATGGTTTGATCTCATGGGCCTCCTATCCTGAGATACAGCTACAGAGATTAGCATTGTTAGTATATCTATGTATGTGTTATTTTAACATGGGCCTATACTGGCAATGCTAATCTCCATAGCTGTATTTGAAAATAGGAGGCCCATGGGATTAAATCCTTGGAGATATCTTCATTTCTCACCAAAACAAGATGATTCCCGTAGTTTCATCAAGATCCGCGTTTCGCAAGGTTGAACCTCCCCTTGTGAGTGCATAATTGTTTGAATTTAAATTATTCAAACAAATTGGGAAATTAACTAATTTTGCTCCGAAAACATCTTCATTAGGTAATTTGAGGTATATTAAACAAAAAGTTACGCTTGTTATTTTTCTCTAGAAGCTATCATTCCTGAGCAAAAAAGCATTTCAAACTTGAAAAAACACGAATTTTGCTATTTTTAACGTTAAATGAAAGCAACAACCATACAAAAGATCAATGTTTCTAGGGTGCAAACCTATTCACTGGGATGTCTTCTACAAGACCCAACAGCAATCATTTATGTTCCTGGCCAGGAACCACTTGTTCTCCGAAAATGTTCAATGCACAGTTTCCTCGTGGAGTTCGTATTGACTGATATATCGGTCCCCGGTATATAGTTATACTGTCACGCCTAGAAAAAGTGCATCGAACATTTTCGAAAAACAAGTGGTTCCCGCACGGGAGCATCAGTTATTGCTGTCGGATGTTGTAGATGACATCCTAGAGAATAGATTTGCACCTTAGAAACATTGATTTTTCGTTCAATTGTTGCTTTTAGTCAACGTTAAAAATATCAAAATTCGTGTTTTTTCCATTTCAAAACGCTTATAGCTCAGAAATGATAGCTTCTAGAGAAAAATAACAAGAGCAACTTTTTGTTTAAAATACCTCAAATTACCTAATAAAGATGTTTTCGAAGCAAAATTAGGGATTTTCACAATTTGTTTAAATAATTTAAGTTCAAACAATTTCACACCCGATTTCGGCTTGGAAACAATGCATCACTAGCTAGGAAAGGGTCCTCTGGCGAAGATCCCACTAAAGAGTTCGATGAACCTATTTTTGCAATCGATGGCGGTAATTTTGCCTTGTCTAATTTGCCGTCCGAGCTCCTCGAGTCTCCGCGGCTGTGTCGCACGATGCACATAAAGTCGCGGCAGGCGATAAAGCATGTGTATGAACACCGCATGTGTGCTCTCGGAACAGCTCATGAGCCGAGCGGCTGCATCGGGCGCACCGACTCTCTCCAATCGATCCACCGCGTGATCCGGCGCAGCATGTGTAGCGAGCGATACATACGACGCTCGGACCTTCTTTCAGTGCATTACTGCTATACTAGCATCGACTTGTGTCCCTTTTTGTATTGTAATCACATCTACAAGAACGTGTACTATCGGAGTACAATAAACTCAGTTATTGTTTATCGTAATTCGTGAGTGTGGTTTATTCTGCATCCCGGACCGTACCTCGAGTCAACCCGGCGCACTCCTATAAACGTTAAAATCGTCATTTGTGAGAGAGCTCCCTACTTGTGGATCCAAAACAGCACCACACTACTTTTTCTTACGTGTTTTGACCTACTGAAAACGATTCTGGTGGTTTTGGGGGAGCTTGGATGTGTGAAATCCGAGTAAAGAGCAGCTGATGACCAAATGTGTCGAAGCCCGTGTATAACGATATGCGGTCAATGCATAAGCATAGGACGAAAATCGTTCGTCGTCATCTGTATGATACTACATTTCACGGATCCAAGCAATCTCTGTCCAAGCTCCCTGAAACTACCGAGATCGTTTTCAGCACGTCAAAATACGTAAGAAAAAGGAGTGTGGTATTGTTTTGGACCCACAAACAGGGAGCTCTTCCATACATACCGTCTTTAACGTAATTGGTTGTTTCCTGGAAAAGTGCTGTTTTTTTGCTACGATCGTTGTCTTGCATTCTACAGAGAGCCTTCACTTCTGAGGATCAAGCGGACCACGAATTCGGTTTCTATTAGCAAAAATACATAAGAAATGATGGTTTGTAAGATGATTTAGATCCCGAGTGCGTTCTCCGCCTCATTCGATCAGTTTGAAAAATAACGCAAAAAACGAGTAAAAAAACTTCATTTTTAAAAATTTTCAGGGCTCTTGCTCCAGCAGAAAACCTCAGTTTGAAAATCGCAGGAAAATTTTTCCTCTATCTGCGTGCAAAATGGCAAAAACTGGAACCCCAAGCGTTTTGATTTGGAAAAAATTCTATTCTTCGGACCACCCTAATATAAGTCATAATCAGGGCAAAGTTGGGACACTATGTTCATTTATCCTCTTATCTTGAAGTCCGTGAAGCTACCGAACTCATATAAAATCCCGTGAAATTTGATTTTTAATCGTGTGCGTGAATGCAAAATCTTGTAGAGTTGTTTGATAAGCTTCAATCAAGAATTATAAAAAGAGGGATCGGAGAGTTAACTGGGGTGAGAAAAAGAATTTCAAAGAACAAAAATGACTTTATTTCGTTTCGGTTATAAGATAGTTGAATTTTCCGAGATCCATTCCTGTATAATTATTGTACAGCTCCTTATTTTAAATGGAAATTGCTTGTCATGTGTTTTGTTGGGAATGCTCAGAGAAAAAACATGATACAGCTCATCAGATTCCGAGAGTATTTCTCTAACATCATCTTGAGATGTTGATTCGCAGTCCTCAAATCTGCATTAAAAGACTCCAAATTTTCTGTTATTTCATCTGTTGATAATCTTCCAGAGTATCCTGCAATGCATTATTATCTAAATTAGGATGGAAATTCCAATATCTTCTTGAAGCAAAAGAGCTATAAAAGACTCAACAATCGGTTAGAGGATGTGTGGTTGGAGTGGTAGAGTAGTAATTGAGTCAGTAGGTGACTGGAGTATGTTTGTGTGTGTGGGTTGGTGGATTGGTGGGGTGGCTGAACGGGTGGATGGATGGGTGGACGGGTTGGGTTCCTGGTACCAGCAGTTGATCAATACTCACAAGGGGGGACCACAGTGTTTGGGTCGACGATTGCCTCCAAGATTTTTCTATAGTTAGGTACTGCCCAGAGTATGAAGAATCTAGAGTAACTCCGTCCAATGGGCCTCCTGTCCAGAGATACAGCCACTGAGATTAGCATTGCTCATATAGGCTTATGTTAAAAAATGATATTTATAGATATACTGACAATGCTAACGTTTTTGACCATAGCTTTGAACAGGAGGCCCATTGGACGGAGTTACTCTGGATTCTTTATATTCTAGGTAGTACCAAACTGTAAAAAAATTTTGGAGGTGATTGACGACCCAACACTGTGCTCCCCCCCCCCTTGTCAGTGTAGTGTTATATCTTTTTTGAACTTCAAAAGCATTTCAGGGGCTCACATAACTTATCGAGAACATTTACGATCCGAACGAGCAGTAGCAAGGGGGACAACTACATCCCTTTTACATGATAAAACACTATATATGTAGTAAAAATAGAGCTTGATTGGATAGAATTCGAAACTTTTTTTCGAGGACCTGGATGTCCAACAGACAGAGACGAATAGATAATATAATATGAGGTAAGAGTACCCATTATGTCCTCTGTACCCAGTATGCCCCCATATGGCGATCTTCGGGATGGACATTCGTTGACCTTCCCTCAGTTATGTGTTACGTTTGTGATGTTGAATAATCAGAAAATATGTGGCTTATGGATCGACTCCGAATCATTTCTGGATTTCCCAGAAAATCTAAAGAGGTTTTTCCATTTTTCGTGGTTGCACGGCTAAGAAATCACCGAGGAAATTCCGTTCAGTAAAGTTTTTGGTTCGACCAATCTTACGTTAGCGCATTAGCTTTCCTGTCTCAAAATCTCCAAAATCCTTCATTTAAGAATGCAAAGATCGGCTTAGAAGTGATTGTATCAGCGAAATACGGAGATCGTTTGCAAAACTTAAGAGCCGAAATGGGTGTATATCCAACATGCCTCCACACTGTTATCTCAAAAGGGTTTGCAGTATGACCTTTTTTACCATTTAGATTGATCTAAATGGTGAAATTATAATAATAACAATTATAATTATAACGATCGTGTTCACAACGCAAAATAGATTGGAACTAGTGATTTGGACCGGTGAAACGCTCCAAAAGTGATTGCACAGCGATAAGCTTATAGGGTTCGTGCCTAGTTCATGAGATTCCCCACTTCCGAGTGATTATTTTGACCTTCACCTGCGGTTCAGCTCAAAATCGGACTACAACTTCATAAGCTCGATGCAAAATGTACTGTTATACAATTCGCCAACGACTTACATAATATTTTTTGGGAAAACTGAGATAGCTCGAGTCCAGTTGTTGAAATTAGACTTACTACTTGAGCCCATTCTGAATTCTTGAAACAACCTAAAAAATGAGTAAAGGAATGTTGAAAGATGTTGAGGTAGACTACAGTTATTGAGAAAAGGGTTTGAGGGCATGTTGGCTAAACCCTATCGCAAACTCACGAAAAATCGTTGTTTGGAAAAATTGTAATAGTTCGGATCGTTTTGGTCAAAATTAAATTAACCGAAACTAGTTTAGAGGGTCTTGAAACAAGCTTTGAAATGAGCTGGAGTACGTTTGAAGTTATTCAAGTGGACCAAAAAACTGTTAGCAAAACGGCTTGGTAGTGCTCTCCAGTAGGGTCACTAGTAGCTCGCTGAATATCGCGGCTCCCCCCCCCCTGTCTAGACCCATAAATTATAGGGACTCTACTCTCCAGCTGTTTTCAGCGCCATCTTGCGGTCAAATCGTTTTATTGTGAATAGCTAATTATCGAAATAATTTTGGATATATATCAAAATCTGAAGACTGTCACAAATTTTCTCTCCAACTATACTCACTCAATTGTGCACTAATCTCAATGGAACTTCTCTCAAAATGTGCAGGAAAATTCCCCACGCATGGAACTACACTGCTATCCATTCAAAATTGTTTGATTAATTAGTTATATACAATATACCAGTTTCACCGCAAGATGGCGCCACCGATACTTTCAAAAGGCTGGGGAGCATTGTTTAAAGGGAGGGTCATGATAGGCACTCTCACCTTATATTGAATAATATGAGACTTGGCCCAAGTCAAGCTGATCTAAGATCTAAGACCCCTGCATCAACATTCATTCAATCGAATTAGTCAGTATTACATATTCTCAAATTTTACCTGATCCTAATCTTGTATCAAACGTTGGAGAGCTCATCGCATTGGTTTCCAAATGAATCTTGTAGTGAACTAATTCGACCAATAATCCTTCGAATTTCTCTTCTACAGACATGATTCCATTCAGCGACTGTTCGATTTCCTCTAGACACGGACTCGTGGCTGAATAAAAATAAATACTTCAATCTTTAGATTTAGGATTGATGTGCAGATTAATTGTCACCTTATAAAATTTGTAACTATCTACGCCATCGATTTGAGCTTTGAAATCAATTGGGTCTTGTTCGGAAAAAGATATGAGCAGCTCTGAAGAGAGCTGGACAAATTCCCAACCAGGCAATCGCCGAAAGATTTCAAGATTATTGTTATTTCCTCAATAATATTGTTGAATCAGATTTTTTCGAGGCCTCTCGTGGCTCCTGAAGGTCGCAAAAATTTGGTCCCCTTTTTTATAGCCTTTATGTCAGAAAATTAATGCTCCATGCTCAATTTGTACACGTGCTCGGGGTCACTTTTCTTGTCAATACAAGTGTTTTCAAGAACAATGTTTGTTCCTAAATAAGTTTGACGTCGAAAAACGTTGGTGGCACAATTACTTGAAACAACACTTCCATAGGTGAATGGTTCCCATGGGAGCATTATGAATTAGGTTATCTATGACGATCCTCATCCCACAGCGACAGTATTGTCTTGTATTGGGAAGTGACATTCAAGTTAAATTCTGGGGGCATGCAATAGTTCACGAGCATTGGATTCCGCTAAGATTGTCATTGGCAGTCCCGAAGTTGCAATGGAAGGGACGAATGACTGTCATAGGATTAATAGAACAACTGATACTTGCCGAGTTCGACAATGGCGGCGAATATGCCATTACCTGTCTAGTAACAAGTGTAAGAATGAGCTGATGGCTTACACCTACTAATGAATGACTCTACACGCTTTGAGCAGAAGGCTCTTGTGTGCGTTTCGTCCCCCACCTGCAACCTGGTTCATCGTAACCGGACTCATTACCTGGAGGGTCTCTAATCAGCAGGGCTGGAGTTGCAGGTGGTGCCCTGGACGCGTGGCAATGAAGCACTTATGCGCTCTTATATACTGATCGAGGTCTTGAGCCGTCGATTGCGGGAAAGGAGCTGGATCTGTCATCCATCTATTGCGCATGTGAGGTATTATGTACCCCACACAAGCCCGTCTTAAGCTCGGGGCGCGCGGCCGCCATGTTTGACCTTGATGTCATTTCCCGATTGTAATTTGTCTCCAATGTCACTCTTCTTGGAACTTTCAGGCTAGTCCCGGAGTTCCCGCAAAACCGCAACCAGATACGTACCGGTGTACTTTCAGGTTGCGGCTACATGCAATGATTCTGACGATAGCGGAATTACTGTTTATATGCTTCTATTGGTATTTCAATGAGTTTCCCAGATGGTAACCCATCCCTGAAATGCTATTTCATGGTAGTGCACGAAATTTCGTGCCATTCTGTTCATTAGGAAATGAGAAAAACGTGAACGGAATACATGGTCCAACCCACCCGTGCCTCACATATTCCTATTTATTAATCAATAAATCATAATTTTCGGGTAATATTAGAGTGTGACCCACCTGCTTATTGGAAATCCCAATCGAGTGAGACGTCTCGTATAAAAAAATTCGAATTCCCCTCAGAGAGAACCTTAAACAGCTGAGAGTATCGAGCAGCACAAGATACTTCGCCCAACATGCTAATGTTGGGCGAAACATGCTAATGTTGGTATGCATTCTTGCTCCTCTTGAGCAAGAATGCATACCTATGCTTCGACAGGGTCACGGTCGTATGAACAGGTCTGGAAACTCCTATTGCGAACATGGTTCCGAATTCCGGGCTCAAAAAATTCCGCTTTTGCTCACTTTTTCTTATGGCGCTGCGATCGAGTAGTAAGTGCACGTGTTGATGTTTACAAATCAAACTTATAATATCAACATCAGTTCCCTAATCTTTGTGTCAGTGGAGTGATCTAACATGCCGTGTGCGTGTGCTGTTCCAATATGCCCAACGAATAATTATGAATCCAAAGAGATTCGTTCAACCTTTAAGCTACCGAAAGATTTTGATTTGCTGCAGTTATGGTTGAAGAAGCTCAACTTGAAGAAGCTCACCACAAAGAGCGTATGACAGACACATTGCTGATTGCTGAAGAAGCTGTGATTCGGGAGTTCATAAAACGCGATGCAAATGGTCGAATTATCGAGCAAGTACGCGATAATTTCATATACATACTGACATACACAGATAGTTTCAAACGTAGGACCATGCGATTAGGAAGCTCATCTTTATTAGATCTGTTCAACTCAATATTTGGGGGAACGAAAGTTCGATAAAATATTTATTTTTCCGATAATGATTCTCAAACTGGGATACATAGACTTTGATAAAATATATCGAAAGAGCGTAAATTATATCGGAGGAAATGACATACATTCCATAGTCAGAACCAATAAATTGGTGATGTTGGCATGTTTACTTTTTCGAACATCATACTACTCGATGGCAGTGCCCTGCTCACCGTGGTCAACTTTGGCACTACACCTGGCTCCATTAAGGGCATGTGAAAGCCGACTTTTACCGACCGAGCGGACCGTACTAAGGGTAAGGGAGGTTGGGTTAGATGTTACATATATGAATATATTATATGGGAGGGGGAGGGGTGGTGTGAATCCTCCCCCCTTCTTCTGCGTCATAATAACTGCGTTATGCTTATTGATGCATACGTAGATTCATGACTGAATAGCTATCTGCAAGGTACACTGATGGTGAGTTATTGATGTAAAAAATGAAGGTTCCTAATCACATTTTTTATATACTGTCAAGTATATTTTTTATGTGACATCTAGTGATAATTCTGCTGAGGCTCACATTTTTTGTATATACTTGCATTCAAGTATATTTTTTATGTGGCTTTTTTGTTGAACCATCACTTTTACTCTTGAAAACACATTTTTGTACTATGTGTGTGTGCACATTTTTGTACTATGTGTATTCATTTTTAGTGAAGTGATTTCTGCAGGAATATCTTCCTCGGGAACTTTTTCTAAGCAATTACTCGAATGCACCTCTACACTTTCTTGAGCTATTTTGTCAGTTCCAAGAAGAGAAAACCTGTTCAAATGTGTATTGATTCTGACACATCGCTGCCTCTTATTGGCCAAAGTCATGTATTCATGCTATCGCTGTACCTAAAAGGATTCATTGTCATAGAATCACTATTTATGTTATGGCATCCATTCAGATTGTAGACACAAATTTGACTCTATTTGGGACTCAAAACAATTCCAGAATTTCATGCGAAGCAACTCCACAAAGCCAACCTGTTCCAAAAATTTTAATATCCAAAGTTCATGATTTATATCAAACAGCTAGAAATTGGTAAGTACAGATAGAAGCTATGTAGACATTATTGGAGTACATACATTCATGACATACCTTGAAATGAAGATGAAATCACACCTCTCGAGTACAAAGATCTCAACAGACATAATTGGGAGCTCGTGGAATACTCAAGATCAGCTTTTGCTCTCGAAGTCACTCAAGCGAGCTATTCTGAACAAATACCTTAGGGTATTCATGTTGATACCTTGAAAAGAATGATGAGATTGATCAGAGTTAATATGAAGGCACACAACTAAGAATGAGGTTCTGAATTCCAACAATGAATTCATGGTATGATGAAATTTATAAGTTTCCAATTCTAAGTCAAAAAAGCTCCACAACTGGGCCAAATTTCAACAGATTGAAACAAATAAATATGAAATCATTCCTCTAAAATACAGGGACCTCAGGAGACACAAATTAGAGCTCACTGCAATGTCCACTAATTCACTTTTGCTCTAAAATTCACCCGGGCGCTCCATTTGGACCAGGTGATTCCAAGATATTCTAGTTGGAACCTGGAATTGTATGGTGAAATCAATTAAACATGATTCAGAGGTCAACTCATGGCAAAAAGAATCTCAATTTCATCACTACATTCTTTGTATAATGGAATTTACCAAGTAACTTCTCAATTCCAAGTCACAAAAACTCCACAACTGAGCCAATTCTCAATTGATTCAAAGAAGTGAATATGAAATCACCCGTCTAAAATACAGGGATCTCAGGAGACACAAATTGGAGCTTATTGAAGTGTCTACTAATTCACTTTCGCTTTAAAATTCACCCGGGCGCTCCATCTGGACCAGGTGATTCCAAGATATTCTAGTTGTAACCTAAAATAGTATGGTGAAATCAATCAAACATGATTAAGAGGCTAACTCATGGCAATAAGATTCTAAAGGTTGTTACTAAATTCTTTGTAGAATGAAATTTACCATGTAACTTTTCAACTCCAAGGCACAAAAACTCCACAACCAAGCCAATTCTCAATAAATTGAAAGAAGTGGATATGAAGTTACCTCTCTATAATACAGGGATCTCAGCAGACACAAATTGGAGCTCACAGTAATGCCCACTAACTTATTCTTGCTCTTAGAGTCACCCGGATGCGCCATTTGATGTAGATAATTTTAAGATATTTTAGTTGAAACCTACAGTAACATGGCAAGATCAATCAATCATGAACCAGAGGTCAACTCATGACACTAAGATTCTAAATATTATCACTACATTCTTTGTGGAGTGTAATTTACTATGTAACTTTTCAATTCTGAGTCACAAAATCTCCACAACTGATGCAAATTCTCAATCAATTTAAATGAATGAATGTCAATTCACCCCTCTATTAAACAGGGATCTCAGTGAACACAAAATGAAGCTTATTGCAAAATTAAAATATTTACTTTTGCTCTAAAAGACTTACCCGGGCTCGCTATTTTAACCAAGTCTTTTAACATATTGTGGTTGAAACATCAAACAGAATAATTAGTTTGCTCTGGTATAATCATGAGGCCTTAACATTGCAGGAAAATCCTGAACTGGATCAATACATTCTCAACACCTATAGCAGGAATTTGGTGTAATCGAGAGGTTGTAAACCTATCTGATGGACACTCCCATGTATCTGTAAAGATGGCATTTTCAGCAAGTTTGGTGGATGCATGACTTTTCTCTCAGTTTATTGATCAACTGATTTTCTCCTCTGAACTGTATTCAAGTATAGGACTTCATTAATACCTTGGATAATGCTTCTCTATTCTGTACATAAATATCTGATGTCCACGAAAGACAATTTCATACCTCGAAAGGCTCAGATTTGGATGTCAATATCAATGAAGCCTTGCTTCGTTGATTACTGTCTCAGTTAATTATTGACTCAGTTCAATTGAGGCTCAGAAAGATAATCCTTATATCTTCACTGTCGTGTGAACTGCTTTTCAAATCGAGGAGCCGAGCTAATAAGAGTCTCAAGAAACAGAATTGTCACTTAGATTGTCAACACTTGGATTCGTTCTTTTCACATATAAACGAAGTTATCACTGTCTTTAGTTTTACCAATGGATGAATTTTCCGGCTCTGCTTCTATGTGCACGCCGAATACTGCGCGACAAAACTCACGACAGTCTGCGAGTACTCATTCATTCAAACAACAACAACAGCTGATGTGGGCTGTGTAGAGGACCTAACCCAACCTTACCTCGACTCAGCCAAAGTCACAGCTCATGGGCCTTCGGAAAATGTCATACTTCTGATCATTTTCTGAACTTTTTGAGGACGATCTCGGAAAAAGTACGTCCAAGTATGGAAGCTCCCGGATGCGATCTATCATTTAAAAAAAGAATCGAGTTGATTGGATGGATATTGCCTTCACACTTTGGTTTCGAAGTTAGGCGTGTGAGTATTTTTCAGGAAATGGTCAACTTCCAAACCAAAGTGTGAAGGCAATGTTCAACCAATCAACTCGATTCTTTTTTTGAATTATAGATCTGTCTTCAAAGCTTCCATACTTGGAATTACTTTTTTGAGATTTACCGTAGATCTCGAGGAGAAAAATCGATTAGTTGATGGTTTGGGGTGTCGGTCAAAGTTGGCTTTCACATGCCCTTAAAAGGACCAACCTTTACATTGAGCTTCCAGACCTGTTTATACGACCGTGGACAGGGTATACACTTTAGTATGGATGGGCTATACGAGCCCTTCCTACAATAGGCTGATCGAAGCGCGCCATCTCTAATGGGTGGAATATCTGGATCCCTTCCGGACTCTTTAGCATACTCTATGCTATTTAGGCCAGGCCGTAGTCAGCTGATATATTGAATGTAAGGTAGCGGCTACTGGCGGCTACATGCGCTCGTTTGAGGCGATTCTGAGTGTGGGGTACATAATACCTCACATGCGCAAAAGATGGATGACAGATCCAGCTCCTTTCCCGCAATTGACGGCTCAAGACCTCGATCAGTATATAAGAGCGCATAAGTGCTTCATCGCCACGCGTCCAGGGCACCACCTGCAACTCCAGCCCTGCTGATTACCCATATAGAAAAGTTCCTCAAATATTCATCAAATTTGATCAAATGCTTGAAGAGCGTAATCAAATTTGATCAAATAATGTAATGATATTTTGATCAAATTTGATCAAATGCTTGATGAGAACTGTCAGAATCGTGCTCCAGCTGTAGTTATATAGGTATATTTCAATGTGTTGCTAACCAGGATACATTGGTATATTCTCATGCATTCGATCCGGAGTTATATACCAAATAATCTCCGGAAAACATCCGTGTCAAAATGTTTTTAAGAAAAAAATCTTCCTGTCATGCATCACTCGCAACATTGAAAAGAAACGTATACTGTTACCAGGCACTAGGTGGCTATAATTTTATGCAGGTTATGTATTCTTACACAGACAACAAAATCATTTTATATCCGTATAAAATTTTCTGAATGATTAACTCACACCATTCCATTAAATTGTAAGTTTATCACCTTAATGATTTGTCAGACTATAAAATGATTGTTTACATGTGACTACATAACCTGCAAACATGTATAATTCTGGCATCAGTAAAACTGTCTATCAGCTCATGAGCATTGCGTCCGGACGAGGAGAACTTTTCACAGAGAAATTTCCACGAGATTGGATCGGGTTTGGTGGAAAAATAAAATTGTACATCATACGGCATTACTTATGCACACGGAAACACGGCAATCCATCATTCAACATCAGTATTATGTTCTGTATCAGAGTATACTTATATAGCTGCAGCCGACGCATGTTTCCAACAGCCCGAATCAAACATTTGATCAAATTTGACCAAAATATCATTACATCTGGATCAAATTTGATGTGAATATTTGATCAAATTTGATGAATTGGTCAAATTACTTGAACAGATTTCTATACGGGTAGAGACCCTCCAGGTAATGAGTCCGGTTACGATGAACCAGGTTGCAGGTGGGGGACGAAACGCACAAGAGCCTTCTGCTCAAAGCGTGTAGAGTCATTCATTAGTAGGTGTAAGCCATCAGCTTATTCTTACACTTGTTACTAGACAGGTAATGGCATATTCGCCGCCATTGTCGAACTCGGCAAGTGTCAGTTGTTCTATTAATCCTATGACAGTCATTCGTCCCTTCCATTGCAACTTCGGGACTGACAATGACAATCTTAGTGGAATCCAATGCTCGACACGGCTGCTGGAGGATACCACCAACTCTTATATCAAAGCCCAATAGTTCATTCGAATTTTCCAGCATGTTTATAATTTTTTGCGAGAACGCAAGGACTTGCGATTTTGGATGGGTTACTCGGAAACAAATCCTAAATGACTCGACGTAGATTTGAATGGAACCCTCGAGACCGCGAGCGCATTTGTTTCATCTCGCTCAAGGCGCAAGGTCTCTACCGACTGAGCTAAAGACGCACTCCAAACCCCAAGTAATGATTGCAATAATCTTCCATGGGTTCTTTCCTCTCTTTGAATTACGCCAAACTAGCGAATACTCGTAGATAAAAAATCAGAAAATTCATGCTGAAAACCATTTTTCAAAACAATTCCCATCTGCTTACCATGGTCCTAGAATAAACTTGAGAGAATGTATTGGATAGTGTGGCCCAAAACATTTTGAGAAGATGTATGTACATACAACTCTTCTCTACAAATTTTGACGCATACATTTTCCTACCAATACAATGTACCCTCTGAGTATACCACGTAGGGAATTATTAACTGTTTGATGACCTTTGATGAATATGAGGAGTCAGACTCTCTTTGCAGAATTTCTTTTTATCCATTGACATCGTCGATTCCACAGAAAGGTGATTCATCGCAAGAATTGCAGCGCTATCATTATTATTTTGTGGTAAAGCTAGCATGCCAAGGATAGAACGATTACCGATTAAGAGCTTCTCTGCGGATTATTATCAGTGACCGCACGAGCGTCTCCGAACAATACCAATCTTTCCGGCAACGATCCTCATCCTTCCGGCAAATTTCCCATGTGTACGCTAACGAGCATCCATATGTATCGACATCCAAGATAATTTTCAAATATGGTTGATCTTACCCTGTTCCAATGAAGCTGATCTGCTAAAGTTATCCATACATTCGCCAACAGATTCCATTACAATGCGCCTCACCAAATGAATCTCTTGGATTTTCAATCGGAGATTATTCAACTTCACCTTATCTTCTAGCAACCTTGTCATGAGTCGTTTCATCTCTACCCACAGCGAATGATATTGAACATCTGGAAGTTTTGTCGATGTTTCAATTTCTATTAGAGCTGTTATACAAGCCAAGAGAAATTATTTGATATTCATACAGATACATAGGCTATCAAATAGTGCATCTACAGCCAATTTGCACCTATTTGGCTATTTCTACTTTGGAGTATCTCACAGTTTTAGTCTGGAAAGGAGCCCACACAACGAGATAGGAATTTGGGTTTAGATGAATTTCGTTGGAAAATCCTATGTTATATAGAGCTAAGAATTCTGAACAAAAAGATGGAGAATAGTTTCTTCATAATTAATCATTTAAGTAGCACTAGCGAGTGAAAAAAAATGACGGTCAATGAGCTACCAAAATTCACAAGTATAATACTCCCTATGTTCACGAATCGATATCCGTTTTGAAAAATGGGGGTCACTGACCGTTTTTCCGCGTAAAAAGATCATGAACATTCCGCTCTTATACACGCATTCTTACGCGTAAAATAATTCCGCGGAATGATCATGAAAACATCGCGTCTTTCGTAAACGACGACGGTTAAAATTCAATCACATAGATGAAAGGCTTTACAAGTCAACGTCAAATAAATTGGTAAAAACGAATTTTAGTCATCGCTCTGACTGGTATCAAAATTATTGAGTGAAAAAACCAAAAGATCAAAAATACTCTGTGCATACGATCCCTCCTTTGATTTGAATCGTTTTCAGTTTCGTTATGTTTGAAGTCGCACAATTAGTCTCCGAGATAGTCTCTTTAATACAGCACGTATTAGGAATCTTCCCCCCCCCCCTTATTTCACTTTTTCTAAAAGTTTAGCTTGGTGAGTATGACCATCCTTTTGCCCTATAAATTCATCTGATATCAGAAATATGAATTTTACCCCTTGAGAGTCATGAGATCAGGGATAACATGTCGAGTGAATATTCACCAAAATCTGAACGTAAAATGAATGTAGAGAGATTGGAGAGAATTTATTTCAACCCTTGAGTGTCATGAGATCAGGAAAAAGTATGTCGAGTAATTGTTCTGCGAAATCTGAACGTGGAACGTATTAAAAAGAATTGATTACATTACAAATTTGATTATCGTTGTAATTTTGAATCAACTTGAGTTACTCACCATCTCTTTTATTTACTGAATATATTGAAAATGGTAACCCATCTAGAACGCAATAGAAAGAAAACGATGGCAAGAAAATCCGTTTCAGCATTGATCACTCCAATTTAAAAGTCAATAGAGATGGTGAGTAACTCGAGTTGATTCAAAATTACAGTGATAATCAAATTGTAATGTACTCAATCCTTTTTAATACGTTCCACGTTCAGATTTTGCAGAACAATTACTCGATATACTTTTTCCTGATCTCATGACACTCAAGGGTTGAAATAAATTCTCTCCAATCTCTCTACATTCATTCTACGTTCAGATTTTGGTAAATATTCACTCGACACGTAATCCCTGATCTCATGACTCTCGAGGGGTAAAATTCATATTTCTGATATCAGATGAATTTATAGGGCAAAAGGATGGTCATACTCGCCAAGATAAACTTTTAGAAAGAGTGAAGTAGGGGGGGGGGGAGATTTCAATACTTGGCTATGGTAATTATTGAAAATTCTCAAACTAAAAAATGAGCTGTGAATGGTAACATGTAGAAAAATCCAAAAGACACTTATTTATCTCAATCATTCCCCCGATGAGCAGCACTGTGTTAAATTCCAAGATGGATGTTTTGGAATCCTAGCGAAGGAATTAGAATGAATTTTTGTCTCGATCGATATGAACGATCGAGACTTTATCGCTCGCGGGGATTTCAAATCATATTATTACATGACTCGGCTAATGCAAGCTAATTTTAACCAACGGATCTGTTGATTAAGTGACATAGATCGATATTGGATTACTCCAATTCGATCTATGTACCTTCAAGGCACCTCGCAATTCGAGTGTCGCAACTTGAAGGAATTTTGATGGAATTTTAAATACATGAAAAATGAGACGAGGAACGAAAAATTTTGAATCTACGCTAGATGTTGGTGCGTTTCGTCTTTCCTCTCCGGATCAGACTCTTCAGGGGGGCTGGAGAGATCCGAGTAGAGGTTGGCCCCCGACCGTTTGTCACCGGTTGTCGGCGAATAAACAATCGAGATGAAAACCGTTCTTGCGAGTGGCTGCAAAAGCCCTCGTGTAACATATAACCCCGATCAAAATCATGACCATCAAGCCACTTTGGCTAGGTGACGTCGGGGGCCAACCTTTACTTGGATCTCTTCAGCCCCCCTGAAGAGTCTGATCCGGAGAGGAAAGACGAAACGCACCAACATCTAGCATAGATTCAAAATTTTTCGATATTCATCTCATTTTTCATGTATTTGAAATTCCATCAAAATTCCTTCAAGTTGCGACACTCGAATTGCGAGGTGCCTTGAAGGTACATAGGTCGAATTGAAGCGATCCAATATCGATCTATGTCACTCAGTCAACAGATCCGTTGATTAAAATTAGCTTGCAGTAGCCGAGTCACCTAGCGAAGGAAATTTCGCGAGAAATTTCGAGCAGTGAAACTTTGATAGCAAAACTTGAAATTAGTTGATTTAATTTGACTTGAGTTGATGCGAAGACTCTCAACTCTACTTTTAACAGTATAAGGTTTTCAACTGATGAGAAACTTCTGGATTGTGAAAATTCCTTACACGAGTTGTTTCATCCGCTCTCCAAGAAGAGAGGATCCCAACCACCAAAATGACCAACTAATGGGTGACTAACAAATGAAACATGGAATTATGACAATATAATACACGGCGCCAACTTCACGCCGTGTATTATACTCTTAGGTCCCTTGTATCGTAAAAAACTATTGTAGTCTATCCTGATCAGCGATTGAACCAACTAATTAGGAGAAACCTTGCAATTACTGTGAGCTATAAGAGCTATAAGAGCTATAAGAGTATAATACACGGCGCCAACTTCACGCCGTGTATTATACTCTTAGGTTCCTTGTATCGTAAAAAACTATTGTAGTCTATCCTGATCAGCGATTGAACCAACTAATTAGGAGAAACCTTGCAATTACTGTGAGCTGCTTCTCAAATCGTTCAAAGTGGTGCCATCAGAAACTAGTATATTACTCCAGATGCAAGGTCCGGCACTTTTGCGACACAGAGATAGCTTCTCCCCGATCGTAATGAGGGGAAAATATTTTTCGAGCCTCAAAACAGACTGCCGAGCCGGAGGAGTGTGCTATTTTATAGCATTAGGGCATTAAATGCAAATTTTCGAAGACGGGACAAAAACTTACCGCTTTCGTTGCCCTACCCTAGAAAGTTTCTCTCATTCATAGTCTCGAAGTCAAGATGCTCGTCGAGATGAAACATATTCGCAAAAACAAGTGGTCCAATTTTCTTATTTTCGGAGCCTTTCCCTTCGAACTGTTGACGTATTTGCAAAAGATGCGACTATTTATACACGATCTATTATGATTTCAATACACGTACCTTCCGAGAATCTGGATCGACTGGGCCCTGCCTCACACTGCTGTTCGACTGTATCTGCCGATAGTGAATGACTCGAAGAGGTTGCAATAGTATGCTCTATGGATTCCTTGAATTCTGGGCTCACTCGCTCAAGTTGGTCTAAGAGGTGACATATCACTTCCCAAGTGGGAATCAAATCTTCATCTAAAAATAATCAAAACAACGAATCCCGGTGAGGTTGACCATACAGTGTCAGTTTTCTCCTTGATAGATACTCGTTGGAAATCTCAAATTATGATTTTTCAAATATCTCTAATATTTTTGCCTGATTAAATAATGAGCCCATGATTTGGTATTCAGAGTATCGTCAACCGAGGTAACTCTGGAACAAAAATGGTATTTCTGCTCTTAAACCTCGTGAAGCTTGTACGTACGTGTTACATCTGAAGCGCATTGTATCTGGGGTCAATCGAAAGGTTAAAGTCTCAGCTTTCGATTGCCTTGTTTATAAAGTCCATTTGGACATCTTTGGTCAGAGCTAAAAACACTGGAAGTCGTGTTCCAAAGTTAAAACCGGACTGGGGTAACTTTGGAACAGGGATTGTTATCGTCATCTATTCACTATTTTATTCGTTAACCAGGTCACGCAATCGGTTTTCACCATCAGTAATTGAAAGCTGATTGTCTGAGCTTTCCATTGACCTGTTGTAAAAGTCTCTTCGGTTGAATCGAACTTCTATCATCAAGCATAGCCACCTTCATCATAACTCACTGTCTGCGCCACGGCTAACTCTCGAAGAGGAAAATACCTTTACAGTCGGTTCCTGACGAAAACTGCCTTAACTCGGCTTCCGTGGGTCGAAATGAGGGGTTCTCTCGCTCATTTAGAAGCTCTTATTGACGACTACTCAAGTGATTGGAATCTGATGATGATAGAGATCTTGGGAAATGATAGAGAGTACATGAACAAGCGTTCCAAAGTTAGCCTAGTTTCAGAAAAAAATACGTACTTGTCAGTTTTTACTTTACAAAATTAAAACTGGCCAAGGATACTCCAATGTAACAATGGATTCGTCCAGATATGTGTACAGACAAGTGAAATCTAGCTCAGTTGCTTTGAAGTCGACCTCACAAATTCGGAACCACACCACTTTTCCCGAGAGACTGTTTGTTGGATTGAAAAAGTACTGTGGAAGAAGTCAGTTAATAAACGGATAAATAGCTGATGGAGTTTCACGCCTGTACAAAACATTGTTTATTCGTGTCCCAAGTGGGGGAAATCGGTGTTAACGTCTCAGGATCATCTGTCTAACCGACTGGGCGTGATAAGCAGTTTTTCATGGGTTGTTTCAAAGTTATCCCCCCCTCCCCTGTTCCAAAGTTACCCCGGTTGACGGTATTCTTGAATGAGTTCAGCTTTGGTTACTGAATAAGGTAAGTATACAATGTAGCCCACCTGCCTTCTGTACCCAACATGCCCATATGCCGATCTCAGAACTGGGCATTCGCTGACCTTCCCGCAATTTTTTTTCACGTTTGTATTTTGAAAATATGAGAGATTGAGTGAATTGGATCGACCCCGATAGATTTTAGCATGTCCCAGAAGATTGATAATGATTTTCCATTTTTCGATTTTGGACAGCAGAGAAATCGCCGAGAAAATCGCGTTTCGAAAAACGAATGCGAAATTTGTTTAGTTTCACCAATCTTCAAGTGTCTTAGCGCATTCGATCTCTTTTCTCAAGGCCTGCGAAATCCGCTTCTCAGACTTGCAAAAGTCCGATCTGGATCTATTTTATGTGCAAAAGAATGAGGTGATTTGTTAAACATGAAGGCCAACATCGGAGTGTACCCAAAATGCCCCAATGAGGTTATCACGGTGGAACTTGCAGTATGACTTTTTTCACCAATCAGAACATGTTTATCACGTCAAAAGAAGCCGGAAATAGTCATTAGGACCGATAAAAAGCTCTAGATGTAGTTGCGTACCGACAAAAACAAATATATGATTTCGATCGCAGGTTTACATTGTTTCAAAAGATGGGGGCATGTTGGATACACTCGATCGCGAACTTGTGAAAAATCACTTTTTGGAGAATATGCAC
The DNA here is from genome assembly GCA_029851415.1 of Eretmocerus hayati. Classification (NCBI taxonomy): domain Eukaryota; kingdom Metazoa; phylum Arthropoda; class Insecta; order Hymenoptera; family Aphelinidae; genus Eretmocerus; species Eretmocerus hayati. Next base: position 94,679,875 of record CM056744.1, on the reverse strand, counting down.
GGTTCTGGTTGAACAAAATTCAACTTTACTTAGTTCATTTCAAGGAGCTTAGAACATGCTTTGAAATGAGCCAAAGCGCGTTGGAGAACATTGAAGTGCGGGACAAAAGTGATGGCAAAATGGCTCAAGCGGGGCATGATGGTTACCCTCACCTCATTATTGCGGAAATTTCATAATAAATCAAAGATTACTGTGGCCTTGAGCATGTGGTGGCGAAGATACCACTGTCTCTTTGTGTGTTATGGCATTTTAAATTAGGTTTCTCATTTGATCTGGGCATTTTTTGAATGAAACACTTTTGCTTACCTACGTTTGGAGGAGTGGGAGGTGGATTCACAGTTGAAATCGATGATGTAGAAATACAAATTAAAACAATCAGTTTTGATATCAAATCCATATCTGAGTGATTTCAATTTAAAATTCACGCTGAGAAGTAGAATTCTTATATTATGATTACCTGCAGTGCAAAGGTATAAAATGAGAGATATGGCTATTCAAAAAGGAACAGGATGGTCCAAAAATTAACTACTCACTTTTGCTAGTACAATAGTCCAACAGAGCTGTTAGTTGGTGTATTCAGAACGATAACTGTGATTACATTTTGACAAAAATGTATCTCGGGATCTCATCGCACTGTATGAGACATACTCTAAATGAAGGAATTAGAAAAGTTCATCTTGCATAAAAATTTTTTACAACTCCGCGTGCAACCTGACTGATTGTATGGAAAATTCCGCTATAAATGGACGTAAGGAAACGAATGTTGCTTCCCAATCTCTAGATGATTACCAGACGATGAACACGTTTTTTCCATTGAAGTAGGACTAACTCAATGATATTCAGTTAGCTAATCTTATCAGGTGCTGTATTTGATTTGAATAAGCCTTCCATTAGAAAGGTATGAATGGTTTCATTATCGCGGAGTTATTATCTAGATAAATACGATACAATACTAGGAATATCATATGGTATTTTTCGTTCTGGATATAACATCGGAAAAAAGTCTTACTCTGTTTGAAAATTTTGCATTACTGCACGAACCCGCATCTGCGAGTTTGATGTTTATATCATCTAATATGACTTATGTTAATATTTCTCCTCAATTCCCATAATCTGACAATGTAATCGTCTATCAAGCGCTCATGACGAGAATCAGAACATATGGAAGGAAATGCGGAACTTCGGCCTCTTACCTAAGAGAAAAGAGGAGGAATTGCACGGTTTCACACCGAACGAGTTGAACGGTCACTTTGTGGGAGTCTCTGTCTCGCCTCACGAGGATATCGGTAAAGCAATGGGTGATTTGTGCTAGCCTCGGAGGAGATCTTCAAATTCAAACCCACAAATTTCAGTCGAGTAGTCCTTGCTATCAAGCGTTTTTTCTCGAAGGCTCGTGTTGGCAGATGGAGTTCCCCAAAGTGTGATCGCGAAGGTTCTGAGGGCCTTAGGTGATCTCATAGTTCACATTTTCAACTCCTCTTTCACTCACAGCGTTTTCCCGGAGGCTTGGAAGCAGGCACAGCTGATTGCGCTGAAGAAGTCTGCGGTATTATCAGCTCTTACAGACTCCCGACCCATGGTACTGCTGTATTTTCTCTTCAAGGTTCTGGAAAAATAGCACAAGACCAAATCACGGAGTACGTCAAGGGTTAAACATTTATTAGATCGAGCCCAGACTGGTTTCAGAAAACATCACAGTTCTTAGACAGCTCTACTCAAGTTAACAGGTTTATTTCAGCTTTACAGTAATCATGACATATGAGCTTGAATATTGATTCAATAAAAATCATCGAGAATAATGCGAAATTTGAAAAGAGAAGCCGCAACTCTCGAGGAATGTAAGCAAGAGCTTACAAGCTTGAAGGCTCGGTTCCGAGATTATTGATTCTGCATTCATAGGTAATTGAGGCCCGATTTTCACAAGTTTTTGGATCAATTCCATCTTTTCTGTTTCGTACAGTCTACACTGCCATACTACGTGATTTAGCGTGTGACTTTCTTGATCACAAGTACATTTCAATCTCTGCCCACCACTGTGAGCGATTTTTTCCTAGTGTTTTGAATAATTTACCCAATCATGACGTAAGCGAGATGGGTCGGAGCCCACTATCAGACTTCTTTATAAAATGAACGAAAGAATGTTTCCATTCTTCAGGATAATCGTTTTTTAGATGCATCTCATTGAAAATGTCGAGTAGCAAGAGTTTCATCTGAATTAGTATGACTTTGATGATTTCAAAGTCAATCCCATCCATACCTGGTCTAGATTGGTTCTTTTCATATCCGAGAGCGCCGTTATATTCAGTAAAACTATATGGAGCATCGAAAAATTCATTGCATTAAGAGGGTGGGAAATTGTATTCAGGTTCAACTTAAGGCGGGCAAAGCTTGGATAAGGCTATCTGGATTCTCTCTGCGTCATTGAGGTTATTGTTCGAAGATTGTGGTTTAATTTTCATCCAGCTGGGCTTTAGGATTTTACAAGTATTCCAGACATAACTTCGATCTATCTGACTATTCAAATTGGAAGCAAATTGACGGAAGTTTTCTCTTTTTTTAACTTTGAAAGTTTTTCTAGCTTTAGCCGAAGCTCTCTTGTACTCTATAAGGTCTCTAAGATTTTTCGTATACTTCCACTTTTTGAATGCCGCACTTCTGAGTCTCTTTACCCGGTCATAATCCTTGTCCCGCCAAGGTACAGGGGGTTTGAAGTTTGTTATGATTCGTTCGATACAAATTTTTCTTTGGCGTGGATTCTTTAACATCATCTTGGACTTACCTACGGAATATTTATATTTGGAGAAATTGTCCCAATCAGTGCGGATAGATTTGAGTTTGTATGTCTTTTTACTGTATGAGCTCTTCTGTGAGCCAATAGAGATGAAACTTGGATAATGATCCAACCCTCCAGGCCTCTTCACTTACGATAATACTTATTCTATCCAAAATACTAGGAGATGGAAGGACCAGATGCTCTACTCAAATTGACCGATGACATCGGAGTAGGAATCGACAGGAAAATGATCACCCTGATAGTATACTGTTCGACTTTAGTTGGGCATTTAACACAATTTCACCATCAGAATTGTTGCGTACGCTTTGACACTGAGATCAGCACTCCCGTGGATGAAGTCGTACTTGCAAAGTCGCACCCAAATAGTTACTTTAAAATATGGGGATTCTGATTGGCTTACAACCAATCTGGGTGTTCCGCAATGCTCTGTTCTCGGGCCCTTGCTTTCCAGTCTGTAGGCCAATGACCTGTCTGGGTTACTGGGAAAAAAGTCAGCGAATCACCTTTTCTTTGCTGATGCATGACCTCCGAATATTTCTCCAAGTAGAGAAAAAGTATATCAAGGAGGGAATCACTCGGCTGGGAAGGAACTGAGAGGATTGTAGCTGGCTGGGCTGAAAATTCCGCTCTGCGTCTCAATGCTGGTGTTACGTACCTCTGATCGAGCCAATCTATACCACATAAATCTGCATACATATGTATAGTATAAGCCATCTAATGGTGAGATGTAAATTGATGTTGTTTTTTCTTGTTAGGCAGTAAAGGCGTAGATCTTAGGTTTTAGCTCATTAAATTATGCAAGGCACTGCTGAGGACAAGAGAAGTGATTAAAGATTGGGGCTAGAAAGGGTAAAGAAAATAAAACGAAGCGGCAGAGGAAACACAGATTTGCAGGGGCAGACTACGAGACCAGGCACTTTTGGCGACGGGCCCTCTCCGACGTCCGCGCGGTCTCGCTAAGAAGGGCCTCATTTGCGGCACACGACAGAGAACGGACTTGCCAGAGTCCGACAGACTACGGCCTTGCCTGTACTAAAGATACGCGCCCGAGTGTATCAGTCTGTCTCTCTCTCTGCCTGTCCTTCAGCTACACCCGTCTCCATAGTTTGAACGCTTGAACGGAGGTGGAGCCAGTGAGACAAAATCGTTGTTGGTTAATTACAATTAGCCACGTGCTGCCACAGAGAGGGCCATCGTCTATAAGGGTCGACCAGAAGAAGCTCCCCTTTTCCATCCGCAAGATCGCCATAAAGCAGGCTCTGGCAGCAGCAGTTACAAGTAAATCTTGCGTCAGGATCAGCAGCGTTGAGCTTGAGCGGCAGATTCAGCCACCAGAAACAGCCTCCTTCACCTCAACTCCCTCAAGGTCACTTCTCAGGAGCCAGCAGTGCCGCAGAGAAATAACCGAAAAAAAGTAAGGGAAATCTGAATTATTATATTCAATTACACCAATGCCATTGACGGAGCATTAATGGGCTAGAAATTATTGCATGTTGGCGTTTCTGAATAATTTGAAATTTGTCTCCATCGGCGCGAAATTCCATCAGCTGAAGGCCGCCACTTCAGCGTTGGCCGATCAAATTGATTGATCAGTATAACAAGCCGGCAGCCGTAGCTGACCGTTGTAGCTGGGTGATATAAGAAGTTTTACTCGCTTGCCGACAGCCGCTTACACGACCGTGGCTGGTCGAATTATTCTCGGGTTTTATCTAAAATCGACAGCCGGCCTTAATCGGCGTGGCTGAGTTCCTTTACTGGATAATCACCTCGAGCAATTATTCTCTCGATTATAACTCATTACGGTAATATTCGCCCCTATAGAGAATATGTTGCTGACTGGAGTATAAATAGCAGAATTGATCAGTCCCTGTGATTCATGCTGAAATCAGGGCCGGTTTCTGAGAAAGTGGCCCACCGATTAATCTGTTCTAATAATTAACGGCCGGCTCTCATTAGCTGCAGCCGAGCTAGGTGTATGAACCCTTTTCCTTTCTTTTCTTCTGCTGAATTTAATTGGAGAATTCAAGAGCTGCATATCAAGCTGTTTACGAGGCTGTACATGGAAGCTTGAAAATCGTATCGACTACATTTCCTTTAACCATCTCAGTTTCTTTTATGTGTTCTATTTCAGCACATCGTGCTACTTATGCACCACAGATTTCGCACCTCTTTCTCGCCTCTCCCTGAGACTCAAGTGATAAGTGTAGAAAGAGTGCAGAGGGTTCGGTTGGAAAACGATTAATTTTGCCTGATTCGAACCCGAGCTCGAGGACTCAGTCCTGGCTCGAATAGATTTTTGCGCGTAGTCTATAGTACATATAGTTCTGTAACACTGGCAAGACAAAGGCAATTTTCTTCTTCTCTGACAGGAATATCGCGGATCTGGAGAAGATGGACCTGTAGGGTATTGAGATACAGAGTGGAGTGCTTTTCCCTCTCATTGACTCTGCCGTAAGCCTTAGTTGGGTGTTAGACAGTGAGTTACCGTCGGAATCGTATATAAATGAAGTAACCAGGAAAGTGAATAGGGCCCTGTATGGTTTGCGATTAGTGAAGGCATGCATCACCGAAGCTCTCGAAATTCGACTAGTCGAGCCTTTAATTCAGCCTCTTATGGACTCCCGTGCAGTTGTATATCTCGACGCAGGTGACCAACTAAGGACGCGGGTACAGAGAGGGATACATCTTTGGTGTTAGAAGGAGCGAAGATACCCCCCCCCCCCCCCACCGCCCCTCGTACTACTGAGGGGTGTTTGGGTTGATTATGCACTGAAATGCACTGAATCCTTCCAGAGTCAATGTGCCCATTTTTGGAATTCCCTCCCTCTAGGACGCCGGCAGGTAATAATGGAGTCATCGTGTTCGAAGCGGCTGTGAGAGATTTCAACACACACACAGCGATCAATACGCAAACTGGGCAAGTTTTGAATTTATGAGGATTGCTGTTCTCTTCTTTTTCTTCTTCTCTTGTGGTTCATGTTTTGGTATTTCTTATTGTCATGCAATCTAGGCTGTGATATCGGAATTGAAGCCCTCAACTATTTCTAAGATTAATAGTTCTCAATGTAGAGATAAATTGACTAGTCACGACTGCGGTGGTTATAATATTCCTCGACCAAGAGCACGAGTATAAATTCTCATATGAATTTTTGGAAAAAGTACAATCACCGAGTGATCTGTATTTACTATTTTTTGCTACTATGCGAATAAAAGGACATCGATCGATCTATCTATCTATCCATATAGCGTGGAATGCGCTCGTGCTTCTATCGCGTTCACTGCGAAGGTGAAATTGCGATTCCGGTTCAGACTGCGGGAGAGTACAAGAAGGTGTGTTTTCCAGTAATACCGGGGGTCCAACCTTCTAGCCAACCTATTAGAAAATCATCAGTTTGGAATTTCTTCACAGTACTTCTAAGAATTTTAACGGGCCCTACCAGCGAGGGCCGAAAAGTTCCATATACTGAGGCATACATCCAGGAGGATGATCAATACATATTGTTGTATCTGTACATATGTAAATACTTGACGTTCGCAACCGTTGGTATTTATCGATCAGTCGGTTGTTAGTGTGTGTTTGTTTGTGTTGTTATGTTTTGAAGTTAGTCTGCTCGTGGCTGTCACGAGGATAAGACGCTCTTGTTGTGTCAAAGAAATAAAGACACGTGTTATTTTGATAATTCGATGGCTCTAATTTATTGTGTTACGAGCGAGTGTAACAATATTATAGTATCGACTGAATCGTCAAAGTAAATGTTGTCAGCCTTTAGAAGTCTAGAATGACGTGCCCTTTGATAACTGCTCTGAGTATCTAATTATTAGGGGCGGACAGGCCGAGGCCACCCCGAGGTCAAATTTCTAGAGTTATTGGTGGTCGTCGTTGAGCTATGAACTCGACAGAGCTGCATTTTCAAAATACCAGACCATGCGAAAAAACTGTAACGATCAACGTGGGATTATATTGTTAAAAACTAGGCCAGGAGAATTAGCTCAAGAAGAACCATATTTTGGCGGTGGAGGGTAAGTGCGAGTTTTATTGCTTTCTCTAAAGAGAAAGCTTTGTTTTCACCCCAGCAAAATTTTGATCAAATTTTCCACTAAAAACAATATTTTCTTCAACAAAATTCTGTTCATCTGAAAAAACCTTAGACCATTCTCTTCCTCTCGCCAAAATCTACCAATTGTAGGTAACACTCTTCCTCCTAATGGCCTTCCAAATCCGTCAGAGACTCATCTTTGTCCGTGTGTGTGTGTTGTTATCTATCGGACACGCTTTCTCTTTTACTGCCCACTATATCAATTTTTGGCTTTCTACAAGTTGCACAGAATCCAATTTCTGAGAGCCCAGTGATTTGGCAGCTTTCAGCTCTCAGTCAAATTTGATCCATGGGGTTTTTAGAGCAAAACAGTTTGAATTTCGACTCTTAATACATAAGTATCTTTTTCTCACACGGTCTCACCACGAATTGAGTCACCTAAACTATGGTTTTTTCTGCAAGATCTATCGATTAGTTAATACCGAAATTTAATTGAGTCTTCACAAATCTCAAATTTCCGAAAAAATCAAAATTTTCACCAAAAATTTCATTTTGACCCTTTTTAAGCCCACTGCATCGAAATTCCGTCTCAACCAAACGATAGATATTGTTAAAAAACCTCAGACTAGAAGGCCCAAATCTCTCTAAAAAGCTTCCTCTGAAGAATAACTGAAAAAACAATGGGAAATTTTCCTTAATATTCATTTTTTCCTCGTACCTTCTTTTATGACTCATTTATCTCAAATTCAATGACCTAAACTATAGTTTTTTCTGCATTATCTATCGATTGGTTAATACGGAAATTCAATTAAGTCTTCACAAATCTCAAATTTCCGAAAAAATCAAAATTTTCACCAAAAATTTCATTTTAACCCTTTCCAAACCCACTGCATCGTAATTCCGTCTCAACCAAACGATGGATATTGTTGAAAAAACCTCAGTCTAGATGGCCTGAATCTCTATAAGAAGCTTCCTCGAAAAAATAACTCAAAAAATAGTAGAAAATTAGAATTAATATCCATTTTTCCCCCGTATCATCCTTTACGACTCATTTATCACAATTCTAATGACCTAAAGACTTACTTATGGGCCATTCTGGATCGATTGGCTGATATGAAATTTTCATAAAATCCGTAAAACATTATTCAAATGAAGATTCTTCCGGGGGAAGGAAATTTTCACAAAGGACTCCAGTTTAATCATCTTTAAACCGACTATATCAAAATTTTCTCTCAATCAAACAATAGATATTGTTGGGAAAACTTCCTTTCAGATGACCCAAATCTCTCTGAAACGCTTCCTCGAAAGAAAAACTCAAAATATAGGGTACTTTCTTTTTCGTTAAAATTATCATCATATAACGCCGTGAGAAAGCATTCTGCTAATCACTTTTAGCAGCGTATTTTTTTTTTGAGAAGCAGGATACCATCTGGAATCATTTCTACCACTTTCAAACGAATTTCGAAAATTATTAATAATAAATAACCGTAAAAAATGACACTTTTTGCACACAAACACCCATAGCTCTGTGGGTACAACTTTGAACGGGTTCACTCTGGTTTCATCTTGTAGCTGGTGGACTAACCTACAAAATGAAAAAAAAATTTATTGCTCTAGCAGTGAAGTCCACTGTTTCTAGCGCCACGAGCCAACCAAAGCTAATTTTTGGTGTGATTCAAAACCGAGCGCCGAGTATTTTTTCGCAATATTTCTGGTTCTACGTAACCAATTTGCTTGATTTTTTTTTCAATCTGTGGTAGCTTGAGGGAAAAATGCGATAGGCTGGTTTCATTTTCGGGTTCCTCCTCATCCAATAGATATATTTCGAGATTTTAATACATAATGAGAGGCATGTGCAAAAATTATAAACAATTAGCTCTCAAAAATCGTCTATACAAGATATGATGATGTTTCCAACGGGATATTGTAGAGTAGACCTGTAGGTATCACCATGATTTTTTCCAAAACATCATCTTTGTTCATGAAAAAGTTACGCCACTTCTCCTGAAAGACAATTTTTTATAAACAAATAGGATTGTTAAAAAACGGTTCAACAAATCGTCACCAAATTTGGTATGCTTATTGACCTCAATGAGGACTATCAATTGTGTGGGTTTTCAGCCTCATCACCCAACTACTGGGAGATTAACAACCATTTGTTTATAACAAGTCCTTTTTTGTTTAACCGTATGTAATTTCGACAAAAAATGTGCTAGAACAATAAATTTCTTTTTTATTTTGTAGGTTTTTTCACTAGCTACAAGATAAAACCAGAGCGAACCCGCTCAAAGTTGTACCCACAGAACTATGGGTGTTTATGTGCAAAAGTGTCCTTTTTTACAGTTATTTATTATTAATAATTTTTGCGGAGAGCGAAATTTGTTCGAAAGTGGTAGACATGATTCTTGGGGGTATCCCGCATCTAAAAAAAAAATCAAAGTCGCACTTACCCTCCACCGCCAAAAAAAATTCTAATTCTCCTGGCCTAACCGGACGAGATTCGAAAATGACGTTCTTCCTGTAGCACGCAATAAGAATCTCTGCAATCACATAAACATTCTTTTTCTTTCCTCTTTTTATTCAGCTCCCAAATAGGACCAGCCCCAGTTCCCGGGCTAGCTTGTCGACTCTGTTCGCCTTTTGGCACGGTTCAACTCAGTGAGGCTGAAATATTCTTTTACATTAATAAGAATGATTGAAACGAGAGAAATCTAGCGCGATGATAGCGACCGTGCTTTGCTAACTAGTACTTCCCGATTATAGAACATCCCTTGAGTCTATCATTCTTTAATTTCAATATCAACGATTAAAGGTGGTTTGATCCACTACAGGCTAGGTAACAGTCACTAAACTGTGAAAAACTACAGTATGAAGAGATAAAAGTTTAGTAATAGGGCGTAACTCACACAGTATCATGAACAGAAGGGCGTCTGTGAACTTGAATCTTCTCTGAGCTGCTACAGAGCGTCTTACCGAATGGATTGCGCCACGAGGCAACTTAGTGGGCCACAACAGTGGTTCATACGTTAGAATGTTGGTGGCCCTGAAGGGGGCCGATTTAGGTTTGGGGTTTAGCCCTGGATCGACCTGATATTGCAGTTCGGTGGACTCGGAGGTCCGTCGATCTTGGCGATGTTCCAGGAAGCTGATCAGGAACGAGCCGACCTGCGTGGAAGCTGCTCCTGCAATCCTCATCGGAGCCCCAAGTATGGAAAGCGCGTCATTGGGGCCACATCACCTGCTCCAGCTAGCGTGTCGTGGAGAGTGTATGACTGGCGGATCCCATCTCCTCGGGTTGAGAGATGGTTCCCTCGGAGCCGGCTGATATGGTGGCGTCGACCATGGTTGTGGTGGGTCCACAGAAGTCACCTCGAGCTCCCGGTTCCGGGTGATCCTGGGTCGAGGGTGGTCTCCAACGTGAAGAACTCCACTCGAGTGCCGTAAGAGCTCCCGGGCGCGTGACTGCCGTAGAAGCTGCAAACATCAGCCCGAGGGACAGATGTCGATTGCCACCAGGTCGGAATACTCCCGAGTGCGTGAGCGCTGTAGAAGTGGGCCTAGGTACCCGTACGATGGTCTCCCGAGCACGTCAGTGCTGTAGAAGTCTAGCTGGAGGGGCCGTCGTCGAAGTTGGTTTGTGCGCCGCTTCAGAAATCACGGTGCCCTGTTTTGATAGCGGGCAAGGATGGACGCCACGTACCGGTGGTGCCACTGACAAACTGCTCGGGCTTTTCAGCCAACCGAGGCTATGGTGTAGGAGAGAAGATGAGGAAGGGGGATTGTGAGCGAGGCGTGGGATTTGGCAGCTGGTAACAAAGGAGAGTCCACTCCAAAAAGTTAAGAGAGTCGAGCTTTATTGACATTTTTCCATAACGGGTTTCATGGGTGGTAACTACTCTCAAAGGGTTCCAAAAGCGAAATGTTGGAAGAAAATCTTCATCACCACTCCGTTACCTGAGGAAAAAAGAGTCTTGTTGAAAGTCTTGCAAAAAGTATTGCAGAAAGTCTTGGTGAATCATGTTACGAGACTTTCAACAATACTCTTTTCATACACTTTTATTGCACTCCATCGGGTTGGTATTTTCTCCGCCCTGGATCTAGTAATTTTGGACATGTCACGTGACTTTCGATAATTTACTTCCAGCTAATTTGATCTCGTGGGTGTGCTCAGTTGTGGGTGTTCAAATAACATATCGTGTCAGATCTCTGAGTTTTGCACTTACTCGTAGCATGGATAATGGATGAAGAGTGACGAAAATTGAATCAGAGCAGTTTTAGACTGTTTGATTGATAAAGGAAATTTCACAGTGGTCCCGGCCGGAGATCGACCTCGAACCGTTTACGTGGAAGGTGACAGGGAGCCGCTCACTAGGGAGTAGCCGATGCCAATGTCGGCTAATACGGCTACTGCCGAGGCTAATGCGCGCTACTGCGATAGAACCACCACCGAGAGCAAGTAGATACGATTAGTAAAAAGTACCCTCGATGAGATGCAGAAGAGTAGGACTCGTGGAGCCACGTTCTACTGCACACTACTTTACAGCCACTGTAGGCTACTCCTCGCCACTGTAGAGCTTGCATTGCAGGCCTGTGAAGCCACAACCGTTATTTGAATGGTTTCAGGAAGTAGCCAAGAGTGGCCTATACAGGACGAGAAAGCATCGCTGTCGTGCGCTGGCTATCCAAAGCCGGCTCATATTGGCTACTTCCGACAACTTGTACATTTTCGGTCGTTTGTCTCCAATTTATGAAGAAATCCCCGAAGTAGCCGATATTAGCCGTTTCTAATATGTTGAAACGCGGCGCAATTCGCCCATTTGATGCCAGCTTCGATATATTTTCAATAGAAGCCACTTCACAATACTGTCGGCTACTGCGCCCTTGCGGAATGGACTGCATTAGACAGGATTCGGCGCATGCACATAGCTCATGAACATTCGGGAGCATCCACATAACGCGGAGGCTACGGAACCCGGTGTCATGTCTCATAATTCTTCACAATACATATAGTTTTCCCAAGTTTGTATTCGAGTAAACTACAATATTTTCGCCAAAAATCGACGAGATCTTCGGAATTGTATACACAAAGGATCCATTTTCGCGCCGACTACTGGGGTATGATGTGACTCATACTTGAATTATGGATAGTCTCCTATGCTACGGCACTTGTGTTTTCTGAAAACATCGCTCTAGATATTTGCGAAATTAATTCGGACTATGAACCATGCCAATTCTGCAATGAATGTGATATTTCGATCGGGAGAAACCTGAGATCAGCATCATTAGCTTAATATAATCATGAATGCTCTATTCCTAAGATCATCAGGGTGCTCCCGTGAAGGCTCTCGTGGAGCGGTACACGGTAACGTGACGCGGCTTCCCATATTCATATATATTTCACTACATGGCATCCTATCAAGGTTTTGAGCTACGCTTCATTCAAATTCTGGAAGTTCAGCACTACTGCATATTATCAATGTATTTTGGTATCTTATCATGAAGTAATCTTACGTAATTCATCGTACGATCATCAAACGTGGAAGATTATATACGATCATCTGAAAAGACTGACTATAATCATGGATGAGTAATTATCTTCAAATGAAGATTGTCCTACTGTGTCCATCATTTTTGATTCAGAACATGAGCAGTCTCGGAATCATCCCCGCTTCCGCCATCTCACTCGACTTCGGTAAAATTCGATATCAGTTCACCGATAGAACATCTACAAAAACTTCTGGAATCGTATCATGACATTTCCTTGGGAAGAAGCAAACTACGATGGTTCTGAACAAACTTCAAAATACCCCCCGCCCGCCCAATTACAACAGGATCTTGCAATAAATGTCATAATAGGTGCCAAAAAAGATTTCGTCATAAAACATCGGTCTGTTTTCGAGCGAAGTCATTTTCAATTGTCTAATATCAATTTTGACGAGAAAATGGCATGGGAGTAAGTCTCTCTCGTGTTTCCCGAACTATTGAGTGATTCTACCCCTCCACCAATTTCTCTTATCTTCTCTCCCAATCGGCACGTGCCACTAAGCTTTTGGGGAGTGCATTGATGATGTGAAAACTCACCAATCAGTATTCCATTGTGCATTTTAAGGTAAGACCTTTTCTTGTTTTTTACTCGTGGAATATCTAGTCGAGAGAGTTGGGAATAATTGATTCAAATATGGCCCTATTTCTTACGATGGTGATTTCCTCGTTCACTTTTTTTGATCGGTACCATCCTCTGGAATCTTTGGTTGCTCCTTCATCACATCTGAAATTGGTTTAGGACCATCGTACGGTGAAGGCAAGGGTTAAGGGGCATTCCGAAGAGTATCTTGGAGAATTCTAGTCCTGATTTCAACCAAAAAATTCACCAGATGAGTCTACGAAAATCCCAGACAATTTTTGTAAATGTAAAAATTTCAAGAATTTCATTTTTGAATTTTTTGGCCTAACGAAGAATCGTATCTCCGGTGCGTATGAATCTTTTTAGACGTTCAACTCTCTTAATTTTTCCGAAAAAAACCTCGTTCGAAAAAAATGACTCTTGCCTCGGAGTTCGAGGTGGAATCGTGGCAAATCGAATTCCAGTGACTTTCACTCAGAAAATTGAGTGAGATTCTTCACTTGGAGGATCCGAGTGGATTCGGATGCTATTAATGCTGAAACTCACCAAATTCGAATGCTATTTTGCTCAAGCTCACCATTCTTGAGATGTATTAGTGATTCCTCAAACCAAAAAAGACGCGAAATTTCCCATGTTTTTCCTTTGTATTAATATGTTCCCACAAATACTTTGACAAGAAACCTCGTGATATCTCAGCCTATCTGTACCACCTACCATTTGAGTCCAAAATCAGGCATTTATCAAGGCTTAGTCAGTTCATTGTACACAAAGCATCATTTCGAGGCTTACTTGCACTACTATGTAGATGCTCCTGAATGTTTCATGAGCTATGTACATGCGCCGAATCTTGTCTAATGCAGTCCGTTCCGTAAGGGCGCAGCAGCCGACAGTAGCGTGAAGTAGCCTCTATTGAAAATATATCGAAGCTGGCATCAAATGGGCAAACTTTGCCGCGTTTCAACATATTAGAAACGGGTATTATCGGCTACTTCGGGGTTTTCTTCATAAATTGAAGACAAACACCAAAAATGTACAAGTGGTCGGAAGTAGCCAATATTAGCCGGCTCTGGGTAGCCAGCGCACGACAGCGATGCTTTCTCGTCTTGTATAGGCCGCTCTTGGCCACTTCCTGCTACCATTCAAATAAAGTTGGTGGCTTCACAGGTCTGCAATACAAGCTCTACAGTAGCTAGAAGTAGCCTACAGTGGCTGTAACGTAGTGTGCAGTACAACGCGGCTCCACAAATTCTACTCTTTCGCATCTCATCGAGGCTACTTTTGACTACTCTTACCTACTTGCGCCCGGTGGTGCACTGAAAAATTTCCCCATCATCCGCTAGCTCCGTATATTTGAGAGCCAGTGGCACGCTCAGCGATTGATAACTGAGAGACTCATACAAGCGTGCCGGCAGGGGGCGCGTGACATCAGAAGTAAAACAAGCAGCCTACTGCTGGTTCGAGTTTTGGACCCAGCGGATGAAGGGAAAATTTTTCAGTGTGGTTCTATCGCAGTAGCGTGCATTAGCCTCGGCGGTAGCCCTTTTGGCCGACATTGGCCGGCTACTCCGTAGTTAGCGCCCCCCTGGGAGGTGAGGGTGTCATCCACTCGACCATGGTGGCTACCATTCCGCGTTTGATGTCTGCTGCATGTATGTGACTCTGCTACATACAGGCGTAGTACGAGACACCCATAGCTCATTTTCGGAGCGCCAAGTGCACACCGCGTCTCTGCTCATGCATCGCACTCGTTAGGAATAAAAGCAAGACGCAGTTTATAAACGCGTATTTTAAAAATTCTTTTCAACTCTCACTTATTCTTTCTCGAGAACGCTCTCTTTCCACGCGTAGTCCCTCGATTTCATTAGGAATGTTGAAATGAAAATTTGACAGTTGTGGTGTATATTTGATTTGAGCTTAGTAACAGTCATAGATTTCGTAATGAATGTATTAAAAAGTTCAAATGAGCATGTATTATTAAAAATCGAGTGAGAATGCAATTTCTAAGATCGAGTTCGCGAAAGAAGAATCTATCATCGCATCACACCCGCAGTGCACCATAAATGTCATAAACGAGCTTTCGATCCGTTAACGGTCTAGATTAATAAATTTTAGTCACCACCCTTGAGGTTTCGCTTTATGAAGATTGCTATATTTACTGAAAAATAGGCGGATTGAGAACTCTTACAGATCAAGATTATAAAATCCTAGAGAGTAGTCCCAGATTGACGAGAAATTCGTTCCTCATGCTTTCAAGATTCATATTCAAGATGTTGAGTTCTTGATTAAAATTTTGTAGATGACGAATTATTTCTGTTGTAGTCAGCTTCCCACCTTGACCTGGAATGTGAAATTTCATTGATTTTAGAAAACTAAGATAGTCCTGGTAATAATTACAAATCAATTGTGCCCAGCTAACGTTGCACAGTTTCAATGACTCGATTGATCTCAATCATCAGCGATTTTTGAGCGATACCTCGGTGATTTCTTGACTGCTTTTGGATTTTCGAGGAATAATACTCAGTACAAAATGGAGTTGGGACTCGCAGAAGAGAAAAACTTCTCGTGACTGTGACCATTAGTACCAACTCGTCTCTGATAAGATTCTAAACTATTACGAGTGTTAGGGAGTTCCGATGGTATGTTTGATGGTCAACCGCCAGAGTGAGCTAAAAATTCCGAGTGTAATCTTACTCTCAAGTGCGAATAAAAAACCTTGATTGATATCAAAATCTTCTTTTTTCATTGCTCTAACCTAAAAATGCCGTGTTTGAAGTTTAAACACGGTTTCAGGGTTCTCGTAATGAAAAGATACATCCACACTTCGTTTGCAAGACATGGGCTAAGGCGCTCAGTACGCAAATTTACTATTAGTTCATATTTATCTGAAATTTTAGTTAAGCATTGGAACCTCTCACCTTTCGCAAGATCTTGCATGTTCTTAATTTCCATTTCTATGTCTGATTTTTGCATGATCACGTGGAACAGCAAACCACGAAATTGTTCGTTCATACCCTGTAAGCTTCTCAACATCTCTTCGGGCTCCTCTGGGCTGACCTGTTCATCTGGTGATAATGCAATTCTTTAATTGAGTGCTGAATCCATGATAAGATTTGTGGTCGTGAACTATACAGGTAATATACTTGTATTCTGGAGGAACAAAATTTTGGGGTTTCGTATGCTATGCCTTCCGAGATCCTTGCATCCCTTCGAATAATTAACACAAATCTACTTTTTCCAGCAGACATTTCAAACGGAATCACACGAGCTCTCGATAAGGAATACTTTCAGAGACGTGGAAGGGCGCGCATACACAGGAAATGCAAATTACTGAATTGAAATTTGCTTCAAAAATGGTTTTCAGCATTTCTGACCACTTCCCACCTATGGAGTGATGTAATCCAAAGCTATTGTTGATATAAAATAAGTAGGCATACACGGTGGAATGATCAATTCAAGTTCTCCTCTTGAAATTCTTCAAGAAAAATCGTTTTTCAATATCCAGGAATTTTGTTAAGAGCCTTAATGAATATTTTGATACGGAGATATTTTTTATAAATTGATAAAGTTTCGGAAGTATTCTGAGGAAAATGCACAGCGTCTCAGCGTGAGAGTAGTTGGAAGTAGCCGATATTGACTGGCATTGGAATCCAGCGCAGGACAGCGCTACTCCCTTACCCTGTACGAACCACTCGTGGCTACTTCGAGCTACTATTTGACTACTGTTGGTCGCTTGTTGGGTCCGCAACATAAGCTCTACAGTAGCCAGAAGTGGCTTCCAGCGGCGGTAAAGTAGTTTGGAGTAGGAAATGGCCCCACAAATACTACTCATTCAAATCTCAGCGAGACCACTCTTGGCTACTTCTGTCCACTTGCACCTGTGGTGGGTCTTTCGCAGTAGCACGCATTTGCCGCAAAACTAGCCGTATTAGCCGGCATTGGCCACGGCTACTCCCTAGTAAGCCACCCCCTGAGTTCAGTCACGGTGGCCTGTCTGACTCCAAAGGCCACTGAAGTTTCAGTGATTGGTGAGACCAATCACTGAAACTTCAGTGATGAGGACCCGTCTGACCACCGAGGGTCACTCAAGTTTCAGTGCGACTTCAGTGGATACTCACTGAAACTATTCACTGAAGTGTTCAATCAGAGTTGATCTCAGATTAACTGCAGTTCAATGAGTTTTCACTGATTATTTCGGAGAGAGTACGGATCACTATCCTTGATTCTACGCCACTCGGCTATTCTGACTCTTGAAAATTGTTTCTGAGAAATTCTAGATGGGTGACCAACACTCTAAGTTATCATGCTGAGAAGGAACACACTGACCGAGTTTCATTGCCTCAAATGCTCACGATATTATCCAATTCCATCGAAAATTTAATGAAATATGTCAAATTTTATGAAAAATCATAATGTGAAATTGATTGAGATAACCCTGAAAATAGTAAATAAATTCCTAGAGACAACTTGAGGAAAGGGCGAATCTCCCCAATCATAACTGAGATTCATTTGAAGTATTTTCATTCTTGCAATTGATTACATCACTTCGCCAAAGTTTTTTGATCCAATGCCACTAATACAATCATCCTTGGAAAGAAAATTTCATCTGAAGAAAACCGACGACCTCAAACATTTCACTGATCTATTAGGGTTCCAAAAGAGCTCCAAAATAGGACATCTCGATACAAGAATGGAAAAACTTTTTTTCGCATCCGAGTGATGGGTTTCCGGCCTGAGCCGTAGGCGAAAGTCAAATCAAGACAAGGAAGCGAAAAGTAGGCTTTACACCCGTCTATCGAACTTTATTTGTTGACAAACTGTGCGAGAAAGTGGAAAATCAGTGCGGAAAAGACACTTTTCGCATTCATGTGCGTAAAGTTAGTGCGTAAAGACCATTTTGCTTTCTCTAAAGAGAAAGCTTTGTTTTCGGCACAGCAAATTTTTGATCAATTTTTCCATTCAACTCAATATTTTCTTCAACATAACTCACCCGTGTAAAAAAAATTACGTTTGGGTAAAGTTTGGGAGAAGTTTTCTTTGGATCAAGTTTGGGCCAAACTTAACCCATGAGACTGAGCCAAACTTGTGCCATCAGCCCCCAAAGAGGTTTTCATGTTTGGGAGAAGTTTGGCATGAAGTTTAGCCAAACTTAGCACAGCTTTGGGCGAAGTTTCGGAAAACTATGGGGTCTGATTAGGAAATTTGGGAAGCTTGTGGCTCAAGTGTGGGAGACCTCTAGCCAAATTTTGCCTTGGGTTTGGGAGAAGAAATGCCAAGCTTTTCCCAAACAAACGCCTCGCAGCATATTCTCCACGCGCGGGTTTCGACAACCCTTGAAAACAGCTCTCACGATGTGACGCAATTCGTGCCTGCAAAAATCGGGTCGAAAATAGGGGAAAGCCTGGGTCTAACGACGTACAACTTATCACCACGGCTGCTCATCGACGCGAGCTTCATTCATGCAGAGTCGAGCCGAAGATACTCTCTGCTTTTTGCCTGCAACAAACAAAATTCACCACAAAGTATCGCGTCGAGGGTGAATGAGGAGAGGTACTTCTAAGAAACAGAAACAGACTCAAAAATTTCAATACGAGGAAACGGTTTAGGTTAAGAGGACACTGCGGTGTATATTTTTGAGATATTTCTGAATGAAAAAACTTGGGATACTCATCTGAACAGGAGCAGTTGTAGTCATGCCATCACCGAACTTTTGTCCGCGCCGGGGTTGCTCTCTTTACCTGAAAATTCATTGAAATTTTGTCATGAATTTCTGGTGCGAAAAACTTGCATGAGACGACGGCATCAGCCACTGTTGACTAATGTCACAGGTTACACCTTGACAACGTTGTTGGTTACCAACAGAAAAATCGATATCAACGGTCGTTGCCACCCGACAATATTATCGGCGTAACCTCTTCAACATTGGCTGATGCCAACTCGTGCAAGTTTTTCTCACCAGAAACTCGTGGCAAAATTTCAATGAATTTTCAGGTAATCAGAGCAACCTCTGCGCGAACAAAAGTTTGGCGATGGCATGACTACAGCTGCTCTTGTTCAGATGAGTACCCCAGGTTTTTTCATTCAGAAATATCTCAAAAATATACATCGCAGTGTCCTCTTAACCTGAACCGTTTCCTCGTATTGAAATTTTCGAGTCTGTTTCTGTTTCCTAGAAATAGCTCTCCTCATTCACCCTCGACGCGATACTTTGTGGTGAATTTTGTTTGTTGCAGGCAAAAAGCAGAGAGTATCTTCGGCTCGACTCTGTTTGAATGAAGCTTGCGTCGATGAGCAGCCGTGGTGATAAGTTGCACGTCGTTAGACCCAGGCTTTCCCCTATTTTCGACCCGATTTTTGCAGGCACGAATTGCGTCACATCGTGAGAGCTGTTTTCAAGGGTTGTCGAAAACCCGCGCGTAGAGTATATGCTGCGAGGCGTTTGTTTGGGAAAAGCTTGGCGTTTTGTTCTCCCAAACCTAAGGCAAGGTTTGAATAGAGGCCTCCCAAACCTGTCCCAAACTTGAGCCACAAGCTTCCCAAATTTCCCGATCAAACCCCATAGTTTTCCGAAACTTCGCCCAAAGTTGTGCTAAGTTTGGCTCAACTTCATGCAAAACTTCTTCCAAACATGAAAACCTTTTTGGGGGCTGATGGCACAAGTTTGGCTCAGTCTCATGGGTGAAGTTTGGCCCAAACTTGATCCAAAGAAAACTTCTCCCAAACTTTACCCAAACGTAATTTTTTTTACCATCTTATCACAAAAGTGCTTCAACCATCTTATTCCTCTCGCCAAAATCTAACGATTGTAAGTAACACTTTTCTCTTTATAATCCTTAAAAACCCCCCAGTGACTCATCTCTCCGGCCCTTTGTCTGTGTGTGTGTGTGTATGTGTGTGGTTTTTTTTGCGCCACGCTTTCTCTTCTACACTGCACTTTATCGATTTTTGCTTTTCTACAAGTTGTAGAGAATCACTCAGAGATGAGACCAGTGATTTGTCTGGTCTCCTCTCCAAATCGAATCTGATTTAAACGTTTTTTGAGGTAAAATCGCTGAAATTGTGTACTTTCATACTAAAATAGCTCTTTCTAACTTCACCTTACGCCAATTTTGATTACCTAGGCTATGGTTTTTTTGGCTCAATCTATCTTTTGGTTAATACCGAAATTCCATTCAAACTCCATCAACGTAAATTTTTATAAAAAAACCAAAATTTCCAACAAAAACAGCAATTTGAGCATGTTTAGACCTATTCTATCGAAATTCTGTTTTAACCAAATTACACATTTTGCTGAAAAAACCTCACTTTAGGTAGCCCAAATCCCGATAACTATTTTCCTCAAAAAAATAACTCAAAATATACAAAAATATTTTTTTCAATATTCATACTTTCCTCATATCTCTCCTCTAAATTACTTTATTCAAATTTTACTCAACTAAGTTGATACTTTTTCATCGTTCTTAATCGATTGGTTGATACCGAATTTTCTCAAAATCCGTTTTAATACATTCAAAATCCGATTTATTCACGAAAAATCCAAATTTTTCCAAAATACTCCATTTTTATAATCCTTACACCAACTATATTAAAATTTGCCCTCAACCATACTACATATATTCCATGGAAAACCCTACTTTAGGTCATCTGAATTCCCCTAAAAGGCAATCTCCTTATAATAACTCAAAATATTAGAAGGAAATCGCATCTAAAATTCATTTTCCGCTATTACCCACCCCCTAAACTAATATATACAAATTTTACTCAACTAAGTTTATACTTTTTCATCGTTCTAAATCGATTAGTTGATACCGAATTTTTCAAAATCCTTTTAAATACATTCAAAATCCAATTTATTCCCGAAAAATCCAAATTCTTTTTTAAAAACTCCATTTTTATGATCTTCTCACCACCTGTATCAAAATTTTCCCTCAACCAGACTACATATCTTCCATTAAAAACCCCAGTTAAGGTCGTCTTAATTCCCCTAAAAGTGAATCTCGTAATAATAACCCAAAATATTAGAAGAAAATTGCAGCTAAAATTCATTTTATCCTCATATCTCCCTCTACAACTAATCTATCCACCTTCGAATGGACTAGAGAGATACTTTTCCCTCATTCTACATCGATTGGTTGGACCCAATCATTGGATTGTGAGTGCGATATGAAATGCAATTAAATTAGATTAAAAAATATAACT